>VTFQ01000001.1:38028370-39414463 GCA_036281575.1 Ancherythroculter nigrocauda
TAACCTTGATATTTTAACAACTGGCTAAGCTAATTTATATAACTTATTACCCTATAATTTTCATACAATACATGCGACAGAAATTCACCTCTGTTTCAGTGCAGGTGTGACCCTTCCTCATAAAAGTGTGGAGGAAAAAAAAACATAAAAACAGTCATAAACCAAAGCATCTGCTTTTGCACTAAACACTAACTCTGAAGAGCTCGGTGTAGTGGATGTTAGCCAAGAGTGCAATCTCTTCTACTCCATCAGCAATAAAGATTACTGTTTATCAACAGATATAATTTACAGTCAAGGGCAAAGTAATGCCAGTGCTGTGCAGTAAGTGTAGTAAAGCTGTTGTGATAACCTTCAACATTTATTTCTTTATTTAAAAGCCATATTTTCACTAATACATTGGACGACTAAAGCCAGAAGTGTTTGAAATTATCGTAAAAAACTTAAGATCTTCAGAAATCAAGAAATGAGATTATAAAAAAGGATGAAATATTTCAGAAGGCATGTTACCATCATAATGGTGATGTCACACACAATTATTTCTGTGTGTGCGAGAGATGAAAATATACTCTTTAAATATAGTATGGTCGTATGTGCTGACAGCTAAACAACAACTTTCTGAGCTGGAAATTTAAGCAGAGACAGGCAGTGCAAGGGGAATGCCAGTGTGATATTTTAAGAGAGGTGTTTTTCTGTGCTTCTTTGACCACTTACATGTGGCAGAGCATAACCTATTCAAATAAATGTTCAAGAATCGGCATGCGCGAGTAAAAACTATGCCCTTAAGTTCAGTCGCACCTATTTGATTTCAGTGGTTTTGCTATATCTGTGATTTCAGTCACACAAATGCTTTACATTGGTCGCCTGGGGCAGATGTAATCTACTTTACGGCTTTATCCGCACTTTATGAAGGCACAACTGCTTACTGGGAAAATACTTCAGTGCATCAAAAGGTAAATAAACAGCTCTTCTGCAAAAAGAAAACCCTATTCTACATCACTTAACAAGAGAAAATCTGTTTGTCTTTTGAATAGCATTTATGTGAAATATCATATGTCTGGATACAGAATTTATTGCGCTTTACAGACTCGCATTTTTTGAGGGATCCTTGGTAGAAATCCTCAGGGAATGTAGCTTTCTGCCTTCCTGTGCCTTCGGTCTTATAGGCAGTGACAACTCAGCGCTTGACAGGCGAGTGAGACAACCTGCCACAGAGCTCAGAGACCTTCCCAGGATGTCGAACCCTTCTGGGGCTTAATCTCAGTGTGGTGGGCCGCTCCTATGACAGCTTTTAATTCTCTCTGGGCAACATTCATCATGCACTGTCTGCTATGGGCGCTGGATCAAATGTACCCCAGGATATTCACATTCCAGCCAGCGTGTCCCAACCCACTTTACACCATCACATATATTCATGGCTCTTTTATTCATGAGTTTGTTTGCCTTTTGTTAGATTGCTCACTCCCCTGTGCAGCGTCTGTCTGTGAGTGACAAGAGAGCGGCCGGTATAGACCAGACTGATCTAAATGCACAAAAAAAAAAAAAAAGGGATTACACATCAAATCATACAGCGAGATGTGATATTCATGGTGCATCTAATAATAGTCTTCTTTTTTATTTTAAAAGGAAATCATTAAGTTCATTTTCTTATTAAAGATTTTCTTTGATAACTCACAGACTACTTATATTTAACTGCCAATTTGTGGTTTAAGAAATGTGTCAAAAGCTGTACTTATAATAAGAATTTCATAATACTGAATTTGAACATTCATTCATTTATTAACAGTTGTTGGGGCAATTGTAACAGTGGAAAAATAAATAGTAAAAAATTTAAAAATTATATATCCACTGTATCTGTATATACACTTGTAAGGGCTTACTATTTATAATACCATTTTTGAATGCATACTTTTTTAATATTAGGGAAAAGTTTTTCCTTTCTACTATGGTTTTATTTTGTTTTAGCTTTCAGGACTGATATGTGTTTAAAGCCAAAGTCTTTCTATTTAAACCAACATATATATTTTTTTTCTTTTTGAAAATATACTGTTTAATTTTCAAAATTATTGTATTTAATGTAAATTATTGTTTTTAATAACTAGCATTGTTTCTCCCCAACAGCCATGAAAAAAAATTAAATGACAGCTATTAATAGCAGTCTTATGTTTTTGTGATGTCAGATGATTAATTGCGATTAATCTCATCCAAAATAAAAGTTTGTGTTTGCATATGTGTGTGTACTGTGTATATTTATTATGTATGTATAAATACACATGCATGTATATATATATAGTCAAACCAAAAATTTTTCAGACATTTTTGATAGAATTTTACTAGTGGGTGCAGGACACTATAGTTCACTTATGTAAGTGAGGATAGCAAAAAAAAAAAAAAGTAAACTGTGACACATTATACCCAAAAATTCTTCATACAGTGGACTACCAGTAAAACTGATAAAAAATTTGGGACCAAAAATTATTCAGACACTTTGACCTGACCATGTTTTGCTTAAGTGTTATCTGACATAATTAAGAATAAATTTTTCAGACACAGTTTAACTCTGAGATCTTGTCATATTTTATTACCATTTTTAGTGAATAAACTGTATTAATGAATGAAATGTTCAAGATGTCTGAATACATTTTAGTTTGACTGTATGTGTGTGTATTTATATATACATAATAAATATACACAGTACACACACGTATATTGTGTAAACAAACAGCACTAAAAGTCATCAAAACTTTAGACTGCATTTTTTAGACATTCATACATGGACATTTTTTATTTTTATATAACTTTAGAAATTATAGAAGCACTTTGATAGAATATAATATTAAAAAAATCTAATATATAAAGAATGTAAATACACACTATATCACGCTGTCAATTAAGAGAAAGAAATTCTTCTTTAACTCTGAATTCTGATGACTTACTTTTCAAAATATTTCTTAGTTTCCAGTTTTTAATACAAGGACTACAGCAAATCCATTTGTAAAACCTTAATCTTCCTCTGGAAAGAAACGTTGTGAATAAGAATGTTGTTGTGGCTTAAACATTTCCAGTGAAATCCAATCAGGGACTTAACACAAAGCGTCTATCAGACTCTGAGGGTCAGAGAGAGCTTTCAGGAAATTAAACTTATTTCAATGAAAAATTAAACGCAGTTCAAATCAGGCCCTATTGAAGGGGCGTTCAATGTGGGTGGGAGAGCGTTTGACATTTTTAATTAACTCAGGCTTTGTATTATCCCTGGGTTCATCACAAACCAGCAGTGTACCTCAGTAGTGGAGATGCAGACTTTCAAAAGGGCAGTGCTTCAGATGTTTCAGCCAGGGCCGAACTACGCACATACACGAGCTCTTCCCCAATAACCCTGCGCGCCTGACCTCCCGTGACCTTCCCGCTCTCTTTTTCTGCCAGATTCAACTGACTTCTGGTCCTCAAGTGTCAGTCAGAATAGAATTTTGTTGCCAGAGCAGAATTTAAGTCCATCTTCTCCCCTAGAGCTTTGGCTGAGTTCGCACACACATGACACTGCGTCCTCAGCATGGGGAAATAAGGCCCTCATGCAACACTTCTGTCATCTTGCCACAATGTTCACACCCCCCACTGTTTCAAGAGGCTGCGACATATCTGACCATCCATTATTCACAATAGAGCATGGAGCGTTTGAAGTCCCTTGACGTGCTTTGATTTAAGCTCTGTGATCACAAACATATCACGATGGTTTGGCTTTTTAAGCCATTTTTTCCCCCTCTCGTAAGTGTGCTTGGGTTCTGATGCTTAATAGTGAGATTAAATGTACTCTAGCTGTAATGATGTTGTTTATGGGAGTTTGTGTTTTGTTATATGCAAATAATACTCTGATCTGATGCACATCAGAGCTGCAATTAAACCTTAATATCAAAAGAGTTCTTTAGGGCTTCGGAGTTGAGAATAATATCATTTTAAAGTCATTTCTTTATTTATTTAACAAACTCCACTGAAAGACTGGCTGATTATACGCATGCTGATGTGGATTATAGATGAGATTGTAGAATATAATCAGTGCATATTTATGTTCCTAGTGCTTCTGATTTCAATCTCTTTTATGCTATTGGATCTTTGAACGTCTGGACCGCATGTTTCCGTGATATGGGGAAATTATTTTGCTTTATCTGTGGTGATGGGAAAAAGTGTACAGATCTTGTTACTTTTAAACAGCTGCAGGGAATATAATGAAAAGTACACAAAATCAGAATGTTCATGCGTTTTGTTGCTCCCACCATCTTTAAATAGCACAAAACTGGCACTGTGTTCTGAGGACGACGATGGTTGAAAACTTGCTATTAAAAAGTCATGGGAACAACGTAACTGTAAATAGACGCATGCAATTCTGAAGAAAGAGGCTGAAAAACATGCTTTATCTCAGCTGCTTATCTGTGGTGGAGTTTAAGTGGGTGTCACAGTCAATTAAGTGAACATGGCTGTTGAAATTAGTAATATTATTTGGGAAAAAATAGCTATAGCTATTTAAATAAATACTATGAGCAATTCTGCCCATTTTCCATCAATTACCTCTTTAAAGGGGAGACTGGAGAGTGTTGTAACATTATTTGTTACTCAGTTATTTTATTTTACTTTACTTTTTTAAATCTACAGTTCAAATATACAGAGTTGTGTTATACCAGCCCCCATCAGGTTGGTTTAAACTTGAAAATACTGTCATTAAAGGTGCTAAATAGGATCTTTTCGTCGACTGAGAATCCAAAGAATGTTAGTGAGTTTTTGAAATGAGCGCATGCATAAGAACAACCCCCCTCCTTCACAGCTCATTTCAAGGGAACGCCTCCCAAAACTCGTGCACGAGTATTGGAACACGAGTGTTTACCACCGGCATTCGCTGTGTGGTGTTAGTGGATTCATTATGTCGGACTCACCGCAGGTAACTCATAATCTGCAGTTGTTACTCCTGTCTCCTGACAAAAACATTGCATGCGGCGCCTGTGGAGTGTGGAAAGTTACTGGAGCGCGCAGCCGCGCTCGTCTCTCACAAGGAACGTCATGGCAGTGATTGACAAGCCAGAGGGCCAATCGTTTATGCGATGATCGCGTAAATGATTGGCTGATGTTTTTAAGGCCCTACCTCGTGCACAGATGATGTATATTAATATTATTCCTTTCAGTGCACCTAATAAATAGTCTTTTATCAGTTAGTAAAGACAGTTTCAAGTAATATTGCAAAAATGTATAAAACAAAACATCCTATTTAGCACCTTTAAAG
Source organism: Ancherythroculter nigrocauda (assembly GCA_036281575.1). Lineage (NCBI taxonomy): Eukaryota > Metazoa > Chordata > Actinopteri > Cypriniformes > Xenocyprididae > Ancherythroculter > Ancherythroculter nigrocauda. The sequence continues at coordinate 38,033,634 of VTFQ01000001.1, forward strand.
CTGCAGTTCGCAACTTTTTTTGTGTTAAATATTTACAAAAATTATATAATGAGAATATACAACATGAATCCATTTTCCAAACCGTGTTTTTGTCTTATCCTGAATCATTATGGTACACTTATAATAAGTGTTTATATTCGGACTATTTCAGACCAGACTGGTAGGACTCGCCGCAGAGTATCACAGTAACTGCGTGACTCGCCATAGACAAACACAGAGAAAAGTAGCTCCGGCTAGAATGTTCCTCCGCAAGATGCGTGCAGTTCTGTCTATTAACCGCTAGAGGGCCAAAAATCGCGGACAGCAGCTTTAATTACTCACCCTCATGTCGTTTCACACCCGTAAGACTTTTGTTCATCTTCAGAACACAAATTAAGATATTTTTAATGAAATCAGAGGGTTTTCTGTGCCTCCATTGACAGCCTATGCAACTACCAACTAGCCCCAGAAAGGTAGTAAAAACATCATAAGAGTAATCCGTGTGACTAGTGGTTTAAACTCATTTTTCTGAAGCCACGCGAGTGCTTTGTTTGTGCAAAAAAACCAAAAAACTTGATTTTACAAAATATTAATCTCCAACACACGTTCACACAACAATGTCTACTCTTCGTGAACAGTCGGGCATGCGTGTTGTGTTGGCACGCGAGTCTGCTCTTGCTTCAACACAACACGCATGCTTTGTGGTGCTCTCGTAAACGCGAGTTGGAGATTAATCTTGTAAATAAAGTGGTAAATTATGTTCTTTTGTGCTAACAAAGGGTTTGGAAAGACATGAAGGTGAGTAACCTAATAATGACAGATTTTTCATTTTTGGGTGAACTAACTAACCCTTTAATTCAAAATAGAAAGAAAGAAAGAAAGAAAGAAAGAAAGAATTTTAAAACAGCAAACAATATTACAACCGCAGACAAAGAATTGTTTTAAATGAATTACGTAACACTGAGGTAAAAATAAATGTTATATATTAAACAAGGGAACCTGCTGATGCGTTTTGTTATTTAATATGCATTAACCTGAAATTTAAATATTTCTTTAGTTTTTACCTACTCCCAGGCACTTCACCGGTTCACAAATACCCACAAGCTCTGCCATTGCTTCTTTTATTGTTTTTGTACAATAATATGAGGTTGGGAATCATCTTATAATGTCTTATGATATTAATTAGATTTACATTTGGTATAGAGTTTCTGCAACACCAGTTTATGATTCAATTTACCACAAAAACATGTTATTGCCTTTAATTGTAATTGCCTTGCATGTCATCGCTAAAGATTCCCACACACTAGATTTCAGACTTCTGACTGTAGCATTGACTGTGGTTGAAAAGGCGAACATTCTGTCAGCATAGAGACCCTAAAAAGGAGCATGAGATGCAATTAAAGTGTTCATCGGCTGGTAGCAGTCATCAGCAGTCCAAAGAAGATTTTATTTGGTTATGTAAGCCGTGACAAACAAGCGGTGGAACAAAACCCTCCTATGACATTTTCAGAATTCATTGTATGCCTATTGATCCATAGAAGAGGGACAAATGACAGTCATTTTCTGCTTTGTTACTAGACTCCATCAGTCTTGCTCATTTGCTCTCATTTTGCTTCATGTCATCAATCACATACAATAGAAATCATTTTGTTTGATGTATTTGCTTTGTGTGTCAATACACAGAAGATTAAAACTGCTGCAGAACGCAGCATGGTATTGTAAATAAACCGTTTATGGGAACCTAGTCACATTAAATGGCTAATTATAAATGCCAGTGTTTGTAGTAATAAAAGAGCAGTACGTAAATCTAAATTAATAGATGTGGGCATTTTTAGTCATCCTCAAGCTACATTCGAAGATATAAAAAGGTAAACATTCAGCACAAACATTATGTTGTTTTCAAGTGATGCACTCAAAGACTGTGCCACAAATGAGTGTTTATCAAAAATGACATGTTTTCGAACAAAAACACGTTATTGATTTTGTGCTACCGTGATGCTTATCTTAGAGTCTAAATAGTCTTTATGTGCATGAAGGTGACTCAGAGCTGGGTGGTAAGTGTAGCTGGCCATGAATTCTGGGAAATACAATGTGATGTGCTTCAGCTGTTTGCCATTAACCCAGGCGCACCTACCTTGGAAGGTCATCTGACCTCTTCCGTGTTAAATAAAGGCCTGATGCTTTGAATAAATCGGTCAGATGAAGAGCAGGATTGCTGTGGCACAGCGTGAGCGTCACTGCATTGTGATACAATGACCCACGATGCCTGCGATTTATAGCACAGCTTTTTATTTAGTGATAAAAGCTGCTGTGATGGAAGGTGACAGCTTCTAGCACAGAAATAAATCACACAGAAAATGGAAGGCTTTCGCTTTGAGCCTGCATATAAAAAGTGTCATTTTGCATTATTGATCTCTTGGAAACTATGACCGGGATGATGGATGCCTAAATTTCTGTAAACCTGCATGGATTTGAAAAATATCATGTGTATGCATTAGGGATAAAAAAATATATATTAATATTTCATTGCTTCTGACCATGTTTTTTTGGTCTGGCAATTGTGTCGTGAAATATAAGGAAGCATAAAGCTTGACAGAAATAGTATAATGGCTTAATGCAAGCAGGCAGTACAAAACCTTTAAAATCAGCAACAGTTGATGTTTTACTCATTACTAAATCACAGTAATCGTCATGTTCAGCAGCTGCTGAAATAATAATAATAAAATATATATATATATATATATATATATTTTTTTTTTTTTACAGGAACTAAAAAAAAAAACAACTCATATGAGAATGTTAACAAAGTGCAATGCGCATTGTACCCGTGTGCAAAAACCCAGCGTGGAAGTGGCTTTGAAGTTTGCTAGCGACTGTGCAAAAATAGCATAGCATGACAAAAACAAACTCCAGTTAATATGCACTGTCTCATTCTGAATGCACCCACACGCCATTTTCATCTACCCGTGTGTGGTTTGCGTAGTCGGTGAATCTGAGGCCTCTGGAGTGCGGGCGTCAGCCTCTATCAACCGCAACATGCAAGCCATTTCTGGGCATGAAAACCACAGCTCACCCCGGGAGCCGAGACTTAGCATGCCAAACAATACCTTACAGTTACACTCGGTCTTTTCAGCATTCTTTTAATCATGACATCATGAGTATCGGCTTCCTCCTCTGAAAAGGCGCCCAGATGCAGCTGCTCGTGTCACTCCACAAAGTAGACAAGTGCAAGCAGATGAGAGAGAAGCTTTGCCGCTTTGGCACAAAAGCAACTTCATATTACAAGAATGAGAGACAAATGTTTGAAAGACTTTAATGAAACTGTCACTGTCGATGATCTATATCCAGCTGACGGTGTCGTGCTAATGCTCAGGAAATATGTGCATGTTGCTAACAACATTTTCAGATGGTTTCCTGAATGAAGACATTGCTGTATGTCGAAATCGCGTTGCCTTTTATAAAGACTCTTGGGTCACATTACTCATGATATCTTCCATTTGATTAAGATGCATAATAATATATCCTACTTTTTTGTTTCTTTAAAAGTGCTGATGCATACAGACCGAAATCACCAAGACTTTTCACTGTATTTCTTTCTGTGTGCACGATCCAGAAAAGCAGGGATTTTCTGTGACACTTTCTGCACACTGTACTTCATTATGTGGTGTCAAGTACCGTCTTCATGAACGAGTCATTACTGAAACACTCATTTAACTGATTCATTCAGGAGCTAAAAAAGTGACAGACACACTGTAAAAATCAAAAATACTCAAAACATTTAAGTAAACTAACTCATTTTTTAAAGTTAGCAAAAGTTAAAATTTTTGTGACAAGGGGGGTGAGGCCGAGAGCCGTGGAAGAGGAACAAGGCCAATGTGGTGCACATGTGTTTCTCATCAACAATCATGGGCATCCCTTCACTCCCACAGTTCTCAGCCTCGCCCCACTTTTTGCAAGTTTTGCAGCCCATCCTCAACTTAACCACAGGCTCTACTCTTCACCACAATGTTAACTCTACAAAACTAACATAACAGAACCCCCTGTAAATCCCAACATAACATTAAACACTAACGTATGTCTCCCAATGTTAATCTTGTGCGAAAACACTTAATTTCAATATTTATTTTCCTTATACAGTCTGACACAAAGCATGCTGGGAATTAGAAAACTGCTGCAGCTCAGTCATTTTAAGTTCAGCTTACTACAATCAAAATTTGAGTTCATGCAACTTTTTTCCTATTTAGTACAATGAACATTCGTTATTATTTGAGTGAAAACCAACTCATTTAATTAATTTCACTGTTCGGTTTTACAGTGCAGCGCATGCACATAAAAGAGTGCTTCATCTGGAAATCATCTGAATTAACTCAGAACGTTTTGAGAGCTCTGACTTGTGCAACGTGACCGCTGTACCACATGACTACTGCAGATTCATTTTGCAGTTGATAACTGTAAACCCTAATGCTCAAAATAATTAATTGGTTTGAGTAGGACAAACTTAAATTAAACAAATAAGTTCAGTCAAATGAACTTTTATGAGTATTTAGAACTTTCTTTTTCTTTCTAGTTCACAGAACTGAAATATTTCAAGTAAACTGAACTGTTTCATTGTTTTGAGTTTTTTGAAATTATTTCTTTTAATTTAGATTAACTTAAATTTAACTGAAACTGAAACTGGGCTGGGATTTCTATTTCCCAGCATGCTTTGCCCATGGCACTCGAAATGGAGAGTAAATGCTAAAATTAAGTGTTATATAATGTTTTTTTTGTGCAAGATTAGTATTAGGTGGGAGATTTAGTAGAGATTAATGTTTAGTTATGCTTATTCAAAAAAGTTTATGTTAATGTGGGTTTTTGGAGAGTTGTGGCTTGGTTTGAGAGCAAGTATTTTAAATGCTTTATATTGCTGTACTCATTCAGTACAGTGCTAATACCATGTTATTGTTAACATTTTAACGAATTAGTAAGTTAGCATTTTCTGAATTAGCTTGTTATAGCTAGCTAATTTTACACTAATACAAATGTTTACATTGGGGTTACATGATCATTTTAAGTTAATTGTATGATTGTACTCAAACATCTCAAGTTAAGAACAATTAAAATGTATGAGTAGTACAAAATAAAAATCTGCCAGTTCTGCTTACTTAAACTTTGAATTTCTTAACTTAAAAATTTTGAGGCAATTACTGATTGCCTCTATTTTTTTAGTTTTGCCAACTTATTCAGATTTACGCTGTACTTAAATCATTCATGTTTTGATTTAAATGATTGTTTATTAGTAATTTACAGTTATTAAAAAAAAACACAAAAAAAACAACTAGCTATGCTTACTGATAATATTTAGGTTTGCAAACTTACAAAAATAGAGGCAATCAGTTGCTTCAAATTTGTTTGAGTTAGTAGAACTTATCCGGGTTTACAGTGTAGTGTTGCCATAGAAATTAACAAGTGTTTTTATTCTGGTGTACCTATGCTATGTGTATGAGTGAGTCATTGAATCATTCACTGAAATCATTCAAAAACACTGGCTGTACCTGAATAGACGCCTATATACCATCATACATCATTCCATACACTGCACTAGTTGACTGAATGAGTGAATGAAAACAAGTGAGCGAAATAGGACACTGGTGTGTTGGAACTGCTGCAGATGCATTTTCTGGCAAGACGCAGGAATCCATTGGCCGTGACCCTTATATTGTACGTTGGTTGAACTGTACTCTTGTTATTGAGGTGCATTATGGGATTGAATGTGTGTACTCGATAATATCCACTATGGATTTGGACACCACTGCAAATGACTCTCCCCACAAATAGTGCACTATATAAGGGTATAGACTGTGATTTTGGACACAGCCACCGATTCATTTGGAAAAGAAATGCTACTGTGTGTCGCTCAGAGACTCAACAGTTCGTTCTGTTGTAGCTTTGTTTGTAACTTTTATTAACAAAGCAAAAATACACTAAGTAACTGTCAATATTGTGTCTGAAATTTAAGATACACTCTAAAAAATTATTTTAATGGTAAAAGACTGTAAAAACGCTACAGTAAAAACCTGTTAACAGGATCTTACTCTATAACATTTCATGTAATTTTACAGCAAAATACATAAAATATGCAGTTTTTGGAAGTGAAAAAACAGCTCTTATAATTTACAGGGAAAATCGTAAATTGATATTCACTTTTTTTTTTTATCAGTTATATGGTTTTATGTTACATTTTATGTTGTTAAATGAATGATTATTGCATTATTTTAGTGTCATGTGTGTTACTATGATGGTGTTTTGTGTTTGTGTTTATGACACTGTGTGTCAGCTTATGTATTTACCTCAGCATGAGTAAAAGCTATTTATGATGAACTTTGATTCACCATGTGGCTTTCTTATTACCACCTGTGTTATTAATGTAGGTTGTTGTCAATAAAGGTAAAAAACAGAATTTAGTAATATGGTACCTTAACATTACTTCAGTTAATGAAATACATGTTTTTTATTAAGGTCAATCTGTAAAACATAAAATGTTGCTGGCAACCACAGCTGCCATTTTTTAATATAAATTGTTTTTACAGTGTACTCAGTATTAACTTGTAGTTTGTAGAACTTGTACAAAAGCATTATCACACTCATAATTGTTTTGCTGAGCTGCAGTAGTAAATATGTCAGCTGGATAATAATGTTCTCGCTTAAAATGTAGCATGTGTGGTGAACGCAAACCACAAATTTCAACGACCTTCGGCATTGTGTAGTTCAAAACTCGAGCAACACATTATATAATTGCAGCTCATGTCTGCAGGGATTGACTGTCAAACACATTTACTACAGCATCATGAAGCAGCCCTTGCCATGTTTGAAGCCTACATGCAAGCAGTGTTTTTCCTCCAAGGATGTAATGTCTCTAAAATGTTACTCATACCACATGGGTGGAAACCTTCATTACTCATTTTGCCTTATGAGTTTTCTAGCTCAGACCAAATAAGCTGTTACCAGCACCCCTTCTCCAAAACGAGATACCCAGCTGTGTAGGAAGAATAAAATTATAAAACCTGAATAAAAGATTGGTAGGAAGGAGCAGTAAAAAAAAGTATGCTATTTCAAGCCCAGCAAGGCTGATCGCACTTTGTTTCCTTTTAATTTCTAATGGCTTCATCTCCTGTGCTCTCTGGGGTGTGTCCAATGCATAGAAACAGCTGTCTGCAAATCTGGGTCATACCAGCCCAGCATTCATGGCCTTTAACAAAGCAGAAGCCAGGGAGCATGGCAAACAGAAGCCATCCCATCTTCTGTAAGAGCTTAGAATGTTTTTTATAATTTTGCACAGATTCAGTCAACATGTTTTATTACAAAAACCTGCACCCATGTCCTTGCTGTCAAACCGTTTTTCCTGGATTTGTGATTGCTTGAGCGGAGCATTGACGGATGCAATTTTTTACAGGCATCCTAGACATCCTTGGGGGTGCTTTATAGTGACAGTAAATGTGGCTTGGATATTGAAACGCACACTGCAATTCACATGACAAGATCCAAAGCTTTCTGAATCGCTGCGCCTTATAGCTGTATTCAGTGAAACAACATTATTTAAATAGTCCTATGACTTGTCTGTCTTGTTTTGTACAGATTCAAGTCATTGTTTAAAGCATCCCTATGGTCAAAAAAAAAAGGAATTTTATCAAAATCTTAAAGGATTAAATCAAATGTCATCTACTGAATATACATTTTTATTTGATTTATAGATTATTCTTAAAGAGTTCTTTTTGGATATTGTGTCATCTTTATCAAAAATTTTCTAGTATGAATATTCAGGTATTGTATTCAGGATACTTAAAAGGAAAATATATGAGCTTTAAAATCCTGAAAAGATTTCATTGAAATTCCTATTGATGGTGTATAGAGCAGCTGTTGTCAACTAGGGGGCCGGGACTGAGCCTCAGTAAACTTCCAAGGGGGACTCAAGATAACTTAAAAAGATTTAAAATAAGACAACTTTAAAAGGTTAGTTCATCCAAAAATGAAATTTCTGTCATTAATTACTCACCCTCATGTCGTTCCACACCCTTAAGACCTTTGTTCATCTTCAGAACACAAATTAAGATATTTTTGATAAAATCCAAGAGTTTTTTTTTTTTTATCCTCAATAGAAAGCAAAGAAATTACCACATTCAAGGTCCAGAAAAGTAGTAAAAACATCAATAAAATAGTTAATGTGACTGCAGTGGTTCAACCTTAATGTTATGAAGCGAAGAGAATACTTTTTGTGCGCAAAAACAAAACAAAAATAACAACTTTATTCAACAAATTCGTCTCTACCCTGTCAGACTCATAAGCAGTTGACGCACTTCCGTGTTTACGTCCGAACGCCGACTCATTAACTGTGTCTCATTTCAAAGGTTGCATCCTCCGGAGGTTGCATACGTCATTGAGGCTGTATCATTTCAGAAAAGTAAGCAGGACACTCCAAACACGACCTTGGAATGCGTCCTTCTTTCACAGGAATTCGGAGGATGCATGAGGTGTATCCTTCACTGCTGCAGATAGCCCACAATTCTTGCGTTGCTGTTAACAACCGTCATTTATTTGAAAATAAATAAATAAATAAATAAATGGCGGCGTCATCAATTGTACATACAAGCGAAGATGTGTTTAAATGTAAGTAGTTTCATGCTTGTTTTTGTTTTAAACTTTGTTCTTCCTAATATCCTCCTCTTTTGTCTCTGTAACAGATATATGTTGTACATAAGCCAGCTCCTCAAGCATTAACCAAAATAAAACACGTAAATACAATTTCTTTTCAAATTACATACAAATTTATTAATAATTTTCATTCCTTTGCCGAGAGCGCAACGAGGCTGCCATGAACGCGTTGGCATAGCAACGATATACTTCCTATTTCCTTTCCTGCCTGTGTGTCCTACGAAGGACGTCTCGTTTAATTCTGGCTAAGGACACTCCATATACCGCATCCTTCACAGGATTCGTCCTCTTGAGGATGCAGCCTTTGAAATTAAATTAAATGAGACACAGCTACTATTGGCCATCATGCATTGTGATGCTCACATGAACAGCGTCAGCCAATACTGAGCCGGTGTTCTGACGTAGAACCTGAGTAGCGTAGGAGAATGACAGGGTAGAGACGAATTTGTTGAATAAACCACTGAAGTCACATTGACTATTTTAATGATGTTACTACTACTTTTCTGGACCTTGAATGTGGTATTTTCGTTGCTTTCTATTGCGGATAAAAAACCTCTTGGATTTCATCAAAAATATCTTAATTCAAAGATGAATGAAGATCTTATGGGCTTGGAACGATATGAGGATGAGTAATTAATGACAGAAATTTCATTTTTGGGTGAAATAACACTTTAAATCTTATACAGTAGATCATGAACATCTGAAAAAAATCATGGGGCCTTTGAATATTATTGTTGCTAGATTGGTCTTGGTGTCAAAAAGGTTGAGAACCACTGGTATAGAGGTATTTTATCCAGATAATCTTTGGAAACTATGTGTTCCTAAAATATCTAGGTTTTTAATTTTGTGTTATGATGTAAAGGCTGAACTGGTGTGATGAAAAACAGGCCAAACGACGTTCATTTTGGGAGTTTGGAACAGCTTGCCAAAGTGAACTTTCTGGAAAAATTCACTCTGTCTGGTAAATACCAAACAGTTCTGCTGCAAACAGGGCTGTCCTTAGGGACACCAGGCCCCTTGAGGGAGCCACTCCCAACCAGAACGTGAAAGGACACAGAGGAGGGATGGCCCTGGCTGCATGTATTTTTTGTATTTTTTACTGTTTTTACCCCCAAGTAAAGAACGAAAAGGAACTTTTATATCGGGGCCTTATATAAGATAAATCCCATTAGAAAACCTTAGATTTGGTTCCAAATTATGGCAGAAATTTGATTTATATATATATATATATATATATATATATATATATAATTATGACAGAAAAATGTATTTATTTGGCTTTTTTGACTAAAGGGAAAGTTGAATTAATCTAAAACTATAAATATACATATTATAAATATTATAATGTAAAATATTGCATGTAGGAGCAGTATCCAGATCATTTTCCTTTTGTACGGAGAATTGTTTCTAATAACAAAACTGCCCAATTGTTACCTTAGCAGCTCAAGTTTTTCACTGACTCATTCAATAGAAATTAAATACGAGTTTTCCTACAGTACATAGTGCATTGTGAAAACCTTTAGTGGAACAGGAGAACAGTGGTTGTCCTGACAATCCAGGTTTATAGAACAATAAAACGCACTTGTACTCAACTGTGAAGCCTGACTGGAGAAGAGTTACAGCACAGCTTCAATTCATAAAATGACTTTCACTGAATGCTGGCTTACCAAAAGTGACGTCACAAGGTTTATATGCTCTCTTTTTCGACACAATGCAGTAATCCTACCAGCAGCCATTTCAGTGGAGTCCTGCTGGGCAGCTGTAAAATGGAGAACGACCATATATTGAGAGCTGATGGGAAACCAATTTTCTTTTTCTCTAGGGAACATATTTCACATTGTTCTGGTTCCACAAAATGCTTTGAAAATTGTTCTGAAAATAGTAAGTACCAATAGCAGATAAAAAAAAAAAGTTGGCCTAGAGAAAGTGAGGGATCAATGGACATGCTCAGTAATGCTGCGGACACCAGCGCTTTCATTCAACATGGCAGACACTCCCTGGCCCAGATTAGCAAAAAGCTCCCTGTGTAACACCTGATCTGAAATTCAATCCCATATTGAGTGCATGTGTGAGTGAAAATTGAGGTCATACTAATCTGTACCTCTGTCTCTTCCTGTCAAATCATAATCCAATCCATAACCTGCCACTGAAGCCATACAAAAGTAAATGCCTAATCCCTTATAAGCCTGGTTTTCACCAAAAGCCCGTAAACTACAGCTAATGCCTTGTGTGTTATAAAAAAAGAGGTTAATAAATGATATCCCAAATCAAGTTTGTACCACACTTTTAACCGTAAAAGAGGTTTAGCACATGAATACATGAATGGAACCTGAAGTATTATCATGACACTCGATTTGTATTCAGTACCATACAACTCATAATCCTGATTGCATTTGCTGCTCAAAGTGGATCTTTTGCCTGCGCTTATCTCATAATCCAGAAGTAGAAAGGCAGGGTGCGGCGCTTTCAGAGAAAAAGAATAAAAAAGAAAAGAAAACAGAGCCAGCATGTGGTCTCTAGTGTGATTCCTCTGTTACTTCTGTCACTGTGAAATCAAAGAGCAAAAACGCACTGGCAATCACTTTCTGGAATATCTCTGAAGCAGCAAATTAAATTGTTTCACTGTCTTGGAAATTACTGCTTTTACTTTTTATTTTTAATCACTGTTAACACATAGCCTTTTTAATTTTTTTTTTTTTTTTAAATAAATAAATAAATAAATAAAAAGCGAGCAACGCTGATAACCACCAGTTTTGGAGAAAGCTACTTTTAAAACTATAACTAATTGCATTACTTGGTTACTTTTTATGTAAAGTAAAACATTACATTACTTTTGTGTTGCTTTTTCTCACCTGGGCTGGACTTGCTTGTTTGTTTTTTAATAACAAACCAATCATGAGTTCTATTTTTGGGAAATGTAAAGGCCCTTTACCACCAAAAGTGAAATGAATAAGCCACAGGCTGAAAGAAACACAAATTCACGTCTGTAAATTAGAAACAAACAAACCTTTTGGATGTGCTGCATTTCAGGATTGCAGAAGAATAGGATGCAGGAGAAGAAAGTTCAACACTCCTACTTAAGAAAAAAAAAAAAAAAAGTGAAACACAAATTTGATGTTTATCTAAAGTCATTTTTACTTAAGTGTTTGGTTGACTTGGATCATCAAAGGTCAGCAGCAAACCCTTATGGAAAGAAAATATATTTCCCTATATATGAATGATCAATATATTACATGATTTAACAGTATATTTGAAAATATTCAGAAAAATATATTGTGTAAATATATAGAATAATACATAAGGAATTGCCGCTTTTCATATATTGAAAAATATGTGATAATATATTTACTAATATATCATAATGTATGCAATTTTATATTCAGTAATACACCTCATAATATATAGATTTATATGTGATCAGATATGGTACAGCATGCATAATAAATTGCAGATATATTTACTCATGCAGTATAAACACATATATGGTAAAATATACTATATAACACATTTCTTATATTTCATAATTATTTACATTTTAAATGTTTCATATTTTCAATTTAGTTAACAAAAGCACACCTGCATTTACTAAAGCTTCTGCCAAAAAGACTATCATTGGGCTATAGTGTGCACAGCTGTTACTTTTTAAATAAAGTTATTATAGTCTTAATGGTGTTCAGCCAATCATAAACCTAACCTCAGGCTCGACTCTTCAGCACAGCGGTAACCCCAAAAACTCAAACATACCAGAAAACCTTTTAAATTCCAAAATAATACAACTTTAAACACTAACAGATCTCCCCCTATATCAATACTGAGCAAAACACATGAAATATTTTAACATTTACTCTCCTTTAACAGTCAGAAGCAAAGCATGCTGGGAACTAGATGCCTGTTGTAACCTCTGATTGTAACTCATTCCATGAATGTGTGTGTATATGTGTGTGTACAATACGTTCACATTTATATGGGAACATGTATGTGCAATATATGTACAAATAAAGGATAAAACTTTATGAATGTAATGCTATTTTTGTCTTCATTTATAAATATTTTATATGCATCAATATACATGGTCAATGCATATATTGCAGTGAAAAATATAAGCACAAGTTTCCCATATATGGAAATGTATTATGTAATATACTGCATTATATTTTGCAGTATATTCCAATATATTTTTGTTCCGTAAGGGAAGACAGTGGTTAATAAAGTACATGAGATTAAATAAAGTATATTTTATATTTTAAAATATATTACATATATATCTTTATCATATTTAATTATTGCAGGTTTGCATAATATTCTGAGTTTGCATTTCACTGTTTTTATTCATTTTGAGAAATAGGCCTACTGAATCTGCTGTCAGTCAATAAATGGGAAAACAAAGTAACTTGCGTTACTTATTTGAAAAAGTAACTCAGATATTTTGTTGTAAATTTAAAAGTAATGAGTTACTTTAATAGTTACTTGGAAAGAGTAATCTGATTACGTGACTCAGGGGCCGTTTACACGACACCGTTTTCAACTAAAAACGAAAAAGTTTTTATGCGTTTTGGCCGTTCATTCACACGACATCAGCGTTTTGGTGGTCAAAAAACGCAAACCTTTGAAAACGGGTTTCAAAGAGCAAGTTTTTGAAAACGGTCTCCGTGTAAACAACAAAAACACGTATCTGTGAAAACGATGACATGGTGCACATGCGCATTACACGTTCAGTCTATAGTGTTTCATCGCCATCTAATGGCCTGCCAGCAGAATACAGCGTTTTTAGTCGTTTTCATTGATTCGTATTGACAATGGTATCGTCTGTACGTGGAAAACTCAAAGGAAAAACATACCCTCACATTACTTGTAATGCTTTTCCCCAACTCTGAAAACCACCATGTCTTTTAGATGCTGGTCCCTCCCACAGAATGCTGGTTTGTTGAAAATAAGCAATAACCAGCATAAACTAGCCTGGACCGGCATGGAAATTTATGCTAAGCTGGTCTTTTCAGCAAGGAAAACTTAGCTGATAACATGATACATTAAGCTTGTGTAGATACGTCTACTTCTTAAACAATGTGTTTTTGTCTTCAGTTTCAGCTGCAACAGCAACTGTCCTTCCCAGTGTTTCTCTTGCTCTATGAGTCATCTAGTGTAGCCACATTAGCACCTTCACAGTCAAGTCCGACTCTTAGCACTGTCTGGAGCAGCTGTGTCAAATGTAACCTTCCCAGTCTGCTCATTACAGTCCCTGTAGCCCTGCCATTAACTGGGTCATGGTAATTCAGACACCCACAAGTGGCTATTACAAGAGCCCTGACTGTACAATAACTTAAAACCAGCCAACATGGAAATGAATGCGCTGCTCTTACTTAGATACTGTATCTCTAACCCAACAACAGAAGCTCCCCATCTGCTGGCCAAGTCGAAAATTACTCTAGACTGTGACTGCATCCCAATTTGCGTAATATTTGTTCTAAACAGCATGCAATATTAGAAGTAGTGTGTCCTACATCATGGTACGCTTAAATAAATATGCCAAAAGTTTCTGGGAAGTGTGTATCTGTGCATGCTTTTTAAAATTGCATTGAGCTCTTGCACTATTGAAAAAGAGGAATTCCCCAGGTGCTGAGGAATACAAGGCTGAAACTGCAACCTCCTTTTTAAATGCATGAATCCAAAAGTTGAAAATTAATAATCTTAAGGTAATTTAGCTTAATCTGTTTAAAGATACACTATATAACTTGAAAATGTGTCTCGTGGAAGAACATTTTCTTGGTTGTGCTTCAGCTCAACACAGATGAATGTGGTTTTATGAATATAGGACATCTTATCAGAGCAGATGGACAAATAAAAAACTTTTTTTTCTTTCTTTTTTTTTTTTTTTTTTTTTTTTTTTACAACCGGTGATTCTCCTTAGGTTTGCATTTTAAATGATCCATGTCAAATTTTTCTTCTTTGCTGTGACAAACTTTCAGCTTCATTTTACCCACAACCAGAACTACTTTTCAGACATTTCCTGCTACATCTGTCCCGACAGCTCTAAAATGTAAATTGCTATTATAGTTGTATCAAAGTTGGGTAAATACATGGTTTTGAGGATGGATTATTTTTTATTATTATTTTTTTTTTTTTGCACTCTCTCATTAATAGCATTTTGTTATTTTTATCAAAAAAAGTTACATAAAGTAGCTTGAAATAGAAACTGTCTTTTATCATTTTATGTCCTAATACTTTGTTACAATACTTATACTCACTAAGGCTGCATTTATTTGATGAAAAATACAGTAAAAACAGAAATATTGTGAAATATTAAATATAAAAATTATTTAAAATAACATTTTATTTGAATATATTTTAAATGTAATGTAATCCTGTGATGGCAAAGCTGAATTTTCAGCATCATTACTCCAGTCTTCAGTGTCACATGATCCTTCAGAAATCATTCTAATATGACATTAAACAAAAAAAAATTGGGAAAAAAAAATTGTTTGTTTATATATATATATATAATACACACACAGTCAAACCAAAAATTATTCAGACATTTTTGATATATTTTTACTAGTGGGTACAGGACACTATAATTCATTTATGTAAGTGAGGATAGCAAAATAAAGTAAAGTGTTACATATTATATCCAAAAATTCTTCATACAGTGGACTACCAGTAAAATTGATAAAAAAAATGTTGATAAAAAAAGAACCAAAAATTATTCAGACACTTTGACCTGACCATGTTTAGCTTAAGTGTTATCTGACATAATTAAGATTATTTTTTTCTGACACAGTTTAACTCATATCTTGTCATATTTTATTAAAAAAATTTTGAAATAGTGAATAAACTGTATTAATGAATGAAATGTTCAAGGTATCTGAATAAATTTTGGTTTGACTGTATATATATATATATATATATATAATTTGTATTTTTACCATCACCAGCAATGTACATAGTTCAGAAGTATAAATACTAGTAAAAGTATGCTTATTGCGGTGCAGAGTAGAAAAATAAAAAAGAAAGAAAGTATAAATCGATGAACTTACACGCCCTAATAAGTCATTTTTTAAATTTTGGTCAGCATAAATGGTTTGAATATGTAATTTGTTGTTGAATTACTTCCTTGCATGATGATCATTAGAAAGCTCTCAGTATAAAATGTGACTTCTCAGTACACTTGCTGGCTAAGAAGGCATATGTCATAAGATTGGGGCCACAGTGTCTGGCATGTCATTAAACATTCAGCACTGTCTCGATTAGAGGTCTCACAGCGGGGAAAAAAATTGTTGTACGATGGTATGATGTTCACAATCCGCTCCATCCCTTGAGAGTGCAGCACCTTGTAATCAGTATGTCTGTCACGGCTGAGACTCTCGCTCTGACATACTCACAATTTAAACCATTCACATGTCTTTTTCATGAGTTTAACCTTCAAGCAAAATAACTCCATTGCCTGTGTACATTTTTATTGGATCGTCCCTGGCGGAAAGTAACACATACACCTCCAGTATTTGCTTGAGTGTGCTGACACTTGTACCAGATGAAACAGCTATTAGATACTGTGCAGTCGTGAGCATGTGCGTGTCAGAGAAAGTGTATGAATGCAACCTTGACAATGACCTTGACTCGCTGAGAAGCTCACTACAAAGAACAAGAATATTCCACCACAGCTTGGAAACAAAAATAAAAATCTCCTACTTTCCTAAGGGAAGGACTCTTAAGTAGCCCATTTACAATGAGATACTGTTGGGTTTTTATCTTTGAAACAGTAAACTAGCTAGTTGGTGACAACAATGATAACAAAACAATGACAACGATGTTAAATCAAGGAGAGAGACGGCAGTTTCTGAATTGTTACTGGCCAACAGTGTGATTTAGACATTAGTTATTTCACTGCAGTTTGGAAAACTTGATTCTCATTGGTCAATTGTGGCATTCTGCAATCAGATATTTCCTAATATTCACCATCGTCCATGGCAAACCTCTCGTTTCTTACAAAAACAGCTGCCGCTTTCTTGCATCTCAGTTATCGATTGTACTGACAATGACCATCAGTGGATTAAAGGGGTGGTTGATTATGTTTTCACTTTTTAACTTTAGTTAGTGTTTAATGTAGCTGTTTGAGCATAAACAACATCTGCAAAGTTACGACGCTCAAAGTTTAAATTAAAATTAGATATTTTCTTTTAAAGAATTCTCTGTTTAAGGACTACAACAAACGGCTGGTAGGAACTACAACGAGCTTCTTCTCGGGTTAGTGACATCTCTAACCTTAAAATTTACATAAACCCTGCCCCGAGAACACAACAAAGGGGTGAGGCCATGTTATTGCAATACAGTATGTAACAAATACAATAGCATGTCATAAAAGCAAGATGACAACAAGTTATAACCTTAATTAAACTAAACTATACCTGTTCTGTCTTCATGCAGTATATATTCTCTGGCTCTGTACAACAACTCTCACACGAGCGATTTATAGATTATCATGACATGCTAATCAATGACTTTAAGATAGTTAACACCACATCAGCTACATAAATTCATCAACTAACCGTTCAGAAACGTCCTGTTGCGTTCTACATGTTGTCACTTCTTCTTGAGTCTCTCCATCATTGTCCGACTCCGGTTTGAACATAAAAGGCTGAACAGTTTCTGACATTTTCAGTGAGTCTGTGTGAGGTAATCGGCGCTGCTGAAACTCCGCCCTCTTCATAGGAGCAGCAGCTCATTTGCATTTAAAGGGACACACACAAAAATAGCATTTTTGCTCACCCTCAAAAAGTGACAAATTTGAGCTAAAACTTCACATATACACTCTGGGGACATCAGAGACTTATATTACATCTTGTAAAAGTGGCATTATATGACCCCTTTAAGTATTAATATTACTGTATTATTGTTGCAGTATTTGTGTTGCTATAGGCAATATATTGCCTATAGGCCCCATGTGTTTTTTACATTACAATAGACTATTTTTTTCTTAGCAGAAGCTTTTTCACAAAACATGCACAGCCATTGAAAGTTTTTGGAAAGAAATTAATACTTTCATTCAGCAAACATACATTAAATTGATCATATGTGAGAGTAAAGACATTTATAATGTTACAAAAGATTTCCATTTTAAATTGTCAACATATTTCACAATATTACTGTTTTTTCTGAATTTTTGATCAAATAAAGGCAGCCTTGATGAGAATAAAATATTTTTTTCCAAAAACATTAAAAAAATCTTACAGACCCCAAACTTTTGTGTGCATGTAATTTAATAATAATAATATTAATAATTTCCAGTCAAATCAATATTTCATTTAAACATGTTTTTAGTGAGTTGCCGTGTAAATGGAATAACTACTCACGGTCAGTCCAAGGAGCCATAAACTTACTTTACTGACATTGTTCTATTGGTGTGTATCCAGTTTAGAGGACAGGGAGCAAAGTGGGATTATAACAAAGGATAAAAGATGATTCCCAGTGATGAATTGTATGTCAGTTGGCACATCCTGGCCCGTTTAACTTTCAGCGAGTTGATCCATCTCCTCTAGAGTTTTGGAGGCTGCTCAAAACACAGCGCCAGAACTAGAGCAGAGTGAAAAATGTTCAGGAACTGTACTATTAGACACCAGAAACCCTCTAGCGGCTAGACCAAAATTAGAAGCCTCATTGTAACCAAGACTACACCCTATTTTAATTCTCTATGGAGTTAATTAGGCCAGCGTGGTTACAACACTACTATACATAATGTTTCCACTATACTCTGCTCAGGTGGTTTGGTGAAAAGAGTGTGTGGAAAAATGGTAGACGCAGGGCCGGATTGGGACTCATTTTCAGCCCTGGAGTTTCATGCCTTAGACCGGCCCACTTTAATTCACGACTGACTATATTAAAATAATGTAATTAAAACCTCAGTATATAAGTCTGCAATAGTGCACTTTTCTCTACAGCCTTGTAAATAATTGTATTTTTCAAAAATATCTTCAAATACAAATGATAGTACAAATGATAGTACAAAAAATGCTAAAATTTGATATAGAGTTATTTTTATAGTTATAATAATGATTTTATAATGTGAACCACTGATTAATTCTCTAGCCATCTAGTGGCTGTAGTTAAAAATTCATGTTATTTTAATTTTAATTTAATTAAGTGTTTGCTTTCCAGTAGATGGCAGTAATCGTCCACTAAACCCAGGCACATGTCTATCACTATGAATGAAATTTAGAAATGTAGATCTTTAATAAAGTGGATTTAACATAAAATTTCTCTATTTTATATAAATGTATATACTTAAATTATTACAAAATGAGGCAAATAAATAACACAAAATAACATAAATCCTACAAAATTGCACAACTTTACAGTAAAATATTAAAGTAGGCTATTATGTTTGTTTAAAAAAAAAAGTTACATGTTACAAAATCACATTTTACTGTCTGGTTAAGCTAGTTGGACAGAAAAATGAATATTGTTGGCTAGTGTGTAATAGCATAGCAAGCAACATAACATAAGTGATAGGCCGTATTTTATTATTTGCCTACTATTAGTACGATATGAGTAAGCTGCATACATGCCTTTATCTTTTGCATGTTTTCCCCTCTTCCTTTTTATTTATTTACGTTACTTAAATCAGTCAGCCTCTGGTGTCTTAGACATTTTGCCTTACCATAATTTAGCGTTGATTTAGAATATATATATATATATTTGCCTTATATAAATTTGCCTTACCATAATTTAGCGTTGATTTAGAATATATATATATATATATATTTGCCAGTTCTCTTGTCCATATTATACATTGTCCCTTCTCTACTATACCTGTCAATAAAACATTAATGGTTGCTATTTGAAACCCCAGTAGAGTCAATTCATGAACTGGAGAGTGACTGGGATCTCCCATCACCACTGTGCCCTTAAGCAGCCTCAGGTTGCCATGTAGTGGCCTAAAAGTACTTAAAATCTAGTGACTAAATATTTTAAAAGTATGGGAATAAGCTTTTCCTTCTGCATGCAATTAAAACCTAATAATATGACTATTGTCATTATATTCAGTAAAAATAATTGGGTGAGGGCTTATACCAACCCAGCAGGTTTTATATGAATGTATTAGCTAAGAATAGGTCAGCTAATTTAGGAGGAAATCAGTACTGTGCCTGCTATCCAGGCAGGAAGGGATCGACTGCCTAGAATTTGATTGCCAATTGCACTTCTTTCCCTCACAGAGTCGCAGTAAATTGTCTGGTGCTTAACTGGATTTAGCTGATTATCCCACCAATCGTGTTCATAGCAGCATATCACCGCCATTGAACCAGTTAGTAGTACGAGAATGTGGGCGTAGCATCATGAGCTGTAGATCGTGGTGTATAGTGGTGCTATGTATTAAGTTATCGTTTGTGTTTATTCAGATTTATCTGTAAACCGAAATGTAACGAATGTAGCCAAGATAAATTATATACAAATCAGTGTTTGCCAAGAATGCTGGACAGTGTATCTGTGATGTATGATGATTTATTTTGTAAACGTTGTGCAGCAGCGCCATCTGCTGTCGGGAAGATATTACATGTAGCAGGCTTTTTTTTGATACCTCACATAAAATGTCTAATAGATATCACTGAAATATGTGTCTTATAGAAATCTTATATGTCCCTGCGACAGCCCTAGGCTCTATAAAGGGGTAAAAACAAATAACCAATGTCCGCTCTTGTTAGCCAATCATGCGACAACGCACAGTGTTTGGGAGAACTGTGTATATTTCTGCTTGATGAGGGAAAAATACTATAGTGATTTATAGTAAATACTATAGTGTTTTTGAACCATACTATAGTAAAGTGCTTGAATTAATTTGTTGTGGTAATTCTATAGTTGCTGTGATAATATAACAACAACTATAGTAATATAAACAAATTACTTCATCCAATACTGTACTAAGTTTTCTACAACTATAGGGTATATACTATACTACAATACACTACAGTTTACTGTAGTAAAAACTAAAGTATACTACAGTTCATCAGTATGCTGTAGCATTCATTAAAGGGTTAGTTCACCCAAAAATGAAAATTCTGTCATTTATTACTCACCCTCATGTCGTTTCACACCCGTAAGACCTTCGTTAATCATCAGAACACAAATTAAGATATTTTAGTTGAAATCTGATGGCTCCGTGAGGCCTCCATAGGGAGCAATGACATTTCCTCTCTCAAGATCCATAAAGGTACTAAAAAACATATTTAAATCAGTTCATGTGAGTACAGTGGTTCAATATTAATATTATAAAACGACGAGAATATTTTTGGAGCGCCAAAAAATAAATAAATAACGACTTATTTAGTGATGGCCGATTTCAAAACACTGCTTCATGAAGCATCGGAGCACAGATGAATCAGTGTGTTGAATCTGCTGTTCGGAGCGCCAAAGTCACGTGATTTCAGCCGTTGGCAGTTTGACACGCGATCTGAATCATGATTCGACACACTGATTCATTTGTGCTCCGAATCTTCCTGAAGCATTGTTTTGAAATTGGCCATCATAAATAGTCATAATTTATTTATTTTTTGGCGCTCCAAAAATATTCTCGTCGCTTTATAATATTAATATTGAACCACTGAACTCACATGAACTGATTTAAATATGTTTTTAGTACCTTTATGGATCTTGAGAGAGGAAATGTCATTGCTCCCTATGGAGGCCTCACGGAGCCATCGGATTTCAACTAAAATATCTTAATTTGTGTTCTGAAGATGAACGAAGGTCTTACGGGTGTGGAACGGCATGAGGGTGAGTAATTAATGACATTATTTTCATTTTTGGGCGAACTAACCCTTTAACAAAGTGTTGTAAATTATATAATATATACTGCATACTACAATTTAACTATAGTATGGTTCAAAACACTATAGTATTTTTTTTTCATGTGTGTAGCACTAGTAATCACTTACAGTTGCACTAGGACAACAATGAGAATGTTCACATCAAACAAATATGCTTTGTGACATAAAAATTTAAACACAAATCATGAAAAGGTGAAGTTTAAAGGGATAGTTTACCCAAAATTGTAAATTCTGTCATCATTTACTCATCCTCAAGTTGTTCCAAACCTGTATGAATTTATTTCTTCTGCTGAACACAAAAGATATTTGGTAACACTTTACATTAAGGTTCCCTTTGTAAAGGGTTTATAAAGGTGTTTGTTAATGAGTAATAAGTCATTTACAAATGCATTATAAATCATTAATAATGCAGTTATAACTGCATGAATAAAAAGGGTGACTTTAATGCAATACCTGCCAAATAGTGAGACGTTTTTAACTCACATGTTATAAATGCTTAATAAATGTATTTATTAACACTTATTTTTTCATGATGCAGCAAAAATTGACTATCATAATTAGACTAAAGGGTGTTGTATTTGTGATTTTCTTATTAATATCTCATGACTGCCACTTTTCTTACTATGTTTCTTACCAGACGTTTCTGTTCACAGGTTTCCACTTTACATTAAGGTTCACTTTCACAGGTTATTAATGTTTATAACTCATGAATAAATGGTTCACAAGTGTCCACCCTGCATTAAGATTCACAGTTAACTAATACTGGAATTATGTTTTTCATTATTAATACCTCATCAAGTTATGGTTATTATCTTATGTTTTATTTTCAAAATAAAGTTGGGATTTCATCTTAAAAAAAAACAAACAAAAAAAAAAAACAAGAAATCAATTTTTATGCACTGCTGTGGACAGGCATCATGACCTTTTTGGAGAGTATCATGACAGAAACTTCTGGTAAGAAACATAGTTACAAAAGTGGCAGTCATGAGATATTAATAAGAAAAGCACAAATACAACACCCTTCAGTCTTATAGTCTGATAGTCAATTTTTGCTGCATCATGAAATAAACCAGGAATCTGGTTTTGAGTACAATTAGTGTTAATAAATACATTTATTAAGCATTTATAACGTGAATTAAAATTGTCTCACTATTTGGCAAGAATTGCATTAAAGTCGCCCTTTTTATTCATGCATTTATAAGTGCATTATTAATGATTTATAATGCATTTGTAAATGACTTATTACTCATTAACAAACACCTTTATAAACTCTTTACAAAGGGAACCTTAATGTAAAGTGTTACCAGATATTTTGAAGAATATGGGTAACCAAACAGTTGATGGGCTCTATTGACTTCCATAGTATTTTTCCCCCTCCATACCATGGATGTCAATTGTGTTTAGCAGAAGAAAGAAATTCATACAGGTTTGGAACAACTTGAGGGTGAGTAAATGATGATAAAATGTTCATTTTGGGGGTGAACTATCCCTTTAAATGCAAATCTTGGCTTTCAAAAGGTCAGCTGATATTTAAAGCATGTAAATTGTGTGGGAAGGAGCTATAATCATTAAATATGCTTTCTTCATAATATATATAATGTCATTAGGTAAACTACAGCTGCAAAATACAATCAGGTTTTATCTTTCATGTAACGATTTTGTCATTTGAAAAATGGATGTTGTGGTTACTGTGATGTCATTTTATGAAGTATTCTGATTGATGTCACTTCACAAGCTAGTTTATGATGCAGCCTGGAATCAATCACACCTTGTTTGTTCGAAACCCGTCAGGTTTCTCCCAAGTTTTCTTTTTTTTCCTCCATCTCTGTCACCAATGGAGTTTGGGTTCCTTGCCACTGTCGCCTCTGGCTTGCTTAGTTGGAACACTTAATATTCAGCAATATTATTGATTTGACCGTATTGACACTATTGGATGAGAACTGACTGAACTGGACAGTGAGATCGCTATTTTCTGCAGAGCTGCATTATAACTGGATTTAACTCAATTCACTTATTGAACAGAACTGAATCAACACTGAACTGACTTTAGCTGAACAATGACACTATTTTCTTTTTACAGCATCATTGGTTGCATCATTGAATTATTATTTTCCAGTTTATCACTGTAAAGCTGCTTTGAATCAATCTGTATTGTATAAAGCACTATATAAATAAAGGTGACTTGACCGCATGAAGATAACGTCACTAAAAATGCTAAAAGAAAAATGCAGGAACATTTATAAAAAAAAGAAAAGAAAAAAGAAGCATTTATTTGGAGATGTTTACATTCAGTTAGCTTTAGCAAAAAGGTCCAGTATCCATATTGCACTCAAAAGACTATGATTTTCTTTTCGGCAAATCCCTTTAACATGCATTCAGATATAATGACCCTCATCTAGTACAGTTCCTCGGTTCTGTCAGAATTAACTCATAAATGTTCATGTTTGTCTGTCAATACCATATACAACACAAAATGTGGAGAAACATCAAACTTATTCACCCCAGATTTTCACATTGCTACCATCTTTATCACCACTCAACAAACGTTTGGCATCTTAATGAAAGCGCCGTTTGGCAACATGAAGAAAGCGCTCTCAGAGAACAAAAGAGGCAACAGAACACATATATAACTCTTTACAGTGTCAAAGCTTGTTTCTTCATCTATTTGACTACATTCACAGGCACACAGCATTGCAGGCGGGTCAAAAGAAGCCTGCAGCAGAGGTCTGATTAATGGGAACTGCGGAGTTGCTACTCAGTGTGGCAAAGGTTCCGCCTGATGAGATTGATGACAGGAACAGACATGTTTTTTTTGTTTTGGGTTTTTTTTGGCTTGGACTAGGGTACTAGTACCCCTGGGTGAAGTTGTAGCCAGTTTCTGAGTGGAAGATGGAGCCTGAAGCGGTGAAACTGTAGGCAGCATAGGCGACCACAGAGCCCAACATCAGTCCAGACATGTAGGACACAGTCATTATGTTCCCTGTAGGACAATATCACATGAACTAAATTTAATGACTGCATCTCTAGAGAGAAGACTATAAATGCATCTTTCTGAAGACTTACATACAAGCACCTGTTCATCTGCATAGACTTGTGCATTTATACTCAATGAATCAAACTGGAGTGATACATTTACCTGCCAGCTCTCTCTGCTCAGGTGCCACCTTGCCTGCAGCATGAATCATGGGAACACTGCCAAAGTAGCCATTAGTGATGCCCATGAAGAGAGAGAAGATGCAAGGCCATGCCGGGTGGCTGAAGGTGGGCTTCTGAGCGGGATACACACACATGATGAACAGAGGGATGAAAACTACTCGCACACAGGAGCAGAAGAGAAGACGAGTCCCGTTCCATTCATACGGCAAGGCTGCCAAGATCTACACACACGGACAGACAAGATTAGGCATCAGACAATTTCAAAAAATGTTCAAAAATGTTCTTTATGTCTCGGAACATACTTTGCCCACAAAGTCGGATATGTTGAAGACGGCCATGATCAGGATGGGCAGCCATTCCCCCAGTGTGACATTCCTGATCTCAGACTCCAGTCCAGGGAAAAGACACAACGTGATGAAGTAAGTGACGGCAATAGACAGCATGTAAGTCCAGATCACCCGGGCAACTACATAACGATGCAGGATCATGTCTGCAACAGAAGGGGTCACTGCTCAATTACACAATAACATGAAAATTAGGTTGTTTTGACACATATTGTTCAAAAGAGACAGTAAAGCCATTTATAATGTTACACAAGATTTCTGTTTCAAATAAATGCTGTTTTTTTATTTTATTTTTTTAACTTAATTATTAAATAAAGTATCCTGAAAAATGCTTCATGGTTTTTACAAAAAATACTAGGCAATAAAAACTATAAAAGGCTAATGTGACACTGAAGACTGGAGTAATGATGCTGAAAATTCAGCTTTGACAACACAGGAATAAATTACATTTTAAAATATATTCAAATCTAAAACTGATCTTTAACTGAAATAATATTTCTCAACATTACTGTTTTTGCTGTCACAAATATAGAGACTTCTTTCAAAAACTCAAACTTTTAAATGGTAGTATATTTGCAAATTCTTGCTAATTGGGAATGCACAATATATCGGAAACATTAATTATCTGGAAAAAAAAAAAAAATACACACACATACATACAGTATATATACACACACACAGTATATATACATAACTGGAACACAATTGGAGTTATATTAAAAAAATATCCTGGCGCTTCCAAGCTTTATAATGGGAGTGAATAGTACCCAAGATTTTGAGGCCAATCATAAAAGTAATCCATACAGCTAAATGCAAAAATTTTTGTAAGAAAAATATCCATATTTAAAACTTTATAAACTATAATCACTGGCTTCCGGCAATGGCTGTACGCAAGTTGAGTTCCGGTGGAAGAGTGACCTCTGACCCGAGGCATGATGTAGGAGCTTAGGTGAGAGAAGACATCTGTCGTGGTTCAAACAAATAGGGCTGTGCAACAAACTCAAGCTCCTCTTCCCTTATATCGAAATCCTCCAACATTTCTCTTTAAAAATTCTCGTTTTAGACTTCTAACTCATGACCGGTATTTTGATTTGCTTTGTCAATACTTGTGTCAGGTCAAAGGTCACTCTTCCGCCAGAACTAGACTCGCTTACAGCTGTTGCGGAAGCCAGTTATTATAGTTTATAAAGTTATAAATATGGATAGTTTTCTTACAAAACTACATCGCCTCACTTCAGAAGGCCTTTATTAACACACTGGAGTTGTATGGATTATTTTTATAATGGATGGATGTGCTATTTAGTTTTTAAATCTTTATTTTTATATATTTAGACAAAATAATATAGGATTTTAATATCAACCACTCAGTTAATGACAATGAAAATGAAAATAATTTATAATAATATGTTTATCAGTTTAGGCTAGAATTGTAATATTGATCATACTTTCTTTGTAACATGCATGAGGAGTATTATATAAAATACAGTACTGTAAATTAGATCACACCTTTGATGCCTGGCCAGCTCCGTTTAATCTTTGGTTTGGGTACATCAAATCTTACATAAGTGTTTCCTCCAGCAAAATCTGTGCAGCCGTCTTCAGCTGGGGAAGAGCCCACTGCACCATTACCCTTGAAAACAGACAGGACATCTGAACAATTCATACTCAATACATTATATCTGTACAGGACAGTGGAGTGACCATCAATAATAGTCTTTGGTTCAATATGGCAACCTTGCATTCACTAATACATGAAACAAAAACTAACACATCAGAGCCAATGGCCACATCAAGCAGGTCACTGCAACTTTGTAAGAGCGTGCACTGCATTCAGATATTGTAATGCTCCTCCTGATGAACTAGCATTTCTGCAGGGTTTTTGTGAGGAGGGCCATTACTTGATTAAGTGTCTGGCTGAGCTAGTAAAACCACTCTCCTTAATTTGCTGAGAATAAAACAAGAGCACTCAGGTCCCACGGCAGCACAGACAGGGAACTGCTCAGGAGAAATATCCCTTCAGAGTATCACAAGCTACACCTAAGCTATAGCAGAGAAGAGCATTAAATATATCAAAAATAAATACACAGCAATGACTAACAGAGAGAATCTTTAAGATACAAATATAGCCTCATTTTGGGGTGTTTTGTCTTTGCTACTTTAAAAATAAGCCATTCTTCAAGTTCCCCTGTAGTCAATAATTTTATCCCCTAAAACTCATCTTTGATCACCAAAATTACATATTTAAATGTTTTTTCCTCTACACCTTTGCCTCATTTAATATACACAGATCTATGAATATGATAATTAGATAATTAGAAAATACTCAGCAATGGTGTTGACCTATGAATTCGCATTACAGCATATTAAAAACACCACATATACATATAAACAACATTAAAAACTTGATTTTCACCACAGGGGGACTTTGTATTGGATTGTTCATGGATTTTTTTTCTCTCATTCAATTCTAAATACCCCTAGGATAAATACTCATTAGGATTTTTGTTTGATTCTAAGAGCAAATATTTTTGGAGAATTTAAGATCGGTTCCCAATTATGACAAAAAATCTGACTAGCAATCATTTAGGATTTCTAAACAAGGAAATTTCTGGATGAAGATGAAGAAATTTTGAGAGGAGAAATGGCAGTGCTCAGTCTGTCACCCACAGGAAAACATGAAGTTACTCTGAAGTGCTTTCATATATTACTGTGTCTGAGTTAGCACTTAAATCATGCTCTCCCGTGTCTCAGAGAGCACTGACCGGCACAAATAGAATGAAGTTATGGGAGATTTTACAGAAAACACTAAATATTTACAATTCTACATTTCTATGAATTTCATCACACATTACCAGCAGAGCATGATATTGCTACTAATTTATTTAATTCCAAATGGATTTCTTTTTCTTCTCTCTTTGCAAAGAGAGAAGATTTGTTGTTTAATTTACACAGAATTCTTGGGGACATTTGCCTGCATAAACTGACCTCACATGTTGGGCTGGGCAGCAGTAATTATGACAAAAACACTTAAAGCAAAAGTATGAGAAAGCTAGAGAACATTGTGGACACACTCAAAATAAATTACTGAATTAAAGGCCCATGCACACCAAGAACATTAACTATAAATATATTGGCAATATTGACCAAAAATGCACCTCTCGATGGAAATACATGTTGTGATGTTATTTCCATTAGGAGGTGCATCAATTTTTGGTCAAGATCTTGTATTGACAATGCAAGAGGTGAGCACTCTGTAAAGTCTCCTCCAGCACATCCCAGAGACTTTCAAAGAAATTAAGGTCTGGACTCAGAGGTGCCAATTCATGTGTGAAAATGATTCTTCATGCTCTCTGAACCATTCTTTCACAATTTTGAGCCTGTTGAATCTTGACATTGTCATCCTGGAATATGGCCATGATGTGTCTTCCAAATGGCTGTTTAAGAAATGAAAAGCTACACACTCCATCTTTAAGGGTTAAAAGAACCGTTGCCAAACATATAACATGCTAGAAATATAGTAATCACTGTAATAATGATCCATCTATAGACTCTTAAGTATTTGCCCATTAAAATACAAACAGCAACCTTTTTTGGCCAGGCAGTGTATATTAGAAAATTGCATTTTGTATATTTTTTAAATGTATTTTTATATTAATTATGTATTATATATCTAATATGTGTATAATACAAATTATATACTTGTATTTTTAATGTTTTCATTTTATAATTATAATTTATTAATCTATTTATATTTATACATATCAATACAAAATAAATGTTTATAATAATATATTTTTCTAATATGCATAACTCCCAGTCAAGCTGTAATTTTGTGAAATTATGCAAAAAGAGAGAAATTGTTATTTAATTGTGTGCATTAGAATGAATAAAATACTAGCTATGAAACTATCCTTTAAAGGTCCTGTTCTTCGTGATCCCATGTTTCAAACTTTAGTTAGTGTGTAATGTTGTTGTTAGAGTATCAATAAAATCTGTAAAATTTTAAAGCTCAAAGTTCAATGCCAAGCGAGATATATTATTTAACAGAAGTCGCCTACATCGAACGGCCAGTTTGGACTACATCCCTCTACTTCCTTCTTTAATGACGTCACTAAAACAGTTTTTTGACTAACCTCCGCCCACAGGAATACACAAGAGTTGCGTTTGTAGAGTGTGTTTGTCGCCATGTCGTCGAAACGCTGTTATTTTCATCCCGCAGTCCAATCACCGGGTCTGATTCCGGCTCAAATTGATAGGGTAAAATTAAAGACATGTTTACAATAACACTGAGCGCGTGCATCTCCACGTTATGGTAAGAGGCGTGACCTTTCCGGGCACGGTTCGCTCAGAGCTGTCGAATCACAACACAGGAACCGCTGCCACAATCAGAACTCGTTACGTATTTCTGAAGGAGGGACTTCATAGAACAAGGAAGTCATCAGCCCGTTTTTATGACAGTGGAAACAGCGGTATACAGATAAGTAAATTATGTGAAAAATACTGTGTTTTTTTACACGCGAAACATGAACACATGTTATATTGCACACTATAAACACAATCAAAGCTTCAAAAAAACACGAAAAACGGGACCTTTAAGAAAGCAAGGAGTCCGCAACTATTCTAAAAATAGATGAAATATTAAAAAATAGATACATTTTATTTTTATTCTAAAAATAAAATATATTTAAAATCTCACGTCCAGCACAAACTGAAACAAAACATTTTTTTTTAGATGTGGTGAAACTGCCATTTGTTTGTTCAGAAAAATAACAGAATCACTATTGACCTTAATATGTCCTTCTCGCATTTGACATGCAAAACTTACAAATCTTACTTCTTCTGTAATGACATCATGGTGGACCTGGTACTGAGTTCCGTGGTGTGGATGGTCTTTGGCATGGGACAGGCCCTGTCGTGCCAGACTTGTGTAGTACTGGACAAAGCGTGTCCGTCGCACCAGCATGTGCAGAACAAAACAAACCAGCACCATACAGATGGAAATGACGAAGAAGATGATGGTGTTCTCCCTCTCGTTTTTGATCAAGAGTTTGGTGAAGATTCGGCTGAGTGAAATGATTACTCCTGCCGTGCCTACATAGAAAAAAAAAATAAGCAATGAGAATCTTGTTTTTGAAGTTAGCTCAAACATCATGATAACATTAGATGGCAAAAAGCCTCTTACTCTCTCCGGTCATCACGCCCTGAGTGTAGCGTTTGGGAAGCATTCCCATGTATCCATAGAAACTGGACTGCTGCACTGGAGACACAACAGGTTAAAAGACTATTATGGCTGGAAATGGTTGGGAACACAATGTTCTGAGCATGAAAGAATGACAGAGACTCCCAAAATGATTCTGCAGAAAGGAAAATATGAATAAATACCAGTACATCCAAATGCCACAGTGCCCATAGACATCAGATTGATGACGTATGCCTGCTTTGTGGTGAACTTCTCCAGCCACACATCAAAAATGGTGACAAAAAGCAGAGGTCCAAGTGCAAAGAGGTAACCTGCAAGAGATGATCTCAGATATAAACAAATCTGACATAGCAAAACTCAAAATCAAACTATGTTTGCAAGTAATATCATTTAATATTTCATTAAATTGTAGTAGATATCCTTAACAGGCCCCTTTGTTTTTGAAGGGCTCTTAAAGGGATAGTTTTTCCCAAAAAATCTTTGACACCCTCATTACATTCCAAACTTCTATGACTTTCTTCTGTGGGTCACAAAAAAGAATTTTGAAAAATGTCTTAGTGTTTTTGTCCATATAATCAAAGTTAATGAGGCCTTGTTAGGGGTTCTCATCATGCAGTGATTTTATGAATTTAGTTTTAATTCATTTTTATTTAATTAAACTATAAAATGTTAAAATAATATAAATATAAAAGTATAATGCAATAATTTAAGACATTTCTCCTTACATAGAACCTTTTTGGCAAAAAGGGTTCTTTAAAATTGAGTCAAGAATCCAAGATACTATAGTGAACCTTTTTTTCCCTAATAGTGTACGGACAAAACACTGAGACATTTTTCAAAGTATCACCTTGTGTGTTCCACAGAAGGAAAAAAAGTCATAGGGACGATTCAGACAGAATGAAAAAAGATGCGTTTAGAGTGAATTATTATTATTTCTTAAGTTTAAAGTGCGAGACGCTGCAAAAGACACAAGATGTGAGCGCAATGGTTAAAGACGCCCGTCTAGCACGTGTTTACATTGGAAAACAAAGGAAAAGTAGTGTGGTGGAATGGAAAAATGTGTTCTAGGTGAACAATTTCATTAAAGGTGCCCTAGAATTAAAAATTGAATTTATCTTGGCATAGTTGAATAACAAGAGTTCAGTACATGGAAATGACATACAGTGAGTCTCAAACATCGTTTCCTCCTTCTTATATAAATCACATTTGTTTAAAAGACCTTTGAAGAACAGGCAAATCTCAACATAACACCGACTGTTACGTAACAGTCGTGGTGTACGCCCCCAATATTTGCATATGCCAGCCCATGTTCAAGGCATTAGACAAGGGCAGCCAGTATTAACGTCTATCAGACTAGGTAAGCATACAAGAACAATAGCGAAAAATGGCAGATGGAGCAATAATAACTGACATGATCCATGATATCATGATATTTTTAGTGATATTTGTAAATTGTCTTTCTAAATGTTTCATTAGCATGTTGCTAATGTACTGTTAAATGTGGTTAAAGTTACCATCGTTTCTTACTGTATTCACAGAGACAAGAGCCGTCGCTATTTTCATTTTTAAACACTTGCAGTCTGTATAATTCATAAACACAACTTCATTCTTTATAAATATCCAACAGTGTAGCATTAGCCGTTAGCCACGGAGCTCCGAGGGAGGGGAGCGTGAGCATTTAAAGGGGCCGCAGCCTGAATCGGTGCATTTCTAATTATGCCCCAAAATAGGCAGTTAAAAAAATTAATTAAAAAAAATCTATGGGGTATTTTGAGCTGAAACTTCACAGACACATTCAGGGGACACCTTAGACTTATATTACATCTTGTAAAAAAACATTCGATGGCACCTTTAAAAACATGAAATGGACATATTATTCCCTGTTTGCTGCCATTCTTGACGGTCGCTAGTGAAGAGTTTGTGGCAGTGTGTGTCATCAACCAGTTTCCCTGTGTTTTTCTACTGTTTCCATTACATGTGATCCATCTTCTTAGAGTGTATTTAGCAGTATTTTGCGAGTGCTATTCTTCAGGTTCAGATGAGTGATGCAGCTGTCAGACTGGACTGTTGCCGCTCCTCCCTTTCCCCTCAGGGCAGTCGCTCGCTCAGGTCAATCAGCGGCCTCCTCCCCCATCCCTTTGTGCTCTACATAAACAGACTCACCCACAGTGATCCTGGTGTGCAGGCTCAGCATCTCCACCAGGACATTGTTAAGGATCACGGCCACTAGGGCCACAAGAATATATGTTAAACCCATGTCAAACACTATAGATGTTCCTGGAAGACACAGAAGACAAAGAGAAAATGACCTCCAAATTTATTGCACAAACCACAAAGTGTCATGCATTTTCAGATATCAGATCCAAAATGTTAAAATAATCGTTTAATTGTTAAATTTGTTCAATTTAATTGCTGAATAAAGTATACATTTCTTAAAAAAAACATACTGACCCCAAACTTTTTATTATACTACATTTTAATCTATTATACTCATCTTATTATATTAGTATACTTATATTTGTAATAAATAAATTGTATATTTAGATTAAATATATATATACATACAATAAAATACAAAAAAGAAAATGTTTTAAAACTCACAATAATTAACATAAATCATAAGTGACTTGATTTAATTTTACAGTTATAAATGCTAGGTAAGATATGAGGCATAAATATAATGGAGTACCTTCAAATTTATGATGCAGGTAGTCAACGTCTGTAATGAAGCTATTGTAAGGCAGCAGGAAGCCCACTCCAGCCAGGAGCATGGCAAAATAGATCCCATGGTAACGGTCATCTGGAATAGGTTCCTCAAACACTATGCACAGAAATCACACACATTTGTATGCACAAACAACAAGTCAGAGTTAGAAACAAAGTCCCATCTATGTTTTATTTGTATGACATTTCAAAATATATGCATTTTAAATATTTGTCTCCTAGCCTGTCTGCAGTCTCTTTGAAGTATATTTATGCATATGTATGAGACGTTTGACATTTTGCTCTCTCTCTCTCTCTCTTTCTGGATGAGGAACTGATTGATGGAAGCATCAATGGCCTCTTGCTGGCTTCCTCATGGTTGTACAGCCTTAGTGCTTTAGCACTACATGCCTAATTTAAGAGATGGAAGAAATGAAATCATGTTTTAAAATGAAAATGTATATATATATATATATATATATATATATATATATATGGCCTACCAAACTCCACAGTATCTCTTATGCGAAAGATCAAGGAGTAACCTGTTCTCCTGATCAACTGATTTAATAAGCGTGACCTTTGTAACCAGGCAACATGAGGGGACAAAAGACTCTCCACACAACATGATTAGACGCAGCAAGCACATGCCAAGTAATGTAACCTTTCCAACCAAAGCCTTTATCCTTGCCAAACCAGAGCATGTATTTATACACATTATACGAACACAGCTAATATGAAATAGTGACTCAAATTACCATTTGTAGTCAAATTGAGGCACATCATATGCATCAGAGACTCACCGGGTTCTGAAAGGGCCAGCACTCCTTTATCAGAGATGTCTTTCACCTGGCTGTCCTCTTCTTCCAGCTGATAGCTTTCAAAACTGAAGCTCATCACCACATTGCCCTCGGGGGTCGTGCCAGGGGTGGCCTGTTTACGTCTCTCTACTCCTTTTGAGCCCATGTTCCCCGTTTTGGGCTGAGATGTCTTTCAAAAAGGCCTTTTTTAACAGTGGCAGAAATATGATCTGTAAGAGGATGAAAATTATTTGTGTGTCAGCAACTTACAATACAGATTAGATGCTATACATTACATACAAAACTATAAATATCTAGATTTTTAGTTTTAGTTAATCTCAAAATTTAAAGTATAGCTATGCGATATTTCATTTTAAAGTCTTGTAATAATTGATTTTTTATATTTTTTTTTAAATCACTTTAATATAAGGGTCAATGACGTGATGGGTAATTTTTTTGTCCAAAGGCCTTGATAATAATAAAAAACAAAGATATGACATCCAAAGTGTGTAAGGTAGTACAACTTGATCTCTTTTATTGAATCCAAAAGGTTTTAATTATATTTTGTTACATATAAAGGTATTTTAAAGTTTTTGAAGTGCATACGGTTTAACCATCCAATACAGCCATTTCATTTGTGATTAAAATATCTTAAAATGTAATAAATGTATATTTTTTTTATTCTGGCATGTTTTTATAACATCATATATCAACATAGTGCAACATGGTATTAAAATTATGTGTAGAACTCCTTGCTTTGTTATGAGGAAGAATGTCCGAAAAAATTTATTTCACTGATGTCATTCGGAGTAAACAATATAAAGGGAACATTTTGGATATACCATTTTCAATATCATGTGACAGGATGTGACATCATTCAGACACCTGCAAAGGACCACATGATCATGAAGCAAAGCAACTAACTCTCTCTTAACTATTTGAAAAATTCATGTTTTCACTCGCTCATACGCATGTCCCGAAACATCAGGTCATTCAGTACAACCGCTATAAAACATGGAAAATGTTGTAATATTTTAAAAACTTGTACTAAATATAAAATGTTTGATTGTCGTTTTGATATCAGCCTGTTATCATTGTTTGAATTTTGTCCATCTTGTAAAAAATGATAAAAGCAGTGTTAACTGATTATAAAACCACATAACACACAACATTGTTAAAACTTAATAAAACTTACAAAATAATTATATCTCCATTATGTTTTTTTTTACACTTTTAAAAACCTTATTCATCAATGACCCGTATATATATGGGTCATTGACAAATAAGGTTTTTAAAAGTGTGTGTGTGTATATATATATATATATATATATAAAACGATGCACCATGTAACATAATCACATAAGATAATGACATTCTGATCAATCTTAACATCTTAAACAAATAACCAGTACTTAAAAGATAGTTACATGTATTCTGTGTTTTTATTTTGCATGCATTTCTGATGTAAACAAAGTTCAATACACATTTTATAGGCATTATGACTCTTGATTTGAGTTTTTTCCCCCACTGAGATTAAAGGGCCCTGTGATGTCAAATTGGCTCTAGTGACTGAACAGTGAAGTGTAATAAAAGCATGTGAAGGCTGAAGAGCAGCCTCAAGCCACTTTCTGTTAAGTCAACCATGCTATGTGACATTTCACTTTTGGCTATTCTGTATGCCTGTGTGCAAGTGCAGGTAATGTTTTCTTTATATTTGCATATGCATGTGTGTGCATCATTACTAATGAATTGTCAAGGGATATATTGCATCCCTGTGTATTCTATTTTAGGAAGGGACAGTCAGATAAGCTCAAAAAATCTATTCTGTTAATGCAAATCAGGCACTTCCAGCGAGCAGAGCATTGGCCAAGATGTTGGACGCGCTATTGAAATTTTTCTCATCTTGGAAATCTGCCAATGCGTCCTTTGAAGGAGGCTGGGGCTAGCAGAGCATGACTGGATCAAAAGAAAAGCAATCTTTGATATCAATGTTACGTCACTGACTAGAGTGCGGTTAGGCACATTTTGTGCCTTATCCAACCCGTGTTGAACTGAGTGATGAACAAACCAAAAGGAATGGTTCATTGTCAATAATTTGCACAGTGAGAGCTTGTAACCAAACACTAAGACATACAACATATTCACCAAGCTGTCATGTAGCATATATTGTCATAGTGGCTCATGTTGTTTAACTAAGATACTGTATGTAAACAGTGATGAAACATGCAAATAAAAGCACAAGAGCAACACCTGCTCCTGAACCATGAACTGTCAGGATGTGTCAGACTCATTTTACTCCGCTTATTTACAGTAATTCTCTATAGGCTAGATGAAAATGATAAGCACAAGCAAGGAAATGAATATATGTGTAAATATATAAAAGCTTCCCAAAATGAATAGAATAGAAAATGAGCTGATGAATGCAGACGAAGGATGCAAGAGGAACAATAAAAGGACCTGATGCTCGCGTGCTTTGTTGTGATATAGCCTAGTGTTGTTGTGTGTTTAACATAAGTTAAATCTCTGAAATTCGTGTAAAAATGTGATAAAAAACAAGACGCATTGGACTAAGTCTAAATCCAAATCAAGTATGAAAACTGAAAAATAAACTAATCGTGCACTTCGCTACATATAATTAGCAGTACGTCAACACGCCTTTCAGTGGGCACTAATTTAATCACTTTCTTCTTTTCAAAACACACCATCCCTGAGAGAAAACCTCACATCATTTTCTGCTATCTTTCAGGTGCTTTGTTGCTCTCACGGGACTTGTTATAGTACAGTCAAATCGCAGCATATATTTCCATTATTCATCTAGCAGCGCTCATGCATCATTTAGAGAGACAAAAGCGATACAGTTATCAGAAAGACAACAGGTTAAATCTTACCCCCGGAAATTTATATGTCTCTTTCCTGCCTTGTTCGCATGTTATTCTATGTAACCACAACCCTTCTTTACATATGAAGCATTTTCATCATCCGTGCGGTGATGTTTAGGTTCTCCGGTGTAAATATCCTCCTTGCCAAGGTGAAGAGCCACAGAGCCGCTGTCATTCTCCCTCCCACACAACCCGTTTGTATCGGTCTATAAGCCTCCAGCTGTCTGCCAAGGCAACCCGCTTTCATTATCGCTTTATTAAAGGAAACCTGCATTAGTGCACTTTATGATTCTGAATTTCCATATCGCAATGAATAATAAATGCGAAACTAATCAATGATTATCATGCTGTTTCGCAATTTAAATATAAGTATTCAGTTCTCATTATTTCTGAATAGATACTTCTTTTTTTTTTTTTTTAATCCTTGTAATAATAATATACTGTTTGGATAGTTTGGGATCAGTAAGATTTCATATTTTTCCTCTTAATGCATTAAAAAACCTGCAAACACCTTTTTGCATGGGTCTGTTTGGACCTGGTGGAATAAGCTTATAAACTTAATATTTTTCAGCTAAAACCATATTGTATCTAATCATTAACTTCTCATTAATTAACAAAAGTTTTGAATGTTACCATGTTTTTACCATGTCATTACTATATTTACCCCTTTTTTATTAATTAAAAGAATTGAAAATTCTTTGAAATTTCAGATTTTTCAAGAGCTATTGCAAAAACCATTGTGATGCGGGAATATATATATATATATATATATATATATATATATATATATATATATATATATATATTATATATATTTATCAATATTTATGAGAAATTTTATTTGAATATATAATTAGATGAAATGTATAAGAACATGAGAATTATCAGTATGAACTCCATTGACTTCAATGGATTTAAATTCATTTGAAACGTGTAACTCGTGACTGCTCAAATATTTATGAAACTTACATATTCATTTTCTAACAAAACAACATCAATATTACTCTGAAATGCTTTCAAACAAATATATTCATTTTACTTGCATAAACTTTTATTTATGAAAAAAATATGATAAACAGCATAAATCACCTTTTAATGCTGCAATAGTTCATCAATAGGTGGCAGCAAAATGAAACGTGGACTTTTTCTTTTCCAAATCCTCTTTCCTTTTTAAAATTTAGACTATTTGGTCAATTAATTTTTGCTATAAAACATTAAGTCATTTTGCTATAAAACATTTAAGTATTGTTTAAATACATTAAGACACTGTCACAATCAGTTTAGTTTTGTTCATGGACCTTCAGTTTGCTTTTCATTTGTCACATGTTCCTTTGTTCAGTTTCCCGCCACTCATCCATCTCCCTGGTTACCTTCATTATTAGTTCATGTATCAGCTGTGTCCCATTAGTCATCCTCATTTGTGTTTGCTATATAAGTTGGTCCCTCACATTCATTCTCTGTCCAGTCACAGTTTAGATGTTTGCACTACCTGTCTGTCTTCTATCTGGATCATGACACCTACAGGGCACTATGAATATCTTGTTATGCCGTATGGCCTGGTCAATGATCCCACCGTATTCCAGTATTATATGCATGAGATACTCCAGGACTTCATCCACTGATCTGTACTAGTATACATTAATGACATCTTGGTGTATACCCGGAGTATTGCCGAACATCGTCAGCATGTGTCAGAGGTCCTCCAACACCTGAGAGAACACCATCTATTTCTGAAACTGAAAAATGCTCCCTCCACCAGTCCTCAGTGCACTTTCTTGGTTATAAGAATTCATCAGTGCACCGCTCCTGATCCGTGCAGACCCCAACAAGCCCTTCGTCATCAAAGTTGATGCATCCACCACCAAGGTAGGAGCAGTGCCATCTCAGCAGCAGGGGAACCCAGCCCGACTCCATCCATGTGCCTTCTTTTGCAAAACATTTTCCCAGGCAGAGAGAAACTACAACCCAGAACTGCTCACCAATGGAGGCATTGGCTGGAGGGTGCTCAACATCCATTCACAGATCTTACTGATAAAAAAAATCTAGAATACCTCAGAGATGCCAAGAGACTCAATCCCTGACAGGCAAAACTGGTATTATTCTTCACACGCTTCAATTTCTATATCTCTTTTCGACCAGGTGCAAAGAATGCCAAAGCTGATGCACTGTCACATCTCCATGCTCCTAAAATCCGAAAAACCAAAAACCATTCTACCTTGCTAGCTCATCGTAAGTCCTACCTAGTGGACCCTACATCAGCAATTCACCTCCTCCAATGCCTCTTAGCCTTCTCTGCTGGGGTGTCCCCCAATCTGCACCTATTACAAACCCGATTCCAAAAAAGTTGGGACACTGTAGAAATTGTGAATAAAAACAGAATGCAATGATGTGGAAGTTTCAAATTTCAATATTTTATTCAGAATACAACATAGATGACATATCAAATGTTTAAACTGAGAAAATGTATAACTTTAAGGGAAAAATAAGTTGATTTTAAATTTCATGGCATCAACACATCTCAAAAAAGTTGGGACAAGGCCATGTTTACCACTGTGTGGCATCCCCTCTTCTTTTTAGAACAGTCTGCAAATGTCTGGGGACTGAGGAGACAAGTTGCTCAAGTTTAGGAATAGGAATGTTGTCCCATTCTTGTCTAATACAGGCTTCTAGTTGTTCAACTGTCTTAGGTCTTCTTTGTCACATCTTCCTCTTTATGATGCACTAAATGTTTTCTATGGGTGAAAAATCTGGACTGCAGGCTGTCCATTTCAGTACCCGGATCCTTCTTCTACGCAGCCATGATGTTGTATTTGATGCAGTATGTGGTCTGGCATTGTCATGTTGGAAAATGAAAGGTCTTCCCTGAAAGAGACGACGTCTGGATGGGAGCATATGTTGTTCTAGAGCTTGGATATACCTTTCAGCATTGATGGTGCCTTTCCAGATGTGTAAGCTGCCCATGCCACACGCACTCATGCAACCCCATACCATCAGAGATGCAGGCTTCTGAACTGAGCGCTGATAACAACTTGGGTTGTCCTTGTCCTCTTTAGTCCGGATGACATGGCGTCCCAGTTTTCCAAAAAGAACTTCAAATTTTGATTCGTCTGACCACAGAACAGTTTTCCACTTTGCCACAGTCCATTTTAAATGAGCCTTGGCCCAGAGAAAACGCCTGCGCTTCTGGATCATGTTTAGATATGGCTTCTTTTTTGACCTATAGAGTTTTAGCCGGCAACGGCGAATGGCACGGTGGATTGTGTTCACCGACAATGTTTTCTGGAAGTATTCCTGAGTCCATGTTGTGATTTCCATTACAGTAGCATTCCTGTATGTGATGCAGTGCCGTCTAAGGGCCCGAAGATCACGGGCATCCAGTATGGTTTTCCGGCCTTGACCCTTACGCACAGAGATTGTTCCAGATTCTCTGAATCTTTGGATGATATTATGCACTATAGATGATGATAACTTCAAACTCTTTGCAATTTTTCTCTGAGAAACTCCTTTCTGATATTGCTCCACTATTTTTCGCCGCAGCATTGGGGGAATTGGTGGTCCTCTGCCCATCTTGACTTCTGAGAGACACTGCCACTCTGAGAGGCTCTTTTTATACCCAATCATGTTGCCAATTGACCTAATAAGTTGCAAATTGGTCCTCCAGCTGTTCCTTATATGTACATTTAACTTTTCCGGCCTCTTATTGCTACCTGTCCCAACTTTTTTGTAATGTGTAGCTCTCATGAAATCCAAAATGAGCCAATATTTGGCATGATATTTCAAAATGTCTCACTTTCAACATTTGATATGTTATCTATATTCTATTGTGAATAAAATATAAGTTTATGAGATTTGTAAATTATTGCATTCCTTTTTTATTCACAATTTGTACAGTGTCCCAACTTTTTTGGAATCGGGTTTATACATTGGCCTCTTTAAGAGAAAAACAAACAAACAAACAAACAAAAATCTATCTTTTGGATAATCATTGTGTTGTACTGTTGTGCAATACATGGTCGGGCAGCATTCAGCCTTGACCTTGATTTCACATCAGATGTCCAGACAGCATTATTGGGTAAGATCAAAGCTCAACAGTGACTCTTGGAGGAATCAATAGACACCTTTTCATTTTGAATGTACAAGTGGGAAGGTCTGGATACTACATGCATAATACATAATGCTGCTGTCATATATCTGTCATCACATATAGAGTAAGAAAACAACAAAAACAAGGGGACAAAATGCAGCGTTACCTGTCAAATAAACTATGCCCTATATACCCTATAAAGGGTCCTCTGTGTTTACTTTATAATAAATAGCATATCACACTTATTCTGTAACAATGTAAAAGAAAATGTCAGCTTAATATTTTCTCTTTGAGGTATTAATTCAAACAATATTGAGAAAGGTTGAAAAATGCACACTTTATTATTTACCATTTAACAATGAAATAATACACTTAAAATAATACACTGTGTATGGCTGAGCCCAGCAATATTTGAATCCCTTGATGTTGTTCCACATTTAACCACACTTATATTCATAAATTAGCAGTTTTAACTCTGTTTACTGATCATTTCCCATTACATCCTTTAAAAGTGTAAGGTAACTATCTTG
This sequence comes from Ancherythroculter nigrocauda, assembly GCA_036281575.1. NCBI lineage: Eukaryota > Metazoa > Chordata > Actinopteri > Cypriniformes > Xenocyprididae > Ancherythroculter > Ancherythroculter nigrocauda. The sequence goes on from VTFQ01000001.1 coordinate 38,074,809, forward strand.
TTTCCTTGCAGAATGATTGATTCAGGATATTCTATATTTAAAAATATGGCAATTGTTTGGTTGACTGATATTCATAAGGAAGCAAATTAATATCATTCAATCAATGAGTTATCAGTCTATATATATATGCCTTTTGTTTTCACATGCAGCATTTGCAAGCATAAGGATCTGGCGAAATAAATCCTTCTTACATGAGTTAAACGAGTCGATCTTAGCCTGGATGTTCTATTTACCCGGTGGGAATCTAATTTCCTACCCAATGACATTTCCCCAGAAGGCCTCTGTGCTTGTGTATTCACAAAGCTGACTGGGCTGTTTCATTACCTCCTCTATCACCTGCTCTGTGAGAGAACAAAATGGCTCAAAGGCATTTTCCCAAAAGGCATTTTCTACATTTTGAGTGAAATGGTAATGGCAGTGTTTACCGTAATTTGTCCTTTACCATTTGCAATTTGACAGCATGCATATTTGTCTGTTTTATATATTATTTTTATTAAGACATAAAATCCCTGGCATAATATTATAGTACAGATATCAAATTATATTAAGACAAGGCATTCTGAGTCTCATATTCACCCAGTGCATTATTGGCATAAAGATAATTACCTATCTGTAATTTCATGTATTTAGCTGTGAACTTAGTTTTTTTTTTTTCCTATTACAAAAAACAACCATATCAGCCAGCACACCCTTAACAAATATTTACAGACTACCTCTTTAAAGTCTCCATTAAAAAAAAAAAAAAAAGACAATTCTTATTTTTTATGGAATATTGCAGTATTTATTATAAATTATTGATATGTGCACATCATTATTTTTTTAAAATGTATGTGTCCTCATAATCTATAATCAAAATAACTTCCCCTCCCTCATGTACTGACATCTTTTCTCTTCTCTGGCATGAAGGCCAGACAACCTGTCACTCACATGAGATCCACCAATAGCAAACCACAACCATCCAATCAATTCCCCATGGACAACATCAAGTCCCACCCTACATTTTTTCTTGTTCAAGAAGCTGTTTCACAGAGGGTTCATTTGCACGACACCCTTTTCAACTAAAAACTGATAGCTTTTTATGCGTTTTGGCCGTTTATTTACACTTTTGGCAATTTCAAGCATTTGAAATCAGGTTTCAAAGTGCAAGTTTTTGAATATGATACTGTTATTGTCCCCATGGAAACAACAAAATCTCAAATTTGTGAAAACGGTCACGTCATGCACATGCGTATTACATGCGCCAATTATGCCTGGCATGCATAATACAGCGTTTTTAGTCATTTTCCTGGATCTGGGTGAATGGGGATAATTTTGACAATGTTGTCGTCTGTTGTCGATGATGCTGACTCACAATCTCCGCAGTAGTGGACACGCCTATATGCACGTTTCTTACGGATTACATAACCTGAGAAAATATTTCTTTTCCATTTGAATTGGTTCATTTATAAGTAGACATTTCGTTTTCTATAGATACATTTTTCATGTCTGTGAGGCAAGTTTACATGGATTTTTGGTTATTTTTTGTTGTTGTTGTTATTTTGAGTGCACACAAATAAAACTCTTCGCAGATTCAAAAGATGTATTACTCTTATCTGTATGACTAAAAATGATGGAGTATTTTAAGTGCAAGTGGCGCCGGCGCCTCCATGTTAGCTGTCAGTAAGCGCGCTACTATTGAGCTTTCACACTCTGCACAAACACTTGAATAGCCCACATTTATCTAGGTTTACGTTACTTTTATGCTACTACTTCCATGTTTCAGAAGCAATATTTGAGGTCGATGAATGATAGGCGAGCGTTTGGATGTCCTGCCTGATGTACTGTAATTACCACATAAACCAGCTGTTAATGATCTGTCTGTGACAGCGTGACTTCGCCACTTTTTTCTGCGACTAATAAAATTTTGGTCGACTAAGCTTCTTCTCGTCGACTAACGGTTAGCCGATTATTAGGGGGCAGCCCTACAGATATGTCACAATAGGGAAGAAAAGACCAGAACAGAAAGATTGTAACTTCTGTTTCACGTGGACTTTAAATACATAAAACAAGAGCTGACAAGGTCCTGATTTCATCTTTGTGCTAGCTGCCCTCTATCTAAACTTTGAGTTGATCGCTTCTTATTCAGTTAAGTACTACTAGTAGGGCTGCTGTTTCAGCATATGGTGCTGCAGGAGACGAGTGATGAACCATATCATGCAGGAACAAGATCCAGACTGGAGAGTAATGAGATATAGCTAAAAACACTGGCTATCATTAATTGTGTTTACTGGGGTTTGTAGCACATCATGAGCTACTTTAACAAACTGGAGGAAATGTTCTCATAGCATGTGGCGCAGCAACTGCTATAACAAATCAGTGTTATAAGTTTTAAAGCTTCAAGTTAATAGCTATTCCAACAAAATATACATAGCACAAATCCCTAATAACAATTCTGTACAAAATAAGATGAATTTTATCTGACCTACAATGAATGAATGGTCTGACACTCATAAACAAGCCAGTGATTAGATACGGATAGACAAACTCCTTGATTGTGTGCAAGTCACAGTTGGCATAATGTCAAATAAAGGACTGTTCCTAGTCCTTTCTCAGTATAAATAGTGCCCTCTGAGCACCTTATAGTCTTATTTGCACTGTATTGTGAGCACTGCTTGTAAAATCCTGAAACTGCTATTTTATTTCATGTCTTTGAAACATTGTCTCATGCTATTGTGATTTTAGATCTTATATTTGCTTGACTATGTATTATTATTTTAACATTAAATCTTACAATGGCATCAGGAGGTGGCCTCCAAACACAACTGTTCCCAAAGTCCCTTTAAGGCAAGTAATTTCACTCGGCGGACATCTTTGAAATGCCTCTCCAGTCATGCAAGTACAGCTCCTATCTTTTTGAATGGGGAAACATTCAAAGAGATAGGACCTAGGTGAAAAACTGTTTACTTAGCTTACGATTAAACTTCATATTTGAAATCACCAATGAAATCTGACAACAACTGTCTCATAATTTTTATTTATAAATGCTCAAATCATGACAAAAAACTGCATTTTTCAAGCTAGACTAGCCAATGCGTATGTGCAGTCATAAGCGCGTGTCTCAGCAATCGGAGCTTCTAAAGGCAGCTGCAGTGACACCAAAGTGACACAATGACTATACCAATGGGCTCTTTTATTTAGAAGGCGGGACTTATTCCGTCATATTGCGCATTGCACTTTCTCCCATTCTTAGTAATATAAGTGCACGTCTGTGTATATATAAAGTCTTTGCTGGCACCCCAGTGCCTCGCAGGACCATAATCCATCTTGGATCTGAACAGTAGCAGCATATACTTGCGGTGCTCGAGAACAGTGTAAACACTACAGGTTGAATTTAAATAATTTCCCAAGAATTGGAATGAGGTACAAGGGTATTAAGGAGCCTAATAGATCCTAATAGAAAAAGCTGTTTCAGAGTCTAATAGAGTTAGTCTGTGTACTATAATATCATTTGTGAGATTGTGGGAGGGTGAAGGGTTTACAGGAGGTGGCATGTATTGTATCTTAGGCCTTGTGCATGCAGAATAGGTCATTACCATAACAATTATTTCTTGTACATGTAATGAGATTGAATATTGTAAATTAAAAATCATTATGCTACTATACATGTTAATTCCTATCATGACAGTTATTGCAGATATTAATATATAATGCAAAACATAATTTTTTCATAATCTCTTCTCTGCCAGACAGATTTTTGATATATTGTCAAAAGCAATTAGCTTGTGAGACATACAGACATTACTTGGACACACCTCAAGGCCTTAACTTTATTAATACAATCAGTGTAAACTGATCTCCCTCAACGGCTCTTGTAAGATTAAAAACATAGCCTGTGTTCAGAATGCAATACTAGATTACTGAATACTACACTGTATACTGCCTACTATTTTAAAAAATAGTAAATTAAACCATATTAATCTGCAATAATTACATAAAACAATAGTATGCTATAGTGATATGACTGTGTAATTATGCATGTTGCGTCAATTGATCATCTTGAAAATAAAAATGCATTTTGAAACAAATTTTGCATAGAAATTTACATTTACATTAAGCAAACTGAATAATGAGTCAAGAAAAGATGTTAAAGATTGAAGAGGATATAGTAATCCATGCAGTAAGGTCATTTGTATACTGCTTGTTTTGGCAAACGGAAGTAGCATCCTAGGTGTATATGACTCTCTTCTTTCAGATGAACACAATTGGAGATATATTAAAAAATATCCTGGCTCTTCCAAGCTTTATAATGGTAGTGAATGGGGGTCGAGATTTTGAAGCCCATCCATCCATCATAAAAGTAATCCATATGCTTCCAGGGGTTTAATAAAGGCTTTCTGAAGTGAAGTGATGGGTTTTTGTAAGAAAAATATCCATATTTAAAACTTTATAAACTATAATAACTAGTTACCGGCAACGGCCGTACACAAGTTGAGTTACGGTGGAAGAGTGACGAAGGATGTAGGAGTAATGTTGCGGTTCAAACAAATAGGGCTGCGCAACAAATTCAAGCTCTAATTCTCATATATTGAAATCCTCCAACATTTCTCTAAAAATTCTTGATTTAGACTTCTAATTCGTGACCGGTGTTTTGTTTTGCTCCATCCTCTGTGCTTCCGCTGGAACTAGACTCACGTACGGCCATTGCTGGAAGCCAGTGATTATAGCTTATAAAGTTTTAAATATGGACATTTTACAAAAAAACAATCGCTTTACTTCAGAAGGCCTTTATTAACCCCCTGGAGCTGTATGGATTACTTTTATGATGGTTGGATGCACTTTTTTGGCCTTCAAAATCTCCAATTCACTACCATTATAAAGCTTGGAAGAGCCAGGATATTTTATAATATAACTCTGAATGTGTTTGGCTGAAATAAGAGGTCATATACACCTATGATGGCTTGATGGTGAGTAAATCATGGGATAATTTTCATTTTTGGGTGAACTATCCCTTTAAATTTAGAAAACATTCTAGTATACATACTATATACTGCAGAAGTAGCTGTTTTGTTGCATTATAGAAGAACACAAAGTAAAAAGTTAAAGAAAAGAAAGACAGAATCCACTGGCACACAGAAAATTCATAAATTCTCTAACCTTCCCATGGCAGATAAATGAGCTAGCCTAGAACAATAACATTCTTTCCATTACATCATTTTCCTAATCATGAGGATTATTAACTTATTCAATTATAGAGTCTGGAATTGAAATTGGCCCGATCTTCCATCTGTTAGCAGACATTACGGATGAACTAATAAACCTGGGTCTCTGAAAACATCGATTAGAAGTAATATTATTTTAAAATGTAATATTTTTCCTACGGCAATGAAAGAATAATATTTGTGGAGTAAACATATGGATAGTGAAAATCAGAGCAGACATGCGAATAATGAAAATCAATATAATGTAACTGCACGCTGAACAGTTGTGAAAGACTATGAACTGATGCGTCCTTTGATGTGACTGCGGCACCATCTTAATTAAAATCACAAAATTATAATTCTGCCGGGGATTTTTATGGCAGAGCAGAGTAATGAATGACACTTATGCCTTTGACCTCCTGTCTAATGCATCTACCACAGTCTCTCGTACATTCTAATGAGATCACCATGACAGCCTTCTCTCTTTCTCATTTACTGAACACGCATTTTGATTGTAACAATACATTGTTATTACTGTCTTACAATGATTCCCCCTATATATATATATATATATATATAAAATCACTATGGTTAAGTTCCTAAATGCCATGCATGAGAAAAAAATCCATGCAATATAAAGGATATTCACAGTTTAAAGTATATACATCTTAAATACTTTATCTGAGATCTACCTATCCACTCAAAGGCTTTCGGCTGTCATGAGAGCTTTTGGTCTTCTGCCATACAAAAAGATGTATGTGCACCTTAAGGCAAATGGCTGGAGGAAAGACTTGGATTAAGATTTACTCTTGGCTTTCAATTAAGGAAAGAGCCTGTAAATACTGGTACTGTTTTAGTCATCTGTATCATCTGTACTGTATGACTTTGAAAACTTTAGAAAAAAAAAAAAAAAAATCCTGGCACAATGCTGAATCATCACATTTTGTAATGTTATAATAAATTTTATACGTTATTAACTGAGTTTGGCATACAGTTAAATGCGCTTGCATATGAAATCCCTAAAACAATTACCTAATTTTGCAATAATCAGTTGTGTGTCTATGTCTCTGTTGCTCAGAGAAGGTGATGCTTTTGCCTAAAGCACATAACAACCACTGCAACAATCCAATCATCTTCTCTCTAGCTAAACTTAAAACAAACAAAACAACAGATCTGCAAGTGTTCACACATTATAAAAACCAACAAGTAGGACTGATTACTTACCATTAAGCAGCACATGTTTACCACCAGATGCGTTTTGATGCGTTTTCATCATGCCGTTACCATGCATTTACCTGCAGTAAATGTCTCCCTCCAGTGGTACATTAATAAAGGTCCAGTGGTATATCAATTATAATAACAGACCAAGAAAACAAACAAACAAATAAATATCATTTGTAGCCTATTATAAATAGTATTATTGCGCGTTTTATTTTGTTGCAGAGATTGTTTTCACGTACTGTTTGGTGTCATTTTGCCAGAAAACGTGTTATTTAGCGTATTTTATCAGATTTTGTGTAGGCCTGTGTAGAACTTAGCTAAAGTAAATTTTATAAAATAAAAAAAAATAAGATTGTCATTTTTTTCTTTCTTTCTTTCTGTGTGTATGTATGTATGTATGTGTACATTGATATCAAAGTCAAATATAAAAAGTAAGTATGATAATTTCTATGCCCCTCAGAGGTCACATGATCCATAAACCCCGCCCCACATTTTGCCCGTCGACGTCACTCCATTTCACTCCCAGCGTTCCCTGCTGCAGCCATCATCTTGAAGTTCAGAGCAAGATGGCGGATAAACCAGGTATGGCTGAATGGGAATTGCATAGTTGAATATATCTCACTGTTTAGCGTAAATGTTTAATATAAATCGTGCTGTTTTATTCATCTCCGTGTCTGAAGACAAGAATGGAGTGGATGTTTATTGTGTCGTTTGTGCGAAGTGACGCTGAAGGCCTCGAGGCAGCAGACGCGAGTCATGTCAAGGACTTTCAGTAACATTGGCTACCTGATTACGGTCATGACTCAATATAATGTTCAGGACATGCAAATCCTCCAGTAGGGTTTTGTGAGATATTCGTTAGTGAACTGTGCTGGTTGGTTAATGAGAAAATAGTGAACTACTGCATACAGTGGTAAAGTACTGCCTGACAGCTTTCACTCAAGAGTAAAAAAGCAAGTTTTCTTTTAAAGCAAGTGTTCAATTTTGTGAGTCAGGTTTGTCATTGTGTTTCATTGAGTTCACAATCTGCAGAAAATGCCTAAATAATTTAGTAACTAATACAGTAAATATTGTGGCATGGTAGTGTTCTCCTTACAAAGTGCATTACCATAGTTTTACACCATGGTATAAATAATACTGTCATAGTACTGAAAATGATACTATCGTCATATGTCAAAATGGGCATCCCAGGTGAAAAAAAAGTACACTTCTATAATGTACTTAAAGTGCTCTATTTTCGTGCGCTAATTTTGTACTTAATATACTAAAAATTCTTCTTTAGTACTTCTTAAGATAATCTTAAGAACATCTAAGTGTCCTCAACTGTGCTATTTTGAGACACCATGAAATATGAAATAAAATGTGCTTTTAATATACTATCTCTGTTTAAAAAATGTATTTAGATACTACTTGAACCCATAGTGTACTACAAGTGGTAACTAAATAAATTTTTAAAAACAGAGATAGTATATTAAAAGCACATTTTAGTTCATATTTCATGGTGTCGTACACTTCGATGATCTTAAGATTAAGTACTAAAGAAGAATTTTTAGTATATTAAGTACAAAATTAGTGCGTGAAAATAGAGCACATTAAGTATATTATAGCAGTGTACTTTTTTTTTTCACCTGGGAAACAAACATAATACCATGGTGTTTTTTGTCTGCTTTGGACTAATTTGAAAAAGTGCATTTTGCATAAGCTTCAGTGTCAAATTCAAGTGTGACATTCTTTACCTTTATAACAATGCAGTTATCTGCAGCTATTATTTTAGGTGGTTACGAACTAGTTCTAAGTTTCATTTGGATGCACAAGCAAACTGGCTCACTGAGCTTATCAAATAAAACACTGTGAAGTGTCTTTACCCACAACTGTGTTTATTTAATTGTGGCTTTTTTCACTAGTTGCCCTGGCCCAGAAGAGGCTTATGGACGTCAAGCTTGGTCAACTGCCATCATGGCTCGGAACAAGAGACTTCACCCCGAATGGACTTATTGGTGGAGTTCGTGGAGGTAATGACTGTATTTAATATTAGAAAAACATCTTTTGATCAATATTATCATTTTTGTTTGTGTTATAATCTCACTAATCAAATCTTATCTTAGGCTATGAGAGATATTACAACAAATACATCAATGTGAAGAAAGGAGGTATTGGTGGAGTTGCCATGTTCATTGCTGGTTACATTGCCCTGAGCTACCTCTGGGAATATGATCACATCAGTAAGTACTACAAGTATATTGGAGAATCTGTAGTAATGTGTCCTTCACCAGTGTACTGTTGTCTAAATTTAGTGTTACTTAGGAAGTGTTTTCTGTTCTTGTCCCTCAACAGAGCACGACAGGTGGAGGAAGTACCACTAAAACAAATCTTTTGTCTGCAGCAGTGTCGCCACACCTCTCAGCTTTCTGTGTTTGACTCTTGTGACCAAGAATAAAATGACATTTATTTAATTTGGACTCTTTATTGAAAGCATACAAAAGTGTAGGCTGTATGTACAAGAGCTTGATTATTATTCATATTTCTTGTGATTAATTAAACATGTATTATATTGATTGGGGTTTGAGACTTTTGTGTTTTGTCACAACTCAAGCGTTAGGATGGTTTCACTGATTTTAAATACAAATTCAGTATGGCGTCAGTAACATTGCAACCAAGATTGTAAGGAGGAAAATGTTCACTGCATTTTCAAAGCACAAGAATGGAGAAATGGAGGTACAAAATCTTTATCCAGACACAAAAACTAAAACAGCATAGTTTGTTATATCCTAATTGTCATATTGTAAAATACAGATAAAACAAGTCAAAGATAATGCTTTCATAAATTCAGTTAATCTTTATTATAAGTACAACAATAGTCTTATTTTATTGATACAAACAGGCATCTCAATAGACTGCAAAATGATGCCCATCTCTTGGTTGCTAATTGACACAAAGTTCATCATAAAGACTGTTTTAAAGTTTAAGCAATCAAGATGCTTGTTGCTCCAATACAAAAGACTCACATTTCAAAGTATGTGATTATGTAAGGTTTCATGTGAAAGAAAAACAAAAATCCATATAAAAGCGGTTTTACTTCTACCTTTTCAATGTGTACTGACTGTGATGCTCTTGGCACATGGACAGTGAGGTAGAGCCACATTTCCATCACTCATCTATTACCCTACAGTGAAAGGGTAATGTACCAGGAATCAAACACTTCAATTTGCAAGTTATAACCACATATATTGGAGATCCTTTATTCAGAAAACTACTGTCCACTCAAAAACGCCAGGTGTCCTTTTGTGCATTTGTTTGCGTAATGGCCCTTCTCACCGCACTGAAAGAAGCAAACAGACATTCAATGTAATGGTGCATTTTGTGGGCATCAAAATATGGGTGGAAAAAAAATTATGCATAAAATCAAACGGCGTCCCCACCTTGTAACACGTAACTTGGTCCAGTGGACGAGGACCGCGAGGTCCACCCATGTTGTTAGAATGCATTATCCCAACAGCATTTGGAATTCTCTGGTGGTTGTTGTTGATATTGGGGTTGGTTAATTGGATGAGTGACTGTGAAGATCTGTTTATGGGCTGCATGTTTTGCTGCTGGAGAATAAAATTAAGATGAAACATTAGTATCAAAGTAAGCATTAAAGAGGCCATATGATGTCATTTAAAAAATTCATTATTTTGTGTACTGGGTGTACTAGATTAGTAGGGAGCCCCTAAATGGACACAGTGATTATGGGGGGTTTATGTGCTTTTGCTTTGTGTTTGCTCACAAAACTTTTGAGTTCTTTGAGAGTGAATGCAAAGTTTCTCATGGGGTGCAAACGTTTTGCAAGAGAATGCAAAAGCATTGGAAGATATTTTTCTCTCCCATCATCTCATATTTTTTTCCATTATCATGTCCTTTTAGGGGCTCTGTAGAATAGATTAACATGCTTTTATGTTCAAAGAACATTATTTGAACATACTGTACATTATTGCAGCACCTCTATTCGCAGTCTGTCTGAAAAGTGTCGATTGGCCTCCCACAACACTACAATTCACTGAAGCCTCGCCTTGTTTCTTTCCTTATACTTTTGGCCGGCCATTATGCTAACATTTCAAATTGTGACAACGATGTTTGCAGTAGTAATATCTGCACTTTGACTTTGCATATTAAGCAGGTCTGGATCAGTGTTCTTTTTTAGATAGAATAAGGTGCGACACCTTTTTTAACTAAAAACAGAAAACTGGCGTTTTGGCCAATCATTTACATGACAATGACATTTTGGGGCATGAAAATGGGTTTCAAAGTTCAAGTTTTTAAAAACTATACCGTTAACATCTCTGTAAACTACAAAAACATGAATTTGCTAAGACGGTGACGTCATGTGCATGCGTATTACATGTTCAGTCTACAGGTGCGTTGTGTTTCTTTACAAAGTGACATTCCCAACTACTGGCCTGGAAGCATAACACATTTGCGGATCCGTGTAAACGGGGAGCATTTTGACAATTGTCGTCTGTACGTGAAAAATGCAAAGGAAAAACATTTCCATTTTTAGTGCATTGTTGATGTTTAACCATAACCTAATTCTCTTTTGTGAGAGACTATATGCTTTGAAACTTTGAAGATCGTATACATGCACAAAAAGATACATTACACACTAAAGGAAAAAAATTAAATTTTTTAAAAACCTTTTGCTGAGACTGTGCTTGTTGTGGTAGTGGTGGCTGTTCAGTCGCACCCATAGGGAGTTCAAATCTTGGGCTAGGAATTACAAAATAAAAATGAATTTAATTAGATTTAATGCAGAAATGTTTCTTTAAATCACATGTATGAATATGTATATGCATTATTGCAATAAAAGATACTCACTGCATAAATTTGCATGACTTGCCCTCTGGGCAGAAGCCAACAAGGTAATTTACACAAATGACTCTTCTTGTGTGTCTGTGCCTGCAATCCGGACCTTAAGAGAAGATGGGGGGAAATGGACATTTTATATTTTCCATTACAATCAATTTTGAAATATCTGTAATGTAACTTTCATTTAAATGTAATCATTCATTTAAAACATGAGATCCTAGATTGATTTAAAGGGATAGTTCACCCAAAAAATGAAAATAATCCCATGATTTACTCACCCTCAAGCCATCCTAGATTTATATGACTATTTTCTTTCAGACAAACACAATCAGAGATATATTTAAAAATATCCTTAGTCCTCCAAGGTTTATAATGGTTGTGAATGGCAGCCCAAATTCTGAAAAAATGCATCCATCCATAAAAAAAAAAAGAAGTAATCCATACGACTCAGGAGGGATAATAAAGACCTTTTGAAGCAAAGCGATGTGTTTTTGTAAGAAAAATATCCATATTTAAAACTTTATAAATTCAAATAACTAGCTTCCGGCATACGACCGGAAGAGCAACCTTTGACATGACGCACAAGGAGGCGCAAAGGAGAGCAAAACAAAACACCGGTCATGAATTAGAAGTTTAAAATGAGAAATTTTAAAGAGAAATGTCAGAGGATTTCAATATAAGAGAATTAGAGCTTGAGTTTGTTGCCCAGCCCTATCTGTTTGAACACGAGAAGCGTCTAAGCTTACAACACTCCTACATCGCGTCAGAGGATTACTCAATTGGTGCAAGTTGACGTCTACGGTCGTCTACCAGAAGCTAGTTATAAAGTTTTAAATATGGACATTTTTCTTACAAAAACGCATCCCTTCGCTTCAAAAGCCCTTTATTAACCATCATATGGATTCATTTTTTTTTTATGAATGGATGCATTTTTTCTGTCTTCAGAATTTGGGTTGTCATTCACAACCATTATAAACCATTGAGGACTAAGGATATTTTTGAATATATCTCAGATTGTGTTTGTCTGAAAGAAGATAGTCATATACACCTAGGATGGCTTGAGGGTGAGTAAATCATGGGGTAATTTTCTATCCCTTTAACAGAATTTGATGTAATATAATGTTTATACAACTTTTTTTTAATGTAAAAAATAAATAAATAAAATAAATAAATGTAAAAATGCAAATATCTGAAAAGACTTACCATGCTTACAAAAACCTCTATCATACCATGGGCAATCTTTAATCTTAGATTCTGGATCAATGTGCAAGAATGGACACTCTTTGTTACTGCACTCCCCTGCACAAACAAGTTATTAACACTATTATTTACAAACACACACACACACACACAGATAGATAGATAGATACTAACCGAATTTAGAGTAGAAATAACATTCAGGCATCTTTGTCATATCATACTCGTGTAAAAATTCACATTGGTCTCCTTTCTTGCATAAACCTCTAAGCCAGTGCTTGCACACCACAGTCTTTTCTCCACTGATGTGTCTGAATGGGCACATTCCACCTGTCAAAAGAGAAAGCTGTGAAGTCCGATCAAAGCAATGAATCTGATTTACATGTTAAAACCTTAAACAAGCTTTAGCTACACATGCCTTTTATACAGGCAGCTCTCATGAAGAACTCGCACACAGCAGCGCCAGACTCTGCAGAAGAGGAGAATATTTGAACCATTATTAAAGTCTTCTGTCCTAAAAAAAATATTTATCAAGCAGTTCGTCTTATATGTTAAAAAAATAATGAATAATCAGAAACAAAACATTGAAGATGTAAAACAGATATTCTTCAGAGCTCCTATCAACTTACTATCCATTCCTGGAAATGGCAATGGTTGAGCGCCCAATTGTTGTTCTACAGCAATTTCTAGATCAAACTTGAGGTGATCGACATTTGCGATTAATTCCTGCATTTTGGTATTATGTTCTTAATGTTTTTTAACCAGCAACTGAAACTCTCCTCGTTATAACACTAAAAGAGAAAACTAAAAGAAGTCTTGATAGCTAACAACTTATCAGTTTGCCTTTGATCAGGTTTAATACAAGACGTAAAAAGAGAGAATAGCGAAGAAGTACGCAGATGTATCAATTGAGTAAACGGCTTTTAATGCAGCGCATGAGTGGATCGCTAAAAGAGATAAACATTGTAAATAAACAGTTGATTTTAGAACCGTCTGCTCCAACAGCGCTGCTCAAGAGTGACCCCTGACCCGCGAACTCCAGGCCCTATAGTCGATCACAACAGCATCGAGCTCTCCGGGAACGCGCGAATGCATGTTTTAAAAAAAACATATTTCTTAAAACGAGTATTTTTGCCTCATTAATATATTTATATTAATATAAAAAACGTGCTAATGATCTACTGGTGATTTGTTGTTAGATGGGCGACATAATCCGCAAATAATACTCAAAATGCTAGTCTTGATCAGTGTGTTGGTTGTTGGTTAAAATGTCTGCTTTAGTTACTAGCGCCATGCAGTGCCAAACAATTGTATTATAAAAGAGTGCTGACAGTGGTCAAATTGTACTGGGATTTTAAATTTAATGAGAAGTGTATTGAAAAATTACGGTTATTAAAATGTCGCATAGTTGTAAATTATCAAACAGAAGCTATTTTTCTGTTTTCAGTGAAATCGCAAACTATACAGATCATATAGGCTTAATGTACAGGATATCATGAACTAATTTTAAAAGTTTGTCAAATGACAAAGCCTTTTATGGGTTTCTACTCTTTATTTTAACCCCAGGGTACATCGTTATATTGTTTAGAGAACAAAAAAAGGAAGAAAAAAAAAACACTGGGTAATAAAATAGCATCTCTGTAATGAAAAAGAATAAATGCTTTTTTAGTAATATCATTGTTTGATTTTGATGTGTCTGATACCCTAGAATATTTTAAAATACATACATTTGCCCTGCTTTTTTATGGTGTCCTGAGTATTTTTATATTACAGTTGGAATATTATAGGCCTGCTTAGCCTGTATATGTTTAATCCTGTTTCTAAATTGATTTATTTTCCAGAAGTCCCCTGTAAACATTTGTGGAAATGTTGTCCTGCAACAACATGTGTTCAGCAGCACCATTCTCATTGTCTGATTCTGATGTGTGAGAACTTCTGCGTTTCAGTCAAATTTCTCTATTTTGTGTTTTAGTTAGGAAAATATAGAACATAGCTGAGGAATCAGAGGAGGAATTCTCTTTAAGCTTGGCATGTACATATTTATTTTAGTATTCTGAACAGACAAGGATAAGAATGAAGTCACATCCACTTCTGAAAAAGTACAAATTTGATGGTCTCATTCTTTTTAAGATAAAGGAATAACACATTCACTCATCAATAGATTGTTCTTAGCTGCAAGTAACTGTGAAAACTGAATACCATCAGTAAACTTCTTTAATTAATATTATGTATATTTTTATGTTAGTAGGCAGTTAATATTGCATATCTGGAGAAAAATAAATGAATGAAAAGAAAAAGATGAAAATCCCTATCCTACATTATTCCTTTTTCCAGAGCTTGCTTATATATATATATATATATATATATATTAATAAAGTATGAGACTGAATCTTATCGGGTTATAAAGTTAACCAATCAAAATCATCTATACTTTATCTTAATGAACAGGAAAGGCTGAATCCAACAATACAATATCTATATGAAACTTCTGTCTATGGATTTATATATTTGGGAATCAAAGTTACTCCACAATATGTTTCAGTCAATCCCCCCAACTCCTTCTCCTTTCTTTTTTTTTTTTAAAATATAAAGAAGACATTTGTTTATTTTATTTGGAACAAGAGACACACTTCTGTATCTATGAAAGCAGGTGTTACAACTCCCTAATCTTTTATGGTATTTTAAGGCAGCCCAACTGAAATCAGCATGTTTCTGGTTTTCTGGCTCATCTCATATTCCAAAATTCATCTAACCCATTAGCTAAAAGCACTATTTCAATATGGCATGAGTCACAGGTTAAGCTAGGAGTGACACCTGTATTATCTCAGTTCTCTCCTATTTGCGGTAATGCATGTTTGTTCCAGGCAAATCAGACTCAGGCTTTAAGTTGTGGTGGCAGAAAGGCATACAGAAGATAGCAGACCTTTATGCAGAGAAAACACTGATGTCTTTTGAAACCTTAAGAGAAAGATCAATAATTTTATACGATCTAAGACTCAGTAAGCTGTCCTCAAGCAGTTTAGAAGAAATGGCAGTTAAAAATCCCAGTGCTAAAGGTAAAATCTCTGTGATGTATAGCAAATTTGTTAATGCATCCAAAGCCTCAACATATCATAAAAGATTGGCTTGGATTTATGATTATTGAACATTATCGATCAATACTCATTTTAAATTGATCCAATATAACTGGATAACGAGAACATACATAACACCAGAAAAGTTTAATAAATTGAATCCAAATATTCTGGATATCTGTGGAAAGTGTAAAACTTACAAGGGAACATTATTTCATTGTTTTTAACAATGTGAGCACTTGCAGTCCTTTTGGAAAGAAGAATATTTAAAACTATATCTGTATTATCTAAAGCTATTTATGAAGAAATCCCTATTTTCCCCGAAATCTATATTCTTTTTCTTCTTCCAATTATCTTAAAAAATACATGAACATAAGTTTGTAAACCTGCCTATAGCAAGTGAAACACTCGATTAGCATACTGGAAAAGTATTTAAGGTCCATCTTTATCACTATGGATCAAAGAACCGTCTTCTTGTATAGCAATGGAAAGACAAACAATTTTTTTTTAAAATATATATATTACAAGATCTTGGACTCCTTCCTTTGCTTTCTAGAACAGAATGGACTGACTTGAGTAATACCAATAATGTGATCATGCTAAAGTGTTCTTTTTTTAATATATGTATAAGTGTATGTATTATAGTATGTTTGTGTGTATGCATATATATATATATATATTTTTTTTTTTATATGTACGGAGATTAAGAGTGTGTGT
This sequence comes from Ancherythroculter nigrocauda, assembly GCA_036281575.1. Classification (NCBI taxonomy): domain Eukaryota; kingdom Metazoa; phylum Chordata; class Actinopteri; order Cypriniformes; family Xenocyprididae; genus Ancherythroculter; species Ancherythroculter nigrocauda. Next base: position 38,091,037 of record VTFQ01000001.1, read on the forward strand.
GAATATGTGGATTCGGTTTATTATTATCTATAGTAATGTATCATTTATTTTCATTTCTATTTACATGTGCTAAACTTCAAGGGTTAGGGAAAATTCTGTCATTTATTACTCACCCTCATGTCATTCTACACCCGTAAGACCTTCGTTCTTCTTCATAACACAAATTAAGATATTTTTGTTGAAATCCGATGGCTCAGTGAGGCCTGCATTGACAGCAATGACATTGTAAATCTCAAGATCCATAAAAGTACTTATAAGACATATTTAAAACAGTTCATGTGACTACAGTGGTTCAACCTTAATGTTATGAAGCGACGAGAATACTTTTTGTGCGCCAAAAAAATAAAATAACGACTTTTCAACAATATAGTGATGGGCGATTTCAAAACACTGCTTCATGAAGCTTCAGAGCTTTACGAATCGAATCAGTGGTTCGGATCTCCTATCAAATGGCTAAACTGCTGAAATCGTGACTTTGGCGCTTTGAATCACTGATACAATTCGTAAAGCTCAGAAGCAGTGTTTTGAAATCGGCTATCACAAGATATTGTTGAAAAGTCATTATTTTGTTTTTTGGCACAAAAAGTATTCTCGTCGCTTTATAATATTAAGATAGAACCACTGTAGTCACATGAACTGATTTAAAATTATTTTTTAGTACATTAATGGATCTTGAGAGAGGAAATGTCATTGCTGTCAATGGAGGCCTCACTGAGCCATCAGATTTCATCAAAAATATCTTAATTTGTGTTCTGAATATGAACACAGGTCTTACAGGTGTGAAACGACATGAGGGTGAGTAATTAATGACAGAATTTTCAGTTTTGGGTGAACTAACCCTTTCATATCAATTTTTTTAAATGGGTTCTTTTATGGCTTTCCTGTTGGGGGTAGGGAAGGTGTTCCTTGGCTAATTTTTTTTTTCATGAATATCTTTCAGTGTAAATAATCAAGAGGTCCACAAAAAAAGAAAAAAGTAAAGTATGAGACTGGACACTAATCCAGAATGATTAAGATACAGCAGTTTAATATAAAAAAAATTCAAAACATACATAAACAATAATATGATTTCAACAGATCCAAAATCGTAATGACAAACCATTAAGTATTTTAAAAACAAATCAAAGCTCAGTAAGCGGTTTCTCCTTTGCCTCATCCAGAACATCCTCTGCATCCACAGTGAGTGCACTCAATGATACGACCCTAAGAGAACAAACAACAAATTAGCGACAATGGAAGAAATGCAAAAAAATATTGGCATACGGTTACTAACAGCACCAGTGTTTGGTGAAAAAAAAAAAAAACAGGAATCTGACAGACGTGTAGGGCTTGAATAACTTTAACTTACCACTTCAAGCTTGCCCTTGGGAACTCTGCATATGCAATTTGTTCCAAAGTTAGTGTCGCGCGTCTGAATGCACCGCAGACAGCACAGATTCTCATAGCCCTGTTTCTTCCATTTGGCAATCAAATTTTTGTCTGCATAGCCTTCTTTGATGCAATATTCATAAAGCTCTGGGAATGAAAACAGCAAGTTAACAACTTCCACAAGCAGATCTCGAAATAAAACAAACACTACCAACCCGAATCCCACCACTATACCTCGACTGATGGCCTTTCTCTTGTAGAAAAGGTCGAAAATGTAACGGCTGCGTTGGTGATGAAGTCGGAAGATTGGCCATAGAGACTCAACTTTACGTTTGCCCTCATGTGGCTCGGTTTCAGCTGTGAATTTAAAGCATCGGTTAACAACACTGTGGTACTGCTATAAACGTGATTATATCTAGCCAAATTATAAACAACAAAAAACTGACAAGGGACCAATTACCCCTTTTAAACGAACCACACATCTAAATATTAATGTTTCATTACTCCAATTAACGTTACAGATAAACAATGGTCTTGTTAGCATTCTGGCTACAGACAGTAGCTTCTGCTGAACGAACCTTCGCGCATCTTCTGGTCCAGCTCGTCGAGAGTCGGCTCTATGAGCTCCCAGCCATCCGGAGGTGGTTTCCTACTCCTTTTCACCTTAGGCATTATAATATTTAGGCAATGTCCGATCGTCTCAGTGATTTATAAACAACAGCGAGCTGATGCATTAGAAACTTTCCCCTCTTCTGTCTGTCGCCGGGCAGATGACGTCACTTCAGAGGTCCTTATAGGATGACTTGTTACGTCAACAAGCTGTCTTTGTTTTTACACATAAAATACGAACTATAATTATTATCAGGGTTATTTTATTTGACATTCCATTGCTAAAATGTACTGCAGTGCAATCCTGACTAATGCACATATCAAGATTGGTTTTATTATGGTGAGGCGGTGATGTTATTCTCTCTTCTAGCAGATTGCATCAGGCTAGGTGTCTGATTGCGTGCCTGAGTGTAAATACAGAATATGGACCCGCTGGCTATATGCTAATCGATGACTGTACTTACTTAATCGTGGATTTTTATATTTGTTTTATTTATCGTATCGCCCCCGAGCCAATTAAAACCACGCACAATTAATTACTGCCATTTTGTACCTACAGTATTGGTTACACGAGAGTCTTGGTGAAGTGAGGCAACCTGATATCATAACTGTACCAAGCTTTTTTTGTTGGGACTGGGAGAGTGTTTTTATTTTATTTTTTATTTTTATATCAAGTTAAGTCTAGTCTTCATCATGCCTAAAGGAGGTAAGAGATCATTTAGTTTTTTAGTGTGATCGTCACGAGCTGCTGCTGTTTGTTTATAGTCTGTTTTTATGATTGACATTATATACACTCGGTATTTTGTACTTTTTAAACAAAGTATTCTGTTTTATCTGGATATTTTTTTCACTGAGAACAATACTACTGGAAAGTGACATACTTTTTTTGTGCTTATTTTAGGGAAAAAAGGTGGCCATAAAGGTCGCATGAGAACCTACACAAGTCCTGAAGAAATAGATGCTCAAATGAAAGAAGAAAAAGAAAGAAAAAAGGTAAGCATTGCAACTAAATACAGAAAAACGAACGAATATGGGTAAGAACGAGGTCTTAATAGTAGGAAACACAGCAGCTCCCTCTGCTGAAACAGTTTTGAGTAGTTTCTCTAAGCATGGCATGTTAATAAACAGCTGTCTAAAGTTGGCATGAAATGGAAATGAACCCCATCTATTTACTAAGCATGTTATTGATCTTACTGTGAAGGATTCATCCATGTAATGTTGTTTTGACCTCACAACAATGTCATAAATCTTTCAGTTTAGTGACATACTCCAATCATTTAGTCTGTTTAAACTCCACTCCTTCTTTCTTGCAATTGAAAATAACAGAAATAAAACAAAATACAAAAGGTGATTGATTAATTCTCAAGAGTTCCACGCACTACAGCCACTTTCAGATTCAGTGGCTATCTGCAAATCAAATTACCTAAAAAATTAATTGTTGCATGTGGTGATGGTTTATTTTTTTTTTACGTTGTAGAATGAAGAAGAAGAAGGTGCAGCAGTGAACGACAACCAGAGCGAGGACAAACTGACAGCATCAGGCTCAGAAGACAGTGACGATGATGGGTCTCAGGTCAGTTTGATCTCAGAATATTGATGATCCCATGTTCCTGCTGAGCTATCCATATATTTAGAGATCCTTCTGCATATTCATTCATCAGAGACTACTGTGGCAGAACGTACACATTCAGCCAAAAGGACCACTCACACCAAGAACAATAACTTTAACGATGACTATATTAGCGTCCACACTGAATTCTAAGCGGGTGCTGCAGCTGTGTCGTCTGCTGCTTGTTAAAGTCTGTGGATTCTGATTGGCTGTCAATGTTTTTGATCATTCATCAGCTGAAAAAAAATCATTCTAAAAAGTGATTTCAACAACATTGTTGCTCTGTGTCGTTATTACTATAATTGTGGTGTGGACTGCCCTGTTCTCATAGAGCTAGAATGATTTTTAAAACATTATAATTATCGTTATGGTTATCGTGCCTGGTTTGAATGGACCTTTATTCAGTCTAATTAATGTGGAATCTCATTGGGTGGAGCAGAGCATTGCTCTATGATCAATCACTGTGTTTAAAATGTAGGAATTATATATGTGAGTCACAGTCATCTGATGGATGAAGGTTGGTTGTCGATACAGCAGTTGTAGAATCAAATAAATCGTCCAGTTTTAGGAGGAACTTTTGTATGGATGCACTAAATGTCAGTATGAAGACAAAACTGACCTTGTTACCATTTTAGTATTATTTATATACTATTGTAGTATTTATAAATATTTTGATTTAGCTTCTATTTTTATATTTTAATTTTAGGTTAAGTTTTATTTTTAAGCATTTGTCATTTTTATTAGTTTTTATGTTTCAATTTAGGTTTAATTGATTTTTATTTCAGTTTTAGTTTTACTAATTTATTACTTCAACAAAAACCTATTTTATTTCAGTTAGTTACAAAGGCAACATTTCTAATTTTTTCTAATTTTTTTTATGTAATATTCTTATTTTACTTTTCTCTCTGCATTATGTTCATATTAAAGTATTTATATTTCCATGAACTAAAACAATTTTTATTAATAGTTTTAGTTTCAGTTAACCATAACAACACTGTCTCCATTTTGTCACAGAAAAGGAAGGGTGTTGAGGGATTGATAGAGATTGAAAATCCTAATCGAGTTGCCCAAAAAACAAAGAAAGTCACAGAGATAGAGCTTGAGGGTCCCAAACAGCTTTCCAGAAGAGAAAGGTAAGAGACAACGTCTTTATCTCAAACTAATACATTATTCACCATCATTTTATTTGTATCATTTTTTGTCATTGCTGCTCACATACTGAATGTTTGATATACTTTATTATGTATTTTTACTACTTCTAGACACATACATCTTTCTGCTATTTCAGTTTATATTTTTTCCTTATTTCAGAGAAGAGATTGAAAAGCAAAAGGCAAAGGAGAGGTATATGAAAATGCATTTAGCAGGAAAGACAGATCAAGCTAAAGCTGACCTCGCTCGACTCGCCATTATTAGAAAACAACGGGAGGAGGCGGCACGGAAAAAAGAAGAGGAACGTAAAGGTAAATCTTCAGCACACAGCAATGTTGTACAACAACTTGTGCAAGGCCGCATTTTACACTGCAGGTCTTGATGCCCAATTCTGATTCGTTGACTATATCTGATTTTTTTTTATTACCTGGGCCCAGTTGTTCAAAAGTTTAATCTGGATCAGAATGATCTAGATTTGGAAATCCCATGTTTTACTATTCAGGATAAGGTAATGCATATTACTTTTGTGTCGGCTTTTCGAAGTAATATAGGATTGGATCGTGCTGATCACACTTTTCCAGATTACCAGATTTGGATTACCAGTGCTCCAGATGGGGTTACATTTCACAGTATAGGCTGCTAGTAAAAAACAACAGGTAGAAGAGCCAGAGTGTAGGGTCATATACATATACATATATACATACATACATATACCCTTCCAGTTTCAAATTCCAAATTCAAACAATCAGACCCTTACAGAGGCACTAAAAGGACACGGTGATGTAAAAAAATATGAAATGGGATAAATATTATATATTTTAATATATAATTTATATAATATATTTAGTTCTCTCGCTTCCCCCAAGAAAGTTTGCGTACATTTGCAAAGTACATTTGCAAAGAAGTTTTAAGAGTGAATGCAAAGTTTCTTGGGGGAATGCAAAACACAACATAGAGTTTCCGTAGCCCCTCATGTGACCCACAACAAAAACAAGCAAGGGATGCAGTTGTTAGAAACTACTTTCAACTGGTTTATCTCTGATGATTGGGCCAATGTAGTTTATATACATTGATTAAAATAACACTTAAAATGATATTATTTTTGTTTGATATTGACAGCTGTTTGGGGGATTATTTTATGGTGGCAAATTTTTTTTACTTCACTGTACTGAAAGGCTTATTATGTAGCTTTATTATGTAGTCTTTATTTTAATTGTTAAACTAGAGAAAAATAAAACTATAAATGTAAGTGTATATATTACATGATACCAGTTTTAAAGTTTTATTAAATTTTTGTTCCTGAAATCCACTCTTCTGCTGGGATCAGGATAGTCCTGATTTGTTTTTGTTTTTTTGAGATCAAATCTATTCCTATTTTACTAAAAGGTTTTGAAAAACACAAACTGACGATTTGATCCAGATCAAAACCAAGATTGGATGTTGTGATCTAATTTCAGAATCTATTTTTTCTTTTGAACAAGATTTGATCCAATCCGATAGCCGAAATCTGTTCAGAGTACTTTCGAACAACTGGGCCCAGCTTATGTATTCTTTTAAAAGTGACCCATATCCGATATCTGCATTTACACTATACACTTGACGAAACAACCCAAGGTAGACTGGTATACTGTCCCAGAAGCGGCCAAAAAGGAAGTAAAAACGGTGCTATTTGCAATAAACGCAGACAAAATATTGCAAGCTTTTGCTTATGCACCATCTTTAAAGGTCAGCTAGGCAGAGAAAAAAGAGGAGAGACCTTGTTGCTGCCTGGCCTGTAAAAACAGTCATGTGATCGTGGTTGGCGTCCACCTGAGTTGACGTCATTCGCCACTGTTGTTTTTTCAATAGCGCATGACTCGCATTGACAGGGGAATATCCGATCTGTCTGCTTATAGCAGATGAAAATGCACGTATCCAGTTCATATCAGATTTATTTCCACACATGAATGTGGCCTGAAACATAGAGAATATATATCTGAGAATATTAAAATCCATGTGCTTGTTTTCCTGCTTACACATTTGTGGGTCATATCCGATCTGTGCCACAAAAATTGGAATTGGGTCACTTGAACCATGTTATGTAAATGCGGCCAAAATGTCCCATGGGCAATCAGAAATTAATTAATGTTTTCTTCTTTGTCATTGTAGCAAAAGATGCAGCGGCGGCGGCGGCAGCAGCGGCTAAAGGACTACACACGTTGTCACTTAAATAATCCAAATATTGGATTCTTAGAGGTTTTAATGCATTTGTGGACAGTATACAATTATATTGACAATGTTATTTTTGAAGACAATGCAGAAGATAATGCGGTATGCTATGTAAGATGATATAAAACTATGTTCCATTGAAAAGGAATATTTCAGAGTATATTAACCCAGAAACAGGCATTTAATTGTCCGAATAAAATGCCTTTGTGAAAGTGCTGATGCTTTCACTAAAGTGGCTAAACAAATCTTAATGCTTGCTTTCACTCAGTGATATTAGAAATATAGACATATTTATTAATATATTAACATATTGCCACATGTAACTGAGTGGATTTGGCTGACTCAGTTTAAAGGATCACTGTAAGAATAAAAACATCTGTCCTCGGTTGTAAAGGACCTGGTGTAGAACGATGTAGAATGATGTTCTGATGGTATTCTCTTCAAATAATGTAAAGAATAACATACCAATAAAATGCCAGAACTTTTTATTACATTGGTGAATTGTTTTGTAGATCTTAAAGGATTAGTTCACTTTCAAATTAAAATTTCCTGATAATTTACTCACCCTCATGTCATCCAAGATGTTCATGTCTTTCTTTCTTCAGTCGAAAAGAAATTAAGGTTTTTGATGAAAACATTCCAGGATTATTCTCCTTATAGTGGACTTCAATGGAGCCCAAATGGTTGAAGGTCAAAATTACAGTTTCAGTGCAGCTTCAAAGTGCTTTAAACGATACCAGACGAGAAATAAGGGTCTTATCTAGAGAAACCATCACTCATTTTCTAAAAAAAAAAAACTGCTAAGTGTATTACTGCCCTCCACAGGTCAAAGTTTGAACTAATTTGTCATATACAATATGCTAGTGCAAGTATATAACAATTAGTTCAAACTCTGACCTGTGGAGGGCAGTAATACTCTTAGCAGTGTCTACACTGCTGGAATTCAAATAGAGAAGAAGAAGAAGAGAGCTAGTTCAAGATGAGCATTTATGGTTAAAATGTATAAAATTTTAATTTTTTTCGAAAATGACCGATCGTTTCTCTAGATAAGACCCTTATTCCTCGTCTGGTATCATTTAAAGCCCTTTGAAGCTGCACTGAAACTGTAATTTTGACCTTCAACCGTTTGGAGTCCATTAAAGTCCACTATAAGAAGAAAAATCCTGGAATGTTTTAATCAAAAACCTTAATTTCTTTTCGACTGAAGAAAGAAAGACATGAACATCTTGGATGACATGGGGGTGAGTAAATTATCTGGAAAATTTTGTTTAAAAGTGAACTAATCCTTTAATAGTATTCTTGAACCCTTCTGAGGAACTGTTTTGAACTGTTTTAAAAGGTGTAGTTTTGTACTTGATGTACAATATACTAATATATATTGGATATATATATATATATATATTAGTATATAATTTATATTATATATTTCTATATTTCATTCCAGAGTGCATTATAAACACTGCAAAGGTGCTTCAAAAATATATTTTATTACACATATTATTGGTATTATCATATTGGACACAACCCCTACCTTTTGTTCTCTCCCAGAGTTTCCTCAAGCATTACAATAGCATTTATGAAGTCTAAGATATTAAAATGTAAGTTAAAAGAAGAAAAAGCAACAATGCAGGCTGTATCACGCCAGTCATTAGTGGGCGGGGCAGGAGGTCATCGACTAGCCACGCCCCGCAGCGTGCTCATTGGTCTCCAAATTTCGCGGACTTTGGCACGAGGAAACCTAAAAGAAAGAAAACTGACATTGAAAGTTATTTGGGACGCACCGTTCATCACGTTTGTTAAGGTAAGTGGAAGAACATTTCCACTGCATGTCACAGCTAAGTTTAAAGCTTAGGTAACATAAAGCAGAGTTGTGATTTAGTGGATCAAATCAAAACCTTGTGACTGTGCATGTGCTCCACATTCTCGGCCGATGAATGCCAGTCTGTTACACTTGTGCAGATATGTGCATAAAGAGCGCGTGCACATGTTGCTATATAACATTTGTATGTCAAAGAATCGCATCGTCTCCGTTTTTATTAGTTAACGTTGCTCACTTGATATGTATTAGTTACAGGATGTATTTCGCGGGAAAAAATGTAACCCTAAAGGCAGTAGTTCCGGTTTATGTGCCGCTCTATAACTGCGAACCTAATTTTATTTTACCCCTAAAGTTAGTAACAAGACATGGGAAAACTTAGTCAAAGTTGTGTTTCGTAACCTGTCAGAAGCGTGCTCTGCACTGGCAGCTGCAGTTGCATCATTTGATTGACAGCTGAGCAGTGTTTTTTTTTTTAGCTTTTATTGTTATATTTTCTGTTTTCATTCAGTTTTTGTCTGTTTTAAATATTCCCATCTAACTTATTTCACTTTGTTTGAGTAATTTTAGTACTTTAGGTAAAAAAAAAAAAAAGTAAAATATCGTCTTGTTTCTGCTTTATTTCAGTTAGTGACAACTATTTTTATAGGTTTTAGTTAATAACAACTCTTCAGCTGTGTGCACTACACTGCAGATTCTCTAATACCAGTCTAATCAAGACTAAGTAGTTATAGAACAATAAACTATACTAGTGCATTTGAACCAAAAATACTTGGCTTTAAAGTTTAAGAACTCAAACTCAAGTGCATTAATGCTTGTATTACTAAGACGCAACTGTATGTTTTGCATATGGGAGTCTTCTCACTTTAAACAATATCATATTTTCCTCTAGAGATCAACCATGGCTCAGCTCAACGGCCATAATAATAAAACATGGGAATCTCATAACAAGATGATGCTGGAACCTCTGAGCACAAATGATCCTGAGGTACGTGAGTGATTATATAGTAGTCAACATTTGGAGTTAATCAAAAAAAATTATCAAAGTTGTCCTAAGAAGAAGGTTTTGATCTACTTCAAATGTTGACTACTATACATACAACTATACCCAAATCTATATTATTTTGAAAGCATGCAGTGAACCATGAGTGATATTGTGAAATCAAGTCTCCTAGACTATATAGATCTGCCATGTGACAGACAGCTTTGGCCCAGCTTTGCTCAACTCAATCAAAACAGCTTGTGTCATTGCTTATTGTCTGTTTATAGTGTTAATATTTGTTTGCACTAGGTATTTGACATAATAAAGAAGGAGAAGCGGCGGCAGACGTATGGATTAGAGCTCATTGCCTCTGAGAACTTCACTAGTCGAGCTGTTTTGGAGGCTCTTGGTTCCTGCATGAACAACAAATACTCTGAGGGTTATCCTGGTCAGAGGTGACTATTGTGCAGTGGCATTTTACGTACTGTTATGTTGTTGTAGCAATAACATAAGTATTATATAATTTACACTTTCATATTGAAAAAACGGGCTTGTGTTAAATGTCAAATTTTGTTTAATGTTGTAAGATATTATGGAGGCACGGAGCATGTTGATGAACTGGAGCGATTGTGTCAGGCGAGAGCTCTCAAGGTGTACGGCCTCGACCCGGATAAATGGGGCGTGAATGTTCAGCCATACTCTGGTAGGCTTGTTTCTGTGTCACTGGACTGTTCTTGCTATAAGAGATGATGTAACATATGAAACATTAACTCAAGCGCACATTGATCAAAATAAAGTTTATTTTTTTCTTCAGGGTCACCTGCGAACTTTGCTGTATACACAGCCATCGTGGAACCTCATGGGCGGATCATGGGCCTTGATCTTCCCGATGGCGGCCATCTCACCCACGGCTTCATGACTGACAAGAAGAAAATCTCAGCCACGTCCATTTTCTTTGAGTCTATGCCTTATAAGGTAACCTTGTGATTAGAATTTGCATTGTGCTAAACTCTTTAGTTAATTTCAACATTTACTAATGCATTATTAAAATCAAAAGTTGTATCTGTTGATATTGTTTAATTGAAGTGAACTAACATGAACTAACAATGAACGGTTGTATTTTTATAAAATACAAAGATTAATAAACACTATTACTGTATTACTCATTGATAGTTAGTATTAGTTAAAGGGATAGTTCACCCAAAAATGAAAAATTATCCCATGATTTACTCACCCTCAAGCCATCCTAGGTGTATATGACAATCTTCTTCAGACAAACACAATCTGAGATATATTTAAAAAATATTGTTAGTCCTCCAAGGTTTATAATGGTTTATAAGTGAATCGATGCATTTGCGTAAGACAAATATCCTTATTTAAAACTTTATGAAGTAAAATAACAAGCTTCCAGCGCGACAGCCATACGCATTCGACGTATGTCCAAAAAGCGCTAACTTCCGTGACATAGTACACAATGATATGACATACTACATGTTCTAGTGTAGGACATTGTGTAGAACGTCATGGCATTGTGTACTATGTCACGGAAGTTGGCGCTTTTTGGACATACGTCATACGCAAAAGCATTGATTTGCTTCAGAAGGTCTTTATTAACCCTCTGAAGTCATATGGATTAATTTTTTTTTAATTTTTTTTTTTTATGGTTGGATGCATTTTAAAAAATGCATTATCATCAAAATCTGAGCAGCCATTCACTACCATTATAAACCTTTGAGGACTAAGGATATTTTTAAATATATCTCCATTTGTGTTTGCTGAAAGAAGATAGTCATATACACCTAGGGTGGCTTGATGGTGAATAATTTTCATTTTTGGGTGAACCATCCCTTTAAAGCTTTAACTAGCATTACAATAAGGTCCCATTAGTTAAAGTGTTACCATTGTTTTCCAGGTAAATCCAGAAACTGGATATATTGATTATGACAGACTTGAGGAAAATGCTCGCCTCTTCCACCCAAGACTAATCATTGCAGGTCAGCGTAGTTTCTTATGAAATCTGAGGACATTTTGAACTACAGGATGTAAAGTATTCATAATTTTAGTTTTTGGACAACAAATTTTTAACATTACTTGAAAACCCATTTTTTTTCTCTCCTTGTTTTCTATTCTGACAATTTGAAGAGATTTTTTTTCCTATATATAATATAATATAATATCTATCTTTGTTCAACTAAGCAAAATGGAAAAAGGTCAACAACAATACATCATGCAAAAAATAATAGCATTCCTTTTTTCTGCTATTAGTCGGACAAACGGTCCGCCCAGATTCACATCATTGGTTGAGCCAGTGTTGCTGGTTGGGACAATGTATTTTAACATTCAAAGAAATGACAAACATCACCTTTTAACGTTTCTGTGTATCATTGTTAAGGAACCAGCTGCTATTCCCGTAACCTGGACTACAGTCGGCTGAGGAAGATCGCAGATGAGAATGGAGCGTATCTTCTGGCAGACATGGCTCACATCAGTGGTCTGGTGGCAGCAGGAGTCGTTCCATCTCCGTTTGAATACTGTGATGTTGTTTCCACCACGACCCATAAGACCCTGAGGGGCTGCAGGGCAGGAGTCATTTTCTTTAGGAAGGGTGAGTTCATTGTGAACTGACCTGTCACACTAAATCTAGGCTGTCATCGTCAGTGTTGGGAAAAGTTACTATTAAAAGTAATGCATTACAATATTACTTATATTGAAGTGAAATGAATTGGCAAATTCACACCTGTATACACACCTATACATAAAGTATATGCATTATCATATTATATTACTGCAGGTTTGCATTTTACTGTTTTTATTCATTTTGAGTAATACTGAAAACAATGCCTCTGCACTTTCTCCCAATTTCTCTCAACACGGGACAAGAGAGCTGTCAGTCAATAAATGAGAGAACAAAGTAACTTGTGTTACTTACTTTAAAGTAACTCTGATATTTTGCTGCAAATTTAAAAGTACTGCATTACTTTACTTGTTACTTGAAAATAGTAATCTGGTTACATAACTTGCGTTACTTGTAATGCGTTACCCCCAACACTGGTCATGATACACTCTTGAATTTCAGGAGTTCGTAGTGTTGATGCAAAGACAGGCAGAGAGACCCTGTATAACCTGGAGAGTCTGATTAACCAGGCCGTGTTTCCTGGACTGCAGGGTGGCCCTCACAACCATGCCATTGCAGGTAAGAGCTGATGTCCTCCATGTCTTTAATATAAAGGTTAGATAAGTTTGCATTTACACTAGGGATGTTTATGATTTAATTGAAGATCTATTAATTGACATTTGATTAAGCTTTCTGTTTAATTTAGTTCAGTAACCATCCAATCAGATGCTGAAAACATTCTATACATACAGTCATCTGATGCTAGAGTGCACAAGTGTTTACCTATATATAAACATTACATTCTCTGTAAACGCCATAATAACACCACTTGACAAAAAGCACCATTGGCTTCCCTGTATCATCCCAATCAACAGTCATGTCAGTGCTCGCCCGAAGAGCTTGTTGGGACACTGTAATCTTACAATGACCAGTGTAGTGCTATATTATGCCCTGGATTCAATCTGAGAGTTATTACTTGACTTAAATTCCAAATTAAGCTAATTAAATTTATACTATGTACAAACTATGTTCATGCTTAATACATAAATGTATTAAAATACAGTAAACTTGTCTTATGTAAATTAAACCGTAAATATGCATTCATATTTATTAACTATATAATTATATAATGTTTATTGTTATTCCTTAAAAATAATTACTATTTAAATGTTACACTTATTAATATTCCTGAAAATTGGCATACTTAATCTAAGATTTTTTTTATACCAAATATGTGCTTTGGTCAAATGAAACAGTAAATATTTATTAATTGGATGTTTATTAATAATATCTTTTTTTTATTATAATCAATTATAATTGACATTCTTATTCTGCTTTCAGATTTTTTTTATTTGTTTGTTTCTTTGATGTGATGTGCAGGGGTTGCTGTTGCTTTGAAGCAGGCTCTGACTCCAGAGTTCAAGACCTATCAATTGCAAGTTCTGGCAAATTGTAAGGCTTTAGCAACCACCCTAATGGAAAAGGGCTACAAAGTTGTTACAGGTGAGTTCCATATAAAGATATAGAATTTATAAATTATAGGTAGATGAAACCATTAGCTGAGGGTGATAGAAGTTGGATACAGAAGGTCAACTGTGTTCACTTGTTCTTTCGTTTATAAATTTAGGTGGCTCTGATAATCATCTCATCTTGGTTGATTTACGTTCAAATGGTACTGATGGAGGAAGGGCAGAGAAAGTGCTGGAGGCTTGTGCCATTGCCTGCAACAAGAACACCTGCCCAGGTGCCTTTATAAATTCTCCATTAACAATACTTGCGTAATTGACCCATTCTTTTACAATATATTTGATCTTGTCCGACATCTTTTTGTATGTTTTACTACAAGAATAACCAGTTTTTCCACTGATCCCTCTCCCAAACTCTTTATGAAGGTGATAAAAGTGCCTTGCGCCCCAGCGGCCTTCGTTTAGGATCTCCCGCTCTTACATCTCGAGGACTATTGGAGGACGATTTCAGTAAGGTTGCCGAGTTCATTCACCAGGGTGAGTTTGTTTTAAGCAATAATATTAAAGAATATCATACAAAGTTATAACCTACCTCAGATATTGATTGTGTATCTGCCCTTAGGCATCGAGTTGACATTGGAGATACAAAGAAACATGAATCCTAAAGCAACTCTGAAGGAGTTTAAAGAGGAACTGGCCCAAAATGAGAAGTACCAACTGAAAATAAACAAAATCCGAAAGGAAGTCGAAGACTTTTCTGGAAAGTTCCCAATGCCTGGGTTGCCAGAGTTATAATTACTGTCTGAATTAATGACTGAAATAAAGATTTTTGATTTGACGGGCACAGAAGCTTGAATATATAGCGCTTAGAGGTTCAACACAATCATCATGCACTTCAGTGTCATGATTTCCCTTTTAAATTAATAATTCAAATGATCCATTTGTCTTCAGATAACACACATTGGATTGGTTTCTGTACTCTTGCTTGTGTTTTTCTTGTTTCTGTGGTTAAACTCAGTGAATTAACCTGGGTAATGTATGAAAAGTTTTACTGTACCACTGAAACAGAAAACATCCAACTGGCACAATAGATTTGTTCATGCAAAGCAAATAAAGCCTATTGTAAATGTGAACGTGACTGGACCTCTGTCTTGATAATTGAGTATAAAACTTACTTTTCACTGTTACTATTTGCCCTAATAAGTTTCCATGTGTAAGTCATTACAAATTCAGAATGAGACAAATCATGTGCCTTTAACTACCTAAAGGAAAGTATGTTTTTGCTGAATACACAAACTTACAGGGTGTGTATAATGGCACTTAATAAGGATGTGATGCACATGGCTAAATCAGAAATAATTTAATGAAACTGAAGGCAGAGTAATTTCACAGTGGGCAGCAACTTAAAGCACACAGATGACCCTCAAAATTTACTCGACTTAACATCCATTAATATTTTAGCATGAAGATTACACCTCACCCCAGACAAGCTCACAATACTGTCTTCAAATAGATTTGTGAACAGTAGCAACAAAACAGAATGATTTAGACAGATACAGCAAACAAGGTTTGTTCAAAACCAGAAAAAAGAAAACCTTCTTAGAAGATAATGTGCGTATAATGGTATGGCTTATTCTCAATGTACATTCAACAGACTGCAATTAAATGCTGAAAAATCAGTCTATGACAAATTGTTACAAAGGCCAATAATTACTGGGTAGCCAAACAACTTAATATTAAGACACACTTGTGATGAAACGGCGGTGGTCTGTAATTCTGGACTACAACTGCAATCATGCAGTAGTGGGAATAACAATTACAGACAATGTAGTTTTGGCAACAACCACCACTATCGTTCATTTCACAACACTGCAACAGCCATTTTAGTGCCACTTCATCCACACAGTTACTCATGCTGACGTTGCTTGCACACAACTTGGACAACAATTTATATCCATTTTAAATATATCTAGAAAAGCTGAATAGTACAACACATGAGATACAATGTCTATAAATGCCCCCATATTTTGCCATTGTTACATTTGTGTGTTCTTCAAACATGCAGAAGATTGTGTAACAGTTCTCCACGATGTGACATTTTACATGCAGTACATTCATACACCTTATCACACAATTACGTTAAAACACAAAGGGCAGTTGGCTCAATTTTTGTTTGTTTAACAATGTAACCTTTGTTCATCTTTATATTATATATATAAAATAAAAAAAAATCCTCTCAGATTTTGTCCACTAGAGAGGGCAGAAGGAGCTAATTTGAATGTTTTTCCTATATTAATAATCAATTAGTGCATTAATAAATCTCAAGCTCAGAATGCAAGAATCAAAAAGCTAATAACTGACTGATCCAAATTTTTCTGCTAATTAAAATGCAGTTTATAAGGCTGTTGGTCAATGGTAAACAGCAGCATACTTAAAGAACGTGTATTGTAAAATACCCTTCTGATGCCACGCAAGTTAGTTCCATTAAAATTATGCTTGTGATTTTCATGCAGCAACAGTTGCATTGCTTATGAAGGCAAAAAAGCATTAATTATTAAATAGGCTACCAGGACCAGATTAATTAAATAGTGATTAGAGACTCTCCTGCTGTTGTTCCTGTGTAGCTATAGCTGTTAATGAAAACAAGCCTGTAACAACACATTTAAAAGAGCCCTCTTTAAAACATGTGCTTGAACGATGGTGAAATCTTGCTGAGTCTTAATTTTATTATTACAGAGCTTCTGTAAAGTCTTAGGACCATATGAGGAACCTATTTTCTCAATTTTAAGGAAAACGGTTTGGCAATAGATTTAAATATGCAACCTTTAGACTAAACAAACAGACCACAATCTAGAACACCAGACGTTCAACCAGCTGCTTCCTGGAATGCCATGAGGATATTCACCAAAAAAAAAAAAAAAAAAAAGTGATTACATTCAATACGTTTGGTCTCCTGATTTTAACCGGGGTTGGTTAATGGTGAACAGATAGTGGACTGGACACATTCAGATTTTGTACAAATAGCTGGTGGAGTAATTAAAACAAAAAGAATGGTTGACCCACTTGGAGGAGCCCTGAATGTAATGCTGCTTGATGAGCTCACTCAGGTACTGGACGATTTTACTCTCCTCCACAGTGTAGCCGAGCTGCAACAAGAAATTAGTCCTGCGTGACATTACCGAGCCCTGGTCGTTGATGTCCATGGGAAGGTGAATGTGATGGCAGAATGTGTAAAGGAAGGCCTTGGCTGTAAGCTGAGTCAACATACCCTGAACATGGAGGAAGTAGGTGCTGCCACGTTTGATCTGTGTCCTGTGGTCCGCCAAATGGCTTATTAGTGTTCCTCTGTATGGTGGACACCGGAGGGTCTTGTTGTCACAATCCAAAATTCCAATGTAACGGCTGTATCGATTCAAAGAGTGGAGGATGCTGGATCCAGTCGGGGAGGCAGCTCTGGAGAAAAGAAGAAGTCAAAATAATAATCAATCACTTTGCACTTTTGGTCACTGATTTAAAGCATTAAGTATTGACCAACAATGATACTGAGTTATTGATTGACTACAGGTCACATTTTCTCAACATACCTCTGCAATCCAATAAGTTTCCATCTCTGCAAGTCTGTAAGCTGAAATGGTGTCGTAAGCCACGGCTGGATGGTTTCACCATACTTGCCGAGATTGGGCACAAAAACGAACAGGGCGTTGACCAGCTTCCTCACCGTGCCCTCATCCACCCCCAAAATAACAAGCGTTCGGCCACTCAGAAGGCAGAAAATGGCTTGCTGAGCAAATGGATATTGCCTGATGAATCGAAGAGCGCTGTGACCAGCTTTCTTCTTCTGCTTTAGCGTCAACGCACTGCCATAAGTGAATGGAGACACCGCTCGGTCAGAACTGGTGGAGGCGCTCATGAAGCTTGTACTATCAGAGGCATCTTCGATATTTATTTTTGCCACATCCTCTGAGAGAACACAAGTGTTTAGATCGGAAAAAGTCAGTCCCATGGTGTTGGGGCTCTCTGCGAGGGCTGACTCTTCGAGAATGTAGTTTACCTGTAAGGCAGGATCTCCTTGAAAAAGAGACAGAGGTTCTTGGTTCACAACAGTGTCGCCACAACACTCCTCGGCGAGCTCAGGTAAAGGTTCCTCAAACACAAAACCATCCTGTCCAATACAGCAAGCTGCATCCATCGGGACTAGATTCCCATCGGATGACCAACGTGGGACTGCAATAGAATGGGACGTATTTTCAAATGAGGACGCAACGGATACCTTGCACTTTCTTTCAAGGCCATCAAAGTAATGTAGACTGGAAGGACTAACACCTCCAAGAGCCTCGATGCTCTTGTCGCTACTTAAACTCCCTTTGGTCTCTGTGTCGGCGGCCTCTGAGGTTTCCTGCGTGATGTCAGATGTACTGGATTCAGGAGGCCCTTCCACAGACTTAGTGTGATCTACATCTATGCAGGTGGTGTAGGAGTCAAGACTCAGCGGCTCACCGGATAAGTTCAGAATGGGGATCGTTGGGTTGTTGGAAGTGATATTGAAGTTCTTTGAGGTTCCTTCGTCCTCCCAGTCACATTCGGATTCAAAGAGAAAACTAGTAACTCTCTGTTTGCTCAGAAGAGCCCTGTCAATCTGGCTGGTATATATAGAGCACAGATCTCCTCGGAATGACTTCTCGATTACATTTAGCTGCTCTAGAGTTTGGTGGAAATAGCTGGTATCGCAGAGCTCTTCTAATGTTTTCAAGCGTTTATCAAAGCACTTCGCAGATTTGGCCTTGATGAGCTGAGGCGTGTAAGAGGACTTTCTGCTATCGCTTTCAGATTCCACAGTCTTATCTGCAGTTTTGGAATTATTACTTTTTTGTGTATCATCTGATACACTTGTGTCAGCCTCGCATTGTACAAAATCCATACCTCTCTTTTTTCTGGAAGGATAAGATGTGATTTGCCTCAGTAGATCTTTGTGTTCATAGATAGACTTCTCCATATTTGCTAGTTCATTCGCCTTCTCAATAGCTTGTGTGGAATAACAGCCATTGTTCATTTTCTGCTGCTCCTCCTCTTTGTGCAGCACCGATCTGGTGTACTCCAAGTCTTTCAGTTTCTTTTCCAGTTCATTTGCAAAAGCTTTCCTGTTTCCTGATTTGAGAATTTCCGATGCCTTGGAAAACTCGGATGACAGTTCTTGGAACTGCTGCATGATCTTCCTTTCGTCTGCAGAAATGTAGGCCATGCAAAAGGGCCGTACGAATCCACGAGCCTCCAAGTCGTACAGCGTCAGATGATGGACGTAGGCAAAAGCCCCTTCCTTGGAATCACCCAGGACGACTTTTGAGTCCTCCACAAAATTGAGCTTTGGATAGTTACTGCCAGGAGGATGTCCGACAAAAGATGCCTGGTAGTCCACAGACATGATGCGCAGCGAGAAGTAGTTAAGGTCAAATGTCCCGCACACTTTGGGGTCATTGGGAATGGTGAGCAAAGGCTGTGGACCAACCTGCTCCGAAAACTCAGAGATGAGTATGAAATCTTTCGAGAATTTCGCATAGGATGTCTTCGTCCATGGATTTGCATTGGCAGTATGAGTAAACAAAGGCACAGAAAACTCCTCTGGAAGTGACAGTGGATCCAAGAACGAGTCCCCAAAGTCATCTTCTTTGGTAAAAGCCACCACATCTGGTGAGCCAATCATGTTCTCGGAGTATATGGAGAGACATCAGCAGAAATATCCTTCCATGCTCAGTATCTGCATCGATGAAAGCATACTATTTCACGAAGACATCATTTTGAAATCATGTTGTGCACTGAGGATCCTCTCTCTCTCTCTGTGTTATAGTCCACTGAGCCAGATCACGATCTGCTATGCATGAGCTTGAAGACGATGCTCTCCAGCCTGACAGACCTTTCACGTCACCTGCCATAAATCTGACACATCGGTCTGCTTATATAAACCTATTTATAATCGGCCATCTATGTAGTATATCTAGGCGAAAACACCGCTGTTACAGTGTGCTCCAGCCGCTCACTACACTGACATCCTCTGAAAGCAGCCATATTTAAACGATCGTAGCCTTCCCACGTGACTGTCCTGATGAGCGCGCGGCTGTGTTTCGAGACCTAGCGAGTGCCCTAGCTAGACAGCACTTTGGAGGTTCGCAGCCAGCGGACGGTGCTCGAATATCCTGTCTAGGTAGTAACGGTAACTAGGTTTTGACACACAGACGTGGCATTTGTTATGACGGGTTTTTGAGTGGAGAAATTACATTATTCGTGTCGTATGTCAAGACACGTTCTTATGTCTTTGGGAGTTACACTTATTATTTTTTTTGTATTCAGTTTATGACATTTCTTTGGGGGAAATAATACACAACACAGCCATACGGCATTCTAACACATTGCTTTACGGTATTTTTACGACATTTCTCGTCAGGCGCCGGAATTGGAAGTTTTTATAGAGTTGATTCATCTGCTGTGTTCACACATTATACTTTTGCGGATATATTTTCAAAACTTTCAGTTGGACACTGATATGTTTTATCTCAGTTAGCTTATAACTGTCATGGTTTTACGTTACGCTAGTTAGCAAGCTACTGTTAATATGTTTTGTGATCATGCGCCGCTAGATCACAGTTATGAACGTTTTGCATAGATCATTAAGAGTGACAGTTCATAGTCAGTTTTATAGGCAAATATCTGTAAACATGATCAGACGCACTCAGATTAAGAAAGTGCTTTGTGTTGCTGAGAAAAACGACGCAGCTAAGGGCATAGCAGAGATCATGTCAAATGGGAGGTCGAGAAGAGTGAGTGTTATTTTGATCTATAATGTCAGACCTTATGGTTATCAAAAGAGTCGTTTCTGTTATTTATTGGGATGATCGTCATTGTTAATGAATGTTTTCTTGACAGAGAGAAGGCTACTCTGTCTACAACAAAATATATGAGTATGAATACAACCTGTTTGGCCAAGTAAGTACTTTTGTTTTTTGGTTAACCACTGAAAAAAACTGTGCATATAGTCTTTATGTGCTGAGCATGGTGTTTATTTCTTTACAGAATGTAACTGTAAGCATGACATCAGTATCAGGGCATCTCTTGGGTCTTGAATTCAAAGCTCCTTTTCAGAAATGGTAATATATATGTTGGTAACACACACACACACACATATGGATGATAACTAACCTAATAACTAACTATAGTTTATATAAACTTTATCATGTGGTTTGATTCACAGGCATAGTTGTAATCCAGTCCTGTTGTTTGATGCTGAGGTGGAAAAGTATTGCCCTGAAAACTTTATACCGATCAAGGTACTAATTTCCATTCATTCAGTTAGGTTTATTTTTTAGAATATGAGCTTGTTGCAAAAACAATATATTTACATTATCCAGAGGACTTTGGAGAGAGAAGTAAGACAGTGTCAAGCTCTGGTCATTTGGACTGATTGTGACCGAGAAGGAGAGAATATCGGCTTTGAGATCATTGATGTCTGCAAAGCAGGTAAGTTTAGTATATCATGTACTGGTGCTGTATATTTCTATTTAAAGTCGGCATGAAGCAGATGTTGCGATAGACTTTTCTTCCCTATTGTGATGCATATCTGAAAAAGAAAAATTGTATGGCGGGACTCATCACATGGTCGTTGTTTGTTGTTGCTGTGATGTCATATGAGTGACAGGTCGTCCCGCCCTCGTGCCGGTAAACACGTCATCAGAGAAGGGATGTCGCTGCAAGAGATTATTGATTAAAGATTACGAGGGCACATGAAATAAAAAATAGTGTTGTACACAGAATCACGGATAAAGCATAATAAATACTGCTGTATTCTATTAAAAGTAAGAATGAACTATTTTGATCTCACAGTGACTGTGATATCTTTCAATTTAGTGAAGCCAAACATTCAGGTCTTCCGTGCACGGTTCTCTGAGATCACCCCAAACTCCATAAGAAGAGCCTGTGAGACCCTCACTGAGCCGAATATCAACATCAGTGATGCTGTGGATGTGAGACAGGAGCTTGATCTCCGCATCGGTAGGCATTTTAAAATATCAGAGAACATGATCACAAACTACTTTCTTATAGACAATGTATTGTGATAACTTCTATACATTATGTTCCTTCAGGGGCATCGTTTACCAGGTTCCAGACATTACGCTTGCAGAAGATATTCCCAGAATCTCTCTCCGATCAGCTCATCAGTTATGGCAGTTGTCAGTTCCCAACCCTTGGCTTTGTCGTCGAGCGGTTTAAAGCAATTCAAGCCTTCGTCCCTGAAACTTTCTTTAAAATCAAAGGTACTCTGATTTTTTTTAATTTAAACTTCACATTTAATATTGATGAACAAACTGCTTTGTCACATATGCTTACTATAAATTTCTGTTTAATAGTTGTCCATGAGCCTAATGAAGAGGAATCAGTAGAATTCAACTGGAAGAGACATCGTCTTTTCAACCACACAGCTTGCCTTGTGCTGTATCAGATGTGCATGGAGGTCTGTGCTTCTGCTTACCTTGATAAAAAGTATTTTTAAAAACAATGCTTTTTAATTGTTTCTTCATCAGTTTTAAAAGAATGTTATGAGGTCATTATTCTCTCATCATTAGTTTTCTGTGCTTGGCTTTAATCCTTTTAATTCTTTAGGATCCCACAGCGAAAGTGATATCTGTAACAAGTAAACCAAAAAGCAAATGGCGACCTTTACCCCTTGACACTGTGGTGAGTAATTTAGGACTTAAGTAATTTAGTCTCTTGACAGATTTTCAAAATAAAATTTCATGTACAGTACAGTCCAAAAGTTTGGAACCACTAAGATTTTTAATGTTTTTAAAAGAAGTTTCGTCTGCTCACCAAGGCTACATTTATTTAATTAAAAATACAGTAAAAACAGTAATATTGTGAAATATTATTACAATTTAAAATAACTGTGTACTATTTAAATATATTTGACAAAGTAATTTATTCCTGTGATGCAAAGCTGAATTTTCAGCATCATTACTCCAGTCTTCAGTGTCACATGATCCTTCAGAAATCATTTTATATGATGATTTGCTGCTCAATAAACATTTATGATTATTTTCAATGTTGAAAACAGTTGTGTACTTTTTTTTTCAGGATTCCTTGATGAATAGAAAGTTCAAAAGAACAGCATTTATCTGAAATACAAAGCTTCTGTAGCATTATACACTACCGTTCAAAAGTTTGGGGTCAGTAAGAATTTTTATTTTTATTTTTTTGAAAAGAAATTAAAGAAATGAATACTTTTATTCAGCAAGGATGCATTAAATCAATCAAAAGTGGCAGTAAAGACATTTATAATGTTACAAAAGATTAAATTTCAGATAAACACTGTTCTTTTGAACTTTCTATTCATCAAATAATCCTGAAAAAAAAATATTGTACACAAATATTTTGTACAATTGTACACATTAAATGTTTCTTGAGCAGCAGATCAGCATATTAGAATGATTTCTGAAGGATCATGTGACACTGAAGACCGGAGTAATGATGCTGAAAATTCAGCTTTGCATCACAGGAATAAATTACTTTGTGAAATATATTTAAATAGTACAGTTATTTTAAATTGTAATAATATTTCACAATATTACTGTTTTTTACTGTATTTTTAATTAAATAAATGTAGCCTTGGTGAGCAGACGAAACTTCTTTTAAAAACATTAAAAATCTTAGTGGTTCCAAACTTTTGGACTGTACTGTATGTGGACACCCAAACATCACACTCACACATGACCATTCATAAGTTTACAGATAACAAAAATACAGTAAAAAAAAAAGGTATTATTATTGCAATTTAAAATAACTGATTTCTATTTTAAAATATAATTTATTCCTGTGATGCAAAGCTGAATTTTTAGCATCATTACTCCAGTCTTTAGTCTCTCATGATCCTTCAGAAATCATTCTAATATGTGGATTTTAAGCTCAAAAAACATTATCAATGTTGTAAACAGTTTGGAAACTGCAATGCATTTTTTCAGGATACTTTAATGAATCGCAAGTTCAAAATAGCATTTATTTTGAATAGAAATCTTTTGTAACATAAATTTTACTGTCACTTTTTTATCAATTTATTGCTTACTTGCTGAATCTAAGTATTAATTTTCTTTAAAAAAAAACCTTACTAACCCTAAGCTTTTGAACGGTAGTGTATATTTTGTTGTACAGCAAACAAGTTGATTAATATTAACAAATTTGATAGTTTTACAACTATGTACGCAATTGTCATTAGCTACTAAAGTTGTTTTAAAAGTGCAATTTCTTGAGTGACTTGTGCCCAGAATGACCCACAAATGATTAGTGCTATTGCATGACTTAAGTGCAATTAACTGAATCATGGAGAAAAAAAATTAACGTATATTAATGTCTACTTTTTTTGGTCAGGAACTTGAAAAACTGGCTTCAAGAAAATTGAGGATAAGTGCCAAAGAAACCATGAAAACGGCAGAAAAGCTGTACACTCAAGGGTATGTTATTGGTTATTTCATCCACATGTCTGTGGTCTACAGCAGTGTTTCCCACCTGCCAGAAGGTTTTTGATGTTTCCCTATTCAACACTCTACAAAGCTGATGAGTTGTATCAGGTGTTTTAATTAGCGAGACACCTAAAACGTTCTGGTAGGTGAGTCCTGAGGACTGGAGCTGAGAAACACTGGTGTATAGCATGTCTGTTGTGACCCTTCACAAATCAGCCTGTTTGTTTCCTTCCAGGTTTATCAGTTATCCTCGCACTGAGACCAACATGTTTCCACAGAACCTGAACCTTACCCTGCTGGTTGAGCAACAGACACAAGATAATGAATGGGGAAATTTTGCTCAGCGCATTTTAGAAAGCGGTGGGCCCACACCTCGAAATGGAAACAAATCAGATCAGGCCCATCCCCCCATTCACCCCACCAAATACACCAACAGTTTACAGGTGAGCAACCTCTCTGTTAGGACCAGAGCTGCAATTATCTATCGATTTACATGATTAATTACTTTTTCTTTTTTTTAAGGGAAATGAAAAGCGGCTATATGAATTCATTGTACGTCACTTCCTGGCCTGTTGCTCCAAAGATGCTCAGGGTCAAGAGGTGACGGTTGAAATTGAAATAGCTGAAGAGAGATTCTCTGCTAGTGGATTGACGATCATCGCACGCAATTATCTGGAAGTGTACCCTTATGACAAGTGGTACAATAAGGTGATTACTACTCGAAGCATAACACATTTTACAGCTGACCATATTGAGTTGAGTTTTGTTTTCTCAACAGGTGTTATGCCTCTTTTTTTTGCACAGGTAATTCCTTTATATAGACCTGACACCACGTTCCAGCCCACAGCGATTGAGAATGGTGGAAGGACAGACCAGTCCACCACAGCTTCTGACAGAGGCCGATTTGATATCGCTCATGGAGAAGCATGGCATTGGTACTGAAACTTATCTGTCAAGTTTTGTACCTTAAATATTTTTAAATAATAGAGTTATGTGACACTCAGCTTGAGTTGTTGTCGCAGGTACTGATGCAACACATGCTGAACACATTGAGACCATAAAGAGTCGTATGTACGTGGGGCTGACGGCTGACCAGAGGTTCCTTCCTGGAGAGCTCGGCATGGGTCTTGTTGAAGGTAACAATATAAATAACATTTTAGTAGTCTTGAAATCTGTAAAGAATGGTTTAAAGTGCCCCTATTATGCTTTTTCAGATATTACCTTTCATGTAGTGTGTAATATAGCTGTTTGTGAATGTCTGCAAAGTTTCAAAGTTTACGACAAATAGAGTTATTGTCTTCCCAATGAAAGAACCGATTCTGAACAGCTTGAAACGAGTTTGAAACACTTCCTGCTCAAATGTTTTTAACAAATTTGCATAATGCCAGCCTATGGTTTTCATTGGCTGCCCATGAAAAACGACTATTTTGACCGGCCCTAAAACACTGTTGTTGTAGCCGAGGCCTGAAAGTGTTTGGTTCGTGTTGTCGACATGTCGATAAGATGCTGTTTTCTGTGCTGCAAAAGCAAATCCACTTCACATGCACTTCCAAATGATGAAGTCTCGGATTCAAATTGATACTTTAAAACTAACGCCATTGTTACGTTTGCATCACTGTGTTTACAAGTACTGAGGAAGCCTGCAGAGCTGAAATTCAGATGGCATGGTAATAGGTGTTTCGTTTCTGACACACACTGTAAGCTGTAGACCAATCACAACAGCCTGGGCCATCTGACCAATCAGAGCAGAGTAGTCTTTCTCGGAAAGGAGTGGTTTAGAGGGAGCGTTTGAAAGAACACAGAAGTTTTTGAATTTGCAAGCGCTCAGTGAACAGCATCACTGATGTCTATTTACAACAAGTTTCTGAAGCATTGATCATTGTAGCCAATCACAGACACCTGATGAGCGTGTGAACGCAATTGCCAATCAGAGGTGTTTATGAATCTGCTCAACGACGCTCAAAGTGTCACATTTTTAAAATTCTAGTACTGACTTGTTACTGAAGACGGTACTTTTGACAACACTATATTATGAGAAAATTTAAATGTTTTTTTTTTTTTTTTTTATCTTGGATGCATGCAAACCTATTGTAGGAGTCACCCAAAACAAAATTATGAACCTTTAAAATAGCATAATAAGCATAATAATCTCTGTGATTTGTGTGAAATTGTGTGTCGCATTGTTTCAGGGTATAACTCTATGGGGTATGAGATGTCTAAACCAGACCTGAGAGCGGAGCTGGAGGCAGATCTTAAACTTGTGTCAGAGGGCCGGAAGGACAAGGCTTCTGTCCTCAGATATCATGTGGCAAAATACAAAGCTGTTTTTATTGAATCCGTGAGGAAGGCAAAGAAGTGAGTCACTTATTTCAATTTCAGTTACACTGCAAAGGTAAAGAAGATATACAGCTCTACTTCTATACTCTGTGCAGCTGGCAATTACATTTTTACATACAAATTTGAATTAAGTTTAATTGTTGTCATATTGTGGGCAGATTGGATGAAGCCTTGTCCAATTATCTGGGCCCGGCTCAGGAGATTACCGAACAGGAGCAAGGAGAGATGGAGATACCATTACCTGTGCGAAAGTGTCCTCAGTGTAACCGTGACATGGTGCTGAAGAAGAAGAAAGACAGCACAGGGTGAGACAACACCATGGTTTAAATTAACAGTTTGGGTTTTTAGGTTGAATCTGAAATGGAAATGGATTTTTGTTTGTTTACTCCTCTTCTGATCATCCTTTTTATCTCACTCTGTGCAGGATGCTTCTTTCATGTATGGGATATCCAGCTTGTAAAGCAGCCGTGTGGTTTCCAGACACAGTTCTGGAGGTCAGCAGGGATGAGAGCATCTGTTCGACGTGCCGTCCACATCCGGTCCATATGTAAGGATTGTGGTATTTTGGGTGAACTAACATATTGCAAAGCACTTACACTTCCTTCAAAACTTTGGGGTCAGTAAGAATTATTTTTAAAAGAAATGAATCCTTTTAATAAGCAAGGTCACATTAAATTGATTAAAAATGACAGTTAAGAAATCTATTTCAAATAAACGCTGTTCTTCTGAACTTTCTATTCATCAAAGAATCCTGAACAAAATGAGTCACGGTTTCCACAAAAATATTAAGCAGCAAAACTGTTTTCAACATTGATAATAATAAGAAAAAATGTTTCTTGACCACAAAATAATCATATTAGAATGATTTCTGAAGGATCATGTGACACTGAAGACTGTAATGATGAAAATCCAGTTTTGATTACAGGAATAAATTACATTTAATAAAGAAATTAATAAAGAAAACTGTTAATTTAAATTGTAATAATATTTCACAATATTACAGTTTTTACTGTATTTTTGCTCAAATAAATGTAGCCTTGGAAGAGACTTATTTTAGAACATTAAAAATGTTGTACTGACGCCAAAAGTTTTGAACAGTAGTGTATTTTTGGTTAAAAAAACATCTTTACAATAAGGATTTATATGTTAACTTTATTTCATGTGATAGCTAATATGAAATATTGAGTAATATTTTTACAGCATGTACTTAAGGTTCATTTCTATTTATATTAATACATTTAAAACTCATCAAGTTGTGTATATTAGCATTTTAAAACAATTTTAAGTACTGTGAACAGACATGAATTAACAACAAACAATATATTTATAAATTAACATTAACCATCCTACATTAATAAATGCAGAAAAAAATGTTGTTACTTGTTAGTTCATGATTCATATGGCATTAACTAATCTTAACAAACTGATCCTTATTTTAAAGTGTTAATGTTTGTGTGTGTGTAAATTTGTGTTAATAAACCATAGACAGTAAGACCAGTACCACGTATTAAGAAAGTTAATAGGTTCATTTTTTAATATTGACTCTGGTTTTATTCCTAAAATCTTTGACAGGCTGAAGTTTAAATTCAAGAGAGGAAGTTTGCCACCTATGATGCCCCTTGAATTTGTTGGCTGCATTGGAGGATGTGATGAGACTCTCAGAGAGGTCTTGAACTTAAAATATCTCAGAGGAGGAGAAGCAGATTCTGCCTCTCGGATTAATAACAGCTCTGGGTCAAATCAGCATCATGTACCTAGAACCAGCTCAGCACCTCCATCCAGGATGGAGAACGTGAGACCTCCAGCACCCAGACCCCGAGCCGATAGCAACCGCCCCCCTGCCAGTCTGCCACCTCCTCGGGCAGCACAACCACCAGCTTCAGCCCAGGGCGGTGCCATCGTGTGTAACTGTGGTCAGGATGCCCTTCTTCTCACTGTACGCAAAGAGGGTCCCAACCAAGGCCGTCAGTTTTACAAGTGTAACACAGGGGATTGTAAATTCTTCCTGTGGGCTGACCAGCCGACTGAGCAGGGACCGTCTGGAGGAAACAGAGGACCCCTAAGTCAGAATTTTCAACCTCCCAGGCCTTCAAATAGCTTTGGGAACATGCCTCAACAGAGGCAAAACAACAGAGGATCTGGAGGTGATGAAGGTGAAACCATGTGTAACTGTAATGAGCCTGCAGTTACCAGGACTGTCATGAAAGATGGGCCAAACAAGGGCCGAATGTTCCACACCTGTGGGAAACCACGTGATCAGCAGTGTGGGTTCTTCCAGTGGGCAAACGAAAATGTGGCTCCAGGTATAACGGCAGTCCATCATGCTTTTGAACTGAAAATACTGTATATGCATAGGCAAAATATAATTGGAATATCTTGAACAGGATCATTCTTACATAGACTGCCATTTGAAAGTTTGGGGTCAGTATTAATTTCCTTTTTTTTTTTAATAAAGGAAATTAATATTTTTATTCAGCAAAGACACATTAAATGGATCAGAAGTAATAATAACAAATTTCTTTTTCAAATAAATTTTGTTCTTTTGAACTTTATATTCATCAAAAAATACTAAAAAAAAAAAAAAAAATGGATGACAGTTTCCACAATAATGTTAAAGGGTTAGTTCACCCAAAAATGAAAATAATGTCATTTATTACTCATGCCGTTCCACACCCGTAACACCTTTGTTAATCTTCAGAACACAAATTAAGATATTTTAGTTGAAATCCGATGGCTCCGTGAGGCCTCCATAGGGAACAATGACATTTTCTCTCTCAAGATCCATTAATGTACTAAAAACATATTTAAATCAGTTCATGTGAGTACAGTGGTTCAATATTAATATTATAAAGCGACGAGAATATTTTTGGTGCGCCAAAAAAACGAAATAACGACTTATTTAGATATTTATGATGGCCAATTTCAAAACACTGCTTCTGGAAGCTTCTGAGCATAAATGAATCAGTGTATCGAATCATGATTCGGATCGCATGTCAAACTGCCAACGGCTGAAATCACGTGACTTTGGCGCTCCGAACAGCTGATTCGATACACTGATTCATTGTGCTCCAATGCTTCCTCAAGCAGTGTTTTGAAATCGGCCATCATTATATAAGTCGTTATTTAGTTTTTTTGGCGCACCAAAAATATTCTCGTCGCTTTATAATATTAATATTGAACCACTGTACTCACATGAACAGATTTAAATATGTTTTCGGTACATTAATGGATCTTGAGAGAGGAAATGTCATTGCTCCCTATGGAGGCCTCACGGAGCCATCGGATTTCAACTAAAATATCTTAATTTGTGTTCTGAAGATGAACGAAGGTCTTACGGGTGTGGAACGACATGAGGGTGAGTAATAAATGACATTATTTTCATTTTTGGGTTAACTAACCCTTTAAGCAGCATAGCGGTTTTCAACATTTGTAATAGTTATAAGAAATATTTCTTGAGCACCAAATCAGCATATTCGAATGATTTCTGATGGATCATGTGACACTGAAAACTGGAGTAATGATGCTGAAAATTCAGCTTTGACATCACAGACATAAATTACATTTTAAAATAGATTAATAAAGAAAACAATTGTTATTAATTGTGATAATATTTTGCAATATCAAAATCATTAAGCAGTTTTACCAACCCTAAACTTTTGAACACTATTTTACTTAAACATCCCAGTAAACTCCTAATCAGGTGACACATTATTTGAGACATTTTGTCATCCGCTTGGTTTCTATCTCTCTCAAGTTGGCTTTGTTTTGGATTGTGCTACATATGTAAATACTGAATTTCTTCAATATTGTCTTTGTTGTTAATAATTAATTTACCTTTCCTCTCACTTTTCCAGCCACAGGTTTTTCTGGGGGAAATGGTGGTAAACATCCTGGGAACAAAAAGGCCGGCACTGCCTCGAACAAGCCTCCCAATGCCAAAAGGCCGAGAACCTGTGGAATATGTCATGAGCCGGGTCATACCCGGGTCACCTGTCCTCAGGGCCAGTGAGAACAATATTTCCTGCAGTTTTTGTAAAATACAAAATACACATGTAAATGAAATTAATGTTGTCTTATGTATAATTAATGTTTTTTTATGTATACATAATAAATTGTACTGTGTAAAATAAAATTATTTTAAAGTAAAACATGTGCATAGTCATATATTTTTAATGAATGAAATGTTTACATATTGCATGACCAAAGTCAGCTATATATTTTCATGTATAAAGGCCCAATTTATACTATAAGAAATTGTATATTATAAATGTGTTAATACTCACTATAGATGCATTTTTTTGTTTATATTAAGGGGAGACACTACAGCTAAAATCACTGTTTTTTCAGGCAGGCACCTGACGGGCACCTGTCAATTTTGAGATTTTTTCAGACTGGTGGAAAGAAAACATACAAAATACACATTTAAGTGTACATTTTATAGCACTTTATCTATTTGCATCTGTAGATTTCAATTACAGTAAATATTTTTAAAGGCCGTTTTCTCAAAATGAGTTTTTTCTCCTGCTCTGAGTCAGAAATCTCCACTTCAGCAGAACTTACATACACCAAACTTTACAGTTTCATTCCTATCTATATTCTGAAGGATTTTACAGAGAGATTCATTGATATATAATTAGCCTGATTTTATGCAACATTTTATTCCTGAAAAATGGTGAAAATTATTTTTTTTCTGGCTGTTGATAGTATTTTCTGATTCATGGAGTGATAAAAAGAGATATCCAAAATTCTCTCTGTAAAAACCTTTGAATTTAATATGTCCAAAAAATTAAATGAGAATTTTGAACCTGACTTGCAAATTAGTGCATATTTAATTAGATAATCATTTGCATATTTAAACATAACATTTTAGAAAACTTGTAATACAAAAAATGTCTGCAATTTTTAATGTAGTCAATCAGCTGGGGTAGTATGGCGATATCTATTAGTTAATTTTTTTACCCTATTCACCTGGGGCGTCTCGCCTTAAAGGATTAGTTCACTTTCAAATAAAATGTTCCTGATAATTTACTCACCCCCATCATGTCATCCAAGATGTTCATGTCTTTCTTTCTTCAGTCGATTAAGGTTTTTGATGAAAACATTCCAGGATTTTTCTCCTTATAGTGGACTTCGATGGAGCCCAAACGGTTGAAGGTCAAAATGACAGTTTCAGTGCAGCTTCAAATTGTTCAACACGATCCCAGACGAGAAATAAGGGTCTTATCTAGAGAAACCATCACTCATTTTCTAAATGAACTAAACTGTCATATACAATATGCTAGTGCAAGTATATAACAATTAGTTCAAACTTTGACCTGTGGAGGGCAGTAATACTCTTAGCAGTGTCTACACTGCTGGAATTCAAATCGAGAAGAAGAAAAAGAGAGCTTGTTCAAGATGAGCATTTATGGTTAAAATGTATGTAATTTTTAATTTTTTTTCAGAAAATGAGCGATGGTTTCTCTAGATAAGACCATTATTACTCATCTGGGATCGTGTTGAACAATTTGAAGCTGCAGTGAAACTAATTTTGACCTTCAACCGTTTGGGCTCCATTGAAGTCCACTATATGGAGAATAATCCTTGAATGTTTTCATCAAAAACCTTAATTTCTTTTTGACTGAAGAAAGAAAGACATGAACATCTTGGATGACATGGGGGTGAGTAAATTATCAAGAAAAGTTTATTTAAAAGTTGACTAATCCTTTAATATTTTATTATATAGTTATTTAAATAAAGTTTTATTAATCATGTTTTTATTTATTAAAATCAAATTTTTACTTTTTTTTTTATTCAAAAGCATTAATTACTTGATTTTTACATTGTTTCTCTCTAAACTTTTTGACCCTAGCAGTGAAAAAAATAAATAAATAAATCCCACAAATGACCTAAACAACTGGGAATGTTGTGATGGGCCTGTGATAAGGGTGTCGGTATATATTTGTCCCAGGCCCTGTCATTGGCACTGCAAATGATTGAGAAATGAATCAGTCTTGTGAGTCAACGGGAATAAAGAGTCAGTAACTGCAAAAGGGTGTAGTTTACCACGCTTTGGGCGGGTTTAAGTAGCAGTTGTTCTTGTATAGAAACAGAAAGAGCTTTATTTTTGTTATATTGAGTGTCTGGTAAGGCTGAGCTGTGAGTGGGCTGTACCATGAGAGCGGGAGGGAGGGGGAAGTGTTTGTTCCTCCACCAAACTGAAATAGACTGCGTCTGCTGCCTTATCCTGTACTAGACATGGCCGCCACCGGAGTTCTCCCCTTTATCAGGGGAGTAGACCTGAGTGGGAATGACTTTAAGGTAAGAGTTTTGATTTAGTACGTCTGGGGGTACGGGATATTGTTAATAAATCATTCGCTCGAGCGAGGAAAGCGATGTAGGTTAGTTAGCGTGTCAAAACAGGTTGAGATGGAGAGCTAGCAGTGCTAACTGTGCTAGCTCACAAGAGCACTGGGCGTTAGCTTGTCAAAATATGTTGCGGTCCATCAAGTGGTGTGACAGGCAGGGGAAATAACTAGAAGTTTGTTAGCAAGTCAGCTGTGTTGGGTGACAGTAACACTTCTGGCCTCAATAAATGAACTGCGCTGCTGACAGTCTTTCAAAACATGTTAGTTGTTAGGAGAGAGAGTGCAGCATATGGCATCAATATGCAAACAAAAGGAAGATTTTGTTATTTAAAGCATGTATAAGTAAGGTACAGAAGTCTTTTACATGGGTTCTTAAGCAGTAGTATTACCCAACCTCTCAAGTGTGTCAGTTCACTTGAGTACATTTGTCTTTGTCTTATTATGTAAAGCCACTTCAGTCAGATCCGCTCACATCGAGATGATTGTGTGTTTTCTAGCGTTCAAGTCTGTGCAAATGTTTAGAGAAAAGTGTAAAAAAATAAATAAGTAATATGTGAAATAAATAAAAAAATAGATAGTAAATAGTGAATAAAATAAATACATCTAACAATACAGTGCTATAATAATTAGAAAAAATACAATAAATGCAGCTAAATGTTTTTTGAAATAATATTTCTTATTATTAATTATTGATTTTATTTCACAGTACTGATCAGGTCTTTATAGATAAACTATATAGATGTGTATGTGATGTCTAAACAATTGATAACCCCTTTTCTGGCTCTCGCTCATGTTGCTGCCATAGCAAACACACCCCATATCTGCACAATTTTGTTTTTTTCTGTCCTGAAATGACTTCATTGTACCAGGTTTATCTTGTTTTAGGTCAAATTCATGTGTCAGACTGACTTGAATAGGATTCTTTGGGAAATGACATCAGTGTAGCAGATCCATCAAAAACCGGCACAGTCACTAACACAGAAACTGACTCGTATGACTCATGATGGTCTGATTTGAGACTTTGCATCTCTTGTGCACACAGGGAGGTTATTTTCCTGAGCATGTCAAGTCTATGAGCAGCTTGCGATGGCTGAAGCTGAACAGGACGGGGCTTTGCTATCTTCCAGAGGAACTGGCCTCTCTACAGAAACTGGTGATTGTGAAGTCACAATTTCATATTTTGCAACTAGGCTTTTTCAGCTTACTAATATTCATTCTCGGGTCTTTTTTTTTTGCTCTTTTGTGTGAAATCAGGAACATTTGTCTGTGAGTCACAACAGCCTGACGACACTGCATGGAGAACTGTCAAGTCTTCCCAACCTGAGGGTAAATATGATCGACTATATTGCGCAATACTTCATATGTTCTCTACTAGCATTTCACATAAGTATTTATAGATATTTATGTAACTGTTTTATTCAAAAGTTTGGAGTCAGATTTTTTTTTTTTAAGAAATTACTACTTTTATTCAGCAAAAACGCATTAAATTGAGCTAAAGTGACAGTGAAGGCATTTGTCACAAAAGATTTGTTTCATATAAATGCTGTTCTTTTAAATTTTCTTTTTATTAAAGAATCCTGAAAAAACTCACAGTTTCACACAAAAATATTAAGCAGCACAACTGTTTTCAATATTGATAATAATGATAAATGTTTCTTGAGCGTCAAATCATCATATTAGATTGATTTCTGAAGGATCATGACACTGAAGACTGGAGTAATGATGCTGAAAATACAGCTTTGACATCACAGGAATAAATTACATTTTATATTATAGTCCAATAGAAAACAGTTATTTTAAATTGTAATAATATTTCACAATATTACTGATTTTACTGTATTTTTGATCAAATAAATGCAATCTTGGTGAGCAAACGAAACTTCTTATAAAAATATTAAAAATCTTACCGATCCCAAACTTTTGAACGGTAGTGTATTTATAGATATTTATGTAACTGTTTTGTTCAAAAGTTTGGAGTCAGATTTTTTAATTTTTTGAAAGGAATTACTACTTTTATTCAGCAAAAATGCATTAAATTGAGCTAAATTGACAGTGAAGGCATTTGTCACAAAAGATTTCTGTTTCATATAAATGCTGTTCTTTTACATTTTCTTTTTATTAAAGAATCCTGAAAAAACTATCACAGTTTCACACAAAAACATTAAGCAGCAAGAATGTTTCTTGATCAGCAAATCATCATATTAGAATGATTTTAGAAGGATCATGTGACACTGAAGCCTGGAGTAATGATGCTGAGAATTTAGCTTTGATCACAGGAATAAATTATATTTTTAAATATATGGCTACTTTCACACTGTCATTTTCTGGGATTGACAACCGCATTTACTTACAAGTGAGGGTCTCGAAATGTCCCATTCAAACAGCAACAACATCTCATACTGTCTGAACGTCCAATGTGAATCAAGCCTGTATTCTCTTACCAGTAGCGACGGTGACCAAAGTAATATCAAAGACGTCCATAAAACGTTATCACTTATGACAAGACAATCGAGCCACGAGTTCTTCCGTTAAATCTTCATTAACCGACAGAAGCTTTTATATTGGGGTGGAAAGTGGAGCATTTGAGTCGTGCATAGAACACAAATGGGTTTTCCGAGAATGCCAGTGTTAATTCTTGAAAAAGTACAGGTGTGAGTTCGGTTGTAGAATGCGGTTGTCCCTCCTTAAATAACTGAACTGTGTGTGAACGTAACCGTATTATGGACTCGTGTACAGGACTGACAACCGTATTCTGTTACTGTGTGACTGTGGCCTATTAAAATACAAAACAATTCAGTGGTAATATTTCACAATGTTACTGTTTTTACTGTATTTTTGGTCAAATAAATGCAGCCTTGGTGAATATAAGAGACTTCTTTCAAAAATGCATTAAACCTTGTTGACTCCAAACATTTGAACTGTAGTCTATCTACTTAAAAATGCTTTTGTCAAGAAACGGCATGAATTTCTATTTTATTGTAAATATTTATATTGCTCAGGCAAGCATTTGATCTGTTGTTTTGCTTTAGGCGGTTGTGGCCAGAGCAAACAACCTGAAGAACTCTGGTGTTCCTGATGATATTTTTCAGCTGGATGATCTTTCTGTGCTGGTATGTAGAGAATTACTTTGTGTTTATTTCTCAGTTAAGTGCAAAATTACAGGCATGATTTAGTTTTAAGTAAGCAGGGCTGTGTTTTGATTAGTGAAACTATTCAAATTTGTCATAGAGTGTGTGCTGTAATGATGGTGTGTTTTTAAATGTATTGTTCCCTCTTCTATTCAGGATCTGAGCTACAACCAACTAACTGAAATCCCTCGGGACTTGGAGAACTCTAGAAACATGTTGGTCTTAAACCTCAGTCACAATAGGTACAGCCTTTTTTTGTACCCAGGTTCTTGGAAGTGAAGAATAATGATCTATCATGAAAACACACTTGAAACATTTTAGGATTTTATATTATGATCTGTTACTGTGGTATTTTGGAAGATGTCTTGTGTGATGATTTTGGGGCGTACATTAAGGATAGATTTATGTGCACAGTATTAGCTAGACTAGACTTGTGCTAGATGTGCTACTGATGGAATGGAAAATAACACATGGATCTTGAAACCTGATTGTAACTATTTTTAGTTTGACACACCATATTGGGCCGTTGTTTCCACCTGGTATTAAGATGCGTTTTGGTCGATCGGATCACAAGTGGACAAAGCTAAATACAGGTGTAAATGGGGTAAAATGTTTTGAACTAATAAGTAAACATTACGGGCCAGACGGGATTAAAGTTTGTCGGCTGAAGACCCAATTTGGTTCGAAGATGAAAAAGACACCAAGCACCATTCCTGATTTCTAACACACACTCACCGCATTCAGCCGGTCTTGCGGCTGTCAGAGCAGAAACGAAAGATGATTTCTCTGAATGTTTTTTGTCATCTCCGTGCATGTTCATATGTAGATTGCGTGAGCTTATTTTGTCCATTAAATCGAAAGATCTGAAAAAAAAAAAAACATAGACCCTCCCCTCGAAGAAATCAGGACAGAAGTGGTTGAAAGTGGACAAAAGAGACGAATTAAAACACCAGGTGTAAACGAGAATGTGTCTCCCTCGTCTACTTGTGATCTGATCGACCGAAATGCATCTTAATTTTAGTTCACCCAAAAATGAAAATAATGTCATTAATTACTCACCCTCATGTCGTTCCAGACCCGTAAGACCTTCGTTCATCTTCAGAACACAAATTAAGATATTTTTGATGAAATCCGATGACTCAGTGAGGCCTTCATAGGGAGCAATGACATTTCCTCTCTCAAGATCCATTAAAGTACTAAAAACATATTTAAATCAGTTCATGTGAGTACAGTGGTTCAATATTAATATTATAAAGCAACAAGAATATTTTTGGTGCGGCAAAAAAACAAAATAACGACTTATTTAGTGATGGCCGATTTCAAAACACTGCTTCAGGAAGATTCGGAGCGCCAAAGTCACGTGATTTCAGCCGTTGGCAGTTTGACATGCGATCTGAATAATGATTCGACACACTGATTAATAATGCTCTGAAGCTTCATGAAGCAGTGTTTTGAAATCGGCCATCACTATATAAGTGGTTATTTTTGTTTTTTTGGCGCTCCAAAAATATTCTTGTCGCTTTATAATATTAATATTGAACCACTGTACTCACATGAACTGATTTAAATATGTTTTTAGTACATTTAGAGAGGAAGTGTCATTGCTCCCTATGCAGGCCTCACTGAGCCATCAGATTTCATCAAAAATATCTTAATTTGTGTTCTGAAGATGAACGAAGGTCTTACAGGTGTAAAACGGCATGAGGGTGATTATTATTTTCATTTTTGGGTGAACTAACCCTTTAAAACCAGGTGTAAACAGGGCCTTTGAAAGCTATGCACAGCACAAAATACTGAAAAACAGAAAGAGTCAGTGCAGTATCCATCAATATCAATGGTTATCAACCTTTTTAACTCCAAGGCCCTACATTGTCCAAAATAATATTTGAAAACCCTTTGAAAGACCACTAATCTGTCTTTCTAATACATATGTACATGAACCCGCAATTTAAAAAAAAAAAAAAAAAATAGTGCAGACCGAACTCGCTTTATCCTTTACCCCCATCCCTCCCTAAGTACTTGAGCGATCAAAGTGCTCATCCTTTTCTTTGTTGTCATAATGATTTTAACCATGAATTTCTATGAACACATATGTTAGTCTTATTGAGTTCTCTGATGTTTGCTTTCTCACAGCATTGATAACATACCGAATCAGCTGTTCATTAACCTCACTGATCTGCTGTACCTGGACCTGAGTGACAATAATTTGGACAGTCTGCCTCCTCAGATGAGACGCTTAGTCCATTTGCAGACCCTGATACTCAACAATAATCCGCTTATGCACGCACAGCTGAGGTAAGACGGGTAGTTTTTATGATTTAATTTCCATCTATGCAATTGGTACATCGCCATATATGCATTCATTTCAAATGACCTCATTGTGTTATCAACATTGCCTCTGATAAACTCTGGCTCCAATCTGTGTCACTTGTATGCCTTTGCCGTAACAGGCAGTTACCTGCTATGGTAGCTCTTCAGACCCTCCATTTAAGGAACACACAGCGTACTCAAAATAATATGCCCACGAGTCTGGAGGGCCTCACCAATCTAGCAGGTAGACATCTAGCGGTGTTACCGCGCTCTCTGCAAAATAATCATCATTGTGTCTCTAATTGCTGTTGTTCCTTGTATAATGAATCTGTTGTGTGTTTTTGTGTAGACGTGGACCTGTCCTGCAATGATCTGTCTCGGGTACCAGAATGCTTGTATTCGCTGGCTAATCTCAAACGGCTAAATCTGAGCAGCAATCAGATATCTGAAATGTCACTGTGCATAGATCAGTGGACAAAACTCGAAACGCTCAACCTTTCTAGGAATCAGCTCACATCTCTGCCTGTAAGTCCCTCATTGACAAATAAAAACTTATCAGATAACTGAACTTATCAGTTATCAAATGTTGTTTGGCTTTAAAAGTTCTTCTGTGCATGAGCTGATACTTCATCACATTAATAATGTTGTCGTTCAGCTTACATTGATATATTTGATATTTGCTTGCCACTAATCTTGTCTCTTCTTTTTCCCTGTTTGATGTGATGTGCAGTCTGCCATTTGCAAGCTGTCCAAGCTGAAGAAGCTATATGTGAACTCGAATAAAATTGATTTTGATGGGCTTCCATCTGGTGTGGGTAAATTGTCCAACCTGGTTGAGTTTATGGCGGCAAATAATAATTTGGAGCTTGTTCCAGAGGGGCTGTGCAGGTGAGAACTGACACAGTTTATTGGTGGTTGGATATAATTATAAAACCAGTGTATATCCAATTGAGAATGGTAATATGTGGCTATTTGATTTTGCTCAGGTGTGGAAAGTTAAAGAAGCTGGTCTTGAACAAAAACCGACTTGTGACATTACCAGAGGCCATCCATTTTCTTACTGACCTGGAGGTAAGATCTCTTGATTAAAAAACTAACTATAATAATAACATGTTAAACCAGTTAATAAATGCTGATTAAACTTGTATTTGTGACACTGATGTTTTAGGTTTTGGATGTTCGTGAGAATCCAAATCTAGTCATGCCCCCTAAACCAGTGGACAGGACAGCTGAGTGGTACAACATAGACTTCTCATTGCAGAACCAGCTGCGATTGGCTGGTGCATCTCCAGCCACTGTGGCAGCAGCTGGTGGAGGTACAACATGCTTTTTCCCCCAAAGAGTTATTTTATTGTATTTATGAGCTATCACAAACTAACCCTTGTTGGCTCTAGATGCTGAGTTTGAAGTAACAATGCTGAAAATATGACTGAAATCAGTGTTAATTTTGACAGCAAATTTTGATTTAGTTTTGGACATAGTCTTTTGAATAAAATGCCATTTTAGTATTCTAAATTGTTTTAGTTTTAGTCGACTAAATCTACAGTAGGTTTAGTTGACTTAGATCTAATGGGTTTAGTTAAATTGTAATGCATCAATTAAGAATTTCTCTAAAATTTCCAAACCCTTTATATACTCCATTGTATTCTCTATTAACCATTAATATATTAATGTTTGAACATGCAATACAGACACATTTCACTGCTGTGTCACATAACATCTTTATTTATTTAATCATAAAATTAAATAAAACCACTTCTCCTAAAGAAGAACATAGTCTTCTTTTTAATGAATGATATATGCATTCTTTATAACAAATTGCATGCATTATTCTTTATTCTTTCAAGCAGACATATTATTTGTATAAATTAAATATAATTAATTCTCATTAAAGCTATTAAAAAGCAGTGAATGCTTTTCTCTTTCTTTTGTTGTTTGATTAATATTAAGGGCACAGACGGGCATTAGGTTTATTAGGCTGCTGTCACTTTAAGACCGAATGCGCAGATCCAATGCTACAGTGACCATCTGATATTCTCCCAACTGTTTACATTCTCTTAAGACATATCTGACTTTGTTTCCATGAATACTCTCCAAAATGGACATTTTGACATAATGTTGCGTGTGTTTGTCTATTCAGACGCGAACGAGAGCTCAATTTAGTACTTGTGCACGGTCTAGCTTTGTGCGCTTCGGCTGTGTGCGCACAGAATAGAGTTCCCTTTTGTGTTGTCATCCTTTTTCAGATCTATCCATATGTCTGCTCTTCTCTTTCTCCCAGACGTTTACATTTTTAACGTTTTAGTGAGACATGCAACAAGTGTATGCCCACTTGTGTCCTGCCTGGTAGATCAGCACATTATAATTCAGCTACCATGCAGGATATCAGTTCTGACTGGATCTCTTTCCAATTCGTCCCTCGTAACATTTTCATCTCATTTTTATTCGTTGACGAAATTTGTCTTTGTCCTGATTTTCGTCATAGTTTTTGTCATTCAAAACTGGTTTTTATTTAGTTCTCATTTCCTGTCTATGAAAAAATGTTGTTGGTGGAAATGATGACAAAATTATTTTGAAATTAACACTGACTGAAATGCAGCTCAAAGTGCAACATGATCTTTATGTGTTATACAGGAAATAGCCCAAGAGACCATATGGCCAGGAAGATGAGGCTAAGGAGAAGAAAGGATTCAGCCCAGGATGATCAGGCTAAACAGGTGCTAAAGGGAATGTCAGATGTGGCTCAGGAGAAGAACAAATCTATTGAGGTGAGGGAACAGCAGAGCTAAAAATGATGGAACCATTACATATGTACATGTCCAAACCTTCCTGGTCTTCACATGCCTCTTGATCTTTTAGGAGAATGGAGACATGAAGTACTCTGATCTGAAAACCAAACGCTGGGACAAGAACCTTGAGAAACCTCAGCTAGATTACTCTGAGTTCTTCTTGGAGGATGTGGGGCAGATCCCTGGTGTTTCGATCTGGCAAATAGAAAACTTCGTACCCATGCAGGTGGACGAGGCCTTCCATGGGAAGTTCTATGAGGCAGACTGTTACATTATTCTCAAGGTCAGCCCTGTAAAAAAAAAAAATGCTAATGATCATACTCTAGTTTAAATACTCCCAGTCTGCATCCCTTCTTTCAATTAATGCTTTGTAATGCACTTTTACAGACGTTCTTAGATGATAACGGCGCCCTGAACTGGCAAATCTTTTACTGGATCGGTCAGGAAGCTACACTTGATAAGAAAGCCGGCGCTGCTATCCATGCTGTCAATCTCCGTAATTATTTGGGTGCTGAGTGCAGGACAATCAGAGAGGAGATGGGAGATGAGAGTGAAGAATTCACTGCGGTCAGTAAAACAAATGCCATTCCCTGCACAAAATGATGTAATGCTACATTATCAGCATATGCTTAGCTATATTTTTCTGCACTGTGTTTTAGGTGTTCGACAATGAGATCTCTTACATTGAGGGTGGAACGTCTAGTGGATTTTACACAGTAGAGGACACGCAATACCCAACCAGGTGCCCCGCCAAAAACAACACCCAGGACTGCCTCTCCAGCTCACCCCTGATCTGACTCACACTAATCCTGTTTGTTTTGTGTTTTGGGCAGGTTGTACAGGGTTTATGGGAAAAAGAACATCAGATTAGAATCTGTGCCTCTGAAAGCATCCTCACTCGACCCACGGTGAGTTTTGTGTGCCGTTTGCTCTATGTATGTTGATGGGAGTGATTCGGTCTGATGTTTTTTTGTTTGTTTTTTTCTGTTTCAAGATTTGTCTTTTTGTTGGACGCTGGTCTTGAATTATTTATTTGGAGAGGAGGCAATGCAACACTTGGTGGCACTACAAAAGCAAGGTAATATGCAAACAATTAAGCTGTTTTTTTGTTTTTTTTTATTATTATTATTTGTTCAGACTTGTAATAGTCTCCATGCTATTTACAGGTTATTCGCTGAAAAGATGAACAAAAATGAGCGAAAAAGCAAAGCAGAGATTACAACTTTGATGCAGAATCACGAACCTCCAGAATTCTGGGAAATTCTTGGAGGACAGCCAGAGGAAATCAAGAAACACGTCCCAGATGACTTCAGTCCTGTCCGGCCCAAGCTCTATAAGGTCAGGGAATGGTCTATGGTTTCTTGTGCATTCCTTTCTAAAACCACCACGGTGTAAAATATCTAGTTCTTTCTTGTTCTGTTAGGTTGGCTTGGGCTTGGGGTACCTTGAACTTCCTCAGATCAACTACAAACTGTCTGTGGAGCACAAGGACAAGCTCAAACTAGATGTGGTTCCAGAGCACAGACTGGTAATTTAGTGATGTCATTTCCATAATGACTTTTGCAGCAAAAAATTCTAGTACAAAATGTATACTATCATTCAAAAGTTTGGGCTCCTTAATCATCCACGAATAAACCAACCTGATGGAATATTTTCTCGTTATAGGTACAAGGTCTTTTGGACACTAAAGGTGTCTACATCTTAGATTGCTGGTCTGATGTCTTTATTTGGATTGGCCGTAAGTCCCCACGTCTTGTGAGGGCAGCTGCGTTGAAGCTGGGCCAAGAGGTGTGCAGTATGCTTCATCGGCCAAAACATGCCGTGGTTATACGTAATCTGGAGGGCACAGAGTGCCAGGTAAAATTGACAAAATAAGAGATTAAAAAACTGTTTTGCCTTTATTTTATTAAATGTCACAATCTACATTTTAATTCCATGTTATGCTCAACAGGTCTTCAAATCCAAGTTCAAGAATTGGGATGACGTTTTGAAGGTGGATTATACCAGGAACGCAGAGAGTGTGAAGCAAAATGAGGGCTTGTCTGGAAAGGTGAAGAAGGATGCAGAGCAGAAAGACCAGATGAAAGCTGACCTAACGGCTCTGTTCCTGCCTAGACAGCCAGCCATGCCCCTCACAGAGGTGAGACTTGAATTAACAGCTCATTAATCCCACATTTTAATCATTTTCATTTCATTAAATTAATTCTCTTTGTTGTAAATCTGACAGGCGGAGCAGATGATGGAGGAGTGGAATGAGGATTTGGATGGCATGGAGGGCTTCGTTCTGGAGGGGAAGAAGTTCGCCCGTTTACCAGAGGAGGAGTTCGGTCACTTTCACACTCAGGATTGCTACGTGTTTCTCTGCAGGTTGGTCTTCACTAAAATTACCTGCAAAAACTGTAATTAGTTTGTGATATTACTCAATTCTCAGATGACAAAATTCTGATCATTTAAAGGAACACTCCACTTTCTTTGGAAAATGGGCTCATTTTCCAACTCCCCTAGAGTTAAACAGTTGAGTTTTACCGTTTTCGAATCCATTCAGCCGATCTCCGGTTCTGGCGGTACCACTTTTAGCATAGCTTAGCATAGTTCATTGAATCTGATTAGACCGTTAGCATCGCGCTTAAAAATCACCAAAGAGTTTCGATATTTTTCCTATTTAAAACTTGACTCTTCTGTAGTTAAATCGTGTACTAAGACCGACGGAAAATAAAAAGTTGTGATTTTCTAGGCTGATATGGCTAGGAACTATACTCTCATTCTGGCGTAATAATCAAGGAACTTTGCTGCCGTACCATGGGTGCAGCAGGCGCAATGATATTACACAGCGTCTCTCACAAATGTCTCCGTGGTTGCAAATCACGCTCCCTGTGTAAACAGGGGGGTCACAGGTGTTGCATAATATCATTGCGTCTGCTGCACCTATGGTACGGCAGCAGTTCCTTGATTATTTAAGTTTTAAATAGGAAAAATATCAACTCTTTGGTCATTTTTGAGTGAGATGCTAATGGTCTAATCAGAACTATGAACGGTTTAATGAACTATGCTAAGCTATGCTAAAAGTGGTACCGCCAGACCCGGAGATCGGCTGAATGGATTCAAAAACGGTAAAACTCAACTGTTTAACTCTAGGGGAGTTGGAAAATTTTCAAAAAAAGTGGAGTGTTCCTTTTAAGTGAAATCCTTCGGACAAAAAAGACACCCTTTCTATTAAATTTCATCCTCGGAGTTCTGTATACATTTACTGATTATTACTCACTATAACTGTTATTATTAATAACTAAAAGAAGTCTTAGTTATAACTTTCATCTTTCATTGAAATGATGGGATATTTGTGTCTGTCTCAGGTACTGGGTGCCAGTGGAGTATGAGGATGAACAGGACAAAGGCAAAGAGAAAGGAGAAGAGGGAGACGATGAGGACAAACAGCCAGA
Organism: Ancherythroculter nigrocauda; assembly: GCA_036281575.1. NCBI lineage: Eukaryota > Metazoa > Chordata > Actinopteri > Cypriniformes > Xenocyprididae > Ancherythroculter > Ancherythroculter nigrocauda. The sequence goes on from VTFQ01000001.1 coordinate 38,135,705, forward strand.
GGAAGACTTCCAGTGTGTGGTTTACTTCTGGCAGGGTCGTGAGGCCTCAAACATGGGCTGGCTGACCTTCACTTTCAGCCTGCAGAAGAAGTTTGAGAGCTTGTTCCCAGGCAAACTGGAGGTACTGCATGCTAACATGGTTAATTGAATGGACTAATTATGAAATGGATCTCATATTTCATCTTCATTGTGTTGTAATGACTCTTGTTGCCTTGACCGTGTAATCCTTATATCATCGCTGTTAGGCAGAAACCTATAGTATCGCCAAAAACGTGCTTCGCAAATACATGAAACGTGTTTCTTGAGTAAAGAAAATGCTGTAATTATTCATAGACCCCGATTTACTTATTTTTTCTTATTCACGCTTGCATTGCAAACAAGCAGAGACAGTTCAAACTGAGTGCGGCACTTCATTCATGATAGAGGTGGGGTGGAATTATTATGGAGATACAAAGTTTCCGCCCAACAGCGACGATAATTTTCACACAAGTCACGATATGAATGGACTTTTATTTTAAGGAGATGTCATATGTATATTTCAGGTTGTGAGGATGACCCAGCAACAGGAGAATCTCAAGTTCTTGTCACACTTCAAGAGAAAGTTCATCATCCACAAAGGCAAGAGGAAGCTGAAAGTGGACAGTGTGCAGCCAAGCCTATACCACATTAGGACAAATGGAAGTGCGCTATGCACCAGGTAACTATAAAGTTATGTACAAATTGTGTCTTTGCATCAGCTATATCTTAAATTGTAAAAAAAAATGTACATGTGTGGTTTCTGTTGTGTTTTTAGGACTATTCAAATAGCCACAGATTCCGGTAACCTCAACTCTGAATTCTGCTTCATATTGAAGGTAAACTTGCATTTGATGTACTTTATACAACCTGTTCATGTATTATAAATCATCAAATAATAATAACAAAGGAATCAAGACTGGAATCAACTCTAAATGTTATTTGTGTAGGTGCCATTTGAAAGTACAGACAACCAGGGAATAGTGTACACGTGGGTGGGCCGAGCAGCAGACCCTGATGAAGCTAAACTGGCTGAGGACATCATGAACACCATGTTTGATGACACTTACAGCAAACAGGTTCATTCAGCTATGAGAATCAAAAACACTCTAACTACATCATGACTTTTTTTTCTTTTTTATAAACTTTTTTTTTTCTTTTATCAGTTTTCTTCAGGTGATAAATGAAGGAGAAGAGCCAGAAAATTTCTTCTGGGTTGGCATTGGCTCACAGAAGCCATACGATGAAGACGCAGACTACATGAAATACGCTAGACTGTTTAGGTGAGCATTTCAGAAGAGTTATTTAAATACACTATCGTTCAAAATGTTGGGGTCAGTAAGTTTATTTATTTTATTTAGCAAGGATGCATTAAATTGGTTATATTTTTCACTTCAGTAATCCCTTAAAAAAACGATGTGTTGCATAAAGCCCCTTAAAGGATTAGTTCACTTTCAAATTAAAATTTCCTGATAATTTACTCACCCCCATGTCATCAAAGATGTTCATGTCTTTCTTTCTTCAGTTGAAAAGAAATTAAGGTTTTTGATGAAAACATTCCAGGATTTTTCTCCTTATAGTGGACTTCAGTGGCCTCCAAACGGTTGAAGGTCAATATTACAGTTTACAGCGATCCCAGATGAGAAATAATGGTCTTATCTAGAGAAACCATCGCTCATTTTCTAAAAAAAATGTAAAAATTTTAAACGTTTTAACCATAAATGCTCATCTTGAACTAGCTCTCTTCTTCTTCTTCTTCTCTATTTGAATTCCAGCAGTGTAGACACTGCTAAGAGTTTTACTGCCCTCCACAGGTCAAAGTTTGAACTAATTGTTATATACAATATGCTAGTGCAAGTATATAACAATTAGTTCAAACTTTGACCTGTGGAGGGCAGTAAAACTCTTAGCAGTGTCTACACTGCTGGAATTCAAATAGAGAAGAAGAAGAAGAAAGCTAGTTCAAGATGAGCATTTATTGTTAAAACGTATACAAGTTTTTTTGTTGGTTTTTTTTTTTTTTTAGAAAATGAGTGGTTTCTCTAGATAAGACCCTTATTCCTCGTCTGGTATCATTTAAAGCCCTTTGAAGCTGCACTGAAACTGTAATTTTGACCTTCAACCCTTTGGGCTCCATTGAAGTCCACTATAAGAAGAATAATCCTGGAATGTTTTCATCAAAAACCTTAATTTATTTTCAACTGAAGAAAGACATGAACATCTTGGATGACATGGGGGTGAGTAAATTATCAGGAAAATTTTATTTAAAAGTGGACTAATCCTTTAAGGGGCTTTATCGTTTACTTTCGTTTATCATATCACTTATCATTTTTTTTAAGGGATTACTGAAGTGAAAAATATATACTTAAGGGAAATTCCAAGGGTTTATGACAGTTTCACCTAAAAAAAAAAAACCCTTAAGTAACACTTAACGGTTATTTTCTGCAACACCCTTAAGTTTAAGGAAACATAAGGGTGATCTTAAGGGAAAATTACACTTAAGGTGCTTTATGCAACCGGACACTGACCCTAAACTTTTCAGCAGTTATGCATTTATTTATTTACTAAATTACTTAATTTGCTTCTCTCCATTTACCATATTTTGAGGTAATAATAGATTTTATCTCTGATCTCAGATGCTCAAATGAAAAGGGTTACTTTGCTGTATCAGAGAAGTGCTCAGACTTCTGTCAAGATGACCTGGCTGATGATGACATCATGCTTTTGGACAATGGGAAAGAGGTAGTGATTCATGCTTGCAGCTGAACAGATTATGCTGGCAGTGATTTTTGTTGCTGAGTTGTTTGTTTGCTTGTTTCACAGGTTTACATGTGGGTCGGCACACAGACAAGCCAGGTGGAGATTAAACTGAGCTTGAAGGCTTGTCAGGTCAGTGACAGATTGAGCGGCAGTTTTATTTACACCAGGGGCCAGTTGCATGAACATAGCCATTATGTTAATATTGTGCCTCAAGAACTAGTATGAACAACTAAGTTAGTTAGGGGCAATACAGTCTTTTCGGTATCAAATTAGCCCAATCTATTTTATAATGTAACTGACCCCCACCCCCTCGGTTTTAGCCTGCTTGTTTACCCCTCAGAGTTGAAAAAGTCTCAAGAAATGGCTGTGTAAAGCAGTGGTAAAGTGGGAGAGTAGAACGTGGGAAAAGGGGAGACAACATCCAAAAAAAAAAAACAGACCTGCAACACACTCATTATACAGACCTATGAATATTAAAATATGACCACAGAGAGAAAAAACAAAACAAAAAACAGGCTTGATGTATTTTAAAAATATAACCTGTCCCTATATGACAACAAACTCTCAAGAACAAGGGAGAGGCATAGTTACTTTTTTGTCCAATTTTAGGTCTACATTATTTTACATTATTAACTTCTACAGCATTTATTAATCTTTGTTAATGTTAATTTCAACATTAGCTAATACATTATTAATATCTTGTTAACATTAGTTAATGCACTGTGAATTAACATGAACAAACAATGAACAGCTGTATTGTCATTAACTAACGTTAAGGAAGATCAGTAAATACAGTAACAAATGTATTGCTCATGGTTAGTTCATGTTAGTTAATACATTAACTAATGTTAACCAATGAACCTTATTGTAAAGTGTTACCTTGTCTTCTGTATATTAGAATAATTCATCATCTTGTTCCTGATCAGACATACGGCTGTATCAGTGTCCTTATTTGCACATATATTTCATTTGAAGAAGACGTGATGAAATATGTGTGAATACACGGTGCTGGTTCATGTTTAGAGCACTAGAGTATATGAATTATGTCCATAAAAACTTTAAACAAGCTTACTCCAGTCCGTATATGACCACAGCTTCTCTAATAAATGCAGAGAAGCTTTCCGAATCTGATGATGTAGAATCGTGGCTCTCCAGCCACACACTAGATCAGATTCCGTGACATTTACTTTTCAACCCGGAAAAACAAAATTGCAAAAATAACCACTTGTTTCCACTTGCTGATAAAATTTATGAGTGTTTTCAGTGATGACCAGCCTATACATAGCTGTTCACAGGGGGTTTGGGGGTTTCATCACCCATTAAAGAAAAATTTAGTCTTTTTGCAACTGGCCCCAGCACTAGTTTTTCATCTTTGCATATACACACACTTCCTCTCAGGTCTTTCCCGTGCCTGCTTAACATTTCTCTCACCCTTCAATCAGGTCTATATTCAACACATGAGGTCCAAGGATTCAGAGCACCCGAGAAAACTGCGCCTGGTGCGCAAGGGCAACGAGCCTCATTGTTTTACCCGTTGTTTCCACGCATGGAGCGCCTTCAAGACCTCACTTGCGTAAACCAGCCTTTTACAGTCTGTCTGAATGCAGTATGAGCATTAGGGTTCAGAAAACCACACCACACCACAACAGACCTTCCATTTTAATGTGCACTGCATCACTCTCTTTAAAAAGCTCACATATATATTTGCTAATTGAAGCAATATTATTTTATATTTATGTGTAGATTTAAAATCAGAGGAAGTGTCTAAATGATACAGCACTTAGGTAAGCTTTAAGAGATCAAATGCTGTATTCCTTAAGGGATGGTTTTTAGAAGAACATATCTGTTGAGGGAGAGTCTACTACTTTTTTTTTTTTTTTTTTTTTTAACCATCTGGCTGCACAAGTATTGTGAAATGTGTGTTTACATTTTCTAAATTCTTCAGCGGTTATTTTAAAGACGACTCTTTATATAATTTGTTTGGGCTACACTTTTCGTGTTTTATTCAGTAGATGCATATCACACATACTGCCAAGTCGTTCAGTTATTGAAAGCACAACACCCATGTCTGTTTCAGATCTCACCTAAACGAAATGCTGTTTTGGTGCCTCATGCCAGATTTTTTTGTTTATTGTTTGCCTTTGAATGTTTCATTCCATCAGCTTGACCTGTTTTACTGCTTCACTTTTGGGATGTAGACTGATGCCAATGCTGATGGACTAATGAATTGCACAGTTTATGTGGGATGTTATTTCATTTATTATGTGTCAGAGTGAGAATTTATGCTTTTATGCCCTTAAACTGCCCAGTACATCCATACTAATACAGCAGTGAACGGGGCTGAACCCAGCAATTTTAATTATAAACGCAATCTTTAATAGCTATGACTGGCAATCTAGTGGTATTGGTGTAACAGTGCTACTACGATTTGGTCTTCACATATCGAGGCTGTCTGACACCGGTTCATCAGTCACAGATTGTACTTTTTTTAAAAAAAGAAAAGAGAGAAAAAGTTATAGTCCTGTGTATGGACTACTTGATAGTTTTTTCAAATTTTGAATGTTTGTTGAACTTGGACAGGGAAATTTGTCAAGCCAGGGAAATAAATATTCTTATTTTAATTATGCTAATCAAATTTGTTATGGCTGTCATAAAAGGGATTGATTAGAGGTAAAAATACATTTTTGCAATTGATGGTGAGTTGCCCTATTTTGTTTCTTGTCACCGCAGCTTTTTTTGTCTGCATATATAAATGTATTTCTATGTGTACAAATATTTTCTGCCACTGATTTCACCTGCAAATGCTCTATTTATGTATTTTGTATTGAATAAAAATTCATCACACATCTGTATGTCTCTTGAGTATTTGTCACTGTATGCATAAATTTAAAATGTTAAAATTATTTTTATAAAAAATTGTTTAACATTTGGATAGCCATAACACAGTCATTAAGAAAATGGCCATCTCCAAAATGTACTCAAAAGCCTATAAATCTTCAATGCTTTTTTATCGGCCTAGACCCTAACACCATAGATGCCATAAAGGTCTTAATAGACCCTTTTCACAGACTGTGATGACGCATTTAACAGTCATCAATATCGTAAATCCTGTTTTTTTTATATTTTAATTTTTTTTTTTTTAAATGGAAAAAAAAAAAAAGTACAACAGCTATGGGAGTGACAGTAAAGTTTACATATTTCTCTCTTCTGCCTGCTACAGAAGAGGATTAGGGCCAAGCAATAATAAAAAAATAAAACCATCTTGAGATGAAAGTTGTTAAATTTCAAGAAAAAAGTCAAAATAAAATGTTGAGAATAAACTCATTAAATTACGAGAAAAAACTTGTTAAATTTCAAGAAAAAAGTCGAGAAAATGTTGAGAATAAAGTAATTAAATTACGAGAAAAAAGTCGTTAAATTATGAGAACAAATTCGTAATTTAACGAGTTTGTTCTCGTAATTTAACAACTTTTTTCTTGTAAATTTAATGACTTTATTCTCAACATTTTATCTTGACTTTTTTCTCGAAATTTAATGACTTTTTCTCGTAATTTAACAAGTTTATTCTCAACATTTTATCTTGACTTTTTTCTTGAAATTTAATGAGTTTTTTCTCGTAATTTAACGAGTTTATTCTCAACATTTTATCTCGACTTTTTTCTCGAAATATAACAACTTTAATCTCAAGATGGTTTTATTTTTTTATTATTGCTTGGCCCTAATCCTCTTCCGTAAACTGCCGTTATTAATCGCTCTCTATTTTTTTTCTTCTTTTTGAAAGTTGTGAAAACACTTGTGTTTTTCTTTTGCTATTTGAGCAAATGGAAACAAAAAATATATTTAATGTATTCTCTCATTCACCCCTATTCGGTTGTTAAGTCTGACGTCACGCTGCAGCGCTTCCGGGTCCAAACTCTCTATCTCATACCACAAGAAAACAACAAACGGTGCTAATATACACACACGATGTGGTGTAATACTTCCAAAAAAATATAATTATAACCTTTATCTCCATACCAAAATCCCAGATGGCCAGACAATGATTCATCTTTTATAAATAATTAAAATATTAATGTCTGTGATGCTTTGAGCATGGAGACTGTTGTGTAGACTGTAAGTATTTTAAATGTTTAAAATGTTAAATGTTTAATATGAATAAATAGTGCTCATAAACGGCTGTCGATGGCATTCTCAAGTGAAACGAGTCAAGGCTTGGACCCGGAAACGGCGTTCCTTACGTCATGACTTAACAAGCGGATAGAATTTTACCCAACTATGATGACTTCCGCTTCTAAGAAACCCAGGCTGTGTTCCACTCTAGTTTTAGACACACACTTGCGAACATCCCTAAACAATTCCCCTCAGGGGAATCCCTGCCGCCATTTTGAAAGGCATTTAAAAAACAAACTGGAACGCAGCCCCAGAAATGTGAAAAGGGTTGAACCCCGTTATTGCTGCTTGCAGCTATATTTTTTATTAATACTAACAGTTGAATGAATATTAAGTCAATATATATTTCAAATAATCTTATATGGTTTTGCACATTGTCTTATGAGAAGAAATTGTCCAAAAGACCAATTTTAAGTTAAACTGATGTTATTATAAATGTGTAATTATATATATATATATATATATATATATATATATATATATATATATATATATATATATAAAATCATACTGATATAATGATGTTCTTTTAATATATACATTATTAAATTAACTGTTTATTACAGTAACAATTTCAAGCATTTTAACATAATTTAATTCACTCAAGGAATGCGGAGTAAAAGTCGGGTGTGTCATAATAAAAGCTCTTCCTGTCTACGGCGAGCGGATCACTCCCCATAATGCACTGCTCTGAACGATTACGCACTCAGGAGCGCGCTTCACCCGGCCTCACTGCCCGTACTGTCGTTTACAACAAGCCCTTCAAATCCACACGGATTACACCGAGAAAACTACAGCACACTCAGCCAGTGCCTTCTGTCAGTATGGAATCCACCCCTAGGAAAGACGCGGAGAGCACATGTGTGCTGTGCTGCCAGGACATCGACATGTTCGCGGTGGGGAAGTGCGATCACCCGGTGTGTTACCGCTGCTCCACCAAGATGCGGGTGCTGTGCGAGCAGAAGTACTGCGCCGTCTGCCGGGAGCAGCTCGACAAGGTGCCGCCGCCTCTCCTCCTCCTCCTCCAGCAGCAGAGCTCAGGCCTCGGCCGGACACACACACACACACACACGGAAACACGAGCTCACCGCTCCCGTCTCACGTTAGCTAGCGCGTCGATTGATAATGGCAGCGGTTGTGTTTGTCAGTCGAGATGACCTGGGAAAGTTTGGTTCAGTTTTGTCGTCTTTCAGAAGTTGTTGTTATTTTCGCTTGTCGTTAAACTCCTCCAGTTTAGATGTGAGCTGGTTTAGCATAGCACTGGTGATTTATTGCCTGACGTTTCCCGTGACAACTAACGTTAGTTGACTTTTTTATGCTTCACGGTGTAGTTTACTTCACATTTGTGATCACACACATATATATGACAGCCATGGATACATTAGGAACAAAGTTAGGTTGTTTTTTTTTTAATAACTAGATGGACATGATTGTGGGACAGCTCAGCTGAATTGTGCGGTTATGTAATCAGCTTCAGATAACTCCCGTTAGAGAGAAACTAGCAGACGACATGTTTCTCTGACAGGCTGTCAAAGTGTGACGTCATGTTGACAGTGAGTTACTCGCCTGTCAATCATTCGAGAGTGCACGAGGCTATAAAGTGCCTGTTAAGCACAAGTTACATTAATCAGCAAGTCTGACATTGATATATCATTCTGCTTAATTGGCAACGTTGTTCATGCTGTTTAAGAAAGTTTTTCATTCATTAAAAAAATCACATTTTTTTTTTTCTCTTCTGTGTTTAATAATGTGATTTCTTATTTTTCTTAATATCCCAGGTGGTTTTCATAAAGAAACCTGAACCATTTGCCGCTCTGAAAATTCATCAATATCAGTGTGAGAAGAAATATGACATATATTTTGGAGATGGGAAGATCTATGCACAGTTCAGGTATTCATTTAACTTTTTTATTTTTCTCCAGCAGAGATGCTAAATTGTCTCAATATTTTTAGCCTTTTGACAATATTCAATATATATATTGCTCAGAAATCATAGAAACTGTCTTTTCAACCAAAAATTCATTCATTGTTGCCAAGTATATTCAAAAAATTAAATTATAGTTTCTCTAAAGAATCACAAGGAAAATATATATTTAAGAATTTTCTTATATGCACCACAGTTTATATTTTATGATAACAATAATTTAACATCACACAGTAATAAACTGCAATATTTACCTACATATATATTTTACCAAGACTTCTTAATACATAAAAAATGGCACATTAAAGGTGGGGTAAGTCATTTTTCAAAAACACTGTTTGGAAGTTAGTCAGGTGACACCAACAACAAACCTGTAGCCAATCAGCATCACACCGTGTCCTAACCAGCCGCGACATGCGAATATAGAAATGGTTTTTATTTCTCCGCGACGTCACGGCTGAAACCGCAACACAAAGTATAGCAATGATAATCTCAGGTACTGTTTATGTGCTTTATTTAATGTTAAAAGCATCTAATGTGAGTTTTAATATCATTCTGTGTTTCCAGCTTTTTAGCTGTAATGAAAACAACACTGGCAAATTCACCTCAGATCTTGAAAATAAATAAATGGGCACAAGAACGTTCAAACTGTCAACTTAATGCGAACAAACGAGCATATTCTATGACAAAGATTGTTTCAGTCACTCCTTATGTACTTTAAATAATGTTTAAATGGTGTAATATTTATGAATTTTACTAAGTACTTGCCCATTTCATTGTGTCCGCTGTGCTTTTGCCAAGAGAGCCCGCCCACACTCTCTTCTGATTGGCTATGGTTTTTGATTGATTTTAGCGCTTCTCATTTTCGCGTCGCGTCTAGTGTGGACAGTCAAATTGCTCGTCGCTGGAATCTCATCGCATCGCGTCTGTTTAGGACACGGTGTTGGGGGCGTATGACAGTCGAGGAGAGAGAACGAGCAAGAGGGAGATTTGAATAAAGACTGCAGAAAGAGAGATGAGACACAATACAGAAGAGCTCAAAAGAATATCACTGGAATGAAGGTTTATGACTGGGCAAGCGCGTTAATATTGGAAAAGCTTTTCAGCGCTGGAGAGAGCTAAGCGGGAAGGCCTGAAAACAGGCTGCTTTGACTCCGCTTCACATGTGAGTAACACTGGCTTTGATTGTCTGGAGCTGCTGTGCTGTTGGCGACTAACAACAAACTCTTGTTTGTGTTTACTCTTGTGTACTGTGCGTTCATTTTCTGTGCTTCCTTGTCGTTCGTTCATCATCTGTGCTTTATTTTTCATGAAGCATTATTTTGTTGCGCGTCAGCTGTGACAAACAGACATCCACTCTCGCATTGTGTGTGTAACAGTGGCCAGATAGTGAGAGTTGTGCAGGTAAACCACTGCACACTGATGACCGCTAGAGAATGCGGTGTTTAGCGCCATTGTTAGTGCACTCGCCTCGCATGCCAGTAGTGGACGGGCCGGGGTTTGAGACCAATTCAGAGCAGGGTGGTTAGGATTGGAGGGTGAGTTTTGGAGGTGTTTGTTTGGGTTGATTTCAGATATCAACAATATCCAACAGCGTTTTTGAAAAATGGCTTTTACCCCACCCTTAAGACACTTTTGTTTTGAACCAACTCAGTGGAACAGTGTAAACATATTCACAAAAATGAATCAGTTACCAACTCTGATGTAATTTAGTTGTACCAAATAAAAAGTGCCTCTATATTTTAATTGTATATTGCCATCAAAGCCATCGCCCAACCCTGATGTCTACCTTAATATCAACAATATATGATGATGCTTTTTACTTACAAGCTGTTTTTATCTTTAACAAATGCAGGAAAATTTTGTTACATGAGTGTCCACATTGCCCAGAGCCAAAAGTGTTCTCCAAATTTGAAGAATTAGAGCAACATATGCGGAAACAACATGAGCTCTTCTGCTGCAAGTTATGTGCTAAGCATCTGAAGGTAGTCTATTACATCTTAATTTATTATTGAATTATTTTGTTTGCAAGCTCCTCATTCGAACAACGAATGGTTTGCTCAACTGTGTACAGATATTCTCGTACGAACGGAAGTGGTACAATCGAAAAGACCTGGCTCGCCATCGAACGCAAGGGGACCCGGATGATACCTCGCATCGTGGGCATCCGCTTTGTAAATTTTGTGATGATCGATACTTGGACAATGATGAGCTACTGAAACACCTGCGACGAGATCATTACTTCTGCCATTTCTGTGATGCAGATGGAGCTCAGGAGTATTACAGGTAGAAGGCCACTTTTTCACTTTATTTTTTTTTTTTTTGCGCATGTTAACATTTATTTCCAGTAACTCACAGTAGCAACGTTTACATGTACCCAAATAATGCCTCATTTGCACTGAAAAGCCTTCATGTAAGCACTTCAGTCGATCGGATATAAAAGGGCTGTGTAGATCTGAAATAATTCAATCAACAGGGAAAAAATTAAGCTTGTAAACATTTGAATCTAATTTCTCAATTGGATTAAAAACAAAGTGTGCATGTTTTACATCTTATGAACTGAATAGTGGATGAGACTGAACTAAATGTTTGCTGAAATCAGGTTAGATTCATTCCAATTGATGAAAAGTAAACATACCTAGTGTCAGCTGAGCTACACAGTCATTATTACATAATTTAAATGATATTTTTGTCCTACAGTGACTATCAGTACCTCAGCGAGCACTTCCGAGAGAGTCATTATCTCTGTGAGGAGGGGCGCTGCAGTACAGAGCAGTTCACTCACGCTTTCCGCACAGAGATTGACTATAAGGCTCACAAAGCTGCTGCCCACAGCAAAAGCCGAGCAGAGGCACGGCAAAATCGCCAAATCGACATTCAATTCAACTATGCGCCCAGACAGCAACGAAGAAATGACGGTAAAGCAGAATTTGCTGTTTTGTGAGTTGGATATGATTATTCAGGGGCCGTATGTCTTAAACTCATTCGAATGTCTTTTTCTAAGGTCTGGCAATTGGTGGCGATGACTATGAGGAAGCGGATCGCTTCAACAGACAGGGAAGACCAGGAAGAGGACGAGGCCCAGGAGGACAGCAGAATGTCAGGAGCTGGAGATATAATCGGTAGGTCCTCATCAGTGCTGTGTTCTGACATATAAGAGTGCTTATGGAAGACTGAGAGAGTTGCTGTCTGCAGAGAGGAAGAGGACCGAGAGATGGCCGCTGCTTTGCGAGCTTCAATGGTCAGCCGGCAAGAAGAGAGAAACCACGTGCCGGACAGAAGCAGTCAGAAACCTCGCAAAGAGGAAAAGATGGAGCCGGATGAGATGAGAAACAACAGAGGCACAGCAAAGCCGACGATTGAAATGCAAGGTATGAGAATTGAAAATGTGGCAGATTGTTGTATTGGTTTGTGTTTTTTTTTGAAAATGAATGAAACTGCATGTGTGACTATATTTCAGCTCGAACAATGAAGAGTAATGCCTCTTTGGCTGGTCAGGACTTCCCAGTTTTAGGGGCAGCTGCACCTCCAGCCCCAATTCAAAGGTATATTTGTCCTGTTTTTAGTCAAATTTGTCACATTTATGTATTTTTTTTTCATGTGCGAATGTTTATTTTTTTATTAGTAGTAGTACTTGCTTGCTTTTTATTTTGTCCAGATCAATTAATTTACTCACAATCAGTGACTTTAATACACTACTTTCTGTGATGTTTTTAATGCCCGAGTTAAAAATTATGTTGCTGTTTTTTTTAGGGGACATTAAAGGGTTAGTTCACCCAAAAATGAAAATTCTGTCATTTATTACTCACTCTCATGTTGTTACACACCCGTAAGACCTTCGTTAATCTTCAGAACACAAATTAAGATATTTTTGATGAAATCCAATGGCTCAGTGAGGCCTGCATAGGGAGCAATGACATTTCCTCTCTCAAGATCCATTAATGTACTAAAAACATATTTAAATCAGTTCATGTGAGTACAGTGGTTCAATATTAATATTATAAAGCGACGAGAATATTTTTGGAGCGCCAAAAAAAAAACAAAATAACGATTTATTTAGTGATGGCCAATTTCAAAACACTGCTTCAGAAAGCTTTGGAGCGTTATGAATCTTTTGTGTCGGATCCGCAGTTCGCAGCGCCAAAGTCACATGATTTCAGCAGTTTGGCTGTTTGACACATGATCCGAATCATGATTCGATATGCTGATTCGTAATGCTCCGAAGCTTCCTGATTAAAGTTAGAAATTAAAGTTAGAAATATTGCCTTAGCAACTAACTGAAGTAAAATGGGTTTAAGTTAATAAGTTAAAGTACTAAAATTAATAAAAATATAAACAGAAATAAAAATAAATTAAAGCTAAATATAAATATTTAAAACAAAACTAATGTACATGACAAATTACTAAACTAAAATTTAAATGAAAACAACAACAAAAAAATAATTAAAATAAGTTATATAATAAAATATAAATTATAAATAATATATATTAAATTTATAATATAAATTATATTATATATAAAAAATTTTTTTTTTTTGGATAATCTTTTAATATTTTTTCAGAAAATACTCCCCTTTCCATGGTGTTTAGAGTCTGAATTAAAATTCATTTTGATGGGGTTTTTGTGTGTGTGTGTGTTTGTGTGTTTGTTTTTTAAAATAGTCAGACTGATACAACTCTCCTGAAATCATAATGACAGAAAAACCTGTCTGAATTCTTGAAAACAAAACCTTTGTGTTGTTTGGCTATTTTTGTGTAATCTTTTATTATTTAATTGAAAAAAAAAAATATATATATATATATATATATTTTAACAAAACAGCTTTTGCCATATGGTGCAATCAACATCAGCAAAAATATGCAGAAAAAAAATAAAACAAACTGGGGAGTGATGTCAAAGAGAGGACCGCAACCATTTCCTTCCAGCCAAAACATCAATTAGAGATTTAGGGGTGGACTCTTGGTGGGCAAGCAGTGCTCTAGCAGCACTGTGGAAAGCTTTGCTTGGACCACTGAATCTAGTATGGTACATTGAGTATAATCCACAGATCAGCAATTAACAATGTCTTGTCTCCTTCTCGTTGCAGCACTATCAAACAAACTTCTGTCTCCCTGAAGGAAGATGATTTTCCAAGTTTGTCTGGCTCATTAGTTTCCACTCCAATGACACCTGCATACACGAATCAACCCAAGAAACTTTCATCCTTCCAGGAGGAGGACTTCCCTGCACTGGTCTCCAAGATCAAACCACTGAAGCCCCAGTCGAACACAACGTCAGCCTGGTCCCAAGCTGGAAGCAAACCTGTAGTGGTTCCCAATAAACCTGTGGTTCTCCCCACCAAAACAGCCCATGTGATCTCTTCACCCATACTGTCTGCTAGTGACCCGCCCCCCAGTGGAAGCATGCCTCAGCCTCTCACTGCCGCCTCTTCTCGCCGCAAAAAGAAGCTCACCTCTGCTGAAACCCACAAAGCTCCACCTAAAGTGAAATGTCCATCCTCGTCTGACGATGAAGATCCCCACAGTGGTAAAACGGCCCAGGAGATCAGGACGGTACCAACTATGCTTGACATTTCCACATTGCTGACGGTGAAAGGTGGCTCATCTCAGCCCAACCCCAAAGCCAGTAAGAAGAAGAAGCCTGCGACAACTTCATCTCTGGGTTCCCCCTCGCACACTTTGGAGTCCGTGTCCAAAATGGCTCACAAAGAGAACGTTCCTGAGATGAAGCCACCAGATACCAGTATCGCCAAAACTCCCGTGGCGCCCAAAACAAACTCATTTATAAATGGACTCATGGAGAAGCCAGCAGAAGCACTGTCCTGTACATCATTTCCTGAAAATATTCCTTCCCCTTTAAAGCAGCCTTCAGTCACTGACCAAGCCCCTCCATCCAATGAAGAGGAATTCCCAGCTCTTATCTCCAAAAAACCTCCACCTGGTAAGAGGGTTTCTTTCTTGAAGTATTAGTTCACTTCTGAATGAAGATTTCCTGATAATTTAGTCACCCCCATGTCATCCAAGATGTTCATGTCTTTCTCTCTTCAGTCAAAAAGAAATTAAGGTTTTTGATGAAAACATTCCAGGATTTTTCTCCATATAGTGGACTTATAGTGGGGATCAACGAGTTGAAGGTCAAAATTACAGTTTCAGTGCAGCTTCAAAGGGCTTTGAACTGATCCCAGACGAGGAATAAGGGTCTTATCTAGAGAAACAATTGGTCATTTAAAAAAAAAAAAATGTGTATACTTTTTGCTCTGCGATTACGTAGTCACGTTGGAAAGGTCCGAAAAATTATTATTATTTTTTTTGTAAAGGGCGTTTGGCTTAATCTTTGCACATTTTCTTTGTAGACACTGGATCGGTACTTCCACCTACGTCACGCATGACCTTTGCAACGTGATTACGTCATGCATGGTGCATCGCAGAGCTAGTGCAAGATGAGCATTTGTGGTTAAAAAGTATATAAATTTTTATTTTTTTAGAAAATGACTGATCGTTTCTCTAGATAAGACCCTTATTCCTCGTCTGGTATCATTTAAAGCCCTTTGAAGCTGCACTGAAACTGTAATTTTGACCATCAACCCATTGAATCCCACTGAAGTCCACTATATGGAGAATAATCCTGGAATGTTTTCATCAAAAACCTTAATTTCTTTTCGACTGAAGAAAGAAAGACATGAACATCTTGGATGACATGATGGGGGTGAGTAAATTATCAGGAAATTTTAATTAGAAAGTGAACTAATCCTTTAAAAGAGGCAATGCCCAAATGACATTGCTTTTATGTAGGGCTACACGATATATATCGCAATAAAATCGGGATATCGCGATATGGCTGAGTGTGGTTGTCAAATCTCACAGGCTGCGATTTGCAGTGAGTGAAGCACATAATTTATGACAACCTGTCAAAATTAAAACTTGAATAAAAGCACTTTTGTTTTGATACCATTAAATAGTAATATTGTAATTTTTTCAGTAAAATAATACTTTTTTTTTTTTTTTTCATTTCTTTTTTTTTCCCAGCAAAATAGTATAGAGTACCTCAGAGATGACGTGTTTTTATAGGCAAAACCCGGAAGCGATTAGCATTTTAGGACTTTACTGCTGTAAAGTCTATGGGTTTTTGCTAAATCGCCTGAAATAAGGTCTGTTTTGATCTATGACATAAATCACACCAGTTATAACCCACTTGTGATTTTTTTAAACTTTTACTGTGTCTTAAAATCGGCGGTTGCTAACAAATTGCTAAAAGGGACTACTTCCTTTGGCGGGGACTTTAGACGTCATCATTAAAAACGGGACATTTGGACAGCATTTCTCATGAAAAAGTGGATAAGTATTCATACACAGCACAGATCATAATCAGCGAGCATGTTTTTAAATAAAGTTGTTTTCTAAATAAAGTTTGAGGAAGCTTGATGGTGACGTTGATCCGCGACCATGGTGTGCTGTAGTCCGTTTATGTTAGCTTTTTATATCTGATGACTTTATTTAGGCTTCAAAATGTATAAATGTTGTGTTCACTTGTAAAGATTATCTTGATAGACAAACGTGTAAGTGTCATAACCCTTTGTTAAACACAGAGCTTATTTTCTGCGATTTTCCAAAAGTCTATGGGAAAAATGCATAGGCTTTCGATCGAGGGAACCCGTGCGCCGCTAACTTCAGGGTTGGCCTACAAAAACACGTCATCCCTGAGGTACTCTATTTACAAAAATATATTATGTTTGATATTTATTTAATAAGTCACAATGAACTTTTTATTTTCAAAAACAGTGTGAATGTGGCCTTTGAAAACCGTAGAAATTTACTCTATGATTTGAGTTGGTTCTTGTAAAGGTAAACCTAAGTATGGACACCAAAACTGTTTTTACTTTTTTATGTATGTTTATTTTTGGCATTTTTGCCTTTATTCGACAGGTAGCAAAGTGGGAGAGAGAGGGGGGTGGGATTTGGAAAGGTCCACAAGCCGGGACATAAACTCGGGTCGCCCGAAACGCAACTGCGCTATGTGTCGGAGCGCTGCCCACGAGGCTATTGAGGCTATTAGTTTTTCAAGTTTTTCCTCGAATCATTTAGGATTTTGCTCTTAAAGTCTTCAGAGTAAAAAGTAATTTTTCTCACCCCAATCGTTCTTGAATGATTAATTCTTTCCAAATAGAGCTATTCAAGTCATTTAGCAAAACTTCCTGTTTTTTCATATCACAATATATATATGGCAGAAAAACAAAATATTGGATTGTCATTTTTTTGCAGCCCTACTCATAAGTGCTTCCTTGTTTCGTAGGCTTTAAAAGTGCATTTCCATTGAAGAGCACTCCAAGTACGCTGCCGCCTCCTCCTCCTCCTGGCCTCGGGCCTGTTGTCAGTAAACCTCCCCCAGGATTCACCGGCATCCCGCTCAACAGTAATGTGGTGGAATCGTCAGTGTCTGCTGTTAACAGGTTAGAGGGTGTGATGTGTACTGTTATAGGCATGTGTAATGTGAGGGTGACGTGGTGTTTCTTATCACGTGTGTTTTTTGAGTACATAAAAGTTGAAACAAAACCCCATATAGTCGACCAATATGAATTTTCCATAGTCTTTGTTTCAAAACCAATATATGAGAGAATGTCGATATAATGCCCGATATATAATGTATATTTTGTTTAATGTAAAAAACACCAAGTGGCATGCTAGTGTTTCTCAGCTCTAAATTCACTTTTCTGAGGTTTTGTTGCAATTACGTTTAAACCGTCACAGGTGTAGTTTATCTTATTAACTATGAACTTGATCCACTAACCTTTGACTACCAGAAAATGTCTAAATACTCTTTTAATTTGGATTGTTTTGCATTTTTTGGGTCATTTTATGAATACAAATTTGCTGAAATTAAACATTTGACATACATTTATTTTACCCTACACTATTGTAAGATTTTTTTTTTTAATTAATTAATTAATTAATTAAAAAGTATTTAAAAGTATTAATGAAAGGAGTACTTTTATTCAGCAGGGAGGCATTGAATTGATCAAAAGTGACAGTAAAGACATTTATAATATCACAGAAGATTTCTTTTTCAAATTAATGTTCTTTTGAACCTATTTGTCAAAGAATTTTAAAGGTGACGGCAGCGATTTAAAAAAAATAAATTCACCTTTGTCATCGCAGGAATAAATTACATTTACATAAATATTAAAATAGAAACCAGTTATTTTACTGTGAAATATTATTACAATATAACTATTTTACTGTATTTTTGATGAAAAAATGCAGTCTTATTGAATGCAAGAGACTTTTTTTTTTAAACATAAAAAAAATATGTACAGACCCCAAACTTTTGAATGGTGTATATTTCCCTAAAGAAATCACTTCACAACAGTGAACAGAATTATGTTTAATATATTTATCATGATTCTAAATGTTTTACCTCATTCAATCAGGTATTGTTTCTTTCAGGCCGACACCTGCTATTGGATCCTACCTCATACCTGAAAATTTCCAGCAGAGAAACATGGACCTTATTCAGTCTATTAAGAATTTCCTTCAAAATGATGAAACCAAGTTCAATGAGTTCAAAAACTTTTCAGGCCAATTTAGACAGGTACCCTTTTTATTTAGTACTATATGCTTTTGGATTATTAGTCATGCAATGTCTAAAACTATTTTAAGCACCATTATTTCTTTTATAATTATTATGCAGCTTCTATGCTGCATACGACATGGGGTATTTTTGAATATATTTGAAATATTGTAATATTTGAAACATGCATTTTTCATGAAGCTGCTTTGAAATTGTTTGTACTGTTAAAAATGCTATACAAATAAAAATAATTGAATGTATTATTTTTCAAGTTTTATTTGTCACATCCTGCAAGACCATTTAAAAAGTAAAAGAAAACCCTGCTGAACCATTATAGAAACTTTGATACACACTTCCTTATACATCATTTGAAAAGATTTCAACCTAAAACCTTGGTGTTTATTAAAATCCATTTACACACTATATTTTACATTGATATCTAATATTTGTCCTTTTATTGGATGTTAATAAACTATATTTTCTGTTGACCAGGGTATAATACCTGCTGTCCAGTACTACAAAAGCTGCCAGGAGCTGCTGGGAGAGAATTTCAACAGGGTTTTCAATGAGCTGCTGGTTCTCCTACCAGACACTCGCAAGCAACAGGAGCTTCTCACTGCCCACGGAGACTTTAAGGCTCTCGAGAAACAGCAGCAAGGCTCGAAGCCTAAAAAAAACAAAAAGAAAGCCTGGCAGACAGGCACCACCAGCAACAGCCTGGAGCTGGACTGCCAAGTGTGTCCCACCTGTAAGCAGGTGCTAGCTCTGAAAGACTTCAACACCCATAACACCCTGCACACTGGCGATGATGACTTCCCCTCTCTGCAGGCCATAAGCAAGATCATCAGCTAGCTGCCAACAGGCGCAAGTCCACGGCTGTCTGTGACACGCGACCTGGAGCTGCACCAGGATATTGCAAGAAGCTTGAAAGGATGAGGTTTTGTCGGAGCTGCAGTGATAATGTTTACTCGGATTGTTCAGGTTCAGAAAGTTTTGACAACAACACTTTTTTTTTTTTTTTTTAAAGAGGAAAGATCAACTCTAAAACGTGCAAGTAGAACTATAACCGTTTTGAAGAGAAACCAGTTCAATCTACTTGAAAGCTTGAGTTCTAACGTTAATTCCAGTTCATCTTGACAACTTCTTTTCGTCAGGTTTTTCCAGTGCTGTTAGCTTGGCCATTTGTTTTTTTTTTTAAATTGGAAGGTTGGCTGCCTTTGAAAAATAACCTATTTATTTCAGAATGCTCCTGCCGTTCAGTTGAAATATATTCATTTCTGTTTACAAACACATAAAAATGAATGGTTAATATATATAGTTTTTTTACAGTAAGCTACAGTGATCTGTCAACTGACTTTTGACAAATGACATTTTTGAATGTTGGTTTGTGCTTAAATACTTTGCAACTAAACAATCAAGCCAGGGAACAAAATGCACTGCTCAGCACTCCTTAGGGCTCATGTGATTGTCTTTTCTCGGTTACACAACTACATCAGTGTGAGAAAGTTGCAGCTGCCTTCAAATATAACACCAGAGGGACATTTTGAAAGGTTGGCGGATAGGATCAGACTACAGAATGTTTTATATAAAATACCACATTAGTACAGATGGATAATTCTCTAATTTGTTTGCTTAGTTTTTTGCTGATTACCATTGTGCTTGAGCCTCTTAAATGGTTTTTCACCCTCCCATTGATTGTTGAGACTTCAGTATGCTCACCATTTCTAATCTCTCTTACAGGAACTGCTAATTGTGGCACGGCCCTGTCGCCAAAAAAATTGTGATGTGTCGGGACATATCTGCAGAATAAATGCTGGTCAAACATTATCAACCTTTAGATTAATTTACTATGGCTCCAGTCTCTGTACTTCTTCTGTTTGTTGTGTGCAACATACTCAGAAATATTTACTACAGCGATATTTAGAGGAAGAGTTCATGCAAAATTACAATTGTCATTTTACAAAACCCTTTCTTAAGTGCAGCACAAAAGGAGATGTTACATTCTTAAAAATAAAGGTTCTTTATTGGCATCTGTGGTTCCATGTAGAAACTTGAACATCCATGGAAACAAAAGGTTCTTCAGATTATTAAAATGTTCTTCACACACTAAGAAAAAAATGGTTGTTTATTGGCATTGATGGTTCCATGAAGAATCTTTAACATCCATGGAAACTTTTCAGTGCACCAAAGATTTTTTTTATAGAGTGATGAAAAAAGGTTTCTTGAGCACTTCAAACTAGGTTCTTTTAAGAAACCTTTCACAGAAAGCTTCTTTGGGAAACTAAAAATGGTTCTTCTATGGGATCCCTGCAAAAAACTACTTTTGGAAACTTTATTTTTAATAATGTATAGCATCGCTGCGACTGAAAATGCCCTTTAGAAATTTATTTCTGAAGGCCGTTCACACCTAATTGGCCTAATGTTTAGAGAGCCAGACTTGTAACATGAAGGTTGTGGGTTCGAGTCTCAGTACTGGCAGGAAATGTAGGTGGTGGGAGTGAATGAACAGTGCTCTCTTCCACTCTCATTACCCAAGGCACCTAACCCCCAATTGCTCGCCGGGCGCCGCAGCAAAAACAGATGCCCGCTGCTCCGGGTGTGTGTTCACTAGTGTGTGTGTGTGCACTTGGATGGGTGAAATGCAGAGCACAAATTAGGACATTTGTGACACCATACTTGGCCACACGTCACTTTCACTTTTCACTTGAATATAAAAGAATAGCGAAGTCCACATCACAACTATAATGAGAAATGGAGAAACGATATTGTTGGAATCACTTTCAGAAGAATTTTTTTCTAGCTGTTGATTGATAAATACATTGACAGCCAATCAGAATCCATCCTGTTTTAGAAGCTCAAGCTTTTAAAACTGCAGCACGAGCTTATAATAAACAGAATGATATAATCTGCTGGTGTGGACGCTGATATAGTTATCGTTCATGGTGTGAACGTGCCTTAAAGGGTTAGTTCACCCAAAAATGAAAATGATGTCATTAATTACTCACCCTCATGTCGTTCCACACCTGTAAGACCTTCATTCATCTTCAGAACACAAATTACGATATTTTTGATGAAATCCAAGAGCTGTGACTTGTCCATAGACAGCAATATAATCACCACTGTCAAGGTCCAGAAAGGTACTAAAGACATTGTTAAAATAGTCCATGTGACTACAGTGTTTTAATCTTAATTTTATGAAGCAACGATAATACTTTTTGTCTATAAAAAAAAAAAAACTTTATTCAACAATATCTTCTCTTCTGTGTCATTCTCATACGCTGTTTACGTTCAGCACTTCCAGGTTTTACGTCAGAACGGCAGCTCAGTATTGGCCGATGCTGTTCGCGCAAGCGCCGCGTTGCTTTCTTGTGATGCTGACGCAGGAGCCGGTCAATAATGAGCATTTACATTCATGCAAAAGTCATTAAAGGGCAAATTACAGGTGATCCACGCATGAAAAACATGTCTTTATTTTCATAATGTCTGACAACTGCAGTCCGAAGACATTCCGACTTACAACAGCAAATCTTTAGTGTACATCTTTCAATCACAAGATGGGATATATTGCCTGCAAATACAGTATGTAATATGTGTTTAAAAAGAGTCATGGACAAGGTCAAGGCATTTTTACTGATGCAAATTTTGCACTTTATCCTTCAAAGGAGTACAAATACAAAAACTAAATAAGGCTTTTAATTATACATCTCTTCATCGCCTATAGTACTTGTTTAGAGGTGCAAATTTTGATCCAGCAAAACATACCTCAGTAAATTACTCCTAAATATTGGTCCATGAGGCATTTTAAGGAGTGCAGAGTTAAGTACAGGAAACACAAGACCCTGACCACTTTCACAAACATACTTCATTTACATGTTTTGAAGTACAATCACTATCATTTTTGTATGTTGCCCTATCTCTGAACACAGAAACATTACCAAAATCTACCACATATCAGACAAAGCACTGATGATGGTCACCAAACCACTTTTTTTTCCTTTTTTTTTTTTTTAAACAACAGCCAACTGATGAATATCTGAAGGGTGTCCCAAACACATACACTGGCATCTACACTGCAGTTCAAACGTTTTAGGTCTGTAAAGATTTTATGAGTCTCTTATGCTCATCAAGGCTGCATTTATTTGATCAAAAATACAATAAAAACAGTAATATTATTACAATTTAAAAGAATTGTTTTCTATTTTAATAGATTTTAAAATGTAATTTATTCTTGTGATGCAAAACTGAATTTTTAGCATCATTACTCCAGTCTTCAGTGTCACATGATCCTTCAGAAATCATTCTGATATGATGATTTAGTGCTCAAGAAACATTTCTGATTATTATCAATGTTAAAAACAGTTGTGCTGCTTAATACTTTTTTGTAAAAACCGTGATGCATGCTTTTTTAAAATTCTTTGATGAATAGAAAGTTCAAAAGAGCAGCATTTATTTGAAATAGTCATTTTTGATCAATCTAATGTGTCCCTAAAAGTATTCATTTCTGTGAAAAAACCTTACTGACCGTAAACTTTTGAACAGTTGTGTATTCAGATTTACTTACCATTTGTCCACGTTTGTGAAATTATTCCTTAAAATATTCTTTTAAATTCCGATTAAACTTTTTAAATAACTATATATTTGTATTCTTTGCTTTTAAAATTGCAACTAATCATGACTCTGATTAAAAAATAAATAAATAAATAAATGAATTAAAAAAAAAAACTTTTTTTGTTCGAAATCCACACAAAATAAAATCTTTCTTTATGTCTTAACAGGTTTAGTGGCTTCACTAAATCAAACATTGAATCAACACCATTTTTACAGAAGACACCCTTATCTACAGCGAAACTCCACCCTCTTTTAGGAAGACCACCTCTCGCAAGCTTGTAGAACACTTAAATGTGTCAAACGTTTGGTGATTCCATGTTTCAGATATTGCACTTTATATACAGTACCCAACAGCGTTATGGAAACTGAATATATAAGTTATTGTTTAGGATGCATGGCACTTAATAGCTCTCTAAATATAATACATGCAACGTAACCTTTTTCATTTTTATACAACACTGATACCCCTCAACCAGTTTCATTCCAGCTGATAAATTAACACGTAATATTCCAAACGAAAGTGAAATCACAATCAACATATTCTTGTACAGAAGTTCACAGAACGGTACTACCTATGAACATTGTCACACCACTTCAGTTTGAAGAGCAGTGCCAGTCATTCACACTGATTCTGACAGACCAATGACGTCGCACGTGGACTCTCGCTCGGCAGCGCTTCAGTAAATTGGCACCTGGTAGGTTGGGGCGGTGGAGTCCAGGTTTTCAGTGAAGGGTGGGCTCTGGTATGTGTCGTTGGGCTCGGTGGTTGTGACGGTGGGGTAGGGCTGGACGGGAGGGTTGCCATCGAGGTGCTCTGTGGTGAACAGGGTCATGTCGGTCCCTAGCAGGTACTTCTGCACCGCTCTTACAGTCGAACCAGCCTGAAATACAAAGAGAAAGCCACTCAAAGTCACATATTACTCAAACTCATTAAAAAGAACTACTCTCAACTCAAATTTGACCAAATTTGCCCATTGGCATAATCCCCATATACTGATTGGCTTCATCACTCTGTCTCCTCTCCACTAATAAGCTGGTGTGTGGTGGGCGTTCTGGCACAATATGGCTGCCGTCACATCATCCAGGTGGATGCTGCACATTGGTTGTGGTATGTAAAGTGCTTTGAGTACCCAGAAAAGCACTATATAAATGTAACAGATTATTATTATTACTTGTACTGAAGAAAGCATCCACTTTTCTTGCACTACAGTGATATTGGTGTCAAATTAATCTAGTACTTGGCATTTAGTTGTTGTTTTTTTGTCATATGGCTAAATTTGTAAGCTTAGCAAAATGCTGAAACATTATCCCAGTACTATCAAAACATTACAACAGCATTTGCAGGTCCTCAACATCATCTTGCAAGAAATATGAATTAAACATATACAGTTTGGGTTTTTTATTCAGCAAGGATACATTAAAGGTGCCATAGAACATGTTTTCAAAAGATGTAATATAAGTCTAAGGTGTCCCCTGAATGTGTCTGTGAAGTTTCAGCTCAAAATACCCCATAGATTTTTTTTAATTCATTTTTTTAACTGCCTATTTTGGGGCATCATTAAATATGAGCCGATTTATGCTGTGCGGCCCCTTTAAATCTTGTGCTCCTCGCCCCCAAGCTCGCGACTGCCTTAAACAGCATAAACAAAGTTCACACAGCTAATATAACCCTCAAAATGGATCTTTACAAAGTGTTCGTCATGCAGCATGTCTAATCGCGTAAGTATGGTATTTATTTGGATGTTTACATTTGATTCTGAATGAGTTTGATAGTGCTGCGTGGCTAAAGCTAACATTACACACTGTTGGAGAGATTTATAAAGAATGAAGTTGTGTTTATGAATTATACAGACTGCAAGTGTTTAAAAATGAAAATAACGACAGTCTTGTCTCCGTGAATACAGTAATAAACAATGGTAACTTTAACCACATTTAACATTAGCAACATGCTAACGAAACATTTAGAAAGACAATTTACAAATATCACTAAAAATAACATGTTATCATGGATCATGTCAGTTATTATTGCTCCATCTGCCATTTTTCGCTGTTGTTCTTGTTTGCTTACCTAGTCTGATGTTTCAGCTCCGCACAGATCCAGACATTAATACTGGCTGCCCTTGTGTAATGCCTTGAACATGAGCTGGCATATGCAAATATTGGGGGCGTACATATTAATGAGCCCGACTGTTACGTAACAGTCAGTGTTATGTTGAGATTCGCCTGTTTTTCTGAGGTCTTTTAAACAAATGAGATATAAGATTTATATAAGAAGGAGGAAACAATGGTGTTTGAGACTCACTGTATGTCATTTCCATGTACTGAACTCTAATTATTTACCTATGCCAAGGTTAATTCAATTTTTAATTCTAGGGCACCTTTAAACTGATCAAAAGGGACAGTAAAGACTTGTATTGTTAAAATAAATTTCTATAAAAAAAAAAAAAAGCTGTTCTTTTAAACTTCCTATTCATCAAAGAATGCTGAAATAAATGTATCATGGTTTCCAGAAATATTAAGCAGCATAACTGTAACACATTACAAGTAACACAAGTTATGTAATCAGATTACTTTTTGTACCTTTTGTAAGTAACTAGTAAAGTAACACATTACTTTTAAATTTACAACAAAATATCTGAGTTACTTTTTCAAATAAGTACATTTGTTCTCCCATTTACTGATTGACAGCTCTCCTGTCGTCATGTTGAGAGAAATCGGGAGTAAGTGTAGAGGCGTTGTGTGCGCTGTGTGAACATGATGCTTATTCTAGACTAGTTCTAGAGTAAATGTGAGCATACATTTACTCATTTATTTCTTCTCCTGTGTCCTGTTCTTCTATATCCCAGAATGGCAGCACAGCTGAAAGGTTTGTTTTGCATTTCCTTCAGCCTGAAGGAATTATTCATTTTGTTATTCATTTTGTGACAGGGCCTTAAAAAACAGAACCAAAAATATAACTTTTTTGCTGTTATAAAAACAAACAAACAGCCCAGCCGAGATGAGAAAAAGTAACGCAAAAGTAATGTAACACATTACTTCCATAAAAAGTAACTAACGCAATTAGTTACTTTTTAGGGGAGTAACGCAATATTGTAACGCATTATACTTTTAATAGTATGCTTTAGTTCTGCTTTCTTACACTGTCACTGCTTCTCTCACATCAGGACATCAGGACACATCACCAAACACTATTCTTATCCTCATTCATGGCCAGGGAAAAGGAAGTAATTCTATTACATGTTCCCAAATCCCCTGAGGGCTGAAACCAGTATGTAGAGCAAGCTAATGTCACTAAGATAGGTCATGATTTAACAACTTACTCATGTATTCATGAACTCAAAATAGTGTTCTGCAGGAATGGCGGTCACTCTCATAAAATGACAGAAAAATGTGTTTTCATTTCCATTTTCTCATTTACCCAGGTGAAGATGGAGAAGAAGGAGAAGGTTATGGCTGCTCTGGCAGCATCCGCTCCCTGATTTAAGGGCAGCTCATCTGGGGTGGTGCGTTGCCATTGGTTGGCCAAGAAGCAGAAACAAACAAACCACAAAAATGCCCAGAAACCTGCAATCATAGACAAAATACATATATTAGACTAATAATGCCAATATAGTTTACTATACTGCACACATGTTTACATAAATAGTCAAAATCACAAATAAAAGTGGTATAGTATTTCTGTGGAAATCATGAATCGTTGCCAGACCCCATGAATAATTCACAGCTTAAAAATAGCATGCAGTCACAGAGAGCCTGAGTCTGTTTTGGCTTGCTCTTATTGTTTACCTGAAAATCCAATGTCCAGCATCACTGCCTTCTTCCTGTCTTTAATACTGCTGATTTGTTGGAACTTCATGTCAAGGATAATGAAGAAAATGCAGGCTAGAAATGCTATGAGCCCAATGGTGGTCCCATAGTTGCAGGCGTTGTTGTTCTTGTTGAAAACGCAATAGAGCCTCTCGCTGCCGTGGTTGACATAGCCTTCATTTATTATGGATCCGAACACCACTATTGAGAAGATCTGCAGGGGAAAGGATATGCATGTCTTAATGATGTGGTTTTTTTATGATAATGCTGTTAAAACCATTATAAATGACATTAAATATTTAATATACTATTACATTAAATACTATCATACTGTATAAAGGCAGCTGACATGAAGTGTCAAGCAGACGCTTCATGTCACATGAATTACAGTTACAGTTTTGATGTCTCATTAATTGACAGACTATATTAGTAAAAACTTGTGAATATGTAAAATGGTGACCAGTTATAAAAGCTAAAATATATTTTTAATTTCTATATTTATAAATTATACATACATTTTAACTAAAATCTTGATGTTTGTCAACTCCCTGATTATATACACCTTAGTCTGTAGAGAATATACATTATATATATATATATATATATATATATATAGCATGCAGTCACACACACACATATATATATATATATATATATATATATATATATATATGTGACTGCATGCTATATATATATATATATATATATAATGTTTGTTAATGTTCTTAATTAAATTAAATTAAATTATTATAAAGTGTCTGTTTTTTAAATAAATATTTAAATTAAAACTTACACAGTCATAATAAGATCCGCTGTATGACCATCACAATGCTATTCAATGAACATTGCTGTAATCAATATTTTCATATGTTCTGTATTAAATCTTTTTTTCTGAAAATATTTTACCTTTTTTTTTTTACAAGAAATAAAAACACTTGACTGAAAGAGAATTTTATTGCACAAAGCAATGGTCCACGTGATGTGTTTGTCTGATGCAAAATCAAATCAAATGGAAGTAACAGTAACAGTACATGAGCGTATAGTAAAGCAACAACCAATCAGAATCGAGGAGCCGGTCATATAGAAGCAGACTGTGGCTGCGGATCATCAAACCTTGTGGACTGCCTGTCTAAACAGCATTTCATGATCAAACACATACGATGCTCAAAATGACACATTCCCTATGTTTTTAGACACACTACAATGATGTTCTTGCTGAAAAACCTTATATTGCATGAAAAAGAAACGTTCATCGATATAATGTATATATGCTATTTGAAGTCACGCCTATAGTGAAAGGCCTATTGATAAATATAATACATAATAATATAGACTAATGCTATTATACACGAATTAATCTCACAATAACAAACGAAACTACATCAAAGATTCAGAAATGAGCGCATGTATTTATATTCATTCTTTTATATGTTATTATTCTAGAAGGAATCACATGAGTAACCTCGTCACCAGAGGCAAATACGCTTCATGACATCAATACGTCAAATATAAACGAAAAAATAATCTCGCATGTCGCAAATAAACGCATATCAATATGAGCGTCAAATTTCCCAATGACCTCGTTAAATTATTAAATGAGCGTGTGATGAAAAATTCTGGGATATTCTCACAGACTACATTCGTCTGCTCTAGGCTGACATGACTATCTGGAGGCAAATGAATGTCTTACCCATGATAATATTCTAAGGATGGTCTGCGGCTGCTGAATAAAGGCAAAAGGGTCGAACGCAGCCCCGGCTCTCCCAGCGCCAAATGAACCCACTCCGTCCATTTTCCTCCTACTGTTATTCAGGCTCTGCTGGGCTCTTGGTCGAGGTAGGCAAACACACTCTCACACACACACTCACACACACCCCACTGCCTGTCAGAGGCGTGCGCAATCTCGCTGTTACATTCTCCACAGCAACATCTACCGACTATCACGTCCTCAGCTGAGAGAGCGATAACTTCATATAGGGCTGTGCAGCTTCACCAACAAGCGGCCAAATTGAACATTTTGGGCGGCATGCAGAATATAATATAGTCAGTATAGCTTTATTATCATTTCAGCCTGCACACAGTGAAGGTCCATGGGGCTATGATGAGACAAACACTGGATGCAGGGCTACAAAACTAAACTGTGCACATAATGAACGTCAATAGGGTCCAGTGTTGTTTGGACCCTAATGTTTTTCAGTTTGTGTTCTGCTTAAAGTCATACAGGTTTGGAATTACATTGTTTTGACTATCACAACATAGGCTACTTATGTAGGTTCATGTAACTGAGTACAATTCTAAGATGATGCAGTCTGGTTTACAGCAAATAAGTGCATACATAAAAAGCAAGAATCATAAGAAAAGCAATGTGGGAGAACTAAGCTACAGTATTCGGTGCATAATAATGTAGCCTATCTTCGCCACATTTGTTACTAGCAAATATGCATGCAAATGCTGGCAGTTTTGCTTACTTTAAGAAGCCTAACTTGATGCAGTTGAACATGACCCATGATTCATTGTTTTTACCCCTTCCTGTATATTATTATTAATGTAGAGACCATTGTGGTTTTCAGCCAGGGGCTGGGACGCACTAGGAGGCCTCAGCACACTTCCAAGGGGCCCGCAAGATGACTTTTAAGGGACAGATCATCATTTACTCATTCTCAAGTTGTACCAAATCTGTATGAATTTAAGAAGATATTTTGAAGAATACAAAACATTTGATGGGCCACCATTGACTTACACAATATGGGGGGAAAAAATACTATGGATTCAATGGGGCCCATCAACTGTTTGGTTACTGACAATCTTCAAAACAATTTTTTGAATTCAGCAGAAGAAAGAAACTCATACAGGTTTGCAATGGCATGAAGGTGAGTAAATGATGACAGAATTTTCAATTTCGGGTGAACGGTTCCTTTAAAAGCTAAAAATGAAATCATCTGTCTGTATGTTTGAGGAAATTTTAAAAATGTGATTTCTAGACCTGGAAATAGCATGGAAATCTTTGGACTTTGAAAATTAGCAGCTTTGTCATTATAGCAGAAGTATCAGAAACACACTATATTATAAGTATTGTGACACCCCTCCAAATCATTGAATTCAGGTGTTCCAATCACTTCCATGGCCACAGATGTATAAAATCAAGCACCTAGGCATGCAGACTGCTTCTACAAACATTTGTGAAAGAATGGGTTGCTTTCAGGAGCTCAATGAATTCAAGTGTGGTATCATGATAGGTTGCCACCTGTGCAATAAGTCCATTTGTGAGATTTGGAAGCAATAGGGAACAACAGCAACTCAGCCACTAAGTGGTAGGCCACATAAAATCACAGACGCGAGGTCAGTGCATGCTGATGCACACAGTGCACAAAAGTCGCCAACTTTCTGCAGAGTCAATAGCTACAGACCTCCAAACTTCATGTGGCCTTCAGATTAGCTCAAGAACAGTGTGTAGAGAGCTTCATGGAATGGGTTTCCATGGCCAAGCAGCTCCATCCAAGCCTTACATCACCAAGTGCGAAGCGTCGGATGCAGTGGTGTAAAGCACGCCACCACTGGATTCTAGAGCAGTGGAGACGTGTTCTCTGGAGTGATGAATCACGCTTCTCTGTCTGGCAATCCGATGGACGAGTCTGGGTTTGGCGGTTGCCAGGAGAACGGTACTTGCCTGACTGCATTGTGCCAAGTGTAAAGTTTGGTGGAGGGGGATTATGGTGTGGGGTTGTTTTTCAGGGGTTGGGCTTGGCCCCTTAGTTCCAGTGAAAGGAACTCTTAATGCTTCAGCATACCAAGACATTTTGGACAATTTCATGCTCCCAACTTTGTGGGAACAGTTTGGAAATGGCCCCTTCCTGTTCCAACATGACTGCGCACCAGTGCACAAAGCAAGGTCCATAAAGACATGGATGAGCGAATTTGGTGCGGAGGAACTTGACTGGCCTGCACAGAGTCTTGACCTCAACCCCATAGAACACCTTTGGGATGAATTAGAGCGGAGACTGTGAGCCAGGCCTTCATCAGTGCCTGACCTCACTTCTAAAAGAATGGCCAAAAATTCCCACAAACACACTCCTAAACCTTGTGGAAAATCTTCCCAGAAGAGTTGAAGCTGTTATAGTTGCAAAGGGTGGGCCAACTCCGTATTAAACCCTACGGATTAAGAATGGGATGTCATTAAAGTTCATGTGCACGTAAAGGCAGGCGTCCCCAAACTTTTGGCTATATAGTGTATCTTTGGGCAGGGGGTCCAAATATTGTCTTTGATAATGAGGGGCCTTGGAGTCAAAAAAGTTGAGAACCACTGCTCTAAACAAATAGAACATTTTTATTTCTATCTGTGGAACAGAGTTCATTCAGTTACCTCTGGGCTGTTTACATCCACCAAGAGCTCAACCATTCCAAAAAAGTATGGGCTGTAACGCCATAGTCTTGTAGACAAACAAACTATTGATTAAAAGCACAATTTAGACATTTGTATATTAATAAAAAATTATATCAGTTAGAACAATTTTTAAAGGGTTAGTTCACACAAAAATGAAAATTCTGTCATTAATTACTCACCCTCATGTCGTTCCACACCCGTAAGACTTCGTTCATCTTCAGAACACAAATTAAGATATTTTTGTGAGGCCTCTATTGCAAGTAAGTTGATTTCCTTTTTCAATGCCCAGAATGGTACTAAAGACATATTTAAAACTACAGAGGTTCAACTTTATTGTTATGAAGTGACAAGAATACTTTTTGTGCACCAAAAAAACAAAATAGCAACTTTATTCAACAATATCTAGTGATGGGTGATTTCAAAACACTGCTTCATGAAGCTTCGAAGCTTTACAAATCTTTTGTTTCGAATCAGTGGTTCGGAACGTGTATTAAACTGCCAAAGTCACGTGAACCATTGAAGTTTCAAAACACTTATGATGTAACAAAGCCTTGTTTACTGAATTCATGTGATTTTGGTGCTCTGAACCACTGATAATATGAACCACTTAAATATTAAGGTTGAACCACTGTAGTCACATGAACTGTTTTAAATATGTATTCTTTCTGAGTGTTTGAAAGTGCAAATGATCTTGCTGTCAATGCAGGCCTCATTGAGCCATTGGATTTTATTAAAAAAATATCTTAATTTGTGTTCTGAAGATGAACGAAGGTCTTACGGGTGTGGAACGACATGAGGGTGAGTAATTAATGACAGAATTTTCATTTTTGGGTGAACTAATCCAACAGTGCAAAGTCAACATGTATATGTTTATGCATGACTCCTGAATGGCCCTGCGACCTGTATTTGTTGCAACAAAAATGACAGGTCCACAGAATCAGTATGTGACTATATTTAGTTCATGACTGTGTTGGAGATTTTCAGTCACAAGAACCATCTTTCCAGCCATCTCGCCATCGCTCATCCACCCTGCTGCAGTCAAACTCCGGCTTGCCTAACCGGGTGTTGATGTCATTATGGAGGCGACACAGCCACTGCGAGAGGTTGTGCCGGCTGCTAGCGTCTGGTTGATTTGATTTCAATCTGATAAGAGACAAGATCATTGAAACACATGCTAGCAAACATAAATGTAAACATTGCAATGCTTCTGCTAAAAAGGACAAACATAAAAACCACAACAAATATAAATGATGACAACCTTGATCTCAGGTCCTCTGCACATTCATCACACGGGAAAACCTTTGAGAAGAGGTTGATGAACTGCGTCATCTCCCCCTGTTGTTCTGTGGTCGGTGTGTCTGGATAATATGCAGCCATAGTGTGAAGAAAAGACCATGAGCTCCTGCCCAGTTCCTCTCTGTCCAGAGGGCATTCAACAGGCTTAGTTTCCTCCACCGCCTTGCTCTCCTGTTCAAATATCATATGATTGTTTACTGTGAGGGACCTGTAAACAATAGCAACTGTCTTAGCACAACATTACTGTGTTGAACCCTTGACCTAGGGTTGGTGCCATGTTTTGGCAGCTGAACTATTGTTATATAATGACAACTCTCTGAGTGTTTGGCATGGTAACTAATATGACAATGTTGATATGTTTGATCTTGGCGGAAATGATCTGCTATGCCGCTGCTGCTGTAGAGCAAGTATGGGACTCGCTATATATATATATATATATATATATATAGCGAGTCCCATACTTGCTCTACAGCAATATAGATATATTATATATATGACATGCTGCTACTGTACAGTATAGCATACATGAATTTCCCATAGCAGATCTACACAGGTGGAGCTGGGGAAGGTGGAGGGTTTCTGAACGTGCGCTGCGCTGCTATTGCAAACATTGACCAGTATTTGAAGAATTAGAGTTTCATGACAGATCTTTCTTGACAAGTACCTATAACCATGACTGGCTTCTTTTACCAATTGGTTCAGTGTAACTATGGTTCCTATAAAACCGTTTTTGACTCGAAGCCCTCCGACGAAATATTCAAAGGCTCCGATATTTCTAATGAAATTAATCTGCTAACTTTCAAACTACTTTTATTAAGAAAAACTGAGAGTATTGATGTATTGAATAAATAAATCACAATTCATTTTGTGATTCCAAAAGTTTCAAGAATTGTATGTATAAAACAAAACAGTTACAGAGGGGGTAAAATAGAAATATGGTTTCAGTTTAAATCTTAGTTTTATGTGTTTTTTTTAGCATTTTAATTTATGTTAAGAGTTTGATTATTTTACATATTTATTTTATTATTATATTTATATTTTATAACACTATTATTATTATCATATACTGATAAGTAATCCTGCAACCCCCTTGGAAGTTTACTGAGGCCCCCTGGTAGAGAAGCACTGCAAAAAACTATTGAATTTACTTATTATAATAGTATTGTAGCAGCCAATATGTTTAGAAAGTAACTGCCAACTAAAACTGTCATAAAAATAGATTCCCTTACTCCCCTAAAATAGATGATTTATTATAAATTTATGACAAAATATACCATAGTTATTGCTACATTTAGTAAAACTATAGTACGAGAGAGGAAAGATTGTCATTCTGAAATGTCAAAAATCCGATACAATTGTACTGAAAGTCAGTATAAGTTCAGCAAAGATGTATCTATTTTGTTTTCACAGATATTAGACATTTAAAACTGTTGTTTCGCTGTCAGAAATCAATAACGTTACTCTACTGTTCACCTGCACTGAGACTGAGGACGTCTGTTTCTGCAACTTCATCCATGATTTAAAATCCGTACACGCTCGGCACGGTTTCTTTTTCGGTTCTCCGGCACCGGTCTGATCTTTACTCGTACTGTCGTCAGTTGGTCTGTTAACCACGGGGAAAGGGAAACCCTCCATACCAGTGCTGTTATTCGTGGAAGATCGCGACCCGGCAGAGGCTGCCATGTTTGTGTTGTGTACTACCAGGGTTGCCAGATCTCCGTAATAAACCCAGCCCAAGCGAATCTAGTCCAAATATCAAAACCTGTCGTAAAATATGGCATTCATATACCCCAAATACATGTTACATTGTTGTGCATTACATCTAATTTCAAATAACTATAGACGTAAATTATAAACACATTATGTTTTCATAAATAAAATTATCTTACCTTAAAGGGTTAGTTCACCCAAAAATGAAATTTCTGTCATTTATTACTCACCCTCATGCCGTTCTACACCCGTAAGACCTTCGTTAATCTTCGGAATACAAATTAAGATATTTTAGTTGAAATCCGATGGCTCAGTGAGGCCTCCATAGGGAGCAATGACATTTCCTCTCTCAAGATCCATTAATGTACTAAAAACATATTTAAATCAATTCATGTGAGTACAGTGGCTCAATATTAATATTATAAAGCGACGAGAATATTTTTGGAGCGCCAAAAAAACAAAATAACGACTTATATAGTGATGGCCGATTTCAAAACACTGCTTCAGGAAGCATCGGATCATAAATGAATCAGCGTATCGAATCTGCTGTTCGGAGCGCCAAAGTCACGTGATTTCAGCCGTTGGCAGTTTGACACGTGATCTGAATCATGATTCAACACACTGATTCATTTATGCTCCGAAGCTTCCTGAAGCATTGTTTTGAAATCGGCCAAGTCGTTATTTTGTTTTTTTGGCACTCCAAAAATATTCTCGTCGCTTTATAATATTAATATTGAACCACTGTACTCACATGAACTGATTTAAATATGTTTTTAGTACCTTATGGATCTTGAGAGAGGAAGTGTCCATTGCTCCCTATGCAGGCCTCACTGAGCTATCGGATTTCAACTAAAATATCTTAATTTGTGTTCCGAAGATTAACGAAGGTCTTACGGGTGTGAAACGGCATGAGGGTGAGTAATAAATGACAGAATTTTCATTTTTGGGTGAACTAACCCTTTAAGACTGACAGCTGGTGACCAAAATCGTTAAGTGGGGGTAGTTAGCCTTTATTTGATAGTGAACTATTTACAGTTCTGCTGGTCATACATTTCTTCTCCCTACCAGTCTAGTGCAGTTTTATACGGAGCCCTGGACATGACTTGCAGGAAAAAAACAGTAGGCTAAATCCATAATCGTGCGCACAATTTACGATTTTGTCCCCTCAATTTACTAAAACGTGTGCATGATTTACTATTTTGTTCCCTCGATTTATAAATCATGCACATGATTTATAAAACGAGGAAACGAATTAGTAAATAGTGCGCACAAATTAGTAAATCGAGGGAACGAATTAGTAAATCGTGCGCATGATTTAATTTTTTTTCTTGCATGTCATGTGCGGGGATCCGTAGTTTTATATTGGGTAGAGTGAAATATTTTAATATAAGCATTTCAATAAAATTTTCAATCCTGGGGGAAATAAATCCGTGGCAACAGTTTAAAAGAATACCGCGGGAAAACAGCGGAATTGGCAACCTTGTCCCATGTGAGCGAATCGTTCTTTTGAGTCGGTTCTTCTGAGCAAACTGAATTATTCATGAACGACGATATGTGCCTTCACCTGGCGTTACTAGAACGTTATTCCACGACTGTATGCAAGGGACCAAATTTCTAAGTAATTACGTGATAACTTGAAATAATCACTAAATCGGTGTTGTGAAACGACTGTTCAAACGAACCGATTCGCAGAAATGAGTCAGAATTGAATTCCAACCACTGTTATGCATGATAGGAACGATTGTTGTTAACCACGTGTTGGTCTTGTGTAAATTATCCACAGTATAGCATCAACGGGTAAAAATATAACATGACATATCACAATAAATGTAAGCGCTGTATTTAAAAAAAAAAAAAAAAAAAAAAAAAAAAAAAAAAACACCTCCAGGAGTAAAAATGAAAGAATTAGTTTCACACCGGAGCAATTTCTGTGCCGCACTGTCCACCAGCGAGTGGTGACGTCACCAGCAGTCCATGCCGCAGACTTCGGGCTGCACAAAACTGTAATTATTACAGCATTTATTCCTTTAAATACACGAGTGACAATCTATAATACTTTCTGAAGTGTTGAATTGATACATATAGCCATTTGGTACGATATTTGTGTGACATATCAATCTGCAACAGTGTTTTAATAAGTTTGATGTAAGTGCCTACTAGCTTAGCTTACTACTGACAACGTAGCTAGAGAGCAGATGGACGTGCCTGATTTCATACTACTGTTATGTTCACAGGCTTCACATTAGGAAATATACCACACTTCATTGACAATGGGGATTCTGGAAAAGATAGCGGAGATAGAGAGAGAAATCTCTCGAACGCAGAAGAATAAAGGTAAGGCAAGAAAGAGACCCTGCCTGCTTTAAATGTCCAGTGGGCCTTTTGTTGCTTTGTGTCTGCTTACTCTTCATCAGTTAAATCCTGATTAGTTCCACACTTGTTTTGCAGCAACTGAGTACCATCTGGGTTTACTGAAAGCCAAGCTAGCCAAGTACAGAGCCCAGCTTCTGGAGCCCTCAAAATCAGCTGGAGCCAAAGGTGAAGGCTTTGATGTTATGAAATCTGGCGATGCTAGAGTGGCTCTGATTGGGTTCCCCTCCGTTGGCAAGGTAACAATGACACCAACTGTGCCATATTGTATTTATGATGGTCAAATCATGCTCTAATTTATGGTATTTCCTGTAGTCTACCTTTCTCAGTTTAATGACATCAACAGAAAGTGAAGCGGCTTCATATGAGTTCACCACCTTGACCTGCATTCCTGGTGTCATTGAGGTATCACTCATGTTAAAATATTTCTCTCTCTTCTCTGTCTTTGTTTATATCTAATTTCTGTTATTATAATATTATAAATATCATATACATTCCATTCTAGTACAAAGGTGCCAACATACAGCTGCTGGATTTGCCTGGTATCATTGAAGGGGCTGCACAAGGTATGTTCATGTGTAATCTACACTTTTCTGTGTATTTTCATGTTGACATATTAAATGTGTGAAATTCATGTGTTCTTGTTTCAAAGGTAAGGGCAGAGGTAGACAGGTCATTGCTGTGGCCAGAACTGCGGATGTGGTCATCATGATGTTGGACGCAACGAAAGGAGAGGTTCAGAGGTGAGTTGAAACATGTAGTCTTTGGATAATGTTTGCAATATTTGCACTATTGTTGTGTTTGACGATTGTTGTTTTGTTCTTCAGGGAACTTCTGGAAAAAGAACTTGAATCTGTTGGCATTAGACTCAACCGGCCCAAACCAAATATCTATTTTAAGGTCAGTGTTTCAGATTGTCTATTGACTAACATGCACTTCAAATTTAGTCTCATTCATTAATTTCAGTCCACTTTACTCACCAAAATACATTATAATTTTTTAGTTGACAATAATATTCAAAAGACAAAAGTGTCAAGCTGTAACAGATTTTTCGACCTTTTGGTTCATTAGTTAACTACATTAGTTAACATGAACTAATAATGAACTGCACTTCTACAGCATTTATTAATCTTTGTTAATGTTAATTTCAACATTAGCTAATACATTATTAATATCTTGTTAACATTAGTTAATGCACTGTGAACTAACATGAACAAACAATGAACAACTGTATTTTCATTAACTAATGTTAACGAAGATTAATAAATACAGTAACAAATGTATTGCTCATGGTTAGTTCATGTTAGTTAATACATTAACTAATGTTTAACTAATGAACCTTATTGTAAAGTGTTACCGGAAAAGTATATTTTTTTCATTAAGGACGTATTGATCAAAAGTGACAGTAAAGACATTTATAAATTTATAATGAGAATTGCTGTTCTTTTTAACTTTCTATTCATCACAGAATCCTGAAAAAAATGTAGCACCGTTTCAACAAACATATTAAGCAGCACAACTGTTTTCAACAAAATATTAAATGTTTCTTGAGCAGCAAATCATCATATTATTATGATTTCTGAAGGTTCACGTGACACTGAAGACTGAAGTAATGATGCTGAAAACTCAGCTTTAACATCACAGGAATAAAATATATTTGAAATGGTAATATTTCACAATGGTTAAATTTTTTTTTTGATCAAATAAATGCAACATTGGTGAACATAAGAGACTTATTTCAAGAACATTAAACAACTTTTGAACCATAGTGTATAAGCACTTTTTAATCATTGTGTCAAACAATGATTTAGCAATTTGAAGCACAACATGTGAAAATGTCCTTTTGAAACACACAGATATCCTGAAACATTCCTCTTGCATATTTTATCTGTTCACATGTGAAATATCTGTTTTTCAGCCTAAGAAAGGAGGTGGCTTATCGTACAATTCAACGGTTCCTCTCACACACTGCTCTGAGAAGCTTGTTCAGCTCATTCTCCATGAGTACAGTATCCTTTTGCCTAGTTTAGTCACTTTGTTTAATTTTCCTCTAATGATAAGCGACACGTCTACCTTAACACGACTGCAGAAATCTTCAATGCTGAGGTTTTGTTCAGAGAGGACAGCACTCCAGATGAGTTTATTGATGTCATTGTGGGCAACAGAGTATACATGCCTTGCTTATATGTGAGTGTATATATATTTCAATTCAAGTATCAGCCTAATGCAAAGCTTCTCTGATTGAAAAGTATGTTGGCAAATTTGAAAATGATTATTAATTATTAATCTAATTACAGGTGTACAACAAAGTGGACCAGATTTCTATCGAGGAAGTGGATCGTCTGGCTCATAAAGCTAACAGTGTAGTCATCAGTTGTGGCATGAAACTGAATCTAGATTACCTCCTTGAGCAGTTATGGGAATACCTGGCTCTGATCTGCATATATACCAAGAAGAGAGGAGGTGTGCCTTTTTTGTCCTCATATTTTAGGCCTCCCTCTATTTACTGTATTTCTGCTTTAATTATGACAAAGCTGCTCGTTTTGTATTGATATGTTAAATTAATTAACCTTTTTAGCATTTTAATTGAGATTAGAGTGATTTATTAGAGATTTTAGTGTAAATCAAGTCAGTTTGGCATCAGATTTTGGTTCAGTTTGGTGGGGAAGCTGTTTTCCATCTGCTGGAAAAGGTGGGCTGGATTAAGGTTCACATTTGGTGTTAAAGCATTCCTCCTAAATTTAAATCTTAACTTCAATTTAGGAAGTTTCCCTTCACATAAGAATTGAGCGAGTGCTACATTTCTTTGCTGTACAGTACTTTTTTTTTTACAAAGTATTAACTAAAGGATTTTACTCTAGTTAAGCAGTTATCTATATAATTTAAAGAATAATATGGGTGATTTCCAACCCAAGGTTATAATAGGGGATCTGTACTGAAAAAGCCTATTTTGAAGAGGTGCATTGGTTTCCTGTTAAAAAATAAATAAAATCCAGTACAGTATAGATATTTGAATTTCTATAATTGTTTATGTTCCCCAATGTTTTCCTCTTTTTTTTTATTGTTGTGTAGAACGACCAGATTTTGGTGACCCTATAATCATGAGACGAGGAGCTTCAGTTGAACATGTGGTATGTCTCTGTTTTGTTGTCCTGTGTTACCTGTAACTTTATTTATATGTTACATAGTGGTCAACCTGTGGTAAATAATACTCCACACACCTTTAACCAAAATATTTTTTCATATTTGTTCATTTTAGAAAACCGCATGATTAATGAAATGTTGTGCACTTTGGAAAAATATTTGTATAACTGAATATCTGTTTTATATGCTGTCTTAACTAAATCCTCATACACGTATACAGTCAAACCAAAATGTATTCAGACACCTTGAAAATTTAATTCACTAATAGTTTAATCACTACAGTTTAAAAAATGGCATATGACAAGATCTCAGAGTTAAAGAAAAAATGTATCTTAATTATGTCAGATAACACTGAAGCAAAACATGGTCAGGTCAAAGTGTCTGAATAATTTACTAGTAGTCCACTGTATGAAGAATTTTTGGTATAATATGACACAGTTGACTTTATTTTGCTATCCTCACTTACATAAATGAACTAGAGTGTCCTGAACCCACTAGTAAAAATATATCAAAAATGTCTGAATAATTTTTTACCATCAAAAAAAAGGAAAATATTTAATTTTTTTTTTTAAATATGAGGGAAGAACAAAACATTAAACTTGGTTAAGGTATTTATCTGGCAAAATTATTTGGCAAAATAGGGGTAAACTATAGCAACAAGTTTTATTTTACTATGACAGCCTGGCCATAAGTTATATCTACACAATTTTGTGTGCTTCATTGTCTTATAAATTGACTCCAAGCACAACTACACAATATGCTTACAAAATCTGTAACACCTTTTTAACAATAATTTGTATAAAGCGTGAAGATGTCAGTTTTCCTAGGCTGGACATCACTTTTGGCCACTTCTCTCTCTATCTATCTGTCTGTCTGTCTATCTATCTTCCCTCCCATTGAGATAAAAATCTCTTCTACCAGGGAGTCCTGGCCAAAATGGCAGCACACAAAGTTTCACACAAAAATATTTCCAAAAACACACAAAACGAAAAAGTCCTGTCCAGCACTCATAACTACAATTCTTAATAATAAAACATATAAATATTAAGTAAAACATGAACATGATTCTTTCAAATAAGACTCCAAAAGGTTTCTAAGAATATCTATATGTCAGTCTCTTGTATGAAGTATCCATCAGGTCTGTGTTGCAAAGCCAACTATGGGTGCAAGCTTCGTCATTGCCAATAGAGTTCGATGGAACTTCTGACCATAGTTGACTAACGATGCTTTTGGAAAACGCACCCCAGATTGATGATTGCTCCTCTTATTTCTTCCAGTGTCACAGAATCCACAGGACATTAGCTAGCCAGTTCAAGTACGCACTTGTTTGGGTAAGATTCTCCTTCACCTGAAGAGAAACATACTCTTGCTTTTGTTCTGAATGTGCTTGTCTTCAAAACCTACTGTCTTTTTGCACCACAGGGAACAAGCACAAAGTACAGTCCTCAGAGAGTAGGACTGACACACATCATGGAACACGAGGATGTCATTCAGATCGTGAAGAAATAAAATCTAGTCTTCAGATCCACTACAGTATCAACGGAACATTTGATACATGCATAACAGAAAAGTTTTCTGTTAACAGCTGCAATTTTTCTCAGAACTTTATGGAAAAACCTGTGGTCATCAGTTAAAAAGTGATTTTGTTAATGAAAATCATCCTGACAAAACCCATTCAAATAAATATTCAGATCTTCGTTCTTATTTGAGCCTTTTATAATGTGTTATTTTTTTTTTTAACCATTAAGTCTGAGACGATGTGAAAATGTCACTAACCAAATTTGAGATATTAATCATGTGAACTCTTTTTATATATCTACAGTGGTGTGAAAAAGTGTTTGCCCCTTCCTGATTTTTTTATTTTTTGCATGTTTGTTACACTTTAATGTTTCAGATCATCAAACAAATTTAAATATGAATCAAAGATAACACAAGTAAACACAACATGCAGTTTTTAAATGAAGGTTTTTATTATGAAGGGAAAACAAAATCCAAACCCACATGGCCCAGTGTGAAAAAGTGCTTGCCTCCCCTGTTAAAACAACTTAACTGTGGTTTATCACACCTGAGTTCAGTTTCTCTAGCCTCAAAAGCTACACATCATGAACAAATGAGAAAGAAAGTAATTGAGATCTATCAGTCTGGAAAAGGTTATAAAGCCATTTCTAAAGCTTTGGGACTCCAGCAAACCACATTGAGAGCCATTATCCACAAATGGCGAAAACATGGAACATTGGTGAACCTTCCCAGGAGTGGCCGGCCGACCAAAATTACCCCAAGAACGCAGCAACGACTCATCCAAGACGTCACAAAAGACCCCACAACAACATCCAAAGAACTGCAGGCATCACTTGCCTCAGTTAAGTTCAGTGTTCATGATTCACCATAAGAAAGAGATTGGGCAAAAATGGCCTGCATGGCAGAGTTTCAAGACGAAAACCGCTGCTGAGCAAAAAGAACATAAAGGCTCGTCTCAGTTTTGCCAGAAAACATCTTGATGATCCCCCCAAGACTTTTGGGAAAATACAAAATTTGAACTTTTTGGAAGGTGTGTGTCCCATTACGTCTGGTGTAAAAGTAACACAGAATTTCAGAAAAAGAACATCATACCAACAGTAAAATATGGTGGTGGTAGTGTGATGGTCTGGGGCTGTTTTGCTGCTTCAGGACCTGGAAGACTTGCTGTGATAAATGGAACCATGAATTCTGCTGTCTACCAAAAAATCCTGAAGGACAATGTCCGGCCATCTGTTTGTGACCTCAAGCTGGGTTCTGCAGCATGATCCAAAAAACACCAGCAAGTCCACCTCTGAATGGCTGAAGAAAAACAAAATGAAGACTTTGGAGTGGCCTAGTCAAAGTCCTGACCTCAATCCTATTGAGATGCTGTGGCATGACCTTAAAAAGGCGGTTCACACTCAAAAACCCTCCAATGTGGCTGAATTACAACGATTCTGCAAAGACGAGTGGGCCAAAATTCCTCCACAGCGCTGTAACAGACTCATTGCAAGTTATCGCAAACGCTTGATTGCAGTTGTTGCTGCTAAGGGTGGCCCAACCAGTTATTAGGTTTAGGGGGCAAGCACTTTTTCACACAGGGCCATGTGGGTTTGGATTTTGTTTTCCCTTCATAATAAAAACCTTAATTTAAAAACTGCATGTTGTGTTTACTTGTGTTATCTTTGATTAATATTTAAATTTGTTTGATGATCTGAAACATTAAAGTGTGACAAACATGCAAAAAAATAAAAAATCAGGAAGGGGGCAAACACTTATTCACACCACTGTATATAAGAATTCCAGGGTAAATTGACAAAGAAAAGTGTTTCAACACAAGGCAATCATAAAGATCAAAATTGTGCGTTTGCAGATGAATTCGACCAATCCTGGTTTAGCTGTATTTTACAAACCCCTAAAACCAACACGACATAGTCTAAAAAGATCAAAGTTCATTCTTTCTTGAAGCACTTAGGCAAGAACACTTGTCCAGTTGATCCATACCAGTTGAAGATAGCTAGAGAAGTAACATCATGTTCTAAGGAGCAGCAGATTGTTAAACTTTGACACTACAATTCTCATCAGGTGTGTTGGTTATTTTTCTTCT
Source organism: Ancherythroculter nigrocauda (assembly GCA_036281575.1). NCBI lineage: Eukaryota > Metazoa > Chordata > Actinopteri > Cypriniformes > Xenocyprididae > Ancherythroculter > Ancherythroculter nigrocauda. The sequence goes on from VTFQ01000001.1 coordinate 38,179,059, forward strand.
TTTATGGTGTTCTTAGTTAATCATTTAAATAATTCTTAAGGGTCCATTGCTTTACTGCCCTCACTATGTGTAGGCCGACATAGCTATGCAGCGAGCTTAAAATAAAAAATCGCTAAATTGCAAAAATGGAGCTGAGAACAGCATAATTGCATCTGTAATGACCCAGGTGTCAAGATTGTGATGTTTTACTGCCCATATCCAAGGGCCATTTACACATACAATCATATAAAGACATGAACACATTAAATCTCTTTTTGAACTTGCTGAGAGAGTTTAAAATGTAGCAGTTCCAACATAATATGGTAGAGACGTCATATGATTACAGCACACTAGTAAGTTTAACTCACAACTTAAACATGGGTGGCGATTCAGAAGAAGTCTTTATATTAGGCTACAAGATGTAAACCATTAGCTTTCTGTATTTATCTGAAAACCTAGAGCTACCTACTCTATTCATTACAGAAAACTAGCATAATAGACAACATTAAATATGCATGCTGAGGCACTCGGGCTGTACAGCACAACGGACAAGTGTGGAGTGGGGAATTATCAAGCCATTGGAAGGCTGTTCCACTTCAGGCTTGATGGGGCTTTGTGTAACTAGCCCACATTTCAAAGCGCTAAAATGATGAGCAGGATGGCAAGAAACTGTTTTGGAATAACTTGAGGATTAATTTTCCTACGCTGGACTTACTTTGAATGAGTTCGGATGGAAAGATAATGGTAAGAAGGACGAGTGCAGTGCCAATGAGCTACGCTTGTAAACATGACACTTGATGCTGGGGCCATATGGTGTGTTTGTGTGTGTGTGTGTGTGTGTGTGTGTGTGTGGGTGTGCTCTAAGGAACAGTGTACTTCAGCTTTTACTTCATTCTGATATTCTGCATCATTCATGGCTGATTGTGAGGTTTTGAACATAATGTAATATTTTGAATACTGCAGTCTGACATGGTGAAATATAGCTAAACTTTTATTTAGTTTTTTGTAACTTACTGAAGGAAGCTCCTTCAGACTATTTCATTTTTTTTTTCTCCAACTGAGCAAATGTATTTCACTCATCAGATGGCCCAGAGAAATAAACTGCATGACCTTTCTTTAAGTTTTTAGAAAGTTAGTGAAAGTATTTGCTTTATTCTTGATCGCAGTTGCAACTGGTGGGAACCTGCTTGTTAATAATTGTTCAGTTGGTCAATACGACTCAATAGAAAGATGATGGTTTTACTTTCATATTTTAATAGAGCATTGACATTATCTTTAAAGGTGCAATATGTAATATTTTTGCAGTAAAATATCCAAAAACCACTAGGCCAGTGTTATATATTTTGTTCACTTGAGTACTTACAATATCCCAAATGTTTGCAACTATTTGTAAATCGTGAGAAAATTGCAATTTTAACCAAGGCTCCGGGACGTGTGAGGAGTCGCCTGTCATACCCGCGTTACCCTCGGTTTCCGGATTTATTTTGTAGCAACCATGGAAACACCAAAGACGCTTTAATATATTACATGTTTTAATAGACAAGGGAACAACTGTTTTGATATATTTATAGACAGAAAACGAACTGTTGTTATATAGCTCAACACGTTTAGTCTTATTGTTTAAATCTAATTTGCGAGTACCATGCTTTACCATGCCTCAGAAAAAACACTATTTTGTCATAGCTAACTTAGCATAATCAGATGCAGCTTTATTTTTAGTAATAGTAATACAGCATTTTCTCCATCATACAATACATTTTAAAATTAATTCCATGCCATTTATCAACACAAACCATCCAGCATTTATTAAATCGATCTTTCTTACTGCAGTTTGTAACAGTGTCTCACAGCAGCCACCGAGCGAACGCACAGAGTAACGTTATAAATAGTATAGTGTATTAAACACTCATTCAACAATATATAGTGTTTTCAACACTCTCAAATGTATCTAATATGATAAACAGAGATGTGTTACCTCATACTCATGATCGGAAAAGCGGAAGCGGCGCCGGCGACTGTGACATAATAAAAGTCCCGCTGCTCGTGAGGCGTGTGTTGCACAATCACTCCAGCGGCCTCGTTCAGCTCCACAACACTCGGTCCTGCTCTGCTTCATACTACAGTGACGTTAATAATCGCATCCATGAACATGAGTTCTTCCCGAGTCCTATCCCAATTATTTTGCACCGGCCGTTGAGGTGGAGACCACATGTCCCAAGATTCCACACTCAAACTTGGCCTCTAGCAGACATAATTCTTACATACTGCACCTTTAAGAGGTCTTAAATAGGTCATGTGACTAAAAATGTTGAGATGACCCATAGCAAATGATTAGAATGAGCAAAGTATAAGTGCTTTCGACAAACAATAAAATGTATTGTTAGGACACAGTATGAGGAGGGAAGTTAAAATGAACAGCACTGATGATGGCATATGTAATACATAGGGGATAACTGAGATAGTATCATTCAATGAGGTTCCTGTGTTGTCTTACAAACAGCAGTGTGAATTCACACCTGACGTTCATCTCAACTCTCTTCTTTAAAGAGCTTTTGCTGCCCTCTGGTGAATTACCAGTAGAAAATGTGCAAAAATATAGGGTCTATGGGTTAAAGATACACCTTGTGTACTTTTAGTGCACCTTAAAGGGATAGTTCATCCAAAAATGAAAATTCTGTCATCATTTACTCACCCTCAAGTTGTACCAAACCTGTATGAATGTCTTTGTTCTGCCAAACACAAAAGAAGATATTTGGAAGAATGTCAGTAACCAAGCAGATCTCATCTCGCCCCCAATTGGCTACCATAGTATTTTTTTCCTACTATGGTAATCAATGGGGGGCGAGATCTGCTTGCTTACAAACATTCTTCCAAATATCTTCCTTTATGTACAGCAGAACAAAGACATTCATACAGGTTTGGAGCAAATTGAGGGGGAGTAAATGATGATGAAATTTTAATTTTTGGGGTGAACTATCCCTTTAAATTTGGCATGAAAAGTTGCAATAGTCCCTATTGTAACATATGTCCATGTGAAAAAAAAAATGTAGGGCGGGACTTTTGTCCATCAGGAATTGATTGGATGGTTGTGGTTTGCTATTGCTGTGATGTCATGTGAGTGACAGGTTGTCCCACCCTCGCGCCAGTAAACACGTTATCAGAGAAGAGATGTCACTGCAAGAGGGAGGGAAAGTTATTTAGATTAAAGATTACAAGGGCACATGAATTAAAATAATGATATGCACGTATAAATCATTTATAATAAACACTGCAATATTCCATAAAAACAAGAATTGTCAATTTTGATTTCATGCTGACTTGAAGTTGTATCCTTTAGGGGGAGACAAGGTACAAATAAATTTCTGACTGATGTTAAAACATGTTGTACCGGTGAAGTTGCAGTTTTTGTTTTCCTGAGGGCAGCTGACTGTCTACAGTACTGAACACTTATTGGCGTTCCATATGTTACAGGGACTTTCAAATAAGTCAATAAGTGTTGTTTTAACCACAATAAGAAAGAGCTTTAATGAAAAAGTACTTGTAAATGGCCTATGATGATACACTCTCACCTCTAAAACTGATAGGCAAGAGCAGATCTTTAAAACATGCCTGTTAAAATTAGCTTGTAATAGGAGTGAGGTGGTTTGTTTGCATACAGAGACAGGCCTGTGGTTTCTATAACAATAGAAATTGTTTACCTGCTAGCTTCTCAGAGGTATATGATCATGCTTTGTATGCTAAAATGCATATCGCCCAAGTCAGGTATCAAACATTCACAATTACCATGGCTTTTGTTCCATCTCTGCAGTTTGTAAAAAGGACTGTTTGTATGGATGCAGCTTTTACATCTGAAAGAGGGCAGTTTGGAAAATGACGCACATAATAGATCAGCCCTTATATGAACATAATGTGTTAGTCCAGCATAGTTCACTGCAGCACTCTAACTGTACTGAGAATGGATCTTATATGAACAGCATATAGCCATTGAGCACCTCTTTTGGAAAAGGGATTGGATGTAATGATTTTTTAAAAACAATTTTCAAGGTAAGTTACAACTACTGGCACAATCATGACAATATCAAAATGGATTTTTTTATGCTTTTATTTTAACGTATGGTTCTTGACTTATGCTGTTTTTTTTTTAAAAAAAATAATAAAGCTGTTTATATTTTTATTTATGTATATAATTATATATTCCTTTCATTATTTCTTTTAATATCTGGTGATTGTATATCTTGGAAATTTGATGAGCATTCTATAGACCTCAGGTGCCTTGTTAAGGATTTCCCTTCATCATTTATTAATTAATGGTTAGCATCACCAAGCATAAGGAGGTTCATTACACTAATCAAACACTTTGTTTGCTTGTGTGTGACAAAATTGCACTTGTGTGGTGTAGCATAATTGCATTAAATTAGACACAGTAAATTAGACACAGTTTAACCAGTTTAAGTCAGTTCATGGTTTTTTCGTTGCTTTTACGGCTACAGAGTAAGAAAAAAATGTAGTTTCCTCAGTGACTTTGGAGTTCTTACCCCAAGACAGACAACAATAAATTGAACATTAATATGAAAAGTGGCAATTTTAAGGGATAGTTCACCCAAAATTGAAAATTATGTTTTCATTTACTCACCCTCAAATCTGTATGAATTTCTTTATTCTGTAATTGACATTTCATTGCGGCAAAGATGATGTTTGACATTTATATGTTCAGGTGTGAGACAATGTTTAGATTCATAACTAACTTCTAACCATTTCTAACAGCACTGAAATTTAATCTAGTCCTCTCCCAAGCCTCTTGATTGTAACCTTACCCAGCACTTGGCCTAGGTGAATAGCTAGGCTTGGATTTAAACAGGTTCATTTAGGGTTTGGGGTATACATTACGTCTCGCCAGGGAGACAAAGCTAAACACAAGTTAAAGTCTTCTCTTTACTTATCCATATATACTCTAATATGTATTTAATTCCTAATGAACGAAGTGCTGTATATATCCTGCTGAAAAAAATAAATAAATCTAAACTGACTTTAAGAGTGTCATTTAGTATTAAAATGAAGACATAGAACAAACCAACTTGTTATATTGGTTCTTTATTTTTGCATTTTATTAATTAAATAGACAGCTGTCAGTTGAAGTCAAATGTGTTGTGTACTGGAAATGGATTGGACATCCTTGACAGAAAGCAGCCCAGATCCTCTTCTTGGACTTGTTCCAAAACATAACAGCTGAATAGCTGATGCACCTCAGAGGCAAAATTAATATATAATTAATAACCAACTCATCAAGCAAAGAAAATTACAAAAAAATGTAAATCATAAAAAAAATGTTCAGTTTAAATATCACCTAAATGCATTATCACATAAATATGCAATATATGCATGTGATGGCGAATATCTGAAGTTAACAATGAATGGGGTCACTCTATATTTAGAACTTTTCAGATTAATATTTAATTATTTCTTAGTGAACTGAATACAGACCAGCCATTAAGAATTAATCTCTACCAGTGTCATGAACTCTTGGAATATTAAGTGGTCAACAGAGACATAATCACGCAGCTTAATATGTACATTTGTGATTCTTGTCTGTGATAACCACAGAATTTTTTTCAGAGCTGACAAATACATAGGTATCAGAGAGTTGATAGCATCATAATAATGAATGTTGATACCTGTTTGGATTTTTTGCTGCTCATAAAAATATAGTCAAACGATAAAGAAGTGCTAATTAACTGTTTTCATTACTCTCTGAAGTCATCCTGCCAATAAAGCATATATATTTCATGTCAGTCTGGACATTTACAAGCTATATTTTTATTCTTTGTACAAATAATACACATTTTCAATTTTATTGGACTAAACAATGCAAACTCAACAAATAAAAAAATGTAGTTATATAAATTCAGTGAAATTATTTCCATCTCCGATAGTTCTATTTGGGTGGTTAATATTAACATTGCTTTGAATCAAAATGCCACTGCTGAAAGTCATGGCTCAGTTAAAATCAGAAAATAAAAAAAATGACAGTATCAAATTACAATAATTTTATTTGTTTGCTACTCTAATAATATCAAACATTTAACCCACCTCAGCTGTGATGGAGGAGACAATCCTCTTCGATCAGTATCATTACCATACTTTGGTTCTTTTTGGAAATGTCCTCAGACACAGTTTAGTAACAGCTCAGCCAACGTGCATTATTTATACAGGAATGAGCCAAACAGATAATGTTACCCTAAGTCAGTGTAGTTGATACATTTAAGGTGCCCTTCGCAGCTATTACGGGGAGCCCTCGCAAACTTTCAGACACATGCATCTAGAGCTTTTGAAGGACACTACCTGCAAAACTCAAGAGGACAAAAAGTGTAACTGGAGTACTTTCCCAAGGCATGAAAAAGCTTGTAGCACATGACAAAAGGGATGCTGACATTCATGGATGCCTGAGATAAAGAGCCTTTTGTCTATGGGAAATCTCTTGCCAAAATTAGCACAACAGCCAAGGACAAGACTCTGTCGGACATTTCTGAAATGTGAGGAATACACCTGTAAGGTAGAGTCCTGAAACAAAAGGAGCTATCAGCATTTTGGCTTTTGTGTTAAGTGGAAATTATTTTGACTTAGGCTTACACTCAAGAGAATTATTAGACATAATTCATAACTATTTTTGTGATGAAAGAGATCTGCTTGCACTTTATGCTCATTTATGCTACGTTGAACCTGTATTCCACATGGGACATTTGTATTACTGTTTGAGTTTTGTGTCACTGACCACCCATTTTTGATAGAGTGACGTATATTAGCATGACTTTTGGAAAAGGATAAAATGCCACCAAAAAAAGCTGACAAAGCTGCACCTAAGAAAGGTGACAAGGGAAAGGGGGAAGCCAAAGAAGATACAAAGGCAGCAAAAGATGACAAGAAAGGGGGGAAGGGAGGCAAAGAGCCTCCTAAAGGGAAAGGGAAAGGAAAGGGCAAACAAGCTCCTAGTGAATCTGAGGAAGCCTCTGACGTGGAAAGGAGTGAGGTTGAGGACAGTGAGGCAGCAGATGAAGAGGATGTGCAAAGTGAGGATGATGGTGCTAAAAAAGGGAAAGGGAAAGCTGCACTGAAGGGAGCATCCAAAGCTATGGCAGTGAAAGCTGTAGCTAAGCCAAAGCGTGGCCAAGCAGCGGAGGAAGGTGTTGATCCAAAAACTGGTAAGCGTGCCAATATTAAGGCTGCATCTAAAGTTGTGGCAGGATTCCACGCTGAAGAGAAGAAGCCACAACTTCAGCTAGGCAAAATGAAGGACATAAACCTGAAAGGGGCATCTTCAGCTATGATAGGCATTGCAGGAAAGTCCCCATTATTCGCAAAGCCAGCCCCCAAACAATCAAAAAAGCTAAAAAGCACATCTAGGCTTTTCATGGGACTATCTGGCAGCAAGAAGAAAAAAGGCATGACCCCAAAGTCATTACAAAGTACATCAAAGTTGTTTTCAGGCTTTGGAAAGTCAAAAGCTACAGAAGAAGACAAAAATAAAAAAGAGGAGGGTGGAAGAACATTCTTGTTACTCAATATTGGTGGAAAAGCAAATAAAAATGCAGCAGCAACCTCTGGACTAGGAGGCAAATTCAAAGGCTTCTTTGGTAAAAAGAAAACTGGAGCTGCACAATTCAAAAGTAAAGGATGGGCTCTGGGAAAGATATCAGGAGCAGCAAACTGGCTAACTAACAAATTCATCTCATCCAAAACATCTGGAAGACTGGGTCGCTCTGTTCGTTATGACAGGTCAAGTGTGGGGGGATATCATGGCTATCAGAATGGAGGATATGAATATGATGAGGGTGAGTTCAGCTATGAGGAAGATGACTATGTTCAAAGTAGTTACAGCAGAAATAACCCCCGGGGACATTATAGGAGCAGGAATCATGACACCTATGGTGAGGGGCGCTTCAGAGGACCACATCAGTATGACTACTTTGAAGATGATCAGGAGTATTATGATTATCCTGAAGATGAGTATGGCTACTATGATGAGGAGAATGATTATTATGATCCTATGTATGAGGATGAGTATGGCTATTTTGATGAAGACTATTACGACCAGTATCAGTATGATGGAAGACAACCATATGGTTATTATGACGATAGAATAGACTATGATTACAGGCACCAGAGAACTGATGAATTTGGATATCCTGTTGATGGTATGGAATACTATGATGAAATGGGTTATGCTGTGGAAGATGAATTTGGCTTCCCTGGTAATGATGTGGAATACTATGACTATGGATACTATCCAGAACAGTTTGACTATTATGGTGATCAGCAAAATTATTACAGTCAATATGATGGTGTTACAGATGCCAACATGATGTATCAAGGTTATCCATATGTTTACTATCCAAATCAGTACATCTACAATGGAGAAAGCACTGCAGTTTACCTTGACCCTCAGATGGTTGCTAACCAGCCATTTATGTACACAGTGGAAGATGTCATGGAACCAACAGAACCCTCAGGAATGTATGCTAATGAATATGTACAAATACCAACAGAAGGAATACTGACTGAGGATTCATTCAGATTCCCAAGACCACAAGTAAAAATGTTTGGAAAAGAAAAACTTGAAATTGCAAATCCAATGCAAGTCCCCAGGAATGATTTTGAGATGATTCCAGATCAATATGAAAATCAGCAATTTGCTTCACCTACGAACTTTCCTTTATATTCTCCACAGCAATCAGAAGCTGTACAAAGGTCATTTTCTCCCACGCCTGTATTGATTCAGCAAGCACCAGCATCTTTTATACCACCTGGTAGTCCCATTTTAACCCGAACACCCCAAATACCATACTCGCCTGTTCTTCAGGCAAGACACTTTTCGTCTCCAATGCCAGTGTCACCTGCCCCAAGTAGACATTATTTTGGACCACTCTCAACACCATCATCTCCAGTTTTGTCTGTAAGGAGATTTGATCCCACTATGGTTGAACAAGTATCTCCCCATTTAGTCTATCCAGATCCTATGTTTCAGAGACATGAAAATGTCCAACCAACAACACTGAGACAATTTAACCAACTCCCCTCACCACAGCTCTCTATAAGACAAAGCAATTTTTCACCAGGTCGAAGCAGCCCTATACCTCGCCAAAGATCTGATATGTATGAGGAAACGTATCCAAGATTCTCACCAAGGCAGTCTAGAATGTTTAGCCCAACATCATACAATAATAATGCACAAAGGCAGTTCTCTCCCATTCAAAGGAGAAAATTTAGCCCCCCTTCTTCTCCACAACCGTCCAGACGAGCAGCATCACCTTTAGCTTCCTTAAGAGGAAAATCTCCAACACCCCAGAGAAAGCCATTTGTTTCTGGAGCACCATCCCCTCTTGTTAATGGAAGAGAGAGTCCTCCAATGTCTCCACGAGGATCAATGAGAAGGAGAAGTCCTCCTTCTTCACCTAGACCACCACTGAGGCAAAGTTCCCAAGCTAGTCCTGCCCCTCCAATAAAATCTCGTTTCAGGCCAATTGGTAGAAGCAAGGAGTCTTTCATGTCATCAAGATCTGTCAGGAAAAGTTCTTTTTCACCACAACCATCTTTACAGAGGAGGAGCCCTCCACGGTCTCCAACAATAGGCCAACAGTCACTAGAAGAGAGCTCTCCATACCCACCCCGCAGAGCCACATCTCCCACCCAAAGACCTGTGTCTCCAAGACCAATATCCCCCTTTGCCTCTAGATCTCAGAGACCTCTTTCCCCATCACCATCAGCTTTTTCTGGCAGAATTCAACATGACCCACAACATCTACCAACTCGTTCCTCCACACGTAGATTCAGAGGATTTGGTGGCAACAAAGTGCCAATGGGAACAGTTAAGCCATCTCCTGTTAATCCAATTTTGCAAAGAAAAAGTCATCATGGCGCTCCTCAAATGCAAAATGTTGCTCCGTTCAGATCTCCAGTCCATAATGTACCCATGAGTCCAGGAGCTTTGAATCAGAGTGCTAGATCCTCACCCATCATGTTTGCAAGACAAGGATCCAGACCGGCAGGTTTTCAAGACTCAAAGAGATTCTTTCCACCTGGAACACCAAATCCGCAGAGAGGTTTTCACAGACCTGTTGGGAGAGGGCGTCCTGTTGTGAGAGTACCAATAAGTCCTGTTCCTCTCAGACAATCAATAAGAGGCCAGAACCATCCTCTTGTAATGAATGCTCAACCACCTTTTCCCCAACATGTTCCAATAAAACGACCAGGAGTACCTTCACCACAGCTCTCTGTAAGACATGTTCCAACACCATGTCCGTCACCTCAGCTTTCAGTGAGAGCTGGTTCACCAATGTCTGTACGCTCTCCATCGCCGATCCTCTCACAGAGAAATGCTATGCATAATGAATTAATCAATCGCGCTTCACTCAGATCACAATTTCAATTGAGTAGCACTCCTCAGCCTCAGATAATAACTGAATTTGCCCAGAGAGTTGAACAAGGGCCATCTCCTCTACTAACAAATGCTTTACAGAACCCAAATCTTGCTGGTGCTTCATTCAGTTCACCACTTCCAAGGTTTAAATCCCCAATGTCACAGATCAACCAAAGTTTATCTCAGAGCTCTTCTCCAGCCTTATCAAATGCATTACAAAATCCACTTCTCCGTAATGCCACTTACCGCTCACCTTTGCAAAGGTCTGCATCTCCTCATTCTATGGTGGCACCTCAAGAGGTTCAGGTAAACAATCAGAGTTCTTCTTCAATGCTCTCTAATGCATTGCAAAACCCTTACCTACGTAATGCCTCCCTCACTTCCCCACTGCAAAGAAGCACATCTCCATATTCTCCCACGCCTGCTCAGCAGGCACCACAGAACATTTTGCAATCTTCTTCAGTACTAACTAATGCACTACAAAATCCTCAATTACGCAGTGCCTCATATATCTCACCTCTTCAGCGAAATACATCTTTATATGCTCCAGTGATGTCTCAACCTGAACAGCAAACATCAGTATTATCAAATGCACTTAAGAATCCTAACTTAAGAAATGCATCCTATACCTCTCCTTTACAGAGGAGTCCTACTCCTTTCATGCAAGCACAAGCACAGGATTATTCTTCACCTTTGTCAAATGCATTAAAGAATAGAAACCTTCAAGGTGCTTCCTTTCGGCTACCTGATGGATCAATAATATCTAGGAATTTTGGAGGCCAAAAAGAGCAGGCTACTACATCTGTTCTGTCAAATGCTTTGCAAAATCCCAATCTCCGGAAAGCAACTTATAGGCTCCCTGATGGTACGCTAATCAGAAATGAGCCAGAACAACCAGCTCAGTCTTCTTCACTGCTATCCAATGCTCTTCAGAATCCTAACATTCGAAAAGCAAGTTACAGGCTTCCCGATGGAACACTTGTATCCAATACCACTGATCAAACTGTGGACACAACAAAATCCTCACCATACTTGGGAAGTGCTCTACAGAATATTAACCTACGTAAATCTGCCTATAAACTACCTGATGGTGCTCTTTTTTCCCGAAACCAACCGGTAGAGCAGTCACCCTCTCCACTTCTCTCAAGTGCTCTTCTGAACTCAAACCTTCGTAAGGCTTCCTATAGACTTCCTGATGGAACACTTTTGACTAAGAGCTCTAAACAGGAACCAGAGCAATCAATTTCATCTCATTTGTCAAGCGCATTGCAAAATGTTGGTAAGGCCAACTATCGCTTACCTAATACCTCTGGCCTGTTTAGAAATCCTAAACAAGAGCAAGCTCCTCCTTCAATGCTGTCTAGTGCTCTTCTAAACCAAAACCTTCGTAAAGCATCTTACAGACTGCCTGATGGATCAATCGTAACAAGAGGTAAACCAGCTCAAAGTGAATCACCCAAATCACCCTTTCTGGGAAATGCCTTGACGAATGTTAACTTGCGCAAAGCCTCCTACAAGTTGCCGTCAACACTGGGACGTTCTCCAGAGGACCCAAGGTATGCAGTAGTGACCCCTCAGATTCAGGGTCAGTCTGGTGAACACTGGGCTCAAAATCAAATAATAGATCTTCATGAGCCAGATGATGTATGGTCTTCAGAAAGAGTCCTCCCTCATCATACTGTTCAGAACCTCACAAAATGGTCCATGTATAGGGATGAAGAACTGGAGAATTTTGTCATCCCTGTGTTTCCTGGCCAAGAGACAGATAGCACAGAACCTGCATGGCTACCAGATAGAGAAGGTGAACCTCAAGGGAACTGGTATGACAAGGTAACATAACTGGCATATAGTTACTCTTTATAAGAAAATGTTGGCCATCTTTTTATTGCTATCCAAATGTTTCCTATGGAATTATTCTACAGTAGAAACAAAACAGAACTAATAGTACAATATCTGTACCACTAAAATAATGCTATGGTATGACTGAAGCTTCAGGTTAAAAAAAATAGATTAGAAAGACTGAAATTTAGATTTAAAACTATGGGTCAAAAATAATGTTGGGTAATGTGAAATATCAAAGGAAAATATTATGACTTTGGTATTGACTGGATATTAGACAATATAGACTAGGGGTGAATGGATGTATGATTTGGTACTGTATTTAAATTTGTGTATACTTAAAAAATACGATGCACCAAAATACACCCGGCCATGCCAGCTTTATCACAACAGCATACAGGTATCGTTTCAATAGACCTTCGCTGTAGCAGCATATTTAATTTTGGAAAGGAATGAAAACAATGCTGTGAGGGATAGAAGTACAGTGTGTTCAATGGATTGTACTATTGTTTAACAACATGCCAGTTGTTGATTAAACATCTTTCCAAAAATCTTTCAGTAGACTCAATAAAATAGTGCATGCCATTGCAAAGACAATAAGATTATCAAGTCTGTCCCTCACAGCCTCATTTTCATCCATGTAAAATTAAATATAGCGTCTATCCTGACTAAGGTCTATAATTATAGTGTGAAGTACTGGCTTTATATCATGTTTGGTGTACACATTGTTTTACACAATATTTCTTGATTTACTGAAATACTTTTTAGATGTACTCAATTCGAAGTCTGCCCACAATGGTGTATCGTGAACGTGCAGAAGAGGATGGGTTTGAGGACATGACACAGCTTGAGTATGAAATTATTGAACAAGATGAATGCTATATATAGTTAAATTTTGTGTTCACTTTTAAGTGCTTTTATAAAGAATAAAACTTTTTCCAGGGACCTGCATGAAGGTGCTGTTTTGCTGAATTTGAAGAAAAGGTTTGAACGCAATTTGATATATGTAAGTCAATTGCAAAGTCCATTGCATATTGAAAGCTTTTATTCATAAAGAAACACATGAATGTATTATCCATGTTCTACATATCCATAAACCACTATTAAAATTTAAAACACTACTATTCTGTAAATATTTTAGTTTTGTGTGAATTTAAAAAAGAAAATAATCAATGATCTGTTATCAAAAACAGATTATAAAAAAAAAATAAATTAAAAAAAAAATGTTTTTTTTCCCCAAGACTTACATCGGAAGTATTCTGGTGTCTGTTAATCCCTACAAGATGTTCAACATCTACGGAACAGACATGGTTCTGCAACACAAAGGGCATGCACTTGGAGAGAATCCTCCGTAAGTTAATTAATAAATTAATAAATTAATTCTTAATACTTTGAACCCTTTACTTTAAACTTAAGTAGCATTTAACCAATACTTACAAGATGACCTTTTTATCAATGCTAGGCTAATTCCTTGTATTTAACTTTTTTCTTAAATGTTTTGAACTTATCCATTGTGTCTGCAGACATCTATTTGCTATTGCAAACGCCTCATACACAAAAATGATGGATGCCAAAGAAAACCAGTGCATTATTATCAGGTAGGATTATTATTTTTTTTTATTATTAATTTATTTTGAATACTGTTCAACTAACCTAACTCATAATGTGTTTTGCAAAGATCAATTAAAAGAAATGACAGAATTCAAATAGCTAATCTATGTCCTGTCACCTTAAGTAGTCTTTTACACTGATGGAGCCATCAGTGTCAGTTCTACTTGACACAGCTGATCGCCTGGAACATTTTAAACCTAGCTCTGATGGAGATACCTGTAAGGAAAGACTACTGATGTCTAGGCCATGATTGCACCAGCAGATCATGTCTCTGTGAAATGCACCCATGGCTGTTCAAAGTATCTGGAACAACAGTCACACTCAAGCATTCGATTTCACTTGTGTCTGATGATCAGACACCTCGCTCATTACTTAAGTGCATGGCAAAAGACAAGAAAATCGGTTCCTCGCTTGCCAAGCCGCATTCCATGCCAATTAAGTAGTTAAACTGGGACTTTAGGGAGTTATAGTCAACATGTGGACTAAATGTGCTTATTGTCTTTCAGTGGGGAGAGTGGCTCTGGTAAAACAGAGACCACAAAGCTAGTTCTCCGGTACTTAGCCGCAATACATCACAAACAGAACATCACGCAGCAGGTATGAGTTAAGCTAATGAGATCTTTGAAAACTGTTAAACTCAGTTCATGCACATTTTATAACTTATCTTTTTCTTTTATTTTACTTTTATATGCCATGATACAGATTGAGGTATTGTACTTTTGTGTGGCCTTCTGTTGTTTGCAACCTTTATATGTTGCATGGCTTGTTGCACTTTGTAATACGCAAGTGTGCAAACATTTTTTAATTACCTGTAGGTTATTAATCAATTTATCAGAAGTGTTTAATAATCTATATAGTATCTCCAACTAAAAGGACATGCTTTCTAGAAACAATAAAGCAAAAAAATGTGTTGTTCATATTTGGAATTGCTATATTTTGAAATGCTATATGGAAGACAGTAAATATTAAGACTTGCTGTCATAGAATGTCATAGCATTTTGTCTTATTGCACTGGCAGATTATTTTGACGTTATAAACAGGTTCAGAAACAAGTGAAAAAAAAATCTGCCAGTGCAGCATGAAAAAATACGTTCAAGATACACTCTATGAACACATGCAGTCTCTGTAACTATTTTAGATAGTTTAACATGAAAACAGGACAAAAATATTAACATGTTTTTTTATTGATACGTCCACACATTAATTTATGGCTTAATTTACAGATTCTCGAAGCTACTCCTCTTTTAGAGTCTTTTGGAAATGCCAAAACCGTACGAAATGATAACTCCAGTCGATTTGGGAAATATATGGAAATATTTATGGAAGAGTAAGTTCATCAATACCAAATCCCTTTACTATGTTATTGATACACCTAGCAAGAGGAAACGCTTATTTGGAGTACCTTTACAACTGAAAGAGGATAACAGTGTCAAGATTACCATGATGCTGGTTAAAATGACTGTATGTTGGAGTACATGGGTTAAGTTGCAAATTACATATTAATGCTTGTCTATTTTTCCTGCTCCAAACAGAGGGATAATCAGCGGTGCCATAACCTCACAGTATCTACTTGAAAAATCCAGGATTGTGTTTCAGGTACTGTTCATAGTGCACATACAGACATTTTAAATAATCATTTATTAAACAAATTCTTTATAGATACACTACCGTTCAAAAGTTTGGGATCGGTAAGATTTTTAATGTCTTTAAAAGAAGTTTCGTCTTCTCACCAAGGTTGCATTTATTTAATTAAAAATACAGTAAAATCAGTAATATTGTGAAATATTATTACAATTTAAAATAACTGTTTTCTATTTGAAAATATTTGAAAATGTAATTTATTCTTGTGTTGGCAAAGCTGAATTTTCAGCATCATTACTCCAGTCTTCAGTGTCACATGATCCTTCAGAAATCATTCTAATATGCTGATTTGCTGCTCAAGACACATTTATTGTGTACAATTGTACAAAATATTTGTGTACAATATTTTTTTTCAGGATTATTTGATGAATAGAAAGTTCAAAAGAACAGCATTTATGTGAAATATAATCTTTTGTAACATTATAAATGTCTTTACTGTCACTTTTGATTGATTTAATGCATCCTTGCTGAAAAAAAAATATTAATTTCTTTTAATTCTTCTCAAAAAAATAAAAATAAAAATTCTTACTGACCCCAAACTTTTGAACGGTGGTGTATAATGTTACAGAAGCTTTGTATTTCAGATAAATGCTGTTCTTTTGAACTGTTTTTAACATTGATAATAATATAAATGTTTCTTGAGCAGCAGATCAGCATATTAGAATGATTTCTGAAGGATCATGTGACAATGAAAACTGGAGAAATGATGCTGAAAATTCAGCTTTTCCAACACAGAAATAAATTACATTTTATATTATATTCCAATAGAAAACAGTTATTTTAAATTGTAATAATATTTCACAATATTACTGTTTTTACTGTATTTTTAATTAAATAAATGCAATCTTGGTGAGCAGACAAAACTTCTTTTAAAAATATTAAAAATCTTACCGATCCCAAACTTTTGAACGGTAGTGTAAGTACAATGTTCATTTTTCTCCATTTCCTTATTTTTTTCTCTCTCAGGCCAAAGATGAAAGAAACTATCACATTTTTTATGAGATGCTCGCAGGCCTTCCTTCACAGCAGAAGCAGTCTTTCTACCTTCAAGACGCCGAGACGTATTATTATCTCAATCAGGTGAGGCCATGGTTTAATCAGCTAGATTATTATAGCACAAAATGCCTCAAAAGTTAGACGGCTGTTCTCTTTCATGGATGCTCTATTTGGTTGCAAGGGTGGAGACTGTGAGATTGTTGGCAAGAGTGATGGGGAGGATTTCCGCAGGCTCCTCAGCGCCATGGAAATACTTCACTTCAGTGCCGAAGACCAGAACGGTATCTTCAGAATCCTGTCTTCCATCCTCCACTTAGGAAATGTCTTCTTCGAGAGATATGAGGTACAATGAAACTCAATCAAATGGATGTATCCTTGCCTTCCCCTTCATGATGCTGCACTATAATGCTCTATTTCAGTAGTGCCATGCAATAAGTTTGATTTTTTTTTTTTTTTTGTCTCCTTATCTTGGCAGACTGAATCTCAGGAAGTGGCATCAGTTGTGAGTGCTCAGGAGATCCGAGTGGTGGCTGAACTTCTACAGATTTCACCAGAGGGTCTACAGAAGTCCATTACTTTCAAAGTCACGGTAAGAAAACATGCCTGATAATGTCTTCAATACATGACAAAAGATAATGTAGGTTGATTTTTTTTTGGATATGTTATAGCCTATTCTTATTGGTATTTTCTGCTTGCTATCCATGCAGAACTGTACACAAATTACCCACATTTAGGACCAATTCACATTGCACCGACAGATACTGAGTCTGACCAACAGCACCAGACACGATTGTTGGGTTTTGTCGGATCAGTGTGTTATCCATGTGTTTGTTTTCACTGATTGAACTTGTTCAGTTGTCATTTGTCGAGTTGTAGAATGTCTAAGAATTGACATACTTCAGTCTGGTGATTGTCCGCATTGGTCGACGTCTATTGGTGCAGTGTGAATTGGCCTTTACATTTGCCAATGTCAAATCTTGGCAATAATTTATTGACTCTGTAAATTTCATTTCATCATTCAGCACTGAAAATTAAAACAATATCCCTCTAGTTTGTCTTCCTCTTATCTAACTTCTTCCTCTTATCTACTCGTATTACAGTGCCAATATAAAACTGTAGGGAGGATTATTATATACACTAGACCCAAAACATTTGGACACTTAAGCCGCATTTAAAATGTTTTATTGCATATATATATATATATATATATATATATATATATACACACACACACCCACACATAAATACACACAGTCAAACCAAAAATTATTCAGACACTAGATATATATTTTTATATTTTTTACTAGTGGGTACAGGACACTATAATTCATTTATGTAAGTGAGGATAGCAAAATAAAGTAAAGTGTGACATATTATTACCAAAAAATTCTTCATACAGTGGACTACCAGTAAAATTGATAAAAATTTGGTGACCTGACCATGTTTTGCTTAAGTGTTATCTGACATAATTAAGATTAAATTTTTTCTGACACAGTTTAACTCTGAGATTTTGTCATATTTTATTACCTAATAAACTAAAGTGAATAAACTGTATTAATGAATGAAATGTTCAAGGTGTCTGAATACATTTTGGTTTGACTGTATATATATAATCATGTTGAATTAAATAATAAAAGAGCAAACCAATGCAAAACCATTACTAACTTCACTTTTCTGAGCTATTTTTGCAACGACTTTAACCAACTGGTGTTTAGGTGATTTCCACCATGTAGAAAGTCAGTTCCCCCAAAGTCCACACAGATGTAGTTTATCAAAATATAAACAAGATAATATATGCTTGAAAGGCACACTGTCCTTTCTTCACACTAGATGTCATATTGTTATATAATGTAATGATATTCTTATATTTTTAAGTGTGACAATATTTAGTTTATTGTGTATTTCACTGTTTGCGACAACCTGGAATTAAGGATATCAACAGGAAGAGTCCGCAACTCACCTCTAGACCTTACATGACCTCCTGGCAGAACTCACATCAAGGCCCCATGCCAAGTGTCAGCACACAGTTAGTGAAGGACTTATCATTACATCAGTTTCTTTTAAGTCCTTTGGAAACACTGATCCAAATGCCAACACTGTTCAATTTGACAGCAAGCACATGGCACCAAAAGAAAGCCGCAAATGGTGTCGTATAAACCCCAAATCCCTCATAGAGTATAACATGACAAGCTGATTATGGCAGGGCAACAGGCCATAATACTATGGTAACCAGTGTAACCCAGTCAGGGAAAACCCTGGCAGAAACAAACATCAAGGCTCCCATCAGTCCCATCATAGACTGTGTTACAGTCCTAAGAGTGTAGCAGATACCACTCAACCCTCTGCAGGGGTGCCACCAAGAGGTCTGTCGCAGTATTAACCCTGCTTAACCAGTTCACCACAAACACTGTAAACTTGCTTGTGTAGTAATTGCAAAACCTAAAAGACAGTTCTACGGTGTGAACTGTGAAACAAAATTTCACTATAGAGTGCAACAGTGCCAGCCCACTTTATAAAACTATCGATTTAAAGATGTTTATTATATATAGAGAAAAAATTCTATTTTAAGTTTATTACTAAATATGCATTTAAACAGTATATAAATATTTAAGTAGTTTGAGAGCATAGGGAGATTGACTCATTTACATAATTTATAATGTTTCTTGGGAGTGGTTGGGCACTAAAGTGCTCTCTGATTGGTGGAAATTTCTCTGAAGAATCATGGGTGATGTAGTTTTTTTTTTTGCCCTGAATTACACTGTTGAACAGGGTTATTTAGAAAAAATAAGTTGACAGTGTGGGCTGATGGCTTCAACAAAAGCATATATCATCTAACAACTTAATATCTCATGGTAGATCTGTCTTTAGAGGTTTATTAGTTTTCATTTTTATTTCAATCTTAGTTAAAGGTTTAGTAATTTTGTGTTTTGTCATTTATTTTTAGTTTTTAAGTTAAAAAAAAAAAAAAATATATATATATATATATATATTATTATATTATATATTTTTTATTCATTTTTATTTCAGTTTTAGTTTTCATCATTTTAGTACATCAAGTTTAGTACAAAACTAAATTAAAATGACAAATGTTTTCTTGGCAAGATATCATTCAAAATCAATTCCCATATGGAGAAAATGCATGGGATTTTTTCATTTTTCTTTCCAGAACCTGACTGTTGCTCTCTATAAACTAAAATCCTCAATCAAACAGAGCAATGTTATGACAGATTATTAGCTTCTATTCCAGTCTAATTTATTTATGAAATCAATTCAATGGTTAGCCCAATAGTAAAATCTCTCAAATGTGTCAATCAAACCATATAGAGCACTTATTCAAAATAGAGTTCCTATTCAAACCTGAAATATATCTGAAATGATCCATATTTCCACACCAACAAAAGCAAAGTGAAGGTAAAGTGTTTTAAGTTCCAACATTCCTTGTCCAGCACAGTTTCTAGAAAAAAAAAGGAAGCATCCAGGGTTTCCTTATGAACTCCCAATTGTTTCCATTCCACATATTTTCCATCTGAGGTATCAAGAGATGATTCCTCAACCTTCCTCTGGTGGAGACCATCAACATGTCCGTGTTCCGTTTCAGCATCTTTCCTCACATCAGATCCACATCAGTTCCTGATTTCAGATGCATCATTGAAAAAACTTTCATATGATCCTTTACACAGCATCTTGTTTCAGCCCAGCCTTTGTCTCAGTCTAGGTTAGAGCCAGTGCTCATCAATGTTCACAGCCCCATTGCCATGTTGAAATGTGCTAAGGCATTTAGACTACTACTCATGGCTGCTAGTGTGACACCTTTGAGGGCTCTTCAGTGTAATTCTTTTAATTAGAGGAAGGTACTCCCTATGTAACAGGAGAGGGCCATACTCAAAGTAATTTCCCTTTGTCCAATTGAATTGGATGGTGATCTCATGCTACTAGGTCTTTCTTATCTGATGAAACCATTAAGCCCTGCTTTCAGACATTGACACCAGGTTTTTTTTATCCTGCTAAGAGACAGATCTATGCAAGTGAAGAGAATAAGAAGGGGAATTCTTCTACCACAGTGTTAAACTATTTAAGGAAAGATTTTTTATTTAAAGGCCTTAATGTCATCATTTGAAAGGGATTAGTATAGTCTTGCCACAGATGCCGGGATGTGTTTACATCTACCAACACTAGTGCTGTAGGCTGATCCTCTTAAGGGCCATATCAGTTTCACTTGCCTAAAGATACTGCATCAGCAACATTTCATCTCAAGAGATCAACAATATTTAAACAAAGCTGTTTTCCAATAAAAGTACTGTGTTTTATTAACAGAATATTCCAGTTGACCCCTTTCAGAAACTTTGCTGCAGTATTTCTGATAATTCTGTATACTTTCATATAGGAAACAATGAGGGAGAAGATCTACACCCCCCTGACTGTTGAGAGTGCAATTGATGCCAGGTAGGGAAATTCCTACAATGCATTTCTATATGCTTACACTTTGCTAATTGCCAAACAAACAAATATTGCTAAATAAAAACAATTGGAGGCTTGCTTCCACCACAGAAAAACAAAATTGAAAAGGTAACGTTAATTGCAACTTTTTATCTCACAATTCTGACTTTCTTTCTCACGATTACTAATTTCAATCTCACAATTTGGACTTTCCCCCCCTCAGAATTGCGAGTTTATATCTCACAATTCTAACCTTATATCTTGCAATCCCGAGTTTAAAACTGGTAATTCTGACATTTTTTCCTCATAATTGTGAGAAATTCAGAATTGCAAGAAAAAAGGGTCAGAATTGTGATTAATTTGCAGATATAAATTTGTAATTAAAGGGTTAGTTCACCCAAAAATGAAAATTCTGTCATTAATTACTCACTCTCATGTCGTTTCACACCCGTAAGACCTTCGTTAATCTTCAGAACACAAATTAAGATATTTTTGATGAACTCCGATGGCTCAGTGAGGCCATTCAAACTCTCAAGGTCCATAAAGGTAATAAAAACAAAAAAATTGAAACAGTTTATGTGAGTTAAATAATGACTTTCAACAATATCTATATGGGCTGATTTCAAAACACTGCTTCTTGAAGCTTCTGAGCTTAATGAATCTTTCGTTTCGAATTAGTGATTCGGATCAAACGGCTAAACTGCTGAAATCACACGACTTTGGCGCTCCGATTCGCTGATTCGATTCGTAAAGCTTCATGAAGCAGTGTTTTGAAATCGGCCCATATAGATATTGTTTAAAAGTCTTTATTTTGTTTTTTTTGCCGCACAGAAAATCTTCTCGTCGCTTTATAATATTAAGGTTGAAACACTGTACTCACATGAACTATATTTTTATTACCTTATGGACCTTGAGAGTTTGAAAGGCTTTGCTGTCAGTGGAGGCCTCCCTGAGCCATCGGATTTCATCAAAAATATCTTAATTTGTGTTCTGAAGATGAACGAAGGTCTTATGGGTGTGGAACGACATGAGGGTGAGTAATAAATGACATTATTTTCATTTTTGGGTGAACTAACCCTTTAAAAAACTGAGACTTTATGTCTCACAATTCACATTTTTTTGTTCTAACACAATTCTTGTCAGAATTGTGAAATAAAAAGTCACAATAACTTTTTTTTTATTTTTTATTCTGTGGCAGAAACAAGCTTCCATTAAAAGCAAATATTGATTTAAAAATTTTTTTTAAGTTTTTATTCTACTTTTTTTCTATTTGATTCGTAGCTAAGAAAAAAATAGTTTGTTACAATTTACAAAAAAGCGCTGTTGCTGTTCGCGAACTTCCGCCAGATTTAACCACGCCCCCTCTTTCTACGACATTGCTTTGGCCGGTGTTTTTTTGTTGTTTTTACCTGTCAAGCAGAAGAAAAGCGAGCTCGGCATCTGCTTTCAACGCTGTGAAGTTCTCAACACCCTCCAGTGATGAAGTTTAACGATGTTCCCTCTCATCTTGCTTTTTTTTGGTTTCGTCTTTTGGTCTGTTTTAATTTCCTCTGTCTTCCTTCTGTTTTGACTTTGTAAGCCGTATTTCGCATCGCAAATGAGAAATCGCGAACATTTCGCACTCTACAAGCTTCTGAAAAGTACTTTAAATTCATCTATCATCCTCTCAGCGTCCAGTTTCCCTTATGGCGCGGTAAATGATTGACAGGCTGGCAAAAAGTGCCCCTAAAGCCTTCTGATTGGCTGAATCTGACGCGACCCATTGTCTCGAGATCAGCGTGATATGACAGTTATATTTTTCATTAAGTAGGATAATTATCTGAATAATTCCATAAAAATCACTTAAGGTAACATCAAGTGAAGTTGTCTGGCAAGGCACACTTTCTAGAATTAAACAAAAAATAAAAATAAAACAATAAATAAAAGAATGCAGTCAATTCACAAGGGGTTTAATAAATAATAATGGAATTATGAAATAAATAATAACAATTCTGGAATTGAAAAAAGAAAGTAATGAACATTCAGATGTACACTATTACAATTAAAATCATTGTCATGAAAACTACTGTGCATTGAGGTAATAAAATTATGGTAATTTTCCCTCTCAACCATAACAGAGATGCTGTTGCCAAGATCCTGTATTCCCTTCTGTTCAGCTGGCTAACAGACAGAATAAATACGCAGGTTTATCCTCGGAACGAAGCACTATCTATCTCCATCCTTGATATCTATGGATTCGAGGTATGGCGCTGTAAACTTGTTTGCCCACGACAGTAAAAGGTTTTGCTAATACTCTTCGTTGTGGTAAAATTTGGATTGCATTCGACTGAATCACACTTTTTTTGTGCTTTGTAGGATCTTACCTTCAACAGCTTTGAACAGCTTTGCATAAATTATGCAAATGAGTACCTTCAGTTCTTTTTCAACAGGGTCATTTTCAAAGAAGAACAAGTAAGCTGTCTCTGTTCAGTCTAATCTTCTGAGAACTGTAGATGAGTAAACTGCCTGTGGTGTGCATCTGAAAAATTACTTTCTTTTCAATATGCAAGAATGAATATAACAGAGAGCAAATCATCTGGGAAGAGGTGCCTTTCTCCGACAACCAGGCCTGCATTGACCTCATTGCAGCAAAGCCTCATGGGATACTCCGAATTCTTGATGATCAGAGCGGGTTTCCACAGGTGTCATTTCTTTTTAACGTGTTCATTCAAGTTAGTATTTATCTGTTCATCACTACTAGTTTGCATTTTAATTAACCTCCTTTTGAATGAATTTCCTCTAGGCTACAGATCATACCTTCCTTCAGAAATGCCACTATCACCATGGCAACAATCCACTGTATTCCAAGCCAAAAATGCCTCTCCCTGAATTTACTATCAAGCATTATGCTGGGAAGGTCTCCTATCAGGTGCAATTTAAACTACTTGCCTTGAAGCATCAAATATTTTAATGATTCCCTAATAAAGTATTAGTGTGGAGGAACAAACCAAACTTTTTGTGATTGAAAACATGCTTCACAGGTCCATAAATTTCTGGATAAGAATTACGATCAAGTCCGCCAAGATGTTCTTGACCTTTTTATTCATAGCAAAAACAAGGTAAGAGAAATAAATGGAACTACCATGAGCCAGGAATGAAATGACCCCAATAAACTGACCCTTATCTCGCTGTGGTTTTAGATGGTTGCATATCTGTTTATGAGCTACGCTGAGGCCCTCAACCAACAGAGATCTCATGTTGGGAAGAACAGCACAGTAACACGGCGCCATCAGGCCTCAACCGTGGCGGCCAAGTTCCAACAATCCCTCATGGAGCTCATTGAAAAGATGGAGAGGTAGACCACCTAAATTGTGCATTACGCTGTCTACACTGAATCTCTTCTGTGATTGGTTTCAGACACATGTAAGGTTTTTATCACCAAGTGATAAAATACTTCTTTCCATTTTGTACTAACAGAGCCAACCCATATTTTGTGCGATGCATAAAGCCAAACCAAAACAAGGTAAGGAACAGCAGTCACTGGGTTCAGGGTTATTAAGCTATTTGCGTCTTGGCTGGAATTGAAATCCATTGAAAGAGTGTGTAACCTTGCAGGAGCCTGGTGTGTTTGACATGGAGCTGGTCAGCGCCCAACTTAACTATTCTGGGATTTTAGAAACCATTCGAATAAGGAGAGAGGGCTATCCGATCAGAATGCCATTCGATGTCTTCCTTTTCAGGTAAGAGCTAGACATGTCAAACACGTCTGAGACCATTAACACAGAGCGATGATAAAGTTTTTCCCTTGTGTGTCTGAATTCATTAGCTACACTGCCCTCCAAAAGTTTGGAAACGCCCTAGAAAAGTGGGGTTTTGGACAATATTGGCATGAATCCTTTTTAATTTGTGATAAAATTGCACTGATAAGGGACAACACATATTTGATTATATAAACAGTTTATACATAGAAAAAAACTTAAATTTTCGATTGCTCAAAATATCCAGCATTAGCAGCTATCTGTCCTAAACTGGGTTCTGATTGGTTCATTGTATTCTAAACTTAATTGGCGATCAACTGTTGAAGCTATTAAGGTGTGCTGACCCAAAAATCTTTATTAGTTTAAACCAGTAACCAGGCATCACAGCTGGCAAAGGGGCATGTCTGACTTTGACATGTATATATATGTAATCAAAATAAAAATTATTATTGCTGGTCTTCAATGATAATGTCAAGTTACTTCAATGTATTTGCACCAAAAAATGATAAGGATTTATGCAGATATCGTCCAAAACCACACTCTGCCAGGGGTGCTTTCCAAATTTTTGAGGGGGAAGTGTATTAACTTTATGTTTTTTTAATGTATAAAAAAAGTTATAATTACTCAATTATTTGGTTGAATTTAGATACAAGTCACTGCTAGGCCTCAAACAGCCTCCACCTGCCAATGGTGAAAACTGTGTCATCATGTTAAGGAAGCTTTGCCCTGTTAGACTGGGATCGTTTCAAGTCGGTGTCACCAAGGTAAGCTTGATTCTGATAAGTGCACTTGTTACTATTCGGTACACCGTGATTTTGCTAAGTAAGACACGTTCCTGGATCAACATATTTTGTTGATCCTGGAACAACATTCCAGTCTGAAAATTTAGTCTTAACCCTATTCCTACCCCTAAACCTAATCCTACCCATAACTTATCCCTAAAATCAGAGGGGAAAGATAGGTGAATAACACTGATGTAGAAGCACCTAACCCTGGTTGCAAGCCTAAACTTGACATAAACGGTAAACTTGTCCCTCAAATCTGATTGGTTGATTGGAATGTTGTTCCAGGATCAAGAAATATGTTGATTCAGGAACATGTCTTACTTGGCAAAATCACTGGTGACCTTGCTATTCACTTGGACTGTGTCTGAAATCGCCCCCATACCCTTAAGTAGGGCACAATTTGAGGGAACAGACATTTGTAGTGGTGTCCGAAAGCATTGTGGACGTTATTGAGTGCACTTATTCAATCCCACAATGCACTGCAATAACAAGGGTACAACTGATAGAGAATACCCATAATGCACTGTTAGGGTCACGTGCCAAATGAATTCTTGCACCTCGCCAAAAGATGGCGCCCGCAGCTGAATCATTCATCCATTTTGCAAACCGCTGATCCAATGTGGTTTACAGCGTAATATCATACAGGTATAAATTCCTTTTTAATTGATTATTAAATTGTTTAATTAAGGGTTATACATGCTAGTTTCCACAAAAAGTTGAGAGATTACAGTTGCGTCCCAAATGACGCACTATACACTATGCACTTATAAACTATGTACTTATGCACTATGCACTCATCCATGTAGTGCGTGAATTGTATAAGGTTATTTTGTCATTAAACATCAGAGTCTGATACCCTCTCCTCCTCCGCTACGTAATTAAAGCCGTGACAGATGAGTGCATGTTCCACACTTCTTTTTGGAATTTTCAGTGTGAACACACTAGTCGCACTATTTATACTTAAAGACGTCATAGAAAAGTGCATAAGTACGCGAATTGGGACGCACCTTACTACTGGAGCTGCCAGTTAGCTAAGTGTCAAATGATTGTTAAACAGCAAGCACAAACTACACAAAAGCAGCAGCCCTTCCAGTGCACTCAGTGTCCGAATTCACTCATTTTCATTCACTTCTTCAAGTAAACTATATTAATAGACTAATATCAGGAATAGTAATTGAGGGTATAGGGGGTGATTTCAAACACAGTCATTGTCTCAGACCGAAAGATGTCACTCCATGATGAGAAAGGTCTTGCTATGTGAGACTACTCTCCACATCTGCTTTTAGTACTTGATTGCACCTTTTATTTTTTGTTAGTTGTTCATGAAAGAGGACATATACTTCCTGTTGGAGAGTAAGAGAGACAGAGTAAGGCATGTAGCTGCCCTAACTCTGCAGCGTTACACCAGGATGTTCTTTGTGAGAAAACGCTATACAGCCTTTCGCATGAAGATCATACGGCTGCAGGCCCACTGCCGAGGATTTCTCACAAGGTATTCATCATTTCTTATTCTCACTCTAAATCAATGGTTCTCAACCTTTATGACCAACCTCATTGTCAATAATATTTCTGATGCTTCTGCTATGATGACAAAGTTGCTAATTTTCAGACTTTTTATTTACAGAAACTAGGGGCCATATTTACAAACAGCTTGCGCCAGCCAGCGCAAAAACTCTTTTGGTGTTAAAAGACTGTCGGGATTTACTAAAGACGCGTAGTGATGAATTAGCATGGATACAAGTTATTTTTGCGACTGACCTTTTTGCATATGCATTTGTAGGAGTTTCCCTGTCAGACCGCTAAATTTATGGGAGGAGAGTATTGAAATGAATCATGCAACGTGATTTACCAAGGTTTGAAGTAGTCAGATTACAGAGATGACGTGTTTTTGTAGGCCAACCCGGAAGTTAACGGCGCACGGGTTCCCTCGATCGAAAGCCTATGCATTTTTCCCATAGACTTTTGGAAAATCGCAGAAAATAAGGTCTGTGTTTAACAAAGGTTTATGGCACTTACACGTTTTGTATATTAAGATAATCTTTACAAGTTAACACAACATTTATAGATTTTGAAGCCTAAATAAAGGGGTCAGATATAAAAGGCTAACAGTAGGCTATAAACGGACTACAGCACACCATGGTCACGGATCAACGTCACCACCAATCTTCCTCAAACTTTATTTAGAAAACAACTTTATTTAAAACATGCTCGCTGATTATGATCTGCACTGTTATTAATACTTATCCACTTTTTCATGAGAAATGCTGTCCAAATGTCCTGTTTGTCATGATTACGTCTAAAGTCCCCGCCAAAGGAAGTAGTCCCTTTCAGTAACTTGTTAGCAACCGCCGTTTTTAAGACACAATAAAGGTTAAAGAAATCACAAGCGGGTTATAACTGGGGTGTTTTATGTCATAGATCAAAATGTGAAAATATTTAGAGGCTTTGTTAACCACAGACCTTATTTTAGGCGATTTAGCAAAAACCCATTCAAAAAACCCATAGACTTTATGGCGATGGGACCGGAACGCCCTAAAATGCTAACTCGCTTCCGGGTTTTGCCTACAAAAACACTTCATCTCTGAGGTACTCTATTTACCGCATTTTTTAACTGCCTGACATGACATTGAATTTGTGCATTCTCAGTCTATCACCCGCAGAGCTTTCCCCTCCCATCAGTGCTTTTGTTAGACTGCAGCCACACGCTAATATTCCTTTTTTAGCAAATCTGGCCCTAGGCGTGGTAATCTATTAAAATAATTAAATAAAGTCATTATACTTCAATAACTGAATGTTCTTCATTGTTTACATTTTTTTTTATAACCAATAAATTTACATGATTTTTTTTTTTTTTTAGTTTGTGATTACTGTTTGTTTGTTTTTTAACTCACAAATAGCAATTTCTATCCAATAAAATATTTTAGAGCTTGACAAAATTTCTATAAATTTGCTTTCTCTTCACAGGAAGCGGTATGTGAAAATGATAGCTAGCCTGGTGAAATTCCGCTCTCTGATCCATATGTATGTTGATCGCAAGAGATATATTAAGGTAAGAACAGTGCATTTTTAGAGCATAGTGATAAGGCTAACCTACAATCCCACGTTTAATTGGTTTTTCTTCTTTTTCTTCTTTTAGCTGAGATACGAGGCCAGGAGAAAGGAAGAAGAGGAGCAAAGGAGAATAGAAATGGTTATAATGATATTTACTGTCTAAATTAAACACATTTTAGTGTATTTCTTATGCCGACAGTATATAACCAAACATAATAAAAGACTCATTCATTGATTCATTCATTATTAACATTATTAACATTAATGTTAATAATGAATGAATCAATGAAAGGTTAATAAATGCTGTAAAACTATATTGCTTAAGGTTAATGAATTTGACCTTACTGTAAAGTTACCATATCTTCTTTATTTGCAGGAGCTGTCAAAACGGGAAGTGGTCAACGTCACTCATCTGGTCATTCCAGCTGAAATTGGAGCACTGTTGCAGGCAGCCGCCGGTACTGGGGGGCAATTTTCTCACATTAAATACAAATATATATATTTTTTTTCCTTCACAAGCTTGGGGTCAGTAAGGATGCAATTGATCAAAAGTGACAGTAAAGAGATTTATAGTGTTACAAATGATTTTTTATTTCAAATAAATGCTGTTCTTTTTACCTTTCTATACATCAAAGAATCCTGAAATTAATCATATCACGATTTCCGCAAAAATATTAAGCAGCACAACTGTTTTCAACATGATGATAATAATAATAATAATAATAATAATAATAAATGCTTCTTGAGCAGCAAATCATCATATTATGAAAGACTGAAGTAATGGTGCTGAAAATTCAGCTTTGCCATCAGAGGAATAAATTACATTTTAAAATGTATTAAAATAGAAACATATTTTATAATTTGGCTGTTTTTATCAAATGAATGCAGCCTTGGTGAGCATAAAACATAAAAAAAAAATCGCACAGACCCCAGACTTTTAAAAAGTAAAAGTACATATAATGTACACTGCCCGCATCATCTGTCACCTCTGTGTTTTTTAAGGTGGTAGAGAGCTCCATTCTGATTGCTTGGCTTTAGTCCAGGCTCCCACAGTTCAGGTGGAGTCACAGCTCACGCTACCCCTTGACATCAACAACTACACTGTCTCGAAATTTGTCCAGATTCATTTCAAAGTAAGACATACTTGAGTAATTTTTTCCAAAATCACAAATACATTCTCATACTCAGATATTCATTCAGGAATGACTGATGTACTGTATATTAATTTGTAGGAGCCAAAGTTTGGAATGTTAACTGCGCCTTTGAAGACACCACTAACACACATTGACGATGATCTTACACACGAGGCTCTAGACGCCTTTGTCATGGTATGCTACAGTTTTTTTTGCCAGTGTCATTTATTTTACATGCAATAAAGCACAAAGGTTGGTCCTGAAGTAAAAAAAATCCCATTAATGTTCTCCATAGAGAAATAGATTCACAGACCTGCTATGATGAGCTATTAAGTGAAGATATATGCCTCTGTTGTAGCCATAAGTCAGTGTGATTTACATCTCCGCTAGCTCTCTATTAGCATTATTTCTTTCACTTTGTAGATCTTAAGGTTTATGGGTGACCCACATCTAAATGGTGCTCAGGAGAATTTATTTGGAAACTACATCATCCAGAAGGGGCTTACCAACCCTGGCTTGCGGGATGAAGTCTTATGTCAAATTGCCAATCAGGTTTGGAGAAACACCAATCCAGATAACTCCGAGAGGGGCTGGCTGCTTCTGCTGGCCTGCCTGAGTGCGTTTGCACCATCAGCCAAAATGGAGAAATACCTTCTGAAGTAAGCAACATACCAGTATTCATGTTGGATATGTCATGAACAACATGCAAGCATTCATTTCTTTTTGGCTTTAGGTTTGTCTCAGATCATGCCTATAACGGATTCAAAGCTGTCGGCCAACACAAGCTCATTCAAGCCATGCAGAAATCCCTGTATGGACCGGAGACAGCGAGGACTTACCCACTATCCCTGCTGGAATGGACAGCCAATAGGAAGAAAGCAAACATGGTTTTGCAAGTACACTGTTTTGATGGTGTGTGTCACTGTTTGAGTATCTGCAACCTTCAGTTAATGTTTGCCAGTTGGGTTGGGTTGCGTCAAAAAAGTGATATAAAACTTGATATACCTGGATTCATTTGCAATTAACCTTTAAATTTTAACTAAACTATAAATCCTGTTGCGCCATTACGCTAAATTTAAATTACAGTAAGTTTGAAGTTTAATTAAAGTAAACCCTTAATTAACAAATCCTTGATTAACTCTGATTTCTGCCTAATTTAATCTTTATTGGTGCATCCTACCCTCAGTCTTTACTATATATATCATAAAACCCTTGTGAACAATAAGCACTTTTAAAAATAGACTATGCCAATTAGAAATTGGAAAAGAAGAATATTTTGAGATATCTTGTTTGGAATGAAAGAGATATGCAGACTTACATAAGGATGCAAACACAAAGGATAGCTTACAAAGCACTAAAAGAAAGCTCTGAAAAGCTCTTTCATTCCCTATAATCTCCCTAAATCTGCCTGGCAGTTTCCTTTGTTTCTCAAAACCCTCTGGAGACAATTGTGTGTAATGCACATCTATATCAGGTGATACCTGATCTGTGGTGCTACACAGAATAGAAAAAGTCATTAATTTCGTGTAGTCTTCACTCATACACGCCTGTCAAACCACAGCTGTTAAACGTCATGTTGTACTGACAGGGACATCTTCCCTGTGCCCTGTGCACTCCTGGACGAGTGGGGAAGAGCTGGCTGGGGATATTCTGCAGCACAGGTATACGGCCGTATACACAAACTATCCATGTTTCTTGTTCCAAGCATTTTTCATTCTAATCTTCCCTAAAGTCAGCCAACACACAATGTTTGATTTTGCTCAGTTTCAGCCAGTATTGTGATGTTCACATCTATTCATCTTCATAAGAACCTTTTTAATATGCTGTATCCCATGTCATTAGTGCATGGCTCTTTCTTTCGGGCATGATGGGATATGTACAGTCTATAATGAGGCCTTCATTATCTCTGCCATCTGTAATTTGCCTGAAATGAATAGCCCCATTAATTGGCTCCACAGGGGTGTGACGGAGGCCTGGAAGGGGTGTTCTGTTGTCATGAAGGAGCACGGACAGTGGGCGGAGCTCGCGGGGCACGATTATGTAATGGACTTGATCGCAGACATGGAACTGATGAGAAATTTTCCAAAGCAAAAATCCTACTTCATCATCTCCGCTGAGAGTCCCACCAGAACCAGGCCCAATGCCAGCCTGTCAGTATCAGCATGATAGTCTTACGTTTTATTTGACTTTTGTTTACATTGGAATTGGGTACACTAATGATCATAAATATGAATTATATTGTTAATTGATCTACTTTGCATGTCATTTAAAAGTGAGTGTGTAATTTCTGTGGCACCAAACTAATGACTGACCATGGAAGATGGGGAGTGTTTGAAAATAGCTAAAAAAAGTAATTTTTCAATTCTGTTTATTGCTGCTGGTGACACACAAATTACAAACTTTGGTAACACTTTATTTTACAGTGCCGTAGTTACACGTTACTACATGCACATGTACTATAGTAATAACAGTAAATTATGCATAATTACAAGTAACTAACCCTAAACAAACCCTAACCCTAATTGTAACTATAGTAAGTACATGTAGTTAATTAATAGTGCTCAGTACTTTTTTGAATAATTATATTGTAACTACGGCATTGTAAAATAAAGTGTAACCCAAACTTCACCTTTAAGTTACAAATAGTAAATATTTGCTGACTGATTTTGACTTGAATTTTATAATGACGCCTAGTAAGGTGGTGCATATTAAAGGGATAGTTCACCCAAAAATGAAAATTCTGTCATCATTTACTCACCCTCAAGTTGTTCCAAACCTGTATGAATTTATTTCATCTGCTGAATGCAAAAGAAGATATTTGAAATAATGTCAGTAATCAAAGAGATCTATCCCACCATTTACTGCCATAGTAGGAAAAATAATAGTATGGTAGATCTTTTTGGTAACAAACATTCTTCCAAATATCTTCCTTTGTGTTCAGCAGAAGAAAGAAATTCATACAGGTTTGGAACAACTTGAGGGTGAGTAAATGATGACAGAATTTTCATTTTTGGGTGAACTATCCCTTTAAGTTTTCAGTGACTGATGCCATTGTAGAAATACACAGCATTATATATATAAATGAAATATTTTTGCCATGTCTTTGTAGTTATCATCTAATATTTTGCCCTCAATATGAATTTTCACAGGGCTCTGTTTGGAAGCGGATTTGATTCTGATGATGACAACTCACTTCTGCTCCCTCAGACAATGCTCAGTTCCAGTCTCCCAGATTCAGATGGGTATTACAGCCATGGTCAGCTGGTTTTTTTTTTTTGTTTTTGTTTTTTGGCTAACTTTTAAGCTGCTTTTATATATTCTGTATAATGCAAATGACATGATTTCAATTTTTTTCCCTCAATAACTAAAAAAAATAGAATCAGACTTCAGTGAAGCACCAACTCAGAAAGGCATGGACAGATATCTCGACAGCCTGTTTGACCCAGTGCTGTCTGATGGTAATGGAGTAAGTGCCTCTTGTTCACTCCCCCGATTCAGCAGTTTTAAAAAAGTGTAAATGTAATAAAAACTACACTATTTGAATGTTTAATGTAACAACCCCAATGAGCCAAACATTATGACCTCCTGCCTAATATGCTGTTGGTCCTCCTGACCCGCTGAGGCATGGACTCTACAAGACCCCTGAAGGAGTCCTGTTGTATCTGACACAAAGACATTTCCAGCAGATCCTTCAAGTCCTGTAGGTTGTGAGATGGTGCCACTGTGGATCAAACTTGTTGGTCCAGCACATCCCACAGATTTTCAACTGGATTGAGATCTGGGGAATTTGGGGAATGACCCAGTCATCTGGCCATAACAATTTGGCCCTTGTCAAAGTTGCTCAGATCTTTACTTCTGCCCGTTTCGCCTGCATTAAACATGTTGATTATGATAACAGATTGTTTGCTTTCAATCTAATCTACCCAGATCTTAATATATGTGGCCTTGTTAGGAGATGATCAACGATATTTGCTTCACTTGTGACTGGTCATAATGTTTTGGCTCATCAGTGTATTTATGGAAAGAAGCATAAAAATATAACATGAATGCATGAAGAACACAATTGGCCACTTGATCCTCATAGTGTAAGTGATTGAGTGTATCAAATGTGCTCTATGGCTGCCAGGTCCCCTGCAGTGAAGGTGATTAAGTTACCAGTTTACCGTATTTCTCACAGCATTGAGCGTACTTTATATTAGATTGAGGACACTTGAAAATATAAGCACAGGAACATTTTCAGTCACAAAGGAATAGTTAGTTTAAAATAGTTTTACTTTACCTAGGGAAAACCAGACTCTTGTGGTCTAGACCAGCATGGCTCTGACTCAGTTGCGATAGTAAATGGGCCATGCCCCTTTTAGAGAGTATAAGGTACTCCCATGGGGAGATTGATTTCTTGTATGACTGAGTTGGGAAGGGTCCAGCCCTGAGTTGAGAGCCTGTTTTGCTTTGCCTTATCTCTACTGCAGGATTTTGAGAAGTCATCCAGCATGTCCAGCCGTATGAAGGGAGCTGGTGGGATTGGAGGGGAGGATGGTGACATAGAGAAGCCCCTCTCCGGCAGGCCTTATCCCCCCGGTGGTGAGCTCTGCATCTGTTCTCTTTCTGCTCTCTCTTTACTTCACATCAATTATGCATGGGTACTCCGGGTCAATTGGTACCTAAAAGCAATTAATTGCTAGATTAGAAGCATTCAGAATTGCAAATTATTGTAAATTGCACATTTATAAATGCTTTGCATGACAAATAACCAATGTACCATTTAGATTGATTTAATGCTTTGGGGATTTCAAGTGACTGTGGCTTTTGGTGATTGGTATTACATGGATCATTCTACAAAATAGGTGGCATTTATGTTCCTTATATACGTTTGTGTAAAAAAAAAATACTTAACAATAAATAGCTGATGACAACTTTTGCTATGTTAACATTTTTCTAATCACATCAACAAAAATACAGAAACTTTATTTTATTATTTATTCTTTTTTCTTATTTTTTAAACAAATTAAACAGTAAGATTAGATAAGATATAATTAATAAAGATTAGATATAATTGTATTTTATATTTCTTTTATAAAATATTTTATTTTGTGTGTTTATATACAGTATATATGTGTATATACACTATATATACTCTCTCTCTCTCTCTCTCTCTCTATATATATATATACTTTTCTTGACTTTAAAAATAAGCTTTTGAAATAGTAAAATAATATTTCTTATATGAAAAAGCTGCAAGGTGTTTATTTCACTAAGCAGTATTGTTCATGTTTATTTAATATAGTGAGTTGGCACAGCTAATTGGGTTTCATCTGACCTCAAAATCCTTGCCAACTTGCATTAAATCATTTGATTAAAATATGTGAAAGGGGTCATTGCTTACTCATCCTTAGCCATGTTTACTGTTCTCAGCGGTGCCAGTTCTACCTGTTATGGGAGGAACAATGATGCCACCTATACCTATGCCAGCTATGCCCTCTGTGCCTCACGCACACGCCCCTACCGCCGTACCTTCAGTACCCCTAATGCCAGCTATGCCTTCTATGCCACCTTTGCCAGCTATGCCTAATGTGCCACCAATGCCTGATATGTCAGGTATGAATGCTGCATAAGTCCTTCTATATAATGGTGCTTGGTGCTGATTTATTCTTTGGGATCATTTTTGAAACACTGCACTGTTTATTTCTGTGCTTTCTAATCACAGTTATTACATTCGCTTCATTTTTGGCTTACTTAAATCTCTAAAGGTGTAGATCCAGCTGTCTTAGCACAGCAGCAGCAGCAAGCCATCATCAACCAGCAAGCGATTATATTGGTGAGCAAACAAAGCATGACTTGTAGCTAAATGCTAAACGTGTTTGAATATTGAGCTAATGAGATGTACCACAGGCTCAACAGATGACAATGCAGGCCATGGCCCTCCAGCAGCAGATGTATAATTCAGCGCACCACACACACAGCGATCATGTGCCAGCTCCCCGCTCCAGCCAGTACAGCCCTGTGAGTATCTCTGAGCACTGATTACAATATGGATGGAAAATCTTTTGAAATCAAGTCAAAGCTTTATTATAACGGCACAGATAGACGTCATATCAGAACATAACATTTCCACATACAGTATTGGGGTCTTTTTGAATTTTTTTTAAAGAAGTCTCTAATGCTCTCTAAGGCTGTATTTTTTGATCAAAAAAATGTCAAAAGCAGCAATATTATTGCAACTTAAAGCAGAACTAAGTAACTTTTTTTACCTTCATAAATATTTTTCTAAGTCCTTACGATGGTTAATTGACTTGTAGTGGTGTGTTTGAGGCGAGCACTAACCCCCTCTGGCACGTCTACGCCACAAAACAGCACTTGCAAGTTGAGCTGCATCAACCCGACACAATCTCGCCTCATGTTCACGTTCACGCGAGACTGACAAAATGCTTTACGGTAATTCAAAAACAATGTATATATTATGACTTTATAAGACAATTTCGAAAATTACCCACCTCCATCGAGTGTACTGTATTTGCAAATTACCCATCTCCTCTTTCTTGTACTGTATTTGCAAAACTACTGCGCTGGTGAGCGTTAGTCGTTGTAGTCCAGAGCTGCGCTTGGAGTATTTACGACAGTGTGATTCACTGAAGGAACCTGTAGGGCGAGCTTTGCAAATCTTACTGAGTTCCGCTTTAAAATAACTTTTTCTATAT
Source organism: Ancherythroculter nigrocauda (assembly GCA_036281575.1). Classification (NCBI taxonomy): domain Eukaryota; kingdom Metazoa; phylum Chordata; class Actinopteri; order Cypriniformes; family Xenocyprididae; genus Ancherythroculter; species Ancherythroculter nigrocauda. The sequence continues at coordinate 38,215,374 of VTFQ01000001.1, forward strand.
GAACATATTTTAAATGTAATTTATTCCTGTGATGCAAAGCTGAATTTTCAGCATCCTTAGTCCAGTCCAGTCTTCACCATCACATGATCCTTCAGAAATCAGTTTAATATGATAATTTGATGATCAAGAAACATTTCTCATTATTTTCAGTGTTAAAAACAGTTGTGCTGCTTAATATTTTTTTGGAAACCGTGATACATTAATTTTCAGGATTCTTTGATAAATAGAAAGTTCAAAATAACAGCATTTATTTGAAATAGAAATCTTTTGTAACATTATAAATGTTTTTCTTGTCACTTTTGATCAATTTCATGTGTCCTTACTTACCCCAAACTTTTGAATTATGGTGTTTGCATTCGTACATCTTTTCCTCAAGACATACTGATGAACAGTTGATAAATTCAAAACAGCTGTTGTTATGATTTTTAATCATTACATGTATCTTATTTAAAGACTAAATCAGAAACTGGACCTGTTTCCTACAAACCAACCCCAGCTTCCCCACCACAGAAACCTTCACAGCGACAGTACAGTATGTCATTATTTCAATCTGTATACCTTCATCCTTAATTTCACTCATTAAAATGACTATTTCATAGGTAACCCTTTACAATAAAGTTCTGTAATGATTAATGATTAGCTAACAATGAGCAATATATTTGTTACAGTTTTTATTTGTTAACGTTAGTTAATAAAAATACAACTGTTCATTGTTAGATCATGCTATATATATATATATATAAATATAATGTTTTTTATTTTTTCTATAACTAAGATTAAAAAGTCTTTAAAAATATTCCGTTCATGTTGACTAATGTAGTTAACTAATGTTAACCAATGGAAACAGTCATCAGTGTTTTGCTATGTTTCCAAAGGCCCAACTCGGAGGGATCCACCAGTGGGGGGTGTGGTGAGAGCCACTATCTCAAACTCAGAACATTTAGAGCCAAGTCACAACATCAAAGACATTATCAGGCAGTACCAGACTAACCCTGTAAAACCACAAGAAATTCCCAGGTGAGAAATGAACATTTTTAGATCCAAAGGGCAGTTCCACATGTTGAATAATGAATGACCTGAACTGAAACTGATACAGAGCAAAACAATGTTCTCCTTGACCTTGTCACAAAACATTGATAAAATATTAATCAAAAGAGATCTTTAAATTAGAACAGAACAAAGGCCAAAGCACTAACTGCTCTAGTCTTCAATACAGGAGGGAAGCTAAAGTGTTTTTGAAGAAACCAGACCCCCATGACGAAGCTATTTTGATTCTCAAGGACCAGATGAGTGCTCCACCTCCACAGGTAGATCAGTCATAGTTAATTTACAGATAAACTGACTGTGTTAAAGTCATCGCGGTTAATGCTGGATGTGTTCATCATGTCCCACATGACCAGCGAAAGAAAACCTACACTCCAGTTTCTCCATCATCTGCAAAGGAGATTGATTATGATGGTGGGGCACTAAAACCAGCAAAAAGCATAAAGACGAAGCGATCGCCTCCTGTGCCAGCTGTTAGTCAGAGATTCCCAGCCCCTGCTCCTGGTAAACTCAGATCATCTATGTCATTTCATTTCGATATAGAGACCATATTAGCCTGGCTGTAACGTCACTGTGGTGTGTCACATTACAGTATCCAGAGAACTTCCAGTAGAAGAGGAGAATATTCAAACTCAACTGCACAAGAGGAGCAGTGAGGAGCACTACACCTACACCAATGTACCCTGGAAAATCTACCTGAGGAAAGAGGCTAGTGTCATTTGTTTTGGATTGGATCAATGGGACATAGTGCCGTTGCAAGAAAGTATGGAAATGATTATGAAACATTAAATAGCTGTCATGTGTTTTTAGGTTTTTTATCCGAAAGACAGCTTCAACCACCCGCTGATATTAGACCTCTTGTTTAAGCAGGTTTGGAATTTTTATTTTGGTCTTTCTGTTAACTTTGGTTTTAGGGCTGTCAATCATTTAAATCTTTCATTGTGCTTAATCTTGTAACTTGTTTTATTTCACACATTCATTCATTCAGTTCCTAAAAAAATAAACAATAGGTCAGTGTGGAATAATAGTTTTGGCAATAAGATTGGATCATGAAACTTGTAAATTTGTAAATTTGTGCAACAGTGTGTCTCTTTCACACACACACACACACACACACACACACACACACACACACACACGTTTGTTTTTGTGAATTGTGGGGACTTTCCATAGACTTCAATGCATTTTACACTGAACAAACTGTACATTCTATCCCCCTACCCTGCCCCTACCCCTAAACCTAACCCTCACAGGAAACTGTGCAAACTTTTACTTTTTCACAAAAACTCATTCTATATGATTTATAAACCCATTTACATTGTGGGGACCGCTGGCTGGTCCCCACGATGTAGGTGAACTCAGGTTTATATTACATCATGGGGACATTTGGTCCCCACAATGTAATATAAACAAAAGCACACGCACACACACACACACACACACAAAATTATTCTATATTTCTCAAACTGCATCAAAATGTGCAATAAATGAAAACACTGAAAACTGAAATAGATCAATAATTCAATAATATAATAACTTACCCTCACTTCATGGACATAATTTTGCTTGTATAAAAATATTTAACTTTGACAGCCATAATTTAAGGTGCACTACTGATAAAATTTTGATTTTTTACATTTTTTTTTTTTTAAGTTCAGAAAAAAGTCTCTTATGCTCGCAAAGTCAGATTTATTTGATCAAAAATAGTACAAACGGTATTGTGAAAACTTATTATAATGTAAAATAACTTTTCCATTTTAATATATTTTAAGATGTAATTCAGTGTCACATGTCACACTCAGAAATCATTCTAATATGCTTATTTGGTGCTCAAGTTGCTTAATATTTTTGTTTGAAATAGAACTCTTTTGCAGTAAATCTTACTGACCCCAAAGTGTTTTTTGTTTGTTTGGTTTTTTTGTTAACAATTGTTTATTGAGTTTCATATTTACAATAACAATTGTTCACTTTTTCATATTTAAAGGCCAAGAAATCCAAGAATATATTTATACAAATCTAGAACCCACCCCAAACCATCCCACCCCTGGTAGACTTCAAGAATATAGAAATAAAATACAAACACAGAATGTAGACTGACTAAATAAATAAATAAATAATACAGGTTTACAAAGATGTTAAAAAAGTTGAGACAATATCAAAAGCGGCACGCCATAGATTCTTAACACAGTCTTAACATTCGATCCATGCATACGAGAAGTTGAGAGTTCCATTGAAATAATGTCCAACAAAAATAATGTCCGCGTTCATCCCAAACTTTTGAATAGTAGTGTATGAATTTGTGATTGTTTTTACTTTTATTAACCGTAATTATAATGAAACTTTCAGATTGTCCATGACACATTCTCAGAGGCTTGCATTCGCATTACAACAGAAGAAAGGCAGAAGATGAAATCCCTTTTTGGTATGATTTATTTTTCACTTACAATACACATTATCCTCTTGTAATATGTGAACTCTGCTTATTGAGAGAAAAAAATGTGTCTTCTATATTGTGACAGCGGAGCACAGCGTTGACATCAGTGCCACAATCCAGGAGGAGAATGTGAAGAAGAAGATTGTGGTTGCCGCAAGAGACACCTGGGAGATCTACTTCTCACGCCTCTTCCCAGCATCTGTAAGGAATCTCTCTCAGAGTATCCCTGCTGAAAACACCTATGTAGACCAGCCTGCGTAGACAAGTCCAGTGCTGCTCCAGGCTGGTTTATGTTGGTCAGTGCTGGTTTTGCTGGTTGCTCTGCATAGCACACTGCTCACAAAGTCCCTAGTTGCGTCCCAAATGACGCACTATACACTATGCACTTATACACCATGTACTTGTGCACTATGCACTCATCCATGTAGTGTGTGAATTGTATAAGGTTATTTTGTCATTTAACAACGGAGTCCGATCCTCCCTTGAGTCCCTTCCCCTCCGCTACGTAATTAAAGCTGCGACAGTTGAGTGCACAGTGTCCAACATTCCACACTTCGTTTTTTCCGTTAATTTAGTGCATCATCCGGGTATTTAAAGTGCACTTTTTCTTTTTGGAATTTTCAGTGTGAACACACTACTGCACTATTTATACTTAAAAACATCATAGAATAGTGCACAAGTACGTGAATTGGGACGCACCTCCTGTTTCCACCTGGTATCAGGGGCGCCCCCAAGGGGTGGCCAGGGGTGGCCACGGCCACCCCTCCATAAACTCTGGCCACCCCTGTGGCCACCCCAGTATGATTTTGCATTGGGTACTATTAATTTAAATGCATAATGTAAATTCACAAGTTCATGAAGTGAAAGAAAATAAAATGCCACCAAAAAAAGATAGATTGACTGACGCCACCAGAGTAGCTGTTTCACTGCCACCAAGAGTCTAAATAGTAATGTCTACAGACCTGAATTTCAAATGTTATTTATACTGTGAAGAGGGTAGGGTAGGGGTGTGCGATATATTTAGTCTACGATTTTATCATAATTGTTGTTTTAACGATGCACAATCGATCTGACATCCCTGTATGTGATGTTGTCTTGTAGATTAGACAAGTGTCGGTGCGCATTTAGAGTGCACGCTTTCACTGTGTTAATAAATATCACATGAAGAGTGCCGTTTTTCTCCAGATATCAGCATAACAAATGTTATATAGATTTTATTCATGTTTACATTTTAGACATCATTGCCTGTTTCTGCACAATTTCGCCAACGAATATAGTTCAGATCAAATCCAGAGCATTGAATTGCGTCCCTGAGCAACAAATGGCGCTGTTTCTTTACTGAATGAATCAGCTTTTTAAACGAATAAGTTGAATCAATGAAAATTGGAAAAGATACAAGTGACGACGAGGGAGCTTCAGTTGAACAACAGTGAACTGCGGTCAGATGAGATGTTGTCAGACTATGTCAGTAAAATTCAGAAAAATGAACAGGTCCAATCATCTGTTATTCTGTGCTCGCGGCACGCACTCAAGAATTGCATGCGCAAATGCGCCGGCGCGCTGCATAATTACTTTATTATAGCTTAAATAAAGCCCAAAAGAATACGAGCAATGACCGTCATTGCTCTGTTGTAAGTTAAGTCATGAAATTACCACACATGCGATTAAAGCTGCCTCAAAACTGTGAATGCATGTATTTGTTAACATGGTTTTAAAGCTATTGTTATTGCTATTTGTTGGCCTTAAAACGTCTTAAAAATGCACATATGTACACTAGAAATCTAAATTTTCTCGGGGGAGCATGCCCCCGAACCCCCCTAGCAAACTATATTTTATGACCTCGATAATTATGAAACCATAATGCAATCTGAATGCAAAATGTGTATTTCTACAAATGTGCACATTTTTGGACTCAAACGGTGTAGGTATGTGTATGCAAATAAATGGGACCGAACACGACTGAATGTAAAGGTTTGTGTCCTCATTATTCTATTAATAACTACCAATTGATTTTATATTTTAAAGTATATATATATATATATATATATATATATATATATATATATATATATATATATATATATATATATATATACTTTTTTTTTTTTTTTTTTTTTTTTTTTGCCACCCCAAGAATTGCTGTGGCCTCGTCTGGCCACCCCTATTAAAATTTTCTGGGGGCGCCACTGCCTGGTATTAAGATGCATTTTGGTCGATCGAGTGGACAATGCTAAATACAGTTGTAGACGGGGTGTAAAACGTTTTGAGCTTGTCCACGTCCGACCACTTCCAGAGGTAGTCGAAAACGCATTCGACCGGATTGCGTTTGGTGTAGACTCTCATGTGGCCGAATGCATTCGAACAGCCACTAAACACCGCCTACTCTCTGCCTACTGACACAATAAACATTATGGGAAGCGCACTAGCGAGACGGGATTTAAGCTTTGTCAGCTGAAGCTATAAGTATGGTTTGAAGATGAAAAAGGTGCTAAGCACAATGTTCTCTAAACATTTCTGTTCTCTAACGTGCACTTACCGTGCAGAACTAAAACGAAAGCTGATGCTCTCTGTATGTTTTCCCGTTTTCTCCGGTCACGTTCATATGCAAATTGCTTGGGGTTATTTTGCCTATGAAATCAAAACTTCTGAAGAAGCCCATACATTTACCCGCCCATAGACCCTCTCCTCAAAGAAATCAGGACAGAAGTGGTCAAAAGTGGACAAAAGTGATGGATTAAAACACCAGGACTAGGACTACTGCAGGACTAGCTTACAGTAAAGACTGTAGTTTACTTTACAGGTGTGATTGCTTGCAGACTGAATGTAAAGGACCTATTAGCCTGCACCATCTAGAGTTTAATGACTGAACTAGATATTTAAACCATGCCTAGTGAGAATCTTCTTGTTTTCGTCCTGAACAGGGCAGCGTTGGCACAGGGGTCCAGGTGCTGTCTGTATCTCATAGAGGGATCAAGCTTTTAAAAATGGTCAGGAGCAGCGCGGTAGCCCCAGACTACTTCAGAGTTTTACGACCCTACAGGTACCAGTTGATGAGGCTTTTAATGTCCGTGTTTGTCATTGTTTTTAATCAATTAGTATTCAGTTAATGATAAATATCACCATCATAAATATTCCTTGTTGTGATCATTGTTAACCTCTTACAGCTATACAGACATCATGTTCGTCACCATTCCTTCCAAAAACATGCTGGAGTTCAACCTCACCAATGAGAAACTGATTCTGTTCTCTGCCAAAGCTCCTCAGGTCAAAACCATGATTGACTACTTCATCACAGAGCTGAAAAAGGTCAGTTTCCTTATACATTGATTCACTTCGAGGTAGGATTAATCGCGATTAATCGTTTGCAAAATAAAAGTCTGAGTTTACGTAATATATATGTGTGTGTTCTGTGTATAATAATTATGTATATATAAATACACACACATACAGGTATAAAGTTTAGAAATATATGCATGTATTATAAATATATATTTTAAATTACATATAAACATAAATATTTTATATATAAATATAACATTTTTCTTAAATATATACATGTATGTGTGTGTATTTATATATACATAATTATTATACACAGAACGCACACATATATATTACGTAAACTCAGACTTTTATTTTGCAAACGATTAATCGTTGCAGCCCTACTTCGAGGATGATTGGCTGCGGTGCTGTGCATTAATTGTGCTCTCTCTCTCTCTCTCGCTTTAGGACTCAGACTATGTCGTTGCTGTGCGTAATTACATTACAGATGACAGATCGCTGCTGAGTTTCCACAAGGGAGACATCATACGCTTGCAGAAAATGGAAGGCCTGGATGCAGGTGAGACTGCTTTAAACCAAAAGTGGTCATGAAGTCTGTACATTACACTTCATATTTAGGGAAAAACGAGCCTAAATAATTAGGATAGCAGCTCTGAAATATAACACTTGAAGACACACATGGGTCAATAATGTTAATCTGTTAATTTATTGAAAAAAACCCTGCTTTTTATACATAAAATAACTTATTCCATGATGGACATGTTTTAAAATTATGAATTAAATTTCATTTTTATTTACTTTTTATACAAAAGATTACATTACTGGAACATGCATATACTACTAGATTAATTTTACTAGGTTATTGTTACTTTTTTCTTCATAATCTTAAAAATATTTTCTTTTCAATGACCTACATACAAACATCCTGTTTCAAGTGACTGTCAACTGTCCTTTGTGATGAATTTAACGTGCCCTTGCTTAAAGTATTTTTCTGCACAAAAAAAATCTTACTGACTCCAAACTTTTGAATGATAGTCTAATGATAGCTAAATAGTATGCTGAGGGTGTAAAAGATGATGCAAACAGGACAATAACTTGTTCACCTAAGTCATAAGTTTGACTGCTGGCTCTGTGGCTGTTTCACAGGCCAGTGTTATGGTTGCATAGTGAAAAAGAAGGTGATTCTCCTGGAGGAGTTAAAAAGAGACACACCTGATTTTGGTGGGTCCTGCATGGAGTGCTGTTTTAGTGTGCTGCACTTAGCAGTGTCATTGTAGTTGAATGTCTGGTGTGCAGATTTATCTGAATTTATGCATCCCTCCCTAGTTGCATGTCTTCCTTCTCTTAGCATGATGGTTTTTCAGATATACAGACACTCCAATTTACTCTTAAAGGGTTAGTTCACCCAAAAATGAAAATTCTGTCATTTATTACTCACCCTCATGCCGTTTCACACCCGTAAGACCTTTGTTAATCTTCGAAACACAAATTAAGATATTTTTGTTGAAATCCGATGGCTCCGTGAGGCCTCCATAGGAAGCAATGACACTTCCTCTCTCAAGATCCATAAAGGTACTAAAAACATATTTAAATCAGTTCATGCGAGTACAGTGGTTCAATATTAATATTATAAAGCGACGAGAATATTTTTGGTGCGGCAAAAAAACAAAATAACGACTTATTTAGTGATGGCCGATTTCAAAACACTGCTTCAGGAAGATTCGGAGCATAATGAATCAGTGTATCGAATCTGCTGTTCGGAGCGCCAAAGTCACGTGATTTCAGCAGTTTGGCGGTTTGACCCGCGATCCGATTCATGATTCGATACACTGATTCATTTATGCTCCGATGCTTTCTGAAGCAGTGTTTTGAAATAGGCCATCACTAAATAAGTCGTTATTTTGTTTTTTGCCACACCAAAAGTATTCTCGTCGCTTTATAATATTAATATTGAACCACTGTACTCACATGAACTGATTTAAATATGTTTTTAGTACCTTTATGGATCTTGAGAGAGGAAATGTCATTGCTCCCTATGGAGGCCCCACGGAGCCATCGGATTTCAACTAAAATATCTTAATTTGTATTCCGAAGATTAACGAAGGTCTTACAGGTGTGGAACGACATGAGGGTAAGTAATAAATGACAGAATTTTCATTTTTGGGTGAACTAACCCTTTAGAATGGCAATCTACTATCACATGCTAATTTCTTGTTTCGTGCAAAGGCTGGAAGTTTGGGGCCATTCATGGGCGATCTGGGGTCTTCCCTGTGGAGTTTGTTCAGCCAGTTGCTGCTCCTGACTTCATTAACATTCCTGTGGACAAGAAAGAGGAACCCAAGAATAAGCAGGGTCGCGTGGCCGCCTCGGCCGCCGTGGCTGTAGCTGTGGGGTCCGCTGCCGCAGCCCATGAACTGGACCGATCCATTGAGGTATATGTGCTTCACAGACATGTAGTCTGAAAATCTGATTTATGCGTCACAAATACATCCCTCTGAAAGCTGTTGTGTCACTGCGTCTCACCTCTAGGTGGCGTCTCCTGTCAGTGAGTATGCAGAGGCCTACACAGACAGTGCTGATATGGACATCGATGAGAGAATCTTGCAGGACAGCCAATACAACATGGTGGAGTTTGCCAAGAAATATTTCAGGGGGGCCCAGAGAAAAAACGGGTCTGTTGATTACATCATGGGGCATCGCGAGCTCACGTTCTCACAGTTGCGTAGCTGAATTAAGAAAAAATGATAATAGATGCACTGACATGTGCTTGTGTTTTGCAGTGATTCATATAAGAAAAAGTCAAAGAAAACAAAGGAATCCAGGGAACCATCAGAAATGGTGAAATTTTCCAAGGTACAGAATACATACCATAATATTAATTTTAAAACATGGAGATTTAAAAAAAAACGTAATTAATCTGTCATTATTTACTCACCATGCTATTATAATGAACAGATATTGAGGCTTTTAAGCTTCAAAAAGCCCTCCATACATCTTGTGCACTAAATTCCAAGTCATACGATAGCTTTGTGTGAGAAACAATTTCATTACGTTATTCACTAAAATTGGATCATTCAGTAAAAAGAACCATTTCAAAGAATGATTCAATAATTAATAGTACATTGGAGATCTAGGGTGAATATATGTTGTTTTTTCAGTGAATAATGACTTGAATTTGAGCTGATGTTATGCAGATTAATCTGGCATCAGAGGAATTTTAATACCTTTTAATATTATTTTAATATACCTTTATATAATAATAATAATAATAATAATCACTTTTTTGTGCATATTCTGATTTTTCTTTGGTTTTGTAGTCTCCAATTCAAGAGTCCCTGATCGAGTTCACTGATGAAAACATGAACAGAATAGCTGCAGAGATTTTTCTTGGTAAGCAGAATGTTACATGTTAACAAATTAAGACAGATTTTTTTCCTGTCATCAACAAAAATATAATGTTTACCATGTAATTAATGGTTATCCTTCAGCTATAATGAAGTTTATGGGAGACTACCCTATGAAAGGTCAGGCTGAGCAGGACGTTGTCAGCACCATCCTTAGGGTATGCAACTCTTTAAATAGCCCAACAAGTCTTGCCATCATAAAATATTAAGATCCCAGACAGGAATGTGCTTAATGTCTACAATGCCACTGTGATATAAGCTCAGTCTCTGTTGCAGCTGAGTGGTGAATATGGACTAATGAAGGATGAAGCGTACTGCCAAGTCCTCAAGCAGATCACTGGGAACACCAGCTCTAAGACGTATAAATGCTTTTTTTCCCTTCTGAATGAGCAAATCATGTAGGATTCATTGAAATGTGCCAAGCAGAGCAAAAGATGATCTTTACTGTGTTTCACAGGGAGAGTTGTCAGAGAGGCTGGAGGCTGCTGTACATCCTCACTGCATACTACAAGTGTTCAGAGGCGCTCAAACCTTACCTGCTTAAATACCTCCAGGATGTCTGTGCAAGTCCTGGGGTACACTTTCAAGGTATACTGTTGTTTTAACTAAGTACACAAATCAAACTGATTATATACTGACTGATGAATACAATTAACACCATACATTGATAGGGATTTCCAAGGCTTGTGAGCAGAACCTAAGGAAGACGTTCCAATATGGTGGACGTGTTGAGCATCCTAATGGGATGGAATTAAAAGCTATGCTGGTTAGTTGCACATAAGCAAAATTTCAATGCTAATTTCAGTCACATTTTCACTTAATCATGTACAAACTTTTTCAAGGCCGGAAGGAGCTCCAAGCGCCAATTGTTTCTTTTTCCTGGTGGAATTGAACGCCACCTAAAGATCAAAACCTGCTCAGTAAGTTGTCTCTTTGATATTTTTTGCAGTTTGACCAATCATGATAATTCATTTAGTAGGAAACGTTTGATTCTTATTCACTTTTGTTGCTTTGAAGGTGGCTCTGGATGCCATTGAAGAGCTGTGCTATGAGATGGGTCTGCATAAACTTGAGGCCTTGGATGAATATGCTATATTTGTGGTCACAAACAGAGGTGAGATGACAAAAAGATAACACATTGTTAAAATAATTCATTGTTTATTGTTTGCAGTAGCTCAGATGGTAGTTCACTTATCTTAGGAAAGGAAAGGGTCATTTTAAAGAGATGAAAATGAAAAATATCACATGATTTACTCACCCTCAAGCCATCCTAGGTGTATATGACTATCTTCTTTCAGATGAACATAATCTGAGATCTATTTAAAACTATCCTGGCTCTTCCAAGCTTTTTAATGGTAGTGAATGGGGCTCGAGATTTTGAAGCCCAAAAAAGCACATCATCCATCATAAGAATAATCCATACGGCTCCAGGGGTTAATAAAGGCCTTCTGAAGGGAAGCGATAGTGTTTGTAAGAAAAATATTCATATGTAAAACTTTATAATCTAAAATAACTAGCTTCCTGCAGACGACCATATGCATTTGCACAAGTCGACTTGCGCCACAAGAGTAACCTCCGACGCGATATATGATGATTGATGTAAGCATAGACACCTCTTGCGGTTCAAACAAATAGGGCTGGGCAACAAACTCAATCTCCTCTTCTCTTATATTGAAATCCTCTGACATTTCTTTTTAAAAATTCTCATTTTAGACTTCTAATTCACGCCCGGTGTTTTGTTTTGCTCTATAGACCCCTTAAAAGTTTGTAAACATTGCAACGTTTCCTGGTGGGCGGGGCTTAGCTGGAGGCAAAAAGAGACGCTGGACTCAATGTTGACAAGCGTAAGCTAGCATGTTTTAGGAGGGATTTATTAAACATAGATGCAGAAGAAGGTTCAGAACTGTCCGAATATGTACAGTCACTGACTCTGCGGGACCGTGACAGCTATTTTTGTAAATCAACTTAACTTTTGTATATTTCCTAGACAACATATGAATTACTTTCGGGTGGTTCGGGGAATTTTGTCAAGGCTTATTGTCTAATGTAACCTAATGCTGGGCTAACTATGATTGTGGCTAGCAATGTGGATTATTTTAAGAGACCATTCAAAGGATGGCACACACATCTATCGCTGTATGTTTGTTTAACATTTAAGCCAGCTAGTGCGCTGAAAATTGGCGACTTTTCACCTATAAAACAGAAACTTGCTGATTTGTACTAGATACAACCAACACACCATTACATATGCATCGATTATTTTACCTGATACGAAGTGTGCACTGCAAACACGAGTATTATTTATGATCGTCTCCGTCCAGGCTGTACGCCGTATTGCATTCAACCACAATTATCTTTTTGATTTCTGTGAAGAAATGTCTGCCGGGATCCGGTAAAACTTTAGTTTTGAACCAAAAGTCCTGTTCCTTCTATTCTGGCAGCCAAAAACACAACAAAACCTCAAACTTTTAGCGCGCCTGCTATGAGTTCTTATTTATGTTTTGCCTCCAGCTAGAGCGGTGACGTCACAGTGACGTAGGCGATCAAGGGGTCTATACTTTGTGCTTCCATGTTCGTCAAGTGTACGTCATGTGTACGGCCCTCTACCGGAAGCTAGTTATTCTAATTAATAAAGTTTTAAATATGGATATTTTTCTTACAAAAACCCATCACTTCGCTTCAGAAGGCCTTTGAGGAGCCATATGGATTATTCTTTATGATGGATGATGTGCTTTTTTGGGCTTCAAAATCGTGACCCCCATTCACTACCATTATAAAGCTTGGAAGAGCAAGGATATTTATTAATATATCTCAGATTGTGTTCATCTGAAAGAAGATAGTCATATACACCTAGGATTGCTTGAGGGTGAGTAAATCATGGGGTAATTTTCATTTTTGGGTGAACTATCCCTTTAACTAAGATGAAACAAGTAATACAAGGATCGAAAGCCTTTTTCTCATGTGTTAACACTCTTTCTCCAGGTCAAAACGTCCGCCCTCTAAACAAAAGGGAGTACATTTTGGATGTTGCTACAGAGGCTGAACGTGTTGACAGCAACTACAGTCTGTGGTTTCGAAGAGTGATATGGACGCAGCCACTAAAGTTTGACAATGAGCTCGGAGTGACTATGCATTACAATCAGGTACATCAGCCAGACTGATTCAATTTCCCAGACATTCCTTTCATGTTTTTGTGCTGCTTATTTCATAAGTTACAAAGATCTAAGGCATTTGATCTAAGTTTCCTCTGTTCAGGCTACTAATCTGATCTTCATTCATATTTTGCAGGTGTCCCCGGACTACTTGAAAGGGCTGCTCAATGTTGTCCCACAGGGTAAGGCCAGTGAGCAGCAGTTTCAGCAAGTGTCAAAACTGGCAGCTCTGCAACATCGTGCCAAGGACTCGCTCTACCTGCCCACCATGTAATGCCATTAATCTGACATCACATACTGAATTTTATCAACTAGAGGAAGAACTGATATGCTATGTATTCATCAAAAGCTTAAAACATTTCACATTTAGAAGTGACATTATAATTTTACAAAAGATTTATACTTAAAATAAATGTTGTTCTTTTGATCTTTATATTCATCTTGAAAAAATGTATTAAGATTTCCACAAAAATATTAAGCAGCACAACTGCTTTTAACATAGATACGTTGATAATAAAAATGCATGATTTTTTGTTTAGCAAATCAGCATATTAGAATGATTTCTGAAGGATCATGTGACACTGAAGACTGGAGTAATGATACTGAAAATTCAGCTTTGCATCACAGGAATAAATTACAGTTTAAAATATATTAACATAGAAAACAGATATTTTAAATTGTAATAATATTTCACAATTTTACTGTTTTTACTGTATAGTTGATCCAATAAACGCAGCCCTGGGTAAATAAATGCAATCCCAGGGATCGTTACTAGGTATGAGGGAGAAACGGGTCACGCTGAAGATGTCTGTCCACACATTAATTACTGTGCTAATAATTCTGTATAGGTAAAACTCGTGATTGTAAAACACTTGTGTTTGTTGTAATTGTTCAGCTAGCCCCTGATGGAGAAAAGCATCTGTCTAGTGTCCCTGAGGTCATTTAAGTTTGACACCTCATCTATAGACTAACTTCCTCTTGTTCTCTGCCATCAGCCATGAGGTTCAGGAGTGTATTCCCACCCTGCTCATTGGTCTCCAGCGGCCCCAGCAGTGGTTAAACATGGTGACCCAGCATATGCAGCAGGTGCAGCCCCTCAGTCCTCATCAGGCCAAAGCGCAATTTCTGGGTGAGGCGTTGACTTAGGAGAACAGCCAATGTCGAGGCGCGCAGCCATTTATTCAAAAGGCTGATTGTTATACTTGTGTTTCTGTTTCAGGGCTTGTGAGTGCTTTTCCCATGTTTGGCTCGTCATTCTTCTACATACAGAGCAGCAGCAATGGTGCTATCGACACCCCGTGCGTACTGGCTGTCAATTATAATGGTCTGAACTTTCTGAGCAAAGATACTCATGTAAGTTTAACACCTTGTTTCCCAATCTATACTAAAAGCCTGTGTAAAAAAAGATACATTTTTAAGCTGTATTTCTAAGATTGCAGTATTTCTTAATTTAATAGCTTAACTTAAAAATTAAAATGATTTAAAATAAAAAAAGTCATAATTAAGAAAGTATTATAGGTTTGAAATGAATTGAGAGTGAATAAATAATGGCAGACTCTGTACAAAAGTTTGAGGTTGGTGAGATATATTAATATTTTTCAAAGAAATCTCTTATGTTCACCAAGGCTACATTTATTTAATCAAAAATACAGCAAAAACAGTAATGTTGTTTAAAAAAATAGTTTACAGTTTAAAATAACCATTTTCTTTTTTTAATGTATTTTAAAATGTAATTTATTCCTGTGATCAAAGCTGAATTTTCAGCATCATTACTCCAGTCTTCAGTGTCACACGATCCTTCAGAAATCATTCTAATATGATGATTTTTTTCCTAAAGAAACATTATTATTATTGATGTTGAAAACAGTTGTGCTGCTTATTAAAAAACATCATTTATTTGAAATTGAAATATTTTGTAACATTGTAAATATCTGTACTGTCACTTTTGATCAACTGAACGCATCCTTGCTGAATAAAAGTATTATTTTTTTAAAAATCTTACTGACCCCATACTTTTGAATGATAATATATTTCTTTAAGGCTCCTATATAAATCATTAGCACTTTTTTTCTGTATGTTAGTAAATAGCATATGGTAGATATAGACTTAAAGGGATAGTTCACCCAAAAATGAAAATTTGATGTTTATCTGCTTACCCCCAGGGCATCCAAGATGTAGGTGACTTTGTTTCTTCAGTAGAACACAAATGATGGTTTTTAACTCCAACCGTTGCCGTCTGTCAGTCGTATAATGCATGTCAATGGGAATTTCGTCTATGAGAGTAAAAAAAAAACATGCACAGACAAATCCAAATTAAACCCTGCGGCTCATGACGACACATTGATGTCCTAAGACACGAAACGATCAGTTTGTGTGAAAAAAAGAAAAGTATTTATATTATTTTTACCTCTAATACACCACTATGTCCAACTGCCTTGAGCATCCGGTTGGTGAGGTCAAAAAACGCGTTCTGATGACAGAAGTGATCTCTCGCGCTTTGCTTCAATGAGTGCGAGAGATCACTTCCGGCATCAGAGCGCGTTTTCTGACCTCACCAACCAGATGTGGAGGGCAGTTGGACATAGTGGTGTTTTAGAGGTAAAAAATGACATAAATACTGTTCAGTTTCTCGCACAAACCGATCGTTTCGTGTCTTAGGACATCAATGTGTTGTCACGAGCCGCCGGGTTTAATTTGGATTTGTCTGTGCATGTTTTTTTTTTACTCTCATAGACGAAGTTCCCATTGACATGCATTATACGACTGACAGACGGCAACGGTTGGAGTTAAAAATCATCATTTGTGTCCTACTGAAGAAACAAAGTCACCCACATCCTGGATGCCCCGGGGGTAAGCAGATAAACATCAAATTTTCAATTTTGGGTGAACTGTCCCTTTAACTGATTTTTGCACCAATTTATGCAAAAGTATGCAATTATTCTGGGATTGAATATATCTGCATTGGCACTGCTAAAGTGTCCATAATACCCTATATTTGCAAATTTATTTGCATTTCCTACCAAGATATTATATAACATGGTCACGTATAGACTTCACAGCTGTTTTCAATGTTCCTTAGGAGCCGATGGTGAAGTTCCCGCTGAAGGAGGTCCAGTCCACCCGTACACAGAGGCCCACAGCTGGCTCCAGTTACCCGTACGTGGAGATAATGCTGGGTGACCTAATGTCTCAACGCATTACACAGTTACAGCTGGACCAGGTATGGACTTTGGACTAAATGTATGATTCCAAATCACCACATAATCTAATCGAGTCTGGTCATTTTAAGGTTGTTAGTCATTTTCACCAGGCCATTGTGGGCGGAGCTTATTCCTGTGGGTTGTTTGACTTTACAGAGTCTTGAGCTGTGCCGTGTCATCGCCATGCATGTGGAGAACCTGCTGTCAGTGCGAGAGAAGAGACTCACTCTGCCACCCAGTGAAATCACTCTGCTCTAGCACTCCTCACAGATGTTATTTATTATTACTTTCATGGCAATAATTGCAATCAGACACTATTAATCTCCTACACATCCAAAGCCACCTGTCATTACTGATAGTGCAATATGTCTGTTTGCAGTTCCAGAATCAGCTTGTTATTCACAATAATTTGCATGCTTTCCATTAAGTTGAACATATGGTCCTATAATTTAAAACAGTATATTACTACCTCTAGTTCTAGACACATGATCAGCAAGAGTTTACTTTTGTATGAAAGAGAGAGAATTTTAGCCACTGGTTTTGAAGTTGCACTACTATGATGTTTTGCATATTTATATAATGTGTGCATTTATGCATAATTGTTAAATTGCACTATATGTACAATGAATGTATGTTTAATATTAAGTCTTTATTCTAAATAAATAAATAAAAAAAAAAAATCAGCTGTACTGTTTCTGTATTATTTAATTACACTGAAGCACATTGAATAATATTAACATTATGCATGTTTTTTTAAAAGAAAAATAGTAAAATTTGGAAAATAATTAAGATATCTTCGTGCATTGTAATTGAATTGATACTAAGCAATTCAAGCGTGTGAATAAGTAAAGTTAATCCAGCCGAATCCTGATCCGTGTTTTCCACGCGTACACTGGCGGTGGGCGTGGCTTGGTGAATTGGTCACAGATTCTTTCCTCTGATTGGCTCTCCTAAGACGTGGCTCCTGTGAATTTGCCCTGTGGTCTAACTGCATAAACACACAGCTGAAAACTTGCACGGCTTGAGGAGTGGATACAAAAGAAACCGGAGCTTGCATGAAGGATCACATTGTTTCTCTGCACCGATTCACGCCTAACGGAATTTCTATCAATCTGAGACGGTGCAGGCTGTGAGATATCTCTGATTCGGCTTCAGGATGATGAAGTTTAGGTTCAGACGGCAGGGAAATGACCCTCATCGTGAGAAAATCAAGCAGGATCTATTTGCATTCAATAAGGTATGTGGGATATATAGCATTGGGTCTCCTGCCTCTCGAGCATGCATGCGGTTTCGGGTTGCACTGAAATCGACTGAAAGAATAATTAATTCAAGCAAATGCATTCATAATTACATGCACTGATGTTTTTATTAACATGCGACTGTTAACAGCAGTGTTTTCCAACTAACAGGGCCAGATATATACGCTGAGTATCAACAACATAAAGTTGTTTGAAACATTTAGTACTTCATATCTAGCAAGCTTTTCTTCTTGTTAGTGCACAGCTGGACTTTTATAGCTTTACTAGGATAAAAAATGCGTTGTGTTTGATATTCATCTTCATCAATGGAGCTCATTAAATCAGATGAGATCAGGGCGCGTTGTCTTTTGTGAGTGACCTCAAAGTTTACTCATGTTTGTATCTCCAGCCGTTACAAACGACGCTCTCCACCAATTTCAATTGGAAAACATGTTTCTGTCATGCAGTGTTTTTCTTAATTTGGTAGGCTATCCATGTATGTATACAACATAAATAATATACATGAGATTATTTAAGAGCTAAAAATTTCAGTGAGTATTAATTAAATTTAAAAAGTAAAGTTCTTTGATTGATTGTTTGTTATTGAAACTTGAATGTATCGTGCTGCTCTCCTCTGCCAGAAACGCAGAAAGGGTTTGATTGTAGGTTTTTTTTTACTGATGAACAAACTCTGGCAACATTTCTAGCCCTCCTCATTGTAAAGCACTAGAGTAGGAAATGAGAGCTACCATTTTTACACGTTTTTAGGTTAGTCCTTTCCTCAGTTTTTGTTCATTTCTCAAATGCTGCTGGTGACATTTATTCACAGATGGTTTAGGGAAAACAGAGCAGTGGTGTTGACGGAAGGTGTTTGTGTGTGTCATACTGATGAAGCTTCATGTGTGTAATGTTACATGAAGGTCTTGATATTTGCCATGTCACACTTTGTCAACCTGTGAGAAGAAATCTGCATCCTTCAGCCAACTTCAAGCCTGGAAATTCATGCCCTCTGTATGTTTATTTAAGATGACGGTTTTAAAATTGCCCCCAAACATGTTTCTTCAAATCAGTTTTGATGGCATGTGTGAAGATGAATTTGACATTGTCTGTCAAATCTACTAGATTTCCTTCCTTACTATTTCTGGTTCTGTGCTGTTTTTTTTTGTAAAAACAAGGAAATCCCCTTCCTGTCAGGATTGCACTACTGCATTGTTAATTGTAGCATCAGAGCTCATCAGAGGTCAATGAAGTATGACTTGGTTTCTTTTTAACCTTTTAGTATAAAGGAATTTTAAATCTGATGTACATTTACATGTGAGTTTAAGTTCTGAATGTGAGATTTCCTCTCTCCTTCTTTCACTCAGACAGTTGAACATGGATTCCCAAACCAGCCAAGTGCTTTGGCCTATGATCCCAAACTGCAGCTTATGGCCATTGGAACTAAATCAGGGGCCATCAAAATGTATCCTTTTGTAAGCACTTTACTGCCATGGAATTGATATAGGATCACTTTTTGTTAATAAACACAGCCATTCGAAAGTTTGGAAAAGAAATAAATACTTTTATTCAGCAAGGGTGCAATAAATGGATCAAAAGTGGACAGTAAATACTTTCACATTGTTTAAAAATATCAATTTCAAGTAGCTGTTGTGTTGAACTTTCTATTCATCAATGTATCCTGAAAAACAATGTGTTTTCACAAAAATATTAAAGGGTTAGTTCACCCAAAAATTTAAATTCTGTCATTACTCACCCTCATGTTGTTCCACACCCGTAAGACCTTCGTTCATATTCAGAACACAAGATATTTTTGATGAAATCCAAGAGGTTTCCGATCTTCCATAGAAAGCAACGTAATTACCGTCATTCAAGGTCCAGAAAAGTAGCAAAGACATCGTTAAAATAGTTCATGTGACTGCAGTGGTACAACCTTAATGTTATGAAGCGACAAGAATAAGTTTCTTCTCTTCCCTGTCATTCTCCTACACTGTTAATGTTGTAAACACAGTTCAGTGCTTCCGTGTTCAACGTCAGAACGCCGACTTATTATTGGCCGGCTCCTGCGTCAGCATCACACATGCGTTGTGCGGCTCAAGTGAACAGTATCCGTCAATACTAAGCCAGTGTTCTGACGTAGAACCTGGAAGCGCTGCACTGTGTTTACAACATTAACAGTGTAGGAGAATGACAGGGAAGAGAAGAAATTGTTGAATAAATTTATTTCTTTTTGTTTTTGCACACACAAAGTATTCTCGTCACTTCATAACATTAAAGTTGAACCACTGCAGTCATGTCAACTGTTTTAACTACGTTTTTACTACTTTTCTGGACCTTGAATGCGGTAATTATATTGCTTTCACTTGGGGATCAGAAATCTATCGGATTTCATCAAAAATATCTTAATTTGTGTTCTGAAGATGAACGAAGGTGAATAATTAATGACATTATTTTCATTTTTGGGTGAACTAACTCTTTAATCAGCACAACTGTTTTCCATGTAGACATAAATGTGGACACATTATAACAATTTTAAGTAGCCACTGTTTGTCTAGATTACAGGGATGTTTATAAAACAGTGATGGAGTTATTTGTCTATATAATGGTGTGTCCAAACTTTTGTGAGAAACACAGACATTTTACATTAACGCAGTTATTGAAGACCGGCTTCTGCAATGTTATACTCTTTGCATCCTTGCTGATACTTTTCCAAACTCTCAGTACAAATATCGAGAAAGATGTGTTAATTTTTATCTTGATCAATGAGACGATGCAGTGAGGGAACGGCCTAATTTATGGTTCACTGATAGTGATTAATTACTCTGGATGTATGGCTCTGTTGTGTTGAAGACTTGAGTCATCTGCCATTGTGCACAATGTGACGCAGTACATGTTGTGTTAGTCCTATCAAACTTGGTACTTTAAAAACAACTTTTCTAAATTGTCATAATTATAGTTGACACTGTCCAGGCCTGAATGTTTAAGTCCAGTGGGATGAAGGAATGTTTAGGAGGGTATTATCAGAATAAAGTGTTGGAGACTTCTCTAGTAAGCTGTCATTATCTAGTCCTCTTGGACTGGACGAGCCAAACGGCCAAAACATCTTGGATGGAATACTTCCAACATTTTCACAGTAATGCTTGCTTTTTTTTTCCTGAGATGGAAGCTGAGATATGGGCAGGATCAGTGATATTATGGTGATTGTGATGGTACAGTGCAGGTCTTTGAGCTTTAGGAGGCTGGTAGTGTCAGGCACAGCCCAGCTGAGAGACGCTCAGTCTGCAGCCTCGACTCACTCGGTGGGGAGGGTGGTAGCTGAGGACGGCCCGATCTGACAACCTGCCACTCACCAGATCTGAGCGAATATCTGTCAGCACCTAGAAGCTAATGCCTCGTCCGTCAGACAAGATGACTCAGGATGGAGAGAAGACAGAGACCGGTTGGGTGTAAATAAAGGGTTGAGTAATGAGAGATAGCTTTGAAGGCATTTGGTTGGGTGTTGAAGGGGGTGTGATGAGAGATCAAAGTTTGGTTTACCCAATCTGACTCCATCCTTATTAAAACTGGAAGTCTTTGAATAACATTTGGGAATATAGCATTAGCTTAGTGTTTTTCAGTTTCTCTTTTTTTCTTTTTTTTTCGGCATTAAGAGTTCTTTTTGAGAGATTTATTAGTTCTGTTCAGACGTTTCCTCGTGACTTTTTTTTTCTTTCTTTCTTCATGACCCCTTTTTTTTTTTTTTTTTTTATACAAGGAAAGCAAAATTATTTGGTGTCATGCTATTTTGTTTTGTGCTGAATTCTGCGGAATGGATTTAAATGTTAAAATTATGCTAAAACAATCAAATTTGCCAAAATATATGTAATAAACCAGGGGTTCTTAAAGTGTTTACTTTTATGATATAGGACCCAGCTAGAGAGTATGATCAATCTCAAGAGACCCACTGAAAAATGTTTTTTAGTGAAATATGAGGGGAAAAATGCAGTTATCCTCTTAGTTAACTTTTTTTAACTTCCCCTTGTCATATTATATTAAGTGGTAGACCTATTTATCAAATTCATTGCATTATTATATTATATTTTGAATTAATTTTACTTAATATTTACTAAATTAGAAATAATTTGGAAATTAATTATATTAAAAAAAATAATTTGAACTTCAATGATAAATTAGTGAAATAAACACTACTTTATATGGGAACTTGTTGATTCTGTAATCCTATTATATTACTTTTCACTAACTGGTTTAAAAATATGAATAAAAAGGAAGTTAAAGGTGCCCTAGATTCAAAAATTGAATTTATCTTGGCATAGTTAAATAACAAGAGTTCAGTACATGGAAAAGACATGCGCTGAGTTTCAAACTCCATTGTTTCCTCCTCCTTATATAAATCTCATTTGTTTAAAAGACCTCCGAAGAACAGGCGAATCTCAACATAACACCGACTGTTACGTAACAGTCGGGATCATTAATATGTACGACCCCAATATTTGCATATGCCAGCTCATGTTCAAGGCATTAGACAAGGGCAGAACGTCTGGATGTGCACAGCTGAATCATCAGACTAGGTAAGCAAGCAAGGACAATAGCAAAAAATGGCAGATGGAGCAATAATGACTGACATGATCCATGACAACATGATATTTTTAGTGATATTTGTAAATTGTCTTTCAAAATGTTTCGTTAGCATGTTGCTAATGTACTGTTAAATGTGGTTAAAGTTACCATCATTTCTTACTGTATTCATGGAGACAAAACTGTCGTTATTTTCATTTTTAAACACTTGCAGTCTATATAATTCATAAACACAACTTCATTCTTTATAAATCTCTCCAACAGTGTAGCATTAGCCGTTAGCCACGGAGCACAGCCTCAAACTCATTCAGAATCAAATGTAAACATCCAAATAAATACCATACTTACGCGATTAGACATGCTGTATGACGAACACTTTGTAAAGATCCATTTTGAGGGTTATATTAACTGTATGAACTTTTTTTTATGTTGTTTAAGGCAAGCGCGAGCTCTTGGGGCGTGGAGCACCAGATTTAAAGGGCCACACACCCTGAATCGGCTCATTTATAATGATGCCCCAAAATAGGCAGTTAAAAAAAATGAATTAAAAAAAATCTATGGGGTATTTTGAGCTGAAACTTCAGACACATTCAGGGGACACCTTAGACTTATATTACATCTTTTAAAAAAAAGTTCTAGGGCACCTTTAACACTAAAAACAGGGCACTTAGCAATGGTCATATAATATATAAAATTTTTATTTAATATAATAGAATATATAAAGTCTGTTGATCGTGCATCTCCAGTGGCAGCTGAACTCTCTACTTCTTATTCGCACAGACCGAGCGTTCATGCAGGCTACAAATGCACACTAAAGAAGATCTCACATCTGAATTCGACCAAGTCCTTAAGGTTTGCAAAATTCAATGTTTATTAGATATTCAAAGACTTGTTTAAATGATATAAATGTGTATATGCTGAATGCTAATGGTGGATGAGAAAGGGACTGATATTATAGTGTTTGCCATTCTGTTAGTGATGATAAAAAAACAAATGCTATAATACTGTTTCATATATCATTTAGATTCTTTGGTTAACAGATCTATCTAATAAGATATTATTATACCATGTGCTCAGGCCCTGGCATTCTCAACGCTGTGAAAATAAGTCTGTCGTGTCAAACTAAAAGTCCCCAATGCCGATAGTTAAAAAAAATGCCAAGTATCAGTCTTGGCTATATATCGGTTGACCACTAGTAAATACATAAGTTATGCTAAGCTCAAGCTCAAGCATGTTTGCTTGACGTGCCATTCTCGTGTTACGCCGCACATTTGAGCTTCCGCAAGAGGATTGTTTTCGCGCATCAAGCAGCTTCTTTTTATGTTTGCTGATCAATGTTTATATGTGAAATAAAAGCCTAAATTAAATCTGTTCATCATAAATGACAATCGAGTCTCTTCAGAAAATTTGATCATAGTCCAATTATTTGGACTAATTAATTCGGATTAGTTTTACCATTTCTTTATGAACTTTATGAACTTTTTGAAGCGTCAAAGTGGTAGTTGCATAGCTGTTTATGGAGGAACAGAAAGCTATCA
Organism: Ancherythroculter nigrocauda; assembly: GCA_036281575.1. Lineage (NCBI taxonomy): Eukaryota > Metazoa > Chordata > Actinopteri > Cypriniformes > Xenocyprididae > Ancherythroculter > Ancherythroculter nigrocauda. The sequence continues at coordinate 38,239,238 of VTFQ01000001.1, forward strand.
GATTTCATCAAAAATATCTTAATTTGTGCTCTGAAGATGGGTGTGGAACGACATGAGGGTGAGTAATTAATGAAAGAATTTTCATTTTTGGGTGAACTAACCCTTTAAGTGATGTGGAGACCCAGTGATTCAAAACTTTCATCCTATAGGTCATCGGTAAGCTTGGGCTGAATCAATAGCCATAATCTGCTGGATCAAAAAACTAGCAAGATCTTTATGAACAACTTATTTATTGAATACAGGATACAGTCAAGTCCAGAATTTTATCAGTTCCTGGAGAGTTATTTGATTAAGCTGTCAGTGCTTTCTTCATTAGTTGAGAAAAAACTGGAACTCTGCTGTGGTTTTGATAAGCTCCATTTTATCTGGATTGGTTCCAGCTCCAGATGTGTGGTTTACACATCAAAGGCTAGATTGCTGTGATGTGCATAGCTCTAGCTCCGGTCATCCTGATGTCAGACGCCAGAACAGCCCAATCTGAAGTGCGTCTGATCAAGGGTGCTGTCAGAGTTTGTCCTGTGCAAAGCGGTTAACAGAAGCTCTGATATATTCACTTATTATGTGACAAAGCCATTAACCATACCAGTGAAAAAGGCTTGTTTAAAGTTCTTGAAGATGAAGTGTGCAGTTTTTCTTTCTGATAACATTCTTTCTCCTATTGCAGTTTAATAGAGTGTTGCAGGGATAATGTACTTTTGTTGGCCAAAACGAGCATTTTAGCACTTCTGATTTCATCAACCTTAAGTCAGTGGATTTTTTTTTTTTGTACAGGTTTATGGTTAAATGCTCAAAATAAGGTCTTTGGTTAACACAAGCTCAAGATATTTTCACTTTTTATTCAACGACATAAGTAATTCCTCACTTGTGATTTTTATTAAGCTTTTACTGGACTTAAAGGCAGTTGCTAACAAGTGACTAAATGGGACAGAGGTTGTCAGACATTAAACGTCGCCTATTCACTATTCCTTTTACAGCCTCGTTGGGTTTATAATCATGCACTCGTGAATTTTTCTAACTCAAACTTTAAGGGATTTTTTTTTTCTTATTTTGTGCAGTAATCCAAAAGCCAATGGAAAAATCGTTTTTTTTTTTTTTTTTCCCAAGGGAACAAAGGTGATGCTAACTTCCGGGTTGGCCTACAAAGTACGTCATCACTGCAACACTCTTTATCCCGACAGGTATTAGAAAGTCCTTCCCCAAAACCTATGAATAACTTACTGTTTAACCAAACAATGGAAGACAGGGTATATGGGAAAAACTGTAGGGAAATGGCTGACTATTAACTGTTTTTATGCCGTTACTCGTACGGCAACTTCAAACATAACCTTTAAAATCCAGCCGTTGTTTTTATGAGCCAATAATATTGATCCTCTGAAGGCTTGCGTTTAAATTGGATATTTACAGTTGCCTTTTGTTTCTTGGCCTCAGTTTAGTGAGCATTCAATGTAATTTAAGGTTGTCTGATCATAAATGTGTCTCTGCTGCAACCACAAATTGAGGCGCATTGGTTGGGACTATATTTTAAAGCTAAAGGGGAGGACAGACAAGGGGTAAGAGTGGAAAGTAATGATACTGCCGGGACCGAGGAGCTGTTGGAAGTGCCGGATTCACTCCTAAAGAATGCATGTGGCTGTGCCCTAAGTTCACCCTCTGCTGTAAGAGGACATTCCTCTGCAATGTTGTTGCCAGTCCTTGTCTCAAAGACATCTTTTGAAATGGTTTCCCGGGTCACCGCTGGAGCAGGCTGGTAATCAGGATGTGCTTCAGATTTTAGTAGCGACAGCTTTTGTGATTGACAGTGTCTGGCAGGCTGAGCGATGTAACTGTCAGAAATGCTGCTGCTGTTGTTGATTATGATTATGCAGAAATGAGGTGCTGTCCCCAAAATGAATTTCGTCATTACCATCCTCTTGTTTACTTGGTACATCTTAGAACTCATTAACCTAATCGAACAGGTGTCATTATGAATGATCTTACTGCCGCAACAAAAAGAGGTCAAACTTGGGGGTGTGACGAGACCGTTAGCTCACGAGACGAGACATGAGATTGGGTTCATGGGAACGAGGCAAGATTTTTAAGAAATCCTCAATGATGAAATGCATGACTAGAAAAGGTTCATTTGGAATGTTTTAACTAATCATCTTGTAATGAATGTCATTTCATTTCTACTTTCTGAGTATGAATTATCATATAAAGTAAAATACAAAGCACTGAAAAAAGTTTTGCCACAAACTCAACTGATTGGCTTCTCTCCTGAATGATTTCACACGAGTCTCTGAATTCAGACCTTAGTAGGGCCCTATGAAATCCGTTTTATTTTTTTCCAAATTCCGTTTTTTCCATTTAATTTTTCTGGATTAATTTTTTTTCCGTTTTATTTATTTTTTGACTCCATTTTAATGGTTAAATTAAATTTTAGTAATCAAAAAGCATGTCCAATTTACCAACAATTTAATAAAAGTTTAACAAACTTTTATTTTTTTAGGGCCCTATGATAAATGTTTTATTCTTTCCCCTCAAATTTTATTTTTTACCAAATTCTGTTTTCTGGATTCCATTTTAATAATCAAAAAGCATGTCTAATTAATTGAATTCTTAAAAACAAAAATATTTATTAATTAAAAAAATATTTTTATGATATTATTATTATTATTATTTATTTATTTATTTTTTTCTCAGAAGTTCTGTTGTGTATTTACATTTTTTTCTGGCAATCAAATGAATGCATACCATTTAATTTATCTTTTAATCATGAAATTAAACTTATTTTGTCAAACAATGTGCTGCACAACAGAGCTTTACTGTTAAAATTAAAACATGAAAGTGTAGAAATAAAATAGAAATAAAAACGGTATAAATAAAACATGAATAAAAGTTTTCTCTTAGTCTTAAGTGCAAACAATAAGTGCGACCATAATCAAAGTACTTTCTCAATATTCAAAGTGCAAATAGAGACCAAATTTTTCTTCAAACATGATACAGAGCTGAGAGATGGTTACAACTACACAGCCCAGCTTAAGATGGCTTTCATATTGGGAGATATTTGCATGCATCAGGGAGCCGCTTTCAAAATGCTGGTTATTGAATGTGCGCTCGCGTTTTACTTTCGCTTTCGATTTTGCAATCACACGTACTCTATGAACAGGGAGCGGCAGAGCTAAGCTGCTCTACATATGCAGCTCGTGTTGGATGAGCTGGATGGAATTAAAGCGATCGTTATCCAACTGAATTAAATGGTTTTTATCTCTATAAAAAGCAAAACGACAGTGGAGGCGTAATATAAACGTAGCGGTGACATATTCGATCCTGATTTCACCTTCATACTCCGTCATGGCAATATTGCAAGACAACTTTACACTTCGAGAAATCTCGTCACATTTTAATTAGGGGTGTAAGATGATATCGATACACGCGAATATCACGATAGTATGTTTGGCGATACTGTATTGATTCTCAAAAACACTGTATTCGTATTTTATTTATTTAAATCCAAGATTTGTGTTTTTGGGTTTGGTTTAAACCGCAGACTGTATAAAACCCAACCGCAAGATGTCAGTGTTATTTCAGAACGTCAACTGACGCAGAGCCGGTGAAGCGTAAGGTGTGTGCATAGCTAGCCTTAGCATTAGCAAACCCAGCTCACAGGAGCCACTGCCACGGTTCTGCTCCCAGGCAGTTTCTTTTGTTAAACTGCTATATTTTGAAACTTTAAAACATACAACAATACTGCAATCACTTTACTATTTTAAATAGTGATTAGTGATATAAATGCAAATGATTCTGTATTGATTAAAAAACATTTTGTGCATATGGTTGTGTTCTTTATGACACTTTTTTTTTTTTTCTTTTCTAAAATTAGATCCTCTTTCTAAAAAAAAAAAAAAAAAAGAAATATTGCAATATATCGTATCGTAACCCTTGTATCGTGATGCGTATCATATTGCCAGATTCTTGGCAATACACAGCCCTAATTTTAATCTCGTGGCAAGAGATCTCGTCACACCCCTACAACTTATGTTTCATGCCGACTTTAAAGTACAGTTATTCTCCATTATCCTTATTATGGGGGTTAAAAGAATTAGAGTAGAACCAATTGCACATATTAATCTCGGCACACCATGCACAACCATGAACTATTTCTTTCTAGATCTTAAAAATGTCATATTCATCTATTGTCAGTTGTTTTCTCAGTCAGGCGCAGTATATCTCAGTGTGAATGGTTCTGTATGCATAGAGTCTTATCCTATCTGTTTTCTTCTCCCAGCAGCATTGCTGCAGCTCTCTGATCTGAGTCAGGAAGCTTGCATCTATGCTGCTGCAAACACTCAAACATTTGTCTGGTCTGGAGGCATAGACTTATCACAACTTTTACTTTGGCAGATTGCTTCATGAAAGACAGATACTCTCACATTTCACCTTCCCACATAGGGATCTCCTCTCTTCTGATTGAACACAGCTGAGGAAACACTCCAGTTCCTCCTCATTGGTTCATTCATAACTTTTCTCTTTTGCTGAAGCTGCTGCTTCTTCCTGATGGTTTTAGATGGTGCAGCTGAAGGAAATTTAAATGTCTCTTTGCATATCTTTTCTCTCATGTGTCTCAGCCTAAAGCCATTAGTATTCTGTTGTGAGCCTCATGGACACACACAGGGAGCTCAAAATCAGTCCCCTTCCCCCCTTTGTAGTACACTTCTCTGGCCGGTAAGCAATCTATAGACCTTTTGGAAACTTGAATAGTGAAGAAGACTCATTGAAATCTGTTTTATGCTCATCGCTGCCAAACATTCCACTTAAAGGGCCAGTTTAATTACGAATTGTGGCAAGTTACTGGAGGGGAAAGGGTTTGCTTGTGGCTTCTTTATAATGACCTTAGTCTGGTTTGGAAATAAGCAGAACAGATGCAGGAATCTCCTTCCAGTTTGTCTAATCTGTTGTGACATGAACTGAAAATGGCCATGCACTATGGGTAAAACAAAGTTCACGGTTTGTTCTTTGTTACTGAAACTGCAGTTTCTAGAAATGCTTGCAAAGCCAAAGTTCAGCTGAAGCTGCTGTATGTCAAAAGTTTCATCACTTGCCTTTTTTTTGGTTTACAGGAAGGAATTTCTAATTTCATTCATATGTATCTCAAATCAGATTATATTTTTAATTAATCTATGAGGGTACCAAGTGTCTTTAGAACATTTTATGTTTTATATCTCAAAAGTGGTGGATGCTTTTGCATTTTGGCATAAACGGACTGGGTTTAATCCATCATTCAATGACTCATTCTACAGGACCTTTTAAGAGAAAACCCCCATAATTACTTAGGTTTTGTCTCTTCAATATAGGACAACGTATGTTTACTGCATTAGACTTCGGACACAATGTCTGCTGTTTGTCACTATTCAGACCGTGAAATTGCATTATCCTTTGCTAACTTGTTGTTAGCGCTTGAGTGAGTAATTGTCGAGCATTGTTGGGAGTATGTGTAGAGGAGATGGCCGGCGTAGGCCCTCAGAGAGTGTGTTTGGCTTATGTTGTGAGAGCAGTCTGGGGCCCAGGAAGGGAGTTCTGATTGTTATATGACTTTGACATGTTAAAACTCTTTTTGTGGTAATGGAGAGGGTGGAGAGCATCTATAGTGTGGCTAAATATTTATGCTGTTTAGAGCATGATGAATTAATGTTTAAGGTAGTTATTTTAAAGCTATAGTTTCCCTTGTGAAAAAGCAGTACACTTGTGCACTTCAAATCAGTTTATCAATCATATAATATTAATGAAACAAAAGGCTTAAAACTTACATGAAATTACTGTTTATTAATGCACTTAAGTAGTGCTTTTAAAAAGTACTCAAGAGTCCATTAAAGAATGATAAGAGCTTATAATAAAAGTTACTTATTTTGATGTTAACTAACATACAAAGCAAATGTAATTCGTAATGTACTTGATTATAATTTTAACTGTAGTGTATTCGATATTACACTTTAAAGTTCATGTTTTAAACTTACTAAATTGCAACTTCATTACAAATGTGTAATTACAAATATATTTAAATGCATGCCATACAAGCTTCAATAGAAATTACATATTTAGTTTACTATAAATGCTTGTCAGTACACTTTAATCATATTTCAAGACAATAGAATCATGAAATTACATTCAAATGTACTTGTGTCTTACTTATGAGGGTCAAAAAAGCACTCTAAAGTTCAGGAAAAAATGGAACTGGCGCTGCGTTCATTCCGTAACTTGAATAGGGAAGGCTTAGGACAGTGGTTCCCCAACTTTTTAGCTTTGAGTACCCCCTGAAGGGATTACCATCCTTCTGCATACCCCCTCTCTTCCACTTCGACTGCAGTCACACCTTTACCATTAAGGGACAATATTTGCCCCTAAATTGATATATTTTTTTTTTTTTTTTTTTTTTTAAGCTTTATGAATAACTTTATAAAATAAATAATGTTTTAAATAAAAAATGTCCAATAGAGAAATATGCAATGATGGTAAAACTAAGTAAAATTTTTAAATATTAAACTAAAACTGCCAGTAGGTGGCAGCAAGTCACTGTTTTTATGAGTGAGTCATCGAGTCATTCATTCAGTAACGAAGCAAGTGGCTGTGAATGAATCTTTGAATCACTGACTCTCACGATTCGTTCAAAGCCGCAGAATTGTTTGTGAAACGCAGACATGTGTTGTAGTTCTGCTGTGGTTTTCGTTAGAACTATTATTTCATTGCAAAATAGAGCAAATACTGACAGTAGGCTACTGTGTTTAAAATGTACGTTTTGTTTTTTGACCTGTTGTATAATAATGCCACGTTTGCAGTCATGTGGATATTTGGGAACAATTGCATTCTTGCTCGTTATCATCATTAAATACATCTCACACAAGGTATGTTTTTGTATCGGAGAAAGTTTGAGTCTTAAATCGAAATTAATCCATTATCTGTGTCTATATTTGTTCTTCATGCGAGTAAGTGCTAAATCTCTACTTTTACAAAGGTGCTTTGTCGAGAACGACCGTAATTTAGCGCGATTTAAGGCAGCAGATTCGGCACGCAATCTATCATGTGCATGCTGCTTGTTTTACAGTCTATGGTGGATACAGTCATTTTTGACTGCAAATGATGAGGTAATTTGATTAAATGTACTGGATTTATGACATTTTGGAAGTTAGAAACACATGCTCTATTTTAAGGTAGAATTAAATGAACTACTCAGCATTTTGTTCGCGTACCCCCTTTTGTCACCTCACGTACCCCCAAGGGTACGCGTACCCCAGTTTGGAAACCACTGGCGTAGGACATACAGCGTAAGCTTTTTGAAGAATACAGAAAACGGAAGCATGTGCAAGGCGATCATTTGTGTTTATAAAGCATATACAGTTGTATTTTTTTCGAAAATGACCAATCGTTTCTCTAGATAAGACCCTTATTCCTCATCTGGTATCATTTAAAGCCCATTGAAGCTGCACTAAAACTGTAATTTTGACCTTCAACCGTTTGGAGTCCATTGAAGTCCACTATAAGGAGAAAAATCCTGGAATGTTTTCATCAAAAACCTTAATTTCTTTTCGACTGAAGAGAGAAAGACATGAACATCTTGGATGACATGGGGGTGAGTAAATTATCAGGAAAATTTTATTTGAAAGTGAACTAATCCTTTAAGTTTCTGACATCACATTCAGTTCACACTTAAGTATATTCTTAAGTATAAGTGTTATTTAAGAAGTATTGTTATCAGTCGGTTAGTTAGTATGCTAAAGTGTACTTTTTTTCACAAGGGTTACCCAAAGTGAAATTTGTTATTTACTCACAATTGTTTTTCTAAACCCCATGACCTCTTTGTAGGCCACAAAAGAGATGTTATGAAACATTTTCATGCTTCTCTTTTTTCCATACAATGAAAGTATGTCTCATGTCTCTTAACCAAACAACTGCTTTGGTTTATTGGATTTCTATATTAGCAATTTAAAGTAAAAATTTTCAGGTTTCTGCTCTCTGGGTTCTGTTTCTATTTGTATTGCTGAAAACTCTGTCTTCTTTGGCTTTAATATTGATCATCTTGGTCAAAATAATTTACATCTAATACTGCCATCTAATGCTATATTAGATTTTCATGGATATCATGAGGGGAAAAAATGTGATTGTAAAATGATTTGGATGCCTTCACTTGTTTAAAATTCATGTTCTTTTGTGTCTTGGGAATATCAGGTTCTGTTTTGAGTGTCTGCTTGTTACTTCAATAGAAACTTTAGTATTCATGTGAGACCTGAAGCTAAGGAAAATGAATTCTGAATTCAAAAGCATTTCTGAAAGATGTTTATGAGTGGACATATGAAGGACTCTAAAGAAAGAGATTCTGAGGACAAGGACAGAAATTCCAGTGTCAAATGGGTCACGATCGGGGAGAAAAAAAACAGGTCGCCACAAAAAGGAAATCCCTTTCTTTCTCCATGTCAACAAACCAAAACCACGCTGTGCCCTGCTCAGAGTGCAGCCATCTCATGGTTTGTAATCTCTCCGCACCATTAGCAATGCACTGGGGTGGATGCACTGGCTCAAAAAGGAGGGCATATTGACTGTAGGAGAAGTTTTCGAGGGGAAAAAATGACAGGGCCTCTCTGTTCATGTTAATGACCTGTTGAGTAATCAGGGCTGAGTGTGAGAGAATTTTACAGATGTTTCTTTTCCTTGCTCCTCTGTTTAATTCCCACACTCGACACAGGGGCCCTGCACTCCAAGCAAGCTTCACACACCTTTCCGTGTTCTGCGTTTGGACCCTCCATTGGTCCTGTACTATTCTTTTATTTTCCCTCAGTGTATTCATTTTCTCCCTTTTGATCCGCTCTTTCTCAATGTCTTTCCTTTTTTCTCTGGCTATTGTGCAGGTGCATGATGTAATGCTTACGAATAGAGTGGAGCTGGCCAAAGGGGCCTGTCCTTGTGTTTTTTTTTAAACTGTTATTTTATGGATTGGACATCTGCGCTGATCTTTCTTTAATGCAGTCCAATTGTTTTGGGTATATTACTTCATCATTAGAGGTTGTTTTCCTCGCATCCCTTGTCATTTTTTTTTTTTTTTAAGTTTTTTGGAAGCTCAATCGGTACTGCACAGTGCTAGCAACACCAAGGTCATGGGCTTGATTACCAGGGAATACAAGTGTGTGTGTGTGTGTGTGTGTATATAATATAACATAACATTATATTATATTATATTATATTATATTATATTATATTATATTATATTATATTATATTATATTATATTATATTATATTATATGATATTATATGAAGTTTTATGTTTGAATAATCGATTTGATAGCACTAACTATCATGTATTTTGTGATCTATCATGTATCGCCACATTTGCATTCAAACTTTAATTTTGTCTGGTAAAGGACTTTCATACAGACAAAAATTGTCATGTTTATGTCGCATAATCAATTTCTGACCGTTACCTGATAAACAACGCCATTTAAGGTGCTAACGTGACCTTACACCTTATCTGGTTATTAAGCATAATTGGTTTTAGATTGTCCGTGTAAATGCTCTCAGTGTCACATGTTTCTTAGCTTTTGAACCTTTTCATTGTGTAGCAGTTTTGGGGCATATGAGCCTCTTCTGCAAATAACAGTATGCCTGTTCCCGTGTGACATAATAGAGATGCTGCCATGGCAACCAAGGGGACTTCAGAATGGAGCAGTTCGTCTGGGGTGCCGTTTCAAGAGCCTGGTTGTGTAAGACATTATGGGCTTGATTAGGCAGCAGCTGAAGTGGCTCTCCGAACGCTGTGTGTGAGGTGGCAGGGTGACGTGCAGCAGTGCCACACAGCCTGAGCTTTTGTTCTGGGCTCAGTCGAGCTGACGGTGTGTCCTGTGCTCCCGTCACACCATGAATGCATCTCTTCTCGTTAGTCTGAATCAAATGTACCTACCCTGCCTCACAAGCAAGTTTGCTGAGAGAAATGGACTGTGTTCAGAATCATCATGTCCATTCCAACCCATTGAAAGTGAATAATATTTCATTATACTGTCCATATAATGAAAATATATGCATTTAAATATTTATTATTTAAATATTAAAATAAAAAATATTTTAGACAGATATTGAATATAAATATACTCACCTTGCTAGTACTGGGTTGGACCCTCTTCTGCCTTCAGAACTGCCTTAAGTCTTTATGGCAATAGATTTCAGCATTATATTATATTATATTATATTATATTATAATGCATGCTTTGCATAGTATACATCTTAAATAATAGTGTGCCATTCCAAACACATTCATGCTGTTTGAAATCAAGATTTTACTTTTAAAGAGCTGCTGGCCTGCTGAATTTAGTTTTTCTGAAGATGTCTCCTCCTTCCTGCAGAGTTTGGATCATTTTTACATGGATCAGATTTGACCTAGATATCCACTCTTTTGTTATAAGAGTGGAACGCTGTGTAGTTTTGTAATGAAAAGCAGACTACAAGTCATCCTGAAATCATTTGAGCAACAGTCTATTCAAGAAAAGCACAATCAGCTTTGCCAACTGTTGTTGATGTCAAACTGAAAAAGAGAAGTAGGGGATTTCTCTTGATTTTGGAGACATTCAGGATCAGATCGAGTGTGGGCCAATCAGAGCTATTTAGTTTTGATTTTATTTTGGCTCATTTCTTAGTGTTTAGCCCAGAGGACTGTTTAATGAGCATTATAAGGTTGTAATTACTTCCCTTAGAGAATCCTGTTTCATGAGTTTAAGTCTTTACACAGTGTTGCTGCTTGACTTTACATTTTTACTACATTCACCACATTGTAATTTAGCTTTTTTTTTGGCTTGATTTCCCTTTAAAAAGATTGAAAGTGTACCTTGCCACCTTCAGTGCCCAGAGCAAGAAGATCACAGCCTAGCTTCAACATGACAGTAACACGTGTCGCAATTGATCAATAAAATCAGTAATGAAAATAAATGAATTACTTTTTTGATTAGTCAGATTTTACACAAGCAGTACTATTTTACCAAACAACTTTTCATAAGAGAAATCAAGGGGAGGAGAGAGATTTACTAAGAGGGAGATTTGAAGAATTACTGTAGAAAGAGAGATGGCTGAGAGACATTACAAAAGAGAAAAGGTAAGAGGAATATCACTGGAAAAACGTAGGGTTAGGATGTAGGACCCGTGTTAATATTAGCTTTCGAATGCTGGAGAGACCTGAGCGAGTGCCTGAAAATTCTGCTCCATACGTGAGTAACATTGGTTTTGCTGTTTCACAGAACCAACATATGCTGTTGTTGTAATATTAGCTGTAGTATCAGGACGGTTTTGAGTGTCATTGTTTGTCTGGAGCTGGTGTGCTGCTGATGACCAACAACCAACTCTTGCTTGTATACTGTATGTTAATTTTTTGTTCTTTCTTGTTGTTCTCGTTCGTTATTATAAGCATTATTTAGTTTACTTCAGCTACGTTTAAGTTTGTGCATTGTTTTTGAAGCAAGAAAGAATAAATACTTGATAAATTGAAGAAGTAATCAACTCATTGTTCAGCTCTCAAAGCCTAGTCTGAAATGTTGTCCCTTGAGGTAATATGTTTCCAAAACAGATGGGAATACTAGAATGCACCACTGTAAAATATTCCTTGACTCTGCGTTAAGATATGGCGCTCCTGGTGTGGAGATGACTGGACTTCATAAAGACACAGCTGTTGTCACTCAGATACACTTCCTCTATGGACAGGTAAGACCATGTTTTAATCCTCTACTCATAAGGTGCACGTTTACATCAACCATTGGCTTGTTGCTGGGGTGTGTTTTATTAAAATTGTTGAGGTCTTCTTTTTTTCTATTGGAAGTTGCCATTTGAATAGTTGAATGAAGTAAGCTATTCAAATAGTTGAATATTAGAATGAAGCTGAATGGGATGTTTTTTTACCTCTTTATAGGGGAGGATACTTTCTCTGTTGGATGATAACACCATTCATTTATGGGAGATTGTGCAGAGAGAAAACCGCTCACATTTGATAGAGGTTCAAAGCTTCAATCTGCCTGGCAGGCCAGGCATCGAGAGCACCAGGTAAGGTTTTTTCCTTTTCTTTCCTTTTTTTTTTTTTTTTCCCTAATCTTGGTCTTATCTCCCCAAATTTACTTAGTGATGACCTACTATTCAACAATATTATATAGATGAATATATATAGATGAAATGCACTTAATAACTGATGACTAAATCTACACTGAACTGACTCAAGCTAAACAATAGCACTATATAAATAAATGTAATGACTTGATCATCTTGTCCAAACTATAAACTTGACGTTGCTCCCTTCTCCTCTGCAGTGCAACACGTGTTACCGTCATGCTGTTGAAGCTGGGCTGTGATCTTCTTGCTCTGGGCACTGAAGGTGGCGGGGTACACTTTCTGGAACTGCCCACCCTCACATTGCTGAACAAGTCGCTGTTCCAGGACGAGATCATGCAGAGGTGAGAGCTACCCTTCCATTTTTTTAAAAAATCCTCGTTTGCACTTTGTCTGTGTCGATCAACCGGCAAAATGTCGGAAGTGGCATATTCCATAAACCGTATTAGACCGATTTCAAAGGCTGCTCGATATATTAAAGGGGTGGTTCATTGCGATTTCACTTTTTTTTTAACTTTAGTTGGTGTATAATGTTGCTGCTAGAGCATAAACAGTATCTGCAAAGTTACAGCACTGAAAGTTCAATGCAAACAGAGATTTTGTCTTTTTAAAGTTATGGCAGTTTAATGCCTACAAAAACGACCGGTTTGGACTACAACAAGCTTCTTCTCGGGTTGGTGACATCATAACCACTGCCCCCGGGAAGCAAAAAAGCTGGGCGAGGCCTTGTCGCATGCATACAAGTCTTCTTCCTAGGGACGCTAGACTTCGGGAACAATGTTTAAAATTTGTTTAATTCTGTTCCTGACAATTATAATGCTAATTTAGCTGTCTATGCTGCACATTTTACGGAAGACAGCTTCAGAATCTACACGAGTTCAATGCTGGATTTGCACAAAGGCTGTTACTGAAAGATGAAGCAGTTCCCACTTTAAAAGCAGAAGCTGCTGTTTATGGGCCCCTAACTGTAAGTACGTTTTATTGTTTATAAAGTTATATAGTTTCTGGCACGTAAACAAAGACCAATGCGGTTCGGCTTCGCTAGCCTGTTAGCTAAATTCTATTTCATACTTCTCCAACAAATGCCAACAAACACCAACAAACTTCTATGTAGTCACACCAGCGAATTTCTGTTGGTGTTTGTTGCTGTTTCTGTTATCACTGTACAGCATTGTTTCATTACGGCTTTTATGTTGTTTACCCACATGCTCGTTCATGCTATAAATTAAACAATACCTTTACAAAAATGCTACTACTCAGTCATGTATTCAGCTACAGTAAACACTATGGGGCAGCAGTAACATTTACAAGTGACAGCATATCTAAACACTTTGACACAAATACAAACGGAAATGCTTAACATTCATGTCCATTAAAAGCCATGCTTGCAGAGGTTCTGCTTGACCCTCTTCATCATTACTGCTTTCTGGGTCTGATTCGGGCTCAAATCGACTATTTACATTTCCACCAAAGCAAAGACGGGACTTTAACCAAAGCACATGCGACGTTTGCCCGTAATGGTAAGGGGCGTGGACAACGTGAATCGTGACAAGGACAACATATTCTGGACAGTGAACCACAATACACAGGGCGAGCTAACCAATCTCAGTCCATTGCGTATTTCTGAGGGAGGGGCTTCATAAAACCAGAAACTCAACAGGGCGTTTTAGGAGAAGGGACACAGCAGTGTAGAATAAAGGTAAAATATATGAAAAATAGGTCTTTTTTTTTTTTTTTTTTTTTTTTTTTTTTTAAACAAAGCATTAAGACGTTAAACTGTGCACCATAAATGCAATCAAGCCTAGAAAAAAAACAGAACCACCCCTTTAAAACTATTTAAAAATCATAATATAGCATAGTGCTGTTGTGAAATTGCAAATGCTGCAGGTTTCAGGGTGAAACATAATTATTTTGCTTTGAGTTTGCATGATTTGATGTCCACATGGTCTTTGGTTCAAGAAATTACAGTGGCTGTAGTATTTCTAAGTGGCCAAATATGAAAGATTAAGTGGACATTTGAATTAAATGTTGTTTGGGTAATAAACAAAGTTGATCATGCTTTAAAGTGTAACAACAACAATCACCAGGCCGTTGGTGCCCTCTGCAGGAATTTATGATAAGTAATGTACATAAGTTGATTGTTTATTATTATGTATATTACATTATTTTAACAGTGTTGTTCATTAAAATCATACAATCACTTGCTTTTGATACTTTATCTGAACCAGTTATTGTCCCATTGCTATTATACCTAGTTATTTTACTGGTTATTGTTCTATTTTTATTATCCGATTACTTTGATTAATTGTCAAAATAATCATTTGATTACTTGATTACCAAAATAATCATTGTGACATCCCTAATCCATATTGTCCTTGTCACATCAGATGTGACCACTTTACTAGTTGTTAGACTGGCTGTGTTTAGCTGTCAGACCATAAAAAGCAAGATTCATCTGTTTCTTTGCTCCGCTCTGAAGTGTATGTGTGAAAATATAATTTGTTATACTACCACAAACTTTTTTTTGTTGTTGTTGTTGAAAGTTTCTTATGCTCACCATGGCTACATTTATTTTATCAAAAAATACAGGAAAACAGTAATATTGTGAAATATTACAATTAAAATTTTCTATTTCAGTATTTTTAAAAATGTAACGTATTCTTGTGATGCAAAGCTGAATTTTCAGCATCATTACTCCTTTCTTCAGTGTCCCATGATCCTTCAGAAATCATTCTGATATGATGATTTGTTGCTCAAGAAACATTTATTATTGATGTTGAAACAGTTGTGCTGCTTAAAGTACCCCAATATGCTTTTTCGAATATTACATTTCATGTAGCATGTGATATAGGTGTTTGTGAATGTAAAAGTTCTGCTTAGTTTTTACTTAGTGCACAACAAATAAAGCTATCATCTCCTAAAAGTGATTCTGAACTGCTGAAACGAGTCATCAGTCTCATGTCATGTTACATACCTCCGTAACAATGTAACAAATTTGCATAATGCCAGCCTGTTACACTTTATTTCAAGGTGTTCTTGTTACAGTGTAATTATGCACTTAAGTACGGAGTAATAATTAGCTACATGGACATACTATAGGGTTAGGGTAGGATTAGGGTTTGGTTTAGGGTTAGTTGCATGTAATTATGCATAATTTATAGTATTACTATAGTAACTACTTGTAACATTTAACAAGGACACAGTAAAATAGTGTTACCTGCCTGTCTATGGTCTTCATTATCTGCCCGCAAACAGTGTCTACTTTGACTTGCCATCAAACAATGTTGTAACTGAGACCTTGAAGAGTTTGGTTTGTGTTTTGGCAAGAAGGTGCTGTTTTCAGCGCTGCGAATCTACTTTGGATGAATTTCCAGAGGATGAGGCCTCTTGCTGTATTTGATACAAAAAAAATGACACCATCGCGGCACTACAAAGAGACCATCACAATTCAGACATGGCAATGGTTTCGTTTCAGACACATGCTGTAAGTGCTTGACCAGTCACAACAGACTGGGCCTTATGACAAATCAGAGCAGAATAGGCTCTCGGAAAGGAGGTGTTTGGAGAGACTAAGGGTGCGTTCACACTTGTCATGTTTGGTTCGATTAAAACGAACCCTGGTGCGATTGCTCGGTTATTGCGGTTCATTTGAACATATGTGAACGCTGCCATCCGAACCCTGGTGCGCACCAAACAAGCAGACCGAGACCGCTGAAAAGATGGGTCTCGGTCCGCTTCCAAACGAACTCTGGTGCGGTTCGAATGATATATGAACGCAACATGGACCAAAGACATGTAACCGAACCAAAAACAGGAAGACGAGACCCTAAAATGGACAGAATCCTCACACGTCGGTTTTTCTTGATTGCCAATCTGAACGCTAATCGGACCAGGACTAAATGGGTTTTTTTTTCCTTCTTTGGTACGGACCAAATGAACCAAATGAACCGAACTACAAGTGTGAACGCACCCTAAGTCTTCGAGCGAACCATTTTCAGACTCTGAGTATTGAGGTGATGTGCAATGTATATTATTAGAAAAGTGTTTGACCTTGGATGTGTGTAAACCTATTTATAGGAGACCACCAAAACAAAATTAGGAATCGTTAAAATGGCAAAATTGGAGCACTTTAATATTTTTGTGGAAACTGTGACACATTTTCTTAATGATTCTTTGATGTATAAAAAGTTCAAAAGAACAGCATGCATTTGAAATAGAAATCTTTTGTAATATTATAAATGTCTTTACGGTCACTTTTGATCTGTTTAATGTGTCCTTGCTGAATAAAAGTATTAATTAGTATTAACCCTAACCCTCTCTACAACCACTCTGAAAAAGATTTTCTGAATGTCTCTCAGGGGACATGAGTATTTTTAAGTCGCTGTGACTCAGGACTCTAATAAAGATGGCAGTGCAGACAGATTCCACAGCACTCACCTCATAAAATAAGCATTTGGGGACTCCCACCCCATCTGAAAGGACTGTGCATGGCGTCAAAGAAGTTGCAGCAAGACCTTTTGTTTATTTTCTTTCCCTCCTTTAGCCCTTATCTAAGCTGCTTTTCACACTTCTCTCATACACTTTGAACAGGGAATGGATCAAACTTCCTGATTCACTCAAGGCTGTTTGCCTCTTTTTGGCCCCAGCTGTAGCTGTCTGTTACTCTGTCAGTAGGTTATATGCTGCTTTAGCTTTGCTGTCCCACTGCCAAGGCACTGACTTCACACCTCCACAGTTAGATGTTTGGCGTTCAGAAAGGCCTTGATCCCTGCGATCTGATGAGATCTTTAATACTCTGCTATTCAGATGTCATTGTAAGAAGAATATTTATAAATATTTAATACATCAGTCATTAAGAAGAAACCTGTTTTTCCTAATGGCTGTAATTTATGTGTTTTACAAAGCAGGAAATCACACTAACTATTCATCTTACTTTTTAAAGGCGTTATTTAACTCTGAGAGAAATTACAGCTTTCCCAGTGTGCCCTGTTGCAGATATAGCCTGGATGGCTAAATGTAGACCTCATCTGCTTCTGAGAGACCTTGAACTGCTCATTAACTGAGCACAATTTGGGGTAATGGGCATCCTATCTGAGCCACTGGTAATAAGTATGTGTCAGCCAGGAAACTACTGAACAAAATGCTTTTGTACCAAGTGCCAAATCTCTTGGGCCCCAGCCGAGGAGGCGTTTAAAACGGAGGATATGAGCTTTGCACACTCATCTTTGGGAATCAGCAGGATCCGGAATGCCAGAGTATACTCTGTGGGTCGGGAGAAAAACATTGTGTTTCGTTGTGATTTGTTTTTCTTTAAGGCATGTGGGATATCTAGATTGACATGTATATGAGTTTTATTGTCAGAATATGTATTTAATTAATGAATACTCATGAATGATTGGAAAACTCATGGAAAGATCATGTAAAAAAAAATCATAGATTTATTGGTTAAAAGGTGTGGGAACATTGTTAAAGGGTTAGTTCACACAAAAATTTAAAAAATATCATCGGTTACTCACCCTCATGTCATTCCAAACCTGTAAGACTTTTGTTCATCTTCGAATCACAAATCATGATCTTTTTAATGAAATCTAAGAGATTTCTGTTTCTGCATTGACAGTCTAAGCAACTACTTCTTTATCATTTCAAAAAGTTCATATAGAGATTGTAAAACTAATCCATATGAATCAAGCAGTTTTGTCCACATTTTCTGAAGAGGCGCGGTCACTTTATTTGAGGAACAAATTGAATTTAGGCTTTTATCCGCTAATAAACATAAATGTAAACAGAAACTCAACTGAACCTGCTTGACGTCTTTCAAGAAGTGCAAATCTGGTTTTCTATTTCTTAAATGTTCTTGTAAAAGCCGTTAGTTGTTTGTGTGAATTTTGTTTCTTGTGGCTGTTTTCATCCCAAGCCATGCCATCAAATGACAACTCCAGTCCTTCTTTTCCATGTGCCTTCCTCTTTTCCTCTCCCCCTTCATGGCTACATCTCATCCCGACTCTGTGGGTGTACCATGCACATTCCAGCTCTTGAATCCATGCCACAGCCACAGAGGAATCCCGAACTGTGGCTTTTGATTGGTCATCATTTGTCTGGCTTTCAAACTGAATTTAAGCATGTCAGCATCTGATAATGTTGTGTCAACTTCTGCCGTGTTACTTTTGCGTTTGAACCACTGATATTTTTTTTTAATTTTTTTGAGTTGTTTATTGAACTTTGTGTTTTCTTTCCATTCACCCCATTAGACTTTGCAAACATGAATCAAGAGTAATTGTTACCAAATGTTCAATACATTGTTCTCAAAGCTTGCAGCTTGGTTTATTCTTCACTCATTGAACCCTGAGACCTGCACATTTTTCCATGTGAAATGCTTTTCCACACAAGCCTGCATTTGAATCTGCTGCGAATAAAAGTGTTGAGTGAAGTTTTGCTGTAACCTCTGATGTGTACTTCAGTAGCGCTCTGTGTTTGGGGAGTTAAGTACTGTGTACTCAGATTTGGGTTTTTCACCAAATAGAAGTGCAGCTGAGCGGCACTACAAAGAGAATAAATCTTCCAAATGTTCTCTGGTGCAGCATAGAGCTTGGTTTTGTCATTTATCTGTAGGTTTTCTGTATCTTTGATGTATGCTGAATAAAGCCTTTGCTGTTTGTAATTTTATTCACATGTCTCCTTATTCCCCTCTTCAGCGTTCCAGAGGAGTACAAGTGTGGAAAATCATTGGGGCCTGTGGAGTCCCTGCAGGAACATCCGAAAGACTCTGATAAAATCCTCATTGGTTACAGCAGAGGTCTGGTTGTACTCTGGGATCTCAACAGTCGGCATGTAGACAACCTTTTCCTGGGAAAGCAGGTGGGTGTGTGTCCAAGTTTGTTTGATGTCTCTCAACACTCTTTGCGGTCTTGTGCTTGAAACACATTGAATTAAAATAGAAACACAGACATCAGTGTTTAAAGTTTGTCTGTAAATGTCAAATAATTGCACTCCTGACTTTCAAAGGGAGCAGGTCAAGAGATCTGTCTAAGATTCATAACACAGCTTAAATTGCATCTTTAAATCATCCGTGCTTGATGTTAAGATGTCCAGATGGTTTAACTCAAACCTTTTGACTTCCTTTCATCATCTTTGGTCCTTTTTTGACATTCTGTATTGTGTGGGACTGTCACTCTTGCAGCAGCTGGAGAGTTTGGTCTGGGAACGGTCCGGGAACAGCTTTGTTAGTTCCCATAGTGATGGCGGATACATGGTGTGGGCTGTCAGCAGCAGCAATCCCTGCACTCGTGACCCGATCTCATCCACCATACCATATGGTGAGGCATAACACATGCCAATTACACAGCCTTTCCCTTTGCTCTTTGTTTCACACAAACAGATTTTGTTAGCAGTGAGTTTGTTGCACAGTTATATAAGAAATGTTTGAGAAGCAAATCAGCATACAACCCGAATTCCGGAAATATTGGGACATTTTTTTAAAATTTGAATAAAATTAAAACTAAAAGACTTTCAAATCACATGAGCCAATATTTTATTCACAATAGAACATAGATAACATAAATGTTTAAGCTGAGAAATTTGACACTTTTATCCACTAAATGAGCTCATTTCAAATTTGATGCCTGCGACAGGTCTCAAAAAAGTTGCCACAGGGGCAACAAATGGCTGAAAAAGCGAGAAATTTTGAAAAGATTCAGCTGGGAGAACATCTAGCAACTAATTAAGTTAATTAATATCAGGTCTGTAACATGATTAGTTATAAAAGGGATGTCTTAGAGTCTCTCAGAAGTAAAGATGGGCAGAGCTGTGAAAGAGTGCGTAAAAAGATTGTGGAATACTTAAAAAAACAATGTTCCTCAATGTCAAATTGCAAAGGCTTTGCAAATCTCATCATCTACAGTGCATAACATCAAAAGATTCAGAGGAACTGGAGAAATCTCTGTGTGTAAGGGACAAGGCCGAAGACCTTTATTGGATGCCCGTGGTCTTCGGGCATCACTCATCGGCATGATTGTGTCAATGACATTACTAAATGGACCCAGGAATACTTCCAGAAACTACTGTCGGTAAACACAATCCGCCGTGCCATCTGCAGATGCCAACTAAAGCTCTATCATGCAAAAAGGAAGCCATATGTGAACATGGTCCAGAAGCCCCGTCGTGTCCTGTGGGTCAAGGCTCATTTAAAATGGACTGTTTCTAAGTGGAAAAGTGTTCCATGGTCGGACGAGTCCAAATTTGACATTCTTGTTGGAAATCACGGACACTGTGTCCTCCGGGCTAAAGAGGAGGGAGACCTTCTAGCGTGTTATCAGCATTCAGTTCAAAAGCCAGCATTTCTGATGGTATGGGGCTGCATAAGTGCATATGGTTATGGGCAGCTTACATGTTTTGGAAGGCACTATGAATGCTGAAAGGTTTTAGAGCAACATATGCTCCCCTCCAGACGATGTCTATTTCAGGGAAGGGCTTGTGTATTTCAGCAGGACAATGCAAAACCACATACTGCAGCTATTACAACAGCATGGCTTCATTGTAAAGGAGTTCAGGTGCTTAATTGACCTGCCTGCAGTCCAGATCTTTCACCGATAGAGAACATTTGGCGCATCATTAAATGAAAGACAACCACGAACTCTTCAGCAGCTGGAAATCTATATCAGGCAAGAACAGGACCAAATTCCAACACCAAGACTCCAGAAACTCATAACCTCGATGCCCAGACATCTTCAAACTGTTTTGAAAAGAAGAGGAGATGCTACACCATGGTAAACATGCCCCCGTCCCAACTTTTTTGAGACCTGTAGCAGGCATCAAATTTGAAATGAGCTCATTTTGTGCATAAAATTGTAAAAATTTCTCAGTTTAAACATTTGTTATCTATGTTCAATTGTGAATAAAATATTGGCTCATGTGATTTGAAAGTCTTTTAGTTTTCATTTTATTCAAATTTAAAAAATGTCCCGTTTCCGGAATTCGAGTAGTATAAGAATGATTTCTGAAAGATCATGTGAAACTGAAGACTGGAGTAATGGCTGCTTCTTTCAGAAACAATTTAACCGACCCCAGACTTTTAAATGGTACTGTACGACACAATACAAAGGATGAAATATGCGTACATGAGACAGTATTTGAAGGATTAAGTATGAGTCGGCATCAGTTGTTGGCCAGTTGTTGTATAATGCATATATATGTTGAACAAAGCCAAGCTCCAATCACTTGATATGTGGTACAATTTCAGTCATAGTAAAGCATTTACATGACATTTTAAAAAGACTAGCTATTGTTTTATTCTGACTGAAATCAAACATTTACCATGCATGTAAATGCACATCATGTTTTGTGCTGTTTTAGATGTACGGTAGTAATTCCAGTAGCCATAAGCTCATAGATGGCTGGTCATGATGTAATGTTTGCTTAACTTGCACAATGTCAGGAAATGTTGTTCTATAGCAAAGCTTAGAGTCCGTTCAACTTTTGTAATAGGCCATTAAAATCCTTCTCCAGACCTATTAAAGGGATCGTAAACCTCAAATGCACTCTTCACTGTTAGCTGATGGTTTGTTGAGACAAACCACTTGGGGAATCTATGGATATTTTCCAATTTTTAACATCATCTCTGCCAAGATTTTTGTATTTTTGGTGGTTTCTCGCAAACTCGGTTTCTCTGACTTTTTTCTCTTATGTGTTATTCCTCTCAGGCCCCTTTCCCTGCAAAGCCGTGAACAAGATCCTGTGGAGGACAACAGAATCAGGGTTTGTGCCGTAATGTGTGAGAGATGAAATCCCATAATCTCATGTTTCAGCTCTGCTTGTTTGACTCAGGAGGCTCTCCTCTGTTGTCTCTGTAGAGCTCCTCTAGTGTTGTTCAGTGGCGGTATGCCCAGAGCCAGCTATGGAGACAGACACTGCTTAACCATCCTGCAGGACAGCAGCCACGTCACCCTGGATTTCACCTCGCGTGTCATAGACTTCTTCACCATTCACTGCACAGACAGAGATAAGGGTGAGCGGGTCAGGTGGTGTGGCCTAGTGGTTAAAGATTTGGATTGTTGTTGAATAATAAGGGTGCTCCAATCAGGATTTTAGGAGCCGATCACTGATTGCTGATCACAGGCAACAGTATCTGCTGATACGATCGCTGATACCAATCTTTTTGAAACCTTTTTTCATGTAGAATTATTTATAGGGATGCTTCAGTCAGGATTTTGACAGACATTCATTCAGGGTCTGAATTTCATTTTTGAAAATGGGGGAATCCCCCTATTAGGTGACTCTTATGGGCGGATTTTTTTTAAATACATGCTGTCATAAACAATACAGCAGAATCCATTTCACTTCTACCATGGTATATACCTTCATAGTTATGGGTTCAAACCCCTTCATGGGGCAATCACTAAACTGTCACCATTGTACCCTTGATCAGGGCACTTGGACCCGGGTTGCTCCGGTGGAACTGTTCCTGTAATAAGTCTCCTATAAATCACTAATGATACATGCGTCTGCTAAACTGTTATTTTTATTTCCTGTGTATGGACTTTAGTTATTTTTGTGCCTGACAGAATTTGATGACCCATCAGCCCTTGTGGTTCTTTTGGAAGAGGAGCTGGTAGTGATTGATCTTCAGATGGCTGGCTGGCCCACTGTCCCTGTTCCCTATCTGGCTCCTCTGCACTCCTCTGCCATCACCTGTTCATGTCACATCTCAAATGTGCCTCCCAAGTTGTGGGAGAGAGTGATCAGTGCTGGCCAACAGCAGTATCCTCTGCAGAACTACGAGGTGAATTAAAGACTCCACACAGAGACCCAAAACTTCCACTTTTTTTACATGTTCTTTGTTGGTTTGACAGGAAATTTGGTGGAAAGATTTTAAAAGGTTGGCGCCGAGTGAGATTACTCATATTGGTGAAAGTATTATTGAATTATATTAAAAAAATGATTGTTTTATTTAAACATTTGTTTCAAATTCTTTCAAAATACTGTATAATGAGAAAAGGCCAAAAAAATCAACTTGCAAATTCTGGAGAATGTGTAGAACGTTGCAAATTATGTGTTGCCGTGTCAATAACTGACATATAGTTGGCTTTCCTCAGTTTACATATGTCTTATGTTTCTTCCACTTCAGCAGAAAGCTAAATATTTGCATTTCATATAACATCTGTTATGTGTATAATGTTAACATAAAACAAACACCTCCCTTAGTTTTTGTTACTGTTATATAAAAGAATTAATTTAATTCAGCATGCTCATACTGTATTTTTAGATTTAATAGCTTAGAAGCAAGTGATTTGACTTTCTGAAATGAGTTTTATTTAACAACCTCCAGTAAAACATAAACCAGCATCAAAGTTCTTATTTAATGTTATTTCATTACAGAATTTAAAGTTTGCCAGATGTTTTTCGTTGAAGTGGCCGCCCTGAGTGTTTTTTTCCTCTGTTTTGACAGAATTGGCCAATATGTGGAGGGAAAAACTTAGCACCTGATCCAAAGCAGAAAGAACTGCTGTTAACTGGGTGGGTATTTTTTATTTTATTTTATTTTATTTTATTTTATTTTATTTTATTTTATTTTATTTTATTTTTTATTTTATTTTATTTTATTTTATTTTATTTTATTTTATTTTATTTTATTTTATTTTATTTTATTTTATTTTATTTTATTTTATTTTATTTTATTTTATTTTATTTTATTTTATTTTATTTTATTTTGTTTTATTTTGGTTTTTTGTTTTTTGTTTTTTGTTTTGTTTTTTGTTTTTGTTTTGTTTTGTGTTTTGTTTTGTGTTTTGTTTTGTATCTTTGTTTTATCTTTGTTTTATTTTTTATTTTATTTTATCTTTGTTTTTATTTTAGATTTATTTTTATTTTATTTTATTTTATTTTATCTTATTTTATCTTTGTTACCATTACTAATTACAAATCAAAATCAAGTTATTTGAAAAGCTGCTTACATTTTACTTAAAGTTTTTGATAGAATATACCACAGGATTGAATGAAACGCATTACTGTTTATCTGGATCAGTTGTCAGGATGATTTTTTCGGTTTATTTTTAATTTTTTTTAGTCATGAGGATGGTACAGTGCGCTTCTGGGATGCATCGGGAGTGTCGCTCAAACCTCTGTACAAACTGAGCACAGCGAATATCTTTCAAACAGACTGCGACCACAACGACAGCTTGACGCAGGCTGGGGAAGAGGAATGGCCTCCTTTCAGAAAGGTCAGGGATTTTTTTTCACTTTTTAAAACAAAGCTTAAATAACATAATCTGAACACAAGGATATATGTTATTTTATTGTACTTTACTTTACTCACTGTTTTCTTTCACAACAAGGGCAGCTTTAGCTCAGCGTGTTTCTTGACCTCTCATGTCTCTTTTTGTTTTCCTAATCCACCTTTTCCTCTTCTTCAGCTTCTCCATAAAATGCCGACTGCAGTCTGGCATGTGGCCCACTTTAGCATATGGGATTCACATTGGAGTTGATTCCTTTTGCACCTTAATTAAAAGCAGATTCTGTCTGATGATTGAAATGCTTTGCTAGCATCTCCTGAAAGTGAAGCACATTGCTGCGCTGGATGCCACTGCTTTTGTTTTATTGTGTTTTTTTTTTTTTTTTTTTTTTTTTTTTCCCTCCTCATAACATGCACATTCCTATTTTCTTTGTTCTTGTCTTCGTCTGCATCTGTTTGGCCAGGAGCAGACATGGTTGAGGGTCAATGTGTCTAGAGGGGAAGGAAATACAGTCTTATATTGTTACCGATTGCATTATATATTGTTCATAACATGGCTGATGCTTTTTCTTTAAGGCTGTATGGATGGTATTTGTTTTTTTGTTTTTTTTTCCCCTTCATGTAGAAGATGTTTTGTTTCGTCTTTGTGACAGTTAAGCCCAAAGTATGTTTCTTTTTTTTACGCATACATTAGTGTATGCGTACAGTTGAATGCGTAGCCTTTCAAAGTACTGTATACTCCATTTGATCGCTCCATTTGAGGCAGTTGACACGTGCTCTAGAAAGTTTCATCTTTGTTTAGTGTCTGCGCAAAAGTTATGACTGATAAAAATGTCTTTGTATTCTTTAAAACTCTTTAGTTTCGTTCTTTAGTTCTCTTTAGTGTCGTTTTCTACTGTGAAACAACGACCCCAGCCAGTGTTGCCACCTTGTGGGACAACTGGTTAGTGCAAAACAAATTCAATGCGCATGTGTGACTTTGTGTCATATCCAGTACTCGGACCCTTACATACATGTAAAAACCGAAGTATACTTTGGGTTTTACAATGGACTCGATTGGCTCAGGTGTGTTTTTACACTATGCATTCCTCATAAATTAGATATTGCAGCCCTGTTTGTACAGCTTTAGGAATCAGTGAAGAATAACAATCTGTGTTTGCTTTTCATTTATATCCAGGTGGGCTGTTTTGACCCATACAGTGATGATCCTAGACTAGGGATCCAGAAGATCAGCCTCTGTAAATACAGTGGAAAACTAGTGGTGGCTGGAACTGCTGGACAAGTAGGATCCCTAGTTTTTAATGATTAATACAAATATATTTTTATTTCAGTAGCTTTGTTTCAAAACCTAGTAAGCAACCTCTCTGTCTACTGTCTACATTGGCAGCATTCTAACCATAATGAAACCTTATAACATCTTGACTCTGTTGGTCAAAAACCATTTATGAAACATGGATTCATCCTGCCTCCTTAGGGAGACCGGTCCCATTTGAATAAGGCCTAAAGGCCCATTCACACCAAGGACAATAACTATAACAATAACAATATAGTTCTAAAAAAACTAAATATATAAGCAATATCACACTCATAGCTGTGCTTTATCTCTCTATATCAGCACAGCTGTGATTCGGCCATCGGTAATCACAGCAGTGCTGATATAGTGCCATATCGCACGGCTACGAGTGTGATATTGCGTTTATACAACAGTCGACGGCACAAGTGTGTAAATAAGACTTTAAATAACCCTCTTTTGTGATGAATATTTAAATAAATGAGGAACTACTTCCTTCTGCCACTTATTCAAATCTCAAGTTGACAGTTTAACAGTTGAGCCCAAGCCTCCATTACTAATTTGCTTCATTAAAGCTCATTGTAATATATAGAGTAGAGTATTATGAGAGAGAGATCAACTAAGCCAGTGTGTATCCCCGGCATCTAGCTGATTTTCTTCAGGTCAATCTTATGATCACAAAATCAGTTTGAATGTCCGCTGAGGAAAGCGATATCTTTGTCCTTTTAACATTTAAGACATTCCCATGACAGGGCTACTAGTCAATGCATTCAGTCAGTTGCGTCTCGTAAGATATTGTTTAAAATAAAAACAACGTCCTTGTTTCAGTCCATTTCAATATAGAAGTCTTTGTGACTGACTGACTCGCTCATAAAGACAGTCTTTGCTGCCATCTAATGGCGTATTAATGTAACTTTTACTGAAGTCGAAATCACTAACAGACTCTTTCTCAATACCAAAATATACAGCATGTTATTTATATAAATATTTATTGAACAATAATATTTAAATTAACAACAATAGCCATTATAACAGTATAAGAAGTAAAATGGGTACAGTCAAATCAGACAAAACTGCAGCACAATTCAAATAAACAGAATAATATTGTCCGCTGGCGTGGGCACTAATGTAGTAACTGTTATTGTTATCTTTATAGTTAATCGTTGTTGCGGTGAACGGGCCTTAATAATGTTGCCTAAATGGGAAGCTCACTAGGTTTTCAAATGGCTATTGTCTGCACAAAAATAAATGATAGTAATTCCTAAGCTCTGTTCACAGGTTATAGTTATGGTTCTTAGCGATGAGAAATCAGATCACATGATTGATGTGGCCACAGTGGACCTGCTCCAGGACCGAGAGGGTTTTACGTGGAAGGGTCATGACCGGCTGCCTCCTAAGATCGGCTCAGTAGTGTTTGCTCCTGGATTCCAGCCGGTTGTCCTGGTGCAGTGCATGCCGCCTGCAGCCGTTACTGCGGTAACCCTGCACGCAGAGTGGAACCTCATTGCCTTTGGCACCAGTCATGGCTTTGGCCTCTTTGACTACCATCGGCGGAGTCCAGTGCTGGCGAGGTAACTCATGGGGCCTTCCAAGGCTGCTGTGTTAGTTGGCCAGGAGCACTTATACAGTAATCAGTGCTTCAAACTGAAAGAGACTGATGTCATTTGATATGAAGATATTGCATGTTTCTGAATTAGGGCTTGCTCAGTAGCAGAATTTGAGTTTGTAGGGTACTGGCTCTGGTAACTTGTTAATAATATCTTAATGGTTGAAGCCTATAGGTAGAAACATTTACTAAATGAATAATTCAAATGTATGTGAAATTTGTCATGTACAAGCACATCTTCAAATTAAGCAGGGTCATAAAATGATGGCATAAAATTAATGAACGCATGATTATTATGCAGAAACTGCAACTTCCAAACAAATTCTACAAATATTCCAGAACACAAACTCAAAAACGTAATCAATAATATATGTGAACAAAAAAAAGTAAAAAGTATTATTAATAGTATTAGTAATAACAATAATAATTTTACACAACCGTATAATAAAATAACTCTTAATATTAAAATTAAACAACATTATTATTTGGGTTATTCATTGAATTACCCAATGAATGCATTGCATTGTTATAGATATGCAGTTAAACCCTAAACTGAATAAGCATTTCCTTCAGCAGTTACAGTAGAATAACCTCATAGGATATTAATAAAGATCTGACTTTTGTATGAATGGAGTTTTCTTCAAAGGAAGGTTCTTTTCATAGGTGCACCCTACACCCCAATGACTCCCTGGCTATGGAGGGCCCGCTGTCTCGAGTGAAGTCTCTGAAGAAATCCCTGCGCCAGTCCTTCAGAAGAATCCGGAAGAGCAGAGTCTCAGGAAAGAAACGTGCCATGGTTAATAGTCCCACCAGTAAAGTGAGTGTCTAGAAATCTCCCATACATGTATCACCATCTCTCAGGCCATTGTTTGAGTCTGCTGACCTGTTAATTACTAGTTTCTTTTAAGATGCTCTTCTTGTTTGCGTCAGGTGCAGGAGGCTAACGCGCAATTGGCGGAGCACGATGCTGAGGTGGCACCAGTGCAGAGACGGATTGAGCCCCGCTCTGCAGATGACTCACTGTCTGGAGTGGTGCGCTGCCTCTGCTTCGCTGACACATTCCTCAGAGATGGTGAGAATTGTGAGGAAAAAGGGCACAGTGTGACATGACTTAAAGGTGCCCTAGAACTTTTTTTTAAAAGATGTAATATAAGTCTAAGGTGTCCCCTGAATGTGTCTGGAAGTTTCAGCTCAAAATACCCCATATATTTTTTTTTAATTCATTTTTTTACCTGCCTATTTTGGGGCATAATTACAAATGAGCCGATTCAGGGCTACTGGCCCTTTAAATCTGGTGCTCCACGCCCCAAGAGCTCGCGCTTGCCTTAAACAAAAAAAAAAAAAGTTCAAACAGCTAATATAACCCTCAAAATGGATCTTTACAAAGTGTTCGTCATGCAGCATGTCTAATCGCGTAAGTATGGTATTTATTTTGATGTTTACATTTGATTCTGGATGAGTTTGTGGCTAAAGCTAACATTACACACTGTTGGAGAGATTTATAAAGAATGAAGTTGTGTTTATGAATTATACAGACTGCAAGTGTTTAAAAATGAAAATAGCGACGGCTCTTGTCTCCGTGAATACAGTAATAAACGATGGTAACTTTAACCACATTTAACAGTACATTAGCAACATGCTAACGAAACATTTAGAAAGACAATTTACAAATATCACTAAAAATATCATGATACATGGATCATGTCAGTTATTATCACCCCATCTGCCATTTTTCGCTGTTGTCCTTGCTTGTTACTGGCTGCCCTTGTCTAATGGCTTGAACATGGGCTGGCATATGCAAATATTGGGGTCATACATATTAATGAGCCCGACTGTTACGTAACAGTCGGTGTTATGTTGAGATTCGCCTGTTCTTCGGAGGTCTTTTAAACAAATGAGTTTTATATAAGAAGGAGGAAACAATGGAGTTTGAGACTCACTGTATGTCATTTCCATGTACTGAGCTCTTGTTATTTAATTATGCCGAGGTAAATTCAATTTTCGAATCTAGGGCACCTTTAAATGGGCTTTTTTTTAGTTAGTTATTTTTTTAATTAGGTGGCCTTGATAAAATTGAGTACTAAAGTCATTTTAAGTACTTGCATTTAAGTAACATTTGTTAACTCTAACTCCTATAATCATAACACTAACCCAAACCCCACATTTACTCCTAAACAGTTTTGGGGGTAACTCATTACAAGTAACTTAATTTACATAATCAGATTACTAGTAACTAGTAAAGTAATGCAATATTTTTAAATTCACAACATAATGTCTGAGTTACTTTTTCAAATAAGTAACGCAAGTTCCTTTGTTTTCCAATTTACTGACTGACAGCTCTCCTGTCGTCATGTTGAGAGAAATCAGGAGTAAGTGTAGAGGCGTTGTGTGCGCTGTGTGAACATGATGGTTATTCTGGACTAGTTCTAGAGTAAATGTGAGCATACATTTTCTCACTTACTACTAC
Source organism: Ancherythroculter nigrocauda (assembly GCA_036281575.1). NCBI lineage: Eukaryota > Metazoa > Chordata > Actinopteri > Cypriniformes > Xenocyprididae > Ancherythroculter > Ancherythroculter nigrocauda. The sequence goes on from VTFQ01000001.1 coordinate 38,268,925, forward strand.
TACTACTACTACTACTACTGTGTCCTGTTCTTCTGTATTCCGCAATGGCAGCACAGCTGAAAGGCTTGTTTGTTTGAGCTGCGCCCTCTACTGTACAGGCGTGATTTGCATTTCCTTATTCAGGCTTATTCATTTCACTTCTGGTGTGAAAGGGCATTTACATTTGCCAATAATAGAACTTTTTTTGTTGTTATAAAAACAAACAGCCAAGCCCAGATGAGGAAAGAGTAACGCAAAAGTAATTTAAAGGTGCCCTAGAATTAAAAATTGAATTTATCCTCGGCATAGTTGAATAACAAGAGTTCAGTACATGTAAAAGACATACAGTGAGTCTCAAACTCTTTTGTTTCCTCCTCCTTATATAAATCTCATTTGTTTAAAAGACCTCCGAAGAACAGGCGAATCTCACCATAATACCGACTGTTACGTAACAGTCGGGATCATTAATATGTACGCCCCCAATATTTGCATATGCCAGCCCATGTTCCCAACATTATGAAAGGCATTAGACAAGGACAGCCAGTAACGTCTGGATCTGTACAGAGCTGAATCAACAGACTAGGTAAGCAAGCAATAACAACAGCGAAAAATGGCAGATGGCGCAATAATAACTGACATGATCCATGATTACATGATATTTTTAGTGATATTTGTAAATTGTCTTTCTAAATGTTTCGTTAGCATGTTGCTAATGTACTGTTAAATGTGGTTAAAGTTACCATCGGTTATTACTGTATTCACGGAGACAAGAGAGCTGTCGCTATTTTCATTTTTTAAACACTTGCAGTCTGTATAATTCATAAACACAACTTCATTCTTTATAAATCTCTCCAACAGTGTGTAATGTTAGCTTTAGCCATGAAGCACCATCAAATTCGTTCAGAATCAAATATAAACACCCAAATAAATACTATACTCACATGACTCGAAGCATGCATGCAGCATGCATGACGAACATCTTGTAAAGATCCATTTGAGGGTTATATTAGCTGTGTGAACTTTGTAAATGCACTGTATTATAGAGTCGCGAGCTCGATGGGCAGGGAGCATGAGATTTAAAGGGCCAGCAGCCCCTGAATCGGTGCATAGTTAATGATGCCCCAAAATAGGCAGTTAAAAAAATTAATTTAAAAAAATCTATGGGGTATTTTGAGCTGAAACTTCACAGACACATTCAGGGGACACCTTAGACTTATATTACATCTTGTAAAAAAACATTCGATGGCACCTTTTAACACATTACTTTCCATAAAAAGTAACTAATGCATTTAGTTACTTTTTTTAGGAAGTAACACAATATTGTAATGCATTACTTTTAAAAGTATCTTTCCCCAACAATGCTCCTAAACCTAACCATGCCTCAAACTCATTAACAGTAAATGTAAGAATTTTCCAGAACAACACATAGTTACACAGTAAATCTATAGTCATAGTATTTAATGTTAGTACATAGTAATCACGGCACCTAATGTAAATTGTGACATATTTGTGTGTGTGTGTGTGTGTGTGTGTTTAACTAAATTCGACATTAGGATTCCATACTCTCATATCCATTCTAAAAATTAAATCCAAATAGGATGCAAAAATATTGCAAGAATACTGAACTTATTAAAGTTAAGATTATTTGTGATCTATTCACATTGAATTATTGAATGTAGTCGCAGCCCTAGTTTGACTTGATCAGTTCTACATGCCCGTTTTATCCATCTGTTATTATACCAGTTCATTAAGCTAAAATATCAGACGGGCATAAGCTATTTTGCTTTCAGTCTAATCTAGAGCTCTGATGAGTGTAGAGAGAAAGATTGTTGAAGTAATTTACGCTGCCACTTTATATTATGACGTCTGGCTCACAAGCACGAGGCAGCCTCATTTTCCTCATCTTCAAAATATACGACCTCTTAACTCAGACAGTCTCTTGCACGATAGTGATCAGATCATGTTTGGGGAGAGCTACATTTTCCATGAGGGAGATCTGAACGAAGTATTATTGTTTATTAGTGCAATATATTAAAATGTTTCACAATAATGGAGGGCAAAAACTTTGTTTGTACTGTGCAGTTATGGGTGTGAATGGTTTATGTTATTGGAACATTATAATAGGTCAAGTCAGATCACTATTGTCTGAACATCTGTGCTGAGTGAATAGGGAAAACTAAAAAAATGTGTTCAAACAAAACACACAGAATTGAGAAATGCTGCTTTCAGCCTCCAAATCAGGTCATGGAGAATGCTACTAATAATCTGATAAGTGGAATCAGATGTTATATAACAGAGATGCCCAAAACGTCAGTCTTGGGGGAATACTAATTCCTTTAAAAAATGAGGCCAAATGTTAAACTAAATGTAAAAGTTTGAGATTCTGTCTGTTAATGTGTGGTGGTTACAATCCTGCAAATAACATTTTCATGTCAGTTTTTCTTTCATTTCTGTTTTTTAAAAACTAAGATCAAATCATGTTTGTGGTTTGTAAATGAGGCTCTTAACACAAACATTTATTGAAATGGAAAAAATCTGTTCAATTTGGCATGCTATAGGCCACCTGGTTGACAGCATTATTTTTCCTGTTTCTCAGGAACGCATCATGGCCCTACAATGTGGGCCGGCACAAACTCTGGCTCAGTGTACGCATACGCTCTGGACGTCCCCTCACAGGAGAAGTTCTCTGAGCAGAGTGTGGAGGCCCTGCTGGGGAAAGAGATCCAGCTCATGCACAGAGCTCCAGTGGTGTCCATCGCTGTGCTGGATGGTCGAGGGACCCCTCTGCCGGAGCCGTATGAAGTCTCCAGAGATCTGGCCAAAGCTCCAGACATGCAGGGCAGCCATTCAGTTCTTATTGCTTCTGAGGAGCAGTTTAAGGTTGGGATTTTTACAACTAGATCTACTACCATTAAGTGGATCGTAAAAAGGAGGATTAGAAGTTAACAATCGTTGCTCTGCTTTGTGTAGGTTTTCACGCTGCCTAAAGTAAGCGCGAAGACCAAGTTCAAGTTGACCGCCCATGAGGGCTGTCGAGTACGGAAGGTGGCGCTGTCAAACTTCACCAGCGTGAGCTCTGAAGAGTACTCCGAGAACGCTCTTGTGTGCCTTACCAATCTGGGTGACATGCACGTGTTCAGTGTGCCAGCACTGAGACCGCAAGTACGCTACGACTGCATTCGCAAAGAAGACATCAGTGGCATTGCTTCTTGTGTGTTCACTAAGACTGGACAAGGTCAGTAGCTCATTCCCAAAGAGCCTGTAAATAATTTCTAGCTCTGAATGAGTTTCAACTAAATTGCCTTCAATTGCCTTATTAGGATTCTACCTGATTTCACCCTCGGAGTACGAGCGCTTCTCGCTGTCAGCTCGTGTGATCACAGAGCCGCTGTGTCGAGTGGATGTGGGGCGACCTCACGATCTGTCTGCACACAGGTGAGTAACAGATTTCACCAATCACAGTTTAACAGTGTCCCGCCCAGGTGCCTTAATCTGCCTGTCAACTCTGAATGCAAAACTCCTGGGCATCACAGTCACAGCCAGTTAGAAGATATTTGATGTTCAAGATGCAATTGACCCTTCGCAAAGACCCGCCCCCCTTAGTTACTGTCCGACAAGCCATGGCGCTGTCACTGCCACACAGAGTGAACAATACATCGCGGAGCAAAGAGGACACTGACAACACGTCAACAGACAAGACAGGGCAGGTTACTTATGATATTAAACAAAGTCCCAGCTTTCAAATTGTGTAATTTTTAAAGAAATTTGAACAATAAAAACAATTTTGTGGCTCTTTAATGTGTCGTGACAGATCGCTGTAGTGCCTCAGATCAAGCGGCTTGTAAACCAATCATCTCTTCCTACTAGTTCATTTATAGCATTAAACATGAATGAACATGAGAAGGAATGTTGTTTCAAATGCAAAAAGACGACAGTACACGCCATTTTTCAAGTTCAAGTCCACCGAGGTTAATCTTCTAACTCCTGACTGCTTTGTCGGACAAAATGGCGGAATCGGCGTTATGATTGGTTAGATCGCTTGTCAATCAAACTCCCGGCGAAGGGTCAATTGTTATTCTGGATCAGTGAGATTTCACTGTTGGGAGGGCTACTCAGATGATTTCACAAAACATCCTGTGGGTGAAATGTATCACAGTTCTGTCCAGTTGTAACACATTGATAATATTAAGAAATGTTTCTTGAGCAGCAAATGATCATATTCGAATGATTTCTGAAGGATCATGTGACACTGGTGGTAAAAGCTGAATTTTCAGCATCATTACTCCAGTCTTCAGAGTAATAAATTATATTTTAAAGGGGACCTATTATGCCCCTATTACAAGATGTAATAGATTTATTCTGTGAAACCAGAGACTTCTGTGAAGTTTCAGCTCAAAATCCACAGATCATTTATTATAGCTTGTCAAATTTGCCCCTATTTAGGTGTGAGCAAAAACACACCGTTTTTGTGTGTCCCTTTAAATGCAAATGAGCTGCTGCCCCCGGCCCGCTTTCCAGAAGAGGGCGGAGCTTTAACAGCTCACGCTTCGGTTGCTCAACAACAACAAAGCTGGAGAATCTCACGCAGCCAAAATGAGGATTGTCAATAACAGTGTTCAGCCTTACATTGTTCAAACTGCAGTCGGACACTGATGGAGAGACTCAGGAAGAAGTTACAACTTTTCCTTGTTGCAGGGTTTATGTAAATTTGGGGGTTTGTGATGTCAGTCACCAACCCAGGAAGAAGCTTGTTGTAGTTTCTACCAGCCGTTTGTTGTAGTCCTTAAACTGAGAATTCTGTAAAAGAAAATATCTCCCTTTGCTTTGAACTTTGAGCGTCGTAACTTTGTAGATGTTGTTTACGCTCCTAACAGCAACATTACACACTAACTAAAGTTTAAAAAAACTGAAATCACATTCAACCACCCCTTTAACTATATATTAAAATTCTTTGAAATTGTGATATATGACAGTTTTTACTGTATTTTTGGTGAGCATAAAAGACTTCTTTTAAAAACTCTTACTGACCCCAAACCTTTGAACAGTAGTTACAGATGGGTCATTTTTGGTGGATGATCGTGTTCATGTCCCTGACATTCAGAGAATAGTCGTTCTGCATTTTCAGCACATTTCAATCTTTTTTTAGCAGTTCCAGCACGACGCTCCCACCACAGGCTAATGGAACACACAAGACACAAGCAGAGAGCAAGTCTGTTGAAACTGAAGGTAACAATTCTGCACTCAAGTCTTGATAGATGGAAAATATATGTCATTCTTCACCCAACTAGCTGAAATTACCAGCATTTGTGCGGTTTTGTTTTACTGGAAATTAGAATTTTTTTATGACTGAGGTCTAATTTATGTACTTGATGTCGAATGTCTCGTATAGCAGTTAATTTTTCTTAAACTATGATCTCACCTCTTTTGTGACGATACAAATCACGCTGTAGAGAAACATGTTGTATTTCATGAAATACAATGATTTCACTGTTCTGGTCTTTCTCTCAGGTCTGTTGGAGGAAATGAGGAGTGCTTTGTCCTCGCCTGTCCTGGATTCTCCCAACAGCAGTGCTGACATCACTCTGGACACCACTGGTGATCTCACCGTTGAGGACGTCAAAGACTTCTTAATGTGAGCGCACTTTACTTATCTGTTCTGGTCTATTAGAGTTGAGTGTATTTTGGGTTCCACTCAATGTTTTGCTTCTTTAGGACTGTGGATGAAGCTGAGAATAACTTCAGGAACATCACAGAAGAGGATGGAAGGCCTCCTGGAATTCTCATCAACTGAGGCGAGCCGGCAGACAGCTGGAGGTGAGGAACATTTACAACTTAAGTAGGCCTGTGGAGCGGCTGTGAGCGGAGCACTGTGGTCTGTGAAGAGTAGACAGAAGATTTGTTATTGGATGCAGAAGGGAGGTGTGTCTGACTGAAGACATGCACCCCGCTGAGCCTGGCAGTCATTTTAATGTGCAGATCCGTGCTAGACATTAGTTGGCCAAAATAAATTTAGGATGTGTACTGTTAGTGTATTTAGTGTAGGGGAGTGTAAGACAATAGTTCACTTGTTTTCTAAATCCTGTAGCTTCTAACTAGCTACTTTTTTTTCAACAAGCACAGTAGCAGTATAGCATAAATGTTTTTGTATTGATGATAAACGGGAGCAGTTACAAGAGAAAAAAAAATCTAAATGGCATTGAAAAGAGAATAAACAACAAAATCGGAGTGTTATACAGCAAACATAACAACATAAACTACTAAAAGGAAAACGGACAACACAAATATGCATTCATGCAAAAACATGCAAACACAAATCCCAGTAAATGGGCGATTTCCATATGTATCTGTTTTAAATATTTCTTCATAATTCATAATTTTTTCTGTCTTGTATAAAGTCTGATATGATTCAGTGTTTGGTTAAAAAAAATATGTAGTGTTGGGAAATAGTCAAGTGAAGCAGATTTCTTAGATGGTTCTTATGAACAGTGTCAAATTAATCGGTAAATTTATCTTTTTAACAGATTCATTCAGTACTCGTTCAACATTTCATTTTTAGCGCATGAGTGAGTTCAGATCATTCTGATATTTATTATTCATTCATTACTCTGTTTTCAAGTCGGTTTAATTAGGGTGTTTTTAATTGAATTAGTTGTATTTAGTGTATTCAAGTACATTCAAGTGCTGTGACCCATTTAAAATCTTTTGTTTTTGTGTGTAGTTTTCAATTTAAAATGGCTTAGTAGATGATAGTAGAAGGTAAAGAGCCAAAACCCTGGTGCTTTCAGGCATTTGTGTATTCTTATTGCCGGAGACCACCACCTTGTCCCATAGTTTGTGAATTTCTAGATGATACAATAGTTTCCAGTTTGCTAATGACCGCAGTAACTTTACACTTTACTTGCCAGACAAGGAGAGGGATTAAAGGGTAAATTTGTATGCAGAGCTTCACTAAATGCACTCCTGTGATTTCTGCAGTCTATATCGTGTAAAGCTGGCACTCAATAGGGCATCTGCCCCTCTTATTCTCTTTAGTTAACCCCTCAGGCATTATTATCTGAACTGTTAATGTACATAAAATTAAGAACAGACCACGTTTTCCAGCGTATTCATTCAGCCATAGCCATTTTACATTTGTTTATTTGCACTTCTGGGGTAAAAAAAAAAGCACCTCTTTGCCTCCTTGTGGACATGTTTGGCAGTGCAGAATGGTTTGAATGATGACAAGATCAATCGGTGTGTTCGGATGAGTGCCTGTGATTACATATAATTGCATCCGTATTTAAGCCTTAATGAAGATGTTCCTTTTCAGGAGCAGTTATGGGTGAAAACTCATCAGCTGAACTCATTACTTCTAATTGGATCTTGACAGAGCGGTTTGTGACTCCGGAAGTTGCACCAAACATTGTTCATCAAGTTTTTACAATGGGAATGTTGCACTTTTTTTTTTTTTCCCCCCCCTGTGCTAAAAGACTGAATGATTCATTCTATTATCCTCTTCTCCTTCACCTTTCCTCCAGTTTTCCTTTTCTTTTTTTTTTCCCCCCACAACCATTGGTTCTTTTGAGGGGCCATAAAATGGTACATTTGAGAGGTGACTTTTAAAGGGATCAGGCGATAAAACAGCCGAGATGTGTTGCACAATGTCCGTATGCCGGTAGGGGGGCTGCTTGCACTGGCCCCACAAATGTTATCTTCTTCGTTTGTCTTTCACCATTCCTCTTTTCTCACGTCACCTCTCCTCTCATCCTATGCTAAATCAAATCGAAATACTTCGATTGTTTATATTTTGCCTCATAAGTTGATTTCCTAGAATACACGGCTGCTACAGTAAAGTTCATGAATCTTAAGGGTATTTTAGGGCAAACAACTGCTCCATGTAGGTTATATGTTTATCGTGGCACAACAGAAAATGACTATTAAAGCATAATTAAAGCAAAACTCATTTAGTAGCTGAAACATATTAAGTGCCCTGCTCATTTACAAAGGAGAAAGGTATGTAGTCTGTATGAAGCATTTACTTTTTTCCCTCCTGACAGCCTTTTTAACTATATCTATGATACTGTGATGGTTTCTGACCACAAATCTGTTGAAAAGTTCAAGTTATGGACCCTGTGGGTTTGATAGAGATATTTTCCTTTCATTCAGTCATCTGTTTTTTTTTTGTTTTTTTTATACAATGTCCCTTAACCACTTGCCATTGTAAGTAATTCTGGCAGTTAACTGTGAAGTGTGTAATTTGAAGGAACATGGTGTGTATGTAACCTTTCAGTATTCTCCTCAGTAATTCTAACTCGTTTGTTTTTGCCACAGTATTAACACATTATGAAGGAGCTAATGTCTTTTTCTATTTACACGGTATTCTTTAGAATAATTTTATATGGCTTATAAGGGTTGGTATTTTGTATTTTATAGATTTCACTGGCATTTAGGTAACTAAGCATTTCTAACACTGCATTTTGTGGCAATTATAGACAGTTGTGGACTAGAAATTACTACTATAGGTTTTAGTGTAGCTAATAGAGGGAAAGAATCAATAGGATGAAGAGTTTTGCCCAGACACGTTTGAATAAGACTCATTCGGATGCTCAGATCAGATAATGCAGATGTTAGTAAGTGTGCTTTTAAAAGTATGATTTTTAAAGTGAAAGACTCTAGTTACATTGTAATTACAAAGAAAACTGCACATAAACAATTTGCTTGGTATCGACTCCATGCATATTCCCTGATTTTTGTTTTGTTCGTTACGTCCAAGGGACCTCACTAATTGTAGTTAATTTTTGTTTGTATATTTTTGCCTTGCATAACCTTTACTTTCCATCCAGCACCTATCCTGTGAACATGTATTTAATTTTTATTTTTCTTGTGTAGAATTTTAATTTGAGATATTGCAATGCTAATGAAATCTGGAATGTTAATAAAGTATTTACTCCATATTTCATTGAAATGTCGGTGTGGTCTGTACTCAGATTGGCAATAAAAACGGGGCCCTGCAATGAAGTGGTATATACAGCTTTTGAGGTTATGCATTTAAATGCATAAAATATACTTGAATGTATTTTACAAGATGGGGGGGCTTCATTTATAAAATGTTTCATACCATCCTACATTTTATCTGGCATCATTTCTCAACCGTGTTCACCATTTGAATCAGAGAAACGAACGTGCACACACAAAAAAAGCACTTCATGACGAAAATGTTGGTGACCCCTGGCATAGACCCTGAGGTGGCGCTAAGCACTTTTCCACATCAAAGACCATTTTTATAAATATGAATGTTGGTGTGGATTTGGAAGTTAAAATCTGGGCATACACACATTTTATAAATGGTTACAACAAAAAAAAATTTTTTTTGATAGGGTGGTGATCAACTTGAGAAAAAAACCCATGCAGAATTTAGCTCAAAGTATACAAGAACCCAAAGAACATTGAGTAAGAACTCTGCATAGTGCCAAGTAATTAAAAGATGATAATGGACCGCTGTTTTGTTTGAAAAGCACATTTTCATGAATGAGAAATGTTAAATCTCAACTACAGACTGGTCTTGTTCTAATGTAAATGGGGAAACGTATTTTTTTTCAATAGCTGTAAATTGTTTTCCTCCATTTTTAAACAGTTGCAGTTCATGTAAACCGCTGCAGTATAGCAAATTAGTTCTTAATAGTACAAACAGTCCATGTAGGTTTCAAATCATAAAATTCTTCTGAATTACTGCATGCTACTACATGCAGTATTTTTGAAGTCTATGTAAATGAGCTTTAAAAGGAGCACACTGTTATGTCAAACACCCATTTGTTTTATTACACATTCTGAGTCCAGTGTACTGCAAGAATTAATACATGCTTAACAGCAGATGTCTTTTAAAGTGAAAGCTCTTACATCTTCTCAGGTCAGACTTTTTTTTTTTTAAGAAGGAGAATTCTTCAAACTTGACCCCAAAAACACTTTGAAAAATATAACTCTTTTATTAAAGACAATTAAATGCTGAAAATCACATTTAAACTACACAAACAAAAATATCAAACAGGAGAAATATGAAAATCATTCTGAACACAAAGGGCTATTGCATCATCTCCTCCTCTTCTTCCTCCTCCTCTTCTCCTCCTCATCATCATTGTCAAAGTAGCGCTCCTCTGCATCACGGCTTACGATATCCAGGTTATCGTAATCTGGATTCTCATCCACTTCACTGCAATGAAAAGAATGTTATTTAAAGCATTAGTTCACTTCTTTCCTGATAATTTACTCATCCCCATGTCATCCGAGATGTTCATGTCTTTCTCTCTTCAGCTGAAAAGAAACTAATGTTTTTGAGTAAAACATTCCAGGATTTTTCTCCATGTAGTGGACTTCAGTGGGTTGAAGGTCCAAAATTCAGTTTCAGTGCAGCTTCAAAAGGCTCTACACAATCCCAGAAAATGAATAAGGGTCTTATCTAGCGAAACAATCGGCCATTTTCTTAAATTAAATAAATGATATACTTTTAACCACAAATGCTCATCTTACACTAATATCCACGACTTCACGCATTACGTAATCACGTTGGAAAGGTCACGCATTGACACAGGTGCAAGTACCAAAAACTCCATCTCATTTTCTCCTCCAACTTCAACTTCAAAATCATCCGACATTGTTGTTTTACTTTTCTTTTTTTCTTTTTTTTTTTTTTGTAAAGGCCGTTTGACTTAGTCTTTGCAAGATTTGTAGACACTGGATCAGTACTTCCTCTACATCACGCGTGACCTTTCCAATGTCATTACGTCATGCATGAAGTGGACACTATTGCAAGATGAGCATTTGTGGTTAAAAAGTATATCATTTTTATTTATTTTTTTAGAAAATGACCAATCATTTCCTTAAATAAGACCCTTGTTCCTCGTCTGGGATCGTGTAGAGCCCTTTGAACCCGTTGATCCCTGTTGAACTCCACTATATGGAGAATAATCCTGCAAAGTAATTAAAGTAAATTAAGTAAATTCTGAAGTGAACTAATCCTTTAAGATATAAGAGCTGTAATATGAGCAATTGACACTCTACAGTTTGCACCTTACTAATTTGAAGAGAAAGAAACTGTGCCAAAGCAATATTTATTCATTTTATTCTCAGAGTTTGATATTAAATTAGACCTATTTGATAGTAAAACTGGAGAATGAGTAAGTACTATGATTCGACCTGTAGTTGAAGTCATCTTTGCCATCCAAGAAGCGCTGATGCATTTGACTCAAGAACTCCTCCCTCAGCATAGCTTTCTCTTCTGCAGTGGGCTCCCACTCCGCCTGTCTGGGTTCCTCACACTCTAAAACACGCACACATTCATCCATCAAAGCGTTTAAATGGAATCGGAGTTATGACTCTGCATTTGAGACCTCGTACCTTCCTCGTCAGACTCCTCCACTGCACACTGCTCTCTCTCCTGCTCCTCCTCCAGGCGGTTCTGGATGAGTTTCTCCTGGTAGGAGTTGATAAGCAGGTCAGCGAGTCCCCCTGGGCCGTTCTTCATGGCTTCCTCTGAGCGCTGCAGGATCTCCTCTTCACTGAGATACTGTCCGATGTACTGCTCGTACAGCAGTGGATCTCGCACACGCATCTGCTCCTCGCTGAAGTACTGGCCCTCTGCCGAGAGAACGGTTTTGAGGAAGACAAAGTAACAAAGCATGCTATTCTTGTCATACGCATTTCTTCAGCAAGTTCGCAAAGTGCTAGAGGGGATTTTGTTCTTGCCATTTTAAAACGAAACTTTGCTTTTAAAGATTTTACTACTTTCATTTACTTTTTATTTGATGCATTAAATTGATCAAGTGACAGTGAAGACATAATACATTTCTATATCAAATAAATGCTATTGAATGTTCTACTCAAACAATTCTGAAGAAAATGTATGATTTTCACACAAAATTAAACTGTTCATAATAATAATAATAAATGTTTCTTGAGCAGCAAATCAATGCATTATGGGATTCAGGTGGTGCTGCATTAGAATTTGGCCGAAATGATCCCTGTGCAACCTTCAGGAACACACTTCAGACAACCTGTGCTTACCCTTCTGAAGAGCGCGGAGAGCTGCGTATCGATGGTTACGGATCCGTTTCCTGTCTGCTGTGCCAGATGCCCGTCTCTGAATCTCCTTGCAGTAATACTGCGCCCTGCAGTCACTGCTCAGGTGTGAGAAAGCGTCCATGTGCTCTGGCTTCAGATGGGCCTGATAGCGCTCTAGAAAAACTAAGGGCTTGGATTTGTACTGATCCATTAAAACCTTCTTCTTCTCCTCCAGAGTTAAGTCTGGCTCCCCCAGCTGCTGGCTTTTCACTGGACTCCCACTGGCTGCTACAGCCTCGATCATTGCGCTGAGACAGCTGGATGGCTCATCCTTGGAAAAACAAGCAAGAGCCACATAGTTAGAATCATATATTGCATGTATAGTTTGTGTGCTGAACACAGGCGACATCTCACCTGTAGATTTGGAGAGGAGCTTGCAGTGATTTGGGCCTCCTTGACATTTGTTTTAGGAGGACTTCTCTCTTGAGGAGCAGGTTCATTGCAGTTGCCAGATGTGTTATGTTCAGTGCATGGCTCGATTTCTCCCCACAACACTGTCTTCTGCTTTAAAGAGCAGCGTCCACAGAGATTCAAGAGGTTAGAATCATTTTGGGTCATTCTACAAAATGGCTAGATTTCAAAAAAATAAAATATAATAAAATGGGGACTTGGGCTGCGTCCGAAATCGCATACTCTCGAGTAGGTTCTTATTTTGAATAAGTGCATACTTTGCGACTGCTAAAAAAGTATGTTTTATATGTGTGTAGTATGAATGTAATCCAGACGCACTACATTCGCCATGTAGTCATTATCATGTGACCTACCAGTGTTAGCTGCATCACTTCACTGCCATTCACAAATCCTCTCTCTTATCTCATGGGATAGTAAAGTGTCGACTGTGTGCACACTTCAGAATCTCACCAGGAGTAGTAGGCCATCCTCTTTTATGAGTACTGTGAATTCAGAGCTAGTACTCTTGTCACATACTGTTTTTTGCCTACTATATAGTAGGGAAGTATGTGATTTCGGATGCAGCCTCGTTTTTGCCCATCGGTTGTTGACTGGACGGAGGCAGATCTGAATGTGGGTTTACAGTTGCTTGTAAGAAAGGGGCAGAGTTTAAGTGGACTAAATGACTGGAGAAATCATTTTTATATTCAGATTAAACATTACGAGATCAAAAAGAGAAAAAATAAATAAATATGCATGGATGAATTCTTCACAATAAGATCAAAAACATGCATTTAAAAAGATGAATTTCCATTTCATGCCATCTTTAAATTTATATAGAGTTTTTATATATGTGCTCCTAAGTTGTGTGTCAAGACTGTTATCCTAACCCATCAGTTTTTCTTCATTTGTAAGTAAAAATAAAATGTTAAAAGTAAAAATGTTGTCAAAATGGAGTGAATTGTTCCATTTCAAGCAAATGTCTTCTCTTTTTACCTCTCTATCTCATGTTTTGTTTGTCAGTAAGGGATTCTCTTTAAATTTGCACTATATGGTCAAACACTAAAATGTTTTTATGTAGCTTGAGGTGGCACAGTGAAACATTATTTGTATGATGGCATGTCAAAGATTACAAAAACGTACTTTAAAATCAACTCATCAAAATGCACTATTTTGACAGAAAGAGCTTTCTGTAGATGCAAATGAGCACATGCATGTGAAGACATTTCTCACCTGCAGATCTGGAGAGTCTGTACCGCAGCTCTTCATGTTTTCATCCTCCTTGGGTTTGAGACATGGCTCGATTTCTCCCCACATTTCTGTCTTCCACTACCGAAGACAGTTTTAGTACTAACTGCAGTGTGTAACTGTGACTACGGAGAGATGTAAATAATCTCGACTTTATTTGTAGTAGTAGGATATGTGACAGACATTCGTACCTCTTAATGTGCTCATTTCACATCAATCATTTTAAATGTTCTGCATTTAAAACAACAGCAGCAGCGTTTAACGTTCTGCCCATCAGTGTATCCACACTATCAGTTCCGTGTGGAACATCGTAATTGCAGATTGGTAGTTCCGTTTATTTCAACCTGTGCAAATACACAATTGTCCAGTAGATGGAGACATACGCCAACCCTCCATTATACTAGTTCTGCATGTGACTGGTCAGAAACATACAACCAATCATTATTATAAAGGGTTAGTTCACCCAAAAATGAAAATTCTGTCATTTATTACTCACCCTCATGCCGTTCCACACCCGTGAGACCTTCGTTCATCTTCAGAACACAAATTAAGATATTTTTGATAAAATCCGATGGCTCTGTGAGGCCTCCATAGCCAGCAATGACATTTCCTCTCTCAAGATCCATTAATGTACTAAAAACATATTTAAATCAGTTCATGTGAGTACAGTGGTTCAATATTAATATTATAAAGCAATGAGAATATTTTTGGTGCACCAAAAAAACAAAATAACGACTTATTTAGTGATGGCCAATTTCAAAACACTGCTTCATGAAGCTTCGGAGCGTTATGAATCAGCGTGTCTAATCAGTGGTTCGGAGCGCCAAAGTCGCGTGATTTCAGCAGTTTGACGGTTTGACACATGATCTGAATCATGATTCGATACACTGATTCATAACGCTCCGAATCTTCATGAAGCAGTGTTTTGAAATTGGCCATCACTAAATAAGTCATTATTTTGTTTTTTTGTTTTGGTGCACCAAAAATATTCTCGTCGCTTTATAATATTAATATTGAACCACTGTACTCACATGAACTGATTTAAATATGTTTTAGTACCTTTATGGATCTTGAAAGAGGAAATGTCATTGCTCCCTATGAAGGCCTCACGGAGCCATCAGATTTCAACTAAAATATCTTAATTTGTGTTCTGAACGAAGGTCTTTTGGGTGTGAAACGACATGAGGGTGAGTAATAAATGACATAATTTTCATTTTTGGGTGAACTAACCCTTAACGACAGCTTTCTGAATAATCTTTGACCAGAATCATTTTAAAATTAGGTGCCTTATTACTGAGAAATTGGTTTAATAACCAGCCAGATAAGTCATGAATAACCCATAAAAAATTATCACATTTATAGCTGCTGACGATGCTGTAAGATGATTTTATACTTAGCAAAAAAGAAAAAAAAAAGAGCAAGAAATGTCTTCCCACTTTCAACTGCTGAAAGCAAATTTCTTAAAATGGGTAAATATTTGTATGAACACAAAAAGATTAAACAACTGAGACATAAACTGGATACATTTGACGAACACAAATGGAACGGGTCCCTGATCAAAAGGGTCAATATAGCACTCAGTATCTGGTGTGGCCACCACTTGCTTTAAGTTCTGCATCTCATCTTCATGGATTGCACCAGATTTGCCAGTTCTTGCTGTGAGGTGTTACTCCACTCTTTCACCAAGGCACTTGCAATTTCTCGAACATGTCTGAGGGGACACGATGGTTACATGTGGGTTGGCACTGCAATGACGATCGGCTGTCCTTCCTGTCTCTCTGTAGAGATGTAGGCGTCTTACATTACGGACATTGCAGTTTATTGCTCTGGACACATCTGCAGTCCTCATGCCTCCCTGCAGCAGGTCTATGGCATGTTCACAGCTGTAGGTGATCAGGGACCCTGGGCATCTTTCTTCTGGTGTTCTTCAGAGTCAGTAGAAAGGTCTCTTTAATGTGCTAAGTTATTGTAAAGATTATGTTAATAGTCTACTGCCTGTAAACTGTAGTGTATTACTGACTGTTCCACAGGTGCATGTGCAATAATTGTTTGTTTCATTGATCAACCAACCATGAAAAACATAGTTTTAAGGGATGTTTCTTTTTTACTGACTTTATTAGCTTATCATAATTTGCTGATGTCTGGAAAAGAGCAGTGTAAAACTTTCTTAAAAACATCCTTTTGTTTTCCAAAAAGAAAAATCATACTGATTTGGATCAAGTCCATAATATCTGATTGAATACCAATAAAGTGTGGTCTAAATTTTTTTTAGAATTATTTTGATAAACATGACACAATATAACATTAAGATTACATGAAAACTGTTATATAAAAACACATTTGTTAGCATTGGCAAAACCAAAGGTGCCAGAATAACACACGAAACACACATGATCGTCGTCATCGGTGAATTCGGCCAGTTGTAAAACACCTTGTCATCATCTGACCCCATGCTGCTGCTCTGAAGAAGCTGCACTGACTGCACCAGATGGCTGCTCTCAATTTGCTCTTGCGGTACTTTGATGGCATACATCACAGTGACGTGGTGTCGGCACTGTCTCAAGATTTTTAAAGGCACTCACTGGTGAAGTCAAACACACCTTATGAAAGGCAGCAGACAGGGCATATTTGTTTCAACTGGGCACATGTAAAACATTATGAACTTACTGACATATCCTTGGTTCCCTGAATGATCTATGATGCTTTGGGGAAACACCTTTCTCCAAAAAATACTCAAGCCTCATTGGAATAACGACATTGCACCGCAATGTCCAATGGCGTCCAAGTGTACAAATTAGGGGTGGGAACACTCCCTATATAATGTGGAGCTGAGTGACATGTCCTCAGAATCTTTCAACAGGACAAGCAGTTCACGAAAACCCTGAGCATAAGTGACACGGCATGATCTCAATGTCTCGTTCCCTCATCTCAAGGAATAAAGGTTATGTCAGTAACCGGAGACTTTCCCTTTCAATATTGGTCTTTCAACGTTGCATCATCGATTACACAATGGGAAACATAATCCAATCACACTATTTAAAATGAAGGTCTTGTTTCTCAACAAATGGACGTTTATCATCGCCAACCTGATCGCTGATCTCATATCGTCCACTGAGGCGTCGTCAGACTGCTGCGGGCCAAACGGTACAGGGCGAAGATTCTGCAGATGAACTCCATTCCAATGGAGATGCAAGGTACATACCCTTGTACAGATGTTAACATACCCGAGTCCCGCTCGGAGTGGGGTGAGTAGAGAGAGAGAGTGGCCTGTCACGCTTCTTTATAAGCGTGACAGGCCACTGATACTGATGCACTTTGTGTGTGAATATAAACATATACTGACTTAATGCCTAACAGCGGAACAGCCAGAACACAAAGGCCACAGACAGACACAAGAGTGGACAGTCTTGCTGTTGCCGTCATGAGTGGATGAGAGCAAAGCGGCATACAGGCATGTGATGGGCTACAGGAATTCAGCCAGAGCTGAAGCGGCCGCATGTGAAGCAGGCGCAGGCGACACATTGTTGAGGCTACTGCCATCAGTCAAAGTGCTCTCTGAAAGCTATTTAATGGAAGGGACTTTCCTTTCTTGAACATCACAAGCGAGTTCATGACAGCCTGCAAGCACTTCAGTAAGGTGGGCTTGCATAGCAGGAGAGTCGAGAGTGGGCTGGCGTTTGCTTTTTTTCTGAAAGTTGGTCATAAGCCCCAAGTACTAAAGGTGGTTGACTGGCATACATTTGTTGCTATTCATTGGCCGTCATGAGTGGATGAGAGCAAAGCGTCGGCAGCACACTACACTCTATTACTGAAAACAGCAGAGTTCTGACGCTCATGTCATCTCAGTGAGGACAGGTAGAGCCCTCAATGGCAGCTTCCGCTTGGGCACGGCACAGGCAGATCTCAGAACTCATTTCTGTCCAGGAGCTTGATGTGTTCCTTGCAGATAGAGCAAGGCTTTATATCCATCTTCAGTTCAATGCAATGCTCAAAGGGGATTGGCGAAGTGTAATCCGCTTTTTGGTGAATAAATGGCAAAAAGAAGCTTGTGTCTTGCAGTTGAAGGAGAAAGATTCTGAGGACGTCACTCAGCACTGCATTATATAGGGAGCGTTCCCACCCCTAACTTGCAAGCTTGAATGCTATTGGACATTGCGATGCAATGTTGTTATTCCAGTGATGCTTCAGTATTTCTGGGTGTTTCCCCATAGTGCCATAGATGACGCACTGTCAAGAGACGGATATTGAAAGGGAAATTTGCAGTCTGCAAAATGTTGCTTACTTCCATCTTATTTACTTTTACTTCTAAAAGTTACTTTGGAATGAAAAAGAAATATATTTTTCCCCAGATGGTGTAGTTACTACATTTACCAGCAGGGGCTAACAGAAACATGCTAACCAGCCAAACCTGGCTTAACACCTTGGTAAATGACTGAACTTTACTTTTGCATCCCATGATATTAAAAATACCGAGCCTATGGCTGGGAACCTGACATTGTAAGTCTGCATACAGTTGAAATCTGAGAGTTTGTCTGCAGTCCCTGCGTTACTGTGATCATGATATTGCTTATGCCACAATCTTGGTAGAGGTTCAAACTACAGTTAACTATTAAAGGCTGCTGGGTCTGAACTGGCTCTGCATTTGTTTAATTTTTTTTTAATTATTTTTTTAATAAAATAGAACTGTCTATATAAATTTAAAAAACAAATTACACATCTTCCTTTTGCTGTAAAATGTTTATACTGTATGTAGATCACAGAGAATATCCCTCAGGTTAGTTGTGGTCATTACACAAAAAAAGGTAATACAAAGTAGAAATACAATTCTATAGCTTTTCAAACAATTCTGCTTTATCAACCAAGTCATATGAAATAAAAAAAAAAAAAAAAAATCACACTTATTGCAGACAGTTTGTGTGAATAAAGAAGTCCTAGTTGCAATAACAGAAGAGAAATGACTGTCATCATGAAAGCTTGAGGAAAATGCTTTGATTATTTATTGAAGGGTTAAGGACATTAGGCTGCTTGATGGCAAAAGCTCAAGTAAAAAAAAAAAAGCTAACAATGTCCACATGCCCAAAGTGATTAAAACACTTTAAGCAATTATATAGTACTCCATCCGTACAGATCTATCATTTATTCAATAGCAATTAAAAAAAACTCTCATCAAACCCTCTTGCAAAAAATCTTGATCTAATACCGTAAGATGCATGAAACACTGCACACATTAGTCTCAAAGCCCAATATTAAACTGATGTCAGAATATGTTGTCAGAGTACATACTTTTATCAATTGTAATCATCAATGATTTTTCTAAACCTCTTGCACTCATCAACATAAGACTATAATAAAATATTGCATTAAACAACAAGTGGGTTTACTCAGTTCTACAAAGAGGAATACCTTGTAATTACATCTCAGTGCAATTAGATAAGTCTACAAATGGAAAATATCTGAAAATCGAAATATCAAAAACTTCAAAAAAACACCCAGATGTTTATATTTCTAAACCTCTCAGTAACATGCAACTGATTTTCCTTCTCCATCTTTTGATGAGATTCAGAAATGAAGGAAAATAGTAAATTAGCACAGCACAGAAGCTGCATTAACTATTTTAAATCTTAGGTGATACATTGATGACATTGGATATGTGAGTTCATTTAAAGAGCAGGATCTGCAGGTGTCATTTACCTGTGAACCTCCAAAAACAGCATGGCTTAGTTTAACTATACATAAATCACATTAATCCCCTCTAAAAAAAAATCAAAACATATCTTTGTGTACCTTTCATTAAACAATTGCCTCATCGTTGCACAAGGGCACAAACCCAGAGGTGCCATTTCAGAGCAGAACAGATCAAAAAATAGATCAGACGTGTATAAACTCCCTTAGTCTTCAGCTTTGATAGTTATAAAGTTTGAACATCAGGAGAAACAAAACAAGGTCACATTTACATTTGAATTACTCTGTCTTTCACATGCAACTTGTGCCACAGCCAAGGGCAACAAAATGTTAAAATAGGATGTTGTGGTTAAATTAATTTATAATGTAGAGTGTAGCAGAAATTGTAATTTACATTTAGAGATGAACCTGAGTATGGTAAAGGGTTGTATATGTGAGATGCACGTTACTGGCTATGTTTGTGTAAAAAGTGAGTAACCTAACTGGGTAAACTTACAGAAACATTTATAGTGTATTGCACTCAGGCTACAGATCATTTGTAGTTTGGTTCTCATTGGATCTATGTAATACGACACACCCCGTCCTCCCAATAGAAAAATAAAAATAATCTCAATATCAGTAGGCCTAAACAGACTAGAATTGATCCCACAGCTATTCAATAAAAAAAAAAAAAAACTTGTACATTCACAAGAAGACAACAGAGGACAGTTCAAATTGATATGTGCAAAAACATTATAGATCTCTATAAAAAATATGTGCATATGAATAGAGCTTGTTTCTCCACTAATACAATATGTTCTCTATTTACACATTATGAGTCAATAAAGTACATAACTTGTACAGTTCTTATTAGTCTTTTAATCTGTATACTCTGTCTTTACAGAAAACATTAGCAATGCTCATGACAAAGAGAGGAAAGACTGACAAATATTTGATACAGATGATACATAACACTACACATCCTGAACTCAAATCAATGTGATTGAGCACTGGGACTAAAATAAGAACCAGAGTTCCATTTGGAAACCTGAAATTGCATATCCCATGTTCAACACCCTTCCCGATCACAGTCAGATCAAACGCTGTTCCCACTAGGATCGGCTGCCATTCCTGGCTGGCTTTCATGATGATATTACATTTGAGAAAGAAAAAAAGAAACTTTGGCTACAGAAAGAGGTCAACATCCCCCGTTCAACTAGTTGCCGCACCCTCGAGTGTGAACGGTAAAATTTGGCTAAAGCCGATGTCCCTCATTGGGCTGTCCTGTTTATAGAGCTGAAGTCCGTGGATTCTTCAAATCTGCTGTCAAAGGGGGGTGGCTGTGTGCTTTCACACAGAATGCCTGCCAGACTGCCCATTGGGGCGGGGTGCGGCAGGGACAGATACTCGGCACAGTGAGAGGGGTGCCGCTCTACTTTGATGAGCGGCTGGGTAGACAGCTGGTTCTCCGGCAAATCCAGAGAGTCCCGCTGCAGGGCCAGGTCATAGGATGGCGTCCTCCTCCGGAGTAACATGCTGCTCTCTGACAGCTTTTTCATGGATGCAAGAGAGGCAGGGGCCTCCATTTCAAATGGAGGCTCAATGGAAATACAGGGAGGGCTCATCTTTTTCTTCCGGGGAATGTGCAACGACTGTCCGCGCACAGGAACGTGCCTCTTTTCGCTGAGTTCTTGACCAAACAGCCCATCATCTACTGAAGAGCAAATCTCAATAGAGTGCCTGCGATGGTCATCGGTACCGTGGGGTTTTTCCAGAAAACCCTCAGTGTCCACACTGAAGCACTTTTTCGGGTCTTTGATGCTTAACTCGCCTAAGTTGGCAGCACTGCTGCAGTTCTTCATGAGCATGGGAAGCAGCGTCCCTGAGGTGGCGTAAGGAGAGAGGGAGTGACTCCGTGCTTCTGCCTGGACCCCTGCCCACAGCCGCGCTGTACTGTTGATGTGGTGGACCTCCTCGTCGGTCGGATCAGCGGAGTCAAACATGGAGCCACTGGGGCTGGTGCTTCTGCTGCTGCTGGCCAGGCTGGGAGGTCGAGAATGGATATTGTGCTGGCTATGGGACTGCTGGAAGGTGCGGACACTGGGTAATTGTCCATGTGCGGGAAGCAAGGGTGACGCCTGAGGGATGCTGGGGCCGCCGATCCGAGGAACATGCAGCTTGAAGCCTGTGGTTATCCCTGCCTGTCTTTCAAGATTGTCCTTGGAGTCGAAACTTTGCACGTCGATGGAATCATTTTTGATTGCCTCCTGAAAGAATAAACACAGGACAGTGTGAACATGTAATCACTGCACAACAGTGAAGAACTTAATACCGATGGGACATGCGAGAGTATACCTGTCTGCGTAAAGTCCTGCCTATGCTGTGGGTTGGAGAGGGAATGGGAGGGGGGATCTTGGGGAGGAAGTTGAATTGGGAATGGGGAGGAACACCAGGGACCTGGAGCAGGGAACGGCTTTCGCATGGCTGTGAGTGGACTGAGGTGATGGAGCCTATGGGAAAAGTTATTGAAGACTTTCCTTAAGTTTTTGTTCTTTTGAAGTCAATACTTATTAATGCACAAAGTCATGTATTCTGGGTCTTTATACCTAATTCAAGGTACCCTTGACTGGTCTCAACTTCTTCAAGTGGATAGGGAGCACTGGCTGGCCTCACAGGGCGAAACATGTAGCTGTCATTGGGCAAAGAGTGCATCCTTGACACTGACATTTTCCGTGGAGAGAGTAAATTCTCCTGTGTTCTTTGCATCCCCTCATCCTGCGAAAGACAAATGTATTCCTCTGCTTTTATGCTTTTGCCCTCACACATAAACTCACAAACCCACAAACACCTAGAGCCAAGCTTGCCAGGTTCATTCACCAGCTCACTGCAGCTGACAAAGCAAATATACTCCTTGCCAGAGCAGCCCATGAGGGGTAACAAATGTTCCTGGCCTCCCCGTAGAGCCTCACTTCTCACTGTCCACATCGCCTCAGCATATTTTCTTTGTAACGTGACAACTCAGCACCCAATAAAACACAAATACAATTCTGTTGCCTGCAGCAACTCAGGATGCCCCTTATAGAGTTAATGGTGCACAGTAAGTGCAAAACTAAACTAAAATAAATGGGAAAATGTTTTGTATACTATGACCAGTTCAATATACAAGGGGTTTTCAAAATTTTTGATGCCAAAATATTATGATCACATAGTAAGAGACCTAAAATATAAAAGGCAGCTATATATTTTCATGTATAAAGACAAATATTAAATGTGATATTACAAAGACATGTTTCCAAAGTTAACTGGTTTTCATATTGTACCAAAGCAAATTATTACAAGATTATTTCAAATATAAAAAAAACATTTAATTTGTATTAATTTATGGTCTTTTATCTACCCACTATTTGGAGTACAGTTAGATGTAGAAGTTTGAGTAAAAATATTTGTATAAAGCTTAAACAATATTGTGACAGCTAAGGATACACTTAAATTAATAATAAAGTTCATTTAAATGCTTATAATTCTTTTCCTTTTTATTTTAGGAGGACATCAAACAAATCAGAAAAATATTTTTTGATTACATACCATAAAAACCTTGGTATGTAAAATTTAAAAAGTAATAATTTGATTGTTAACTTGTTAACTTGTTAACTTGTTGTCATGTTAACTTTGACAGCCCTAAAAATACATTTTAGTATTATTATTTATTTACACGTACCCCCAGCACTCTCTTGCAGCCCCCTGGGGTTCCCCAGTTTGAAAACCCCTCATTATACTATTACATAAATACATGTTTGTTCATGAGTAATTCAGGCAAACCAGGGCATGTATACCTGTCTGGGTGAATCTGGGCGTGGTCCAACATAAGTTGCCCTGCCTTCAGGTTCTGAAGAACTCCCTGCTGAGACGTTGCTGAGACGCCGAGCCATTTTCATCTCCATCTCAATCTCAGCGTCCATTTCTGCATCTTCTTTAGCCTCCTTATTGCTCTCCTCCAGGTGTTTCATCAATACAGCCACCACCACGTTAACCAGCACAAACTGAGCCATCAGCACAAAGGTGACGAAGTAGATGGGGGAGACCAGAGGCAGATAGGGGACGCAGTTCTTATCTTCTGCTTCGCACTCTCGCAGAGTGTCCTGCACATATGCAACATGTTAATGACTAAACCTGCACCTGTGAAACTCTAATACAGTTACAGAAGAACAATGAAAAACTCTTCTGCGTTATAGTACCTTCATTATGCCATTCCAGTTGTCCCCCGTCGATACTCTGAATAATGTTAAAAAGGCCATTCCAAAGTTCTCAAACGTAGCATGTCGACTTAATCCTTCACATGGGTTTTCGTCAGTGCATTCTAGATGAAAATATTGGTAGTCAATAGTTTAACAAGCGTCAAGTACTTTTAAACATCTTATACACAAAAAGCACAGCTAGACTCCCAGATTATCACTGAATGTGTTGCTAAAAGTGAAGATAACCTGACAGAGTCCTCTGTATTATCATTAAAGAAGCAAATGAGCTGTTACCCCCAGACATGTCTGACACAATAATTAGCAATGATTTTAAAGTTGAAGGCTAATGAAAGTAATTAGAGTGCTTGCCCTTTAAGAGGAAGCATAATCCTGTCATTTGTGTTCCAGAGGCCTCTCACGGGGATATAAGTAGCATAGAAATGTCTCTTCGAGCCTAGAGGCTATCTCATAAATATGCTACCATTGCAGGAGCAAGCTCCAAAGATCAACAGCGCTAATTTAGGTTCTTCTTCCAATATGACAGTACTGTAGACTAAAAAGAGCTCTAAAACTGTGAGAGAAGCATGCCCATGGGGACCAAATTGAAGCATTTCTGACCTAAAAATGAGAGTGGCAGCTAAGGTAGAGCAAAGCCGCTAAAACTGTGAAATGGAGAGTTCAGTATGAACAGTGAGCAGGATTGCAGCACTGACCTAGTTTCCCAAAAAGCTCCACGCCAAGTGCCGCATAAATGAAGAAGAGGAGCATAAACAGCAAGCCCAGATTTCCCACCTAAAGAGAGAAAGCGGATTATCACAGTATGTTATTAAACAATCAATCATGGGGAGTAGCATTGTGTTATAGATACTTTATCTCCAACTTTTTCTCTGTCCTCCCCCATGTCTTACATATCCACACAAAGACACAAACAAATGCAATTGTGCAGTACATCTACATCTCTCTAAAGCAAACACACACACAACGGCATACTGTATGCACTGCAAAAATATTTTGTCTCTATTAATATAAACTGTATGTATTTAAATTACAATATATATGGGTCTTTGACGAATATGGTTTTTAAAAGTGTAAAAAAAACATAATGGAGATATAATTTCATTGTCGACACTGAATAAAACTTCAAAATTAATTTTTTTAATAATCAATTAACACCGCTTTTGTCATTTTTTTTTTTTTTTTACAAGATTGGCAAAATTTGTCAAAAAATTTGGTTCTCTTTCAGTTGGTCACGTTCGACGTACGTCTAGATGTGCGGTTGAGACTCGATTCCCCGATCTAGTTTATTTTTCTGAATCAATATATACTTTGGCGAATAAGCCTGGGTGACCAGAGGATCACAGTGGGGCAATACTCTCCGAGCCATTCTCCGTGGGCCCCCCACTCCTCTAGTGCATCACAAACATGTTGTGACTGTGTTCGTGGGTGGTTCATGTTTAATAACAATATGGCCACGTCAGCACCCAGTGGTGCTGTGTGTTGTCCAGTTAGACGGCCACGTTCACTGTCCCACATGGCTGGTAGCTTCTGGGTGGATTGCTGGTCCTTCTCATGGGGGACCTAGCAGTCTAGTCAGCGCTCCAGCAGAGGATCAGATGCCGACTGCTACATTGGAGAGAGGGTTGTTGGGCTCTGGACATGAAGATGAGGCTGAGTGTTCCACGGTTGTGATGTGCTCATGCTGAATCAGATTCATACTTAACAACCGTGCTTCCCGGGCCCCTGGGGGCGTCGTGCGACGCGTGCTCGCCTTGCCCCGCCCCCTGTCTTTAGCCCAGATGTGCATTAAAAACTTTCAAATATGGCGTTTGGCGTTCAAATATGGAACGCCAAAAGGGCCATAATCTGCATTAAGTTTTTTCTCTCTCACTACCCTCTGTGGTGGGGTGGCAGTGCTACAGGCACACCACCTCTGCCCTGCATGGGTCTTGGCCCCCGGCAAGTCCGTGGAAGGCCAAAGCACTCATTGCATATGGGTAGTTCTGAGTCAGGGTTGAGCTACGCATGATGCAAGTCATAATGCAGGCCCCTGGCCAGACAATGTCCACCATGGTGGTCCAGAAACACCCCTGGCCAGTCTTGCAGAGGTGTGTCGTCATCAAAGTACGCTTTCTCGATGCTCTCATCTCACAAGCTGGCCTAAAACCCAGCCCGCTCAGCGCAGCCAACCCAGTTGGCAAGCGAGAAGCGGTCCTGGAGAAATGGCGACCTGGAGCTGAGGTAAACAGTTCATCGGGGGGTGATGCTCGCATCCCTCCCCAGAGGAGGGCCGGGTGGAGAATTTTAGTCTGTTCCGCCGCTGGTTCTCCGGAGTCCAGCGGTACCCACGAAGTAGAACTGTTATCTGATCCTCCAGGTCCCAAGAGGGTGTGGCTGGCAGTGTGCAAGGCCCCGCCTCGCCACTCTCAGCCCCCTCTCACTTCGCCAGCAGGTTCCAGTGTGATGGTTCAGGCCACACTCCATGTGCCGTCTCCCATTCACACTGCTACCTCGCAGAGTCTGACCACACTCTGGGCCGCAACCATGCCGTCCGAGTCGGGTCCCCGTACTCTGTTTGCGGCTGTCAGCGTGCGAGGCCCTGCCTTGCCACTCTCAGCCCCCTCTCACTTCGTCAGCAGGTGCCAGTGTGATGGTGCAGGCCGTTCCCTGTGTGCAGTCTCCCATACGCACTGCTACCTCGCAGAGTCTGACCACACTCCGGGCCTGCTTCCATGCCGTCCGAGTCGGGTCTCCGTACTCTGCCTCGCTGCCCCACCCCCGGTACGTCTGTGGTGCCTTTGGTCCCACTGGCTCGGTGTCTGGAAGGGTGGACAGTGCTTTCCAGCCCGTCCCGCTGGCTCATTCGTACTATCAGACTCGGCTATGCGATTCAGTTCGCCCGACGTCTCCCGGTTTTCAGGGGTGTCCACTACACTCAGGTGTCACTGGACAACGCACCTGTTCTCCGGGCGGAGATTGCTGTCCTCCTGGCGAAGGATGCAATCAAGCCGGTCCCTCCAGCCGATATGAAGTCGGGGTTTTACAGCCCCTACTTCATTGTACCCAAAAAGGGCGGTGGGCTACAGCCAATCCTGGATCTGCGCGTCTTGAACCGGTACCTTCACAGGCTGCCGTTCAAGATGCTCACGCAGAAGCGCATTCTCGAATGCGTCCTTCCCTGGGATTGGTTTGCAGCGATCGACCTGAAGGACGCGTACTTTTTTATGTCTTGCTTCTGCCTCCCCACAGACCCTTCCTACGGTTTGCGTTCGAGGGTCGAGCATATCAGTACAAAGTCCTACCCTTCAGGCTGGCCCTGTCACCCCGCGTCTTTACGAAGATTGCGGAGGCGGCCTTTGTTCCCTTCAATGCACAGGGCGTTCGCATCCTCAACTACCTCAACGAAATATGCGTTTCCCCCAGTGAGCCTTCTCGCACAGCTCCTGTGCAAGGTCAGGGAGGACGAGGAGCAGGTCTTGTTAGTGGCTCCATACTGGCCCACTCGGACCTGGTTTTTGGCCCTAATGCTCCTCACGACAACCCCTCCCTGGCTGATTCCTCTGAGGAAGGACCTCCTGACTCAGAGACGGGGCACCCTATGGCACCCGCGTCCCGACCTGTGGAACCTCCACATGTGGTCCCTGGACGGGATGCGGAAGTTCTGAGTGATCTCCCGCAAGTGGTCGTAGACACCATCACTTCTGCTAGAGCTCCTTCCATGAGCAGCCTCTATGCGTTGAAGTGGAACCTGTTCGTTGAATGGTGCTCCTCTCACCTCTCTCCTCCTGGTTGCATTGGCTTCACTCAAGAGGGTAGGGGACCTGCACGCATTTTCGGTCGATGAATCGTGCCTGGAATTCGGGCCCGGTGACTCTCACATCCTGAGACCCTGGCCCGGATATGTGCCCAAGGTTCCTACCACTCCCTTCAGAGATCAGGTAGTGAAACTGCAAGCGCTGCCTTCAGAGGAGGCAGACCCAGCCCTAGCTTTGCTCTGTCCCGTCCGCGCTCTGTGTGTGTACGTAGACAGAACGCAAAGCTTCAGGACCTCAGATCAGCTCTTTGTTACGGAGACCAGCAGAAGGGAAAGGCTGTCTCCAAGCAGAGGATGGCCCACTGATATGGGCGCTCGGGTTGAGAGCCCATTCCACCAGAGGAGTGGCCTCTTCCTGGGCGCTGGCTCATGGCGCCTCGCTGACAGATATCTGTAGAGCTGCGGGCTGGGCGACACCTAACACATTCGCTAGATTCTATAGCCTACGTGTAGAGCCGGTATCTTCCCGTGTACTCGCTTCCACTAGCCGGTAGACGCGTTGAACCCGCTCTAAGTGTCGGCTTGCAATGCCACTCCCGCCCCCTGGGCCGGATACGTGCATCCTTTTACTCCAGTCGCGTTCCCCGCTTGGTGAACCCTGTTGAGTTCCTCCACCTCCTCCTTCGGCTCGGACATTGCGGAGTGTCTGATGCCAGGCAAACATCCGTCACTGACGTTGTCTGTTGGCTGGGCTCCATATGTTGTGATCCCTCTACGTGAGCGGTCCCATATGTGTAATTGTCCACTGTCAAACTCCCTACGGTGAGCCCGTGTCTTTCCCTTAGCAGAGCCAGCTCTGCTGTCACCTGTCAGATGAGTCTCCCCCTACCCAGGTGGAGCCATCCCAGGGACTCCATATGCGTACTGCCCCACGGGCCAGTCCATATGTGTATTCTCCACGTAAACTCCTCCTCCACAGGGTAGGTAGTGGCCTCCGCAGCGTCCCCTACGGGTTCGCTTTCCCAGTGTAGTCTAGTTTACTTAGTGGGAATGTTGGAACAGCAGTAGACTCTCTCGGTGTAAGCTCGCCCCCTTCACTGTCCCAATTGGTGTGACGGGTGGCTAGAGCTTGCGCTGGGCACTGGAAGGGGTTTCGTAACTGTGGCGCTTTATTCGGGATCCCAATTTGTCGGTCACTACTGATGTACGTCGAACGTGACCGACTGAAAGGGAATGTCTCGGTTACGTATGTAACCCTCGTTCCCTGAAGGAGGGAACGGAGACGTACGTCCCGTCGCCACAGTTTCTGTACCCTCGCTGTAGTGCGGACACCAGTTGTCTCCTCAGTGAAAAACAAAGTGCGATTGCATC
Source organism: Ancherythroculter nigrocauda (assembly GCA_036281575.1). Taxonomy (NCBI): domain Eukaryota; kingdom Metazoa; phylum Chordata; class Actinopteri; order Cypriniformes; family Xenocyprididae; genus Ancherythroculter; species Ancherythroculter nigrocauda. The sequence goes on from VTFQ01000001.1 coordinate 38,297,653, forward strand.
TGCTTCCTATTTATATACACCTGACGGAGGCAGTGCGCATTATGCAAATATATATCGCACGCCAATTCCATTGGTTTGTTTTAGTTCACTCGAAGCTGATAGGGCTCTCTAGCGATATCCCAATTCGTTGGTCACTACTGACGTACGTCTCCGTTCCCTCCTTCAGGGAACGAGGGTTACATACGTAACAGACGTTTTACTGAATGACACTTTTGGTTAAACTGAATGACGATATTTCAGACAATGCTAACAGACTGATATCTAGCTAGCAAGCAAAAGGACAATCAAACCTTTTATATTTAGTGCAACATTTTCCATGTTTTATAGAGGTTGAACCAAATGACCTGATGTTTCGGGACATGCATATGAGTGAGTGAAAACATGAATTTTTCTATTAGTTAAGAGAGAGTTAGTTACTTTGCTTCACAATCATGTGGTTCTTTGCAGGTGACTGAATGATGTCACATCCTGTCACATGATATTGACTGCATAACTTGATCCAAAATGTTTCCCTTTATATTGGTTGCTCCGAATGACATGAAGTAAATTTTGCTGGACATTCTTCCTCATAACAAAGCAACGATTTCTTCACATAATTTTAATACCATTTTGCACTATGTTGATATATGATGTTATAAAAACATGCCAGAATAAAAAACATATACATTTATTACATTAAGATATTTTAATCACAAATGAAATGACTGTATTGGCCTTTGGATGTTTAAACCTGTGTGCACTTCAAAAACTTTAAAATACCTTTATATGTAACAAAATATAATAATTAAAACCTTTTGGATTCAATAAAAGAGATCTAGTTGTACTACCTTACACACTTTGGATGTCATATCTTTGTTTTTTATTATTATTAAGGCTTTTAGACAAAAAATTACCCCTCACGTTATTGACCCATATATAATATTAAAATATATAATATTTATAATAAAACATATTACAAATATTGTTTTAAAAGCACATTGGTATAACCTAATGTATCTGGCCATGTTAAATAATATCATAAAAGCAAAAAAAAAAAAAAAAAAAAAGAAAAAAAGCTATTAAATATTTTTATAAAAATAACACATTTATATTAATGAATTAATTGATGAACAAACAAATAAATGAATGAATGAATATAAAAACACATAACATTGTGTACCTGTGGTAAAGCCTGCATTACTGTGTCCAGCAGGGCTCTCATGCCTGTAGCCATCTTCAAAAGCTTCAGTACTGTTGGGCAAAAGCACATCCATTTGTAATAGACCATACAAATACATTTAGTATGGTTTGGGGGAAAAAAACAAAAGAAGCTAAAAAACCTGCAGTACCTCTAGCTATTCTCAGCACCCTCATAATGCGGATGATGGTGGGGTTGATTGGCAGCGCTGCATTCATCTTGATCTCCTCCAGTGTGATGCCCATGATAGAGAGGAGGACTATGGCTAGATCCAGCTGGTTCCATCTGCCAGCACATTAAAGCATCATACAATTACAATACTACATCCAGCAAAGAGTGTCATTTAGCTAATCGGTGTCTGAACATTAAGCAAGCTGAGCAAACAAACCATACACAGATTTATAAGCATATTGCAAATACAACAACATATGGTTGATTGCACCTGTACATGTGCTAATGTGGGATTATTGATAAACAACAGGGATCATGATCTCATGTTTTTGTACACAAAGCTGATAGAGTCTTTAATTAACTTTATCGGGTTAAGCACTTACAAATTACAGCAAGACTACGGATATTCAAGAACACAATTATCCACTGCACAAAGAGTCACTGAGGGGTTGGGGACTGACATGACTCCTCATAGACCTCCTTAAAGTGACTTTAGTATCAGGATTAGAATTAGAATAAGATGGCTTAGTTAGAAAAAAAATTGGTAATGAGAATGTAATGTATATAGTTAGTATACCCTAATAGGCACTTAAGAATACGGATTTAACTTCCAGAAACTTCTTTAGTACCAGAGGTGGAAGTAACGAATTACAACTACTCACGTTACTGTAAGTATTTTTTTTCAGGTTTTTGTACTTTGAGTAAATTTTTAATCTGTAATTTTACTTGTACTTAAGTACAAATTAAGCTAAGTAATCTACTTCACTACTTGTAAAATCACATTCCGTTACTGAGTACGCCAACAATTTGAATTAATATTCAAACCTTTGACCAGGATATCGGTAGCCAATAAAGTTATCCGATCGTAAACGGACCAATGAAAACCCTGATATTTAACCAGCGGCGCGTTCTCATTCCCTCATCTCCCCGACAGCGAGTTTGACACACCCGCTCCTCCTCCTGTTGTCACTCGTTTCAGTTACAGCGCAGGATTGCAGGTATTGCGGGTATTGTTAATCATACCCGCAGTTTTGTGGAGAGCACATTCATGTAATGGCAGAAAACGTCGCGAGCTCTCAAATATACAAGTAAACTGCTTCTCCTCTCATGAGTGCACGCTCTGTGTAGTGTGCAATCGTGAATCTCTCCGGCTTTTAAATTAAACGTTGTCAAAAGTTATCAATCAATCAATCAGAATAGACTTCCATGTCTGGCCATTGAAAATGTTACAGGAAATCTTATTGGCTGTAAGTGAAATGCACCAGAAAGTCTTTAATTTCTTATAATGTAGATGTTTGTTTTAAAATGGGGTATTTGAATGATTTTTACATATAAATAACCTAGTCTGTCTAACTGCATTACTACATACAGACATTACAGGTCAAACCATTCTGATGTTCTTTTTATCTAAATAAACAACATATTATATGGCTCTTAAAGGGTTAGTTCAACCAAAAAAATTAAATTTGTCATTTATTACTCATCCTCATGTTGTTCCAAACCCGTAAGACCTTCGTTCATCTTCAGAATGCATTTGAAGATATTTTTGATGAAATCCGAAAGCTTTCTGACCCCAGACTGCAATGCAATTTCACATTTGCAGGCCCAGAAAGATAGTAAAGACATTGTTAAAATAGCCCATTTGACTACAGTGGTTCAACCTTGATGTTATAAAGTGACCAGAATACTTATTGTGTGCCAAAAAACAAAAATAACGACGTTATTAAACAATTTCCTCTCTCTGTGTCACTCTCTGACAGTGTTCGTGTGAGCACAGTGCATGCATGTGATGCTGACGCAGAATCAGGCCAATAATGAGCCGACAGTGTTTACTATGTCAACAGTGTCAGAGACTGACATGAAAGAGAAGAAATTGTTGAATAAAGTGTTTTTGTGCACAAAAAAAAAAAAAAAAAAAAAAAAAAAAAGTATTCTGGTTGCTTCATTACATTAAGGTTGAACCACTGTAGTCACATGACTTTAACTATGTCTTTACTACCTTTCTGGGCCATAAAAAGTGGTAATACCGTTGCAGTCTATGGAGGGCCAGAAAGCGCTCAGATTTCATCAAAAAGATCTGAATTTATGTTCTGAAGATGAATGAATGTCTCATGAGTTTGAGAGTGAGTAATTAATGGCAGAATTCAGAATCAGTGTTGTTATATTTCATATACCTCAACTGAATTGAGGTAATTTGTTTTTGTTCTTATTTTATTACTGACTGTTTACTTGTCTTTTTTGTAAATTCAATTCAGTTTGAAATCAAGCTTTCTTGTGCTGCATGTGAGCTATTGCAACAAAGTTACTCTATTGTAAAAACAGAAATACACAGAGTGAGCAAATATTTAAGTGAGATTATTGTAATGGTAATTGATCAGTGTTACTGGTATTTAAAATGATACTTAATATTGATTATTTGTATTGTATTGAAGTTAGAAATTCCAGTATTGTGACCACTACTTCATGCACTTCATGAATAAGGTGAAAGTGCTTTGTTTAAAGTAGCTATTTTCTACTGATTGATTGAATATTGTTTGACAATTCATTAAAATATCGCCGGCTAAAAAGTAACTAGTAATTTTAGTACTTTGAGTAGTTTTTGAGAAGAGTAATTTGTACTTTTACTCGAGTACTTTTTTGACACCAGTACTTTTACTTGTAATTGAGTATTATTTCAGCAATGTAACAGTACTTGTACTTGAGTACAAATTTTCAGTACTCTTTCCACCACTGTTTAGTACAATACAGATTTGCATTCATGCATCCATTGTTAAACTTATGTACAGGGTATTCACATTATATTCTGTTCACATTAGAGTAATTTAGGCAACAATACCTGTCTTTGAAGAATCTCCGAAAACCAAATGCGACAAGTTTGAGCAAAGCCTCAATTATGAAGATGACGGTAAAGACATAGTTACAGTATTTCAATGCCTCTTCAAGGTACTGTGAAAATAGGAGAAATTATTTCACCAGTTTTAATGTAGTACAATTTATAGTGAAGTAGCATATGGACACTTAAAACACATTTAATAATGCACAAATGCCTTAGCGTTTATATAAAAATAGGTGCCATTTATTTTAATGAAAGAGCACAAACGCTTTCCAAGCAGAACATTTCACAAAAATAAGTTACTTTTGTTTTCAATGATAAAATGCAACTTCATGCAATGGTAGTTCACCGACTCACCAGTGGCTGATTGAAATGCTCGATTGACATAGTGACTACATTGATGCAGATGATGCCGGTAATGAAGAGGTCCAGGTAGTGGTTGGTACACAGTGTGTGGATGTAGAGCCGGGCTGGAGAGTAATCTGCATAGTACGGTCTCTGCTGGGCCTCTGTTGATACAATCAGACAGACAGACAGACAGCACAGAAGAGTCAGTGCAGGGTAAATGCAGATAAACCAAGTCACTGATGCAGAGGCAAAAGGCACTGGGTATAAGGGGACGACTGCTGCAGAGAGGACCAGTACTTTATCTTGCCATCACTATGCTATTATTGAGATACCATCCATTAACAGTCCTCTCATGCAGCACTTGTGCCTTCGTGGATTTCAAGCATGCTGCTTTGGTTGAACATGCCGTTGTAAACATGGCAGTGTGTGGGAGAACATATGAAAGGACTTCTGCGAGTAGCTCAGGTGATGGGGACATATCGAGTGTTTACCAAGGAGAGCTTAGAGGTGACTGTTTATCGATTAGTTGAACTGTGTGTGATATATTGGACATGACAGCAACCACAAAATTGATTTGAGTTTGAATCCATCTTTCTGAGTCTGCCATAAAAGCATGTTTACAGGTAAATATCATATGCCAAGAGAGAAGCCATTGAGCTACTGAATATCTGATAGAGTTCAACATGCAGGTAGAGCATAACCATTACATGGAGCATCTCTCCCTAGCAGATACGACTCTCATGACCACCTTGAAAGTCTTTTACATTTGCACACAGAAACAGCCTGTTTTTCAATATGATGGGATAATGGCAGGCCCAGATGGAATCTGGATATTTCCCACATTTTCTGCTCTGAATTTGGGGAAAATCTGCTGTATTCTGCAGAATATAAAATGAGTTGAACTTACTGTACTCTTAATGACGCTTTATTAGCCTAAATATTTCATAAATGAGCTCAAGAGTGGTACAACTTTGATATTCCAATTTTGAGGCAATCCACTGAGCTTTCTGTGGAAGCAGATTCCATGTGAGTCTGGATAATGGACAGATACAGATGTTATTTGGATATGTTGTATATAGGGATGTTTCTTCAACTTCAGGCACCTTTGTGTCCCAGGGATTTATGTTATTTATATCCCAAATGTGATCATCTAAACAAATGTGAAATAAACAATTGCAAGATTTATTGTATGGAAATGATTATTCATGAAATAATGATGAAATAATACTGAGTGTATAGTTGAGCGAAACATTGAGGTAAATCTCACTTGTAAGCATGATATTTTTCCATTAAAATTGTGTCAAATTATGCAAAAGTGTGAAAATATCATTTCATTGTGTTTAGGATGCATAGAATGCTAGCCATTTAATTAGCAAACTCAAATGAGTATGCCATTTTAATAAAAAAAAATGTTAAAAATGTCATTTCCATCAAAGAATGCCTACACAATATGTAATTCAGATGTGGTGGGCATTTTTAATGCTTGATAAAAAAGACAATTCTCTTGTGATTTATGACAAATGTGTTCTACAAAACAATTTTCTTAATGTCCACATGGTCTAAGTTGAAGAAACACCATGTATTCAAATATTTGCCTTCTTTTCTTTCCTGTCCTTCTAAACTCACTCTGTGTTGTGAGGACTGTTTTGTGAGACGACCTTCAATCTATCCCAGATGAATGCATTGAGGGGCTCTTTGAATAGATCTAGGGAAATAAAACTCAACTGCCATGGACTCAGCTATGAGTACTATAAGTCACACTCACATACACGATTAATCCCCTGACTGCAGTAAAGGCTAGAGGAGCCAAGTGTGACAAACCTAGATAAAACTGTCGGCTTTTATGCTAAAGATCATTTATCAGGAAGCTTTGCCCTGGCAGGCATGGTGCTTAAACAAGAAAACACTTCTTCACATTTATTCGTTTAGTCACGTAAAATCATGGCCTGCTTTCTCAGAGTCCTTAATGCTCACAGAAGTGGACCAGACAACACTAATAGTGCCCTCAGTGTGCCAAACTGATTAAGACAGACAGACAGCCAGACCATAACCAACGAACCGTTTCGGATCTCTCAACTGGATAATATGATGTAACTTTCCTTGATGTCATTTTACATATGTTTGAGTTCAGTGCTCTAGAATAAATATCAGTTAAACAGTTATTTCAAAGTGTAATAATATTTCACAGTATTATTGTTTTTACTGTTTTTGATCAAATAAATTCAGCCTTGGTGGGCCTAAAAGACTTCTTTTGAAAAATCAACATTAGTGTAGACCTGGCGGCCGTTCACATACAAGTATACATACATACAGACTGACATCTTTGGCCATTACGCTGCATATTGTGCAATGCTTCTACAGTATTAAAAGCATCTTTTCAAGTTTCAAAGTCGCAAACCTTGAAAACCGCTTTTGCATGCACGGATGTGCAAATGGCTTCTTGCTCACTTTGTGCTGCTTGTTCTCAGTAAGTTTGGTTTAGCGAGGTGCGCTGACTCTACACTCTACTTGGTATTATAATCTTGATTTGCTCTGATGGTAGGAAAATGAACACTAAATTAACACGTTGAGTAAACAGTCCTAATTAGTACTAGTACAATCTTCTATTTAAAATAAAACCGTCTTCTATTATATATTCATAGCAGGACGCTCTGCTGCTTTGGCCTTGATGCTGACCCCATATGTACTGTGCAAACTTCCCCTGTTGGCTTGTCATGCAGAATTTGGTGTTGCGGGCATCTCATGCAGGAACATGCTGCAGTCCATCACAATCCAAGGCTGACATCAGATCTGTGCCAAAATGTGCACGTTTTTTTAAATGTACTCAGCCTTATGACTGCTTGTTTTTAAAAATAATAATAAAAAAATCTTTCTCTAGCTTTCTCTCTCAGGCTCTGGAAGCAGGCAGTGCTCAGAAAAATAGACTACCGACCAGACCCGCAATTCTCCTTACTCCTGCGCTTTTTCTCCAGCAGTTTCTGCCTCTTCTCCTCACGCATACGCGCCTCCTCTTCCTCCTGGTCCTGACGACACTTGTGGAAGTTCTCCACCACCACTCCCACAAACATGTTCAGCACAAAAAAGCTGACGATCAGCAGGAAAGAGATGAAGTAGAGGAGCATCCAGGGGTTGTGATTGCGCACAGGCTGCAGGCGTGAAGGACATGTAGAGAGAGGACACATCCATCATATGACAAATTAGAAAAGTTATGTGAATTTATAAATACGGAAACGGCACCGGCCAGAATGAGCAAAGCAGATCCAAACCTGCTGGTTCACCCCGACAGCGTCCAACCCGTCATACATTATATTGACCCATCCGTCCTTACAGGAAAGCACGAACAGAGACATGAGAGCCTGCGGAAGAGAAACAGTAAACGGCAAAACCATCATTTATTCAGTGCAGTAACAGGGCTCATAATGACAGTCTGGGAATCATTTCAAACAAATTACAGCAGAAAATGTTTTCTGAAAAATGAAAAGGCAACATGACCTCACTCAGCCAATCACTTTATTTTGATTCAATGTGTCCAAACCAATGAATAATGTCTAGTGAATAACAGTTACCTGTCCCAAGTTGTCAAAGTTGTACTTTCTCCGAATCCATTTGTAATCTTTTTTTTCACATTCGGCCTTATTGGTGATGTTTTTGGTGTCAGCACCTTCACAATGGTAAAACTTTCCTTTGAAGAGCTGTGATAGATAATATCGATGCTGTGTTATCTAAAAAAAAAACCTCATATTTTTGTTGAAAAGCATGTATTGTGTAGCGGTTGAGGCAATTACCTGAACTCCAAGAATGCCAAAGACAATAAAGAAGGCACAGCAGATCAGCACAATGTTCCCAATGGGCCTCAGGGACGTTATTAGCGTTTCCACCACCAGCTTCAGTCCAGGAGCACGACTAATCACTCTATTTAAGTGAAAAACAAAGACACAACCTATTTCAGTCTGTCTGGATTGCAGTAACATTTATGTAATGGTACAATAGACTGGGTGACCTTCAAGATTGATAAACCACCGCTTGGTCTTACCTCTAAAACAAATTCTAGGATAATAGACTTTTGTTGAATCGGTAAGTGAGAAGGGGCTTTTAGCGTGTAGGCTCGGGAGATAATGCAACCACACAACTAACCTTCAGTTTATTTCCTAACAGGAGCAATGACTGTATAGCGGATTTCATTGATTGACCGTGCCTCAGACAGGCACGTTGTGACCTTTCGCTGACTCACCTTAGTGGCCGCAGAGTTCTCAGCAGGCGAAGAACCCTCAGGATGCCAAGGATTCGGTTTCCACCAGTGGAAGCCAGAGAGACCAGAATGTCAATGAGAGACACAAAGACCAGCACCCCATCCAGAACATTCCAGGTGCTCTGCAGATAACTGTGCTTCCCGGAGCAGAAGCCAAGGGCCACCACCTTTAACACAAGCCATATCGCGTCAATGTGATCGTTTTGTAGAATGAACCCTCTTTATACATTAGAAAAAACAAAATCATACCTTCACAGTCATTTCAGCAACAAAAATCACAGTGAAAACATAATTGGATATACTGAGAAACATTCGCTCCTGAAATGAAAAACAGAATGTATCATACATCCAATAAGCATGAAAATCTCAAATATTAAATTCAAATTGACTATTAAGGATGAGATTTCACTAAAGCAAACTTACAGGTGGCTGTATAGTGGGTCTTTCCAGAGCAATAGTGATGCAGTTTAAGAAGATGAATACCAAAACTACATGATCAAACATTTTGTGAGAAATTAACCTCTGACAAATCATCCGAAACCTAGGACAGAATTATGTAACAGTTACAAAAGTGAACATGAAACTTTGAAAGGACAAACTGGTCAGTAGATGATAGGAGATGGCAAATGCTTACTTGTTCTGAGGCGAGAACAGATAAAGGGACCAGTCCTCGTGATCTTTACACCACTTAGGCTTATATGCTTCCAGTGTCCTCTTGAGACGGAGACAGAAACTCTGTAACACACAAGAGAGAGGCATCAGCAAATTGAACAAGAACTACAGCTAATTACTACAGCTCTAAATTGTCTGGAGTTTAAAGTGTTTAGGGTAGATAAGAACGTTAATGGTCTTGATTCAATATATCAATAAATAGGGATTCAAATGGATGCTTGTTTAAATGTGATGAATTGCCATTTAACTAACTAACTGTTTATTTTGCAAATGCGTTTTCTGTGAAACAGATTTTGCACAATTAAAATCCACTTTGTCTCAACGTCTAATTGATTTGCCAGGTACTTGGCTAGAAAGATGGTTGAACTTGTAGAAATGACACCATGATGCAGCTGTAATTATGCAGCTTGTAATACAATTGTGGGAAATCATTATAGAATATTTCCAGCACTGACACTTTAATGCAGTTTTTATGGACATTTTATTCACTCCATTATGCAGTTTCAGTTTCAACACCATGCAGCACCTTTCAAAAGTCAATTTAAAGTGTTTTTTCTCCAAGAGCTCATAAGAAATTTTTCACAAGAAATAATAGAAATATGGCAATATAGTGGCAGTGAATAGCGACCAGCATCAAACTTTTTTTTAAAAAAAAGATGCAAAAGTATCACAGAAAGATCCCATGCCACACAAGTTTGATGCTAGTCACTGCCATTGTATGAACAAGTGTGAGCAGGATATTTAAAATAAATAAATACATTTAAAAAAATCCTACTGCAAACATTTGAATGGTACTGTATGTATTGTTTTAAAGTTTACTGTAATGTGTGTAGGTGTGTCCAGACTTTTGACTGGTTGTGTATGTTGTTTGTATGTAGGTCTTTATTGTAGCCCTATTGTTTCTGTTAATTTCACAGCACTTGAAACTCAATTTCAAGACGAGGCCTCTTGAGTGAGCAGATATCACACTAACACCAATAAAGGTCACTTTCCACCCACCAAGAAAAACAATTACTGTCTTCAAACTACCATGCTGAATCAATTACAGCATGACAATTAGTCTCCTCACAAGACAAACCCCTGGGAAGACATCTTTGAAAAACAAAGCACTGCTTGACTGTAATAAACAGCACAGCACAGGTGTGATTCTCCAGTGTTAAGCCACGACTTACATCATCCATGTCCTCCTCTGCGATAGAGTCTTCTTTGCTCAGGGTGGTGGACAGGTCAGTGGGTATGTGCAGGCTTCTTCCATTGCAGTCGTGGTATTCCCCCAAAGAGCTGAAGCTGGGGGTCTGGGGCAGCTCAGGGATATCGAGAGAGCTTGGATGCTGCAGTGAGCCCCCACTGATATTGGCCAGTTTCTCACCCTCCAGGTCCTCATCCTCAAAACTACCCCTGCCATCCCCAGAAAGCAGAGACTCCCTCTCCCCAGACGTGTCCTTCCTTTTCAAACTCGGCGCACGCCCTAAACTGTTCCAGCTGGATCTACGGCTGCCCCAGTTGCTGCCTGAGCCACGGGGGTGGCACGGAGATCTTCTTGGGCTAGTCTGGGATAGTAAAAGAATAAGTTGTCCTGGTAAGAGGTTACACATATTGCTTGCTACTGCAATGAATTACTACAACCTATTGGGGCATCAAAAAAGTGTCCCCATGTTTTATGATATGATTATAAATTTGCTTTACCTGCAGTACATAGTCATTCACAAGCTGCATGCTCAATAAAGAGCTTTGTCATTGACAAAAGATAGAAGACATTTGCAAGTTTTGTTTTCTACAATAGATTGTATGTACATATCCTGCACACTTTTTGTTTTACTAATGCAGTTCAGGCCTTTACATTTGCCAAAAATATAACTTTTTTGCTGTTATAAAAACAAACAAAGCCCAGTCCAGATTAGAAAAAGTAACGCAGAAGTAATGTAACATTACTTTCCATAAAAATTAACTAAGTAACACAATTAGTTTTTTAATGGAGTAAAGCAATATTGTAATGCATTACTTCTAACTTTCCGTAACACTGGGTGTAACCATCAAGTGGAAAGTGATATCACATTTTCCCTACACCTTGAATACATTGTTAGTGTGTGTAACCAGTTACATGTACATAATCATTATTTTTAAAAGAATTTTTACATACACTAACCTAACTATGTCATAAAAAGATAAATTATGGCATCACTTCACCTTATGACATCGCTGTAATGGACATAAGGTTGACACTTGATTTTGTTTTTTCTTACCAGGGATTTCTGATCAAAAGCATTTGGATCTATCGAGATCCCACTGCCCCGCCTGGACTCGGTCAAACCAAATACTGACTCCGGGCCAAGAGAGCTCTTTGGAGTGGGCATGGGTGTGGCAGCAGTGCGCATGATGATTGGAGGGGGCAAAGTGCCACGATGATCCACATGCCCATTCGCCGACATCATCAAAGAATACATCTTCAGCTCTATTGGTGAAAATGAAAGGGGTTATTCAATAAAAGTCAACACCATTCATTAAATAAAATGACAATAGATTATCCAGGAATTATTAAAGGTGCCCTAGAATTTAAAACTGAATTTACCTCGGCATAGTTAAATAATTAGAGTTCAGTACATGGAAATGACATACAGTGAGTCTCAAACACCATTGTTTCCTCCTTCTTATGTAAATTTGATTTGTGCAAAAGACCTCTGAAGAACAGGCGAATCTCAACATAACACCGACTGTGACGCAACAGTCAGGATCATTTATATGTACGCCCCCAATATTTACATATGCCAGCTCATGTTCAAGGCATTAGACAAGTCAGTATTTAGGTCTGGAGCGGCACAGCCAAATCATCTGACGTTCTGCAGGTGTTGTGTAGCAAGCAAGGACAATAGCGAAAATGGCAGATGGATCGATAATAACTGTTCATGATCCATGATATCATGATATATTTAGTGATATTTGTAAACTGTCTTTCTAAATGTTTTGTTAACATGTTACTTTTAACTGTTAAATGTGGTTAAAGTTACCATTGTTTCTTACTGTATTCACGGAGACAAGAGCTGTCGTTATTTTCATTATTAAACACTTGCATTCTGTATAATGCATAAAACCAACTTCATTCTTTATAAATCTCTCCAACTGTGTGTAGCTTTAGCCCCGTTAGCCACAGCCTATCAAACTGATTCAGAATCAAATGTAAACATCTGCAAAATAAATACCATACTTACATGATCTGATATGCTGCATCACGAACACTTTGTAAAGATCCATTTTGAGGCTTATATTAGCTGTGTGAACTTTGTTTATGCAATGTATTATAGAGTTGAGAGCTTGTGGGCGGGGATCACGAGCATTTAAAGGGGACACACACAGAATCGGAGCATTTTTAATTACGCCCCAAAATAGGCAGTTAAATCATTGAATAAAAAATCTGTGGGGTATTTTGAGCTGAAAATTCACAGACACATTCTGGGGACACCTTGTGAAATAGGGTTCTAGGGCACCTTTAAAGTTGTATATGGCAGAAGAGCATAAAAAGGGTATTTTCCTCAGTAGGTTCATTTATGTGACATGGGTATGCATAGACTTTAATGTGGCTCTGGAGGACCACTGCTCACTTTAATTGGTCTTAATGGACTTAATGTCTGAACGATCAGGCTAAAAATAGGAAAAATCTATGTAGCGTAAAAAGTGTGCATGTGTGCATAAAAGTAATTTCACATGGCAATAACTTTTTATGTGATGTAAATCACATAAATGTAAATTTAGCACATGTAAGTAACCTGTATCTCGTAATTCCCCCATCTTCTCCTCCTCTTCAAAGTTCAGCGATCGCTTCTCTTCATCCGCATCTGATCTGTTAGCATCTCCCTGCAAAGCACAAGAGACTTTTGTGGACTGCTCACAGTGTTTCAGTAACTGCTCAGCCCACTAAAGTGTTATTCAGGGTGCAGTGAAGCCAAACAGGAGTTGCTCTCTCAAAGGACGCCGGCCTCTGGCATCAACAACAAACTGCCCTTCACTCAGTCATAGCCTGCTGTGCATACAGACAGCTGCGGTGCCAGTGTTATCATTGCCCTGCTACTCTGTTAGAAATATTGCGGTTAGGGTTGTGTTAAGTTGGTGTTTGTTTTAGCCTTTGCAGGTTTGCACCTACTAATAACAAGTTCACAATTCACACAGTCCCCAGTATGACAGATGGGCCAAACACTGCAGCACCGTATCAGCAATGCAGTTTAACTCCCCAGACTATCTGGAGAAAGCAGCTACTTAGTTTGTGCAAAAAAGGGTGGGTGAACTAACTCTTTAAGAAGCCAATTATGTAAACGTCTGTAGCACAAGTTCAACTTGTGTGCCACAGGTTGAGCCTCTTCAAGGGGAGATCACATTGCATATTAGCTACATATTTAGCTGTAAATTTAAATTAAGTTAACACTGTATTTTAGATTCAATATCTATTCAATATTGAATTTATATTTTGTATATTATATAATATTTGTATAATTACATATTTGTATATATAATTTTGTGCACATGCTTAAGAAAGACAAACATAATACTGTAACTGAGCCAGTTGTAGAAGGTTTTTTTTTTATACCTCTGCCTGAAACCCCTCCACTAAGATGGCCACAAGCAGGTTAAAGAGGACATAATTCCCAAAAGTCATCAGAGCCACAAAGTAAAGAGCTGCCCATGGGGAGGTGGAGGCCATTCCATTATAGAGGACCACGTTCCAGTCTTCCTGGGTCAGAATCTGAAATACACACGCAAGCATTTTGTCTGAGAAACAGTAGAGGACAGAGGATGGCTGAGTAAAGGGAAAAAAAACATTTAATTACTTAAATGTGCAATAGAGCAGTGTTTTCTGTATGTGTTTTCCTGTCTCTGAATTATACAGTGGGGAAATTAATACAGAATTTGATGCTGTAGCTCCAATTTGAATAGTGTTTTGTGATGATACTGTACATATTATTTACAGTTCAGCTCCTTACTAAAGTGAAAGTAACTGGCTTCCCCAGTCTACCAATTAAGTCTTTTTTAACCACAAAATGGTGTTGCGATAATCTAATGAGAATAGCTGTAAATGTGCATGGTAGGAAGATACAGTGCAGGTTCAGCAATTCAGTTTCATCACATGAAATTGTGCTGATGCAAAAAAAAAAAAAATTACACAAAGGCTTTCAATTGTAGTGAGCTGCACTTTAGCTACTGTTTTCTCTCAAAATATAGATATGAGTTAATACATTATTTTTTTGGTATAAACAAATATTTCAATATCATAAATAACCCTAGCCTGACAGAAATAAGCAATTATTTAAAACACACTTGACTACATTTGACAGAGTATGAAAAAATGTCTACTCTTTTCACTGGAGGACCTAAAATGGACTTACAACTTACTATGTAGAGCTAGCATAGTTTCTGTTCTGACCTGAAACACAGTGACAATGGCCCACAGCAGGGAATCAAAGTTTTTCCTGTCAGGAATGGTGTCTCCATCCTCCGTCTTCATGCTGAATTTGCATCCAAACAGATGCATTCCAAGAATGCTGTATTGACAGTGAAATACAAATGAAATGTATTATCATTTAAGTGCATAATTCCAGAATTACATTCAATAAAAAATAATTAATGTTGTACAGTTTTTAAATCAATTAATTCATGTAGCACAGTTTTATGAATCAAACTGTCAAGTTTAGCTATAGTGTTGGTGGCACTGTGCAACAAGCTCGGTTCTAACTGGTTGAACTGAGGGTGTGGGTGTGGTCTGCACCTGAATGTGAAGATGAAAAGCATGAGCAGCATGCAGAAGGTTGCCACATTGTCCATGGTCTTCATCAGCACCACCAGCTGTCTGCGCAGTGCAGGGAGGAAGCGCACCAGTTTGAGTACACGCAGGAGACGAAATGTCCTCAGCACTGAAAGACCCCCATCCGCCTGCCCTATGATCTCCCACACACTGCCACCAAAACACATGGTTATATTTAATAGTTTTAAAAACAGTTTTTAAAAAAAAATCATAACCTCAACATTGCTTATGTATGCTTACAAGCAATTAACAAGAAGCCCTGCTGAAATTTCATACCATCTTTCACAACAGCACCTGGGTAGCTGATGCAAAACATGTCCATGGATTTTTTTAAATCAATTTAGTTAGTTAGGTATTTAGGCACAAAGTTTAGCTATTTTTAATGTAATTTATTTAAAACCTTTTATTAGGTTTCATTTAATCATCACGAAACCTTTCATAATATTTGTATTATTTTATTAAAATTTTTATTATTAATTATTAATAATTTTTTATTATTTTATTATCCACTATTATTCAAAAGATTGGGATCAATAAGATTTTGTTGTTGTTGTAAGAAATATACTGATAGTAATACTTTTATTCATACTTTTGTGAGATGAACAAAATGAGAAAAACAGTGCAAACTAGAATTAGAATATATTAAACCTGTACTAATTAAATATGTTAAATAACACAAATATACTTTATGTATTTAATCTCACTTTATTAACCAATGTCTTTGCTGCTGACCTTCCATGATGATCCAATTCAACCATACTAATAAGCAAAAATTACTTTAGATAAACATCACATTTGTGTTTCAATTTTACTTTACAGGTGTGAATTTCCTTCAGCCTGAGGCTTATTCCTTTCACTTATAGTGTGAAAGGGCCTTTACACTTGCCAAAAATAGAATAACATTTTGTTATTAAAAAAAACAAACAAGCAAGCCGCCCGGCCGGATAAGTAAAAGTAACGCAAAAGTAAGATAAGTATTGCAATAAGTTACTTTTTTATGGAGTAATGCAATATTGTAATGCATTACTTGTAAAAATAACTTTCCCCAACACGGTTGATATGAAATGAAGAAATAATTACATATTTCTTGAGCAGCAAATCATCATATTGTAATGATTTCTGAAGGATCATGTGACACTGAAGTCTGGAGTAATGATGCTGAAAATTCAGCTTTGACATCACAGGAATAAAATTACATTTTAAATTATTTAAAAATAGAAAAGTTATTTTACAACATTACTGTTATAAATTTACTGAATTTTTAATCAAATAAATGCAGCTTTGATGAGCAAAATCATTAGAAACTTGTTGGTAGCGAGAGAACAAAAGTAGTGTATATCTGATAAGTATTTTATCAATTTTCCATATAAAATAATTGAACATATAATTCCCTGCTGAAAAATCCAGCATTGCTGGTCACAAGCATAAGGTATTTTTTGCATGCTGGTTTGCATGGGATGCTGGTCATGGGAAGCGGAAGGACCAGCTACAGCAGCTCAGTTTTTCTGGGGAGCAGCATGAATATGTAGGTCAACCAGCTAGACCACCACTATACCAGTTTTAACCAGCACGGATGCTGGTTTATGGATTTTTCAGCAGGAATATAGATATAGATATATCACAGATCTTACCTTATGACTACAATTATCCCATCAAAGATATTGTAGGGGTTCTTGATATAGCCGAAGGTACCAAAAGCCAGCAGTTTAAAAAGCATTTCCAGGACAAACATGCTAGTGAAGACGATGTTGCTGATCTCCAGAATATGTGTCAGCTCCTGGGGCTGTGAGAGGAAACAGAGCCACACCTCATTACCTTCTGCAGGCCAAAATCATGCCAAGATACTGCTGGGAATACAACATGTGAGTGACCTTAATCACTGACCCTCATAATGGCACCTTCACACACCTTTACGCTCACAACATCACATGAAACGCCTGAGAGTGGGAGTCTGTGAGAGTGCTGTATATAATACAGAGAACTGCAAAACTATTGAGCACATTCAAATGATAAATAGAGCGTTTATGTAACAGTACCTCTGGGCGAAATGATAAAGATATTTCAGCACACTTACAAAGCAATGACAATTGTTCAGTTTTACACAAACAGCTCCAGTGCCGGGATAAGCAAAATCAAAACCAAAGCATTATAAGCTTTTTTTATTGAGAGCAAAGCAACACAGATCAATCAGACGGACAGTACCTCTAAAATCTGTCCATCATAAGCAGTTTCAGGGCCAGAGAATTAGTCTCCTTAAATTTGCTGATGCAGACTGTGACTGAAGAATTACCACTGCACTCTTCAGTTCTTTAGCACAGTGCAAATCAATAAACACATTCTAAAGGAAGCATAAATGATATGAGCCTCTTAGTTCTGCGGCCCATTATAAGAGCCGCCACCCTCAGCATTCACCTGGATACTGTTCACATTAACACTGTTAAAAATCAATATGTCAAACTGTTGGACAATCAAAACTGAACAATGGTAAACTGAAAGTCATTGCGTTGAACACTACTTTTAGAAAGATAAAACAGTGTACATTAAAGGATTAGTTCACTTTCAAATTAAATTTTCCTGATAATTTACTCACCCCCATGTCATCCAAGATGTCCATGTCCTTCTTTCTTCAGTCGAAAAGAAATTAAGGTTTTTGATGAAAACATCAAACGATCGGTCATTTTCGAAAAAAATGTAAATGTATAAAAACAAATGATCGCCTTCCAAGTGCTTCCGCCAAAACCGCACTCTCATTTCTCATTTCGGAAGAATACGAAAGTGTGGTTTTGGCGGAAGCACTTGGAAGGCGATCATTTGTTTTTATAAAGCACATAAATTTACATTTTTTTTCGAAAATGACCGATCGTTTCTCTAGATAAGACCCTTATTCCTCGTCTGGTATCATTTAAAGCCCTTTGAAGCTGCACTGAAACTGTAATTTTGACCTTCAACTGTTTGGAGGCCATTGAAGTCCACTGTAAGGAGAAAAATCCTGGAATGTTTTCATCAAAAACCTTAATTTCTTTTCGACTGAAGAAAAAAAGACATGAACATCATGGGGGTGAGTAAATTATCAGGAACATTTTATTTGAAAGTGAACTAATCCTATAAGGTTTCACTGCTTCACTCTCTCACCTATTGGTGCTTTTACAGACACATACAACTGCATTAATGCATATCATGACATAACTACAAACAATACAGTATTTATTAATCTACTCTCTTAAAAGAAAAAGCATATAGAAACTTCAAGAACTCTAGGGTCTATATTGAACCCTGCTGGTCCTTTTTTAAAGAGTGTGTAATTTCTACATATAAAATTAAATTAGCATTAATGTATTATGAGCAAACATAAATTAACAAAGAACAATAATACCATATAAATTAACACAATCTAGATGAATAAATATTAATAAATGAATAAATGCTGTAAATGGTTGTTCATTGTTAGTTCATGATTCCTACTACCGAATGCTAACAAATGAAACCTTATTGTTAATTGTTACCAAAAAATTTGTTTCTATTACATTATCTATACCTATCTCATAACTGAACAAGTTTGAAACAAACCTTTGCAAGTATAAACCCATGTCCTGTAAATAACTGAAGTAAAACTGTGCTGACAGGTCACCACTAGGGGGCTCCACAGCCTCTGGTGCCTGCATTGATCTACATACATTAATCAATGTACTTCATGAATATTTATATGCCACTTCCCCAGACTGCGTGTTACCCAGGAACAACAGATTAGTAAAGGATTAGTAAAAGAATAATGAAACCCCTTCATTATACCATCTTCTACTGCAATGTTAGATTAGACAAGCATTTTCAGCCTTACAGCCATCAATATTTCGTTCTAAACAATCTTAGCATCACAGATTTTGTAGGCTATTTAGTATTGAAGGGAACAAGAATAAACAAAAACCCAGAATATTTGCTAAAACAAGCTAGCAGTGTCAACATAAAACAGATGGTAGTCACATTTTCGGTGGGTAAATTTCCATTTAAAGCTTACAATTTATGCAACATATATACATAAACAGATGTGCTTGTGTTGTGTCGAACAGGTTGCTTTGTGAATCATTATTCCAGCAGCGGACACCACCTCAGGTGCCAAGATTGTTGAAGTGTGTTAACTGTAATTTGGCTTGAAATAAAAATATAATGCTAATTTGCCAGAACAACAGATTCGAAAACATACCATGGGGCAAAAACATTGTTTGGTGTAATTTTCCTCAAAGTGAGACACATGCTATTATGCAGTGGCATAGCCTGAGCTCAGTCGTGATGAATTCTAAATGCAATCTTCCAGCCTGTGCATAATTTTTCCAACAAAATGAAGTGTAATTTTTCCAGTCACAGAGAGGATCAGTGCATTTCTAGTTTGAAGGTACTGAACAATTATGTTCTGACATGTTGTCTGTGATCCCTCTTCCCTAGACCCTCTTGCTAATCCTCCCACAACAAGACCAGGGATGGTTCACAAGCAGTGTTTTAAAATCGCCCATCACTAGATATTGTTGAAAAGTCGTTATTTTGTTTTTTTGGCACATAAAAAGTATTCTCGTCGCTTTATAATATTAAGGTTGAACCACTGTAGTCACATGAACTGATTTAAATATGTCTTTAGTAGCTTTCTGGGCATCTGCAAGTGTTAATTATCTTGCTGTCAATGGAGGCCTCAAATAATTATGTAAATTTATGTCTGTTTCTCATGTTTCTCAGATTTGGAATATAGTATATGGACTTTTTTTATTTTTTATAATACTTTTATACTGCTTTTGAGTGCTTTTTAAAGCCCCTTTTTCATGTCCTTATAACATGAGGTTGAGTAAACGATGACATTTTTTATTTTCGACTGAACCATTTACACTACACACAGAATGAATATCCATCCCAGCTTTCCTGAAAATGGTCTGCCTGAGTGCAAAGCTACGAATTCCCACTGCTGCTGCATCAAGCACATTTGCTGGACAGAGCAATGGAAAAAGCAATGACAGTGAAAATGCATGTTGGGACACTGGGCTTTCAGTGGTGGCAACATGGCAGACTAAAGGAGAGTGATGTTAGCAGAGGACAGCCACACTTCTCCAGAGGGAGTCGGCCACTGCAACCTTTTTTGACCCCATCCTCCATTATATCCCATTATGCATAGCACACATTCCCCACTTCTTTATGCACCTCTGAGTGCAGAACAACTCAGAAAGTGTAAAAGTAAAGTAAAACTACAACACGGTCTGTCACTTTTGCAGCTATTTGAGATAAAGCTCATCATTTTACAGCTCTAAACCATTCAGTGACCAGCACAATCTCAAGATAAACACGTCATGATGTGTTTGACAGAAACATGCGCGATGATGATGATGATGAGTTCTGAATCATAAATGAATGTCTATTTTACATCCTGTAATGGGTCATTATTTCTTTTAAAGTGTATAAGTTTGTGTCACTAGTAGCAGCAAGTAGAATTGCAGTTTGTTAGAGCAGCTCGACTGGACTGGGGTCATGTATTTATTTATATAGCATTTTATACAATACAGATTGTTTCAAACTAGCTTCACAGTATACAGAAGATACAAACCCGATTCCAAAAAAGTTGGGACACTGTACAAATTGTTAATAAAAACAGAATGCAATGATGTGGAAGTTTCAAATTTCAATATTTTATTCAGAATACAACATAGATGACATATCAAATGTTTAAACTGAGAAAATGTATCATTTTAAGGGAAAAATAAGTTGATTTTAAATTTCATGGCATCAACATCTCAAAAAAAATTGGGACAAGGCCATGTTTACCACTGTGTGGCATCCCCTCTTCTTTTTATAACAGTCTGCAAACGTCTGGGGACTGAGGAGACAAGTTGCTCAAGTTTAGGAATAGGAATGTTGTCCCATTCTTGTCTAATACAGGCTTCTAGTTGCTCAACTGTCTTAGGTCTTCTTTGTCACATCTTCCTCTTTATGATGCGCCAAATGTTTTCTATGGGTGAAAGATCTGGACTGTAGGCTGGCCCGGATCCTTCTACGCAGCCATGATGTTTTATTTGATGCAGTATGTGGTCTGGCATTGTCATGTTGGAAAATGCAAGGTCTTCCCTGAAAGAGACGATGTCTGGATGGGAGCATATGTTGTTCTAGAACTTGGATATACCTTTCAGCATTGATGGTGCCTTTCCAGATGTGTAAGCTGCCCACGCCACACGCACTCATGCAACTCCATACCATCAGAGATGCAGGCTTCTGAACTGAGCGCTGATAACAACTTGGGTTGTCCTTGTCCTCTTTAGTCCGGATGACATGGCGTCCCAGTTTTCCAAAAAGCACTTGAAATTTTGATTCGTCTGACCACAGAACAGTTTTCCACTTTGCCACAGTCCATTTTAAATGAGCCTTGGCCCAGAGAAAACGCCTGCGCTTCTGGATCATGTTTGGATATGGCTTCTTTTTTGACCTATAGAGTTTTAGCTGGCAACGGCGAATGGCACGGTGGATTGTGTTCACCGACAATGTTTTTCAATGTTGTGATTTCCATTACAGTAACATTCCTGTATGTGATGCAGTGCCGTCTAAGGGCCAGAAGATCATGGGCATCCAGTATGGTTTTCTGGCCTTGACCCTTACGCACAGAGATTGTTCCAGATTCTCTGAATCTTTGGATGATATTATGCACTGTAGATGATGATAACTTCAAACTCTTTGCAATTTTTCTCTGAGAAACTCCTTTCTGATATTGCTCCACTATTTTTCGCCGCAGCATTGGGGGAATTGGTGATCCTCTGCCTATCTTGACTTCTGAGAGACACTGCCACTCTGAGAGGCTCTTTTTTTACCCAATCATGTTGCCAATTGACCTAATAAGTTGCAAATTGGTCCTCCAGCTGTTCCTTATATGTACATTTAACTTTTCCGGCCTCTTATTGCTACCTGTCCCAACCTTTTTGGGAATGTGTAGCTCTCATGAAATCCAAAATGAGCCAATATTTGGCATGACATTTCAAAATGTCTCACTTTCAACATTTGATATGTTATCCATGTTCTATTGTGAATAAAATATAAGTTTATGAGATTTGTAAATTATTGCATTCCTTTTTTATTCACAATTTGTACAGTGTCCCAACTTTTTTGGAATCGGGTTTGTATTATTCAGCTCAATTCAGTGGACATAATAACACTATTTAACCAACTAATGGAAGATGGAGAGCGTGTTTGAAACAGTACTTGTTTTTTCATAATTAAAACAGTATATTGGTGATAATCACATTTTTGCTGTAACTAAATAATTTTCTGCAATGTGACAAATTAATTTTTAAACATATAATATGTTCTCAGCCTTAGAGGTAATGAACATGTCCATCATTTATCAAAGTAAAATTACTGTATGTGCAGTCGAGACATGCATCTATCTTCGGTGATGGGGTGAAAAGTGTCGTAGGCTCAGTGGAGTGACTTTGACTGATGCAGTAATGAAGACTGTCAGTGGCCCCATGTAAATCCGATTAGGTGGCTGATTGACTCGAGCGTGTGGAGACTCTGCTGAGTTGCTGATCTTTCTCCCCACTATGCTAAGAGCAATCAGTACATAGATCAATGCAGCCAGCCTTATCTCATTACTGTAATCCTCCCTCAATTACTATAGTGACAATTTATTCCTATAGCTGACAGTACTGAACAAACACCAACTGTATGGATAAACCTTGAAATATTTGATTTCAAATAAATGGCAGTTACTCAGTAAACAACCTGTCTAACACAACATACACAGTATTAAAGGGATAGTTCACCCAAAAATTAAAATATCATCATGTCAGTAACAAAACAGTTGATGGTCCCCATTGACTTTAATAGTATTTTTTTTTTTACTATGGAAGGCCAATTTTAACTGTTTGGTTACCCATATTCTTCAAAATAATTTCTTTTGTGTTCAGCAGATGAAAGAAATTCATACATGTTTGGAACAACAGGGTGAGTAAATGATGACAGAATTAAATTTTTGGGTGAACTATCCCTTTAACTATAGGCAATCTCTTTCCTTAAGCAATTACATTTTTTTTCTTTTATTTAATGCATTTGGTCTATGAAGGCTTGTTACCACCACAGATGAAAAAAAAAAAAAAAAAAAAAAAAAATATTATATATATATATATATATATATATATATATATATATATATATATATATATATATATATATATATATATATATAAGTACAGTCCAAAAGTTTGGAACCACTAAGATTTTTATGTTTTTAAAAGAAGTTTCGTCTGCTCACCAAGGCTACATTTATTTAATTAAAAATAAAGTAAAAACAGTAATATTGTGAAATATTATTACAATTTAAAATAACTGTTTTCTATTTGAATATATTTCACAAAGTAATTTATTCATGTGATGGCAAATCTGAATTTTCAGCATCATTACTCCGGTCTTCAGTGTCACATGATCCTTCAGAAATCATTCTAATATGCTGATCTGCTGCTCAAAAAACATTTAATGTGTACAATTGTACAAAATATTTGTGTACAATATTTTTTTTCAGGATTATTTGATGAATAGAAAGTTCAAAAGAACAGTGTTTATCTGAAATCTAATCTTTTGTAACATTATAAATGTCTTTACTGCCACTTTTGATTGATTTAATGCATCCTTGCTGAATAAAAGTATTCATTTCTTTAATTTCTTTTAAAAAAATAAAAATAAAAATTCTTACTGACCCCAAACTTTTGAACGGTAGTGTATAATGCTACAGAAGCTTTGTATTTCAGATAAATGCTGTTCTTTTGAACTTTCTATTCATCAAGGAATCCTGAAAAAAAAAAAGTACACAACTGTTTTCAACATTGAAAATAATCATAAATGTTTATTGAGCAGCAAATCAGCATATTAGAATGATTTCTGAAGGATCATGTGACACTGAAGACTGGAGTAATGATGCTGAAAATTCAGCTTTGCATCACAGGAACAAATTACTTTGTCAAATATATTTAAATAGTACAGTTATTTTAAATTGTAATAATATTTCACAATATTACTGTTTTTTACTGTATTTTTAATTAAATAAATGTAGCCTTGGTGAGCAGATGAAACTTCTTTTAAAAACATTAAAAATCTTAGTGGTTCCAAACTTTTGGACTGTACTGTATATCAAAAGCATAACTCAAAATCTTGGAGGGATTTAATGGTGTTTAAAGGTGCTATAGAGGATGTTTTGTTTTATACATTTTTGCAATATTACTTGAAACTGTCTTTACTAACTGATAAAAGACTATTTATTAGGTGCACTGAAAGGAATATCAATATACATCATCTGTGCACGAGGTAGGGCCTTAAAAACATCAGCCAATCGTTTGTGTGATCATCGCATAAACGATTGGCCCTCTGGCTTGTCAATCACTGCCATTACGTTCTTTGTGAGAGACAGTGCTCGCTCCAGTAACTTTCCACACTCCACAGGCGCCGCATGCAATGTGAGTAACAACTGCAGATTATGAGTTACCTGCGGTGAGTCCGACATAATGAATCCACTAACACCACACAGCAAATGCCGGTGGTAAACAAACACTCGTGTTCCAATACTCGTGCACGAGTTTTGGGAGGCATTCCCTCGAAATGAAAAGAGGGGGGTTGTTCTTACGCATGCGCTCATTTCAAAAACTCACTAACAGTCTTTGGTTTCTCAGTCGTCGAAAACATCCTCTATAGCACCTTTAACTGTCTGTAAAGCACAGACATTGGTCACACAATCACATTTTCTTCCACCTAAAAAAAGTAGTACCCTTCTCATTCAAGGATGTCTCTAAACCCAAAAATCACCATGTCTGCTAACTATTTTCACCTCTTCTGCTTCTGAAATAAGGATAAAAAGAGCCCTATTTCATGTCTTAGGTTAATTAGAGAACAGTTAATGTTCTTTAAAGTAACATAACGATTAAAGATTTAACTTCAGAAGCAGATGTGCTATCTCGGCCCCACATTGGTATTCAACAAGCCACACTTTATTCAAAGAGCAACCAATCAATCATATATAATCACACATAATTAATGTGCAAGATAAAAGGGTTTGTTCAGATCTATTATTAGCTTACTTACCTCCTATTGTGAATACTGCTTTTTTAATGATGTAAAGTCAAGGTGCAGCTGAACCTTATTTCAACCAGAGCAGCTAAACATTATTTCAACACCAATCACTCTCCAAACTGCCTTTTAACAAAGTACAAATATTTATCACATGCCCTTTATGCAATAGACTTTATGCAATGAACTTCACATGAACAAACAGGAAAACAGGTCTCATTGTACTAATCCTTTAACACTTTCTTTGTCGGAGAAAGTGTTAAAGGATCAGTTCACATTAAATGAAAATTACCCCAAGATTTACTCACCCTCAAGCCATCCTAGGGGTATATGACTTTCTTTTTTTCTGATGAACACAATCAGAGTTTTATTAATAAATATTCTGAAGCATCAAAGCTTTATAATGGCAGTGAGTATGAAGCTCAAGAAAGTGCATCCATCCATCATAAATGTGTACTCCACACGGCTCCGGGGGGTTAATAAAGACCTTCTGAAGCGAAGCGATGCGTTTGTGTAAAAAAAGATATCCATATTTAACAAGTTATAAAGTAAAATATCTAGCTTCTGCCAGACTGCCTTCCATATTCAATTTATAAAGAAAGTGTAAAACTCTCGCAGTTCAAAACACTTACGCTACGTCCTACACCTTCCCTATTCAAATTACGAAAAAAACTTAACTGATGCGACGTCAGGATATTTATTAATATAAATATATATTTATTGATATAACTCTAATTGTGTTCATCAGAAAGAAGAAAGTCATATACACCTAGGATGGCTTGAGGGTGAGTAAACCTTGGGCTAATTTTAAAGTGAACTAATCCTTTAATGGCTGATGGCGATATCTATGGACTTTTAAGGTCATCAGCTAACCTATCTAGTTCTTTATATTGTTGGCATTTTATTCAATTTAAATATCTGAATATTAGTGAGAATAATAACAATAATAATAAAAAAAAAAACTTTTATATATCAATCTGCATATAAGATAGACGTTATGCTCATCTTTTCTTGCTCCTTTAAGGGGCCGTTCACATATTGCATCTAAAAACGCGTCCCTTTCTCCTTTCCACAAGCGATTGCGCTCCTGTGGCATCTGTCGTTGCTATGCAACCCTGAACTGCACTCTCCACGATGAGGAGGAAGTATTAGCTAAGGATTAATGATTTCTAGCACTTGCATTAGCTTTACTACTAGATATATTGATAGAGATGAGAAATAAAAAAACGCCCTGTACAGCTATGATCAACTGTTCGGCTGAGCTTTCAGTTTTGTTACGGAAAGTCACATGACCTGCGGTGCGCTTACGGCATTCTGAAAAGTTGAGAATTTTTCATCTTGCGCCTGGAAAATGCACCGCATGCGCGTCGCGACCACGTCGCTTCCATTATGAGCGCACCTGCCGCACGGCTACATCTGAAATAACTGTCTTGCGCGTGGAAAAAACGCGATATGTGAATGGGCCCTAAAGGTATCTAGAGTAAAACAGCTCTATATTTAACACAGCTCATACAAAAGACCTCAACCGTAAGTGATGCAACCTGTTTTACAGAATACAGAAGTTTGTAGCGCATAGCTCCCATTTTGACAAAACTTAATTTGTGTTAGAAAGCTAAAAAACTTGATGACATATTTAAATGAACCGAATTTACAACATTTAGTACATCATGTTTGCAAGGCATGAAAACAGTATCTTGGCACTAGAGTCAACTAACCGAAAAACCTGGCAGTTGGCCATCGGGGCATCCTTATTGTTAAACCAAGATTAAGTATTTCTTTTATTACTATTACAACAATGTCAGTAAATGTTTAATTCCCCAATCATAAAATGATTCAGTTTTATCCACAAGACTCAGTTCTTCAATATTATCCTCAATACCAGCTGCAGAAAATGTCAGTACTGCATCCACACACATTCCTTACTGTGAGACCTCTATCAGATTGGCTAAATGTCAAACCACAGTATTGGGTGCGAAACCACGAGTGGTAAAATCCCAACAACATGGTGAGGAGGGACAGAGGTGCAGTACGAGGCATTGCAGCACAACACAGTTATGTAACCAGGAGATCTGTTTGCCCAATAAGGCTATGAATCCTCATCACTGTTTATGAAAGCAAAATAAATTGATAGCTAACCTCTGCACAAGTCATAATGACATTTTGCTGGGGAATACTTTATGATATAGTCAGTTCCCTTACTAACAGTCATTAACAATCATCATATCAACCATCCTTATGTTTTTCCATAACAACAATCAGTATGGAGAGCTACAGTGATGGCACATTTTTGTAGGCCAAACAAGAAGTTAGCATCACCCTCGACAAAAAGCCAAAAGGATTTTTTTGGATTATTGCAGAAAATAAGTTCTGTGAAACAACAAAAAATTATGATACGTACACATTCTGTTCATCATGATAATCTTCACAAATTAACACAACTTTTATGAATATTGAAGCCTAGATACAATCGGCAGGAATAAAAAGCTAAACATAGGCTTTAAATTCACAGTCACGTGACTTCAACATCACCACCATTAAGCTTCTGAAAACTCTTTCCAGCATGATTTAAAAACTTTGAGTTAGAATGGTTTGCAAGAGCACAATAATAAACACAACAGGGCTGTGATGATGTTTAATGTCTCTGACATCCTCCGTAGCCCCTATTTAGCCACTTGTTAGCAGCTGCTTTTTTCAAGACAAGTAAAAGCTTTAATAAAATTACAAGGGGGGTATAACTGATGTATTTTATGCCATAGAATAAAACGTGAAAATGTCTTTAGCTGGTGTTAACCAAAGACCTTATTTCAAGCATTTGAGCAAGCATTCAAGCAACCAGAATTCCATTAAAAAAAAACCCCGTCTTCATGGCAATAGTGCTGTAAAATGTTAAGTCGTTTTCGGGATTTGGCCAACAAAAATACACCATCCCTGCAACACTGTTAAAGCACTGTAAGTGTTCAGAATATTCATGAAGGAACCAACACTTGCACTCACCTGGTCATGATATTCAATCCCCATACTCAAGGTGTTGATAAGGATGGCAATCATAATTCCTCGATTAAAGTATTTGCTATCCACTATGCGTGTCAATCGGTCCCGGAAGTCCTCCCAGTACTGAGCAAGGCGGTTACGCTCCTCCAGTATTTTATGATGGGGTGCACGGCTGGGTTTGAACTCTGCTCCATGGGAGAACTCATACACCACGTCTCCTTCTGATCTGGAGTAGGTCTGAATCACCGAGCTCCAGATCCAAGTTCTCCAGGGCCCTTGTGCAATACGGGCAACTCAGGAGCTCAAGAAGCAACTGACTGGGCACCACACCAGCTATCTGCAACAGCACACGACTGTGGCCTACATGGGGGAAAAACACAGTCAGTCTACAGTTACTGCGGTTCATGCATTTCAGTGCATTAAGGAAACACAACTGAACTATTTCATTTGCTAATTAGAAAGCTAACATGCATGTTATGTACAAGGGTCATATCTTACTTTTTTATTTTTAATTAAAATGTTAAGAGTTTTCTCATAAACATTATTTCTCATACAAAGTAACACTATAACATTATTATTATTTTTTTTTTTTAATAATGCAATACCGTAATCATGTTGCTTTTAAAAGTGACATTCCCGAACACTGATGGCTGATTTGTCTGTTGCTGTTGTGCATTACTTCCTTTTGGATTGAGGACATTTTTCAGGAGGAACATGACCTTTAAGTAATTCACATGATTTATTCTATCTGGCGTATAACTCAAACATCAATAAATCTCACAATCAACCTAACATTTATTGCGAGGTCGCTTATTTGAATGATTACACATATCTGGATCTAGTTTGCTCCACTTTACCAGTTAAACCAAAAAAAACAGTTACTTCAACTAATTAGCCTATTAGTTTACTATTCTAGCCGCAATCAAGGCAGTGCTCTATGTATTGTTTAAATGCTTTGCCCTCTCTTGGTCTTGTGAACTAAATAAAATAAATTAAAACGAATCTGTCTAATCAGAGTATGTCTGTGGCTGTACTCTTATGTGTTTCCTGAGGACGTAATCATACACGGTGGCCCACTTTAGCCTGTGGTAATGAATTGAAGTGGAGGTGACTCAAGCAGCAGTCAAAAATTACTGCTGGCAGAGGCAGTGAATTTGAAGTAAACATGCAGTACATATTCCTGTTGACAGAAATCCACAAATAGTAATTCTACAATGGACTGATATAGAAAAGAGATGCCTTGGTTCTCTGGGGCTGAACAAACAATATAATGCAAAACCAAGTGTACGAAATTCTACTCATTCATTCCAAACATACATAGTACTGGGACAAATTTACTGCTACTGCAGTGAATTTGTCACAGAAACTTTTTAAGTGTTATACATTTAAAGGAACAACTGACCAAAAATGAAAAATTCTGTCTAAATTCCATGTCTTCTGAAGAAACAGGAACATAATTTAAAGGGATATTTCACTCTAAAATGAAAATTCTGTCATCATTTACTCACCATCATGCCATTCTAAATGACATGAGGGTGACATAAGGGTGATTCAATGATGGCAGAAGGTCCATTTTTGGTGATCCCTCAAAGTCATTATTGAATAAAAATCTGAATCTCTGCATTTTAAAATTTGTCACATCACAATTGGTTACAAAACAGAGAAGAACCAGTTGCTGCATTTCTATCCAAATCTTTCATTTTCTAAACATTTGTCTGAAGGAGTGTAACTTCTGATATTCTTTCTTGGAGTAATACTGTAGTAAGAAACTTGTCAACTCCTCATTGGTCCATGCCCAGCATCTTGCCTCTTATTCTGTTTCAGACAGTCAAAACCCAACCTTCAATGTAAACTTTGACTTACATTAAACTCCATCACCTCTGCCTACAGTGCATAAACTTATTTGTGAATTTTGATGTTATGCATTTACATTCAAGTTTTCTTGAGTGCAAATTAAAAATGTGAACTTAAATAGTTTTAGTGACATTTCTAATCACTGATGTCTTATTCCCAGAAGACACCAAGCTGACGCTGACGAACTAGTGGCAACGAAAGCAGACTGCGGAGTTGGCTCACATCAGCAGCGTCTGTGTCCAAAGTTGCCCTGACACACCAAACTGACGCACGACACCCGACGGCCAAGTAGCACGTCCATTCTGGGCCTGCGTAAGAAGAAATGCCTTTCTGTACCAGCAGGTGGCAGTAGCTGAACAACCAATCAGGGGTGCATTTCCCGAAAGCATCGTTGGTGAACCAGGTCGTAAGTCCCATTGAACTCTAATGGTAACGACGGAACTTGCGACCATAGTTCGCTTCGGGAAACACGCCCCAAAATGATCAGATGGCCCGACTGACCGACGAGCTCCGACGCTGATTCAACCTGTCGAATCGGCCGAAAAAAGCCGACGAAAACCAACTTCAGCCAACGGTGCAGAACACACTGACAAAACTTAGTTGGCCGACAAACAAAAACTGCCCGAATGCTGACCGTTGGCTTGGTGTGTTTCGGGCTTTACAGACATAACTGAAAATATGTAAATTATTTTGGTTTGGGAAAAAAAAAAAAATAGATGTTGAGAGAATTTTATATAGTTGGGTGAACTAACATTTTAATACTACTCAACTACCCCAGCAGTCTGAATCATTGAAAACCAACTGATCTTTTCCCTCCAATGACAGAATAAGCCTGCTGCCTCCGTCTAACACGAGGAATCAACTGTTGACTTAGGATTTTAAAGGGCTTGATGGCCACAGTTGCTGGTGGAGCACTCAAGCTGTTGCCTCACTCCTTTAAAGATTGTGTTAATGACTTTAACATTTGAGGTATCGATTTTCTGTCGCATTTGTAAAGGGCTGCCTAACAATCTCTTGTCAGAACGCCTTTCATTATTCCGAAAAAGGTTGTGTAGGGTGAAAACAACTAGACCTGAGAGGAAGAAGAAACAATGACTATGAAAAACTTACTATGTTCACCCATGAGCTGGTGCAACTTCTCAAAGGGATCAATCGCATCACATCCTGTATTTATATCCGATTCCCTCCTCCCTTTCCCTGCAGAACTGCTGCCTGTATAGCTGCAGAGAAGGGAGGGCAAGATGGTTGGATAGTTCATCCCCCCGTTTAGTCGTCCAAGAGGCGGCACGCCCACCGTGGCGCTCATTCGCCCTTGCGGGGCCTCGTGAAAGTCACCTTGATAAATGCTGTGCACTGACTGAGTCCTGGAAGAAAGATTGTGCATGCCAGTTGGCTGAGAGCACACGGTCAGTTGCGGCCCCGTTGTGATAGACCTCATTTCCAGAGCCTCGCCGGGCCCCGTAGAGGCCACAGGGCTGGGGCTGCCATTGCTGAGGTGACAGTGCTGTCGTTGGTGCTGTTGGATGAGGTTGTGGATGGAACGGACCCAGTGTCCACCACCCCTGTGCCTGCTGTGACCATTCGCCCCACCGCTGCCACCTCCTCCCCCACTCAGCACGCTGTTGGGGTTCACCTTCTTTCTGCGCTTGCTCTGCCAGCCGTTGTAGATGCGAGAAGCGCGACGCTTCACCTTGCGGTACAGGTGGCTGATGTACCTGAGCATCTCCTCGTAGCAGCTCCCCGGCTCAGAGTAGCTGGCAAGGGTGCTGTCATTGGAGAGGTAACATGCTCGCTGTTCTTGCATCAGCTGGTTCTCACGCTGTTTTGTTTCTGAGAACTGGGTTGCTATTACAACCAGGCACAGGTTGATCATGAAGAAGGAACCCACCTGAGAGAAACAAAAGTCACTTTAGTTTACCATCATGAACATGAGAAGTCTTTTCAATGCATGTTTAATGCCTGTTTTACACCTTACATGTAGATGGCGTACAAACAGTACACTACAGTTCAAAATTTTGGGGTTACCAGGATTTTTTTCAAAGAAGTCTCTGCATTTATTTGATCAAAAATCCATTAATCCTGGGAAATATTACGTGAAATTGAAATTTAATTTATGAATTATTTAATTAATCAATTAATAATATTTTTTAATATATTTTAAAATGTAACTATTCCTGTGATGACAAAGCTGAATTTTCAGCATCATTACTCCAGTCTTCAGTGTCACATGATCCTTCAGAAATCATTCTAATATGCTGATTTGATTCTCAAGAAACATTTCTAATTATCAATGTTGGTATGGATGTGTATATCTTGGCATCCATTTTATCCAGGATTCTGCTCAATTCACACTCAGGAACTGAACTGTAATTTTAAAGTCATTCTCAATTCAAATTCCTGAATCTGAATTTAAACTTAGGACTTTGAATTCTAAATAAGGTGACACATAGGATGTTTTTATAGGAAACAGATGTATCTATTTGCAATGTCACCAGTAGAAATTTGTATATACTACTTTTTTTTTTAAATCAAATGTATGGACCAGGGTTGAGGAACATTTCATTTCCTGAAATACCTGCAGTAATGCTGCTGCTCTGCTTGCACTCTACTCATGTATACGGTGTGAAACAGGCTGAAAATATTAAATACTTTCAATTTGAGTATACTTACTATAATAAGCAATATAAAATATATAAAATTGTAAAAGGAGTGGGCATCCATAACGTAATACATGATGTCCACCCATCCTTCCAAAGTAATAACCTGCAAAAAAACAAAAGAGAAATTAAGAAGAAATGCTGTGAGATGAAAGACTTAATTGATCATTATCTTGAGCTTGGCCCAGCAGAATAGCAGTCTCAGGTGCCTGGCTCACATTTCCAACTGTGCAGATGGCTGGTGGCTCAAACACTGAGTTTTGAGAGTTCGTCTGGGGAATTGAAAGCCTGCAAGTTTAGTATTTTTTTGTTTTGTTTTGCAGGTTTTTGAAAATAACAAATGAGTTCAAACACATTAAAGGTGCCCTAGAATCAAAAATTGAATTTACCTAGGCATACTTGAATAACAAGAGTTCAGTACATGGAAAAGACATACGTTGAGTTTAAAACTCCATTGCTTCCTCCTTCTTATATAAATCTCATTTGTTTAAAAGACCTCCGGAAAACAGGCGAATCTCAACATAACACCGACTGTTACGTAACAGTCAGGATTATTAAAGCTGCCATCAAATTGAAAATTGAATTTACCTCGGCATAGTTGAATAACAAGAGTTCAGTACATGGAAATGACATACAGTGAGTCTCAAACTCCATTGTTTCCTGCTTCTTATATAAATCTCATTTGTTTAAAAGACCTCCGAAGAACAGGCGAATCTCAACATAACACCGACTGTTACGTAACAGTCAGTGTGTACGCCCCCAATATTTGCATATGCCAGACCATGTTCCCAACATTATGAAATGCATTAGACAAGGGCAGCCTGTATTAAAGTCTGGATGTGCACAGCCGAATCATCAGACTAGGTAAGCAAGCAAGAACAATAGCGAAAAATGGCAGATGGAGCAATAATAACTGACATGATCCATGATTACATGATATTTTTAGTGATTTGTAAATTGTCTTTCTAAATGTTTCGTTAGCATGTTGCTAATGTACTGTTAAATGTGGTTAAAGTTACCATCGTTTATTACTGTATTCACGGAGACAAGAGCCATCGCTATTTTCATTTTTAAACACTTGCAGTCTGTATAATTCATAAACACAACTTCATTCTTTGTAAATCTCTCCAACAGTGTAGCATTAGCCCGTTAGCCACAGAGCATATAGCCTCAAACTTATTCAGAATCAAATGTAAACATCCAAATAAATACTATACTCACAGGAATCGATGCATGCATGCAGCATGAATGACGAACATCTTGTAAAGATCCATTTGAGGGTTATATTAGCTGTGTGAACTTTGTTTATGCACTGTATAACTGCACTTATAGTCGAGAGCTCGGGAGGGCAGGGAGCGAGAGATTTAAAGGGGCCGCAGCCTGACTCAGCGCATTGTTAATGATGCCCCAAAATAGGCAGTTAAAATTAATTAAAAAAAATCTATGGGGTATTTTGAGCTGAAACTTCAGACACATTCAGGGGACACCTTAGACTTATATTGGATCTTTTGAAAAGACGTTCTATGGCACCTTTAAAATTGACCTAAGCTAAAGTTTCAATAAATTACCTCAGTTTAGACACTCAGATGAAGACATCTCTAATTTTTGTCTTGAACACAAAGTAGAAAGGACAAAAAATATAGCATGGCACAGAGTGATGCTAGAGGTCTGATTGTTAGTTTGATTGCAGTAAAAGTAGTAGTGCAGGGTTACATCTGTTAGCATTGAGTCATTTGTTTTGGAAGCTCTGCGCCTGCAGCACTACATTTCATTCCCATCCAGCTGTATCATTTAGCATTAGACCTAATGTTTGAAACCTTGTTTTTCTCATTCTTTCTGTGCTGTCTACTGGATTAATTTTCTGGTTCTGGAAAGACATTTTGGTTTTTAAAGAGACAAATTTCTGTTGTTCACATAAAAACAAAAACATGAATCATGAATTTTGATTTCCGCAGTGCATCCACACAGTTGGCTTTAAAACAGCTGATTCAAAACTTAGCCACATTTACATTTTGTAAATGAGACTGTACTGCTAGACACAATTTTACATAATTTATTATAGCCTCTTTTTACACACTGTACACAGCCATACCAGACATAATTTCAAAATATTGCTTAAGAATCCATTTGGGCTCAGGATTTAATGGATGTCAGAATAAAAAATACTTTTTACTTGGATTGTTTTCAGCTGGTCACAGCACTAATATCCTTGAATATTTCCTTATGTGGGTGTTTCTTTGAATATTAGCACTTGAAGAATTTTATAAAACAAAATAAACACTCTCACTAGTTGTCCACTAAGTAGTATTCTCTGATGGAATTAGTTCATGGAAATGTCAATTTTAACATTTTGGGGTTTTTTTTTTAGAATAAAACTGTCAGCTTGTGTCAAAATAAATAAAGTTTCATAGACAGCATTTTATGCATTCGAAATATTAACTAATATTTTCAAACTTTAAGCATAATTTAGTAAAATATCTGACAAATGACAAATATCTGAAAAATGCCTTGAATAATAAAAATATATTTTAGGATTTAATATTTATTGTTTGAAAATGGATTGGTTTATATAAAGAAAATAAATAAAATATATACACAATAAATATTAAATCCTAAAATATTTTTTTATAATTCATGATTTTTTTTACTCCATTTGTAAAATGCCAACCCTATTTTTTTATGATTGATTTTCATTTTTTTAAGACAGTATGTCTGGATCTGGAACAACTTTAAAACAAATATACCTAACATGTATTTAAAAAGGAACAGAAAATAAAATGGTATTTTTAAGTTCAATTTTACAGTAACCTTATATAAGAAGGTTTATCTAGACATAAAAGGGCTAATAGGTATAAAAAAACAAAAAACAAAACAAAAAAAACTTGTTTTAGAATAACCTGCTCCCAGAGGTGTCATCTTATGAGCACAATCTAGGTCCTATTAAAATCTTACGTTGACACAGGTGAAAACCCTTCAGGCCCTCTTTTATAATTGCATACCCTGTACTGTCATTATAGCCTGGCCAAAAGGGACACCACGTGACTGACCCACTTGTAATGATCGGACAAATGAGACCGACATTCATTTCCAGACTATAGCACACAGTCTATATATATATAGCATATATATATAGCACTATATAGCACTATAGTCTCATTGTATGTCCGTACAGTGGGCCTAATGCGCCTCTCCACCAAAGGCATGACTGTGCATGTTAAATACTAGTGGTCTGTGCCATCAATTCGTCTGTGGTGATTCAACTCTGCTGATGAGGATGGATTGAAAGTACTGATGAGTTAATATGCAGCGGGACACTTTTTCTATTCTTATTTAATTTCCACAGGCTGCGATACAAGATATCACTTTCCCATTGAAAAATCTCATCACTTTGCAGAGTTCCTTCTGAGAAAGAGACAGAAATGACTAAAACAGACATTTGCTCAGTGGAGATTCAATTATTTGGTGTGGTTGGAGCGTGCTTAACAAGACTTTGTCCTTTCAAGAAGAAAATTGAGCAAAAAAAAGTTGTAAAAAGCCTCATCTATCTTTGGAGTAACTAGGGCCTTTGACTTCAGGGAAAAGAACAATGATGCTTACTAATGCATTTCCATTCCCACAGCGTCCAACAAAAAGACCATCAGTCATGTAGAAAATCAAGAGAAACGTACCTGGAATATCGCAATCCAGGCATATCCAATATTATCGAAGTTCACTGCCCCTTTGTGCGGGTTGAGCTCCCCAGCCTTACACACATTGTAATACTGGTTCCAGTTAATACAGCTGCTGTTGCTGGACCCATCCAGGCCAGAGTAGGCATGTCCCGGTGGAGACGCATTTAAAGTGCACTCAACACCATACTTGAGGGGGGGCACCTCACTGCAGCGCAGCATGCCGTTCTCCTTAATGGAGGAGCAGATGAAGGGGTTATCCTCACCGTCTTCATTCATGTAGTACGGACTCATGAACGACAGATTGTAAAGGCTGTGGAAACACATGAGAAACAAATTGAAATATATCAACAGACTGTAACTGAAACATTGTATCATTGTAAGTCATTTACATGAGAGGACACCTGCAGAACCTCATGACTGTGTGCCAAGGTTAATAAGTCTCTTAAAATATCAGGTAATTTGACCTTTTTATGACAAGGCAAGGTTGGTTCAGGTTTTAAAATGTCATGTGGTGCGTTAAAAAAACAATAAAAAAAAAAACAACAACTTTACCTTGACAAAACATATTTTAAAAAATTGATTAAGATGTTGACACTTATACATATTCAAGGTGTGAGGACAATATGTTATTAGTT
This sequence comes from Ancherythroculter nigrocauda, assembly GCA_036281575.1. Taxonomy (NCBI): domain Eukaryota; kingdom Metazoa; phylum Chordata; class Actinopteri; order Cypriniformes; family Xenocyprididae; genus Ancherythroculter; species Ancherythroculter nigrocauda. Next base: position 38,334,770 of record VTFQ01000001.1, read on the forward strand.
ACACCACATGACACTTAAGGTAGCAGCCGATCACGTGACCGGCTTGGAGATTTCAGAAAAAAAAAAAATCAAACAAGATGGTGGTCTCTCAGCAGCAGTGGAGCGAAGAAAAGGAGCGTGAACTTATATCTTTTTACACTGGTAAGTTGTCATGTGTCAACCCAAAACAGGGAATTTACCTCATTTAATGCTTAAAATAGCAACAGATGTCCAATTTAATGTCCTTAGGCTATAATTAATTTTTAGTGAAATGCTAAAAAGATGTGCTCCATGTAACGTCTGCAGTGGCGTAGGCCGTAGAGATTGTGGCACTTAACTTTTGATGCGATCGACCCAGGTTCAAAACTGCCTTTTGCCAAACTCGCTCTTCTCCCTTTTCCAATCACAAATCAGATTGGAAAGGCATTTTTATTTAATAAAATGTAAGAAAATATTTGAAAAGCTGAATTAAAATGCCTAACAAGTGTTTAACTATAAAGTATTTATTGGGTTGGCAATAGATTTGCTCCTCTCTGATTGGTTGCTGCCAACTGTCCATTGCCCTAATTAGTTGCCCTGTGTCTCACCAGGTTGCCCGTTGACAGCAACATTGCCCAAAAAGTTGCCCCATGTATCATCATATCGTCATTAAGTTTAAAATAGAAAATGGTAGAAACATTGTTCAAAACCATCTGAAACCAACAGGGCATCAAGAGAACCTTTTTTTTTTTTTTTGAAAAACTTGGTAAATGTGTCTTAAACTACATTTTTAAAATATTTTTCCTTTTCTTTATCATGGACACTCTTGCATACCATTGATTCAACTGCCTAATATGTTTAAATTAGGTCAGAAGTAAGTTTTAAAGGGGAAAAAAAGTTAATTTCAAAAATTATTATTTTTTATATACATCATTGGGGACCCTGGAGCCCCCAAACATAAAACAAATTACATTTAAAACAGAACCTGATTCAGACATTGTTATTAAAACAAGATATACACTGACAAGTCTGGGAATATCACATCATAAATGGTATTGTAAAGCGATACAAAAAATTAAATCAACTAAAGGCTGAACCGGGTCAAAACTCTGCTTTTACTGCCATCATATGCAGTGCTTAATATAATTTAATCTCAATAAAATGAAAATAAACTTTCAGCAAAAACACTTTAGAACAGGACATTTCACAAGCTCATATTTCATGCTAAATAAGAACTGGCAGATGAAAATGTTATTGCTCTAGCATGTTTGAATCACAGGGGCTATTACACAAACACATGCATTTTCAGAGCACCAATTTGTCCATTTACATCAAAATGATTTATAATTCAACCCATTTTGATGATTACAGTCTATAATCATCAATGCCTCTAAAGACTCTTATTTATTTAATGTGGTTTTACTCTTGTACCTTTGTTGGAGGTGTGTGTACCTTCAGTGTTCGGGGACCAATGCTCAGCACTGATTTGATGTTCAGTTTACAAGACTGTCAGTGGCTGAAATGCCATTGCTGCTGGCAACAGTTGGCTGCCACTTTGGATCATGTCGGTAGTGCTGACATGCTCCCAGCGGAGAGAGGGTAAAAGAGGAGAAAAAGGGAAGAAGGCTGCCTGTTAGATAAGAGAAGGACAGTACTTACGCTTTCACGTCATCTGGCATGAAACACCGATTCCTAAGCAGTCCAGCCCACAGCTGCACCCCGACAATGCCGAATATAAAGAAGACAAAAAAGCACAGCAGGAGGACGTTGCCTAACATAGGCAGAGTATCAAGAAGCAGAGTCACCAGTATCCTCATACCTGAAATACAAAAGCACAAGAGAACACAGTATTTTAATTGTCCCGTGTTTACTCCATAATGCTTTTAGGCTTTGCATAATATTCTATGCTTTATTATAAATAAATTGGATAGACCAGTGTATGGATTAATCAGAGAGTATTTTGAGATTATCAACCTTGACTGATAACTGTTGATTTGAAAATCTACCAATAGCCTTGCCAATGGACATTTTTCACAATCTTTTTGAGTGAATTTTAATTAAATATTCTAAAAAAGTAAATGTGCATCTGATTTCAGCCATGTTGGTATTAAATTATATCATATTGCAAATGGACACATTTGTGAGGTGAGCTTTTATACATTATTTTAACTAGAGGAGCACTAGATACTACATGATAACTACACTGTCCACCTTAAAGGGTTATTTCACACAAAAAGTACAATTTTGTCATTAATTACTGACCCTTGTGTCGTTCCACAGACCTTGGTTCATCTTCAGAACACAAATTAAGATATATTTAATGAAGTCTGACTCCAGTGGTTTGTGCAAACAAAGCACTCATGTCACTTCATAAAACTGAGGTTAAACCACTGGAGTCACATGGAGTAATTTAATTATGTCTTTAATGAGGGTGACTAATTAATGACTGAATTTTCACTTTTGGGTGAACTAACCCTTTAAGAGACCTTTTGAGTCACAAATACTAAGAAATGTTACTTACTTGAAACTACATTAAGACCAACAGAATTCTCCTAAATGTTGTCCCAACTAGTAAAACACAGTTGTTTGAAAAAAAAGAAATTCAAATTGGACAATATTAAGGGTTTATGAGTTCCCAGCATGCATTGCAGAATGAATAAATTATACGGTTACTGTTATAGGACTGTTGATTTGCTGTTTGCTGACTTTTTCATATACTATATATACAGTGTGTGTGTGTATATATAATATATATATATATTATATATACACACACACACACACACACACACACATATACGCACACGTATTTGTTTTGCCCTATAAACAGCCCAAGGTTGGGTAGGATGCACAATTTCCTGACTTTTTACACAAAAAGACTTCCAGTTGTGACCTTGAAGCACCATATCGAGGGACGTAACTCCTTGGTCCGAGAATGTGAGTGTGGGATCTGTTAATGGCATTAATTTAGAGTAATATCATGCTGATTTTTTTTTTTTTTTCCACTCCACTTTTGAAGTACGGCACAGATGTTTTCTTGTGGAGCTGTGTACATATGGACCTCTGATGTCTAGGTCCTTCTGTTTAGCTTATGGTTTATTTTTGTTATGTTATGCATACTTTGTTTAGTTTCGTATTGGATTGTTAGTTGGTTGTGTTGAAACAGTGTTTTGTTGTTCTCTTGTATTTGGTTTAAGTGTGTGATTTTAAAATCTGAGATAAGTTTGAGACAACCGCTGAGGTTTATTTTGTGTTATTGTTTAAAGGGGAGAATTTGATCCTTTTCTCTTTGTTCCAGGAGCCAGTCTGTGTGGGAGTGTCTGTCCTCTGGGGTCAGCTATGTCTTCCTCTTTACTGTTTGGTGGCTCGAGGTTTTCTTCACTGCATGGACATTGAGATGAGGGTGTAAAGTGACCTGTTCACCGCTGTCACGGATTGTGCTGGTAGAACTCATGCAAACATGAAGATGAAAAGGAAGTCTTTAATAAATCCAGAGAGAGAGAGGACCATAACACACATCCAAACATCAACGAGACCCAACAACAATGAACAGAAACAAGGGAACTTAAATAGAGGTGCAAATAAAGGTGATTTACAATACACAGCTGACAGTGATGAAGACTCAATTCAGAAACCATGACAACAAACAAGGCGGGGAAAACGGTGCAAATGAAAACAGAGGTGACTGTGACAACTGCGTTTATTTCAAGTTATTTGTTAGTGATTTAGATATCAGTGTGGTGTGTGTGCCATTAAGACTCTGGGTTGTGGTCCGGTGTTTCTTTCCCTTTCCCACAGGCCTGGTATAACCTGTACTATTTTAAGTCGTGGGTTGTGGTTTTAATATTTTGGCATCCGGTCCATATCTCTAAAATGGGATTTTAACATTTAAATTAAAAATAAATTGTCTGTTTATCCTAATCTATTATTGATGGTTGTTTTGTTAATAAAAGTATTTGTAGTTGAAGGTCACGTCTCTGCTCTCTTTTGTTGAACTTGTTTTGCTGCAAGGTGTTAAACAAAATTATTTCCGTGGGCGTAATTCCCTGGTGGCGTAGTAGGGAGTTAAGTGTGACCTTTTGATACAGCTTGGCTACATGTAGTTCCCTTGATGAATTTATTGTCTAAATGAGTCATTTTGCATTTAGTGAATGAACACATTCAAATTGAAAAAAAGAGTAATGTTACTTAGGATAATTTTTAAAACAATAGTTGAGAGAATCTAAAACTTTTTTTACAGTGCATATAGTGTAATGTAAATCAAATGGCAAACCTTATGTTGTAGAATGACAACTTTAACCTAAATTGCTCCAACTTGTTAATGCTCAACAGAGCAGAGAAATTGCATATTTTAAGTGCGCTGCTGAGGGACTGCAGGGATTGACTGAGTCTAACTTTAATGAAAAAATTAAGACTTAAACCACTGAACAAATACCCAATTCCATTATCCTCCACTGCAGGTTTTCACAACCCCTGAAAAAAGCTAACCATAACTCAGAACACCACATAGCAAGACCCTGGCAATCACATATGTGCTAACAACTAGTCAGAACACATTAGCAACCCACCCATGACACCTTAGCTACCAAGTAGCAATGCCCTGTCAACACCCTACAGTAGCATTGTTTTGCACAGGCAAAGAACACTCAGATTTTTTTGAGAGTGGATGCAGAATTCTAGTGTAGTGCTGAGAATTACCATAATAGGAAAAGCTTAAGGAATGTATTTCACATGCTAATATAAACTCACATCAGAACTTTCAGGCAGTTAAATATTACACTGTCCTAAAGAATACAAACAACGGCTGTCAAAGTTAGCACATTAATGTATGCGATTAATTAAACTGTAATGTTGTTATTTTTATTTCACACAGTTAACACATTAAATCTGACATTACAACGGCTTTATTCTGTTCTGTGATTACTAAAAACATGAAGAATGTTTAACTTCCTGAGGTCTGAAAACACTCCGGCGCGTTTTGCAGGATTTTTTTCACACTGCAGCAAAACAGACTTAAAATACTCCGTCATTTCTTGTCATACAGACATAAGTAATATATCAATTGAAACTATAGAATGTCTTCTTTTATTTGTGTACACAGAGTAAAAACACAATGTTGTGCTTTTTGTAAAGTAAAGAAAACTAACATGATGCGTGATCTCTCGTCTCCCTCTGAACGAACTCCAATCTGATAGTTCTCAGAAAATGAACTGTAACTTATGAATACTGACAAAAAAAAAAAAATTACACTTATGTCTAAAGAAACGTTGAAATGTCAGGTTTTAAATCATGTAAGTCAAATCAAAAAACAAATATTCTGTGTTTATGTAATCTGTATGAAAAGAGAGCCATGTCAGAAGTCCTGTGATTCAGCTCATTACCCGCTAATGCGGCCACGCCCACGGAGGGAGCGCTATTCAGAGGCAAATTCAGAGGCAATACATGCATACATCGTCTCAATCGTGTATTTATTGTCTTGAAAAGTGTTTATTTGGATGGTAAAGCCATGGTTAGCGATCTCTAGAAGACATGCCGTTAGTTCCTAGTTCCTTTTCTTCTTTATATGAATTTGTGGCCTAAAGGTGTACAGAGAGCGCCCTCCGGCTGCAAGTATGAATTAAAAACACCATTCCTGAAATGTCCTCTTCTTCTTTAGAATAATTTGTGGACTAAATGTGCACAGAGAGCGCCCTCCGGCTGCAAGTATGAATTAAAAACACAATATCCAGCACTCATAGTGATGACAATAAATATTACTTCTCAGTATAGAAAATTGACATAAATATATAAGAATCCATCAATATTTCTCCAAATGTGCATGCTTTTAAGCTAAAAGCCTATATGAAATGCCATAGAGGTAACAATTGTTCAGACACTTTGCATCACAGAAATACATTATATTTTAAAGAATATAATAGAATACCATTATTTTAAATTGTAATAATATTTCACATTATTGCTGTTTATGATGAGCTGAGACATTATTACAGAGGGTTTTTTTTTTTTGTTTTTTTTGTTTTTTCACAGCCTACCTGACTGAAAGGCCTCCTTAATATGCAAGTCATTTCAGGTCATTATTATGCAATTCTTTTGTCTTCTCAGGTGTAAATGGCCCATTATTCATGCAGATTCATGTCTCCACGCATACTGTTTCTTGACAAAAAGTGTCTTACAAAATTTAAATCTCTCTATTGTTTTATATGAAGGCGTAGGCAGCATAATTTTTTACATAATTCTGAAGCAAAAACTCTAGTCTACAACCTCCAATAACCAGAAGTCTTGTGAACACAGATTTAATATATATTTTTTGGCTTTATTTCAGTGACTTAAGTTTTTTGTTTTTTCAATAACCACGCATAAACATTATTCCTTCAAAAATACAAACATGTACATGTTCCTCACATATTATTGTAGCCTAGTTTGTGCTGAATACAGTGTAATGACACTTTTGTCATTTATATGTTTATGAACAACTGAAAAAAAGCACAAATGTCAGGGCATGTCAAAACTTCTTCAAGCCCCAAATCAGCCTTCAGACTCCAGAGGGTTAACAAAAGTTATGTTAACCGATTAACAATGAATTAATGATTATTATCATTAATTGATATAATTAATTCTCTCCTAGGTGAACTATCAAAAAAAAAAAAAAATTAAAAATAAATAAATTGCTGCTGTAGAAGTGAAAAGTAATTTAGGACAAACAGTAATTAGATGACTGTCGGAGGCAACCTAGGCTCATTGGAAAAAATTTGCAAACATTTAGGTAGAGACATGTTTTTCCAGTGAGCCTAAGATTGGTCTAAAAGGACAAAATTAATTTTACAAATATAATTCTGTAAAGTGTGTGAGGCTGGGGGGTATGCATATGATATTTTTGTGCAAGTAAGATAATCTCTGTAGTTCACATATATTTTGCTGCAATTGAAACCAAAATGTGTCCATGTTATGTATTTTTTGTGAGATTATGTGAAATGAATTATGATCAAATATTTTGATCAACTGACAGCCCTAACAAAAAACAAACCAAAGAGCAAAAGAACAGGCATGAATGCATATGTAAATCAGTTGTGTCACATGGCCCAGTGATCAAGACAGTTCGGTGGCACACTAACCCCGGGTTTCACAGACAAAGCTTAAAGGCCCGTTCACAGCAAGAATGATGACTATAAAGATAACGATAAAGATATAGTTCTAAAAATCGTTCTAAATATAAAAGAATAGCACTGTCCACACCACAGCTATAACAACAACGATATAGAGAAACTTCACTGTAACCCTATTCCCTGAAAAGGCGGGAACGAGAAGCTGCGCTTGATCAGTGCTATGGGAACGTCTTTAGTCGTGCCCAGCTGTGAATATATGTGTAAAACAACGTCAATAAAATTGACCTATATTTATAGCCTTGAGTGATGTCATAGGAATGCGTTGTAGCGAGGCTATAATTAGATGTGCCACCTGTGCATCAGCAGATATTTTGTCTGAAGAGCAGTCCTGGGACATCTCAGTGTGGCAATGAAGCGCAGCTTCTCGTTCCCGCCTTTTCAGGGTTACAGTGAAGTAACCCGGGGCGTTCCCTTTCAAAGGCTACACTCCAAGCTTCGCTTGATCAGCACTATGGGAACGAGAATACCCACGCCGCCGCACTGTGTCCGGACCCCCTGGCTGTGAAGTGTGTCACAAAGCGCAAAGAGTCTCAGACACTAGCTTGCAATGTTGACTCAAGGACACAAGAGCCCGGAGTAACATGAACATCCAAACTATAAAATCTTATGAATGTGTGCGGAGAGGACCAACCTGCCACATCACAAACATTTTGTAAGGGGGTGCCCCCCGCCAAAGCTCTAGGAGAGGCAACCCCCCGGTAGAATGAGCCCTGATGCCTGTTGGCGAAGTTTGAACACGCGCCTCATAGACAAGGGCAATAGCATCTCTCACCCAATGTGACATGGTCTGGTTCATGGCAGCCGCACCCCTGCTATGACCGCCATAACAAACGAATAGTTGCTCCGACTTACACCACTGGCTAGTGCGGTAGACGTAAGTCTGAAGAGCACTGACTGGACACAGTCTGTGAAGTCTCTCCTGCTCCAGCGTAGTCAACGGCGGAGGGCAGAAGGCTCCAAGAGTGACCGGATGCAAGTTCAAGAAAGGAACCTTAGGCAGATAGTCAGGATGAGGATGCAAAATAGCTTTCACCATTCCTGGGGCAAAGTCTAAGCAGGATGGCACAAAGGACAGAGCCTGCAAATCCCCAATTCTTTTCAGAGAATGTTATAGCCATAAGAAAAAACATTTTCAGAGTTAACAGCTGGTCAGAAACTGACTAACGGTTCAAAAGGGGGTCTCAACCAGGCTCTCTAGGACTTTTGCTAGGTCCCATGAAGGGATCCTGGTTCTAGAAGGAGGCTTAAGCCGCCTAGCTCCTCGAACGAAGCGAGAGAACAGGACATGCTTGCCCAAAGGCACCCCATCAATCAGAGCGTGGCAAGCCGAGAGAGCGGCCACATAAACCCTGAGAGTGGCGGGGCATGTACCTGTCAATAACTTTTCCTGCAGGAAGTCCAGAACTGTACCAATCTGGCAGTTTACTGGATCTGCATTGTGCAGTACACCATCTTTTAAAGACACCCCATTTGTTGGCATAACTATCTAGTGGAGGAAGTCCTAGCATTTAATGGTCTCAATAACATCAGGTGAAAGCCTGTGTCCCTCAGTTGGTTCCCCTCAGGGGCCAAACATGAAGGTTTCCACATCTCCATCAGGGGATGATATATTGTTCCCCTGCACCTGAGAAAAAAGGTCTCTCCCCTTCGGTATCGCCCAAAGCGAGCCATCGAGGAGAGATATTATCTCCGAGAACCATATTCCATTCAGCCAACGCGGCGCTATCAGAAAGAGGCAAGTCCCTTGTTGGCGAAATTTGGCTAGAACTCCTGGGAGCACAGAAACTGGAGGAAATGCATACAGGCGCATACTGGGCCACATATGCGCATCACATCCAGACCCAGCAGAAGCTGGGTGACTCCGAAAGAAATAGAGTGGACATTGCACTGCCTGTTGGGGGCGAAGAGGTCCATCTGTTTTATAAAATCTTTACCAGATTTGTTTGACTACCTCGGGTGGAGTTTCTACTCCCCCGTTGGTATGCTCTGTCTGGACAGATATCTGGGGATATAAATCACCATGAGGGACAGGAACTTGTCCTGAGGCCAGAGCATAATGTGCTGCACTAGCCTGTCTAGACATCACAAACTGCAGGCCACCCTGGTGATTCATATTAGAGGCTACCGCAGTAATGTCCGCCCGCACTAGGACATGGTAACCCCTTAACTGGTGGAGGAAGTACTTCAGGGCCAGAAATACAGCCATCAGTTCGAGGCAATTGATGTGCCAATCGAGATATGACCTCACCATATCCCTTTGGACTGGACGGCCACCTAAGGCCACTCCCCAGCCCGTACGGGAAGCGTCTGTTGGCATTTTGCAACATCAATGCATATAGAGTGGGACCCAAGGTGAAGAACCGGGGATCTGAGCCACATAGAAAGGGAACAAAGCCGCAGCGCGTAACCCTTACAATAAACATGGATTTTAGAAAATGCACAAAGCATTAGTGTGTGACTTACCATAAACATGGATTTTAGAAAGGGCACGAAGCACTCAGCGCGTGCCCTTGCCCTTATTTGCCATGGGGAATTGCTTTTATAAACCCTCTCGGCTCTGAGCCACAACTGAAACATCTCATATGCAAGAGGCCCATAGGAATCACCGAGGACGCTGATGCCATGAGACCTAACATTTCTTGATACTGCAGAACAGTGCAATTTTGGCCTAGCCTGACATTGTTCAGGGTGGTTAGAATGGACTCGACTCGAGCGGGAGACAATTGTGCCCGCATCATGGTCGAATACCATACGACCCCTAAATATATCATTCTCTGGGTAGGACAGAGAACACTTCCTTCTCGTTTAGTCTCAACCCTAGAGAAACTAGATGGGCTAGTACGACATCTGTGTTGTAACGCCATCGTTTGTGATTGTGCTAGTATTAGCCAGTTGTTCACGTAATTCAAATGTGAATGGCCTGGAGTCACAATGGAGCCAGTGCTGCATCCATGCATTTTGTGTATGAGCGGCAGGGTAATAAGGCTAGGCCGAATGGAAGAACCTGATATTGGTAAGCTTCGCCCCCGAAAGCGAACCTCAGGAACCTCCTGTGTTGTGGCAATATTTCTATGTGAAAATATGCATACTTGAGATCGATCATGACGAACCAATCATGATGTTGGATTGTGACACGATCATCTTTATGGTTAACATCTTGAACTTGAGAGCTTTGACTAAATGGTTTAAGCCTCAAAGATCTAAGATTGGATGCAGCCCCTCGTCCTTTGGGAACTAAGAAGTATCTGCTGTAGTAACCTGACTCTCTCCCTAGAGGGGGAACATGATCTATGGCCCCTTTCTTCAGAAGAGATTGCAGTTCTTATGACAGTAAAGTCGCTTGCCCCAGCTTCACGGTAGTGGAGACCACGCCGTTGAAACACGGAGGACGATGAATAGATTGGATTCTGTATCCCTTTTTCTACTGTCTTTAGAACCCATGCAGAAATCCCTGGCAGTAGTTTTCATGCTGCCAAGTTCTCTGAAATAGGCACTAAATTTTGATACTTCCCTTTGAGGGGATGTTAGATGTTCCATGTCCTGATGTGTTACAGAAATCAACTGGAACATGACGAGCTGGTCCCCAGATTTACGAGGGGAAGCACAACTCACCACAGCCTGCTTTTGAGCCTTCTTAGCAGGTCAGCCTGGTCCACCTGCAACACTGCCATAGTGTGCAGAGCAGTAACAGTCTGACACACTGATCAAAACACCTTCCCACCAGTATGGATGTTATTATGCATAGCTTGGTAGGGAGTGCTGTCTCTTTGAGGGACTATAAGCTCCAGAGAAGATAGCTCGCAAGCGTCTCTTCAAACTGGAGCATCATTGTATAAATCACATGCCCTTGCACCCACGATAGTTGAATAAGTTGACATTGAAGGCACAAAGGCCACGCAAGCCCCACGATCACATTGTGGGTGCTGCCCCTTTGAAATAAGCAAAGCGAACGTGAAGCACTTCAACTGTGAACATTCACAATGCTCGCACTCGCCCTGTTACAACGCAAGGGAAGCGTGCTCTTCCCCAAACAAACAAGACAATACTGGTGTGTGTCCGATTTGGATATGGGACGGGAACACGGAGACCATTTGCTTTGTTCAGCCATGACTTTCTCTCAAATATATAATATATATCATATGCGTGTTCACTTTTCACTTGTCAGACAGAGTTGAAAAAGGAACAAGGGGAGAGAAAGTTCTGCACACTGCCTGTCAAATCTAACTCCTAACAAAGTAATGAAGGAAGGAAAGAGTTTGAACAGAGCTGCTTCACACACACACACTTCACAGTATGGTCTCTGAAGACAAAAGACCTGCTGATGCACAGGTGGCACATCTAATTATAGCCTTGCTACGACACATTCCTATGACGTCACGCAAGGCTATAAATATAGGTCAATTTTATTGACGTTGTCTTACACATATATTCACAGCTGCTCACGACTAAAAACGTTCCCATAGCGCTGATCAAGCGCAGCTTGGAGTGTAGCCTTTGAAAGGGAACAATATTGTTGGGATCACTTTCAGAATGATTTTTTCCAGCTGTTGAACTATAAACACTGAATCCATTCTAATTTAGGGCCTCGTGCATTTAAAATGGCAGACAACATTGCGGAGAAGTTAATCACCGAGGTCCAGAAAAATCCACCACTGTTTGACAAATCAAACACCCTTTTCAAGGATACTTTAAAGAATATTATATATATATATATATATATATATATATATATATATATATATATATATATATATATATATATATATATATATATATATAAAAAATAATTGGTCATACCCTCAGAATAAATGGTGAGTAAAATAAAAGAATTAACAATGAGATCATTATATGCCAGGCTAGCAAACATTGTAACATAAAATTACCTCAGGTATACAGCGCTAGTTTTGACAGCATTGTCTGGCTTCCTTTGAAGTTGCAGTGAAAAACACTTGGTGTTGTTTTTATTCCACAATATTGACTTCATCATCTAAATTCACTGTTAGATTAGATCAATTACACTAGCTATTCACTCAAAACATACCATGCTAAGGACATCTGCTGGTTAAAGCCATGTAAATACAACAAGAACACCAAAAACATGTTGTACACACTTTAAAACCGCAGCACGTACGCTTAGAATAAACAGACCGTTATCGTTCGTTGGTATAGATGCAAATATAGTTATCGTTCTGAGTGCGAATGGGCCTTAAGTCTAGTCTCAGACTAAAATGCATATTTGAGCTGTTTTAACTGAAAGCAACTTGCACTGACATAGCTTAAAATATGTCAGTGCCATTAATTTGTCTCAAAATGCACACCAGTTTTTTGCTAAGGCACGTTTATATAAGCCACTTAAATGCCCTAATGGAACTAAGGCCTAATCCTGGCTTAATCTAAACCCTGTCTGTGAAAACGGGCCTAAAGCTGTCAAAATGGATAAGCCCAAGAGCATCAATGTTCAGAATATCTGATACAGAATTAATAACCCGTTACCTACAGACATGGGTGACATTTGACTTAAGGTTTTTTTTTTTTTTTTGTACCTGCATCACCTGCATTTTTTTTGTACCTGCATGAGCAAAATATTCACAGAAATTTTAAGCAAACAAGTTTAAGTTTGCTTGTTTATTTACTCATTTAATAATTCACTTAATTTTATTATCATGGAAAATGACGTGGATGATATGTGAATCAGTGTCCATCCTTTTGCGAGCAACTGGTGATAAAGAAAAATGCCACGTCACAATATTGAAAATATTTCCATTTTAAACCATGAAGGCGAGCCAGTTGATATCACACAAACAAAGTGCAAACTTTGTGTGAGAGTTATGCGAGTGAAGAAGTCTCACACGCCAGTCAATTATTCACTACAGAAACTGAAAGTAAAAACTTACTGAGCTTTCGTTATCTGCTATCTGGGCAACTGAATTGCAATATTAATTTAATAATAAAAGTAACATAAGAAAAATAATTTAATAGCCCTGCATGGCCGTCCACTATACGCCACTGTGAAAGGATAAATGGCGTTCGGGCACGGCATCAAATCGATCAACTGTTTTATCCAAATCCACATGCATGGACCAGTGTTCATTACTGCAATGTCCGAGACTCTCCTGTCTCATGCTGTTTCTCATGTGTTTTCATTCTATGCAAGCAAGAAATTTTTACTAGACTGTGGACTAGCTTTGACTCTCTGAACAATTTTTATGACCACGTGTGCACGCGCCCAATGTATCTTTCCACGCTCATGGGCAAAGGAGAATCTTTGAAAGGCTCGCGCGCTCATGGGCAAAGCAGTATCTTTGAAAGGTTTGCGCACTCATGGGCAAAGGAGTATCTTTAAAAGGCTCACGTGGTCAGAGGGAAAAGGAGTATCTTTAAAAGGCTCACGTGCTCAGGGGGCAAAGGAGTATCTTTAAAAGGCTCACATGCTCAGAGGGCAAAGGAGTATCTTTGAAAGGCCATCGTGCTCAGAGGGCAAAGGAGTATCTTTGAAAGGCTTGCACGCTCATGGGCAAAGGGGTATCTTTGAAAGACTCACGGTCAGGGGGCAAAGGAGTATGTTTGAAAGGCTCTCGTGCTCAGAGGGCAAAGGAGTATCTTTGAAAGGCTCAAGCGGTCAGAGGGCAAAGAAGTATCTTTGAAAGGCTCGAGCGCTCATGGGCAAATGAGTATCTTTGAAAGGCTCATGCGGTCAGGGGGCAAAGGAGTATCTTTGAAAGGCTCGTGCGCTCGTGGGCAAAGGAGTATCTTTGAAAGGCTCATGCGGTCAGGGGGCAAAGGAGTATCTTTGAAAGGCTCGCACGCTCGTGGGCAAAGGAGTATCTTTGAAAGGCTCACGTGGTCAGAGGGCAAAGGAGTATCTTTGAAAGGCCATCGTGCTCATGGGCAAAGGAGTATCTTTGAAAGGCTCATGCGGTCAGGGGGCAAAGGAGTATCTTTGAAAGGCTCAGGCGCTCATGGGCAAAGGAGTATCTTTGAAAGGCTCACGCGGTCAGGGGGCAAAGGAGTATCTTTGAAAGGCTTGCGCGCTCATGGGCAAAGGAGTATCTTTGAAAGGCCATCGTGCTCATGGGCAAAGGAGTATATTAGAAAGACTTGTGCGCTCAACTGTGCATGAGACAGAGGGGAACGTGGAAAAGGAAATATACCCTGGCCTTAACAGCTCCAAATTAGTGGACTGGAGCTGACGGATCACATCGGGAAAAATATGCCCCCCCCATTGTCGCCCACCTCAATGGTTGAATTTTGCATAATGAAAGCAGAACAAAACTGCGCTACTCATTTATGCTTCACGGACCGTTTATCAGTTTGTACCACTGTCTGCAGAAAGCAGAACAAAACTGCACTACTCATTTGTGATTCACAGACCGTTTATCAGTTTGGACCAATGTCAGTGCAGCGCGAGCTACTCACGAGCCGATCTTGATCATGCGACAGTGTTACTACACAGCGCTGGGAGATCCAGTAAAGAAAGCATTTGAATCTTCCACAGAATTAATAACACTGCTGCAAGATCTAGTGAGAAGCATTCAAATTCGGCGCAGAGTTCTCTATTAATAACTGTAGATACGAGATCAAACAGCACTGACGTGGAAACCAGGAGAAACATTGTGCCATGAATGAACAAATTATAGAGGGCTTTCAGTCCACAAATTAACATTCGCCATGGATTTAATGTAGTATCACTAACTGTAACTGTGGAATTTTGGCAAGAATAGTAAAATGCATTCAAGGACTTCACACATCTTTTTCCAGCACTTCAAAACTCTAATATTATCATATTTAAATGTTATTTTTAATGTGATGACCAAAATATTTTTTGTTCATCCTTCATAGATAACCCCTATTTATAAAACTAAAAGTTTCATGTAGGAAAAATCACACTTATTTAAAAATAAAAAAGACATTAAATTACCATTGTAACCAGTAAGTGGCTGCCATTTCCACTTCCTAATATATATTTTCAATTGTTTTGCTTTTGAATTATTATTTAGACATTATGAATGATAATGCTGCAAACTTAAAATAAAATTGCACATTATAATTTCTGCAAGTTAAGTCTATATCAAGGCATTTGTCCGTAATACAGACAAAATGGGGGAAAATGTGAATAACTGCACTGCAGGTCAATTTAAGGTGTGCCCCTAGATTTTCTGCATGTGCTCCTAAAATTTTCAGTAAGGGGCTATAGTGCTCCGAGTGCTCCTAGCCCCATTTAAGATGAAACAGTCCTGTCTATCACTCAATTCTTGAAATGACACAACAATGGTGAAAAGCAGCAAAAAGAAAACTGTATTCCTCACTCCAAGTGCATAAAAACATCAGCAAACATCATTGAGAGAAAAGCCCCTGGAGAGAAGCGACGCATCCGGTGGATCCGTGTGACTAATGTGTTTGAGGTGGGGGTGTGTGGCTGATGTAATTTAAGTGTATGATATGAGGAGGAGAGGGCCTTAAATGGGCCTGTCTGAGTGTGGACATCCTTTTGATGGCCTGCATCCCTCCCGCCAAAGACAGCATGGAGCCACAGTGTTGCTCGGACACTCTAATGAGGCCCCTAGAGAACTCTGTGGTCACAAAGAGGATGAACATGCTAACTCGCTCTCGTGTAAACAGATAGAGGGGAGATAGAGAATCAGTCTGCCAAGAATTTCTAGCTTGGTATTTGAATTACGGCTTCAGGTGTGAGAAGTCATGTTGGGCTGTCGGCAATAACAAAATAATGTAGATGCACACATGCACTCAAACTAACATCCACAATTCGCTCCGGCGAATAGTAATATCATTCCATACTAAAAGCACTTCTGCTGGCGGCAACACTCCACCGAGACAAATAAATCACTGTATCTCGTCTTCTATCTGGGCAACAGCAGAGTCATTAAAGCTGATGTGGTGAAGCAGACTTAATCATACTTAAAATCTACAGCTCCAGGGGTGGGGGGGGGGTCTCAGTCCACCCCATAGTTTAGTAGTTAGTGTATTGCCCACGGAATTTCAAAATTCAAGTGAACTAAAATGTTTGCTCCTTAAAAACACTGCAAGTTAGTTTGTTAACTCCGTTAACTCTGCACAAGAATTTTGATGCCTATATACACAACCTACTGTATATACATAAACTATATTTTTGACCATTCTTCTAGAAGCGCATTTGTGAGGTCAGGCACTGATGTTTTGTGAGAAGGCCTGGCTCCGCCTAAATTCATCACAAAGGTGTTCTATTGGGTTGAGGTCAGGACTCTGTGCAGGCCAGTCAAGTTCCTCCACACCAAACTCGCTCATCCATGTCTTTATGGACCTTGCTTTGTGCACTGGTGCGCAGTCATGTTGGAATAGGAAGGGGCCATCACCAAACTGTTCCCACAAAGTTGGGAGCATGAAATTGTCCAAAATGTCTTGGTATGCTGAAGCATTAAGGAGTTCCTTTCACTGGAACTAAGGGGCCAAGCCCAACCCCTGAAAAACAACCCCACACCATAATCCCCCCTCCACCAAACTTTACACTTGGCACAATGCAGTCAGGCAAGTACAGTTCTCCTGGCAACTGCCAAACCCAGACTCGTCCATCGGATTGCCAGACAGAGAAGCGTGATTCATCACTCCAGAGAACACGTCTCCACTGCTCTAGAGTCCAGTGGTGGCGTGCTTTGCACCACTGCATCCAACGCTTTGCATTGCACTTGGTGATGTAAGGCTTGGATGCAGCTGCTCGGCCATGGAAACCCATTCCATGAAGCTCTCTACGCACTGTTCTTGAGCTAATCTGAAGGCCACACGAAGTTTGGAGGTCTGTAGCTATTGACTCTGCAGAAAGTTGGCGACTTCTGCGCACTGTGCGCCTCAGCATGCGCTGACCCCGCTCTGTGATTTCACGTGGCTTACCACTTTGTGGCTGAGTTTCTGTTGTTCCCAATTGCTTCCACTTTGTTATTATACCACTAACAGTTGTCCGTGGAATATTTAGTAATGAGGAAATTTCACGAATGGACTTAGTGCACAGGTGGCAACCTATCATGGTACCACACTTGAATTCATTGAGCTCCTGAAAGCAACCCATTCTTTCACAAATATTTGTAGAAGCAGTCTGCATGCCTACAGTAGGTGGCCATCCAAAACGGTGTTTCTACCGCCGCATCGCAAAGTGCATTTGCAGCTTTTGACCGCTGAGTGGCGCTTTAACCACATGTTATCCAACAAATGCATCAAAGCACATTTATCTTTATGCAAAATGTCAATTTTCTCACATATTAGGCCTATATTTAATCACAAATACATTTTTTATTTATATTTTAAACTCCTTTAATAAAACAGTATGGATTTTTGACACGCACATACTTTGTTTTTCGTTACCTGTCCTTTATTTTGACAGGTAACTACTTAGGAAAAAATATAGCCTATCTGTTTGGACACTGATTAAGAAATTGTTGGTTTCATGAATTATATCATTTATTTTAGTAAAACGTGAGTCACTGAATAATTTCGCTCCCATTATTAAGCACGATTTAGCTAAATCATTGAAACTAAAAAGAATGGACGGATTAATAAAACGTCATAAAAAAACTGCAACTCCTGCAGCCGCATTTAAATGCAGGAGTGTATTCTATTCCTTAAAATATCAAATTCAGAAACAACACATTCCAGCGGATAGATCGCCTCTTATTTAACACAGACCTACGAATTAATTATCGAATTGAGATATTTCTTTCTTTAGGTACAATTATTCGCTGAGTTTAAGTTCATTTTTGAGACGTTTCAGATTCTCGCAGAGAGATAGCTGAAAGCGCACCCTGTTTTTTATTTTATTTTTTTAAAAGTACAAGGTTTTGTTGTTATTGTGAGCGTACACAAATAAAAGTAGACCATTTGTAGTCTTGCATCAATCTGTAGGATATCGCCAAAAATGACGGAAGGCCTGATTTAAGTTGTTTCAGCTGTCATGAGGAAAAAATCCATCAGAACGCGCCGGCGCTTTCGTTGACCAGAGGGATAAAAATGTAGCCAATTTAGTTTCATATTTGTATTTAAATATTGGGCTATAGCCTAAGATATATTATTTTAAGATGTCACCAATGTTGATTATGAAAAGTGAATAGCATGACGGATTTGCAATGTTGGGAGACATGCAGCGGGTCAGACATAAGTTTGACCACTTCATTAAGTTTTGTTTTATAGTAAGTCTTTCTTTAAAGTGAATTTCGTTTTGTAGAAATTGTATCTTAATTTCAATCTATGTTTAATCAACCAATTGCCTATATTTAATAATTAGGAAGAAAACCATGAACATCGGGTGTGGAATGGATTGCGTAACAAACGAAACCATGTTTCCACGGCCTTTGAATAAGGCTGAATCAATATACGTCTTTCTGTTTTTATTAAATTTCTTAAATACATGTCTTTATTACTTAATTGATAAGATGTCTAACAATAAATTTTAGCTGGTCTAAATTCTAAGTTAGACACAAATTTGCATATAGGCTAGGCTACATAAGGTTCCCTTCTAGACAAGCGCGTAAATTGCTGTTTTGGCCGCAAATTTTCAGTAATTTCGATCGGTGCATCAAATGATATATAGGCCTAAAAATTCATGTATTTACAGTAAAAGAATAAAATAGCATAACTCTAGACTTATTGGCTAGGATATTTACGTTTGGGCAATATATAATAATAATAATAATAATAATATCTCAGCAAAGACCGAACATTTATTTGTCTCGGCACACGACCGCTAACAGTAACATAGCGCATCAAAGCTTGCTGTTGTCTTGGCTACCTTATGGTGTCCCGTAAGCCCATGATGTAAAGGTAATACATCGCTTACAAAGGGTTCATGTTAACTACTGTATGATTATCAGACGATTTTAATGTGTTAATGTTTCAACCATATTGTGCAATTATAGCTATGCAACAATCTGATAAACTGCAATTGTGCAGTTTGTATCCATTAACACACTCAAAGATCACAAAAAAAAAATGTCATGCCATAAGCTACACAATTACGAACAAAAAAACGTTGATATCCCAATAATCAACATTTTGTTATTCAACAAGTGCTAGGCTATTAAGATAAAAAGTTTCTGCTATAGATAGTTTGCGCCTAATCTGACTCTCCACAATGGGCTACACAATATTTTATAGGCCTATTTGTATTTTGACTGCAGTTAAGAGCAAAATGACGAGAACATGTTTAATATTGGAAGTTTAAGATTCTTTATTAAATATTCTTACTTTATGCAAAACATATAGGTATCTGTACATTGTACTTCTATAACATAACATAAATCATTAAATTATAGTTCAAATGAACCATACAAACCCCATCTTGTTTTTTTGCTATTTATTTAGGCCTATTTATTTATATCAGCAGATCTGTGTTGATTCAGATCATTTCAATAACTGCTGATGTTGCAAACTGCGGTTAAGCTGTAAAGCAGCTCGAAAGAATTGACCAAGATATGTAACATTATGGCTCCGTATTATTAGAACAATAACTGTACAGAATCTTTACTGCCATCCAATGTTCCTTAAAGACAAAGAAATAAAATAAAAAATGTTAAGGAAAACAAACAAAAACAACAAACCGATTGTGTTCCATTAATATATCAATGTATAGCTAATATTTACATTATCTTGTGTGTATAAAAAGCACTCACCCAACCTAACAGTGCTTGCTCTGCAACACTTGACAAGTTTGAGATAGGGGGAAGGGCGCTTTGTTTAAAATGTTTGTCACCAGAGCCATTAATCCAGAGGGCGGGAGACTCAAAATATTAGCCTAAGCTATGCGCGTGACAGACCTTTTTGCAATCTTGGTGCTTTTTTGTTAATTTTAACATCCTGATCTGATCATATGAAATAAGCTAACGAAATACACAATTGTTAGTCTCTGTTATGAGTATTTGCAGTAAGTTTCTTTATTTGTTTGTGTTATGGGGATTTGCAGAAGTTCTGAATGGGACCAACCCTCCCCCCCACGCGTTTGCCAGCGTCTGCTGTGCGAAGTATGTGTGAAGTTTTGACTGGAGCGAGGAGGGATTTTTTTTTAAAAGTCGGAGCGTCTTTTTTTTTTTTTTTTTAATCTGCAAGAAATGTTATGAGTTTGGCGTGTGGTAAAAAAAGTTTGCACAATAAGCCACTACGCAAATTTGTGTCTAACTAGACCAGCTAAAATATATTGTTCGACCAAAAACATCTTATCAATTATTTAAGTAATAAAGACATGTAATAAAGCAATAAATAATTTCATTAAAACAGAAAGACGTATATTGATTCAGCCTTATTTCAAGGCCACAGAAACACGGTTTCGTTTGTTACGCAATCCATTCCACACCCGACGTTCTTGGTTTTCTTCCTATTTATTAAATATAGGTAATTGGTTGATGAAACATTGATTGAAATTAAGATACAATTTCTACAAAACAAAATTCACTTTAAAGAAAGACTTACTATATAACAAAACTTAATGAAGTGGTCAAACTTATGTCTGACTCACTGCATTTGTCTCCCAACATTGCGCATCCGTCATGCTATACACTTTTCATAATGAACATAGCCTAGGTGAAATTAAAATAATAATAATAATAATAATAATAATAGGCAATAGCCCAATATTTAAATATAAATATGAAACTAAATTGGCTACATTTTTATCCCTCTGGCCGATGAAAGCGCCGGCGCGTTCTGATGGATTTCTCCTCATGACAGCTGAAACAACTTAAAACCGGCCTTCCCTCATTTTGGCGATAGCCTACAGATTGATGCAAGACTACAAATGGTCTACTTTTATTTGTGTACGCTCACAATAACAACAAAAATCTTGTACTTTTGAAAAATAAAATAAAATAAAAAAACAGGGTGCGAGAATCTGAAACCTCTCAAAAATGAACTTAAACTCAGCAAATAATTGTACCTAAAAAGAAAGAAATATCTCAATTCAATAAGATATAGGTCTGTGCTAAATAAGAGGCGATCTATCAGCTGAAATGTGTTGTTTCTGAAATCATGGCCAGTGCTCGTTGCTGCTGTTATCAGTTCCCTTGGCGCTCGTGCACATGAGCAGTTTTCACAAAGACAATCGAGCGTTTCGTTCTGGTAAAAGCACAAAACAAAATGCACACAACGTGTCCTTGCTCTTGATGTACAATCACTGATGAACACCTTTGGTTTTAATGAGTAAATTAGCCCAAATATTTATTCCTGCCGGTATTTTAGTCTGCAATAGCAAAATTACTAAACATTACATAGCATATAGGCCTTATAGACAAAACAAAAACAAAAAACAAGAACAATAACAGTTAATAAGAATTATTGCTCTTAATGCGGTCTTAATGCTGGACCGTTCTCATTTCGCTTCGCATATGGGACTTGAAGGATTTTTTATTTTTTTTGCTAAGAGCAAACCAGAATGAAAAATAACATTTTTAATCCGTGTGTGTTCCTAATATTTTATATTTATATTATATATATATATATATATATATATATATATATATATATATATATGCCTAGTAATGACTGTTTAATGACAATAGCATGCAGTAAGACTTTGTGTAAAGGTCTTTTAATTTTTGATGCATAGACTGTAGCCTAAGACTATCCCATGTTTTGAAATTAGCTCTCACTTTAAATTTTCGAATGGTTTTTAAGGATGTTAAAATGTTATATTATAATGTTATTGTTGTTTTACTTCGTCCTTTCATCTCCGTTTACAAACGACATTTTATTATTACAGTCACTTTCCAATCCGTCCCTTTGTGCCACCTGGCGGTAGTTTTTTACACGCGACTGAATTTCAGTTAACGCAACGGCGGTAATACCCATTTTGGTTGTCCACCTACTGTAGGTGCTTGATTTTATACACCTGTGACCATGGAAGTGAACACCTGAATTCATTGATTTGGAGGGGTGTCCCAATACTTTTGGCAATATAGTGTATATACCTACAAGTCAATATAAATGTTTTGTTCTGAAAGAAATGTATACTTTTATTCAGCAACTTGAATAAAAGTAAACTGAACAAACATGACATTGTTACCATAAAAAAAAATTACTTCAAATAAATGCTGTTCTTTTGAACATTCTATTAAATGTAAATGTATCAGGGTTTCCACAAAAATATTGAACTGCATTGTTATTATTGTTTTATAATGTTTCCAGGGGTGCCTTTATAATGTTAGAATAATTTTTGCATCAAAAATGTCATAATTTAGAAATAAATTTCCTACCCTGATTTTAGTCATCTGATTTGAACGATCTGTTTTAAAGGGTTAGTTCACCCAAAAATGAAGTTTCTGTCATTAATTACTCACCCTCAGTCGTCACAAACCCATAAGACCTTCATCTTCATCTTCGGAACTGTAAGACTAATGCTGGACTGTCTGGACTGAGAAAGGGCTACTCATTGAGAAAACAAAGGAAATTAACATTCGAACTCTCTCTTGCAAATTAGCATCCCCATTCGAGATGCAATCACATTGAGTCAATCACACTTCAATATTGCCTTAATCTACATTTCCTTTCCTTCACTGCCTCTTCCCCCATTTCTTCTCTCTACATGCAAAGATGACCTGAATGGTCTATATGGTTTAATGTGAACAGTTGTCATACAACATTATACATGTTTGGTATCATTTGAAATGTCTCAGTGCGAAAAGTAAACCAGAAGGTAATAAAGGTTTAAGATTTAGTTATTTTGCCCTCTGTAGTGGGTGTGACCACCTTCACCAGGTCTTTCATGCAAATGGACCTCTGTCCCTAAAAGGTGTAAACTACTCAGTCTGGGACCCTGATTAATGCAAATTCCAATTGTGAAGTCATGTCCTTCAGACACTCAGCAATGTGCATTTTTCTAATGTTAGGTATTCATCTTTCACTGTTTCTGAGCATTTGATGTTTGTATTGATCATCTTTGAGATGATTATGTAATTGGCATGATACATTTACCTGACTAATAAAATGTTACATATGACTTTATTCTGACTTACTCTGAAAGCATTGGCTCTAGTAGATTATGTTAAGTCCATAACCCCACAAATCTACGCTCAGGTTAGCAGTGTTGGGGAAGCTACTCTGAAACTGTAGTTTGACAAGCTACAAGCTACTCATAAATTAAAGTAGTTAAACTACTGTCAAGCTACCCTTTTGAAAAAGTAGTTAGCTACACTACAAGTTACTATCAAAAAGTAGCTAGCTACATTGAAACTACTTTGATTTTTTTTTTTTTTTTTTTTTAAATGACATAGCTTATTACAAATAACTGGATAACTGTTCATGAAGAATGTTTAAGTAAGATGTTTGGAGTTTAAAACAAAGCAACACACTACAATTATGATGTCAAAGCATACTGTTTTATTTTGTAAACTATATCAAAAGATACAATACTCAAATGTAGCCTATATCTCACACTGACTCTCTTTGCACGCTTTATATATAATACATTCAGAATTTTAATATAAATTTTGTTTTTCATGCTATGAGAGGACCGACTACCAATTGCACTCCGCAGTTTCAGAAGTGATTTCTACATATAAATGCAGGATTCATGCTCAAAATTGCTACCATAACCATAACACGGGACAAAAATATGCAATAAGCAATGTAAATGCAGACTAGAAAAATATCAGAATTTTTGTAGCAATATTTTTGAAATTCTATTCCAATTATTTGTAAAATTACTTAATCTTAAATGTCTCACTATACATTGCTATTCTTATTATGGTGGAGCCGTTGTTTACACATTACATCTGCACTTTATTATAATAACACCATCACTTATTTCATAAGCACCCTCAATGATTTGATTCTGGAACCGGACCTGCACATAAACCGAACGGAACTTAAATTGGATACACAGAAAAATGCAGGTTAAAATCACAGCACATGCAGTGATATCTAGCGTTAGCGTCAGTTCTGGCAGGTCACGTCAGTCAAGCTTGCATCAGCTGACTCCCAGGTGACTTGCGTCTACCTATAGGAATACGACGCCTATTACGGCATCTATATATAAGCTCCTCAGTATTATCAGCAGCTATTGCATTTCTCAGGAGCAAATTAAATGGCGAATTCGACAGGCAAACAGCATCATCTCACTAGGAATTGTGCAATCGGGAATTTAGCGAGAGGGATTTGTGGATTTCACCTCTCATTCACTGCATTGATCATAAGCCGACTGATTGGAAATGACTGAGTTAAGGTTAGCATTGCTTCTCGCATCGCTGCAATTAGACATGGACTGGCAGTTCAGATGATCTGCACTCCCCGCATGAAGAAGCGTTTCAAGACAAGATCAAACATCCACGTTACAGCCGGCTATTTCACTCTCCTTCATCTCTGAATGTTTCCACGAAGCTAAGCTAAGTTCCTTTTAATGCTCATTGTTTTAAAGCTAACTCATGATGTTGTTAAAGCTATCACTCTTGCTTAGGCTTCTAGTCCTTCTCAGTAAAATGTTTTTGCAAAGCTTTTGCGATCGTATTTGGCGATGTGCGTTACTATCTGTTGTCATTGGCAACCGGCTTGATCGCCGCACACACTGGTCGGGGCGCTTTCGTTTGTATAGCAACATACACGCTGGTCGGATCGCCGTGTTTAGCGCTATACATCGCAGATTCAAGCAGCTTTGCAGTAGAGACAGAAAACAAAGATTCATGGTGCAAACGGCTTTTCTGTTGTGGTGCAGCACATAGTAAACATCGTTTTTCTTAAAGCTATAGTGCCACTGGAAACGCTCGTTCTTAAAGGTCTAGTTGCTATTTAGAACAAGCTGATCTTAAGGCTATCTAAAAAATTGCTTGTTACCGAAGCTCTAGTGTCATTGCTGCATAATATAAGCACTACTGTGGTAAGTTTATTCAGGTACATGTTATCTTAAGCTGTTGTCTTAGACTTATGCTCTTTATGATATCCGATCATATCGCAACATTCTGTGATAAGTGAACAAACGTCTGTGGCTTGAAAACTTATCAGAGTATTGTAACATGCTTTTCTTTAAATACACAGAGGTTTCTTATTCAACCCTAACAATGTCGAACTTGATGGTCCTGTAAGAGTGTGATATCATGGGAGTCGCCATCTTCTCTTTTGTAGCCAAAGGAATCGGCCCGACTGGAGCAGAAATCGTGCTCATGATGAGGAAGCACTGCATTTAATTTCTTAGCTGCACGCTGCATCTAACTCAGAGCTATTGCTGCGGGTGTATGCTTCCCCAACCTGACTACCACTAGTTTAATACTAGTCTGTGATTTACAACATGCTTGTTGTAACAGATTGCTGCCACTAGGGGTGTAAGCTTCCCCCAATAGGAGAGAGAAGAGAAATAAATAAATAAATAAATAAAATAATAATAATTTTATATTAGGCAATGGGTGTATGCTTCCCCGACTAGATTGCTGCTAACGGTGTAAGCATATATGATATATAAAAATCGCTAACTAAATGCGCTACAACATGCTTGTTGTATCAGATTTGCTGCCGCTACGGGTGTAAGCTTCCCCCATTTATATATATATATAAAAAAAATAAAAAAAATTCAGGTCATTCAGGTAACTGCATTTTGAGGAAAAATGGCATTCAGATTTTCGCACTCAGTTTGTGTTGGGGGATATCAGCATATGGTTTGTTTTGGGGGTTTATTGCTGCTCTCCCTGCTCTTATCCATGCTAGGCTGCATGGATGCGCAGGGAGTTCTTGCCCAGAACAGAACCATACCGCCAATACAAACTCTATGCATTATCTATCATATTTGACGATAGTGGTCCTGACAGAAATCTAGCGTTAGCGTCAGTTCTGGCAGGTCACGTCAGTCAAGCTTGCATCAGCTGACTCCCAGGTGACTTGCGTCTACCTATAGGAATACGACGCCTATTACGGCATCTATATATAAGCTCCTCAGTATTATCAGCAGCTATTGCATTTCTCAGGAGCAAATTACCCTCCTCCATCCCCAGCTCCTCCTCTCTTCAGTCAGGATTGGCCTTATTATTTCCCCTGAATCAGACTAATTCTCGAAAAATGTGCATGTTAAATCATGACATTTAATGATATCTGCATGTTGGTCCTGTTCTGTTTACCCTGGGGGGTTTATTGCTGCTCTCCCTGCTCTTATCCATGCTAGGCTGCATGGATGCGCAGGGAGTTCTTGCCCAGAACAGAACCATACCGCCAATACAAACTCTATGCATTATCTATCATATTTGACGATAGTGGTCCTGACAGAAAAAGCTGTGTGATAAGCGATTGTTTTCAAAAAGTTGACGGATGCTTTGTCCTTACTTAATCATCAGGCGATCTCTTCTCGATGAACTGCCAATGAACTGATAAAGCCGCAAGATGCGTTATATAACAATAGATGGCGTTAATGCACAATGTTAGTTCGTGATCTGAAGACGCTGAAGACGAGCTTGTCAGAACGCAAAACGGAAAGTAGCTTGTAGCTTTTGGTCGCGCTACACCGATACTTGCTGGAAAATGTAGTTAACTACTGGAAAAGCTACACTGTTTTAAAAGTAGCTGAACTACATACAAGCCACTGAAAAATGTAGTTAAACTAGTAGCGCCGCTACATGTAGTTAACTACTCCCCAACACTGCAGGTTAGTAACGGACTAAAGTACAGTTTAGGTGGAGCAGTGGGGCACACCAACTGATATTTTAGAGCTCCAACTAGCACATTGGCATTAGTTAAGTATACTTAGACTGTGTAGGCTAATAATGGGTTTTTTTCCTTTTAGAGCAAGAGAGTGTTGCTAGATCAATCTAAACAGGGTGGGCCTCAACCTCTGGTTATGGTGAGATTATTCTAATTAAGTGTCTGTGGGTAAACTACTGCGTGATTATGTTAAGTTACCACTAGAGGAAGCTAAATTGGTCAGCCTGATTTTATGGTAATGGTCATGGCCCCTAGTTAAAAGTAATCTTACCTTAATTCGGTGTGTTCAGATCTATGGGGACTAAATAAACGTATTCTAGAATGAGCAAAGTGGGTACGGCCTCTAGAATATTAGTCATCGCCTGTCTAATGACCAAGACTGACGAGATTGTGCATATGAGATCGTATGCCCAGCCGGTGCGAGACTCACAGTGTTATTGTACTCGTTCATTCAGATTCCTATAAGAGTAAAGAGTTAAATAGAATAATCAAATGTATAGCTAAATTGTTATACAAATGACCAATAATCAGTAGACATTCTAAACTAAATTCAAGGTCATAATAAAATGGAGTCAGATAAAAGTTTACTTGGAATTAAACTACTTTGCCACACTGAAAAGACCGAACACGCAAGAAACATTCCCCGTCCTGTGGTAAACCGCCGTTGGACCGATTGGACAGGCCTTACAGAACACAAATTAAGATATTTTTGATGAAATCTGAGGGTTTCTGAACCACGCATAGGTAGCACTTGCACCTTTTGAGGTCCAGAAAGACATTGTTAAAATAGTCGACATGACTACAGTGGCATAAACACAGAAGCACTGCATTCACTATGTCAACTGCATATGACAACAGTTCAAATTGTTAAATAAATTTGTTTTTTTTGTTTTGTTTTTGCACACAAAAAGTATTATCAAATATCAAGGCTGAACCACTGCAGTCACATTGACCTTTTTAACGATCTCAAAAGGTGCAATGACGTTGCTGCCTATGTGTGGATCAGATGCCCTCAGATTTCATCAAAAAAATCTTAATTTGTGTTCAGAAGATGAATGAAGGTCTTTTAGGGGTTTGGAACAACATGAGGGTGAGTACTTAATGACAGTATTTTCATTTTTGGGTGAACTAACACTTTAAGGGGGTGTGTCTGCTGTGAGACTTCGGTGTAAAAGCCCACTGCTGTGATTGGCTGATATCTTTGCATATGAAATAGCTAAGTATTACATGTGGAACTCTCTCTAAACCTTTAAGCACATTTTTACTATTACAGCTCTCAAGGTTAACTAATCGTGAAAAGTGTTGATTATACAGTAGCATTACATTTATATCTATAGCATTATATTTAGATTGTGGCATGAAAGTTTGCAGTGATGAGCATATAGCCGATCATATGTTGTTGAGTGCATGAATGCAGCAATCTCATCGTTCTCAATTTCTGCACACTAACGAATGCTTTCATCATAACTAACAGTACAAACATAGTGTAAATAAGAGATTCATTGATTTTAACAGGAGTTTTGGCACAAGACCAGAACTCAGTCACTGATACACTTGCGCTGTTTGATTGACAGCTCCAGCAATTGAAAACTGAGCGTTCTTTGATCGCTTTCTATATATAATTTGATTACAGTTTAAATAACAGAATATTTTCATCCTACTAAGAGAAACAATGTGAAGTTGACCGTTTAGTCACTGGTTTGATTTACTGACAAAGAACATCTGACTGTACATGAATCATTAATATCAGAAATCACTGGTCACAGATCAGGCATTAGAATTAACACAGTTACTCACATGTTGTCGCATTACTGTCGAGTCCATATTGTAAAAGTCTGTTGGCAAATTGACCAAATAATTCACAGTGAAATGTACTAAATACAAATAAATAATGCTCAACTTAGACATTCACATTTTGCCATCCCCGAAACCATCTTTATCGCTTGCTAGCTCTAGTAACCCAGCATTAGCGTCTCTCTGTTACCTACTACATGGCATGCGTGATTCGGTGGGCAGGGCTAAAAAGGCAGTGATGTAGAAGCAGGTGTTGATCTTCCTCTGTGGAGGCAGTGTTTAGCCACACTATTATGTAATAAAGTGGCCAGTCCACAACCTGTCATTTTGGCAGATTGGCTTCAATAAGCTGTTAGACTAACAAGAAATATTTGAGTTCTGAATCTTACAGGATGTTTATATAATGCAATTATCTCTTATATGTCAAAAGACCAAAGGAATTTAGATTTTTCAGTTCATGACCCCAGCGGAATGACTTATCAACATTGATAATAAGTAAGGGATAATCCACGGCTAGCTGTGCATTAAATGTTTTTAATGCACGACATGGAGACAAAGAAACACCTGACACGAAGAGGACTGCATTCAGATCATTTAATGCATAGCTAATAGTGGATTATTCTGCTTATACCATGGTTATTTGCCAGCATTGACAAGTTAAAGTTGTCATTGATGATTGCAGCGCTAACATCAGCTACGACTCATTAGATAAGTGTCTCTCTACAAGCAATGAAGCTGTGAGTTGAATTACTTCAGAAACTAATTTTTTTTTTTATTATTTCTTATTATTGTATTTCTGATCAAATAAATGCAGCCTTGGTGAACATAAATCTTGTTTCAGAAACATTAAAAAAAAAATCTTACCAACCCCAAAGTTTTGAATGGTACTGTTTATAGTACGCTTGCCTTTGTAGAAGTCTGTTAACAGTAACCAGAGGCAAAAAGGGCACCACTGTAATTTTATTTGCCCTTTGACGTATGGGACACATTATGGGTCTCATTGTTTTTCTTGTAGACAAGGATCTAGGAGATCGAATATAACTGTCAGTCCGCCACACAAAGGCTCATTACTAAAAGAAATACACCTTCCTCAGTTTGTGGGACATTTTCTGCTGGGTAATTTATAGACTTGTGTATTCTGTAAGTTGTTTTTCCTGCACACAGGCTCATCACATGATTGGATGAGATGATCTCTGCTTCACATGTCATAGATCAGACGGCAATTTTTGCCTTTCATCACAGATGAAATGACACATAACAATGTCTTTGAGTGGTGGGTAGCATCAGCAGCCAAAGATCACCCTGCTGGAAAAACCAGGTCATAGCAGCCTCAGGTGGGTTGAGCTGTTTTTTTGTTGTTGTTTGGGGGGGCAATATGAATTGAAATATGGCATGTTTTTTAAGTCATCTAATCACCATGGATCCCCAGCAGCTCAGCCAAGGTGACCTAGTCAACTTAACCTAGTTGATCAATACCATCTTAGATCATCTTGAACCAATCAATGACCATAATTAAATAATTTAATCAGGATTTTCCAGCATGAAAGATACTTACTAGGCACTCTGTTGATGGCTCGCAGGGGCCTGAGCACTCGCACAGTCCGGATGGCTGACAGGCTGGCGTTATGACCATCCAGTGAATACTCCATCATCCTGGAGGAAGCAGAGCAGAGGAAATGTACTGCAAGCATCAGACACTAAAGGTCAATCTCTATAACCTTTCTTTCTGTCAATCTTAAGTGAGGATAATGAAAGAAAAGTGGTTTTAAAACAGAAGTCTTGATGCGTTCATCACTCGTGTCAAATTAAAGGTCATTTTAAACAACAAGGGGAATGTTTTTTAAATGGTTAATGAATCAGAGCGCTGGGAAATCTCACAGTAATTCTATTTCCCAACTGACGGCCTGTAAATTGAGCAGCAGGTCCCTATGGACCAGCTTTACCGTGGTGATAATGGCTGAATGCATGAGTGACAAGTGAGAAAAGAGACAGGATTCCTCACCCTGCCATGACAATGAAGAAGTCCAGGCGGTTCCATGTGTCACCAAGATAACACTTTGATCCAAATATCCCCAGGGCTATCATTTTAATGACCATCTCCACAGCAAAGAAGGCGAAGATACAGTCATCAAATGCCTGTGGACAAAAAAACCCACAATCATTTCTATCATATAGAAGGACAGACATTTTATGTACTGTAGGAGGCAGAACATGAGATGCGGGAAAACGTACTCGGTTTCTAACGTAACCTCGGTTCCCTGAGATACTTCACTCGTACTGCGTATGGGGAAAGGTCTCCTTTTCACCCGTTACTGAAGCCTTTTTCAATAACGCAGTGTAACTGCATCGTCATTGGTTCACTCATAGACAAGTTGTTGAACCAATGACAGCGCGGCATAGCTGCGCGGCCTATGGCGACAAAGCCCGAGAATATTCCCGCCGAAATGGGCGGGGTAGCTATATAAGCAGGCGCATCGCCATAGGATTTCAGGTCATTCGACTGAAGCGACAACACTGAAGCCGCAGCCTCGTGGCACGGCATGTGACGCAGTACTCGTTCCGTATCTCAGGGAACCGAGGTTACGTTAGTAACCGAGTACGTTCCCTTTGGATACTTCACTCGTACTGCGTATGGGGAACGAATTCAACCGCGCCGTGCCACGGCAGGGAACGACTGGACTTGTCTTGGACACCGCGAGGGAACCAGAGGACAAGTGAGAAGGCCGGAGCCGTCGAACCCTCGTTACACTACCAAAAGGGGAGTTAACTCCCAGAGTGGCATGAAGCGGAGCTCAATAGAGGCCGCTGGATCATACCGAGAGGACCAGAGCTTGTAAGGTCGGGACGTCCAAATGATAAAATCTGACAAAAGTGGACGGCGAGGACCAGCCGGCTGCCTCACAGATGTCTTTAATCGAAACTCCACTAGACCAGGCCCAAGAGGAAGCCATTCCTCTAGTGGAGTGGGCTCTAACTCCTATGGGGCAATTGAAGCCCATAGAGAAGTAACAAAGAGTAATAGCGTTGACTATCCAACGCGCAAGACGTTGCTTTGAGACCGAAGACCCTTTGGTGCGGCCACCAAAGCAGATAAAGAGCTGATCGGATTGCCAGAAAAGCTGTGATCGCTCAACGTAGGTCCTTAATGCCCTGAGGGGGCAGAGCAATTCCAGCTCTCGCTCATCCGACAAGGGAGGAAGCGCTGAGAGGGAAATGACCTGTGCTCTGAATGGAGTCGAGAGCACCTTAGGGACGTAGCCATGCCTAGGTTTTAGAACAACCTTGGAGTCGTTGGGCCCGAACTCAAGGCATGCAGGGCTCACGGAGAGGGCCTGCAAGTCGCCAACATGCTTAACCAATGCTAGTGCAAGTAGCAGAGCGGTTTTGAGTGTCAGTGGCTCAAAGGGAGGCCCTTTGAGAGCTCTGAGGACCAAAGAGAGGTCCCAGGTGGGAACGGTGAGAGGACGAGGTGGATTCAATCGCCTAGAACCTCTAAAGAAACGCACCACAAGGTTGTTTCGTCCCACTGACTGGCCACCGATAGGAGCGTGAAACGCTGCAATGGCTGCTACGTAAGCTTTGAGCGTTGAAGGGGTGCGACCCAGTTCTAAACGCTCCTGGAGGAAAGACAGTATCAGAGATACATCACACTCCACTGGGTCTATGTTGCGTGCAGAGCACCAGCCAACAAAGACAGACCATTTCTGGGCGTAGAGGCGTCTCATGGATGGAGCTCTCGCCTGAGAGATGGTATTCAGCATGTCCCCGGGGATGTTAACAGGCTCCCATTGAGGGACCAGAGGTGCAGAGCCCAGAGTTCTGACTGGGGATGCCAAATCGTCCTGTTCGCCTGAGAGAGGAGGTCCCGTCTCAGGGGGATCGGCCACGGAGCTTGAACAGCTCTGAGGACCAAACTTGGCTCCTCTAGAGCAGGGCCACCAGGAGGACTCTGTGCTTGTCTTCCCTGATTCGTCTGACGATCTGCGAGATCAGAGCAATCGGGGGAAAAGCATAAAGGAGGGTGCTGGGCCAGACGTGAGTTAGCGCATCGTTCGAGAAATAAATTGGGCAGTGAGAGTTGTCTTCTGAGGTGAAGAGGTCTACCTCTGCCTTCCCAAAGAACTCCCAGATTGTAAGAACCGTCTGGGGGTGGAGCATCCACTCGTCTGAGGGGACATTGCTCCGAGATAGCATACCTGCTACCAAGTTTGTTCTCCCGGGTATGTGAGTCACTCTGAGTGACTGAAACCTCGGTAATGCCCATTCCAGAAGACGCTTCGCCAGAGCGCATAAGCGGCTGGACGAAAGACCACCCTGGTGATTTATGTATGACACCACTGTCATGCTGTCCGACTGGACTTAAGACGTGGCGTCCCGTCAGGTGTGCCTAAAACACGTGAAGGGCTCGAATCACTGCCAACATCGAGGCAGTTGATGTGCAGATGGCTTTTTTCGTGAGACCATGAGCCGAAGGCCGGTCTGCCCTTGCAAAGAGCACCCCAACCTGTGTTGGATGCATCTGTTGAGAGCACCGTCCTTCTGGACACCGCCTGTAGGGGTACACCTTGACAACCATACAGGGTTCATCCAGGGTTTCAGAGCTGTCAAACAGGCCTGACTGACCCGAGACACAGTCGGCCGTGCCGCCAGGCGTGAGGAGGGACCTGGAACTTCAACCAGTATTGCAGAGGCCACATCCAAAGAAGGCCGAGCTGCAGAACCGGGAAGGCAGAAGCCATCGGCCCTAGCATCCTCTGGAAGTACTTCAGAGGGAGATAGGCTCTGTTCCTGACCGATGCCGCGAGCTGCTGAATGGCCAGAGACACTACTGGTGATACTACAGCTGTCATACGGGCTGAGTCAAAGACTGCACCCAGGAACATTATACGTTGGCTGGGGAACAGTGAGCTATTGGCAAAGTTGACCCTGAGACCCAGGCACTCCATGTGACTGGGCTAGGATGAGCTAGTCGTCAAGATAATTGAGAACCCGGATTCCCAACTGTCTCAGTGGGGAAAGCGCTGCGTTCATGCACTTGGTAAAAGTGCGAGGAGCTAGGGACAGCCCGAATGGAAGGACTGTATATTGGTAAGCCACATCCTCAAATGCGAATCTCAAGAATCGCCTGTGATGGGGGGGCTATCTGGATGTGAAAGTATGCATCTTTCAGGTCCAGCAAGCAGAACCAGTCCCCGAGGTAAACCTGCGTGAGGATCTGCTTCAGCGTTAACATCTTGAACTTCTGTCTCATGAGGGAAAGGTTCAGGAATCTGAGGTCTAAGATGGGTCTGAGACCGCCATCACTCTAGGGGATGATGAAGTAATGGCTGTAATCGCTCTCTGAGGGAGAGACTATTTCTATAGGCCCCTTCTCTAACAGAGACATCACTTCAGCTCGGAGGACGTGAGCGTCGTCTGCGTTTACTGAAGTGGGAAGCACCCCGCCAAAACGCGGGGGTCTGCGAGCAAACTGGAGCGAGTAGCCTTGAGATATTATCCCCAGAACCCACTTGATACTCCGGGGATGGCCTGCCAGGCCCACGTGACAAGGGGTTGAATGGCGGCGGGTGGCGGGCCGCTGGGAGGGGGCCCGCACACCAGCTAGTTTTTAGAAATGCTCACGCATCCTCATGAACGTGGCTTGCGGGGTGAAACTCAGCAAACAGATATATGCTTCTTGGAAAAAATATACATCATGAGTCCCACCTGAGTCAGGGGAGAGCATCAAGATATATTCAGCCGAGCGGTGTCGGAAGTGAGACCGCTCTTCCTCAATGAACATGGCTTGCAGGGCAGAGCCAGCAAGTCACATGAACAGAGGTCCAGCATAATGAGCATGTTAGTTCCACCAAGCACGAGTGAGCATTGAGCTCGCTTTCAGTGAGCGCATACATCCTCATGAACGTGGCTTGCAGGGGCAGGGCCGGCAAACGCCACGCAGAGAGACTGGAATAAATATGCTACATTGACTGATATACTGAATATATATATAACATAGGTCTCACCTGAGACGGCTGAAAGTGTCGTTATATTTCTCAAAGAACGCGGTTTGCAGGGCAGAACCTGCAAGCAACGCGCTGAGAAATTCAGCAAACTCGGCAGAAATACACTGTATCAACTGAAATATGTATATAACATATGTCTCACCCGTGACAGGGGGAGAGCGACATGTTATATTTCTCAATGAATGCGGCTTGCGGGACGGAACCGGCAAGCAACGCATAGAGAAACTCAGCGCAAACAGCAGAATCAGCTTCATTAATAGAGTATAAAAACATGTTTTTCGCCCGAGTCGGGGGAGAACGTCACGTCATATTTCTCAATCGACGCGGCTTGCGGGGCGGAACCGGCGAGCGACGCGCATTGAGATAAGGAAAAATACATGGCGAGCAACGCGTAGAGAAGACTCAGAAATATGCTCCATTAAATTAAGCATATAACAGGTTTCTCACCCAAACTAGGGAAGAAAGGCATGTCATATTTCTGAACTAACGCGGCTCGTGGGGGAGGGACCGGCGAGCGTCGCGCATTGAGATAAGGAGAAATACACTCACTCAGAAAGAAAATGTATCATGAGTCTCCCCTAAGTCAGGGGAGAGCATCATGTCAAATTCAGCTAAGAGTGAGCTCGCTCTCGTGCTCCCGAGTGAGAGCACGCATCCTCAACGAACGCGGTTTGCGGGGGAGGACCCGGCAAATGACGCGTTCGGAGAGACAGCGTTTGAAGCAAACGCCAGCGAGAAAGTAGAAAAATAAGCTCTGTACTCACCTGACGGAAGACGGCAGGAGATGAGCTGAATGCTCTCAGATGCTGAAGGCGGCACGAGGGCGGCGCGGTGAACAGCTGCTAGAGAGCGAAGATCCGCGGAGCGAGGGGCTCTGCATGTGCCACAGCTGTGGCGCGGCATTGAGGCAACGGCGCTGCCGTGAAAACGGCGATTGTAGCTCTTTTACAGCGGCGAGAGCCGCTGGGAAAGCTCTTTAGAAAGCGGCGTTAAGTCGCGGGAAATGCTCTTTAAACGCCGGATGGCGGCCGGAAGCGGGCGGCTCGAGAGCGGCGCTCGAGGCGGCAGTCTGCGAGGGCGCCGGCGCTGTCTTCATTCGGCAGTCTCAGCTCAGTCCGCTGCGGGAGCCTCTTCGACGGCGGCGAGAACTTCTCCCAGGCGAGCTTCTTCCAGGCGGCGAAAGCTTCAGCCGGAAATCAGCGAAGAGCGATATGAAGTCGTCGCTTAAGGAGAGAAAACTGAAATCCTATGGCGAAGCGCCTGCTTATATAGCTACCCCGCCCATTTCAGCGGGAATATTCGCGGGCTTTGTCGCCATAGGCCGTGCAGCTATGCCGCGCTGTCATTGGTTCAACAACTTGTCTATGAGTGAACCAATGATGATGCAGTTACACTGCGTTATTGAAAAAGGCTTCAGTAACGGGGAAAAAGGAGACCTTTCCCCATACGCAGTACGAGTGAAGTATCGAAAGGGAACAATTATATTTCATCATAAATTTTCCTCCCATCTATTTTTTTCCATCACCATGTCCCTTTAGAGGCTCTGTACAGGCAATGAACTACAAAAGGGCCTATATAAATTTGGGCACCATTTGAGCGTTTTACAAGTAGAGAGTGAGAAGATCAGCTATGATTCATGTTGTGTAGTATTTTCAGCTTTGGCCTCAGCCGACCCGATCTCCTAAATCCTGCTGATGCTGATGTCAGGCTCTTCTGGACATAAAAATTTCCCACAGTACCATATACGTACACAACCCAGCTCACTGGTGGGAGCGTGGGCAGGATTACAGAGAATTACAAAACTAAAGAAGCAAAATGCTTCAGTCTCTGATATCTGGCAAAGGTTCCAGTGACCCCTAAACCTGTGCGTGCCACAAAACATGGGCTAAACGCCAACTCCATAGTGGGACAGTCCTAAAAACAGACATTGGACACAAAAATAATAAAACAAACAAATAAAATAAAGGGTAACGAATCATTTTAAGACTAATGGAAACAAAAAGAACAAATTCATTTAGATGTATAGTGGCCCCCAAAATTATTTTGGACATATAATCCACACCAGTGTTATTTTAGTATCATACTAAAGTATCATTAGTATCATATTGTAGTTTTTATTAATATAATATAATATAATACATTTTTTCTTTATATTTTTGTTATAATTTTGTTGTGCATTTTTATTTTAATGTTTTTTAAAATGTCTATATAGTTTTTGATCATTTTATTTCAGTTTTAGTATATATCGTTAAACTAGATGTTTATGTTAATGTTGCCTTGCCAGCTACCTGAAATAAAATAAGTTATATTTTTTATATTTTAATAAAAGACAAAAATGTATTTTTTATTGCTTTAGTATTAGTTTATTAACTATACCCTGATGCGCGCACACACACACACACACACACACACACACACACACAAATGTCATGAATGTTCAAATGATGAAAAATATGGATACATTGATTAAAGATAAAAAATTAAACATGGACCATGTTAGTGGAACATGTAATGAACCAGGGATGTTATTCTAGGTCACCTGTTATTTTAGGAACTTCATACATCCACTAAAAATCACCTTGAAACTAGTTTGAAATAATGGTTCAGAAATGTGAAGCTAGTTCTGAGAAAAGCTCTAGCGACATTTGATTGCAGAGGCCATTTGGTTTGATGCTATTTTATGCAATTTAATATCAACAGTTTAAAGCATCCTAAATCTTTTACGGAATGATGTCTGAAGGAACATTATCCTATTATGAGCTATCAGAGTCCATCTCTCATAGCATAATGGAGCGAGACTCACCTGTAAGATGATACACCACTCAGACTGGCACTTGAGGTCCTCACATGGCTGGAACATGCCCAGAGTCACACAGTTCAGTAGAATCACCAGCATGCTCACATGCTCAAACCATGTGCACAAGAGTCAAGGGAAAACATCACAGAGGTTTCTGGATTGTGTTCAGACAATTGCAAAGAAATATTTCTCTATGGAACATAAAGATACATAGATAGTAAACAACGATATTGATTTTGTTGATCCCATACTTAGAGGAAATGAGTTTAACAAACCAGAGCAAACACCACCATGAATTTGCAAATTGTTCCTTCCTTCTAAATGCATTTTAATTAAACTTCTAAAGAATGATTAAAAAGTGCAAAGACTATTATTTACAGATGAAATAAATTAAGTTTAACATTTTTTTCTTTTTTAAATTTAGTTATTTGGTTTCCTCAAGGCCAAAACACAAACACAGGGGTAAAATTAAATTAAAATAAATTAAAATTAGTTAAAGGTCTGGATATGTCTTAGAAGTTCAACAAACCATTGGCACTAATGAAATTAAATGGTAAAAGCCAAGACATGTAAAAAAAAAAAAAAAAAAAAAATATGCATGTATATTTAGAAATCAATGTTACACATGATCGTTCAAAGTTTTGGGGTGGGTTAGATTTTTGAAAGAAGATTCAAATGCTCATCAAGGCCATATTTATTTGTTCAAAAATACATTAAAATTGTAAAATAAAGAACAGTATTATTGTGAAAAAACATTTGTATTGTAAAATATTTTTTACAATTTAAAATAACTGTATTCTATTTGAATATTTTAAAATGTAATTTCTTCCTGTAATGGCAAAGCATCATTACTCCAGTCTTCAGTGTCACATGATCCTTCAGAAATCAATTTAAAATGGTGATTATAAATGTATTTTGATCAATTTAATGCATCCTTGCTGAATTAAAGTATTAATTTATTTAAAAAAAAAAATTTACTAACCCCAAACTTTTGAACAGTTGTGTATAAAGGGTCGACATGCAAAAGAGTTACAGTAAAACATTTCTATTGTTTTATCACCAGTGGAGAACTAATGTGAAATACATCAATAAACTATACAGCCATAGCAGCCATATCAAGGATCCAAGCAGGCATAAAATGTTCTTCTCACTGCTTATCTGCTGAAATATTTAGTTAGTGCAATAGAAACAGGGTTATGTCTATTTCAGCTACACGACTATTGGTTCCACTGCTGTCTGAGATGTCAGATGTCATAAGAACCGTCAGTGACGAGGCCGAAACAAGCTGCTGCTGCTGTCACCAAGCATGACCTATCAGCACCTCCATTGGCGCTGTCCGCTACACTGAAGATCATGACCAACATGTCCATTATGACCAGCGGCCGTCACACATCTACGCACACCACAAATCAGCACCAATACCACCCACAAGCCCCTGTGGATCCTGATGTTCTCGAGACCATTTCTGATCATCTGGCTCTATTCATACACAATCTTTAAAACATCCGAGCTTAAACCCTCCAAGGACACAATCAGCTTTCTGACAAGGGCTCCGCAACTCAAGTTTTATGCAGGTCATCATCTAAATGGGGCAAATGATGGGCACTTGCTATGCAATACACAAATGAG
Source organism: Ancherythroculter nigrocauda (assembly GCA_036281575.1). Classification (NCBI taxonomy): domain Eukaryota; kingdom Metazoa; phylum Chordata; class Actinopteri; order Cypriniformes; family Xenocyprididae; genus Ancherythroculter; species Ancherythroculter nigrocauda. The sequence continues at coordinate 38,373,757 of VTFQ01000001.1, forward strand.
AAATTTGAATAGTGCTCATTTCCATAAGCCATCACAGAGCTTTGGATTGTGGGTATCATAACGTTGTGTTCCCTTACAATGACTGAAATCAGGTGCTGATGATGAACCCTGAGGATTTTCAAGTCACCGTGCCTCTGTTGGAGCTTCACAAACAACGGAAAAGGTATAAAGAAAAAAGAACAGAAAGAAAAAAAATCATAAGGATTTCTATTCAACTGGCACACAATGAAAATTAGAATTGGACATGATTTCCCAAGATGGACAGTGGCCGCCTGGGGGCCGTGGTAAATCAGGATATGGAGTACTTTGATTAGTGTTTCTTAGATGCTGGACCAGAGATCACGTCTCAGTCATGCATCCAAGCTGATCCAGGTCCCAAATCCCACTTCATAACTTGCTCAAAGATGGTTACGCTTTCCAGGGAAAAGCGGGAAATGGAGTGGACTTTAATAAGCCATGCCAGAGGTTAGGAGACCCGAAGGGCACACAGAGTAGTTAGGGTCATGGTAAAAGACATGTTGTAATTCCCACTCACAGTCTACAGTCTGAATGCCTTAAATTGATAATCAGTCACGTCATAAATAATGGTCTATTCTGTTAAAATGAACTGGCCAAGTTTATCAGCTCTACGGTCTATCCATCCCCTTAAAAGGTAAATGGAAATGCATTACTGCTAAAATAAGATTTTTCCAACCACCAGTCAAGCCAAATCAAGGGAGGAGACAAAATGTCATGGAAACCCAACCATTGTGAAGATGGTTTTCTTCTTTCTACTCTTTGATTATTTCACCATTCTTCCTCCTTTTCTACTATTCTTCCCCCTTTATTACTATTCTTGTAATTATTCACTGACAAGATGCTACAATAAATACATTGCTTCATAATACTTTGCACTAGTGTTAATTTCGTTAACGAAATCTATGATGAAAAATGTTCGTCAACAAAGTTTTTTCCCCTGACTAAGACGAGACAATGACAAGACGATAATAAGGCCATTAAACAATAACTGTGACTATATCAACATGCAATAATGTTGACAAAAAAAGACGAGACTAAAATGTACTTAAAAGAATGAAAACTTTACCAAAAACTTTTTTATTTTTGTTGAAAAAAGGAGCCAAAATATTTCAGACAGCTGTACAAGACTCTATTAGGCGAGCGTTCATGCTTGCGGTTGCCAGATATCAAGACCTCAAATCCCCCAATCAGAGCTTTTCTGTTAAATGGTTACGTGCTCTGCTTCTTGCAATCTGGCAACCATTCGCATGCACTCGCTGCGGAGGTGCCATGATCTGAAAACACAGACAGTACTGTACAAGTTCAGCGATCTCCATTTGAGGTATTCTGCTTAAATGAAAGTGTTGTTCAGCCAGTCTGTGTTCTGTCATGGATCTCGACTGTATTGTTTGTGATTGTAGTTGCTGATTGTTCTTACGCAACCTCTATGTGGCAATATGTAGTCTTTTTTGCCATTGTTTTAATAGAGAAACATTAATGCAACTTGGAATTACTATAAGGAATTTCTTTGTTATAATATTTTAAAGAGTAGGTTTTTGTTTTACCAGTTCCCTTTCATGGGAACATCGACGCTGCGTAAGCGCTTTGGGAACGCCTCTGTGTGTTACGTCTTGAAGCACTCGTGAAATCGAACCAATAGTGTGACGGGACGTCAGAGCGGGTGACGTCACGGACCAGGAAACTATAAAGCACCCTTGAGAACAAAGAACGCCAGCTTCTGAAGTCTTCAGCAGCGCTCTGTGTTATCGTGTGTCTTATTTGGTGTTGTCTGTCCCTTTATATCTACACAGCAAACAAAATATCTCTTCGTCCGAGGACAAGAGTATTTTAGTTCACCAAGCACATATAATATATACATATATATATTGTGAGACACAAATGGCGAGTTCAAGCAAGCAACAGTTTGTTAAGTGCGTTCATCCCTGCCCTCGCTTCATCACGGGCGGGGATACACACGAGATGTGCGTTGCTTGTTTGGGAGTGGAGCATGCACAGGCAGCTCTCGAGGGAGCTGTCTGTGTACATTGTGAAAAACTGACGCTCCGTACACTCCGCTCACGCCGCGCGTTCTTTGACAAGAATAAAGAGGGCGCCGCGGCGAGTGTTCCCCAGGGTTCGGGTCCCGCTGCTGCCGAGGCACAGCGGCGGCTTCAGTCCTGGGGTTCACAGATGGATCTGGCGGAGGGGCTAGAGACGGGTCCTGCCCTATCTCAGCCTTCACCCGCCAGACCCAGTGTCTCTCCCCTGGCTGCGGAAGCACGCGCTGCGGTTTCTTCCCCCAGGGTAGAGGCACCTGCACCGGCGCTTCACTTATCCAGCTCCGAGGAGATGGATGTAGCGAGCGTCGGGGCTGGAGAGGAGGACCCGCCATCCTCATCTCCAGCTCATGAGGAGCTTTTAGATGTTGTGACTCGGGCGGTGGCAAAGTTAAAAATAGAAAAAAAAAAGCTCAAACTACCAGCTATCTAGGGGTAGTTTGGAATTCCACGACGATGCAGGCACATCTGTCTCCTGCCCGGGTGAATTCTATTCTCTCAACCGTGAAAGGGGTGAAATTAGGCCAGTCACTCACTGTAAAACAGTTTCAGAAACTGTTAGGTCTGATGGCAGCCGCTTCCAACGTGATACCTTTTGGTCTGCTGCACATGAGACCGTTACAGTGGTGGCTCAGAACCAGGGGGTTTTCTCCGAGGGGAAATCCTTTTCGCACAATCAAGGTCACGCGGCGATGCCTTCGTGCCTTGGCAGTGTGGAAGAAACCCTGGTTTCTGTCCCAAGGTCCTGTGTTGGGGGCTCCTTGTCGTCGCAAAATGCTAACGACGGATGCGTCTCTCACAGGCTGGGGGGCGATCATGAGTGGTCGCTCAGCTCAGGGTCTTTGGGGGGACCATCATCGTTCCTGGCACATAAATCAGCTGGAGATGATGGCGGTATTTCGAGCACTCAAATACTTCCTCCCAGACCTAAGGGGCCATCACGTGTTAGTTCGTACAGACAACATGTCGGTGGTCTCCTATATCAACCATCAGGGGGGTCTGAGGTCTCGCCAGCTGTGCAAATTATCACATCAGATCCTCCTATGGTCCCAGGGGAAATTTCTCTCTCTGAGAGCAGCTTATATCCCGGGACATCAAAATGTGGGGGCAGACATCCTGTCGAGGCAGGGGCCGAGGCCCGGGGAATGGAGGCTCCACCCCGAGGTGGTGGAGCTGATATGGAAGAATTTCGGTCGCGCAGAAGTCGACTTGTTTGCCTCGAAAGAGACGTCTCATTGCCCGTTGTGGTATTCTTTGACCCATCCAGCCCCTCTGGGGCTGGATGCTATGGTACAGACGTGGCCGAGGCTGCGTCTGTACGCATTTCCCCCGATCGCTCTGCTCCCCGGAGTTCTGGAGAGGGTTCGACGGGACGGGGTCCGTCTAATATTGGTAGCCCCGTTCTGGCCGACCCGGATATGGTTCACGGATCTAGTATCCCTCTTAGAAGGCTCCCCCATGGAGATTCCAATCAGGCAGGACCTTCTGTCTCAAGCGGGTGGCTCAATAGTTCACCCCCGCCCGGAGATATGGAAACTGTGGGCCTGGCCCCTGAGGGGGCCGAGCTCATAGAATCCGGTCTCTCAACCGAGGTTGTAGAGACCATTCTCCACTCCAGAGCTCCATCCACGAGAAAACTTTATGCGTATAAGTGGAAGCTGTTTGCTACTTGGTGTAGCCGACTACAGGTGGATCCGTTCCACTCCTCCATCAGTCATGTACTGCAATTTCTCCAAGAAAAATTCTCGGATGGTTTAACCCCTTCTACATTGAAGGTATATATTGCAGCGATTTCTGCTTATCACGCTAAAATAGAAGGCGTTTCTGTGGGTAGAAACCCTTTAGTCATACGTTTTCTCCGTGGTACTCAGAGGCTGAGGCCTGTGGTACGCACAAAAACTCCGTCCTGGGACCTAGCCATTGTGTTGGAAGGGTTAGCTGCGGCTCCCTTTGAACCTTTGGAAGAAGTGTCTGAGAAGTTTCTCACTTTGAAAACCATATTTCTTCTGGCCATAACATCTCTCAAAAGAATTGGAGATTTACAAGCACTATCCGTTGCTCCTTCATGTCTAGACTTTGCACCTGGAATGGTCAAAGCTTTTCTGCATCCGAGACCTGGGTATATTCCCAAGGTCCCTACAAGTGTCCCGGGGCCGATTGTGCTGCAGGCCTTTTGTCCTCCACCTTTTGCAAATGCGGATCAGGAAAAACTAAATCTGCTCTGCCCAGTGAGGGCTTTAGATGCTTACGTCCACAGAGCTGCCCTGTGGCGAAAATCTGAACAATTATTTGTATGTTACGGATCTCCTAACAAAGGAGGTCCGGCGTCCAAGCAGAGAATGAGTAAGTGGGTGGTCGAGGCCATCTCGCTTGCCTATGAGTCTTCCGGGCAGCCTTCTCCATTGGCTGTCCGGGCGCATTCCACCAGGGGTATGGCTGCCTCAAAGGCTTTGATGTCAGGGGTTCCCCTCAATGACATATGTGAGGCTGCTGGGTGGTCGTCTCAGCATACCTTTATTAGGTTCTATAACCTTGATTTGGGCTCCACTCCAGGGTCCTCAGTACTGTCGTCCTGAAGAGATAACAGACATGCATTTGGTCCTATGGCCTAGTTGGGATAGCGTTCCCAAAGCGCTTACGCAGCGTCGATGTTCCCATGAAAGGGAACGTCTCGGGTTACATCTGTAACCCTGGTTCCCTGAATAAGGGAACGAGACGCTGCGTAGCTTAGCCATACTCCCAGCACGCCTGTGAGCGTCTGCTTCATCCCTATTTCAGAAGCTGGCGTTCTTTGTTCTCAAGGGTGCTTTATAGTTTCCTGGTCCGTGACGTCACCCGCTCTGACGTCCCGTCACACTATTGGTTCGATTTCACGAGTGCTTCAAGACGTAACACACAGAGGCGTTCCCAAAGCGCTTACGCAGCGTCTCGTTCCCTTATTCAGGGAACCAGGGTTACAGATGTAACCCGAGACGTTTTCATAATGTACAAACACGATTCCAAAAAAGTTGGGACACTGTACAAATTGTGAATAAAAAAGGAATGCAATAATTTACAAATCTCATAAACTTATATTTTATTCACAATATAATATAGATAACATATCAAATGTTGAATGTGAGACATTTTGAAATGTCATGCCAAATATTGGCTCATTTTGGATTTCATGAGAGCTACACATTCCAAAAAAGTTGGGACAGGTAGCAATAAGAGGCTGGAAAAGTTAAATGTACATATAAGGAACAGCTGGAGGACCAATTTGCAACTTATTAGGTCAATTGGCAACATGATTGCGTATAAAAAGAGCCTCTCAGAGTGGCAGTGTCTCTCAGAAGTCAAGATGGGCAGAGGATCACCAATTCCCCCAATGCTGCGGCGAAAAATAGTGGAGCAATATCAGAAAGGAGTTTCTCAGAGAGTTACTGCAAAGAGTTTGAAGTTATCATCATCTACAGTGCATAATATCATCCACAGATTCAGAGAATCTGGAACAATCTCTGTGCATAAGGGTCAAGGCCAGAAACCATACTGGATGCCCATGATCTTCGGGCCCTTAGACGGCACTGCATCACATACAGGAATGCTACTGTAAATGAAATACTTCCAGAAAACATTGTCGATGAACACAATCCACCGTACCATTCGCCGTTGCCGGCTAAAACTCTATAGGTCAAAAAAGAAGCCATATCTAAACATGATCCAGAAGCGCAGGCATTTTCTCTGGGCCAAGGCTCATTTAAAATAGACTGTGGCAAAGTGGAAAACTGTTCTGTGGTCAGACGAATCAAAATTTGAAGTTCTTTTTGGAAAACTGAGACGCCATGTCATCCGGACTAAAGAGGACAAGGACAACCCAAGTTGTTATCAGCGCTCAGGTCAGAAGCCTGCATCTCTGATGGTATGGGGTTGCATGAGTGCGTGTGGCGTGGGCAGCTTACACATCTGGAAAGGCACCATCAATGCTGAAAGGTATATCCAAGTTCTAGAACAACATATGCTCCCATCCAGACATTGTCTCTTTCAGGGAAGACCTTGCATTTTCCAACATGACAATGCCAGACCACATACTGCATCAATTACAACATCATGGCTGCGTAGAAGAAGGATCCGGGTACTGAAATGGACAGCCTGCAGTCCAGATCTTTCACCCATAGAAAACATTTGGCGCATCATAAAGAGGAAGATGCGACAAAGAAGACCTAAGACAGTTGAGTAACTAGACAAGAAATAGACAAGAATGTATTAGACAAGAATGGGACAACATTCCTATTCCTAAACTTGAGCAACTTGTCTCCTTAGTCCCTAGACGTTTGCAGACTGTTATAAAAAGAAGAGGGGATGCCACACAGTGATAAACATGGCCTTGACCCAAATTTTTTGAGATGTGTTGATGCCATGAAATTTAAAATCAACTTATTTTTCCCTTAAAATGATACATTTTCTCAGTTTAAACATTTGATATGTCATCTATGTTGTATTCTGAATAAAATATTGAAATTTGAAACTTCCACATCATTGCATTCTGTTTTTATTCACAATTTGTACAGTGTCCCAACTTTTTTGGAATGAGGTTTGTAGACAGGGCAAGTATATATCTAAAGTCCTTGGTATTTATTTAGTTTAGGCTATAATTGATAGGCTTTAATAAATCTCTACACTAGAGGTACAATAAACCATGCATACAAATCGATATTCTGTTGATTTCAGCTTATTGGTGAAAAAGCAACTTCTGATGAAATGTAAAAAATAAATTTCCCAAATGACAACAATAATTGTAATTAAAAATTGAGCAAAATAATATATATTTTAATCATTTTAACCACTATACAGTATGACAAAAAAAATAAAAAATTTCAGGTTTTTTGACAAATACAAAGTTCAAAAGAACAGCATTTATTTGACTTGGAATTGTTTTATAACAAAGTCTTTATTGTCATTTTTTACTGACCCCAAACGTTTGAACAATATTGTACATCAGGAACATGACTTGCTACTTGATAGTCTGTCAGTATCAGGGGAGGGACATTCTTATTATAGAGAGCATCTGATTGGTCAAAAACCTGTGTAATGCAGGATGAGTTTTCAATATTTCTTGTCCATTTTCCCTGTAGTAAAATATTAAGTGTGTATGTGATAAAAGTCATTTTTAGCAATTGATTTAAATGTTATTGTGAATGATAGCACTCTTCTCTAGGATTTGTCTCTTGCCACATACAGCAATATGATTTCATTGTCTGTATTCTGAGTGAGTTTAAAATCATAGTTTGGTTGATAATTGTTCATCTTGTTCATGACATGATACATTGCCATATACAAACACTTCCCCTGCACAATGTGAATTTTAGCAGCAAGAACTGATTCCTTGTCAAAACAGATCTTATTTTTACAATCAACAGATCTTGTATGTGACGAGATTTTCCAAAGTTATGGGTATTAGGGAATCAGCAGCATGAACGCCTACTAGCGTCCAACAATACAGCGACCTGGTGACCTGCAGTGTGAACGGTGCAATACATTCATTTCATTCGTTTCTTTACACAGCAACAACACAGAAAACTTGGCTCATCTGAGTGTTTTTTCACCCGAAGCCCTCCAGTTATTGTCTTCAGATAGCTCTAGCAATGGGGCTTATAGCAGTAATTTACTGGGCTTTCTGCAACATCACAGAAAAGTTGCACGACTTTGATGGCTAGATGGAATGGTGTTTGTGCAAGAGATTTTCTGTCCTTGAAATACTCATCCTGCCAACTAAGTGGGACACAGCCACGGCAGACTGGCTCCTTTATCACGCTCTCTAGTGAACATCTGCCATATGGCTGTGTTGCAAAATGTGTCTGTGTGTTAGAACAAACCTTCAGCATCTCTTTTCTGAGGAAGCTGCAGCTACCACCCTAATTGAAACCCACTAACATGCAAATGCATGACTCACTGGAAAACTATTGAGTTTGGAAATCACACTTTAAGCCTAAATCCCTGTTATTCTAGCAGTTGGCATCGTGTCGCTGAATAAATAAGGCATTTAGTTGGCATTTAAAGCAATAGTAATAAGACATAATTAACAGAGGTGTTCATTTACACATTCTAGGTGCTAATGTGGGTTTTTGGCACTGCTGTTCAGATTATCAGCAGCAGCTCCTTTGTTTTGTTTTTTTCTCTGATATGTGCCTATATTATAACAGCGTGACACTTTGGTAAAAACAATATACAAAAGATTGTTATGAGTTTTTTAAAAGTATATGCGTGTAATTTTTGCTTCATTTTTGATTTCTCCCAGTGAACAGATACTTTTGAATCAGTTGACTCAAACATTTATTCTGATTCATTCACTGATTCGTTCACTGAACTTTTCTGCAGACTACATCATTGCCCCAGTAGGTGGCAATAAGCACGACTTAATTTGGATACATTAAAGGGTTAGTTCACCCAAAAATGAAAATTATGTCATTAATGACTCACCCTCATGTCGTTCCAAACCCGTAAGACCTCCTTTCATCTTCGGAACACAGTTTAAGATATTTTAGATTGAGTCCGAGAGCTTTCTGTCCCTTCATTGAAAAAGTATGTACGGTATACTGTCCATGTCCATAAAGGTAATAAAAACATCATCAAAGTAGTCCATGTGACATCAGTGGGTTAGTTAGAAGTTTTTGAAGCATCTAAAATACATTTTGGTCCAAAAATAACAAAAACTACGACTTTATTCAGCATTGTATTCTCTTCCGGGTCTGTTGTTCATCCGGGTTCACGACTCGGGTTCAGTGAACCGCAGCGCACTGCTGACGTAAGACGCTGCTGACGTGTTATTTGGTGCGCCAGAGTTTCGTTTACAGGCTGAGGGAGACGCACGCTGTATTCAAGCTATTTTTTAAAATGGTGCATAAGTGTGCATGTTGCGGATGTCCTAATCGCCAAAAACAACGACGTAAAAGTGCATTACCAACGCCGACAGATGAAAGGATTCAATGGAATCAATTCAATGGAAAGGATTCCGGAAGAGAATACAATGCTGAATAAAGTCGCATTTTTTATTATTTTTGGACCAAAAACTATATAAGATGCTTCAAAAACTTCTAACTAACCCACTGATGTCACATGGACTACTTTGATGATGTTTTTATTACCTTTCTGGACATGGACAGTCTACCGTACATACATTTTCAATGGAGGGACTGAAAGCTCTCGGACTAAATCTAAAATATCTTAAACTGTGTTCCGAAGATGAACGGAGGTCTTACGGGTTTGTAATGACATGAGGGTGAGTCATTAATGACATAATTTTCATTTTTGGGTGAACTAACGCTTTAAGTTTTTTTGTCTCACATACTTTTACAAGTGATGTTTTAGCAACATATAAAATATTTGGTGTGTATTTTGTTGAGTAAAATTAAATGCATTTTCAGTCAGTCTAAAATTGATGAATATGATAAGAAAACACTGACTAAACAGATTTGTTCAAAACAGAAACACCTCTTGCTCATACAAAAAGTTTTCATAATCAGAAAAGTTGTTTTCATAATGCCACAGTAATGGGAAATCAACCCATGAATCACTGACGTACTGTTTAAAACACATTATAAACTTCCTTTTTATTAAATTCAAATATCCTTCCATTTTAAAGCTTAAAGCGAGGGTTCCTTTTTCTGTGAAACCCTTCAAAATGATAAATGGGGTTTCTCTGTGCACTGGTTTCACCTTTACTTGGCAGCATCATGACTCTGAGAAACAGAAGCTGGAAGTCTCACTACTCACTGTCACTGCTAACAATTGGATTATTTGCTTGTTGCTAGCTTAGGAGAAAAGGATTAATGAAGCCATCACATTGATTAAGCCAAGAGGACCATCATAGCCTGCCACCTAGACTAATGGACACCACTGACACGAGGGTGACCGGGTTCTTCCGAGTCAGCCGACTCATCACAATGCAAGTTGAGATGCAGTGCTCCCCTCTGCTGTGCGTTCATTAGCAGAGAGCAAATTCAATCAAGGCAGTCTGTAATAACATTCTCCAGTAGGGTCAGAGGGTCCAGACCCCAGGGACAGACACAATATCGTTGAGTCCTTCCTGTTATGCAGTACCTTTTGAACTCTGCAACTAACAGCATATGAATACAAAGAATATGCTGGTGCTGTAATTCAAGGAAGTACTTACTAGTATGTACCAGACTTACCAGACAGAAATATTGTCTGGTCAAGATTAAGCACTTAAGACTTATTAATTATTGAGTATAACTTGATTTACATTGTTTTATATATATATATATATATATATATATATATATATATATATATATATATATATAAAATTTACCAAGGGTGCCAATAATTCTGACCATGACTATAAAATATTATATATATATATATATATATATATATATATATATATAATATTTTATAGTCATGGTCAGAATTATTGGCACCCTTGGTAAATTTTAACAAAGAAGCCTGTGAAAATAATAAAAATTTTGTGCTCAGTATCATATTTTTATATTGATTTTGGTGTTTGTTTTGGATCATTGTCCTGATATAAGATCCAACCATTGTCCATTATAAAATTTCTAACAGGTTTTATCTGTTAGTATTTGCTAAAATCCATGATGCCATGTATCTGAACAAGATGTCCAGGACCTCCAGCAAGAAATTAGGCCCACAACATTAAAGATCCAGCAGTATATTTAATTATACACATTGGGTACTTTTTTTAATCCCTGTGTGCACCAAACCCATCTGGTGGGTTTGCTGCCAAAAAAGATCTTTTTTTTAGTTTCATCTATCCATAGATGATCCATAGATGTCCCATTTGAAGTTCCAGTCGTGTCTGACAACTGAATATGCTGGAGATAAGAGAGAGGATTTATTAGATGAGAGCAGAGAATTTTTTCTTGAAACCCTCGCAAACAACGTGGTGAAGTAGGTGCTATTATATATATATATATATATATATATATATATACAGTACTGTGCATTAATTGTAATAATCCAGTGAGATTTTTGAATACACAATAAGACTGATAACAGCCGGTGCTCCACATGGAGATCAGAGCTCACCATCATCAAATCCGTCTGTGATTACATGAAGAAACATATGAAACTCAGACAAACCAAATCCAGAAGAACTGTGGCTGTGTCTCCAAGAGATTTTAAGAAACCTGCCTCCAAAGCTACCTGAAAAATGATGCCCAAGTGTACCTGGACAAGAGCTGTTTTAAATGCAAAGGGTGGTCACACAAAATATTGTTTTGATTTAGTTAATATAAGTTAATTGATAAATAAAATCTATTTATAACAGTATTTTTTAAAAACATCCTCACATTACAGCATTTTTACACAAGTGCCTAAAACTCTTCACAGTACTGTATCTTTGCAGGCAGGTTTCTTCAAGCATCTTAGAGACACGGCCACAGTTCTCCTGGATTTAGTTTGTCTCAGTTTCATCTGTTTCTTCATGTAATCACAGATGGATTCGATGATGGTGAGATCAGATCACTGTGTGGAGCACCGGCTGTTATCAGTTGTATCAGTTGAGTACCGGCTGTTAATCTCACTGGATTATTACAATTAATGGCAAAATGAATGTTTGGAAATGTGAACGGATATTTCCTATTGACACACTACAGCAAAAGATATAAATAACTGTCTTAAAACCTTTTTTGGGGGGTGAAAATACTGATGTGCCTAAGACTTTTGCACAGTACTGTATATATATATATATATATATATATATATACACTATAGCAGCAAATATATATATACACTATAGCAGCAAACACTTAAGATGGGTTTGGTGCACACAGGGGTAAAAAGTACCCCATGTGTACAATGAAATATACGGCTGTATCTTTTATGTTGTGGGCTTATTTTTCTGCTGGAGGTCCTGGACATCTTGTTCAGATACATGGCATCATGGATTCTATCAAATACCAACAGATAAAAAATCAAATCCTGACTGTCCCCATTAGAAGTCTTATAATGGGCTGTGGTTGGATCTTCCATCAGGACAATGATCCAAAACAAACATCAAAAACAAAAATGGGTCACTGAACACAAAACCAAGCTTCTGCCCTGGCCATCCCAGTCCCCTGACCTGAACCCTAAAGAAAATGAGTGGAGTGAACTGAAGAGAAGAAGCACCAACATGGAGCTGGAATCTGAAGGATCTGGAGAGATTCTGTATGGAGGAATGGTCTCTGATCTCTTGTCAGGTGTTCTCCAAACTCATCAGGCATTATAGGTGAAGACTCAGAGCTGTTATTTGGGAAAAGGAGGTTGCAAAAAGTATTGAATAAAAGGGTATTATTAATTGTGAGCAGTGTGTATTAGAGAAAAACTTTTATTTCATAATGAGATTTCCCCCCATTTAAAATTATTATTCTCCAATGAAAGGTTAGATTTTTGTAGATTTTTTAAAATAAAAGATCAAAAGTATTAACAATGCATATTTATTTTCACAGCCTTCTTTGATCATATTTACCAAGGGTATGAATAATTTTGAGCACGACTGTGTGTGTGTATATATATATATATAAAAAAAATATGTAAGTCCCAAAATTCTCATGCATGCTACTGAAATGCAATCTTGACAAACAGTTTTGTAGATTTCAGTCTTTCTCCTATTCGAGTAGAAATGAACTGTACATCTTTACTGTACATCTTTATCTGGATTAACTACATAGAAAAATGCTACCCTGGCCATTAGCAAGATGGCCGTTGAATGAAATGACATGCCTTAAATGGACTTTGGGGAGACTTTAATGGAGACAGCAAATCCCATGCCTTAAAAACACTGATTCAGCATACTATTTATGAACTATGACACAATAATGATAGGAGGGAATAAGTCCTGGCCTTAAAATACAATAAAGGCTGTGATAGTGTAAGCGGCTTCTTAGAAATAAGATAATCTCATTCATTTCCTGTGCTCTCCATTCACCACCACTTAACATCATTAATCCTTTACATTAAATACTGATGAAGGTCTGACCTCTTTTATTATCTGTTTCTCCAGCGGTGGAATTAGCCGAAAGCCAGATGCCATCATTAACCAGTATTAACCAGTACAGAAATTAATTCCTGGTCTAGTCCTTTCAACAGAGAGTATGATAAAATACCAGATTCCACAAGCTGAGGGGCTTTTAATGATCATGGACCTGGATAAGTAAAAGGTTTATAGAATGCAGTTGCAAGAGACGAGGCATTTATCACTGTCAGGTGGCTGAATTCCCACAACAGATCCAGCAGATCTGAGAACCGCACCAGGCCAGCTGTACTGCAAGAAAACCTGCTGATCACATCCAAACCATCATCGTTCCTCTTAGTCTCCACAACATGCTGCTAAATACTTTCATCCACAGGAACAATAAGGTGAAATGGTCCCGGGAGCACAGACAAACTCAAATTATCAGTCCCTAGTGAACCAGAATCCGAGGATGCATTTGTGTGCAGAAAATAGAGGTCACAGAGTTTGATTGACAGGCAAAGTAACTCTAACATAGTAAAGTGACACAAAAACTTAAATTGCATTGCTACAGCTTGAATAGCGCTGAGGTCATTAGGTCAATTCATGCATTACTCCTTAAATGCAATGTTAATATAAATAGAACAAGAAGATTGAAGTCATTGCAATATTTTTGTAAACTTGTACATATTTTAGCCTGCTTTATTTATTAGCATCAAATTGATTATTGTGTAGTAAAAACAAAATATCTTCCAATTAACGCCACATTTATTTATATTTGGTCTTTACAAATATAAATACATAAATAAATAAAAACATGACATGAGGCCTACTCAAAGTTTGTGCAAAAACATGCTCACAAAAGTGCTTTTAGCCAAACAAGGAGGACAATTAGCACTTTTTTGTTTCTCTGAAGAAGCTTGCAATTTTTATAGCTCAAACATTTAACTCAGAGCAGATGATGAACACTCACATCTTTTATGGTAAAGCAGTCAGATGAATGCAGCATACATCTGAGAGACAGGGAATATTATTCACAAAAGGTTCACATTTCTCATTTTTCCAATAGAGAATTGAAATCGTTACGTGCAATGCTGAAGCTATCATGATGTTCCCTTTGGGCATGTGCTGCTCTACACCTATATACATCATGTGTGGATTCACATCAGTGAGAATGTTCTAGAGACCAGGCCAAGGTGAAAGTCGGAGCGCTGATCACACATGTGACGTGTGCAAGAGAGCCCTGGGCTATCCAGGAATAGTGAAGCATCTGGAATTGTAGCAGACCCCCGAGTCGACCGCTGGCTTCGCTAGCGTGCTGGTCGTCCTCTCCGTTAAACCTACGTCTGTTTACAGAGGACGTACAGCGGCAATTAAACAAGCCCCGTGTGGTGCCCCTCCACTGTGTCCTTGAGCTGAGATGCCGTTTATTTCAGCTGAACCACTGCAGCTGCTGCCAGCTGTGTGCTTAATAATCTGAAGTATTACACCCCTGCCAAACGGGAGTAGAAACAGACACAACGGTGACGTTAAATAAAAGGTTATTGAATGTTTCTTCAGACTTCATGGAGACTGCAAGTGGACAGCAGTTGGAGTTTAGCACACAAGTACAATTATAAGATAACAAATAATGTTTGGGGCTGAACAGATTTTTTAATGTTTTTGAAAAAGTCTCTTATGGTCAGCAAGGCTGCATTTATTTGATCAAAATACAGTAAACTTTGAAAAAATGTTGAGTATGTTGACAAAATGTGTATCACTATACTATTGTGTATTACAATTATGTAACTACTAAGCTGATAAAAAGTGTTTTTTCTCTCATGCCTTACACACTGGCATGTGTGCCACCAAAAAAATAGGTGCATGATGCCCCTTTTTGTGCAGGAAATTAAAAAGGCTATCAGGAACAGAGATAACAGAGACAGCCAACATTGATTGCACTGATTAGATTGCTTATGAAAAACCTCTCCAACGACACCATTGTATAGTTTTCTGGTTGCTTGGTAACAGCAGGAACAGCCGTTGACTGGGACAGGCCATCTGCGGTGTGACACACCAACAGAGAAATGATTTATACAGGAACAGAGAGTGGAATCGCAGACTGACACTTTATCATTAAAGTCCTAGATAGGCATCTGAGATCCATCCCACCCAGACTACTACCACTACAAGCTGTAGCGCTGTTGTTTTATGTCTTCAGCCCAAGATCACTTTATTGCATAAATGCATATCACTGACATTGACTGATAGCAGTTGATGTATAACATAAAAACTGTAAGCAGATGCTGTGAGCCAAAAAACAACAGTACTACTAACATTTAAAAAAGGAAATCCCCAGAAATGCTTAAATGTGCATTCACTTTCACTGATACAAGCGAATTGAAATATACATTCACTTGCAATCCTTTTAAAATGCACTAGTCTAATCTCGCTCCAATGTAATTATAGTAACAAAATCCCAAAAAAGTTTTTGACTCAATCTCCTTTTTAATAAACATAAAAAGCATTTGGATCCAGTTATTAGTTTTAAAAAAAATCTATTACTGCTTTTATTATTTTACTACTTTCCTTTTAGAAAAAAATGTACTGTGGGTATAGTCACATGCTAAATTAACATTTATCTTGTCAATTCCAGGTTGCGCGTATTACTAACGCGCTCTTTAAATAACAAAAAAAATATTGCGCCATTGACTTTAGTCCAGGTTTTTGTTGGTCAATGGCACAGTCTATTTCAGTTGCCTCAAAATAGTAACGCACAAACAATGCGCCTGAACACACCTAATGCTGGTCAAATGCATAATGATGGTCAAATGCATTTGCTATTTAAACAATGTGGCGCAGGATGTGAAAATAATAACTGTGTCGGGCTGAAACTAGCAAAAAACACTTGCGTTGCACCTGACGCTGCATTGCACCGGGTGTATGATAGGGCCCGTAATCTGCTATTTCAGCTAAACTTTACTTGTGCCAATACAATATCAATTTAAAAAGTAATATCCATGTTATTGTTCAGTATTCACAAATGCCATCAGGATTATATTGAAGGGACTTAAAGATATGGCTATACAAATAAAGACTGTAGCAAACAAGCTGTAAAAAGTTGCATAATTAAACATTTCCTTTGATCCGACTCACTTATCTTATTTTTATTCTTTATTTCTTAAGCATTTTAGATTTATAACTATTTACATCAGAGCCCAAGATCCGCCCACATTCATAAGATACAGAGATAAGAAAAAGGAAAGAAAAAGGAGAGAAAAAGGGTGGGGGGGGGGGGGGGGGTACATCTCTAGATTTCAAGAGGTCTGATAAAGTCTCAATAAGTTCCAACCAAAATTGTATTGTCCTTCTGGTGGTGCCATTCACTTTGGCTGTGGTACACTCCAAAAGGGCAATGTCCAGCAAATAGGACATCCAAGTAAACATAGCTGGGGTAGATGGACCCTTCCACAGTTTCAGGATAACCTTTTTGGCAGCAGTAAAGGCAGCGGACAGAATCCTCATTTGATTGACAGACAGTGATAGCAAAGAATCATCCAACGAGAAAAAGCAGTGGGTCCTTTTGGATCCGAGTCCTCAGAAGATCAGTCAATAAGTCCTGTACTGGGGACCAGAACAACTTGATTCAAGAACATTTCTGTGCCAAAAATACTCTTCTCAAAAACTCCAGACAGTTTTTTTCGAGTATGGCCCTTTATTATGTAATAAAGGGCGGAATTCCTTGTACGGGCACTTCCGCTGGAAGAGCGCGTGCACACATTAACCAGAGCAAGAGAGCAAGTGCACGCCCATCAACGTGCTTCATTCGGCTTTACGGAAGTCGTCGGCAGCGCTGCACAGGACTTGCTCGAGAAAGATTTGTCACTTTGTTTTTAAACCACGAAATCAACAATGTCACCAAAGAAGTGTGTTTTTGGTTGTGAGGGATAGATAACCTTGCTTCTCAAAGAACCAGCGTTAAGTGAAGCTGAGAGATTTGTGCTCACGCATTACATTGATGCACTTTCGATATTTTCATTAAAATAACCATAGAAACTGCTTTAAATTAACTATCAAAATAAGGATAAAGTCGTGTCTGAAAGATGCAATCACTTTTTTATTAGTTAAACTGAATGGAGAATATGTCGTGTTTTCCATGGCTGCTCGAGCCCTCAGGATCAGCGCTTATGGTTTTATAAACAAGGCCCAGTTCGACGCTGGATTTACAGATCGTTTGAAACTGGAAGATGGAGCAGTCACAGCGGTAATGAGTCGGAACGGCAGGCGGTGAGTAAAACTGCTACAAATGTCTGTTTTGTTGGCAATAGGCGCCTAAGTGCATATAATGTAAACAACACGAATGTAATGAATTCATAAATTCATTATTCTTCATTCACTATACGCTATATTCATTATAGTGATTCAAAAGTTATACATGGATAATGCAATGGTGTATTGTGTGTGTTTAAATACATTTGTTTAGCTGACCATTGATAGCTTCGCTACACAAAAGCTGCGTATGCTCATGGCACTCAGTACAGTGTATGTATCTTTTATAAATATGACAAAACTAAAGTCTCTTCGGAGATATGAAGGATGCTGTACTACTCTATAGGTACTCAAGATTGACATGAGATTGGCAGAAACTGTGTGTGTTATGTACCCTTTAACTTATAATGATAATTTGGTGAGCTGGGTTTTTTGAGGTAGCAAAACAATTTCTCCAAACAGTGTCCCAATCAATCACAGTGTTAGGTTCTCTCTCCCAGAAGCCCTCATTCGGAATATTTGAGTACTGTCGTACCACAAGTGATTTATAAATTATACTCACAATCCCTCCAGAATCCATACTGGACTCTATCCAGTTTATCATAGGATGAGGAGAGTTAAGTCGACCAGACTTATCTGTACTTTTAAACACTGCCTTAGATTCAGTAATCTTTTTGCAGCAGGGAAGGAACACAGATGAAATTACCCTCCTTTCATACAAGAGAAGAAAAGATATAAGGAGGAGAAACAGAGAGGGAGGGAGCACAGAGAAAAATAATCAAATTTGTTTCCTCTTTGGTTGTCTCTACAGAAACACTTGTCTGCCTCGAGGACGATGCATCAGTGTTCAGCAGCTTCCCTTCCCACAAACCAATGCTGCCTTATATTAGATTAAGAGTCTAGACCAAGAAAAAAAAAACACCTTAAAACACCTTTAAGAGATATCACAATGCTCTTGTCTTAAATGTGTGTCTATCTTCTGTTACTACATTACAGTATCCATTACACACACATTATTCCAAACAATGCTCTGTATAAGTGCAGTGTGTTTTATGCCGTTCGTTGCATTAAACAAGTGAAGCATTATTGGCACTTCATCCCCTCTGGCAATATTCAACAAGTTCTTTGGTTATTTTTATGCATGCCCTGCAGCTTGCTTGAATTAATAATTAAATCAACACATTATATCCATACAGTGTAAACAATATCATCTGATATCGCCAACGCTGTAATTTCACATAACAGGCCTATAATCTTGTGCACCCTGAGCGCCTGTCTAATGTCCTTCACACTGTTCATCTGTCAGTGCTGTTCAAAAAGACAACAAAGACAGAGAGATATTTACATTTTTACATTTTCAATGTTCTTCAGTTGAAAATGTTCTCGCACAAACATGCTTGAGCTTCCGTTTACCACAACTGATGTGTGAGTTGATAAAGCGATCATGTCTCTTCAGAAAATTTAGACTAAACTGCTTAATTCATATGGATTATTTTTACAATCTCTTTACGAACTTTTTGAAGTGTCAAAGTGTCAGTTGCGTAGCTGTCTATATGGAGGGACAGAAAGCTCTCAGATTTCATCAAAAAGTTCTTCATTTGTGTTCTGAAGATGAATGAAGGTTTTATGGGTTTGGAATTAAAGAAAGAATGTTAATTTCTGTGTGAACTAACCCTAAAAAGCATAAAAACCTGTTCTAGTAAACCCCAAAAACAATTTACAGTTTTACAAGACTTCGTAAAAGGGCATAATATGGCCTATTTAAAAAGCGGTGGCTTGGTTTGGCACAACATTTTAAAATGATAGTTCACACAAAAATGTAAAACCTGTCATCTTTTATATACCTTCATGTTCCAAACCTGTATGACTTTCTGTCTGCAATGGAACACTAAATTCTGAAGACTGTGCTGTTCATTCCTCTCTGTGCAATTGCAGTGCATTGGATCAGCAGCTTTCAAGTTCAAAAAGGACACAAAAGCACACAAGTATCATAAAAGTTATGTTTCAAGTTCTCTAAAGTTACACAATAGTTTTATGTGATTTAATAGACTTAAATTTAAGTCGTTAATATCTAACAATTTTCCCCTCCAGTAAGCTATTAACCTCTGCATTCAATGAGTTTAACTGAGAACCAATTCGAGGTTTGTGAACGAATTATCCATGAATTAAAAGGATCACCCGATTTACTGGAAATATTTAACTCCAATCTATCTATAATAAGACCAAAGAAGACTTGAAACACACAAATCATATAGATTTTTGTTTTTTTGTTTTTTTTTTCAAACCATACAGAGCTTTTTGGTAATTATAAGCTTATCACTCGTAGTCATTTAAAGTATCAATGTATGGAAAATGGTGGCCAGAAAATTCTTCAAAAATGAACTATCCCACTGTTTGATAAATAAATAATCTATGTGATATTAAATAAACCATATTAATAGCACATAGACTGGCTATTTTTTGATATAAATCTCTCATTATACAGTGATTTGCATGAGAAATCCTTGCTGACTAATTCAAATGTTCAAATTTATTTGTAAAAAGTAGTCTGATAACTTCATAGCTTCAAAGATTCAACGATTAGCAATGAAATTCAGTGTTGATAAATTGGTCGAAGGGTAAAAAAAAAACAAAAAGAATCATGCTTATGGTTGCAAGTGATGGCTGCTCACAATGTTTTCCTTTGAACATTTTATAGTACTTCAAACCTGCAAAGCAACCAACTTTTGTGACTATAAATGTAACCCCTCAGAAAGAGAGAGTGGGATCCATTTTGTGCAGCAGATTGAAATTTAGCCAGATAACAGATTTGTCATATTCTAGCTTGTGCACTTTAACAGTCTTTTAAAAGTGGGACAGGCACAACAGTGGTGTATATAGTCTGTGAGAGATGAAAGCGTTATCTATATTTTGTCCCACATCTGTTGACGATAAACAATATTTCGATATGTTGCTTGCCTGATTTGTGTGTGGAAATTAGCAACTTATGTAACATAATTACAAATGGTTCAGCGATGGAAAGGACAGCCTAATTATTGTGCAACATTAATTCAAGCATTTCAGAAGCAACACTATGCCAGTTTACATAATACAGTATGACACTACAAATGATAGAAACACAGAAGCAGGTGCAGATATATACAGTCACAAATATTAGAGCCCATGTACTCTAGTAACCTTAATTCAGCTGAAGCTTTCAAGCAACATTTAAGAGAAAAACAGCATCCAGAACGCTAAAAGCATTAACTGTTGTCACCTTTGGAGTCTGTAATATCTTATCTATGAGTTACAAGCACATAAATGACTAAGCGACGTAGTATTTACAGTCTTCTTCCATGTTTTGTTTCCCATTTGAATCCCTGACATGACGTTATATGGAAAATACGAGTTTCTCAGGTGCATTTGAAGGCAGTATAAATATACAGTATATATTTTTCTAATCCCCATCGAAGTGCTTTGTTAAATCTTAAAGTTCAAGTAAATAAAACATGCATTAATCTTTAAAAACCAAGTGCTACAACAGCTTCTTGTACTTGGTCACAATTTTACTTAAATAAAGTAAATAAATATTTAAACAGAGGCACTCTGTCAATAAGAGCTCATCCTCAGCTCTGAAACTGATTGGTCCAAGTCTACATTTGTGCAGTAAGTTCTCCCACTAGCACTAGCACAGTGGATGGGAATCACATAGACACGCAATTAGCACACTCCTGATTGCCATGGAGATACGTGACTGTGCATCTGCTTGAATGAGAAATTCCGTTTCCACAGTCCATTAAAACACCCACGTATCTTTTAAGCTGTTCGAAAACTCCCCTGAATATTTTAGCACCCTGACAGATCCTCAAAGTCTGTGTCAATGCGATGCAGTCTCACTCCTGCATTTCTCACCGCTGCAGAACTTTTTTTTTTTACCTCAAGGGACAAGAGGATAACGGTTTGCGGTGGCTCAGACTGTATTAATCACAAAGCGTGGCTTGGGGTTTCTCTTCCAGTGGATGCACACATACTTTGATTGCACAGGAGAGACGTTTGGCAGGTGCTGTCACATCAACACTCCTCCATACTTTTCAAAATGGTGTCCAGCTGTACTCGTGCAGATAATAAAACTCAGGCTATGGTGTCTGCCAAAACTTTCTCCTTCATTTCCCCTTAGCTTTAAAGCTGTAAGTGTGTAATTTGCGAAGATTTGCTTTCCTTAATGTGCTGTCCCAACCTCTGACTTAGCAATGATACATCTCCTAGACCTAGATCTAGTTAAGCCAACAAATCCCCTCACTCCACAGGGAGCACACACACACACACACACACACACACACACACACACACACGCAACAACACATGCACACTTGCTTATGGCAGAAAATAAGGAGCTAAAGGAGGTAAAACACTGAATTTCTTCCTCCTGAGTGTCTAAGAGCAGCTGTGCTACACAGCTGACACTCTCTATGCTCTGCCTTGATGTCCCAGACAACATCTCATCCTTTTATGCCTGTCGGGATGAATGGCTTTATGCGGTCAATCCCAGCTGTAAGCCACACCAGAGGATGAGGGGAGAGAGGAACCGGCGTGGGCTTTCAAATAAAGGCATCATCACCCTGCGTGCTACCCTTTCAGGCTCTGGGGACTGCTGAGGGAGACTGGTGCTCACAGAGGGTTGAGTTTCAAACCGAGCTGATAAAAAAGGCACCCTACTTGGGCAGAAGCGCCATGATTGTTCAAACTGAGAGGGTATGTGCCCTCTCACATTTGTAAGAGGAGTGGATTTTGAATGCAGCCTCTGAAATAAAATATATATATATGTATTTTTTTTATAATTAAGTTGCCTTATTATAGTAGGTAAAAAGTGATTGTCTAAAACACTGTGGTAGAAATCATCCTAATGCTAAATTTGATCTTTCTAAATTGAATCGCACCTCGCAGATCACTCACAGCAGTTACCAGAAATGCTCCCTTTTCTATATAATGAAAATGGTTCAGTGACAAATAAGACAAAGCAAAGGAAAAATCTACTAAAAATCTATTAAATTATTCTTAGAAATGTATTATTTGCATTCACATTTGTTGCATATGTTTGTATAGTTTGTGTTCACAATATACTATTTCGTTCCCTTGATTTGATTGTTTGTGTGCACGATTTACTATTTTGTTCCCTCGATTTGCTAAATCGTGCAATTTACTAATTTATGCATGATTCTTCAAAAAGCTTACGCTGTATGTCCTACGCCTTCCCTATTGTACTTACGGAAAAAAACGGAACTGGCGCCGCGTTCATTCCGTAAGTTGAATGGGGACAGCGTAAGCTTTTTGAAGAATACGGAAAGCAGAAGCACGTGCAATGCGATCATTTGTGTTTATAAAGCATATACAGTTGTATTTTTTTTAGAAAATGACCGATCGTTTCGCTAGATAAGACCCTTATTCCTCATCTGGTATCATTTAAAGCCCTTTGAAGCTGCACTGAAACTGTCATTTTGACCTTCAACCGTCTGGAGGCCATTGAAGTCCACTATAAGGAGAAAAATCCTGGAATGTTTTCATCAGAGGCCAAAACCTTTCATTTCTTTTCCACCGAAGAAAGAAGGACATGAACATCTTGGATGACATGGGGGTGAGTAACTTATCAGGAAAATTTTATCTGAAAGTGAACTAATCCTTTAAGACGTAAAAGATAATGTTTGCGTGAATACTCGCCAAGACAGATATTTTTAAATAATGTAATTATGCATATATGTGTCTATCAGGATCGCATGCTGTATGAGGCGTCTTTGTGCGCACGCTTTGGATGTGTCATGTCAGTGAGCGTGAGAAAGATTGTTTTGTTTACATCAGCATGAGTTTGAAAATCACATTTCACTGAGGGAGCATCACAATGAAGTATTAACAGGTATTAAGCAGACATGCTACATTGTTGACATGTAGATGCAAAGTAACTCATAGTTAGTAGAATTTCTAAAATGTACTATTGAAATAAAGTGTAACTAAGTAAAGTAAGATAAAAATTAAATAAAAATAGTTGTTAATAGTTAATAAAATGTGATACCCTGTACTTGAGTACTCCCTCATCTTTTCTTAAAGTTATGTATCCAAATGAAACAAATAGAAAGGCACAACTGCTTTATCACAAGGCATGTAAACTGCACAAAAGTCTCAGGTTTGGTTCTGTGGGTGGACTATCTGCTGCCTCTGCCGTCAAGCTAGAGCAGCACAGCTCTGCTTTAATGAGCCTCAGAATGATGTAGGCTCCATGGAGCCATGAAACAAGATTAATAAATAACTTATGGCCTTTATCAAATATTTGTGCTCAAACAGCCTCCAGTACATCATAGATGTGCTATGTCTCTTTGCCCAGCCATTTTATCTCAGTTTATTAGTTCATTGCACCAAAGCAGCAATATGATGTGCTAATATGAAAATATGCAATCTGTATGCAGGTGAAAATGCGACTGTGATACGTCCCTATGAAAACTGGACAAAGCTTTTACTTTTCTCATGGCCTAGTCTGTCAAATGACATAGTTACATGCTGGGCACAAATGTGTCATGACTGGAAGATTGCTGTCGGCTTGTGCGCAAGTGTGTGTGTTCAGCAACACTGATGGTGGCACAGAACTTGTCGGTTGTGGACTGGGGGAGGCGATACAGTCCATTAGAACATCGTTACATAATCTGTCATGATGTTAAAAGGGACACTTTAAGCTGTCCCAAAAAACACAGAGAAATACTAACCGGAAAATGCTGATATTATTTATTCTGTCAGAATGCTGATGAGGTAAAGACTTAAAAGGCAGAGTAGACGGAATCCATGTTCATGCTGAGCTTGTCAGCACAGACACATCAATGTCTTTTACTTTGATGCTTCCAATAAAATGTTAACCATAGCCGCTTTTCCATCGTTGGGCCGAACGGTTCTCGTTGCTTAACATTGCTCATTGCGTGCCCCCTTTATCTTGCAGTCATAATAACAATTTAAAAAAAGGTAAAATTAATTAAAAATAAATATATAAACAAACAAAACAAAAAATGGATGGATGCATTTATAGATAGATAGATAGATAAATCACCTTTATCAAAAGTAAATGGTAACATAGAAGAATGAACCTATTAATCTAAGCAATATTTCCGCTACACATTACACTGGGCAACATAAATCCTAATTGACATTGATTGCATTTTACAAACTGAATTTGCCCAGCTGCTAATTGATAATATTGTTTGTCATTCCGTATTTGACAGCAACGGGCAAGATTATGATTTGATTTCCCCCTTTAGGCACAGATGAAGTAAAGCATTAGCTCTAACTCTGTGGCGTGTTCAGTGGTCTGTGTTTTGTCACATTCTTTCTTATGACAGAGGCCAAGACACATGGGTGTCATATCCTGAAGCACAAACCAAAGACAGACACCGTTGTGCATTCAAATGGACAGGGCTTCCCCAGGCTTTATTTTTCTGATTACTCTATTGACAGGACTCCAAGAACGCGTCACTGTAGATTGTCAAGCCCCACTTGATGGACTTGCCCGTGTATATATGTGGGACTAAAGCCACTCATGCAAGCAAAAAAAGCCACCTCTCCATGTTAAAACTCATTATAGCCATCACAAAGCAAGCTTGCAACACCCTACAAGAGGTGCTCAAGGATTACCATTAACATATTCTTGTGTTTTGAGCCATGCAGGAGTTCTGATTTGCATTTTAGCTGCAGGAATCTTCTGGTGTGTCAAACCTTTGAGGTAGACTGATAAACTCACACAGAGCAGATTAAAATTCCTCTAGTACAATTGGCTTCTGTAAAACAGTTCATAATACACAAAATCCTGCAAGCTTCCTCTAAAGCTTATGCAAATTTATGACTATACAAAACCAACGTACATTTAAAGTGATGCGGCTCGCCACTCATCACACTGTAAGCTTGAATTCTGATAGACTGTCTGTTGTCTGCTGTAAGACTACACTGTGGCAGACAATATGCAATGCTGGCACTATGATTCCTGCAGCCAATTAGGAACTTCCTGTAAAATGGTGTAACAAAAACTTGTTTTTTCCCCTAGTCACTGCATCCAGCAAAACCCACACAAAATAGTATGGGTGGTCAAGTTTGGTCATGTGGTTTGCAAGGCTAATTATGGGTGTGTGGCAGAGCGATGGTGCCAATGCCACCTCCACACTCAGCGGCACCATGCGCAGGACCTGAGATCTACAGAGGATCACCTGTGGAGATCTGGCGCACAGTTAGATAACACTGCTACGACAGAGAGCAGCTCAGTCTGGGCAAAGAAAAGCGTGTGAATGTGCTGTGTATATCTGTACTAACCCTGCTAATCTTTTGCTCTTTGCCTTTTAAATACTTTCTTATTCAAAAGCTGGCACTGCTTTATCGTTACTGTCTGTCATGATTCTTACATTTTTATTAAGGTGACTAGATTTCTTTGAAATTTTCTATTACTTAAGAAAAATGGGATATTTTTTACATTACCAAGGCTGCATTTATTTGACCAAAAATACAGTAAAACAGCAATATTGTAAAATATTTTTACAATTTCACTTTTAAAATATTTTAAAATGTAATTTATTCCTGTGATCAAAGCTGACTTTTCAGCATCAGTACTCCAGTCTTCAGTGTCATGTGACCCTTATATGTAGTGTTTACTTTTAAAAGTAATGCGTTACAATATTGCGTTACTCCCTAAAAAAGTAACTAATTGCGTTAGTTACTTTTTATGAAAAGTAATGTGTTACATTACATTTGCATTACTTTTTCTCACCTGGGCTGGGCTTGCTTGTTTGTTTTTTTAACAAAAAAAAAAGTTATACAGTCCCTCCAGGATTTTGCAATATTTTTTTGTGATTTTTGCGATCAAAATGACTGATTTTGTGGTGGTAATTTCCAGAAATTTGTTCCAGAATTATGTTAGTTGCACAGCAGTCATACATGGCAATAGAACAAACAAATTGCACAAATCTTGTTTATTGTGGTGTCTTGTAGGCATGTGACGATATAAAGTTTTCATGTTGCGATAATTGCTTAAGCTTTTATCACGGTATACGGTATCACGATATTGAAATAAGTTGCAAAAAAGTGTTGTCGTAGGTTTAAGAATTCTTTTTCTTATAACAAAAAGAACTCTGAACATTTAAATACAATAATGCAGTACACAAATTATAAAGTAAAATGTTTCAAACAGATTAAAGTGTAAAAGAATTATAAAGAACAACAGGTAACACTATATAAGGTCTCATTATTTAACGTTAGTTAATGCATTAACTAAGATTAAGAATTTGTTACATTTGTTACAGAAGGTATTTTTTGTTGTTGTTAATATTAGTTAAAAATACAACTGACCATTGTTAGTTTTTGGTCCATTAAATAATAATTACAAATTTTGATTTTAGTAATGTTAATACACATTAACTAGAAATTAACATTAACTAAGATTAATAAATGCTGTTTTAAAATGCTAATAAATGCTATAATAGAAGTATTTTTTTCATTGTCAGTTTGGTAATAATGAATTAACATGTTAAGTAATGAAGCTAATGAAGGTCATCAAGTATGACTGAACAATAATTAGAACATTTCTAATCATTAGGGCATGTTGTAGTCCAGATTAAAATATAAAAATGTTTAAGTTTGAAAATAAATAGCCTATTAAGTCTTTAAGTATTAAGTATTTGGTGCTGTGATGAACAACATTGCAAATACAAAAAAAAACAAAAAACTGAATGGCTGTTTGAGGCATTTTAAATACTGTAGTACCGCAGCTGTTTACGGGTTTCCAGGGTAACCGCTGCATTTCTGCAGTTCCATTAGCGCCCTCTGCTGTCAGAGAGTGAACGTGCACTTTCATTCAGCGTGTCTCCTTCACTCGTTCCATCATGTGCTTCTTGTGCACGTTGGGTTTGTGCACGTTGGGCACGGTGTTGTGGATTTTATACGGTTGGTACTCTTAAAATGTAATAAAAAAATTTGAAAATAATATATGAATTAGTAATATATTAAATCCTTAATAAATAATTATTCACGGTATTTTGAGGTGCCCACGGTAACAATATTGTGCATATTCATTATCGTGATATATCGTATTACTGAATATCGACACATGTCTAGTGTCTTGCCAAAAAAACCTAGTCCAGTGCTGTACTAGGCTATCTAGCTTTAACAACATGATCACTTACGGTGGGAAATGGGACCAAAATCTTACAGGTAAGCCACAGCAATAAGCAAATGTCTAATTATAAAAAGTTCAAGTAGAATCAAGTAAACAGTCAGCAATAAAATAAGAATAAACAAATTACAATAGGACAAATAAATACAGCATAAAGATACAGATACAACACAAACACAATAGGACAAAGACATTGGTTAATAAAGTGAGATTACATACGTAAAGTATATTTGTGTAATTTAATACATTTAACATTCTTGCAAGTTTGTGTAAAACTTGCTCAAGAGACATTTCTTATTATTATCAATATTGAAAACAGTTGCTTAATATTGAAAACAGATGCTTAATATTTTTGTGGAAATTCTATATTTTTTTCCAGGATTCTTTGATAAATAGAAAGTTCAAAAGAATAAAATAAAAGTAAAAAAGTATACATTTCTTTAAAAAATAAATTAAACCAAATGGTAGTGTATTGCTGTTTGTTTGTTTGTTAGTTTTTAAAATTATTTAGCATGTCTAATATATCGGTTTCACTGAGGTAGCAGGCTGTATTGTTTACTAGGCTGTAATGGTAATGGTAAATGATAATGTTCCCAGAGAAAGAGCAGTGTGTGTAGTAGTGACATGCTCGGATGATGTCTGTGTACTCTTGATTGTGTGTGTGCTGCACTGGGCCAGTTCTCACAGGTGTTCTCAGTTAATCATAGGTACTTAGGCATGCACAATGCGGGATGGATGCCTAGACTGCCCACTCCTCTCTCATTTCAGCTGTCACACAAGGACCACATCAGTCTTGACAGCATTTACGTTTTCTCACTTCAACCTCACCCCCCCATCTCCCACCCCAACCCCCCAAGCAAACGAACTCCCTGCGGCGCAAAATATCAGTGTAGTACGCTTAAAGGTCAGTCCTGTCAGACCGCCCCAAACAGCTTGTGATTAATCAGGGTGGACACGTCTCTTTGCACCTCAACTAAAAAAAAATATAATAAAAAAATAAACAATCAGTCTTTTCAAATACAAAACACTTCTCTGCAGGCCAAGCCATTGCATAATAATTTAACTGTCAAATAAACATGCTAATTTAGAGTGATTAATTATTTAAAAAATGATCTGATAAAAAAACAAAATGAATCATGCGCCCTGACCTGTACGTAATTTCTGCAATAATGGATTTTCCTATCATAGGAGCAATTCAAGCTTGAAGTACCAGCTTAAAGGGGTAATTCACCCTTGGCAAGATGGGCTTTTAATAAAACTTGGCTGTCTATGCAGTAGAAATAAAACTCAACACTTATGATTTTGGCATCACCCTTCTGTTGATCTTACTGTCCTTGGGCAGTAATACAAAAAAATGCAAAAGTCAACCAAAAGCCCTGGAGCCGTCACAAGTCTGCACGCAATTTTGCATCAACTGGTTGACATTTATTTGTCAGTGGCTACAAATAAATGGGTAGATTTGGGTGCAGATAACATGGAGAAAGAGCACACATTGTTTATTTACATATACTACTGACATTATAACAACAGCAAACTTATCCTTTAATGGTTGTGCAAGTCTAGTCTGGTAGAAAACATGCCTAACCAAAACAAGAGTGGGGAGTACAACAACAACAACAACAACAAAAAATCCTGAATATTTTTGAAAATAAAAGCCGTCTACGTACGACGCACATATAGTAAACCCAAATGTTGTTTACTCTGCTGCAAATAATAGCACCAAATTTTTAAAAAAACAAAACAAAAAAAACCACACAATTTATTGGCCAGCGTTCTGTTTTCTATCATGTGCCGTGCATGTTTGTGATGACGTAAGATGAATGCAAACGCACCAGGGTACGAAAGAATCAAGTTTAGTGTGAAACCAGAACAACGCTGTGGGGGGCACCGGGAACAATTGCGCCCGGGCTTGGACCACAGCAAACGAGCGCAGTGTAAAAGCCCCCTTAGTAACTACAGCAGCTGACAGCAAAAAGCATATATCCCATTAACTGCCATTGAAATTATGCCATACAGTTATTTTGATGAAAATATATTGCGAGCAACATGCAAATGATATATATTTAAGAATGTAGATATTTTATCAGTGCCCAATTCTTTTTGGAGCGCTTTAAATGTGTGAAATAGACTTAAATTATTTAATCAAATACTGCTTTTCCCATCATAGTTTAGGACTTTTAGGACAGTTTAGCTTTTTTTTCCTGACACCATCAGCCACTCAATGTTATCATGACATCATTTGCCTGTGGCTCCAGAGTGATTAGTTGCATTACAGTGGCTACGTTTACATGCACCCAAATAATCCATTTGTAATCGGACTGACGGCTCAATCGGATTGAAAAACGTTCATGTAAACACCTTAATCGATCCGATTGAGCTCGCGGTGGAAGGGGTGGTCCGATCCAACAGCAAAAAATTACCATGTAAACTCTTGAATCCGACTTCTTTCTCAATCGTATTCACAAGTCTCTGGGGCACATGTGCAGTGCAGTGTTGACACACATTACGCAGTGCGCAAGTCCACGTTCACGTCTTTAGTTGTAAAGATGTATGCCAACAGGCAGTGGCATATGTATCCCTTCGTCATAATATTGGAAATCTTTCCGTTTTAAAACAAGAAGGGCAGCCAATGGATATCACACAAGAAGCAACGTGCAAACTTTGTTATGAGTTATTATGTCAAGAGTTATGCCGGTGAAAAAGTCTCAACCTCGGTCATTATTCACTACAGAAATTGAAAGTAAAAGTGACGGAGCTGTCTGACGCTGCATTAACAGAGAATTTTCTCTCAGAGACGAATTTCAACATAATATGCTGATAACGGTATATAACTGTCTTAATTTATTCCATTATTTCTCTTGTGGCCGTACATATAGGCTAGTGAAACAAATGAGAATAATAGTATTTCGTGTTAAACAGGTTGTTTTTTTAAAGTCGGTGCTTGAAGTAAAACTGCGCTTAATTTTCATTGATGACTGCAGTGTTAGGAATATTATACACTGCATATAAAACACATATAAATACACTGCATATAAAACACATATAAACGGATATTTGAATCAGATTACAATGTTTAGAGTACATGTAAACAGATCTGCAATCGGATTCAATTCATTCGGATTGACGAAAATTGGTGCATGTAAGCCATTGACAGCTTAGACGAAATCATACCAACTATTTGACGAACTGCCACTGAGATAAATGGAAATGCTGTCTCCAGATATTGTACACCTCCTTGTTCAACTAATGTGCACTGCTACACTTATTACTCAAAAGCTTTTAGCTGGCCTAATCATTTCCACTTGACTGCATTTGTTTGTTGTTCCCTTTTGTGCCTAACTGAAAATATAAATGCATAAATATGTAATTCAATACTAGCAAAGAACAGAATGCTACACACTTAATTTTATGGCACTTTTATCGAATAACAAGGTAAAAGCTTGTAAACCACCATCAAAATTATATGACAACCTATAGTTTTTCACATTACATACTGTGAATGGCTACAAAAGAATGTCTCAAAGATTGAAACGGGGCCACAATTAATTGGTGTTTGTTCATGGTCATGATCTTTCACACCACCAAGGGGTCAGTCACACCTTTTCATGTGCAAAACGCATCTTGAAGGGCCTGCAGAAAGCTTAATTTTCAGATTGACCCCATCACTGTTCTGAGGACTGCGATAGGCTTGCAGGGTGTTAATAGTTTGCTGCCAGATCCATTCACAGAGGTGCTGCAAATATATCTTTCTCTGTCAACCAGATTTAACTTGCCTGTGAAGCATTTCAGAACTGCCCCCGTATTTCTAAGAAAGTGATATTTTCTCACTTCCTGTGCTCACGTTGTCCTCCAAGTAAGGACACAGGCAGATTGAGGCGGATGCAGCGAGGAACACACAAGGCCTCCTCGACCAAAGCTTGTCCCTTTCAGAGCTTAAACAAAACAGCACTTGAGAAATGTATGCATATTTCATCTGAGCGTGAGCGCTTCCAGAACAAATAGAGACAGGCATGCCTCTTGGCAGGGATCAGATGCTTTTTTTCTTTATTAGAGGTAAAAAGAAAATGTGGAAAGAGGTTGACTCATTACAGGCTCTTCTCTGGCATCCATCCACAGCAGACGTGGTGACACACACGAGATGCTTTGTGAGATGACTGTGAGATGCTCTCGATAGTCTGACTAATCGTCCACGAGCCCAGGTGAACTTCAGAAATGGCCTGCAGCTAAAGGAGAACTCGCTACTATCATGGCCGGAGTCGAGTCTCTGTATGTGAGAGCTCATCACTAACTTTTATCATAATGTTGCCTTGGTTACAAGCTCCGCAGACTGCGGCAGTGGTGCTGGATTCAGTCCATTTGAATCAGGGCAGATCTGGCTACTCTTGCCTAGGGTCCAATTAAGGCAGGTTTCTGTGAGGTTCCAGGGGAGCAGAGAATTCCCCCATCACCATTAGAGCTGCTGGTGTCCAGAGCCTGACAACCCTGTCAGAGTGTAGCACAGCGCAGCAGCTGGAAGACACACAGTTCTCCCGCGCTACACAGATAAGGGACTAAGATAGCTGCAGATACCACATCAACACACACATGCTACTGTATGTTCATTACTAAACACTATGACTGCATTATTCCAAGTGGACATACTGTACCACAGACAACAGAATTTTCTCTGCTCTTTAGAAATCAGAGTTCAATGCACTACGTAGACACACACTAAAATTACCTTAACTTAGTTCATACTACAGTATAGGTCTTGACTTCACAACCATGAGTACAAAAACTGCCCACATTTGAATAAAAATGGATATAATATAATATAATAGAAGGTCGCGGGTTCGAGTCTCAGTACCGGCAGGAAATGTAGGTGGGGAAGTGAATGAACTGCGCTCTCTTCCACCCTCAATACCAACAAACTAGGTGCACCTAACCCCTAATCACTCCCCCGGCACCACAGAACTGGCTGCCCACTGGGTGTGTGTCACGGTGTGTGTGTTTAATACACACTGTTGTGTGTGTGCACTTGGATGGGTGAAATGCAGAGCACAAATTCCGAGTATCTCTTCCACAAAACAGATTCCTTTATGTACATGACCTCTGTTTTGATTGACACCTTAACTAACATGATTGGTAAGTTGACTTGCTCCAAAGGTATAAAATATATCTTCTTTAACATACCATCCATAAAGTAAACATTACATTATACACTGTAAAATGGCTGTGTGGAAATTAGCATAAAAATAACATGTTTAGTGTGTAAAAAAATCTGATACACTTATATTCACAATACAATTCTTATGCAATTTTGCTCTGTGGAAATATGAAGCAAATTTGAATCGTTTTAGTGACAACTCTTTTTACTACAAGACAACAGCACTGTTGTGGGGCAGTTGAGTCAGACTTGTAACCCGAAGGTAGCAGGTTTGATTCTCAATTCCGGCAGGAAAATGTAGTTGGGGGAGTGAATGAACAGCGCTCTCTTCCACCCTCAATACGCACCCTGAGCATGGTACCTAACCTCCAATCACTCCCCGGGCCGCAGCGAATGACTACCCACTGCTCCGGGTGTGTGTGTGTCCACGGCTTGCAGTGTGTGTGTTCACTGTTAACTACTCCTAATGTGTGTGCACTCGGATGGGTTAAATGCAGAGGCCAAATTCCGAGTATGGGTTACCATACTTGGCCTTCACGTTACGTCACTTCTTCACATCACTTCACTGAAGTAGGATTAAGAATAGGATTTTTGTAGTGTAATAAATTCCCTTTACACGGTTTTGTGGTTTTATTCTTGTGCCTAAATATGGGCTTTAGCAGAACGTTCTCAGGATGTGACTGTTCATAAAACTCTTCAACTTTAATGTCCTTAGAGAGTAAAGACACTCAAATTATGAGCTCCCTGTGATTTCACTCCACTCTACGCCTCGATGGACAACAAAAATGAGAGTAAATTGACAAATGAGAATCCCTATAGAGTGCTCCTCTCAAGCCCTTTAAAGCACAGCAGGAAGCAGTGAGCAAAAGGGCCCTCTGACATTGTGCTGAGTGGCACACATAACTAAAGGACTTTCATGCCATATTTCATAATATATCAATGTAGGCATTCCAAGTGGACTCAGAGTGCAGCACCAAGCCATTGTAACATGCAACAATGCATACATTACCAAAGTCAAACTACCCTCTGAGCAAGGAAGTTACAACAAACTTGTGTACTTCATTTAACTTATTGTGTCCTCTGGATAATTACTATGACAAAAACATAAACAACACCTCAAGAGTGGAAATGATGCGATGTGTTCATTACCCAACTGGCTCTAACCATCAGAAAACAAAGGCTTTTGACTACCTGAGCATGAAATAGAGCTGTGAATGTGTGAGAAGCCATGGCAGCGGAGTCTGGCCCCTTAATTACATTTCCACGGCAGGAGAAATGGTGCTGCTCAGACGTTCCACCACGATGCACATTATTATATTAAATGAGGAGTATCTAGAGGTTTCCAGCCATTCCTTTGTTCATTTCGGTTCTCTGTAAGTGCACCTATCTTTCTACCCCCAACAACACTTTTAACAACCATTACTGGTTGACAACAAGTCAACAAAAAGAGCAGAGACAGCAGCCACAAAAACAAATGGTTATCTTAGCATGGCACTAGTGACCGCCTTTCAGTGCTGACACAGTTACAAAGCGATTTGTTATTGCCACCCGGAGTATTATAAAGTAAGATAAATCTTATCGGAACCGAAGCTCCATATAAAGATGCAGCATTTAAGATATGTCAGCTGACACAGAGCAGAGTATTGCACATCATGCTTGGGACGGAACACGGATAAAAGCATTCTGCTCAGTTTCCATAGGGAATTTCCATTATCACAGATCCCAAGGTTGTACTATGAGCATCTTGGAAGTCATTTCTGAGTTCCATTACTTACCGAACCTTACAGTATATGGCAGAATTGGGATCTCAAAAATGCCGGCATTTTTTAATACCTGGAAGAACAGGAAGTGCTGTGTGCTGCTGTCTGTAGGCTCGTTGCTTTGTGTCTAGAGGCACAGGCCATCCCAGAATAGACTGGATTCTTCTTCAGTACAAAAGGCACAGTTTGGATATTTTGGGATAAAAGCAGCAGCGTCAACAACACAAACCTTCTTTGTTGGAAAAACAGCCTGCAGTAAGTGTTAATACAGGCGATGGGAGTTTGAATCCGGCTTGTGACATTATCTGATTCCTTTCTTTCTCATCCTCAGTTTGATAATGACAACTTATATGGTATCTGATATCTCTACAGGTTCCAAAATTGCAACACCTTTCAATAGCAAGATTGTTTACAGCCATATTTTTCATATTTTTTCTTTTACATTATTACACTACCATTTAAAAGTTTATCAATAAGTTTTTTTTAAAAGAAATTCATACTTTTATTCAGTAAGGCTAAATTGATCAAAAGTGATGATAAAGGCATTTATAATGTTACAAATATTTTAAATAAATGCTGTTCTTTTGAACTTTCCACAAAAATATGAAGCAGCACAACTGTTGTCAACACTGATAATAATAAAATTTCTGAAGGAGCATGTGACACTGAAGACTGGAGTAATGATACTGAAAATTCAGCTTTGCATCACAGGAATAGATTACATTTTAAAATATATTAGCATAGAAAATAGTTATTTTAAATTGTAATAATATTTCACAATATTACTGTTTTTAGCATATTTTTGATCAAATAATGCAGCCTTGGTAAAAATACTTACTGTCTCTAAACTTGGTTAGGAATGGTTAGGTATTTAAAACTGTATTTTGCATTATTGACAGCACATTTCACTTTGTTTTGTTAACTAAAACCAATTTTAACACATTGCAAGTGTTCATTTTTTACCCTGACTGTCAATAAAATGGCATGAAGGCCAACAATAAAAAAAACTCCATTCTCTGCTCTATGCCTGTGTTATAAATGTCTGTCTTTTTTAGCACACAGAGTAACTCCAGTGCCTGATTAACACTGCAGACATTATTTTTCACAAAGTCTGACCTGCTGAATCCTTCTGCACATGCCTCTAACACTATTTTTCCCTTCACTTTGAAAATAATGTCTTCTGCCGAGATTCCGTTAATGACAGGAGTATTGGGAAGAATCCACAAAGAGCTTGTTCGGAGCAATCCAACACTATCAGGGGCCCATATGGGCTACGATCCAGCCGTAACTGGAACTATGAACAATCATTCAAGCTTCTCATTATTTTAAAGGATTCAATTACAAGGTAATCAAACTGTAAGGATCGGCCACTCAAAATTATGTAAAGATAAATCTCAGTCCTAATTGTCACTCTTCAAAACCCCTCCCAGTACACAATGCAATACATCAATGCCTTTTTTACATTTGTCCATGTAAGACAATACAAATACAAAAATATTTGGCCCTAACAGAGAGATTCTTCACAGCGAGGATTAACAATCTGTACTTCACAGGATATAAACACAGTGGGAATGTTCCTCTGTCTTCTCTCATGAAGTTTCATAAGTTTCGAGCACTGGCCCTGAGCTGACTCCTCTCAATTATGTAAGTCTAAACTGAGCATGACATACACTCTAAACTTGAGAGAGCTCTTGAAAGGTAAGTGAATAAGGTGGGCTTAAATAGAGAATCATAAACAACATATGAGGGCACGTCATATTTCAGCAGCTGTGCGAAATTCTCATGTTCAGAGCTTCATGGAAATCCCTCGTCCTTCCTTTCTTGCGCGGGCTGAGGGACCGCAGGTCTGCCGGTGCAGGCGGTTGTATTTGGACAGTCTGCCAGAACGCTTGGAGGAGGAATGCTTACAAACAGTAACACTCTATACTCAGCACAGACAAAGGAATGTGCCGTTTAGAGTAAGGGAGGATTTATTCTCTGATACCTTGGCATTTTACATTTAGAACGCGCTAACACGCTCTGATAATTTACCTAATTAGGAATTGAATCCTGACCGTCATGCAAACATCCAGCCGTGCCGAGTGAAAAACAACAAACACACGTGTGTAAATACAGCCCTGATGCCGAGCAACTGCAAAACAAGCAGCCTGAGCAGTTTGTCTGTGTTTTCTGAAGCCTCCGGGTGGTCTTGCTGTAAACCGGGTGAGTTACGCTATAGGGCCGTCTAGTAAGGGTGCCAACTAAGGGCCGTCCACCTGTGTGGCCCCTCAGAGCTTTGATTTTAAAGTCAACCTCCATAAATCAGTGTCGCAGTCCCTCTAAAATATCTCCCATTCGTCATTAACCTGTCATTATGAACAGGCCAAATGTGGGCTATTTAAGCAGTAGATAATGTTAAGGTCATACGCTCTAATAACGGTTGGCTATGACACATAGAGGTGCAGAAGACTCGATAACAAGGTAAAGCGCAGGGAGGCACAGCAAGCACATCGTTAAATATGAACAAATATGACAGCTGTATTAAAATAGCTCTCACTGCCATAGGACATTTTCTGTTACTCGCACCGCTAAGATGAATTATGACATGGCTTCACAGGATGACATGGCTTCCTTTCTGCCCTCATAATCATGTTAACAAATGTCCACTGCTGTGATGTCACACGTGTAACTGATATAATCTAGAGACAATACTCTATAAAACATGAGTCTTAGATCACATGCTTAATGCTAAAAAATAATGATTGTAGTTTTTGGTTATCCCGAAGTTTAACTAAAGTACAGTTTCAGAACACTTTCATCTCAATGCAGTTTTTCTATTACAAAATACACAGAGTTTAAATGTTAAATTAAGACGCACAGCAGTTTAATTGGATGAATGTGTTTTGTTTTCAAGTATATTTCAAATATTTCTTCTGGTTTTTTGAATATATACAGTAGCGGGGGGTGAAAACTTTTTGAATTTGAAGATCAAGATAAAGTGTACTTAACCTGTCTTCCGGGAAACATGTAAGTGTCTTCTGTTGCTTCCGAAGGGCAGTACTAAATGAAAAAAATGTATATTTAAACATATTTTTCATCCTGTTCAGAAGTTTTCACCCCCTGGCTCTTAACGCATCGTGTTTCCTTCTGGAGCATCAGTGAATGTTTGAATCTTTTGTAATAGTTGAGTTTGAGTCCCTCAGTTGTCCTCAGTGTGAAAAGATGGATCTCAAAATCATACAGTCACTGCTGGAAAGGGTTCAAATATGCAAATAATCCTTAAAAACTGAAGAATCTGCAGGAGCTGGAGGATTTTTCTGAAGAACAGAGCTCAGTTTAACTGCTCAGAACAAACAAGGGACTCAAGAACAACCATCACAAAACAAAAAAACAGTCATAGATCATCCAGGTAACCACACACAGTATTAAGAATTAAACTTTTGAATGGGATCATTTTAATAAATTCAGCTATTTTTTTTTTTTTCTTGTGGACTATATGTAAACATCTTTTATGTAAAATATCTTACTCAGGACAGTACTAAATAAAAATAACATGCATTTTGTATGATCTCTCTTATCACTGTTAAATCTTTTCACATTTTCACAGATTCTGCAAGTGGTTCACATATTTTTTTCTTGCAATTGTATATATTGTATACACTTGATGTAGTTTGTTGTCACATTTAATAAATGGTTGTCTTGTTATTTTAAATTTTTCTATTAAAACTTAGATGAAACAAAATAATGAACAATTTAAAATCATGTGAAATAAAAGGAACAATTTGCTTAATACTCTATTTAAGTTGACAACTCTGGACAAACTTAATCTAAATAGTTAGATTTTAGCAAATTTAGCAGATTTTAAGTCATGGCAACTTGATATTTTGAACTGTAAATGAAATATGGAAGCCCATTTCCACCACATAAAACAAACACATAAAACATAAAACTTGACTTATCTCATAATAATGATTTAGTATGTGATCATTTTGACTTTTTATATTATTATGCTTACTTAGTATGTGATAATTTTGACTTGTGTCCATTTCGACTTTTTTTCAGGTCATAATTGTGACTTTTTATATTAAATTGACCTTAAATGTTAATTTTGACCTATTTAATCTCATAATTATGAGTATGTCATAATTTTGATTTTTATCTCATACTTGTGACTTAGTATCTCATAATTTACCAAAGCATGATTTGTGGTGGAAATGAGCTTCCATAAAAAAAGCCATGCAAACTGTTGCCTTTAAGCTTTGCGAACAACTTCTTTTTTAACACTGTACTCTGAAATACATTGCAGTAATTTATGATATCCTTAGAGCAATAACAATCAGAGACACATGGTGAGTCTTCCTTGTTGCATATAATGACAGATAATTGACTTCGGCCATCTCTCTGTGCTAAACAACAAGATGGGCGACACACGGTCAAGACAGGAAGTGTTAGAACTGGAATGACTTCAGGGCCATGATCTGGAACAAACAAGATCAGGGCATAAGTGTAGGCGTCCTGTCAGATAAGCTAATATATGCTCTGTGGCATGTAGCTGTACCTCATGGCTACTCAAAACACAGCTTAGCACAGCTCTCTCAAGTGCTTCCACAGATAAGACGACTACATCTGCCTCTTTAAACAAAATGCTATCAGCAAGTTGGAAGCCACTTCAGCTAAAATAAGCCATTTATTGTACAACTGCTGGTTGTTTTGTGGGCCATTTCAAAAAGCTTTTTATCATATACAAGTGGATCATGGTACACTGAGCTGGCAAATGTGAGCTCTTTTATACAGTAATAATAAAGCTCAATCTGGCCTAGTGGGAAGGCTAATGAGTATCAACATTTTTTCATTACATCATTGACATTAGCTAATGTGCTTTTAAATGGCAATTTAAACACCACTGAGTTACCACAAAATGCCAGCCATCACAAGTCTCTCTGTGGGGTTGCCTACCCTGCATAAGTGCTGCCTTACATTTCACATCCGGTGAGCAAAACTACACAGAATTCTGGCTAAATTATGGATTCGCTTCACTGAATAAACATACTTAATTTACAAGGTCAAAAGCAATTATAAGTTGCACTTTTGGATTACAGAGGAACTTAATGTAGGCATGAAATGGAAGTTGCGATAGTCTTTTCTTTCCTATTGTGAAATGTAGCAGAGTGGAAAAAAAAAGGCCGGGACTTGATTTTGTCCATCAGGAATTGATTTGGTGGCTGTGGTTTGCTTTTGCTGTGATGTCACGTGAGTGACAGGTTGTCTAAGAACAGGTGTAAATGGGGTCTAAAGCGTTTTGAGCTTGACCACTTTCAACCAATTCCAGAAGTAGTCGAAAATCCATTTGACCGCATTGCTATCGTAGTGTAGACACTCATGTGGTCGAATGTGTTCGAACAGCCACAAAAGACCACCTGCTCTCCACCTACTGACCTAACGCATGAACATTATGGGAAGCGCGCTAGACAGATGGGATTTAAACTGTCGGCTGAAGACCCAAGTTTGGTTTGAAGACGAAAAATGTACCAAGCACTGATTTCTGATTTCTAACACGCACTCATCACGTTCGTTGAGGTCTTGTGGCTATCAGAGCAGAAACTAAAGCTCTCTGTATGTTTTTCTGTTGTCTCCAGGCGCATTCATATGTAAATTGCGCAAGCTTATTTTGTCCATAGATCTGAAAAAGCCCATACATTTACCCGCCCATAGACCCTCCCCTTGAAGAAATCAGGACAGAAGTGGTTGAAAAGAGACAGATTAAAACACGTGTAAACGAGAATGTGTCTCCCTCATCCAAAACCCATCTTAATACCAGGTGTAAACAGGGTCTTTCAGTAAACAGAAGAACAGAAAAAAGAACCATTTTTTTAGTGTGAAGAACTTTTAAATTATCTGAAGAACCGTTTTCCACCATGAAGAATCTTTTGTGCAATTGAAAGTTTCCATGGATGTTAAAGGCTCTTCAGTGGAACCATAAATGCCAAAAGAACCTTTATTTTTAACAGTGTAGAGAAATTGATTTTTAACTATTAAGTATAAATCTTTAAAGACAGCCCTACCATGAGCTCAGTGATGATACACAATAAGCTTCTGTAAAAGCCATAAGTCATGGCGATTTCGACATTTATATAAAGCTAATAGCCTACTTCCAAGTGAATAACTACACAGAATCCTGAGAAGTCAATGTTACCACAGAAACCAAAACCAGACCAAAACAGTTTAACAGTAACCTCCCACTCCCATGAAGCATTCTGAATGTAATAGAGTTTCAAACTATATATTTGTATGTATTTTAAAATTATTTATATTGTATGGTTGTTCTTAAGTCAACTGATTTATTTGCAGTGCTTCATGGGATATGTAGTTCACCGTACCTTTGTATTTTTCAAATCAACATTTGTAATGCGATTCATCTCTGAGCTATATGGTTTGTTTACGATTACACACTTTATTAAGGAATTAATTCATATCCCTATGGAGAAACTGAATAGGGAAAATACCTCTGGAATGGTCTAATTTCTAATAACTAGTGTTTAGAGTAAAACACCTGACAGCACATTATCACGACAATGATTAAATCAAGGTATAGAACACCATGCCAGGGACCTTTTTTGAGCCCTTAGGACTTCAAATCTGAAGGATCTACTGCAGTTTATTGTTAGCTTGACCGACACAAATGAACACAGAGAGTTTAAATTGATCCAAATGGAATTTTCATTTTTCATCCTTTCCTCTCGTACCCCAATTCCCCTTTGCCCTCTCTCCACACCATCTCATAACCCAGGTCATTAATAATGTATGATATTGACTCAGCAAAGCCCATGCTTTCTGGATGAAGGGGTGTTGTACTTTCTCTTGAAGTGTAAGGCATGAGCTCGTCTGTTGCCTGGCAACCAGGTAGTTCCTAGTAAGTGCTTCTCCTCAGAGAAATCCCCTCATACTATAATGCAGTGAAAGCCCAAAGTGCCGCCCACAGGCCCCTCCCAACTTACCTTTTACGAAACTACCTAATACTTAATTTCAGCGCACACCAATCCAAATATGTACAAATCCTCTGCGTATGCACCCTCTAAATAGCTTTAGCTGCAATGGGATTATTGAATTTCACGTATCAATGTATCATCGCATAAAAGCTCTGTTTTAAAAATGGATCTAAATACAGAACGGACGTCGTTTTGCTGTCATGCAGCAAAATGCGCTGCTGTGCTGAGAACATGCCTCAAAAGCCCCATATAAACTAATGGTCCACATTGCCATGACAACCTCAGTGTAGCGGACAAAGACCTTGCCGTTAGCACCAGTTTTTGCAATGCAGTTTTTATTTATTCATCAGTTTCTGCTTTCATCGCACACAGAGTATGCAGTGCACAAACTCACGTGATTGACAGCCAAGCAGGACTGTAGCTCATATAAAACAGCAAGACTGGTTGAGGCAGGTGTGAAGATGTGGGAACGGTGCCTAATAAAGAATATTATTTATAGTTTCTATCTATCTAACCATACAATGAAAGCCAATAGGGTCCAAAACAACACTGGACTCTATTCATTTTCATTGTATGGAGAAAAAAAGGTCAAAATATCTTCTTTTATGTTCCATAAAAGAAAACAAGTCATACAGGTTTGGAAAAAAGCAAGGGTGATGTCATTTTGACGCAAATAGGAGAAAGATGCTATGGTGCGGATTTAAGCAAGATTCCTTCTCATATAAGTGCAGTAATCATTAATAATTCAATTTCTGAATAAGGTCAAAGGAAAAGATAATCAGATGCACAGATATTTTATCACAACAGGAAATATCAGTGTAAACCAATTTTCAACCTCTCCTCTTTGAACTCAGATTTTTCTGGCAGTAGATTTATTGCCGCACAAAGAGACTGCAAAACATACAGAGTCATCTTTAAAAATGCATTATTTTCATAAGCTTGACACCATAAGACTGCATATTCAGAAGCCAAGTCTTTTATGGGATCTCTCTTATCCACACTGAAATCCCAAGAAAAAACAAGGGGAGAAGGGTAAAAATGTGACAGCAAAACTTAATTTATATCAAAAAGCATGTTCAGGGCCAAGTGCATTTAACATCTGCTGAACTAGAAACATAAAACAATGCTTTGTTGTCATTTTCTATGAAGCCTTCCCCTCCTTGTGTCCAATTGTCACTCTTCAAACTCACATCAACACCTGATCCACAGCTTTTCACACACCGTCATTTGTGTGTGGTTTAAATTCAAAGTGTGAGATGGCAGCTGAATCAACACAATAGTGAAACATCTCAGTCAGAAAGGAGCCCAGCTCAACAACACGCTGGTATTTGGGAACAGATGCTTCAGAAGTGGCTCCTGTGAAAACTGGCATCATAAGCGAGACTTATAGAGACTCGAATACAGACAGGGGCTGTCAGACAACAAAAAGTAGCAGTGCTATTGAGAAAAATTATGGTTTGCTTGCTTTTTAAATGGAAATCTAATTTTCCTTGATCTTTTGACATGTAAGCGGTCATTGCACTATAAAAATACCCTGTAAGTTTCAGAACTCACAACGTCCTGCTTGCATTGAAATCAAAATGACTCATTTTTTGGATTTTGTCACATTATTACGTCGTAGTACAACGAAAGACCGCCTCTGCAGAAAAATATCGATGCCTACTTGTACTTACATTGCCTCTTTAGCCCCGCCCACTGATTTGCATATGCAGTAACACAGGATTACCTAGAGCAAAAAAATGATAGAGATTTTTTAGTGCCTCTAAGGATAACAAGACATTTTGAAGTGGCAAGTTGTGGAAAAACACAGTCCTTTGCATTGCCACCCTTTGGATCCAAACTTTAAAGGGGTGGTTGATTATGATTTCACTTCTTTAACTTTAGTTAGTGTGTAATGTTGCTGTTCGAGCGTAAACAACATCTGCAAAGTTATGACGCTCAAAGTACAATGCAAAGGGAGATATTTTCTTTTTTGGTTTAAGGACTACAACAAACAGCTGGTAGGGACTACAACGAGCTTCTTCCAGGGTTAGTGACATCACAAACCCCCAAATTTACATAAACCCCACACCCGAGAACAAACAACAAAGGGGGTGAGGCCATGTTGGGCTGCTTTAGAGAAGAGGAAGAGTTGTTATAGTAGAGTGTTGTTACCATGCCGTCATTTACGCCAGACGGCTTCACAAACGAGGGTCAATTCAACGCTGGATTAGCAAAAAAAAAACATGACAGCACATGCTAGTCGATGAGTTGAATCAACTCCACAGCAACTACATAAATGTATCCACTAACTATTCAGAAATGTCCAGTTTCATTCTAAAAGTTGTAACTTCTTCCTGAGTCTCTCTATCAGTGTTGACTCCGGTTTGAACAATGTAAGGCTGAACACCGTTACTGACAATCGTCATTTTGGCTGCGTGAGATTCTCCAGCTTTGTTGTTGTTGAGCAACCGAAGCGTGAGCTGTTAAAGCTCCGCCCTCTTCTGGAAAGGGGGCTGGGAGCAGCAGCTCATTTCCATTTAAAGGGACACACACAAAAACGGCATGTTTTTGCTCACACCCAAACACGGGCAAACTTGACAAGCTATAATAAATGATCTGTGGGGTATTTTGAGCTGAAACTTCACAGACACATTCTGGAGACACCAGAGACTTATACTACATCTTGTGAAAGGGGCATTATAGGTCCCCTATAAGAAAGCGTTTAAATGAACTTTATTATTAACAAAGTTCCAGTCATATCACATCAGTAAGACTCTGTTCTTTTGTTCACTTCATTATATTGCAGATTCGTTTTTAAACAAGTCACAGTTTGACGCAGGCTTTTCAGAGAGACTGAAAATAAAAGACGATGCA
This sequence comes from Ancherythroculter nigrocauda, assembly GCA_036281575.1. NCBI lineage: Eukaryota > Metazoa > Chordata > Actinopteri > Cypriniformes > Xenocyprididae > Ancherythroculter > Ancherythroculter nigrocauda. Next base: position 38,417,902 of record VTFQ01000001.1, read on the forward strand.
GTGCCAACTACATTGGATCTGACAGTAATGTCGGAACACACAAGTGTGAGTAACAGTGTTCAACATGCTTTTGCAGTGTTGAGCAATGTAGCCAATCAAAGACTGATTTCTTGAAAGCAATGGCCAACCAGAGGTGTTTAAGTGAGTCAAAATCCACTCTCCAGGAGTTTTTGTTCAGTCGCCGGAGTTTTTGTACAGTGCTGAGTTATACAAGCTTGTGAATCATCTCATTTTAACAAACAAAGTGTAAACAAAATGTAGAGAGATTTATTGTGCAGTGTAGCCAGCTTCATTGATTAACGAAAACGTATATGCTGCAAATGTGAAATTCCCTAACCTATGTGACACAAATAGTTGGGTCAGTTAAAATTCTTGCAGTGGGCTGCGGAAACGTACGCGTTTGATTCTGTGGGCCACGACTTGGAAAAGGTTGGGAACCACTGATTTAAGCCATTCACTGTAATCCTGAATAAAAGCTTCAGTGAGTGACATCTTCTGTTTTGTCACCAGTAAGACATTACAACATGTTTCATTTTATTTAAAACACTGCAAATGACAATGAATACGTTTTTTACTTTATTGAAAAGACTGAACTATGAATAGCCTGTAAGAATGACAGTGTGACAAACAATGGTGTATAATGGCAGGGATGTTGAAAATTATTTTAATATGCAAAATTGTTACCCAATCGCAATGGGCATTTAAAGGGTTAGTTCACCCAAAAATGAAAATTCTGTCATTTATTACTCACCCTCATGCCGTTCCACACCTGTAAGACCTTTGTTAATTTTCGGAACACAAATGAAGATATTTTTGTTGAAATCCGATGACTCAGTGAGGGGAATATTTTTGGTGCGGCAAAAAAACAAAATAACAACTTATTTAGTGATGGCCGATTTTCTTCGGAGCATTATGAATTAGTGTAACGAATCATGATTCAGATCGCGTGTCAAACCGCCAAACTGCTGAAATCACGTGACTTTGGCGCTCCGAACCGCTGATTCGACACACTGATTCATTTATGCTCCGAAGCTTCCTGAAGCAGTGTTTTGAAATCGGCCATCACTAAATAAGTTGTTATTTTGTTTTTTTGGCGCACCAAAAATATTCTCGTCACTTTATAATATTAATATTGAACCACTGTACTCACATGAACTGATTTAAATATGTTTTTAGTACATTAATGGATCTTGAGAGAGGAAATGTCCATTGCTGGCTATGGAGGCCTCACTGAGTCATCGGATTTCAACAAAAATATCTTAATTTGTGTTCCGAAAATTATCAAAGGTCTTACGGGTGTGGAACAGCATGTGGCTTAGTAATAAATTACATTTTTGGGTGAACTAACCCTTTAATTCCAAGTCTTGAACGCGGTACACCCATCAAAATGGAGTGTTCGAAAGAGAGTGTCAAAAACAGGATAGCAAATGGCCTATTACTTATAAATTCTGATTTTTGATGTAAATTATAAAATAAAAAAATACAGTTCATGACCTCTTTAAGACTCACTTTTCATTTTCATAAATCAGAAATTTTCCTTTGCCACTGTTGGCTCTTCCATAAGGCCGGAATATATCCATCTCCCTCAAATGCAGCGGGTCCCAGCTGGCCACCGCTCCCCAGGGAAGTCCACTGCGACCTAAACAGCCACCTCCCACCAGCCACTCAAATATCATCCTTTCAGTTCTCACCTCGTATAAACACTTCACAGAGCCAGGTGGATTTGAGGTTCACCAGAGGGACCTGTCCATGAGAGCCTTCAAAATCGATTGCCAGTTTTTCAATTATGCCCTTTGCTTCTCTGTCTTTTGTTTATAACTGTCTGTTGAGAATAAATCACTAGTCTAATAGACTAATAAGTCTATTGCACCACACCTTACATGAACAAATCAATAACCATTGAGATCAGCAACACTTTGGAGACTGTGGCATGTAGGATATATACATTGTCAGCTGTTGACTGAGTGAGTAGAGAGGATTTTGTCTTGTTGTGGCACCTGTTGGACAGACCAAACTTAAGTCTGTGGTCCAAAGCATTCAAGATTTATGACAGCTTAAGTTGGTAATCAAGTCTATGCTCAAAAAGTGAATAAATTGATTATAACTACTGCATAAATATAATTTAGTACCATAAAATCCCATATAAATACAAAATATATATAAAAAAAACATTTTAACCAAAATATAGTACCTTCATTTTCATTAAAATAGAAAAATCAGTTTGTTGCTTCAAGCATACTACGCCTCATACAGCATGTTTTTACAACAACAGTCTTTGCAATATGCAAGTTGTCCATTCTGTTTACTATGTGACTTTGGTTCATGGTCTGTGCAAATGTAAGTTGCAATATTATGGTTCTACCTGATTAATCTCTTACAGGATGCATTTGAGAGCTCAAACCAGCTAGTACAGTGATTCAATTTACTGGCTCTCAGCAAAAGCAGATCAATCCCCCACATAATATGGCATTATACAGATTTCTTCTTCTAAAAATTATCTACCCAATCAGCACAAGAGGAGGCTTATATATATATAGCCGACTCACCTATGTTCCTCAACAGTTTTTCTACCTCCGCCACCCTGAATCCTTACTTTCGGCTGGTTCCTATCCCAGCCAGGGATACAGGGGTTCAGGCCAAATTCTGAGCCCTCCCCTCGGACAGCACACCAAATACACTCTTTTTTACCTCTATCTGATTATTTGTAGTTGTGAATTTTTTAGCAGTCATATTTTCATCATCGATATGGTCTAATTAAAATTGTTTAATTACTGTCATGCATCATTTTGTTCACTGATTAGCACTGATTACAGCAGTTTTGCTTTTTACTTTCATTAAAATTCTGCACACATATCAATATGAAAACTGTTGCTAAGACACACCGAACGTCTCTGTTTTAACTAAAGAAGCTTTAAATCACTTGAAGAGACTGATGTTCAGCAAGCAGCATTTTAACAGTAGTCTACAATATCGACCCTCCTAACCCCAACATGTGAAACCTGTCCAAAATGCTTTCGGGGAACAGGCTGCCACCTGCTGTATCATTTGTAATTTTAAAGTCAAGTCTAAACTACACATCCAGACCGTCGCCCTTCAGTAACTCTGGCACAAATAGGTGTTGTTCCTTCACTGTTAAGCCTGAGACCCATTATCATTATCTAGACGCAAACACACAGTGTCATAAAAATGCCATCCAGAGCTTTTACCACCCCAGAGGATCAGTATGAAAGTTTAAACATACATTAATGTTTACAGTCACGACCTGACTCATGAAGCTTGCCTGTGCAGCAGATATGAAACAGTTCATAAATTTGAGTCATGTGTACAGGCTGTCCTTTAAAGGCACAAGCGCATGTGCCTTTATCGCTATTGTTCATTTGAAGTCATAAAACTATGAGAAGACAGCAGATTTGTACAGGCCTTGTTAGTTCCATGCCATTGCTCTAAACGCTCTACGAGCTGCAGGCCTAAGGATATGCAGAAATCCAGCTGAACTGATATTAATCCTCAAACACTCCTCTATTCAGCATGCTTTGGCTGTGACTGACTCCTCTTCTCCATATGCCCTAGACCAATAAATCATTCAGCTTCCTCTCCTATAGCTACATTCAAAGACTAGAGGTTATACAAGCACTGATTCCCATCAGACTCTGCTGTCTTCAACCAAAACAGCATCAGATCTCCAAATGTCCACTCTAATTTCATCCTTTAATACAGATGCAACATGACAATCCTAAATCAGAGTGTACTGTAGGTTTATGTCGTGAAGCTAAAGTGCATTTGTTCCTGTCTGTGTTGTGCACTGAGTGGGGTTTCAAAAAACAAGAACATGTTGAGAGACTGCAATCTCTCACTGTGTCTCACCCTGTGTCTGCCAGCACAGCCTTTCTTTGTTTCTCTGTGATGCACAACCCATGACCTATCCCACAGTGCCAAGCTTCACAGTCAAACCAAATGATCCACACCATAAACACATGCTTCCATTTAATGGTGAGAAGTTGTGCTGAGTAGAAAAAGATAAAACCTGCAGCAAGACAAGCTTGTGTTGTGCTAGTCTACAGAAAAACCTTTCCTGATAATAGAGGTAATGAACCTGATAGCCATAGTGTTTCTCTGGAAATTGGCACCTTGTATGGTGGCATGCCAAGTAAAATTTGGGATTATTTAAATCACAACACTACACACTCTCTTGATGATATCTGTTTCCTTATGAACACGGAAGCTCATTAAATTAACCAGTTTTACTAATTGAATCAAGCTAAACAGTCTTTCAATCTTTACTTCAAGAGATAGTTCACCCAAAAATGAAATTTCTGGCATTATTTTATCTGGCTTAATCCTAGCTAACAAAAATATGCACTATGAACATTTTGCTAATGTTCCCATTAAGTTATTAATATATTATGTCTGGATGTTCTCTGGGAAAAAAAAATCTCTTTTTTGGTTATGCAAGTGTTAAAGTAATTAAAGTAAATAATTAAAGTCAATTTTCAATCTTTATTGGAAAAAAAACAATGATTGTCCAACTAAAATGTTTTAGAAAAAAATGTTCCATAGATGACCTATAAATAATGTTTTTGTGCTAATATCTGAGAACATTCTTAAATGTTAACGTTACTTGGAGAAATTTTGCTCAGAACTTTGAGAGAACCTTGCTTCTTGATTACTGAGAACTTTTCCTGTTAGCTGGGATCACCCTCATGTATGTTTTTTTTATGTTTTCAAAGGAACATAAAATGAGATCATCTGAAAAATGTCTCTCTGTTATTTTCTGTCCATCCAATGAAAGTAAATGGAGATTAATATTGTTTTGGAGCCCCCTGACTTTTGTTGTATGGACAAAAATAGTCAAAGCTTTCTACGAAAAAATATTTGTGTTCCACAGAAGAAGCCCTAGTGAAAAAAAAGTATACCAAAATTTTATTTATTTTTTAAATTTATTTCATACTGTGTATAGTACAAATCTATTGAGACTGCTGACATAAATACATTAAACTTTTTTTTGGAGTACTTCTTTTTTGCACATTGCACATTTCTTAATATTAAGCCTAAATGTGTTTTAATATCACTATTAGTTAGGATAGTATGATCACTGTTTAATATCAGTCTTTAAATGCAAAATATTTAAAGTGTACCTAAAGTATACTTGCAATAGTTCCATTTTAGCACAATCATATATACTTAGATATATCTTTAGATGGACCTCAGCACTACTTTCAGATAACTAAAGTGCATTAAGTGCAAAATTAGTTGTTGCAATTATACCAGACTTCAAGTATATCAATTTAGTATACCAAAAATACAATCGCAGGGTATTTATATTAAGTACACAAATATGTAAATGCATTTGTAGTATACTTATAATATAATACTATAAATACTTATAATAAAAAACAAATGTATTTCAAATACATTTTGGTATATTTATTTTGCACTAGCGAAGTCATACAGGTTAGGAACGAATTGACAGAATTTTGATTTTTGAGTAAACTATCCCCTATCCATGACAACATGCCTGCTCTCAGCAGACTGAACATTGTTATTATGGTCCAGGTGTACATCTCAACAGGATACTCGCATGGCAACATGAGCACTGCACACATGGGGCCAGTTGCATAAACAGTCATTATTTTAAGACAGTGCCTTAAGATCGAATATGACCCACTAGCAGCTAGTCAAGGGGCAGTCGATCTTATTTTCGGTATCAAATTAGGCCAATCTATGTTTTTATGAACAGTCTAACTCAAGTTATAGTCTTAAAGAAAAAATTGATGGCTAACTTGTAAGACTAGTCATTGCAGTTTATGCAACATGCCCATGATCTATATCTAAACACATTAATAACTCTCGAAGAGGCAAATGCAAATCCTTTTTTTTGTCTTTTGAGACCAGTTCTTTTGATCTATCCAGAAAAACCAAAATAGCGAGAATAAAGATAATCTCCATGCAAAGGTGAGTGGTAAATATGACCATTAATAATAATAATATAAATAAGAGGAGTCATGTTTAATAAAATATTCCAAACCATTTTTTGGAGAAGAGTTGGCAGCGATTCCAGTCAACGACACACACACACACACACACACACACACACACACACACAGTTCCAGTTCTGTCATTGATATCTACAATATGTCAGAATACAGATTAATCATCACCTCAGTAAATAAGTGTTATGGCCTCGCAGCACGTGCCTGAGGGTGGGAAAGCTCATGTATGACTAATCAAAATAAAGATGATACATACTTTCATCTGACAAGCATGCTCGTTTACAGCCTGCATTTTACACTGCTGAACACTGATGCTGGCGTATCGAACTGACCCAAAAACAGAAACAGAAGAGCAGAAGACAGAAAGATGGAAGAATATAAATGACCCACTTATGAATAGTAATTAAATTAATAAACAGCAGTTATAAAAAATTTCATTTTCCCTTAGTGTTTTGATGGGGGCAAATGGCAGATCCTCTCGCCATTTAAATTTCAGTTGTTCAGTGTATTTGTCTAAATAATAGGCGAAATGTCGCAGTGATGCAAATTGCCATTTCTCTAATGTTGTACACAGAACTGCATGCTTGGTGCATAGATCTTAATGGTGATTATAATAATCCAAAAGACATTTCAGCAAGTGAAGCTGCCATTTATATGCATTATAAGTAAAGTGCCCCACCATGAAAAATGTAAACAACTCACATAAAGAAGATTAAAACAGAAAATGCATTTGCACACAACACTAAGTAGACTGCAAAACACAATTGGAAATAATACAAATTGCAGTGATGTTTTCCACATCCTCCAAATATCCCACAAAGTGCTTTCTATATCCAAGCAGATCTGCATGACAACAAATCCATTAAGTTTTTATACACTAATCACGGGTCTAATTGCTCTCTTTACAGCTGTCAGTCAAAAAGTGATGAAATACATAATGCACTTCAGACCACAATGCGGCCATCCAAATATTCCAAATGGAATATAAAAACGATTACAGCCTAAGAGTAATTTGCTTTATGGCTAAGCAACAAAAAGCAAACCACAAAATGGAGGAAACTCCAGTGCATAAATGAGGCCAGCAAGTCCAATTCATCATTAAAAACTAGAAATCGTAAGCATTGTATTTAATCTTATCTCTATCTATATCATAAAGTAATATCTACAAAGTGCCAGGCTGCATTTTGTGCATCACTTCTGAAGAGACTCAGCAGAGAGCTTGAGCCGCCCCTACAGCTAATGAAGCTATTTATAAAATAGTGCTCTTGATTGCAACACTGCCAAAAGGACATATCTTTGGGAAGCCTACACCGGTGGGAGAACGAGATCAGCTCTTATTTGTTGAAGTTTCCTGTCAAAATACACGCAGGAAGCTGCAAGCTGCCGCGGCAACCAGCCAGCCATTCAGCATACACCTACAGATCTTAATTGATACCGAAGTCCTGTCAGGTCCAAGAAAAAACAAAACCGGAATTGATCGATTATTGTGTATTATTGCCACAGTCATCGACGTAATCTTCAAACCACATACTAAACTGCTAAATAGTAGTTTCAGATGAAAATATTAGTTAAAGGATATGGGTTGCAAACCATCCTGAGACACCAGCTACGTGGACGAGTGGTCTGTTTGATGCAGAAGAACACCACAGGCGCAAGCATCGGGTAGGGGGGCTGCTCCTCCTCATCGGAGACCAAATCTGGAGTGGGGTCCCGGGCCCCAGACCCCTGTGCCTGAGAGCTCTCATGGACCGGGATCCACGTGCTGCTCTTTTCCTCCTCATCGCCGATCTCTTCACTGGGACCGGGCGCCCGGTACAGGGCTGAAATGGGAACTCTTACCTCTCCTCTCTCCAAGTAATGAAAGTGTTCTCTCCCCTCGCCATCAGTCATGATAAAGCGTCTGACAATGGAATCCTACAGTTAAAAGAACAAATATGTCAAGCGAACAATGACTGTATGGCAAGCCAATTTAACAAATATTCCTTTATACGAACTAGTAGTAAATATATTTAAAAACTGAAAATGATAAAACCAACATACATGTTTCACATTCTTTTTATGAGAAGAAAGCATCCACAACTTGTGAACAGCAGTGTTTTACTGTAGCATTAGCTACCTAAAAACGAAGTGTCATTTCAACATCAGTGTAAACCAGGGGGTTTAGGCTTTCAGGTTAGGCCTACATTAGGTTTATTTAACAACAGAAATTGAATAATCAAATGTAAAAATAAAACACTGCTTAGTCTTCACTGTATAATTCAAAGTAAACACTGATTCTTATTAAAGCTACAAAAGATATTCCGTCAAGAGCAGTGAGTGACTTACTCTTTGTCTATTGTTGTTTGATTAACATCAAGCACATAGACGGAAGCAGGTTTATTAGGCTGCTATCACTTAATATTGTAACTTGTGCACATTCTTTCTTAACCATTTACTCCACTTAAAACATAACTGACTGTGTTTATGTGAATACACACAAAGATGGACATTTTGACATCATTTTGTGTGTATTTGGCCATATAAGATGTGGAAGAGAACTGAAATCGGGATTATGCGCTGTCCGAGATGTGGCTTCCTGAGCGCATGAGTACAGTAGGTCCTACTTCACTTAATTGCGCCTAATAACATTAAGCATGTCAAAAGTATGTAACAGTCATGCGTCCAGTCTACTCTGCGGTGACCTGAAACTTACACTTTTCCCAATCTTTTGAAGTATTAAAATTATTCAGTTATCATAAGCCACTGCAACAGTGCTTCCCACAGGTTTGAAATATATTTGCGGTGGTAGCCGGGCGAAAAATCCTCCTATTACCCACGGCACAAAAATGGTCTACTACATGTGACAAACAAATAATGTGTGATTTTTAACAGTATTTTTATTGAAATTAATTTTAATTACATAGAATATTACATTTAATTACATACTAATATTATGCATTGTAAATTATGCAAAATTACAGCATTTAAATGGTTCACCTTTTCCTATGTTCTCCTTGCTGTCATATAGTGTCTCTCTCAGTGAATGGGACACAGAGTTTACTAGTAAAATTTATAAAATGAATAATAATATGTGTAAAATAATGTTCTTAGTCTTTTCTTCCTGTGGGGGAGACTACAATAATTTACTATGAATTAAATGGAAATCAAATTAAATACAATTTATTGTGTAACCAAAATACCAATAATGCCCAAAAGAAAAAGAAAAAACTTAGCGTGTGACTTTTAATTATAAACAAGCTCGAAATACACTGGGACTCTTATTTTGAAATGTCTGTACTATTGCAGGCTGATCCTTCAGATTCTTACAATCGTCTAAAACATTTTATATAAAGGCCATAAAGTAGATTTTGTAATAATTCATCAACTTGAGTTCATTAGCAATCGCTTGGCATAAATCTGCGCTTTTCATTGATTGAGAATCACTTTGAAGCAGATTGAAGCGCTGTTGCGTGAGCTTGTAGAAAGCGCAACAGCGCCCCCTTGTGACTGTGCAAAATACAGTGCCCGTGGGAGTGTTAGCGGAAGTAAACAGTTCTGACACACACATAACGAGCAGGTACGAAACGACTAGTTAATCGATCGTGGATGGTTTCATTATCTTGCACCGATATAAAAGTATAAGAGGATAAAAATAATAAAAGCAAAAATGTGTCTCCAAATATACTTGGGCGGCCGTTATTATACGTGGGCGGCCCGCCCAAGTAAAGTCTATGTGTGGAAAGCACTGACTGCAATATACACATTTGCAATATTTCGATAATTTCGATATAACGTGCAGCCCGAGTGACTAGTGCTTTTTTAATACTAGTAGGTAATACAATAGTGACTACTTCCTTTTCAATTACAATAGTACTGAAATTTCATTAGAATTGAATTTGATTAGTATTACAGTTATATATATACATATATATATATATATATATATATATTAGGGCTGTCAAACGATTAATCGCGATTAATCGCATACAAAATAAAAGTTTGAGTTTGCCTAATATATGTGGGTGTACTGTGTGTAATTATTATGTATATATAAATACAAACACATTCATGTATATATTTGGAGAAATATTTAGAAGTATATGTATTTATTTATATTTTATATAATTTATATTATATATAAATAAAAATATTTTGTACATAAATAACATATTTCTCTTAAATATATACATGAATGTGTTTGTATTTATATATACATAATAATTACACACAGTACACCCACATATATTAGGCAAACTCAAACTTTTATTTTGTATGCGATTAATCGCGATTAATCGTTTGACAGCCCTAATATATATATATATATATATATATATATATAATTGTGGGGGGTTGCGGTGGGGCTTAAGCCCCTGCCCCTTTGATCACGAAACTGAAAGTGCCCTTTGCGGTCACATCGCGGTGCCCCTGGGTTCCCATTTCTCCTCCCCCGGAATGCGATTTCTACCGACAGAGACCCACAACCAACAAATAATTAGTGGGGACCTGTATCTATACATCTGTATTTGTGGAACTAATGGTCACTCTTTGATTTGTTAAACACAATCCAATATGCACTAAACACACTATTTTATTATAGAGAAAAACAACAAATTAATAGAAATATATAATCTTAAGCTGACCAATAAATAAATAAATAAAAACTAGGTACTAGGTATATAATTCAGCAGCAAAAAGTATGCTAGCCTAATTCTTGAAAAAAAACTTTGCACAGTAATTTTATAAAATCTAAACATGTTAATAAAAGGTTTAAAATTACTATTTGTATTCTGTTCTATTTGTATTCTTCTCATGAAATGGAAAAAAACTATTTATATTAGATTTATATTATGAATTTAAAGTATTATATGAATTTATAATAATGGAAGATTAAAAGACGTTTATTTTAAATGTATTGTGCAGCTTTTTAATGGGGCAACAAGATATGATAGGTACTACAGAACAAAACAGGCTATTAATAATCTTTCAGTGTGCAAAACCATGATAATATGAAATGCTTTCAATACAGCAGCACAAACCGCTTATGCGCAACCCGGGTGCAGAATGATGTGCTTAAAGGGATAGTTCACCCAAAAATGAAAATTCTGTCATCAATTACTAAACCTCATGTTGTTCCAAACCTGTATAAATGTCTTTGTTCTGTTGAACACAAAGGAAGATATTTTGAAGAATGTGAGAAACTGAACAGTTCTGGGGCACCATTGACTTCCATAGTAGCTTTTTTCCTACTATGGAAGTCAATGGTGTCCCAAAGCGGCCTGGATACAAACTTTCTTCAAAATATCTCCCTTTGTGTTCAACAGAACAAAGAAATTTATACAGATTAGGAACAAATTGAGGGTGAGTAAATGATGACAGAATTTACATTTTTGGGTGAACTAGTTCACGGCACAAAGCGTGTATATCTGCATCTAACAGTTTATTAATCATATGTTTCTTCTCACTTTTAAATTCCAGTTATTGTGCGTGTGACGCCAATTCATAGTCCTTGTGTTGTGCGCTCTAACAGACACCCTGTAGCCAACAAGATAAAGTAATTTTATGCAAATCCACAGTCCTTTATCTACATATCAAGTACTATAATGGGAATATATCATATTGGAGAGTTTTTACCATGCTGACTGTTGTGACCAAACACGACGTGCCGTTTAAGTGCTGAACAGAGAATGATTGACAGCTGCAGCGGAGGGAAGACGAGTTTCCTTGAACTTAAATTTAACTTAAATGTAGGCTACACATTCTTCTGTCCCTCACATAAAGCTATGGAATGGCTTCAGATGACTTTAAATATAGTACATGAAAACTTAATTGGTGCTAGTCTATTCCTTTTGCTCTATGACTCACACTTTTGCCATATAAAAGAGCACAATTATCAGTCGGTTATTTAAATATCGCGGCAGGCCTAATTTCCGTTTAACATTGAGACAGTGGCAGGACAAACTAGAATGTGGCGGGTTAATGTATTGGAAACACGAACACTTGTAACATTAATGTTACTAGTAATGTTATAACAATTCTTATATCTCAGCTACTAGTTATTTTTTACTTGTCATATGTATTGACTAGTCACATGGTTACAGTTCAATTTAAAATGTTACTAGTAGAGCAATATATATATAGTAAACAATTAAATTAATAGTAGGCCTAGTAACTATTGTAATAAGTAGTATCTAATGAATAGGTACTAGCATTAAATGTATTACTAGTGAAACAGTGATATAAAAAACTACTAGTAAGTAAAAGTAACTATCTATATTAAATACTAATAAAATAAAATAGTGAAGAGGAATTAATGTTGAATTGGCTTGCCATATGATGTGTGTATTAAATGAAGGATAGTTGATTGTCACGGTTTTGTACAGTGAAGAGATAAGCGATTGTCAAATGCATCAGATAGAAAACATATCAATCTCCATCACAATCTCAAATTAGAAAATAAAAGGGATCATGAATCAATATATAAGTTAGTCCTGAAGTTGAATTTAAAAAAAAAATTATTTCTACCCCAACATATCTGAGCACAGCTGCTGTGGAAAATAATACTGTTATGAATATTTGTATCTTTCTACAGTATTTATAATTTTCTACACAAAAACATACGGAAATGTGACGGAAATTCATTAAACACAACTTAAACAAAACAAAACAAATAAAGTTACCTTATAGATAAGGAATTGGAGGTTCCCATAAGCATCTCCTTTACTTTCAGTGTACCGCAGAAAAATCCGTTCTGGTGAGAGACCGAGACTCGCTGCGATCCATTCTTCTCTTTCAAATGCAGTTTCTGCCTCTTAACGACGTAAGTCCTTCGATTTTCTTTAAAACGACCAAATCTTCAGTGATTTATCCCAAACCATGTCAGACTGTCTCAGGTGTGAAGCAAGAAAAGCCATTATCCAAATAAAAAACTGCGAAAGGGTTTGGCGCATCTATGTTGGTCGGGATTCTCCCTTGATGTGACACGCCAAACTTCTAGTGAGCAGAACGCGCGAGCACGTGACGCCTCGTTTGGCTTTACCCGCATTACTTCACACCGGATACTCTTTTATCTCTCTTATTAAGACGGAAAATGTCTTTAGAGATGCTGAAAACATGCTTCAGTGTAATTTAACTCTTGTCTTGGCCAATTAAAATTCACAAGAATCCAAGGCTATTCACTGAATGATCTGACTAAAATTACTGAAAAGAATAATTGTAATATATGCGTAAAGAAATGATTTCGGATGACTCTGTTCAACATGTTCAGAGATACTCGCCTATTTTTAGGTGCAATCCTCTGATTTTCACAAAATGCGTGTTTTTCCTTGCCAGCCACTCACGTGTAAATACCGTCAGATAGGCTCTAAAAATGATGACAAAAATTACAAAATACAAATACAAAAATTTGACAAATGTAGCTAACGGATGACCTCAAACTGATTTTCAGCTCCATTTATTGAACTGACATCGCCGAAAATTTGATGTCGGTGACAAATCAAGTAACAGCCTCTATTTACATCACATCACTCCTAACCTTAGTTATTTTGTTGTTTTTCTAGAGAGAAAGATTCTTTCACACAACTGGTTGAACTCAGTTTAGCATCTAAATTATGTAATTTCACCTAAATGACTGAAGTGATACACTAACGGAGAGTTTGATATGAAATTTGATGAATTTAACTAACCTTAACTGTAAATGAGAGACTCAAGCGGTTCTCTGTGTTGTCTGAGGATGCGCGGCAGTTGTCATGGTAACTCTAATCTCTCAACTGCTACCCAGAATTTAGAAAATGCAGCTCAACTGTTCAAGGTAAATTATAGTACACCAAAGTAATACAAAACGCATATAGGCTACATAATGCAAATAGAAATAAAATATACAAATAATTTATCATTTTTGTGACCCAAACTCGATGTGGGGTGGTCACAAATAGGCCTACCTAAAAATCCGAAATATTTCCTTTACAATTTGTGTAATGGAGCTGACATTTTCAGTTGAGACACAGAAAATATAGGCACAATTACTTTAATAACAATAATAATTAATAATAGGCTAATAACCAGAACCTGTTTGACCTTACTGAGCCCAAAGCAGGTAGAACATAAACCTTGAAAGATGAAGAATGACTTTAATATTACCTGATTTTATAAACATCTGCCAGTGTTGACATAAAACATAAGAGACAGCTGTGAAATCTTAGAGAAATTAAAAAGATACACTGCAAAAAAACATGATACTTGCATAATGTTGATATTAATGCCATGGCATGAGTTGTCCCATGTCCCAAGAATCAGTTAATTATTAATTTTACAAAAAAAAAAAAAAAAAAAAATGCATTAATTATAATATTGATTACTGTTTGACTGGATGAGGATTTTTCTGTTTTTAACATCTCATGTGAGTTGACTTTAGGCTAGTCAAACATGGCATTGAAAATGCATTCAAAATGCTCTTATAAAAATCTCTTTGGTTTCTGCACAGTATCATTAATAATCCCTGCATGCGTTCCTGTGTTCTGAATAATAAGCCATTGTTTCAGTGTAAATCAATATTGCCTCTAAAAGGGTTAGAGATTCCCGAAACCCCCAATATGTCTTCAAAAAAATCCCTGAGAAAAGCATTTTACAGTATCACTGTTTCCATGACATCTAGCGTCTCAGCAAATGAGCTGTCATTCTGAAGAAAATAAATCACCTCCAATAGATCAATTATTTCTCAGAGATAATCAATACGCTGCTTTTGGGAAAATGACCTCTTAAGCTCAGGGTAAGCATGTGGTTGCCACTGATAGCGGCACTGGGGCTTTGCTGGATTTAGATCACACATGTGCTGTACAACAGCAGTGAAATATATATGGACTGAATGCATTATTGAGAGGCAGTGGGCGAGTCTACATGCTTTCCTTCCACGCTCAAGTTATCTTGTAAATGAGTACAGAAAAACATAATTTGAAAAAAAAGAAGCTTTTAATGAATATCACATGAGCCCAGCTACTGCAGAAATTCACAATATATTAACATCAAAAGGAAGAGATGAAGCCTAAGCATCATTGCAGAATCTGTGAAAATGTTAATAATTTTAACAAAATAAGAGAATATTAAAAAATATTTTTTATTTAGTACTGTCCTGAGTAAGATATTTTACATAAAAGATGTTTACATTTAATTTACAAGACAAAACAATAGCTGAATTTATTAAAATAACCCCATTCAAAAGTTTAATTCTTAATACTGTGTGTGGTTACCTGATGATCTACGACTGCTTTTTTGTTTTGTGATGGTTGTTCTTGAGTCCCTTGTTTGTCCTGAGCAGTTAAACTGAGCTCTGTTCTTCAGAAAAATCCTCCAGATCCTGCAGATTCTTCAGTTTTTAAGGATTATTTGCATATTTGAACCCTTTCCAGCAGTGACTGAATGATTTTGAGATCCATCTTTTCACACTGAGGACAATTGAGGGACTGAAACACAACTATTACAAAAGATTCAAACATTCACTGATGCTCCAGAAGGAAACACGATGCGTTAAGAACTGGGGGGTGAAAACTTTTGGAATATGAATATCGAGGTAAATTGAATTTAATTTGTCTTCCGGGAAACATGCAAGTATCTTCTGTTGCTTCCAAAGGGCAGTACTAAATGAACAAAAAAATTATATTCAAGGAAAACATTTGGACCTAAAATGTATACTTAAACAAAATAAGAAAAATTTGGACATCTTCATCCTGTTCAGAAGTTTTCACCCCCTGGCTCTTAATGCATCATGTTTACTTCTGGAGCATCAGTGAATGTTTGAACCTTTTTTAATAGTTGTGTTTGAGTCCCTCAGTTGTCCTCAGTGTGAAAAGATGGATCTCAAAATCATACAGTCACTGCTGGAAAGGGTTCAAATATGCAAAAAATAGTGGAAAACTGAAGAATTTTTGGGACCTGGAGATTTTTTTCTGAAGAACAGAGCTCAGTTTAACTGCTCAGAACAAACAAAGAACTCAAGAACAACCATCACAAAACAAAAAAAAAAACAGTCATAGATCATCAGGTAACCACACACAGTATTAAGAATCAATGGTTCACATACTTTTGAACTGGGTCATTTTAATAAATTCAGCTATTTTTTTTTTTTTTTTTTTGTCTTATGGATTAAACATCTTTTATGTAAAATATCTTATTCAGGACAGTACTAAATAAAAAAATAACATGCATTTTGTATGATCTCTCTTATTTTGTTAAAATTATTAACATTTTCACAGATTCTGCAAGTGGTTGACATACTTTTTCTTGCAACTGTATATATTAGTACTGTCAAATCAATTAATGGTAAAAGACTGTAAAAATGCTACGGTGAAAAACAATTAATTGGTTTACAGAAAGTTTCTGGTGAATAGCTGTAATCAATCTAATGGTACATTTAATGTAATTTTATAGTAAAATACCATTAAATTTACAGTTTTTGGCAGTCAAAAAATAACACTGTAAAAAAAAAAAAAATCCCCATAAAATTTATGGTAAAAAAACGGCAGCTTTGGTTGCCAGAACTTTACCGTAAAAAATACGATAACACTGTTTTAGTTTTTACGGGACAGCACTTAGTTTACTGTCTATTTTACAGTTCAAAACCGTATAATTTAAAGGTTTATTGTAATAATTATGGTTCATAACTGTTTATTTTGATTAATCAATTTGACAGCACTAATATATATATATATATAATAATAGGAAAGAGATACCACTAGATGTTAATGACTCAGCTGTGCCAAACTCTACTCTAAGGAAGATAAAGACCAAAGATCTATCGACAAGTCTGGAAACAGGTGTGTGGCTTAAATTACACTGAAATGGATTTGATAATTGTTGGGGCCAAGGGGTTTACACAGTTTGGTGAGCACCCAACAGTTGTGCTGCGTCAACTAAAGCTACTCCAATATCTGTGGTGGTGAGAGTATCTGACGTGTGCAAGAAACACTATCAACCTGTCAGTCATCCCCTGGGTGGTTAATACTGTTCCTCCCCATTTGCTCCTCCATTCCCTCCCTTTTGATCACTGCAAGTCATTCGAAAGAATTCTAGAATTTTAAGGATTCTATTGCTTTTTCAGTTACAGTCAATATTTGCAAGCATCTGGTACTATAACAAAATTCATTTTTCTATTCAAGACTTTTCAAAGAGGAGATGCAGCTTGATTTGTGAAACTTGCAAGCATATTTCAAGGGCCGTCTTCTTTCTTTCTTATATTATGCACTCATCCAGGAGGTACTCAAATTTTGGTCTTATCCCAGTGTTGTATCAGGTGTTCCGTCACACTCGGCTCCTTCAGGCAGTCAAACGTGTCACGTCACTGGTATCTTCTGAATAGCAGCTGTACATTCCAATCTGTAAAGCTGCTTTAACCCTCTAGTTATACGCATCTCATTATCCTGGTGGCCGAGGAGCCATCTGGACACTGCCACCACTTTCTGCTTAGGGGGGGCGATTTAACTCATCCTTACAAGACGGTAGACCTTTAATTAAAGCCATTGATGGGAAATAAGTAATCCAATGGGCATGAATTTCTTATTATACAACAGGTTCTGATCTTCTAATCTTCTTGATCAGGGGTTCTCAGGAGTGCTGATATTTGATATAATATCTCCTGTTTTATTCTTCCTTTAAGGCGGATTGAGCTTCTACTGCATGTTTTCTTCATTTCCCTTTCTTTACTGCAGCAATCAGAATGTGGCCTGTGGTCCAGAGCCGGTTTAACACAGATAATACTAAGTTACAGTGTCAGTGGAAAAAAAACTTGTAGACCTAAATGAGAGTCTTCTTTAAACAGACGTCATGCAGATTTTATTTTGATTTGATCTTCTTTAACACTTTAAATCTCCAGTATAGAAAGAGACAACTGATCTGCCAGACATATCAACAATAAAGATGCAGTGCCAACATTTGTGGACAGAGTCATTATGTTCAATCTTTTGAAGGTGAAATGGCAGAAACATTTCAAGCATTCGTGGGTAGAAAAACAGTGGTAATGAGAATGGCCTTCACTGATTCACTAACAAGCTGAGGTTGGAATAACACACTGGAATAATGAGAGAAGACAAAAATCAAGCTAATATTCATCCACCGAGCCACCACCCCCACTGTGTAGTCACTTTCACATGGTCACGAACCCCATAGCAAGGAGTTCTTCTCAACTGGTTTTGCTTCATGAGATAGATTTTACAGGGGACATCAAGTGACACCCAAACCAGCAACCCATGTTTAATCTAGTCTGGTTTTGTTGAATGTTTGAGGATGAGGGCATGTCACACAACCGGCCCATGCTGGCATCTGCCTGATTTGGCTGCTTTTAACAAGTGACAGATGAATTTGCACAAAAATAATGCAGAGTTTGATTGGGCGTCAGCCTTTGACATCAACAATGTAAATTTGGGAAGTATTTTTTTTCTCCCTTTTACGTTATTAAGCCTATAAAATGTATATGGTTTTTATCAAATAGCATGATCTTCCATGAGTTTATATGTAGTAGCTTATAATGATAGTTTTAATAAGAAAGTACACTCCAAACAAAAATGGTTCTAAACAGTACCAAATTAGGGTTCTTTGGCTTGTAACAATAGCAGAACCCTTTTTATAAGGTTCCATAAAGAACCAGCTGTAGGACCTTATTGGTGTTATTTTCATTAGTATATTGTTATCTTTATATCATTAATATTAGTATCATTAATATTATTATTTTATATATTAATAATATTATTTTATATATTATTACATAAATATACATAAGCATGTTATGTTGAATATGTACTTTTATCTTTTATTGACATGTGAATGTACTAAATAAAAAATAACATGCATTTTGTATTATCTCCTTTATTTTGTTAAAATTATTAACATTTTCACAGATTCTGCAAGTGGTTCACATACTTTTTCTTGCAACTGTATATATTAGTACTGTCAAATCAATTAATGGTAAAAGACTAAAAATGCTACGGTGAAAAACAATTAATTGGTTTACAGAAAGTTTCCGGTGAATAACTGTAATAGATCTAATGGTACATTTAATGTAATTTTACAGTAAAATACCATTAAATTTACAGTTTTTGGAAGTAAAAAAAGTCATTGCACTGTAAAAAAAAAAAAATCCACGTAAAATTTATGGTAAAAAACGGCAGCTTTGGTTGCCAGAACTTTACCGTAAAAAATACGCTAACACTGTTTTAGGTTTTACGGGACAGCACTTAGTTTACTGTCTATTTTACAGTTCAGTTTGTAGCATTTCAACTGACATTGAGCATGAATAAATACATAAGGAAGTAAAACACAGAAACGCAAAATAGATGTATGCCTAATGATGACTAAGTTCCAGTGAAATTCACAGATTGTGTCTTCACAATCCTCGATAATAGAGTGCCTCAGGGATGACGCATTTTTGTAGGCAAAACCCGGAAGCAAGTTAGCATTTTAGGACTTCCGGTTCCAACGCCGTAAAGTCTATGGGTTTTTTGAATGGGTTTTTGCTAAATCGCCTGAAATAAGGTCTGTGGTTAACAAAGCCTCTAAATACTTTCACGTTTTGATCTATGACATAAAACACACCAGTTATAACCCACTTGTGATTTTTTAAACTTTTATTGTGTCTTAAAATCGGCGGTTGCTAACAAGTTGCTAAAAGGGACTACTTCCTTTGGCGGGGACTTTAGACGTCATCATGACAAACAGGACATTTGGACAGCATTTCTCATGAAAAAGTGGATAAGTATTCATAACAGCACAGATCATAATCAGCGAGCATGTTTTTAAATAAAGTTGTTTTCTAAATAAAGTTTGAGGAAGCTTGGTGATGGTGACGTTGATACACGACCATGGTGTGCTGTAGTCCGTTTATGTTAGCTTTTTATATCTGATGACTTTATTTAGGCTTCAAAATGTATAAATGTTGTGTTAACTTGTAAAGATTATCTTGATAGACAGTGTAAGTGTCATAACCCTTTGTTAAACACAGATCTTATTTTCTGCAATTTTCCAAAAGTCTATGGGAATAATGCATAGGCTTTCAATCGAGGGAACCCGTGCGCCGCTAACTTCAGGGTTGGCCTACAAAAACACGTCATCCCTGGGGCACTCTATGTCTTTAAGTCCATCATTTTGTTGTAAGTGAGTGGTTTCTTTCTGCAGATGATGAGGTTGTGGGATGTGACAGCATCTAAAATACACAATTGAGTTTAGAGTTACAGTCTGTCTCTTCCATTTGTTTTATGTAAAACTAATTATGTTTATGAAGGCCAAAAGTTGCAAAAATTGACATGAGACCTTTACAATGTTAAAAGTCATGAGATAGCTTTAATGCTTTTTTGTTTGTTACTGGGTATGTTTATGCATAAACCGAAGTAATAATTTAAAAAATCTAACAATATGGGTCATAAATTTAATTTCTCTGTTACTTACTTAGTGGAGAAGAGGAGAGAAGTATTGTTAACTGAACAGAGCTGGTCACACCTACATGTTCTGTTAAACTAAAAAGAGAAAAAGACATGATTGGTAGGAAACCAGTTACAATTTGAAAGTTAAAATTTACAGACATTTTAAGAAAGAAATCTTTTACCTGTTTAGAGTGTGTTGACAGTCTTTGTAGTTTGATGGTTGAGCTCCTGAAAATCAGTAATGAGGTGGCTTTGACAGTTACAGATTTGAAAAACAAAAAGGCGGGAATAAAGAACCATAAACTCAAAGAACCATTACAGCATATAAAGGGTTCTTCAGGACCATATGGTTCTAAATATAGAACTGTTACTATGTAAAGAACCTTTAAAGAACCATCTTTTTTAGGCATTCTAAAGATTCATTAGACTCTGATATAGTCTGTGAAATCTTGAAGCTGTGATGAAACGGAAGTAGCGTCAGATCTTTTCTTCTGTATTGTAAAGTACACATCTGAGTGAAACGAATTATCAAAAAAGACAAAACTGTATAGGGCAGGGATTCTGTTCTATCCATCATTTTTTAATTGGATTTTGAGATGTGAGCTTGCAGTCAATTGAGGAGGGGTGGGAGTTTTAGTGGATTAAATGATGGAGGAGTCCAGTACCTCATCAGAGAAGTCTGTTGGTTTTACCAGAATAAGTTATGACATTTTAATTAAACAATACGAGTTTAAAAAAAATTTAAAAATTAAACATATTATGCATGGATTAAGCATTCACAGCAAAATTAATAACGTGCATTTACAAAACAGAATTTTCATTTCATGCTGACTTTTAAGGGACAATTCACCAAAAAATGTAAATTCTGTCATCATTTACTTTAGTTCCAAACTTGTATGAATTTCTTTCTTCTGCTGAACACAGAAGATATTTTGAAGAATGGGCAACCAAACAGTTGACAGCACCCTTCGCAAAGACCCGCTCCCCTTAGTTACTGTTGCTTTGTCCGACAAGCCATGGTACTGTCATGCCACACGCAGTGAAAAATACATCGCGGAGCAAAGAGGAAACTGACAACACGTCGACAGACAAGACAGAGCAGGTTACTTATGATATTAAACAAAGTCCCAGCTTTCGAACTGTGAATTTTTTAAGAAATTCGAACAATAAAAAACATTTTGTGGCTCTTTAATGTGTCGTGACAGATGGCTCAAGAGACTCATGAGCCGATCATCTCTTCCTACTAGTTCATTTATAGCATCAAATAAACATGAATGAACATGTGAAAGAAAGTTGTTTCAAATGCGGAAAGACGTCAGTACACACTATTTTTCAAGTTTAAGTCCACTGAGGTTAATCTCATAACTCCTGACTGCTTTGTCGGACAAAATGGTGGATTCGGCGTTATGAATGGTTAGATCGCCTGTCAATCAAACTCCCGGCGAAGGGTCAATTGCGACCATCAAACTTTTTTTCTTTTTGGGTGAACTATTGCTTTAACACAAAAGCTACCACTGACTACTTGCATCATCAAATCTCGTAAATATTATTTCCTTTTTTTCTTTTTGTTTGAGGCTCAACTGGAACTAATTTGTATACACTCCTTTCAAGTAGACTTGTTATACATGATGTAATCTGTACATAAAAGCCCAGCTCTTGGCCTTTGAAATTAGCTCCTAATTTCCCCAAAGAACCAGAGTGGCAAAGGCTAAATGTTCCACAGCAGAGGCCTATTCATACACCTCATAAAGCTTATATTTGGAATTTTTGCACTGCGAGAGCTATCATTAATCTTTCCACAGAGCTCAGGGAAGCTGTTGGAAACTGATAAGGAGCTGAGGAGCCATGTAATACACAAGCTATCACCCACTCTTATGATGGAAGTAAATCAAAAACTGTCATGTAGTGTTAGTAGGACCTGGAATGAGTTATCCTGGTGTCGGGTGGTCCACTGTATGACTGTCCTTGAGGAGAGCTCCATTGAACATACTGCTTCACTGTCCTCTTGTAATGCTCTGATGTCTAAGCTGTAGCAAGTCATGCACAAGTTCACCCTTAAGACTGTCAGTAAGAAGGTCAGGAAGAGTGCAGCGTTCATCCATGAGATTCTGCACCCTTAATACTAACATTGATTTGATGACTGTACTTTCCATTAGGGATGGAACTGGTCATTATTATATTGACAAAAGCACCAAAGGGTCACACTTTATTATAAGTATACAGTAATAAAGTACTTACAAATCATTAACAAACTATTAGTTTATAGTTAATTCATAGTATTGAATTTGTAATTAATTTCATTCATATTCAGTGTTCCTTAAAATGTTTACAAATGCATTAAGCACACACACACACACACACACACACACACACACACACACACACACACACACACACACACACACACACACACACACGTTGTCATATGTAATTTATGGGGACTCTCCATAGGCATAATGGTTTTTATACTTTACAAACAGTATATTCTATACTCCTAGACTAACTATACCCCTAAATCTATTTACATAAACATATACACTGAGCCGGCGTTCTGATGTAGAACCTGGAAGCGCTGAACGTAAACCGCATAGGAGAAGAATGACACAGAAGAGAAGATATTGTTGAAGTCATTATTTTTGTTTTGTTTTTGCGCACAAACAGTATTCTCGTCACTTCATAAAATTAAGTTTAAACCACTGTAATCACGTCACCTGTTTTAACGATGTCTTTAGTAACTTTCAGGACATTAAAAGTGGTGGTTAAATTGCTGTGGAGCAGTCAGAGAGCTCTCAGATTTCATCAAAATCTTAATTTGTGTTCTGAAGATGAACGAAGGACATTTTTGGGTGAACTAACCTTTAATTAATGTAATTTTTCCATTTTCCATAGGAACTATTTACAGATAATAAGTTATTAATAAAGCATAAAAAATTATCTAATATTTACATAATTATTTACATATGAGCTAATAATAATTGTTTTAATTGCAGTGACAATGAATGAAGAACTCACTATAATCTAATAGTTTCCAAATGATTTCTGAGTATTTCTTACTTATTATAAAGTGCCTTATAAATTACCCAACATGGTGATATGATCTTAGCTATCCGACCCATGAATAATTAAATTTATTACACATGCAGTTTTCTACACTCTAAAAAATGCTGGGTTAAAAACAACCCAAGTTGGGTTGAATTGCAATTGGGTTGTTTTAACCCAGTGGTAGGGTTAAATGTTTGCCCAACGTGCTGGGTAGTTTTATTTAACCCAACTGTTGTATAAAAATTATTGTATTGCTTGCTTAAAATGAACCCAAAATATGCTGGAAATTAACATTTATTAATATGTTTAATAAATGAGCATTTATTAATAAGATAATGAATAATAAACAATAAACATTTATTAAATTGCTTATTAATAAATGTACACCTTTTGATTATTATTGTTGCCTCTAGTAATTATGTGTCTGATTTTTAATTTCTCACCTATTTTGGATTCATTTTAAGCCAGCCATATAGTCATTTTTAATCAGTAGTTGGGTTAAATAAAACACATGAGTCACCTCTTCCCTCTGTCACAGTGGTTCACATTGCCAGGACTGGACAGCATTTACAAATCAGTAACTGTGCTGAGCGGTAATCCAAGGCTTTGAGATCTCCAGTGGGGTTTTCTTTGTGAAAACATGCTTATTAAACTCATGTCAGACTGGCCTTACTGTGTTTTATTGAGTTATTTGCTAAACACAATGTGAAAGGCACCATGCAGTGTCTCAATGACAAACCCGAGAGATCATGCTTTCATGTCAGTCCCTGAAAATTGCATCAGACAACCAGATTATTCATTCATTCATTGTATGGAAAAAAAGTAATAAAGTCATACAAGTTTGGAATGACATGAGGATGAGTGAATGATATAGTTTTCATTTTTTCTCAATTTCACCAGCCAATGATATATTTTTATGACAGCATGAAATGACACCTGACACCATGACGTAAAAAATGACATGTTATTTGTCCATCAGACTGACCAAAATCTGGAGCTTGTAAAAGGATTTAACTGTCCAAGTCAAGAGGGATCCATAAAGCCTCTATTCATCTCATCTGAATAATGCGCACAAAAGCCTGTCACCAGACACTGTCTGCCAAGTGTGCATGAGTGATGGCTGTTGCCTGGATTGGACACGAGTCTAGTGTCTGTGTAATGAGAAAGGACAACACTATACTTCCTTTAAACACTTTACAAGATAATTTTACACTCTGCTCATATCCTGACAAGAAGATGCTGTGATTTATGATTCAGACTTCCAGCTCAATGTAACGCATACTCGGCAGCAGCTTCCAGTGCATGTCTGTAATATGCACCAGAGATCAAAAGGGTTTCCCAGACAACTGGCAGGATCCCGTGTCAGCTTGTAAAAATCCTCTCCTGATGCAGACACGGAAAAACCATTACTGCAAATGCACTTTTTGTCCTCTAATGGTGCCTCAGTGAAGCTGTGTGAATTGCCAGAAAACCATGAAGAGAAATCGACACATTACATATATGCACATGCAAGGGCATAGATTTGGTTTCAACTTTGGGGGGGTTGAACATTGGTATGGTTGTATTGTATTGGGGGGGGGTTGTAACTGATGGATTTAAATATTGGGGGGGTTACCTCCCCCCCACAAACTATGCCCCTGTGCACATGTATGACTAAATAACAGGCCCTGAGATCCAGAGCAGGTCTTATAATCGATCCCACTGTGAGGATCTCAGACGGAGCGAAAATTTGAGAATTTGAGAGAGGAAATTTTACTGAACAGTTGTGTAATGTAGTGTAGAAAACTATAACTAGCCCCTATGCAGATTAACCAGATGCTAAATGCACTGAATTGAGTTTTAAAAACGTAAACAAGCCATTGTCATTCCTTTCTGTGTAAATTATGCTCATTATTGAGGCTTATTCACAAAAATCTGCATTATTTACCTGCTGCAATTATTAATGCAATATGAAAACCATGCATGCATTTGAGTATATTTCCTAGTAATCATAATGTTCATTGAATAATGATATTTAAGGTAATCCATGGGCCTATATTCAGACACATGGCATGCAGCAAAGTACATTTTAAAAAGCCAATTCAAGAGCATTGTTGGGGTAATGCATGACAAGTAACTCAAGTTACGTAATCAGATTACTTTTCCAAGTAACTCGTAAAGTAACGCAATACTTTTTCAATTTACAACAAAATATCCAAGTTGCTTTTTCACATTTATGTCCCCATGTTGAGAAAAATAAAGTACAGAGGTGTTGTGTGTGCTGTGTGAACATTAATTAAATTAAATGCTGTTATTTTGAACTTTCATCAAAGAATATTGGAAAAAAATATGTCACTGTTTCTACAAAAATATTAAGCAGCAAACTTTTTTCAACATTGATAACAATAAACGATTCACAAGCACCAAATCAACTTATTAGTAATAATATTTCACAATATTACTGTTTTTACTGTATTTTTTGGCGAGCCTTGGTGACCATATGAGACTTCTTTCAAACATTACAAATATTACAGATACAAAATTTTTGAACGGCAATGTACAATATTTTCACAATTATTGGATAACTTGAATAAATGATGCAAAATAAATATACCCTGTTCACAAGTTGTTTTTGTTTGATTGAAAGTCTGTGACTAGAAAAAAAGTTTAAAACAAAAAATTTAATACAAACACAAAAGGGGCAAATATACAACCCAAATTCCACAAATGTTGGGATGTTTTTTTTTTTTATTTGAATAAAATGAAAACTAAAAACTTTCAAATCACATGAATCAATATTTTATTTACAATAGAACATAGATAACATAACAAATGTTTAAATTGAGAAATTTTACAATTTTATGCACAAAATGAGCTCATTTCAAATTCGATGCCTGCTACAGGTCTCAAAATAGTTGGGACGGGGGCATGTTTACCATGGTGTAGCATCTCCTCTTCTTTTCAAAACAGTTTGAAGATGTCTGGACATCGAGGTTATGAGTCTCTGGAGTTTTGGTGTTGGAATTTGGTCCCATTCTTGCCTGATATAGGTTTCCAGCTGCTGAAGAGTTTGTGGTCATCTCTGACATATTTTTCTCTATCGGTGAAAGATCTGGACTGCAGGCAGACCAATTCAGCAACCGGACTCTTCTACGATGAAGCCATGCTGTTGTAATAGCTGCAGTATGTGGTTTTGCATTGTCCTGCTGAAATACTTCAGGCCTTCCCTGAAATAGACGTCGTCTGGAGGGGAGCATATGTTGCTCTAAAACCTTTTTATACCTTTCAGCATTCATAGTGCCTTCCAAAACATGTAAGCTGCCCATACTGTATGCACTTATGCAGCCCCATACCATCAGAGATGCTGGCTTTTAACCTGAACACTGATAACACGCTGGAAGGTCTCCCTCCTCTTTAGCCTGGAGGACACGGTGTCCGTGATTTCCAACAAGAATGTCAAATTTGGACTCGTCTGACCATAGAACACTTTTCCACTTTGAAACAGTCCATTTTAAATGAGCCTTGGCCCACAGGACACAACGGGGCTTCTGGACCATGTTCACATATGGCTTCCTTTTTGCATGATAGAGCTTTAGTTGGCATCTGCAGATGGCACGGCGGATTGTGTTTACCGACAGTGGTTTCTGGAAGTATTCCTGGGCCCATTTAATAATGTCATTGACACAATCATGCCGATGAGTGATGCAGTGTCATCTGAGGGCCGAAGACCATGGGCATCCAATAAAGGTCTTCAGCCTCGTCCCTTACGCACAGAGATTTCTCCATTTTCTCTGAATCTTTTGATGATGTTATGCACTGTAGATGATAAGATTTGCAAAGCCTCCATTATTAGTTCATGTTAACTAATGTAAACATTTTTTTGAGGAACATTGTTTTAAAGTATTCCACAATCTTTTTACACACTCCTTCATAGCTCTGCTCATCTTTATTTCTGAGAGACTCTGCCTCTCTAAGACATCCCTTTTATAGCTAATCATGTTACAGACCTTATATTAATTAACTTAATTAGTTGCTAGATGTTCTCCCAGCTGAATCTTTTCAAAATTTCTTGCTTTTTCAGCATTTGTTGCCCCGTGCCAACTTTTTTGAGACCTGTAGCAGGCATCAAATTTGAAATGAGCTCATTTAGTGGATAAAAGTGTCAAATTTCTCCCTTGAAACATTTGTTATGTTATCTATGTTCTATTGTGAATACAATATTGGCTCATGTGATTTGAAAGTTTTTCAGTTTTCTTTTTATTAAAAAAAAAAAAAAAACATGTCCCAACATTTCCAGAATTCGGGTTGTAAATGATGAAGGTAAGTTAAAAGTGACCTTCGTATAAATACATTTAGTTGAAATCTTTTATTTTTAATAAAAAAGGCTCAACCTCTGCAACATAAGTGACCAAAGTTGAACAAACACCAAATTTCCTAAGGGATTTGCTTTCTAAAACAATGCAGTCTGCATGTTTACATAAACGACACAACAGCAGACGCAATACAAGTCATTTGTGGTGTTTGACCTCATTCTATCTGTTTTTTCAGAAAACCATGTCCACCAGTGACCAAAAACACTCTGGTCAGCAATGTAACCCAGGGATTGTACCTGCTTCCAGCTTCCAGACATTCTAATGGACTTCTGAGTGATATGAAGACCTCAGGAGATCCGTAAACCTTTCTGGTTCTTTGCTCAATGTGTGAAAGCTTCACACAAGGTCTAAGTTGCACATGAAAACTACTCGAGCGAGTGATGCAATACAATTGCAATGCTGACACGCACTTGCTCTGAGATGATTAGACGTTGGATGAGTGGATGCTGTGTGTATGAAACTTGCACAGCATGATGGGTAGAAGACATTGGGATGTTTATCAGTATTTATTAATGTGGTTATGCATGTGTGCTATTCACACTCAAACACACAGGGAGTTCACAGGCTCCCAGGTTTGAGTCCAGCCTGGTGGGGTCATGTAATCCAATCCTCACAAGCAAATGCATCAAATAAACCCTTTTTTAAAGAAAAAATGAAGGCAGAATTAAAATCATCTATCTAAAATTTATCCATCCAGCCAAAGTGTTTGTTTTAAAGGCCATTCCGAAGTGCCACGTTCACTGCGAGGCAGCGACAATGATCATATGTACTAAATGCATCTGTTATGTTGGCAGAGTTAAGCAGGCATCTGGTCTTGCGGTTGGTGTATCAGCTGTTGACTCAGTGGACTGCCCCTGTTTGTGGGACACTTGCCCAAGAGCGTCCAACAATCGTCATTACAGAGAGATCAAGCATGGCCTATTTGCGCCTCCTCGGAGGATGATCACCAAGGTTACCGCAGCGTACAGCAGCAGAGATCTCTCGTCTTTCTAATGTGCAATAAAACCTCAGGTTTCCTGTTTGTGCATGTGCGCCGTGTCCACTCTGGATGATTTGAGAGAGGGATACAGCGAACTCTGATCTGTTTTGCCTTCCTGAGCTGTGAGGGTTTGGAGATTTCACAGACATTTGGGAAAAAAAAACACGCATTTCTTTATGTAAACATGCCGTTTGGCTTGAGCATGTGGAGGAGGGGAGCATTCAAGCTGTTCTTTGAGTGACAGCTTTTATCTTACTGCATTATCTGCAAGAACAGTTTTGACAGGTTCAACAAATGGATCGCTTATGATACGCTATTGAAATCTCTGATAAAGCATAATGCTGTCAAAACAATATTCTGTTTACGCACTTTTCCTGATGCATTTTGATGAATCTTTCCAATGCACACGCCATGACCCATCTCATATGAGCTGTCATTATGCGTAGTGTCAATTTCACAGCTTTTGATGATAGCCATGAATGCAACGTTTTCACGTCTCTGAAATGAGGTATGCAAGTACCATCTGAGCCATCGATCTAGGGTGAACGTTATCAAGCCCTGAGACCTCTCATAACACTCCATTATTGGAAAAGAAAGAGGTCAGCCCTCAATAACACACACGCAGAGGTAACCCGTCTCTTTAAAGGCCAGCTCAAGCCATTCATGACCCTGAATGCAATTAGCAAGCCTAGTTTATTGGCCTGTCTATAATGTGATCGTCAGTATGCCATTGCCATGAGTAGTTTCTTGTCACCGCAGTACTACTAAAGTGAAATATCCTTCACTTTGCTTTAATTAGTATTCACTGATGTATGTGTCTGCATATCTCCACCGAGCATCATGGGAATACTGCATCACCATAGCGACTCCTTTCAGCTTATGCTTTCTGTTCAAAAGTGGCCAATCAAATATAGGTATTTTATATAAACTTTCCTGCACTAAATTACAGACAGGAGCTGGAAGTGTGTCCTCGACAGAGTGCCATCTGATCTGCTGTGGACACGAGTGAGCGTGGAGTGGTGTGGAGAACGGCGCTCTAATGTTGTTGAGTGTTTAACAGTTACGGGGAGAAAAGGTGCTATAATACACAGCCAGGCTGCCTGCTGAATTGTGACTGTGCTATACGGCAAAGCAGGACAGGTGAAAGCAAAGTTGCTTAGCAACCTTTGTCCTTGATATATCTTTCCTTTTTGCTAATATTATTGTTTAGTATATTGATATGTTATACTTTTCATAAATGGTGTTTTCTGTGCAGTGCTGGGTAGCAACTGATTTCATGTAATTTGGATTACATAATCAGATTCCAAAAAATGAAGTAGGCTACTTGTAATTAGATTATATTATATTTTTAAATACTCAATCACAATGGCAGTACATTATTCATAATTCATTGATTCTTCCCACTACTTCCTACTCCCTACTAAATTTCCTTTCTAAAAACAACTACTACTTATGTATCTTCCTGACAAACATATTCATTATTCTTTGAAAAATCACTCAGTGAGTCATTTAACCATATATTACTGTCTTTGGAAGGCTTTTGTCTTTCCAAACACATTAAAGGTGCTGTAGAACATCTTTTCAAATGTAATATAAGTCTAAGGTGTCCCCTGAATGTGTCTGTGAAGTTTCAGCTCAAAATACCCCATAGATTTTTTTTTAATTAATTTTTTTAACTGCCTATTTTGGGGCATCATTAAATATGCACCGATTCAGGCTGCGCGGCCCCTTTAAATCTCTCGCTCCCCGCCCCCCGAGCTCTCGACTATAAGTGCAGTTGTCTCCGTGAATACAGTAATAAACGATGGTAACTTTAACCACATTTAACAGTACATTAGCAACATGCTAACGAAACATTTAGAAAGACAATTTACAAATATCGCTAAAAATATCATGATATCATGGATCATGTCAGTTATTATTGCTCCATCTGCCATTTTTCGCTATTGTCCTTGCTTGCTTACCTAGTCTGATGATTCAAGTCTGCACATCCAGACGATAATACTGGCTGCCCTTGTGTAATGTCTTGAACATGAGCTGGCATATGCAAATATTGGGGTCATACATATTAATGATCCCGACTGTTACGTAACAGTCGGTGTTATGTTGAGATTCGCCTGTTTTCCGGAGGTCTTCTTATATGATATTTATATAAGAAGGAGGAAGCAATGGAGTTTGAAACTCAACGTATGTCATTTCCATGTACTGAACTCTTGTTATTCAACTATGCCGAGGTAAATTCAATTTTTGATTCTAGGGCACCTTTAAAATGTACAAAATGTACAAATTCACATCATTTTATATTTACATCAAAGTTTTTTTGTCAGCTGAACCTCTTTGACCTAATATATTTACTTGAAGAACCCCCCTGAAATTTTAAGTTAATAAGTTAGGTCAATAATAAAATAAATATACAAACAAAAAGTTAAAGAGCTACAACATGAGATTGGATATCATTTTATTCCACAACATTTATCCCCTACAACTGAAACACTAGGGGCAACATGGAGGGAATTGCTAAAAAAAATAAAAAAAAATAAAAATCCTTCTCAGTGTTGTAATGTTGTAAAATATATATTAAGTATTAATGCCAAATAATTTTTAATGTATAAATGTTTAAATATTTATATTTAATATTTTATTTAATGTAAATAATATAATATAATATAATATAATATAATATAATATAATATAATATAATATAATATTAAATATAAATGTAAATATTATGTACTGTAATTTTTATTCAATATATTTAAATATTAAATAATGTAATATGTTAAATATTTAGTGTTGTATATTTCATACATCAAGTTTTGCATAGGTTGTGCAACAATAGTAATCATGTAATGCATAAAGAAAAATCCCTCTGTGCATAGTTAAGCAGGTTACAAAAGCAGCTGTCGTCTTTCCTTTAATTGGATTAAACATCACTGTGACATATAGGAAATACAGAGAAATGTCACATGGCAATACAAAGACCATCAGTCACCAATCCACCTACACATTTAAACGTGTGATATCTGCTGCTAACCTTCCTGTAGCAAACAACTAATGCACAAAACAAGAAGCCAAAATGGGAAACGTTAGGATGCAATCAAATGCTGCATTCTTGTTGCACCAGCAGAAAATGTCATAGGTTAAATATTTCATCAGATAGTGATGACACATTGCACGAGAGACAGCAATAAGCATGAGTTAGTGCAATTCCACAGGAAAATATTCCTCTCCTCTGAGCACAATGCTGCCTGCCCCTGACTTTTTTTTGTTTTACACCAATTATACCCGATATGGGTCAGGCAGCCCCCTCCTCGCTCATTCCCACCCCTGCAGTTCCAGCGGCACGTGAGTGCAGCATTTGCTGGAATGCATGAAGGCTCTCCTTTCCCTTCCATTTGCCATGTGAAGATTCATCTTTTATTTAAACTCCAACTGAGAATGAATATGTGAATACATTTAGCCCGCTCTCTTATCATTAGTGCAACTATTTACATAAGCGTTGAGAAAAAAAAGACATTCCCCTGCGCGAACCGCATGCTTTAATATGAATGTTACATGAAAACAGATTGATTCCTGATTTTATAGAGAATACAATGGCTCCGTTTATTTACAGGGTTTCCATGGTTTGTGCTTGCAGCAGGAGAGAGTGATGGAGCAGGATTCGTATCACAATGAGAGAAGCCATTGCCTGTCAGATATGAGAAGACAGTGCGTGGGTGTGCTGGGGTTAGAGGCTCGTGAAGCACAGGGCCCTGTTAACACCACCTCTCCCTCCCTTATTTGTGCCACACTGGAGGATCTCTGTTATTACAAAACCTCACCGAATGGAGCTCAAAAGAGCAGATGGTGTTCAAAAGACCTTAATTAGATTTCCCCATCACCACAGATGATAAGAGTTGACAGACACATTGTCATGCACCTCCCTATGGAACATTACAATGATAACATGTTTGCAATCTCTTCAGGGACCAAATATCATGTTACTCCATTTCCAGTAACTACTTTTCTAGATAACTTAATGTCTGGATACTGTACCAATGATACAGAGAGGAAATCAGGGGAATTGTCTTATTGTAGCAGTGCTTCTTGGTGCAGTCACATTAGCATAATTACTGTGAAATTTCACAGGCAAAAAAAGATCCATTGTCTATTGTCAATAGCTCACACAGAAATCACTTTCAAGCCAAGGAGCTTTCTAATGGTCAACACTGCATATTTGCATGATCAACATTATCCAATCTCAAAATATGCGTTGGGAAATATTTCGCCTTCACAAAGAACTTCCTATTGAAATGACTATAGACTTCGGCCGAGAAATTTCAGTGAGCAATGGTAAATGTGACCGCACCTTTAATGAAGGAATATGAATAGTTATTATATAGTTATTATATTATATATATATTTTTTTTTACCTAAACTATATGACTTCCTTTCTTTTATGTGACACAAAATGAGATTTTTGAAAAATAGTTAAATGGGGACTAAAGTTTTTAAGCATCAAAAACGACACAAGCGTACCACAAAAGTATCATAAAAGTAATCCATATGACTTTTGCACAATATTTGAAGTATTCTAAAGTTGTACAGTTGATTTTTGTTAGGAACAGACCAAAATTTAAGTTGTTATTCATTGAAAAGCAAGTACATAAACAGCCAATGTTCAAAACTATCTCCTTACTTTAGCCTGATTAACGTGAAGCTTGTAATAAGGTTTTCTAATTCAAAAGGTTTCCATGGGAAATTCAAGCATGTAGCTGTCCGTCTTTGAGTTATTACGTCATGTCTGTTTACATAAAGAAGGAGTACCAGCTAGCAGGTTATATGGCATGTGAGGATGCTGCAGATGACGGATCACTTATAGCCTTTTCTCACAGCAGCTGCAATAATTAAATGTATCATTTTGATGGCGGATTGTAATCAACAAAGGTCCAAATGACAATCATCAGTGACAACTGGAGATTCACCCGTAGTCAAAAGTGAAAGACTTTGGACTGCGGAGTGGCTACAGAAATTGAAATCTACAGTCATGCAGTCATGCAATGCTGATGTTGTTAACATTAACAATTTGAGAACAAAGTATAACAATAATAATAATTTTTTAAATTTATTTATTGTAATGCTTTTTTCTCAGTTGGTCTGAACAAAAGTGGCAGAAATGTTACTTACTTGTTCAGATTATCTGGTGAAAATTCTTATTTTGGTCATACTTCAAGACTACAATCTGTGATTCTGAAGTACAGTATCCACACCGGTATGATGACTGACAGCAAACATTAGATTCATCCGCACTGAGGAGCCGTGCCGATGCACAACCCATGTAAAGATGATAATTCCACAAATAACTGCAATTGCAGGTTTCAAACAGAGATGGCGACAAAGAGGCAAAACTTACGGACTGCAGCTTTAAATAACATAAGTGCCATAAAGTTGCCTTGGCAATTAACCAATAAAATTATTTTAAGCTGAACTGCTGAAGCACTAAAATTACTAAAACTAAAATAAAAATACTAAAATAAATCAAATATGAATATAAATATTTTAAAAAAAAATAAACTGGTGCTCACATGAACAATGTCGGCCAATACTGAGCCAGTGTTCGGACGTAAACACGGAAGCGCTGCACTGCGTCAACTGCGTAGAAGACTGACAGGGTAGAGACGAAACTGTTGAATAAAGTTGTTATTTTTGTTTTGTTTTTGCGCACAAAAATTATTCTCGTCGTTTCATAACATTAGGGTTGAACCACTGCAGTCACATTAACTATTTACTAATGTCTTTACTACTTCTCTGGACCATGAATGTGGTAATTTCGTTGCATTCTATGGGAGATAAAAAAAAATAAAAATCTTAATTTGTGTTCTGAAGATTAATGAAGCTCTTACAGGTTTGGAACGACATGAGGGTGAGTAATAAATGACAGAATTTTCATTTTTGGGTGAACTAACCCTTTAAGTGAATTACAATGTAAATTCCTGTCTGTTTTTGTCACATATAACTACAAAAGCTTGGTCATATGGACCACTTTTTGATACTCTTTTTCTTTTTAAGTTCTCAGTTTCTGAAGCTTGAATAAGTCTATATGCTGAGGATGAGTGAATAATGAAAGAATTTTCATTTTGGGGTGAATTATCCCTTTAAATGGATATCCCCTCCACGAGCTCCCCAAATCATAATTATCACCACAGAAGATAAGAGTTGACACATCGTAATCCGCTTCCCTATGGGATGTTACATCGGTAACATGTTGTCAATATCCCGAGTGACCAGAAGTCGATTTTACTCCATTTCCATTACCCAGATAGATCAATGACCAGTAGGGGTGCTGAGCTGATATCAAAAGGTACGGGGAGGGGGGTTTGAGGATTGTCTGCTTTTAACAGTGTTAGTTAAGGTCACATACAAACCCTGGGTTAGTATCCCAACAACAAACCATCTTATATTCATGAGCCTGTAAGCACTCAAGGTGAAACTGTCACTCTGAGTATGTTTAAGTAGCTGTTGGTACTGCATAAATCATTCGTACAGAAGACCTGTCAGAAAGTAGAGCATGCTGTCCACATTTGGATTAAGTCAAAATGTTATTTTCTTACAGACGTGTTGAAAAAGCCAGCCGTAAAATGATTTCACGTTGGAGCCAGTGACACTGTGCTTTCTGTTCTATGCTGTGACCTTACATAATATGACACGCACAGTCAGTGGTGCTTGGAACTAGCCAAAGGCTGGAAGCCAGACGGTGAGGATCCTGGGCACGGCACACTGAAACTAGAGGCGCTGTTGGAGCAGGTAGTACACTGCTATCACACGTCTCACTTATGCTGAAATAAATAATGCAAATGAATGGAGTCACATGCACAAAATATATTACACAACATCACTTCCATCTGGATTAGAGGATCATTTAACTGACAAGGAAGAAGGAAATGACAACACCTGCATATTTACACCCAAGCATAAAGAATAACTGATAGCGTGAGAGGATCAGATTCCCTGGCACTGCTATGTACTTGTCATGCTCAGTTAAAGCTGTGCTGTGGAGGATGTGTGTACTGGTGGGGGTGGGTTTGATTGGGTAGAAATGTCCATTTCTGCTCTGAGGTGTGACCTTGCACTGAGTTCACCATAATTAAATCTATTACCAATCAGTCTTGTCCGAAACTAGCACTTAAGCCATACACAGACCTAATGCTGTACTAATTACTAATTTATCATTCAGCTCAAGCTTTTATTGTTGCACTTCGAAGAGTGAGTGGAGCACACATCGTTTGTTACTGTTGCAGTACTACAAGGACTGTATATTTTCCACAGAATGCACTTCCTACTCTAAAACATTATGTGTTTGCGTGCATTTTATTTTTGGGACTAATATTTTTGTATGTTTACATTAAAATACTATGTATTAAAACCAAGTCACATTAAAGTAAAAAATAATTAAATACGTTGTATTGTTTTAAATGTAATTACAATACTGTAACAAGTAAGTGTCCAGGTGAAAAAAGTACACTTCCATAATGTAATTAAAGTGCTCTATTTTTGTGCACTAATTTTGTACTTAATATACTAAAAGTTCATCTTTAAAATGTGCTTTTAACATACTATCTCTGTCTTAAAAAAATTATTTCTACCACTTGTAGTACACTTAAAGGGTTAGTTCACCCAAAAAATGAAAATGATGTCATTTATCAGCATATCGAATCATGATTCGGATCGCGCTGTCAAACCGCCAAACTGCTGAAAGCACGTGACTTTGGCGCTCCTGAACAGCTGATTTGACACGCTGATTCATTTGTGCTCCGAAGCTTCATGAAGCAGTGTTTTGAAATCGGCCATCACTAAATAAGTCGTTATTTACTTTTTTTGGCGCACCAAAAATATTCTTGTCGCTTTATAATATTAATATTGAACCACTGTACTCACATGAACTGATTTAAATATGTTTTTAGTACATTAATGGATCTTGAGAGAGGAAATGTCATTGCTCCCTATGGAGGCCTCACTGAGCCATCGGATTTGAACTAAAATATCTTAATTTGTGTTCTGAAGATGAACGAAGGTCTTACGGGTGTGGAACGACATGAGGGTGAGTAATAAATGACAGAATTTTCATTTTTGGGTGAACTAACCCTTTAAACCCAATAGTGTATAAAAGTGTACTACAAGTGGTAACTAAATACATTTTTTTAATATAGAGATAGTATGTTAAAAGCACATTTAAGTTCATATTTCATGGTGTCTCAAAATAGCACAGTTGAGTACACTTAGATGTTCTTAAGATTATCTTAAGAAGTACTAAAGAAGAAGTTTTAGTATATTAAGTACAAAATTAGTGCATGAAAATAGAGCACTTTAAGTACATTATGGAAGTGTACTTGGAAGTAACACCCCATACCTAAACTTAACCACTACAACAAAAATCTTACTAACTATTAATAAGCAGTAAATTAAGAGTTTATTGAGGTAAAATATAGTGAATATGTGTTCCCCATGCCAAAGTGTTACCAGTAAGTATATTTTTTTATTTGGTGGTCCATTGCACCCTCGCATTCATGCCATACTTAAAGTCGGCATTAAAAGGAAGTTGTGATAGTCTTTTCTTCCCTGTTGTGACATATATCCGATTGAAACGTCTTCTCGATTAAGAAAAAATGTAATGCAGGACTTGATTTTGTCTATGAGGAATTGATTGGATGGTTGTGGTTTGCTATTGCTGTGATGTCATGTGAGTGACAGGTTGTTCCGCCCTCATGCCTTAAACACGCCATCAGAGAAGAACAGAGATGTCACTGCAAGAGGGAATTATTTTGATTAAAGATTATGAGGGCACATGAATTAAAGAAAAAAAAATAATGATGTGCACAGATAAATCATTTATAATAAATGGTGACTAAATATTTCAGTGTATGTTTCCTTGCACTCATTTTAATCAATCCAAAAGAATCCAATCCAATTTCAGATTCTGAAAATTGTTTATATGAATCTTACATTTTGCAATCCGATTTACATATTGGTTTACATGTCCAAACAAAGCCTGTTCAGTTGGCGCATTCAGAATGAAGAAAGTCACAGCGATAATGTCACCCGAGTCACTGTGATTGTAGTTTTTGCATTGATGACATGTACAGTATAAACAGATTTTTTAGCATTTTTTTTTATATATAAATATTCAGTCTCCTCCAATTACCATTTCTTAAGATGTAAATAAATAAGATGTAAAACATATGTAGACATTGGACATTTTAGTTGGGTTGATTGAGGCATTTACTTGAAGGTTTTTCAGTCTGAAAACAGATTAATAAACTCACAGATGGACAGTATTACATAAAAAATGAGCAATGTATGTATTATACATTTGCATGATTTTGAATTTTTGTTTTCGCAGTTAATTATTTTCCCATCCATTTTTTCTTCAAGGATGCACTGCCAACCTCGTGATTTGTACATGTGCACAGAGATGCTCATATACAGTTATATTGTAAATTTTTGTCCTTCTGTTTTTCTTCTGTCCTTTTTTATATGTTTGTGTCAGTACACAAAGTAAGAACTGCACTGTACAGTGAACCAGTGAACCTGAACAATGAAGAAGTTGACTTGACAAATTATCCTGAGTCACAAGGACAGTCGCCCTGGAGCAACCTGGGTGTCTTGCTCAATGGCACATGATGATAATTTCATGGATTGTCCCTCGCGGGTTTTGAACTCAGAGCTTTAACCACTAAACTACACCACGGCCTTGAAGTAATACACAACTCTAGGAAAGCACTCCATCTTTACAAGCAAGCTGCACATCGGATCACACTGCTGTATTTCACTTTGCAGAGAGAAATTTTTCTTTTTTCCATTCCTGAACATGCTGGAACAAAACCGGTTTGCCAAAAGGAGGTGAATGGTACAAATGCCTCGGCTGATTTAAAACAGCAATCAGAGTGGTGCAGAGTTGCAGTACACTACACAAACAAGAGGAGCGTAACCCCTGTAGACCTGAAGCTCAACGCGAACCGTATTTACATACGATGTGTTGCTGTACTGCAGTTGCTTAGAAAATGAAGGTGGAGTGCAGAGAATATTTTTCCAAATTAGGCCATGGAGGGGGAGGAAAGGAGTATGACAGAGCAACGCTGATTATCCCAACATGCAGAATTCATAGCGCTGATGTTCCACTGAGAATCTCAGCAACGCAAAGTGAATAAATATCTGGAAGGTTTGTTATATCAGTTTAGCTCTGGGTCAAGGCAAAAAGAGAAGTATTCTTTCTTATCAGCTGCAATTTGAAATGGTTGATTTCCTCTTTTTCTGCACTCTCTGTCTCTCTATGCTGCAGAGGTAGCCTGCGCAGACGCTTATTGGCATTTCTTGTGAAATGCTTTGAAGTGGGCTCTGATGAATTCATTGGGGGAAAAGCCATTGCCAAGTTCAACCAGCATTTTTTCTATCCCACTGAAATTTGTGTAGCAAATGCCATTCAATTCTTCTCTTAAAAGAAAAGCTCTTGGTAA
This sequence comes from Ancherythroculter nigrocauda, assembly GCA_036281575.1. Classification (NCBI taxonomy): domain Eukaryota; kingdom Metazoa; phylum Chordata; class Actinopteri; order Cypriniformes; family Xenocyprididae; genus Ancherythroculter; species Ancherythroculter nigrocauda. Next base: position 38,457,133 of record VTFQ01000001.1, read on the forward strand.
AGATTTTTTTTTTTTTTCAGGTTGTAGTTGAACTAGAATGGGAGGGGGAGGTTGGGGGTAGTCTGATAAGTTAGTTGCTATGCAACAAGACGGTTCTGTATGAAAGCATTAACATCCTCTCTGTAATGGAACCTGGTGCAATGAAAACACTGACGCTCTAGATCAGCGATCACACAGGCGTTTTGAATCTCTGTACCCTTAAGATTAGCGACTATTTATGTGAATCTTGAATACTGGAAGTGTCGCTTAAATCCCCCCTGAAATATGCATCAAAGAAAGTGGCGAAGACAGCAGGTAAGTATGGTTCGTCACAGTTATTCGCTCTTCCCATGAGAGGAACTTAAGATCTAACAAAGACATACATATCAAGCATGTTTTTCTCCCAAACCACAACATTAACAGATGTGAATCAATGGTTTCGGTGAGCTTTCGCTTCACTTCCTGTTATGATGCAAAAAGACAAGAAAAAGCCTTGGAGGCGAATTCACTGAACTGTTAGGGAATGTAAAAAAGATCTGAAAGGAGACGTTACAAACTTTATTAGCTTAGCTCATGAATACTAATTAGGTAATGAATATAAATTAGATAGTTGTAATAGGATTACAAACTTTCTACAAGGTTTCTACATGATTCCAAAGGTTTCTTAAAGGGGTGGTTGATTATGATTTCACTTTTTTAACTTTAGTTAGTGTGTAATGTTGCTGTTAGAGCATAAACATCTGCAAAATTATGATGCTCAAAGTTTAATGCAAAGGGAGATAATTCTCTGTTTAAGGACTACAACAAACGGCTGGTTGGTGACATCACTACTAACCCTAAAATTTACATAAACCCTGCCCTCGAGAAGGTTTGGAAACCACTGAACTAAACTATACCTGTTCTGTCTTCATGCAGTATATATTCTCTGGTTCTGTAGGATCTTACAACAGTTCCCACATGAGCAATTTATACATTATCATGACAGAATATGCTAATCAATGACTTTAAGATAGTTAACTCCACATCAGCTACATAAATTCTTCAACTAACCATTCAGAAATGTCCTGTTGCGTTCTACATGTTGTCACTTCTTCTTGAGTCTCTCCATCATTGTCCGACTTTGGTTTGAACATAAAAGGCTGAACAGTTTCAGAGTCTGTGTGAGGTAATCGGCGCTGCTGAAACTCCGCCCTCTTCATAGGAGCAGCAGCTCATTTGCATTTAAAGGGACACACACAAAAACAGCGTTTTTCCTCATCCTCAAAAAGTGACAAATTTAACATGCTATAAAAAATGATCTGTGGGGTATTTTGAGCTAAAAATTAATAGCTAAATTGGCATTATGACCCCTTTAAATTCATAGTTTTACATATTCGGCTACAACGTTTGTTTGTTTTTTGTGCAATAAGAAAATTACATAAATATAAAACAAAATAATTAGGCTAAATGATTATTTTATAAAATTATTATATAAAACGATTATGCTGGAGGGGGACTAAAAGTGGAGTATTGTCTCTTGTTTTCTAACCGCCCACAATTCAGTTTAACCAAAAGCTAATGTGTAGAAATAGCGCTGCATCATTAATATTTAAATTAAGTCATTGTCATTCTTTTCGACAGAAACACGTCTCCTTTATATGCAAATTTAGCTCATTCGCCAGATTTGCAACCTCATGCTCCGAACCGACCCGCAAGATCAGAAATTGCACCCTGCAATAAATTGCAATAAAAAAGTTTTTGGAGGATGTGTTTCTGTCATTACCTGATTTGCATAATTCCTTTAGTGAATCGGGTGCTAAAAAGAGATATTAAAGGGATAGTTCAGCCACAAACTCTGTCATCATTTCTTTCATGTCATTCCTCCAAGCGAAATAAAACATCTGTTCATTTCTTGGGAGATTTCTGTCTTGCTATTGAAAGTACGGAGCAAGTTTTAGCTCAAAATTTACTTATACGAAAAAACAAAATGTGGAACACGGGACATTCGTGTTAAACAGAAGGAAGGAAGTCATACAGGTTTGGAACGACCCGAGGATGAGTAAATCTTGACAGAATCTTCATTTTTGGGTGAACTATCCCTTTCACAGATTGCCAAGGTCACCAGGTTTTACTGGAAGAACTGAAGAAGAAAAAACAGGCATTTCATTTCATGTGAGAGTTAAGGCATCTACAAAGGACCAAGATTGATTTCCTTTGTCAACTGCAATACCTTTTCACACAGCCCAGACACTGCAGCTTGGCAGCCTCCAACTCTCTTCATCACACGCAGCGAATATACAACTGTGAATGAAATCTTTGAAATAATAGTCACATGAGTCATACGGCAGACTTCAATCAAAACTCTGTGGCATCAAAACTCCCACCTCTTCCTCTAGACTCACCTGCCTCCATGTTCTTTTCTGCCAGGATCTGGACGTGTCAAAGCACTGACCCTGTTATACCAGCTGTATGAGATGGACTTGTTATGTAACCATTCCACTTGCAAATTCAATTTTTTAAAAAGGATTCCAATCGCTTTCATTTCAGGGCCAATGAAATTGTCCCCTCAGAAGCAATTATTGTATCTGGAACTGTGTGTGTCTTGGACTGAGTTCTGTAAAATTGAGATATGATTATTTGTGTGGATACAGCTTAATTTCTTTGAAAACCATTATTGGGTTTTCACAAACATATTTACTCTAACAGCAAAAGCTCCCCCCGTTGTTTAATTTTCATCTTTATTCAATGCTGTTTATTATGCTGCTTGTATTACGCTGATAGCTACACACCTTTTTTTATGGATCTTCAATAGAATAAGTTTAGGTAGCGTGCTTCAACAATAAAAGAAAAACAAATTAAAGGCACTGTTGTAAACCCTCACCGCGAAATGAATAAACCGCAGCTAGTCCAGGTACTATGGAGGAGATAAACACTGAGGGAAAGATGGATTTGTTTGCAGTGGCTTTCAGTAACAGCATGAGTTGTGGAAAAGAGGAGAGGGGTAGTAGATGCTGACAGGGTTTGTTTTCACCAGGGACTATACTGAAAGCATTACTGCTGTGAAGGACATACAACACATGCACAAAAACAATGCACGCTGCCGCCATAGTACAGTAAACGATCCGGTTCTTTTTTCCGCAATTCAGATAAAGGTTGCCGTGATTCATTTTCTTTTTCAGATTCTCTTCAGAGGTCTTATCTAACAACGGCAAAATACTGCAGGACAGAGAGGTCTGTTTGTGAGTCTCACAAACTCCATCTCATGCCAGCACTTCACTGTAGAATGCATAATAGCGGCTAGCGCAGTGTACACAGTGTTCAAAACTGGAATAAGGAGAGACCTGTCTGAGAGCAGAGAAAAATCCAGCAAAAAGAACTGCAGCCTCAAAGCAGACTTCCCCTCTATGAAACCAGGCTTCAAAGAAGGCAGGCCATGTTCGGTGTAGGCTCTGCAGTTCCTGAAATATAGATTTCATCGCCTATGGGATTCTGCCTACCATTTTTTTTATATTGTACACTTCTCAAAAACAGGCCTTGATTGTTTCACCAACTTTATAGCTATAATATCTTCTGCAGTAATGCAGGCTTTCAGTATTTACAAATGATTATTGGTATACCTCCATAAAGCACAACTGCTTTATATCATAATATACAAAAAAAATAAAAAATAAAAATAAATATATATCTACACTCACCCAATCACAACGCACTCCCTCTCCTGAGTATTAACAAGCCACACCTGACACTCATCAGCACCAGTCATCACAGCAGCATAAAAGACACTCCAGAGCATTCAGTCACTGTCCGTTCTCGTTAACGCATACCTACCTGTTATGCTTACCTCATGGACTCTTCTAACGTCTACTTACCTGTCTCCAGCATTCTCTGTGATTCCTAGTGTCTCCTCGTCTCCAGTGAGTGTCATCGTGTCTCGTCTGCTCCACGCCTGCCTGCATCCATGTTCCCTGGGAAAGATAAAGACAAGTATCAGATCCAGTATCATCTACAGTCATGAACTTAACCTGCTTTCACTCACCTGGACTCTGGCTGCCATCTCTGGTTGTTTAATAAACTCATATTAACTATACCTGTGTCTCTGTCCCCTTCTGTACGTAACAGAAGACCGGACCAACATCGTCAAAACAACCAAGATGAGCAATCCGGATCCATTTCAAGACCTAGTTGATGCACTTCGTTGCACGCTCACCAGCACTTCCACGCCAGCACCTCCAGCGACCACTTCCGCATTCACTGCTGCATCTCCTTCACCACCTGTGGTCGCCAGTCCCATGGCCAAACCAGCGCCCTTTACTGGCTCGGCGGAGGACTGCAATGGATTCCTTCTGCAGTGTTCACTGGTCCTGGAGATGCAACCACACTTGTATCCCGACGACAGTACTAAGGTGGCTTTCATAATCTCTCAACTCGACAGTAAAGCTCTTCACTGGGCTGAACCACTCTGGACACAGAAAAATCCTGTTGTAAAGTCGTTGTCAAGCTTCATTAACCATTTCAAGGAAGTTTTCAGGAAACCAGCTTGGGATTCAACTATCGGTGAGAGATTATGCAAATTGAAACAAGGTCTAATGTCTGTGTCTGATTATGCCCTCCAGTTTCGAACCCTAGCTGCAGCAAGTGGTTGGAATGAACAAGCCCTTATTACCACCTATCAGTGATGCGCGGGTCAATGTATAAACAACCCGCACCCGACCGACGTTTTCAACTAACCCGCCTGCAACTCAGACTGCAAAAAAAAAAAGAAGAAAATATTGTACCTGACCCGCATTTTTTAAAAGTAGTAAATGCTCATCGTAGCGTCATTGGGCCATAGACGTAGGAACTAGGGGTGCGGGGGGGTGTGGCCGCCCCCCTCCCATACGCCCCCCATCAGCCTCCCTGGCCTATAATATCCATTAATATCCATTAATCCAGCCTGTGGAGGAGAGAAATGTTTCAGGCCCTGACGTGGTACGCTCAGAGGTGCAGCGGCGAGAGCAGGCAGTTCTTGAGGTGGCCCATCATTTTCCATTTCAGCTGTCTAGGTGCATATTATTGATGAATGCGATGTTTATGTTTCGACCCTGCTTGAAGAATTCATCAGCAGGTCAACTGAGAGAAGGCCCACTTTTGGAAAAGTGTGAAAGCCCTTAGGAGCGCAAACTGTTCTTTTGCTGAATGCTGTATGATATAGCCTAGTGTTATGTAATAAAGGCTTGATTTATTCATTTATTTTGTTTCATTTTCTTAACAATTAAGATGCTGCATGTGTTTATCCAGTCTAATCGAATTGTGCGTCTCTCCCCCGACTTTCCCAACACAAAAATCCCGCCCCCCTCTCAGAAAATACATAAAACTGACATTACTGAGCTATATGCGTTTAAAATGTGTAAATAGCATCACAAGAAGTACACATGACAAAGCCAGCACTTTGGTCATCATCTTTCATTATTTCGGCAAATGTCTCCCACACTTTGCTCTTTCTATTTGTGTATTTGCGGAGCTTCCACTCCCCAGTCTTCACCTTTTCTCTTGCCGCCTCCATCTCTACCTGCAGACTGAGCTTGTGCGTCATCTTCGCGCCAGTTATTCAGCCAATAAAGTGTAGGCCTATGTATTTCATAGAAAATTGTGTCTAGTACTATATAAATTACAAAGGTTTAATTGGCATCTTTATTTCAAACGACCCGACCAACCGCGACCCGAATATCATTAAAAATATTTTTGGATGACTTGTAACCGCGGGTAACCGCGGGTGACCGCAGGCACCCGCTCATTTTGGATCAACCCGCGCATCACTACCACCTATCGTCAAGGCCTCGATCCACGTGTGCGGTTGCATCTCGCTGCATATGAGGATTCCATCGGGCTCAAGAAATTCATCCAGTTATCCATCAGATTCGCCACTCGTATGCAGCTGTGTCTCGAAGAGCACCAGGGTCAGCCATTGTTCCCATCTATCCTCCGCCAGCCAGATTCCGTCAGCCATCCAGAGCCAGCCAGCAAACCCATGCAAACTGAAAACTCACGTCTTTCATCTGCTGAGCGACAGAGGAGGCTGACCCAGAATCTCTGTCTATATTGCGGCCGTGCTGGGCATTACATCTCTGAATGCCCCACTCGTCCATTGCGAACTATGGTGAGTGTTATCATGCCTACATTGAATAAGATGAAACCACTCATATTGTTGTAAACCTTACTGCTGCCGACTTCTGTCTTCCAGTCAATGCCCTCCTCGATTCTGGGTCAGCTGGAAACTTCATCTCCAGAGCTCTCTGTCGCCAGCTCCAACTCAAGACCACTGCCACGCCGAAGATATACCAAATCCACTTGGTAACTGGAAAACCCCTTTGTCAAGTTAGCTACAGTGTGGGACCTCTTTGCCTCAAAGTCGGTATTCTCCACACGGAGGAAATCCACCTGCTGGTTCTGGAGGAGTCAACGGCTGACGTGATTCTAGGGCGCCCCTGGCTTGAGCAGTACAACCCCATCATCTCCTGGAGGACAGGAGAGATCCTGAAGTGGGGTAACCGACTGTTTTCCTGAGTTTCCTGTTCCAAGTCTTCCAAGTTCCAAAGAAATCCAAGTCTATGCTACTTCTGTGGAAAGTCCACTCGAGAAACGTTCAAGGGACATCCCTGCCTGTTACTCCCACTTCAGAGATGTCTTCTGTCCTAAAGAAGCCTCCAAGCTGCCTCTTTGTCGGCCATGGGACTGCGCAATCTATCTCATCCACGGTGAGCCAGTGCCCAGAGGGAAGATATACTCCCTATCCATCCCGGAGGAGAAGGCCATGGAGGAGTACATAAACGGAGCTCTGTCACAAGGCTACATACGCCCATCTACTTCCCCTACTGCTTCAAGTTTTTTCTTCATGGCGAAGAAGGACAGAGGCTTGCAGCCCTGCATCGATTACAGAGCTTTGAACAAAATCACTGTAAAATTCAGGTGCCCACTTCCTCTCGTCCCATCAGCGTTGGAACATCTACCTGGCGCCACTGTGTTCACCAAGTTGGACCTCCGCAGCGCCTATAACCTCATCAGAATACGTGAGGGGGACGAGTGGAAGACAGCTTTCGTGACCCCTACTGGCCACTATAAGTATCTTGTCATGCTGTATGGACTTGTCAACGCCCCCTCCGTATTCCAAGACTTCATGCATGAGGTGCTCCGGGAGTTCCTGCAAAAGTCAGTTCTGGTCTACATAGATGACATCTTGATCTACTCCCGGAGCATGGCCGACCATTGTCACCACATTGCGGAGGTCTTCCAACGCCTGAGGGACTACCATCTGTATCTCAAAGCTGAGAAGTGTAGCATTCACCAGCCCTCAGTACAGTTTCTGGGATACAACATTGATTGCAGTGGTCTCCGCATGGACGAGAGGAAGGTAACTGCTGTCAAAGACTGGCCCATTCCCACATCCGTGAAAGAGTTACAAAGGTTCCTGGGTTTTGCAAACTTCTACCGCAGATTCATCCAAGGTTACAGTTATATCACCAGTCCGCTTACAAGTCTCCTCAACAATAAGCCAAAATCTCTGTCCTGGACTCCAGCCGCCACGCAAGCCTTTGACACACTCAAGACAGCGTTTATGACCGCTCCCCTCCTGGCTCACCCTGATCCAGAACTCCCTTTCATTGTCAAGGTGGACGCCTCGACCACAGGAGTGGGAGCGGTCTTATCCCAGCAGCAGGGGAATCCCCATAAGCTCCATCCATGTGCCTTCTTCTCACGCAAGCTCAACCTGGCGGAGGTCAACTATGACATCGGGAACCGGGAGCTTCTAGCCATCAAGCTCGCCCTGGAGGAGTGGAGGCATTTGCTCGAGGGAGCCAAACACCCGTTCATGGTTCTGACAGACCATAAAAACCTGGAGTACTTACGGGACGCTAAAAGACTGAATCCCCGCCAAGCAAGATGGCCTCTGTTCTTCACAAGATTCAACTTTACCATCTCATACCTCCCTGGATCAAAGAATGCAAAAGCTGATGCTCTGTCCCGCATTCATAGTCCTGAAGAAAGCACAGATGATCCAGAGCCCATAATCCCCGAGAAACTCTTTGTCAGTCCCATTACCTGGTCTGTGGAAACGCTCCCCGAGCCGAGTGCCTCCACCAACACCCCACCGGGTTGCCCCCAAGGGTTGCAGTATATCCCACTCATCTTCCCTCCGGGAAACTCCGACCTCTGCCCAGGCTCTACACACAGACACACCAGGCTCTACACTCACCCAATCACAACGCACTCCCTCTCCTGAGTATTAACAAGCCACACCTGACACTCATCAGCACCAGTCATCACAGCAGCATAAAAGACACTCCAGAGCATTCAGTCACTGTCCGGTCTCAGTTAACGCATACCTACCTGTTATGCTTACCTCATGGACTCTTCTAACGTCTACTTACCTGTCTCCAGCATTCTCTGTGATTCCTAGTGTCTCCTCGTCTCCAGTGAGTGTCATCGTGTCTCGTCTGCTCCACGCCTGCCTGCATCCACGTTCCCTGGGAAAGATAAAGACAAGTATCAGATCCAGTATCATCTACAGTCACGAACTTAACCTGCTTTCACTCACCTGCACTCTGCCCTGCCATCTGTGGTTGTTTAATAAACTCTCCGTCCCCTTCTGTAAGTAACAAGTATGCACAATATTTATTTAAAATTATTAATGATAATAATGTGTATTATATTATACTTAGCTGCTTAAATACATATGTTATATTAATAATAATAATAACAATAATAATAAAAACATTTTATTTTTCTATTTTATTTTTTATATATCTGTCATTTGCTTCTAATTTTATTGTTTTATTTACATTTTTTTATTATTGTTATACATTTGAAATACATTATAATAATATATTTTTGTAAAGTTGCAACCCTAAGGATAACAAGGAGAGCAAGCCTGCTCATTTCATTGCAAATAATATCTGTTTGAATTAACATGGCATTTATCTAGTGACAATTAAGATTCAAATTGAATTAATCATCACACATTAGTGCAACACACCCTGCCTATGAAGTCATTAGTATCTGAGGTTAGTCTCAGGTCACTGATCACTAATCACTACTGAGAGCATATTGTCACTTTTTTAACAGCCCACAAATTATTCAAGTAACTCTTAGGTCATATGAGGTCATCAGTGGGCCAAACATAAATTAAATGTCATCAGGAATGGAATATAAATTACAGATCAAACTTTAATTTAAACGGACATAAGTTAAATGAGGTCATGACCATCTACTGTATCGTTAAATTTGATCTGTAGAGTCAGTGGCCTCATCCTCAGAGATTAAATATCCCTCACCTTCAAATCATTCAACACCTTTCTTCATGTTATTAAATGACAGACAGGTAATTTTCATAGACAGTCAGTCCACTTTTCTTGTTGCAGACAGTTTCTATAAAGCAAACAAAATAATTACAGAATTTATCTGCATCTCTTGCAAGTTTAGAAATGATTGGAAATGTCATCATTATTGTCACAAAATTGTGTCTGAGAGCCTGCTGTCTCAATTCTTCTCCTTAGTGGAGGAGAACTTGAAAAGTCTGAAAGAGTGTAAATTGAACAAAATTGCATCAATCAAGTAATCATATCACATCAATAATACAACTGTATGCAAGTCATCCATCCAAAGTATCTAGTGAACAGTAAGCACATTAATTAAAACTAGCAGAAATAAGCACAAAAGACCATTTTTTTTTACTTTTCAAGGTAGTGTTGTAGTCGAGACCGGTCTTGGTCTTGGGACCGGTTTTAAAGGATTAGTTCACTTTACAATAAAAATTTCCTAATAATTTACTCACCCCCATGTCCATGTCCTTCTTTCTTCAGTCGAAAAGAAATTAAGGTTTTTGATGAAAACATTCCAGGATTTTTCTCCTTATAGTGAACTTTAATGGCCTCCAAACGGTTGAAGGTCAAAATTACAGTTTCAGTGCAGCTTCAAAGGGCTTTAAACGATACCAGACGAGGAATACGTTTCTTATCTAGTGAAACGATCTGTCATTTTCGGAAAAAATAAAAATGTATATACTTCATAAACACAAATGATTGCCTTGCAAGTTCTTCCGCCAAACTGCCTTCCGTATTCTTCAAAAAGCTTACGCTGTATGTCCTACACCTTCCCTATTCAACTTACGGAACGAACACGGCACCAGTTCTGTTTTTAAGTAAATTGAATATGGAAGCCGTTATGGCGGAAGCTAGATATTTGACTTCATAACTTGTTTAAATATGGATATTTTTTATATAAACGTATCGCTTCGCTTCAGAAGGCCTTTATTATCAAAAAATGCGTTCTGATGACGGAAGTGATCTCTCGTGCTTTGCTTCAATGAGTGCGAGACATACCTTCCGTTGTCAGAGCGCATTCAGACATCACCTAACCGGATGCTGCAGGGCAGTTGGACATAGTGGTGTATTAGAGGTAAAAAATGATATAAATACTGTTCGGTTTCTCGCGCAAACCGATCGTTTCGTGTCTTAGGACATCAGTGTGTCGTCACGAGCTGCAGGGTTTAATTTGGATTTGTCTGTGCATGTTTTTTTGACTCTTATAGATGGAATTCCTATTCACTTGCATTATACGGCTGACAGACGGCAACGGTTGGAGTTAAAAATCATCATTTGTGTTCTACTGAAGAAACAAAGTCACCTACATCTTGGATGCCCTGGGGGTAAGCAGATAAACATCAAATTTGCATTTTTGGGTGAACTATCCCTTTTTTTGTGGAAACCATGATACATTTTTTTCAGGATACTTTAATGAATAAAACTTCAAAAAGAACAGCATTTATTTGAAATTTAAATATTTTGTAACTATTTATAAATGTCCTTACTGTCACTTGTGATCAATTTAATGCATCCTTAAGTATTAATTTTCTTTAAAAAAAAAAAATCTTAATGACCACAAACTTTTTTATTGTAGTGTCATCCTTCCTGTGTTATATTTCCTGTCTAACTTCAGATCAATCCGGGAAAATCAGCAAACATCAGTTACAGTAATGCCAGAGACAAAACCATTTATGTGCTCCTAAAAGAAAATTCATTCTTTTATTATTTATCAGATGGAAAAACCCTAAAAGCCTGGGTGGGGAAGATTTATCCAGCATGCAAAATTAGGAAGTGGTCAAAATGAAATCCCTGATCCCTTCCACAAGAGTGGGCTGCTGTAATATGACACGTGCAGATCTACAGTGACCCACTCATCTGTCTGACACAGGCCATTATGCTGTCACAGAGCTGCACTCCAGCTAATGGAGAGGCAATATTAATGATTAGCCCTCATAATAAATGGCACTCTGCTTTTGACCATGATTGGAGTTTGGAGGAAAGGACATAAATCGATAACAATTTTACATGACGTACATTCAGGTTGTGCCTCGGTTGAGCTTTCTAAAGACACTCAGAGAAACGGTGACCTGGTATTTTCAGATGCAGGTCAGGGACTGCACTAATATACAGGATAGCAAGTTCAGTACATAAAAATCTAGAAGTCATTCTAATAATCGATATTATATATTTATGAGCTTTTAAGCCCTTATAAAGCAGTCATATGGCATCAAGTAGATGTATCTTCCACTCATTAATGTCCATAACATAATGTCTTCTCTTTACATATTAAGAGAATAAAACCTGAACTTGAAAAGAACGAAAAGTTCAAATCTAGACTATATTAAGGACAAAGCAGATATGAGGGTCAATGATAAAAAAGAATGAAAAATAAATGCCTCCTTGTGTTCATGTTCATTTCATAGAGTTTTGAAACTGGTATAATCATCAAAAGTAATATCCTTATATTCATATATATAAAAACATAATTATTTTTGGGAGTCACGCCACATGACATTTCACAACCTGAACAAACCTTTCTTTGTCACCATCTCTCATATTTTAGGAGATTTATCGACCTTGACACAAAGTCATGAGGGTCTGCAGGGGTCCTTTCTATGATGATATTGATCAAAATGAATCTTATTACAGATATTAAAAACATGATTAGAAGAGATGAATTTATGTAGGCCTTTGTGTGAACGGCGTTTCTAATTTTTTTTTTTTTACAACATTAAAAAAGTGCCATGTCACTGACCCATAAACTGGATGAAGCCATGCTATTATAAGCTCCTTACTTCCCAGACTAAACAATGGAGATCACTTGCCTTAAGAAAACACAAGATCATCTTTCAGACCACCAACCAAACCTGCCAAACTACAGCCCAAGGCACATGACATTTCCATGACATTTGCTATGGTGTGGACAGTTGGTGCATGTTTTGGTGACACTAGCAAATGTCAACCAAACAAACGATGTCAATCAGATGGACAGAGCTATTCACATACTGTTGAGATCTGAGGAACAGAAACAGATTAAATGGATTTCACATCTAAGCGTTTGTGCTATGCGATTAATGGAGGACAAGAACAATACGCTTAACCTAAAAGCCACATTGGGTTGGGATTGATGTCAAAAAAAAAAAAAAAAAAATGCCCCACGGAAATGACTGAATGAGTCTTTATTTCAAGCCTAAAAAAGGGAGACACAGGTCCCGTAGAGGACTTCTAAGTAGTACAGACGTCTATTGCTATAAATAGTGATTGTAAGTCAAAGACCTGGTCCCAGAGAGGGAAAATTGGCAACAGACGAGGACAGCTCAAACTGGGACATTGTTGGGACAAAATAGTGGCAGGAAGGTCTTGGTCTATAGGTTAAAAGAGTTTACTGGGGTGTAGAACTAAAACCAAGGACTGAGCCCAAAATTCAATCCATTGATTTGTATATTGATCCTCCAATTAACACTGTCTCTCTTTCCATTTTTGTTCTATTGTCTCTCTTTTTTTCCAGTGTCAAGGTCTTGGTGTCCGTAATGAGGCCTTCCCTAAAGCAGAACGCTTTGCACAAGGGAAATGTAGGACTTTCCAGAACAAAGTGCAGAGTGAATTTTCAATTCAGTGTGAGAGAGTAATTTAGTAGCCTCATGTAGGGACAGAGGGGTTACATGCTTGAGATGATATTATTCTGCTTAGGTGAGAAAACAGTGATTTGCCATTGTTTGTTTGAGAGGATTTGGTGGTAGGTCACGTGATAATGACAGCAATGGCGAATTACATTCACACTATCCACATTATTTTTCAGGTAAGAGCGGGCGCGGCCATTTGTAAATTGAACTTGTCTGGCTTCCGGTGTCATTCCAGTTATTTTTAGCTGTACAACAAGACTGCTCGTTACTCTGACTGATATTGCAAACCGGTATTTATTACCATATTATTTTAATGTATTGTCTTAATAATAAACACGCAAACAGTTTACTGAACTTTGATATTCTTCTCGTTATTTCGGAAGTCTCGCACATTAACAGAAAACGTCCTTCCGCATTGAAAACCCTTTTTTTAGCAGTCAAAAAAAAAAAAAAAACAATTATTCAAATTAAGTAGGTCTATTCAAGGGATGCGATTTCGGACGTGGCCCCAATTTCATGTCCACGACAACCACCTAGTGGAATAGCAATTTAAAAATGCGTTTTGTCTAGCCATTTTGGACCTTATTGCCTGCCGTACTGAAAGCGTCCATAGCAGCCAGAGACCTGTTGACAACGAGGATCCGCTAATTTACAGCTTACCTGATATTTCAATGCAGCTTGGGTCGTTTGGTGTGATTTAAATGTTTTCCAGGGTGTTAATGGTGTGAAAATGACCTCAAACAATCCAGCTGTTTTTCTTCTCATGGTCAATGGGCAAATCGAAGCAGCCGATGTGAGTTAATGATTTATAGAGGCTGTGTTAGATGCAGGAAACTTTCTGCAAAGCTTGTTGTTAACGTCGGTTAATTTGATTACTAACATGTCGTATTTTGTCTTAAGTTTCCAGAATATGATGATCTGTACTGCAAGTATTGTTTTGTTTATGGACACGACTGGGCGCCCACATCAGTGAGTGACATCAATCTGCTTTACTTCCTTTTGTCTCACGGAAATCAGGGCTATTGTAACATTTATATACACACATGTTATCTATTTTTATAATTTAATATGCAACTTGAATATTCAATGATAAAAAATAATATACCATGTATTACTAAGCAATTGCCATCTTTACGTTGGTACTGATTATTTTACTGTTTTAGTCGCCCCTGCTCTCCCCTACTTTAGTGACGTGACGTACACTATATTGCCAAAAGTTTTGGGACGCCTGCCTTTACATGCACATGAATTTTAATGACATCCCATTCTTAAACGGTAGAGTTTAATACGGAGTTGGCCCACCCGTCGCAGCTATAACAGCTTCAACTCTTCTAGGAAGTTTTTCCACAAGGTTTAGGAGTGTGTTTGTGGGAATTTTTGACCATTCTTCTAGAAGTGAGGTCAGGCACTGATGAAGGCCTGGCTCACAGTCTCCGCTCTAATTCATCCCAAAGGTGTTCTATCGGGTTGAGGTCAGGACTCTGTGCAGGCCAGTTCCTCCACACCAAACTCACTCATCCATGTCTTTATGGACCTTGCTTTGTGCACTGGTGTGCAGTCATGTTGGAACAGGAAGGGGCCATCACTTTACACCACTGCATCCGACGCTTTGCATTGCACTTGGTGATGTAAGGCTTGGATGCAGCTGCTCAGCCATGGAAACCCATTCCATGAAGCTCTCTACGCACTGTTCTTGAGCTAATCTGAAAGCCACACAAAGTTTGGAGGTCTGTAGATATTGAATCTGCAGAAAGTTGGCGACTTCTGCGCACTGTGCGCCTCAGCATGCGCTGACCCCGCTCTGTGATTTTACGTGGCCTACCACTTTGTGGCTGAGTTGCTGTTGTTCCCAATTGCTTCCACTTTGTTATTATACCACTAACAGTTGTCCGTGGAATATTTAGTCGTGAGGAAATTTCACGAATGGACTTATTGCACAGGAGGCAACCTATCACGGTACCACGCTTGAATTCACTGAGCTCCTGATTCTTTTACAAATATTTGTAGAAGCAGTCTGCATTCCTAGGTGCTTGATTTTATACACCTGTGACCATGGAAGTGATTGGAACACCTGAATTCAATGATTTGGAGGGGTGTCCCAATACTTTTGGCAATATAGAGTATATTTACCAAATAATTGTAATATGGTACTGATTCTTATACTTTTTAGTCGCCCCTTCTCTCTGCTATTTCAGTGATGTATATAAAAGCTTTTGTATTCTCATAAATTCAGCAACAGTAATTATGTCTTCTCAGGGCTTAGAAGAGGGCATTTCTCAAATAACATCAAAAGGTAGAGGATCTCAGAGTTTGGTGTGGAATTTCCCATTGGACATCACATTCAAAAGCACTAACCCATTTGGCTGTAAGTGAACCTTGTTTTGGTTGGGTCAGAATAATATGCTTGCATTGTATAGAGGAATATTAGTCTGAAGATCTGCATAAAATCTGCTGTCACATTGTTTTTGAATATATATATATATATATAATTTAATCATCTGTCCATCTTTTTACTGTTTCTTTTACTTCAGGGCCCCAGATTGTAGTCAGCGTGTATGGCCCCGACACCTTTGGAAATGATGTTGTGAGAGGTTATGGAGCCGTGCACATCCCGTTTACACCTGGAAAGTGAGTCACTCGGAAATTGGGGTGTCATAATGTGACAAAAGCAGCCAGTATGCTTGAAATTTGTCTGAAATGCAAAATTACATTTCTCTCTGTCCCAGACACACCAAGACCATTCCTATGTTTGTTCCTGAGTCTACGTCAAGACTGCAGAAGTTCACAAGGTTATAATTAATTTCCCACTGCTTGGTGTTTTACACACATTTAAATGTAGACATACAGCAACATTTTAAAATGACAATTTATCATGCACCAGCTTAGGGTTGTGATCTAATCTTCTGTTGCCCTTCCCTTTTGTCCTCAAAACTGTATGAACTTGTTTTAGCTAAATGTGCACAGTTTCAAATAAACAAATACATTGTAACTTAAACATTCATTTGCATGATAGGCTCTGCATCTAACATGTTTTGTCTTGTACTCAGTTGGCTGATGGGAAGGCGTCCAGAGTTCACAGATCCCAAGGTTGTTGCTCAAGGAGAGGGAAGAGAAGGTAAACTTTCATTTTACCTTTACCTCGAATTACATTGCAGTGGATGATTATCATCTCTAATCATAGTGAGTCTTCAAAAATTGTTGTTCTGCAAGTCTAATTATGAGACCTAACTGATGTGGTTTTGTCCATTTGCAGTCACAAGGGTGCGCTCACAAGGTTTTGTCACACTACAGTTCAACATTGTGACTAAGGACATGAAGAAGCTGGGTTATGACACTACATCAATAGAGCATACACCTGCAAGAACAACACAACAGCTTTGATAACCTTGAGGATTTTTTTTTGTACCTTTTTGTATCTTAGTTGCTTTATTCAGTTTTCATTATAGCTGCTTTATAACTATTCATGTTATATTGTTTAATCAGTTTTGAGGTTTTTAAATAAACTGATCTTGTTTTGTTTGTCTAGAAGAGTCAACCATTTCTGACTGAAAAAACCTGGCTCGTCCATAATTTGATACCAATCTGCAGATATCATCCATGCCTATTTTTGACCCAAAACAACAGATAAGATTAACTTAAACCATCAAAAAATATTTATTACTTGAAATACAATAAACATTAAAGGGTTAGTTCACCCAAAAATGAAATTTCAGTCATTAATTACTCACCCTCATGTCGTTCCACACCCGTAAGACCTTCGTTCATCTTTTGAACACAAATTAAGATATTCAATCCATTCAATGCAAATTAAGATATTCAAAGTCCATGTGGACTATCTTAATGATGTCTTTAGTACCTTTCTGGACCTGGAAAGTGGTTATCTTGCCGTCTGTGGAGGAGTCAGAGAGCTCTCAGATTTCATCAAAAATATCTTAATTTGTGTTCTGAAGATGAACGAAGGTCTTACGGGTGTGGAACGACATGAGGGTGAGTAATTAATGACAAATTTCATTTTTGGGTGAACTAACCCTTTAACTGAGATTAAAAAATAAATTAAAAAAAAAACATCTTGCTGGCTAGTTCTCATTTTCATTTTGCTATGATATACTAAAATAAAACCAATTAATAAAGATGTAAACAAAATGACTACATAAAAAAAGCAAATATGAAATAAACATTCAAAATACTAATAAAAACTATAGTAGTAGCTCAATAATACTAAAATACCCCTGTATCTGGTACCATAACAGGATGTGATGTTGGCATGTTAACTGGCAGCATGAAAAGACAGATCAAAAGTCATTGATACAATTTATTTGTTTTACCACTGCAGCTACAGGTCCTTTATCACTTGCTGTGGTTTAGATGGCAATAAAACAATCACTCTTCCTGTGACTTTCCTACAAAACCATTACACAGAAATAAGGTACACAACAATATGTTACAATAGAACAGATGATAAATTATATTATACAGTTATAATGCCAACAGGTTGAGCACATATCCATAAAAAGCAGCCTGCTCCCAGTAATATGAGACAGTTTGGTAAATACACAGACACAATAACATGGAAAAATAAGATGTTATGCATGTTCACAAGGTTAGTCCTCCACAATAAATGCATAATGAGTACATAATAACAGAAGAACGAGTGATACACGGTAACAGCAAAACAAGATGGCCGAGACGAAATCAGCTAGATATCGTATGGATTCGAAAGTCAAACTAGTCTGCATAATCGATTACAGTGATGTTCACTAGCAGGGAGTCTCGTTTAGCAGGAATAGAGCCTGCTTAAACCAAATCACGTCCATCAAAAGCGCATTACATACATCTTAAAGCTTTCTTAGCCACAACCACCCCCCAAAATGCCTGAGTATGCCTGCAGATTATTGACCATAACACACCCAGGCTCTGCTACAAGGCTGCACATGGCAGTACTACCTCAATATTTCCAGCAGAGGTCACTAGCTCACAGATGAGAGAAACCGTAGAGTCCATACTCTAGCAGGAATCAAGAAAACAAAAGCAGTAATATTGATGATGATGATAATAATAATAATAGGGGAACAATTGAAGAGAGATAAACGTGTAGTCAGTTAGAAAACGAACGCAGCTCTGCATTTAAAAAAGGACAAGCAGAGTCACTTTGGTAACTACTATTCAGTGACAGATGTTGCCATCTTGTGCTTAACTGGTTGAATTAAAAAGTGTAGACATAGCAAGCCACACGACACACCAAAGTCTAGGCGTTCTTGCTATAAATTGACCGTTAATTGTGATATCAAACGATTCATAGTCTAGTTTAAGTCTCATTTATGACTTATGATAAAACCGTGACCAAAATAAACTCATTATTTGAATACAGAATGCAATTTAACCACAGGTTTCTAGCTGCAGAAAGATGCATATGACCCCTAACATACATTTATACCACATATTCAACATCAACAAGGGAAAAAAAAAAACAACAACTAGAAAATCGATCATACAATCCATTACGGGATCCCTCCCACACTATAACCTGTCTCAGCGTCTCCGCTCATTCTCGTAACACTATAAGGAAGTTAGCTTTCCATACAGAACTGAGGATTTTGTTAACGACAAGCTTTGATATACTTTTCTCCAATGTACATGAACGGATTGCATTAGGAAGCAGTGATTAGTGATACAGCTGTCGGTTATAACAGTAAGATGCATTAGGACCTGATGAAGATGAACACAAATTTCCTCCCGTTTCCCTTTGCTCCATCCATCCACGCGCACGCATACATAAATAAAAAAGAAAACGTAACTGAAATGATCACATTTCAGGTTGTTGGATACTCACAGAGAAGCCAAGCGGATGAATTCTAATCATTAGTATCGATTAGCTGTGGAAATATGGAGCTGTGCTGTGCAAATAGTGAGCCGTATTGAATTGAAAGAACCCATTCACCCAATAAACTACGTCTTGGGATTGTAAAGCAGTAAAAAACAGGCTTCGGTATAAAAGTTGAGCCGTATTACGATATGCAAACCAACTCCCCGTCGTGCATTAAAAAAGAAAAGGAAGAAAGAACAACTCTCCACTTCAGTATGAAGTTCATCTTTCAATGCATCAGGTTTGAAAGCATTCACACATGCAGTTCACAGACTCGCTCTTTGCTCGTGCCTTAGTTAACGGTTTCCCATCATTCTCGCACTAAGGACTAACGGTGGGCAAACAGTCAGAGGAAGATAAATCAGAGCATGTGCAAAATCCCTGCTTGGAACATCAAAATCATTTCCATGTAAACTGATAGAGAGTCCTCTAAACTGTCTACTTAAGCGTACTGTAAATACACATAGTGTATATGCACTGCGTAGAACGTACAGGCTGCTTGGATTAAAAGGGTTAGCTTTATATCTAGCACGCTGCTCGAAAGACTAGAAATTAGAAAAATTAAGACAAACCAGTACTCCTAGTTTCAAGCCTCTGATAAGAAAAGTAAGCCATCAAAAAAGAAGTTAAAAACAGGACCCCTTTGAACGGGAGAGACGCTGTATCGCTGATGGTTTCTTTCGAGGAAATTTAGAAAAGAATACCAAATCGCTGTATGGTACCAATCTCTGACAGGAGAGGAAGGGAATCACCTGCCAGTGTAAAACCTGTAAACACCACTGATACTCCCAAAAGTCTCAAAAAAAGCACACCGGTTTGGAGGGGGGGGACACAACCGACTATTTTGTCTATAGCATAGAAACGGGATAAGAGAGAGATTTGTGTGGGTTTCGGGGAGGCAGCCTATGTTGTTCCTCACAATAAGAAGGGGTTGGTTGTGCCGCCGGCTTGTGTTGCTGCGCCCGTGGGCGGCAGCCCTCCGCTCATGAGGGGCTGGGGCATGGACATGGATGCTGGGATCCCCATGTTTGGCATCATCTGGCCCACAGGCCCAAGAGGAGCCATGCCGGTCATGGGTACCATTGAGATGGGACCGACTGGTGGCATTGAGGACAGAGGCAGGGGATCGTTGCTTCTCTGGGCCATGCTGCTGAAGCCCTGACCGCTCAGGCCCATCATGGGACTGACTCTCATCTGGTTGAGGGTGGGCGGCTGTGGCTGGTTCACCTGGAAGGGGTTGATTTGAGCGGCAGGTGCAGGAGCAGGAGCTGAAGCTGCTCCCGAGGCTGAAACGAGACCAATGGGAGATGCTAAACAAGGGCTTTTAAAATCCAAATGTAAGATTTTTTTTTTAAGACCTGCACAAATAAAATGTCCATTTAGAACAAATCGATACAATCTCAAAATAAATCATGCATCTCAAAAACATTTACTAAGTTAAACAGGCTGCTCAACAAGGACTTAATACTTCTTAATAGCAAAACAGGTAGTTTAAAAGCTAGTTTAAAATATGCAAGTCATGTTTTATGTAATATGCAAGTTTGGTTTATGTACCAATATATCAATACATACTCAAAGGAATTAGAGCTTGAGCATTATTAGATTTTGCTGATACAATAATAATGTGTTTAAAGACAAGATTATTGTGATATTTGTAAAATCTATGTTTACTGTGTAAGCAATATGCATTATTATGCAGGATTTTTTAATAAAAATAAGCATGAAATACACAGGACTCTGATTTTGAAATGTCTATGCTTTACTACTACCAGCCATATTACAATATAAAAACCATAAAGTAAACCTAATTCATCAACAGTAGATCAGTAAGCACAAATAAATGCGCTTTAACTGTGAACTGCTCTGAAAGTGTGAGCCTGTAGAAATATGCAACAGCGTTGCATTTTGGCTTAAATATGCATAAACACATTGGACCACATCACAATTAGTGCCTTTCCATTCATAAATTTAAGACCTCTCAAAACAATAATTAAGACATTTCTTAAACCATTAAGATATTTAAGACTTTTTACAACCTTAAATTTATAAAACTGAATTAAAGACTTTTTAAGGACCCGCGGGAACCCTGTAAATGTGGTCAAATGAAACATGTTATTGGTGAAGGGTACCTGCAGCGAGGAAGGGGTTGGAGACTGGAGGCTGCTGGAGAGGCTTGCTGACCAGAGAGTCTAGGTTGACAAGAGCAGCATTGGGACCCAGGAAAGACTCTGGAGTTTTTCTGGTTGGGCCGCTCGGTACGTCAAACAGATCTGAGCCTACAGACAAGCTGGTCTGCGATGGCAAGGCAGAACTTCCTCTACCATCACCTGCGAAAGTGAAAAACATCACATGCTCATGTCATTGCCAACAAGAGACAACGCTTCTTAAAACTAGCAAACTGTAGGGATGCATCGAAATGAAAATTCCGGGATGAAACTGAAACTTCAGGAATGCTCTTCTCAAGAGTTATTTTTTCTAGCTATCTAATGAGTTCATGGACACTGAGTAGCTTTCTTGAGGTAAATGTAACGTTAAGTGACATTGTATAGCCTACAAGCTGTTTTATTGATGTCTTTCCCCGGTCGAAACTCTGAGCGAATACATGAGGCAGAATTAATTTCGGTAAGATATAATGTATCCTTCAGCATACCCTCTGATGTTTATTTTGTGCTGTAATAGTAGTAAAGAGGAGATGAGATGATTGGTTCACGTGCGCTTGATTTGTGCTGCCACAGTGATCTGTCACGACATATTAAAGAGCGCCAAAACAACATTTATTTAATTTCATAATAAAATTGACAGAATTTTCAAGATAACGCTTTGCTTCATATTAAAAGTAACATTAATAGTAAAGCATAGGGCTGTGACGGTAGGCATGGCAACCGCGCCACTGCGGTCGTGGAGTGTCACCGGCGGTAGTGTGACGTCATATATAATATATATTTATATATCTCAGAGATCGTGTTAACTGAAAATTTGCCGTCTTTGATGGAATTTGTTTAGCAGTGACAGAAAAAATCTGCAGCCCGTCCGTCATTTTGACAGATTATGTAGTTTGTATGTAAGCTTGTTGTAATTCCCACCCCTGTCCAGTAGGTGGTGAGCGCGCTCCAGTGTGGCAGCAGAGCGCGAGTTCAGTCTCCAGAATAAAATGAAAACGACGCGCTTGATTACACACAGACAAGCACCCAGTTTAAGTAAATTGTATGATGATAAAGTTACTTATGCATGCTTACTTAATTAAGTTTTGTTATTTTTCTTGCTGACTCTAAGTTAATGGTCAACGAATGGCTTTTCTGAGGTATAATGTTAGGTGACATTGTTGGCAACACTGACTGAACTGACGTGATACAGATTTCGGTAAGCTACTGTATCTTTCAACATATTTTTTTATTTTCATTCATGTTTATTTCGTTTATTTGCTTATCCTGTAAGTTTGTGAATAAAATATCTTATTAAAATATAAAAATTAAAATGACGGGTAATGATTGATTTTTTTTTTTTTTACGATCCTGTCCATCAAAATGACGGATGACGGCGAAACGCAACTCTAACGCAATATTTTTTATATATATATATATATATATATATATATATATATATATATAAAAAATACGCCCCCCCTTCGGACCCCACCACCACAACACCGGCGGTTGTTGGTGATTTACCACCGCGGTAGTAAAAATTTGCCACCGTCACAGCCCTAGTAAAGCACAAAGCTTTTTGCGATTATTGGATGGCTGGCGTGCTACAAATGTTTTGAGAAGTTTTGTTCAAGCTCCACATCAACAGAAAACAGCACAGACTAAAAGATTTTAGATCTAAGAAACCATATTACAGATTAAAATCGAGAAATTAATATTGTCAATCCAGAGCTAGTGCCCACACAGCTGACATGTTTAACTGTTGTAGCTTATCCACATTGTGTGCATTAAACAGACGCTAAACAGTCAAAACGTGCCATCGGAGAAGCGCGAATTAAACATCTGTTTTGGTCACCGATTTTGGCCCTCCAAAAACATTTTGCCCCGAAATCAAAAATAGCTGAAAATTTTCAGTAGCCAAAATTTCGAGGCATCCCTAGTAAACTGTAGTAGTAGTAGTGGTCAGCGTTTACCTGTCAGTGCTGAAGAGCGAAGACTGTCAAACTCAGAGAGGTCCTCCCTGGAAGTACCATTTGGTGTGGAAAAAAGATCAAAGCTACCAACTGAGGGAAATGAGAGATGGTTGGGATTAAAAATAAAGAAAGCCATTCATTTTTAATGTACAAGACATCAAAAAGATCTATGAATGCAAAATTAGAGCTGCCTTTTCCCCAATGTAACACAGAAATACATTTCGAACTTCAGTTTTCAGAGCTCACCTGTGGCAGGAGCTTTGGGGCGGGTGGCAGGCATTGGGCCCCAGGGATCAGCAGCTGCAGGAGCTGAGGTCGACCCCCAGGGGTCACTGCTCTTCAGAGGAGAGGCACTGGGAAGACCCCAGGGATCCACAGGAGCAGCTGGCTTAGGGGCGGAACCTGAAAGATACACACAGATGTGTTAACTAACAGACATCTTAAGTAACGCTACAATGAAAAATCACTGCTACTATCCTAGTCAGATATTCAAGTCACAATGTAACAGAAGTAGCATCAGATCTTTTCTTCCATATTGTGATGTACATCTGAGTAAAATGGATTATGAAAAGAAAAAAAAAAAAAAGAAAAAAACGTAGGGCAAGTACTTCTGTCCACTTGTTGACTGGATGGAGTGATCTAATGTAAGTTTAAGTGGACTTATTGATTGGAGAAGTCCAGCATAAGTCACCAGAGAGAAGTCTGTCATTTCACTGGAAGGTCAAGTTAACTAAAAGTTGATTAAAAAAAAATGATTAAAAGTTAAAATAAGAATAAGAAACATGCTCGTTCATTAAGATGCATTTAGAAAAATGGGGTAAATTTCCATTTCATGCTGACTTTTGTAATTTGTAAAAAGTAATTTGCACCTATTTAATTATATTAAAAACAGCAGAAACAATAAGGGAAATTCTATTTTACAAACAAGTGTGACAGGTGACCAAGTTAAATGGGAGTGAATGTGACCCAATTATGAAATATACAGTGTTCAAATTGGCAGTTTTTGTCATTTGCTCTTCCAGAAGACATGTACACCTACTTAGTACCTCTCCATGTGCTTCATGACTTTAGTCTGACTTAAATTTTCAGAACATTTGCAAGAGATTAGGCGAGAACTGGGCTGTTCGAAGAGGAATCCTTTTACAGACTCTGTGCTCACTCTACCAGTGCAGATCTGAATACTGAGTCTCTTTTGTTTTGTCCACACTGGAATGCACAACTACCGGCCTAGCTACATTACTGAGCTGCCATGAAGAGCTACAGGCCCAAACAACATTATGAAATAGAGCCTGTGAGGGGAGGGGGGCTATAAAAGAAAAGGGAGCTTTAGGTTAACAGGTTGTCTTCACATCCTAAGCATTACGTTTTTTATACGTGACAAAATTAGATGTAAATCTGCCTTAAATTGTAGCAAAAACCTTCTTCTGGCACTTTTTTTTAGGATACAGCCTAATGTGATCAGCACAGCAGGACGCTGATACAAACTGTGCTATTATTAGCCACGGACAAATGTGATCTTGTACGTTAAGGGTGTTTACTTGCGAAACTAGCTAGTGTTGTGTGTGTGCCAGCCTTCAAGATGATAAAACTAAAAATAGCGTTGAGTGTTAGGGCTGGGCGATATATTTTCCTCATCCATTTGATAATATTCATAATATATCTCAATATTTATATATTTGCACCAATTGGTTTAAAACTGATTTTTTCCCCAGAGAAATCATTCAATCTATTTAATTGCTGTTAAGCAGATGTTTAAATGAAAGAACTGTAAAAATGTAGATAAAATGCTCTATTTAAATGGTCACAAAACCAGGAAGGACAGTAAAACAAGTCTAACGACCTTTTAGGAAACATAATGGCTAACCAAAAGTGCATCATCATGATATTTACAATCTTATTTATATTTTGTGTGTGTCTGTGTTTACCGTAGGACTTCCAGGGGTCTGAGGCGGGGCCTGCTGCTGCAGCACCTGCTCCCCAAGGGTCCGCCGCTTGATCGGCAGGGCCCTCGAGAACCGGGTCCATCAGATCCATCAGGGAAGACTGTGGAGGCTGAACACACAATGATTGAGATTAGTGCCCAAAGATACATCCTACTATCCAAAGCAATCACATCAGCTACAGTGAACATGAACTTGGTAGCCGATCTGAATATAAATACTCACATTACGAGTAAACAAGTCCGCAAGGGGAAAAAAAGGAGAAAAAATGGTTAATTAAAGAGATTAAAGAAAGTTTTCTGATTGCATTACTTAGCTAAAAGTAGTTTTGTGGTAAAACACTAAAGTCAGAATCACATAAGACAATTAAAAAAAAAATAATGAAGGTAAAAAAGTGATTACAAAAAATTTTGTTGCCCTAAAATATATAAAATATTCTTTTTTTTTTTAAAGAAATTCAGTATTTTTATTCAGCAAGAATGCATTAAATTTATCAAAAGTGGAAGTAAATGTATCACGGTTTCAACAACGAGCAGCACAATGGTTTTCAACATTGATGATAAATGTTTCTTAAGCATCAGCAAATCATATTAGAATGATTTCTGAAGGATCATGTGACACTGAAGACTGGAGTAACGATGCTGAAAATTCAGCTTTGCCAACACAGAAGTAAATTATATTTTAAAATATATTCAAATAGAAAATTATTTTAAATAGTAATAATATTTCACAGTATTTTAAAGTATTTTAGATCAAATAAATGTGCATAACAGACTTTTCGGTCTTCTATCTTTTTAACTGTGGTGTAAGTGTACATTTATATATTCATAAATTTGAACCTAAAATCAAACCAAATGGTCACTGAAAAAAGGTCTTTTCTACTTCTTTACAGAATCAGTGCATTTTTCTCCCCTGACTGTGAGGGAAAATATGATCATAATTCTGCTCTACTCTGTTTGAATATGGTGCAAAGTTTACTTTCATGGGGGTTTTGAAGCATGGAACAACATGAAGTTGAATAAATTATGAGAGAATTTCAATTTTTGGGTGAACTATCCCTTAATAAATGAACATGCAGGAGGTGAGGGATGTATAAACTAGAGTTTTGTGTGGCCACAGATTCAGTTCAGGCCTACTGATGAGTTAAAGCGCTCGGAGCCTACACCTACCTCTTTCTTCTTCTTGGCCACTTTCCCTGCGTTGGTGTCTTTACGGCTTTCTTCCAGAGCCATCTGGAGCCGTAGGTCATCCCCACGACGCATCCTCTCCTCCTGAACAACCACACACAGACACACAAAAGAATACATGTTATAGCGCATGCATTATGGAGCGCATGCCGTCTGCTGAATCACAGCGTGAACCTGCCGCCCTGTTGCTGTGATTCATCATGATTCAGCATCATAATTCATTTACTGAGGTATGTAAAAAATTTGAAGATTACAAAATTATACACTGAAACCAAACTCAATTGTGTTAGAAAACCAAGAGACACACCCGGCACTTTGTTTCCTCATCGGGTTGCTTTCAAAGGGCAGAGGAGACAGGAAGGAAGCGAGAAATGTAAAGTATGTTAGTAGGAAGCAACTAAAGATAGGCTGTAATCTAGTCCCTATGTTAATTTGGAGGCAGTAAATAGCTTTGCATTTGGTTAGCCATATTCATGACAATTAAACCTTTCAAGCTGAAGTGATCTGCTGTAGGGTTCAACTAATGTACTAAATCAACACCAATATAGTAACTTTTTTGGCTGATAATCAACATTATACATTTAGAAAACTTAAAAATAACAGCAGCTGCAGTGTGGCAATGGCTTTACCAACTGGCAATAGGCTTATGTAGAAAATGGGACTTCTTTTGCTAAAGCGGTCTGGTAAAATACAGTCTTGAGCATTTCACTTTCATTTGCAATTAAAAAAAATTATAATCAAAATCACTGAAAACTATCAGATATTCATAAGTTGATAAATCAGGGCTGCTGCAGTTTAGTGCTGTCAAAGGTTGGGCTAACTGAAAATTTCAAAACGTTTATCCGTGAAAGTTTCTAATATTTTTCTGTATTCTAGGCCCCGTTTACACCTGGTATTAAGACGCATTTTGGTTGATCGGATCACAAGTTGACGACACTAAATACAGGTGTAAATGGGGTCTAAAACATTTAAGCTTGTCCACTTTTTACCACTTCAAGATGTTTTGTGGTGTGTACCTTTAATCTTATTATTTATTATTCTCAGGTTAGGTAAAGTAAGTCGAATCTGGCCTGAGTTATAAGCATTTTTAATTACTTATAATTTGACTTCTCTGTGGTATGATCTTATTCAAAGTCTTAAAACACTAAATCAGGCCTTGGTAGGCAGCTTTCATAATTAATTAAATGAAAACTGATGCAGTTTTTCCGCCATCATGGGCGCATTTATTATGTAAAGTGTGAGTTTTTTTGTCCATTAGACTGAAAGACCTGAAAAAACCCTCACATTTATCCACCCATAGACCCTCCCCTTGAGGAAATCAGGACAGAAGTGGTTGAAAGTGGACAAAAAAAGACAGATTAAAACACCAGGTGTAAATGGGAACGTGTCTCCCTTGTCCAGTTGTGATCCGAACGACCAAAACGCATCTTAATACCAGGTGTAAACAGGGCCTTAGTGTAGAGTCGTAATATGGAGAATGATTGTACAGAATGATTTATGTAGGAGGCCAAGACAACAGAAAAAGGACATTGTTTACCCAGCAGAAAAGTCTGAGATGAGCAATGCTCTTTCAACATTTCACTAGAAGCCTCATTATATCAGCGGTTAGAACTCTACGGTTCCCTTCACCTCGTAATGATCACAAATCTGGGACATCTGACTGTCTCATACAATTATTCATATTTATGAAATAACCCCTAGCTTGCCTGACAGAGAAGGAACTCAGAATGAATTGCCCTTTATTGACACCTGACAACTATATGCCAACTGGTACAGTGAGGTTTAAGAGGGCCAGTAGTGCTAAACAGAAATATAGGAAATCCCTACTACGCACCTCGCTCTCAGACGAGCCCCTCCTCACCAGCGCCAACATGCCTGTTTTTTTTCTTTTTTCTTTTTTCATTTGGAAATTTAACCCAGATGTCCAAGCATGCACACACAATTCCTTCACATTATTCTTGGAGCAGCAATCGCTGATGAGTCCCAAGCATAATCCGAGCTTCCAAGAACATTATATTTCCTACTCTATCAGCTGCCCCACTTCATCACTTTTATAAGACGTGCAAGATGCGGTTTTAAATCCCAGTGAGAAAGTTGTGTGGTTGTATGGCTTCCACACTAATTTGTAAGTTTCCTAAACAATATCCTCTTTCTGGACTGGCCCGACTTTGCAAGTAAAGGACAACTATGCGGATTTGTGTAATTTGTAATTGGGAAGAGAGAGAGCCAGTATAAGGTCATATTTCCCATTTCTTGAAGTATGCACCCTTGGAAGTATGAAATGGACGTACAGTGAAAGCAGCTTTTGTGTAATGAAAAAGCCCCCAGCTTGCAATTAGAAATGAAAAATTTTCCCAGAAATAGAGCAACCATCACCATTGCCTAAAAATACAACTAACTGGTTAGTATGTGTAAAAAGTGCAGGTGTGTGGGAGGCACACTAAGGTAAATCTGTCCATTCCTGAATCAGCTATTCAAAGCTGTGAACTTTTAGAAAATCAAATATTATGGTGACAAATACTGGCCTAAACATAAAAAAAAAAAAAATACACAGTCACATATTTTTCCACGTTTGATGCAGTAACCCATTTGATTATGTTCATTTTGCTAATGGTGGACCATTAGAGCAAGTCATTCTCTGAAATTGTGTGCTGCTTGTCTGGGTGGTGAAACAATATGGTGGAGTGGTGTTCATGCATATTGAAGCAAACTAAAAACAAGCAGTGAAAATAACCAGAGCTAATAACCGAAATAAGTAATTTCGAGCTCAAATGTGGAGGAGTTCATAAAGATGCACAGAAGTTAATAAAAAAAACTGATGCTGTGTAAAGGCCTCACACTATGTCCAGAGCAGGTGCAGCTCAATAAAGTGCTTCAGGAATGATGTTTCAGAAACGAGTTAGCATTTTAACAGTCCTGGATCCATCTTCCTGAAATAAATGGGGTTTTTAAATAGGTTTTTGGTTAAATGCTTGAATTAAGGTCTGTGGTGAAGACAAGCTCAAGATATTTTCACGTTTTATTCTACAACATAAAATACATCAGTTATTTTATTAAAGCTTTTGTCTTGAAAAAGGCGGTTGCTAACAAGTGGCTAAATGGGACTACAGAGGTTGTCAGGGACATTAAACACCATGCAACAGATAAACATCTACTCACTGGACCTCTTTTGTTTATAATTGTGCTCTTGCAAAGTACGTAATGCTATCTTCCGGGTTGGCCTGCAAAAATATATCACTGCAGCATGCAAAAGCAATAAAAGCTCTCTTTAATGTACCTCTGTGCTTTTAGGTAAGACCCGCCAACCATGAAATCTCACTGGTCCAAAATCCTACTCATAACTAGGGGTGGGACAAAATATCAACAGGGTGATATATCGCCGCTCTTCTCTGTACGATACGAGAAACGATACGCTGGCACCAAATATCGATATTTTAAATAATAAAAAAAGGCGCTCTGTCTAAATTCCCTGCTCCCAGCGTCGCTACTTCAAGGCAGCGCTCAACACATGAATGAGGGAAACGTGAACATAAGTTAACTAACCTAAGAAAAAGAGGTTTTTAACAAGATGGCGGACAGCAGTGTGAGTAAAATAATAGATGCCCCGAACGTTTAAGTTTAAAGTCTGGATGCACTTAGGCTTTTATACCATTGATGTGACAAACATGGACATCTTTGACATTCTTCACAGAGCGCTTACACAGATACACACAGGAGCGTTTGAAAGCAGGCGTCTATCAACAGATTCGTCTATCGGCTGATATATCAGGGATCTGCTGATAGACGCCTGCTTTCAAACGCTCCTGTGTGTATCTGAAAGGGCTCAGTGAAGAACATCAAATATGTCTATTTACAATATGTTTTGGAAGCACTGATCATTGTAGCCAATCACAGACATATATGTTGAGCACGTGAACACAATGGCCAATCAGAGGTGTTTAAGAATCCGCTCAAAAGCACTCAAAATGCTAGGCTATGCTGGTATCGTCACATTTTTAACATTTTAAAATACCAAAGTCAATACCTTTGACAACACTATTCCCACGGTTATTTTAAGGAAGCTGGTAAACACTGAGATGTTCCCAGGTTTAAATAAAAGCGGTTGGTAATTTTTTTTAATGTACCAGGTTTATATAAAACAAGTTGATAAGCAGTTAACTTAGGCTAAATGTCAGTTTACAAGCAAAGAAAAGTTTAAGCTTTTAAAAAGTATAAGTATAAAATGTTTAATTTACTTAAAATGTTAAATTTAATTTACAGACTGAAAAACTTTTTGTGCTGTTTTCTAACAGTTTGGACTTCAAAAAGAGAAAACCTGCACTTAACCTTTTCACTGACATTTTGTTTTCATAGTTAGATCTCGTGATGTATCAATATAGGATTGTCTAGCAATATATTGATTATTGCAGAATCGCTGTATCCTGATATCGATATCATGAGCCATGTATTGTGATCGTATCGTATGGTACCCTGCAATTCCCACCCCTACTCATAACAGTACATTAAACATCACAAATCTCTTGATTGGCTGTGGTTGTGTCACGTCACATAGAAGGTGATGTTAGAAAACATGATGTACTGCACCTGCTCGGCAGCCTCTCGACTCATGGCAAGAGCCAATTGCAACTGTAGCTCCTCTTCTCCACTCGTCTGAGGCCTAGCTTGCTCCAACTCTGAAGATGCATTGGGAGAAGTGGCTGAAACAGACAAAACACAGATACAATGCCATTATCATTCAAGCAATGCACTGCTACCACACCCGGCTGGGTTATCATAAGGTGGGGATCGGCCTAATTACTGCCAAACGGGTTTTATCAGTTACTCATACCCCAAAAAAAAAAAAAAAAAGTAAGAGTTTCTAGCACCTGGTCTTATTAATAACTTTATGTCCATCATTCAAGTTATTTAAAGAAGCAAAGTTCAACATTGAATAAACATCCATGAGAAAGCTATCAGGCCGTAAGAAAGCCAAACTTCCATTGCATGCTGGGTAAATCACAACAGCCTGCTGATTATAAGCTTGTTGCTAAATCAGCAGATGAGAGTGCTTCCTCCTATACTGATTGGATTAGGGCAAGCCATGCGCTTAGGAAACAAGCATCTCAGAAGCACGTGAAGCAGTCACAGGCCATTGAGAGCCAAACACCTTACAAAGTACAGGTCAGAAGGCTAGAATTAACACTATGTTCAAAGCAACCACAACTGTCTGAAAAAAGAACTGTGCATTTGTGTTAAGGCTCTGATGTTTTAAGTCTCCATCATTAGTCTAGGCGGTCTTGTTGTAAGCGGCATCAATCAATAGACTGCTCGTCTGTGATCCATAAGATCTCTGACAGCCATTAGGCAGAGTCTTGATGTATCGCTTCAGTAACGATAAGAAACACTGGACCTGGAGTCTCTCAGTGCCTTCAGAAACACAAGCTTCCCGGTTTCTAACCCTCGAGGGAATGGAAATTACGACCAAAGGGCTTGAGATTCTGTGGGAAAAGCAGTGAAGGCGAATAGGGGAAATGAGGTGGCGTGGTGCTTTGGTGAGATCACAGATGACATCACAAGTGCTTTCAGTCCGCACCACGCCACCCTTATTGGGCCAATGTGGAAATATGACTCATATGCAAACTGCGTGGCTCAACGTCAGTTTCTTAGAATCAAAACTTAAAACAACAAGAATATTTTTTTAATGTTTGATTATTGAAAAGCCTAGTCCACTTTCTTTTTCTCTTTTTTTTTAAGCTTATTCTGACCAATAACCAAAAATTTAGACAGTAAGAGGCTCACTGACATGTAAAGCACCCAATCAGATTAGAGCTTGCCATTTTGTGCAACCAGACAGTCAGTGACTGTCTCAGTAAACAGTCTTGGCTCACCATTTCACTAATAACTATGGTTCTGTCCATCAGATATGCTGACATGAAGGCTATGCACAAAACTAAAGTTGTTCTTATTTGAGAAACAGATGGATGTTTGACTGATAGTACTATGCAGTCTCATTTATATTCTGAAAAACATTTGAAATTCAAAACATTGCCAAGATCCTGATAAAAGGCAATAAATGTTGTCACATTGTTTGACATTCATTTAATAATTTTTAATGATTAAGCAAAAACTAAAATAGGCACCAATGTTTTTGGGGTTTGAAGACATGAGCAAAGTTTAGATGTATAACGCTGGCTGACATAAAGGCAAGATCTTTCCTTAGCTCAAGGACAAAGCCAATTAAACCAATAGGGAATCTCAAGAGGGTCTCATCCCACTGCTCCGCAACCAAACTTGGGACTAAAGAAAATTACTAAGCATCACATCATTTTAAATGCTTTCACTTGATTATGAGAACCTGTGAATCTCACACACAGTTTTTTATATGCATAAAACCGACAATGGACATGTTTTCAGTACCATGTTCATCTCCCGGACACCTTAAAAATAACATTGCAACACAATCACGGAAAGTATACAGTGTGCAGAAAGGGGGGAGAATTCTTGTTTTGACATATTAAAATGACTTCATGTCAATAGGTTTCTAATTTAGAAACTAGAAAGGTTTCTAGAAAGGTTTTCCATCAGCTGTTTTATAAGCAGTGCAGTCACATTCACTTGACTAGAACAGTAATACACCTGTTGACAGCATGTAAGTTATTACTAAAGGAAATGAACATCAACTTTTTGCAACAAAGATTTTAGTAGGGCTGTCAAACGATTAATCACGATTAATCGCATACAAAATAAAAGTTTGAGTTTGCATAATATATGTGTGAGTACTGTAATTAATATGCATATATAAATACACACATGTATATATTTAAGAGAAATATTTATGTACAAAATATTTGTATTTATATATAATATAAATTATATAAAAATATAAAAACATATACTTGTAAATATTTCTCAAATATATACATGAATGTGTTTGTATTTATATGTACATAATAATTACACACAGTACATCCACATATATTAGGCAAATTTAAACTTTGTATGCGATTAATTTTATATATAAATTACCACAAATATATATAGTTTGATTATACAGATCACCAACATATCTAATCAATTTTTAGCCTTTAAATGGTCCTGTGAAACATTAAAGTAGTCTCTCAGTAAATATGAATCATTAAAACTGCATTAACAATGCAGTTAAAGTAATTTCACATGAAGTTTTCCTTATCACAAATTGCAGGACTATGACAAATTTGAAAGATTGTAAAACTGCAAAGGATTTTATGAGTAACTCCAAAAAAAATACACTATAATTGGTTGCAAAATTTTATTATTTTGCATTAACATTTTTAGGGTAATATGCAGACTAGTAATTTTGAAGAGTACACTTACCAACATGGTCAAAATGTTCTTTGCTGCCAAATCTTAATTTTTAGCACAGTCTGTTGAAGTGTGAATTACATTTGACAGAGCCCATTTACACTTTCTGGAGAAACAATACTAGGAAACTAGGACTGGAATGCAAAACACTCCTGCTATCGTATCAGCTTTTCTCCTAATTTTCCTTTTTTTTTTTTTTATGACTCAGCTGTTTACATACTCTTTCATGCTATGAAGCTCCCCACACACTCTTTATTTTCAACTACATTCTGTTCAATCCAACACACTTAAAAATGCAACTGAAGACAAAGGACACAAACGAGAAGGTCACAAAACTAAGATTTCTAACTTTACACCATGTGGGTGATTAAAATACACTGGCTGACTTTTCTCAAGATTATCAAATCTTGTATAAAACCGGGCTGGGGGTAGTAGGAAAAAAGGGAGAGAGACAGCTTCCTCCCTGAAGCACAGGGCAGAGCAAAAGACCTCTGGGAATTCAGGAATTCTGTCTTCCTGTAACGAGCTCAGGGAAAGGGGTGGGGCATGGACGGCACGCAGCTGTCCAGGGCAAACGTACAGCCAGTCAGTGCTGCAGGGAGGCACAACAGAGGATGTATCTCCTGCAGGGTAACAGCAGACAAGCAGTTTCCTGGTCTGCAGTGTAAAGAATTTGCCCCATGTGGTCAAAGCTCCAGGTGTGCCGAGTGTTTCAAAATGAATTCAACAAAGTTGACTCCTTTACAACAGCACCAGCCCAGATTTAGTTGTTGCCATTAACAGCAACATTTCAGACATAAAGGGAAAAGATCAGCAGGCTACCAACCTATTACTGTCGGTAAAGGGCTTAATATGGTCCTCAAGAACAATGCAGCCTGCAGCATTTCAAGAAGCTTTAGTTCCACAGTTACAGCGATTTTAAAAAAACTGCTGCACAAAACAAAAACCTCTTGATCCTGAAACTAGCCTGAATACAATCTGGTAAACTTGTGGAGTATTACTTTTGTTCAAATCTGTTTAAATGTGCTACAGAAACATACAATACACTTTTAAAAGAGCTATAACTAAGTCCACATGAAATCTGAGTATGCAGATCAGTGCAGAAAAATACATTTCCACAAAATTCAAATGCCCATCACTAAAGTCCTATTCACCTATAAAATAGATAAGAAAATACTTTACCAGTGTCAATAATTATTCAGGTTGAGAGAATTGAGTCCAGAAGTTTTCTTTTTATAATGCTTGATCGAAAGCTGCAATGTTTGCTATGATTTTCCATCAAATGTTCTATCAGCCATTAGCATAATTTTGGGGTTCTAGAGGGACCTCAATGAGAACAATGAAGGTACGTCACAAATTTGCATATTTGTGCACTATTCCATGTCATTTTGAAGTATAAATAGTGTGATAGAGCTGCACGAATAATTGTTAAAAGTTAATCTCGATCAAGGGGATTTTTTTTTTTTTTTTTTTTTTTTGGTAAATGTGTTTACATCGAATTTTATGCACATCTTCTTATTGGATTTAATTCATGTCCACTTCAATGGAGCACATACATTTTTTTTAATGCACATTTTTAGAATCTACATGCATCTAGGTGTTTCCATCCAGCATCTTTTCATGTCACACCCCAAAATCTGCATAAAAATATGTTGATGGAAACATAGCTAATGACTCATTCATTCAAGAGATCAGTTCAAAAATACTGATTCATCCAGTAATTAAACAAGTGTGGTCTTTTTTGTGAAGGACTCATTGAATCATTCATTAAAATCTAATAAAAAAAAAAAAAACTTTTTTATATACACTACAGGAATAACATATATCAGATACTCTAGTAAATGACTGTTTTTTTAGTTCTCTATTCAGAATCATGGGAGAATCGTGTTTCTCAGTTTATCCAGAATCATGCAGCTCTACAGAGTGAGCACTGTGTTCAAACTGAAAAGAAAAGTTGCATTTCAAATACTCGGATGATTAGTTGGCCGATTATTTCTTTGATTAATCGGATGGAGGGGGAAAGAAATTTTTTCCCAATTTTTATTGACAAAACACACTATTCCACATCCTGCCCAATGTTATCCTTCAAACAAACAAACTATGAAAACATTTATAGTGAATATATCTTTATCTATGCTATATGCAAAAGAGCTATGTTCAAAAGAGAAATATCACACTTTAAACAGCACAGAGATCTGTCAATGCGCCTGACAGGGCAAGCTATGTTAAACATTGCACTAATGCATTAGCTTGAAGCTTAAAATAAAGAATTATAATGTTTTTGGCAGCTTGGATCACGTACCTTTGCGGCAGCAACTCACTCTCTTTATTTTAGATGCATTTTGTCCATAGAAATGCGTTATTCAATTTAATTTGACACGACTGGTGGACGTTTTACGTGACTTATCGATAATGACATTTGCTGTTGATGATTTTCATTATCAATTAGTTGTTGCAGCCCAAATTTTTCAAGTCACTAGCATATTTATTACATTTTTTTTAACTAAACATTTTGGCTAAATATCTGGCTTGATCGGATCAAACTGTTCACAGCATTTTTACCATATTTTACCCCACAATTAGCACCAAAAATGTGTTTGGATTCCATGCCTTGTAGGTTAACAAGTAAAGAAACTTACATCCATGATATGATGCAGGTGAACCCTCAGACTTGCCGTACTCTTCCGAGTAGCTGGTGGAGAGGTTGGGCTGGCTGGAGCCACGGCCGAAGCTGATCTGATTGTTGCTGCCCACACTGGTGGCGACCTGTGCCATGCGCTCCTTAGTCTTCAGGGCCTGAGAGCGCTCACCCTTCAGGCGGTCATCATCCTTGAGTAGCACCACCAGCTGCTTGGACTTTTCTCTGACGTTGATGCCCTGGTCTTTGCCGTCCCGATCGATATACTGGAAATCTTTCAGCGTCTGTATGGCAAAGATGTTCTCTTTGCACTGCAGGGCCACTCGCTCGGAGCCCGTTTTGATCAGGTAGTCCAGCAGTGTCAAGGCCTTGTACACATGCCGCCAATTCTTTCCATGGTCGTTCAGCCTCTTCCAAATCATGCTCATTATCTCCGAAAAGGCCACCACATTGTAAGTGAGGTCGGCAATCTCTGACATCAGAGAACTGGAGGGGCCCCACGGGTCATTGGAAGTCGCTTCCCTCACCTTCTTCTCTGGCTCTGTATAGTTATTTACCACATTTTTCATTTGCCTCCGAATAGTTGAGCTTGGCATGGTGGCGTGTAGTGTTAAAAAGAATTGAAAATAAAAAAAATAATATCTCAGTTTTTCTTCTCAGTCCGTTGTGCAATAGTTCGAACGCACGTTATCTGTTTGAACAGTTTCTCTCTATGTTACTCTGTGCCTGTTAAAACCATTTCCACACAGAGAAGGAAGCCAGCTCGATGAATTCCTCCATTACCTGAAACACAAAACCAAACAGAAAAGGTTCAAACGAGAACTAATAATAGTTGCTAAGCACAATTAGACTACATAATAGAATCTAGAGTGCATAAAAACAACAAAGGCAATTATCATGATCTTAAAAGAAATGAAAGTGATCGTCTTGATAAGCATTACATGTGCGTACAGAAGTTTAATGGTCCATTCCCAGACTGTAGTTTGCAGCTCCTCCTGTTGATACAGTTCAGATAAAGAGAAATGGATCACAGCTGTTCACTTTTCAAACTAAGCACAAGTAGAAGTTTACCACCCAGGTACGTGAGGAGTAAAACTTAACTGTGTACACGCAGAAGGGCAGCTTAGTGTGTGAAGTGCTTCCTATTACTCATCTTTACGGTAACACAACACTCATGTGGGAAGAAATCTTATTTCCCAAAAGTAATTGCACCATACTTTGTTCTCCATTACAATTCAGCATGTAAAATCAATCCATGTTCTGAGCTCAAATGCGTCAGTCATGTCTCTCGCACAAATGAAGCATCAAAGTCATACTAAATATAAGTTTCCTGTTCTGAGGACACCGTGACGCTTCAGTTGCCAACAAAACATTTCAACCCATCCCATAAATTCATTAAAAGCCACTGAAATGTGACTCCTGCTCTGCCGTGTAGAAGCCAATAGAGCAACCCCCACTGCCTCTCCCCCCGGCCCGCATACACATGAATACAGCCACGGCCTAATGAAACATCTGCTGCTTTAATGACCAATTCAGACCCAGCACATCAGAGGAAGAGAGGGGCAACTGTATCACTACCGGAACAAAGCTCCAGTGGCTCTCACTGTGACGGGGGCCCAGGAAGCCAGTACACAGGCCTGGGTCTGTGTGAGGATCCAAGGCAAGTGGTGGCCTCCTCCATACTAAAAGAACAGGTCTGGCAATGTCCTGCCAATATCAAGGATCAATGTTGAAGCAAAGCCAGAGACCCAGCAAAGCAAGCCCTGTGAGCAGCACTGAGCACTAGGGCTGCACAATTTATCGTGATTAAACTGCACGCGATTTGGCAAAGGCTTGCGATTATTTTATGCGCGGCTTGTCGGAGCTGTACGGCTCTGTGATCCATGGTAAATGCTTTTCCATCTGAAAGCCAGAGGGCGCTCTTTCGCAGAAACTCCAAATATGCCCTGCCGCAGAAGATGATAGCGTGCATCATATCGCTGTAGCTGAATAAACAGAAGATTGAAATGCTTTGATTGATTAAACATGACTAATAAACACACGACTGCCTTATTCTGTGTAAGAAGCCACATCATCTCATAGAATGATGCGCATAAAAAAAAAATAAAAAAATAAAAAAATAGCAGCCAAATAAATAGCAGCCAAGAATCATGTTTAAAAGATAATCGTGTGTAAGTTCAATGTTATTTTTTGTATCGTGCGATGAATCGTGCAGCCCTACTGAGCACGTTTATATGCACACCAATCCACTGACAACTACCAAAAATCGGTTTATTGAAATAACCAGATTTACATGCCACGTTTAAAAGAAAAAAAATCCCCGGTGGTGATGTCAAAAGGTAAGCATCCATGTATTTCACTCAGAGAGCATTCTATTTATCATGCAACTTGTGATGTTAAATAAAGCATTACAAACCCTAGAGTATTTAAAAATGTCTGGGGGACTCGTTCACTTCTCATATTTGAAGTTTCTACAACCACACGAGATGAGAACGCTATTATATTTCTTGGCTCAAATTAAAAATGTGTAGTTTGCAATATATTTCTCCTCCCCTGCCGTGAAACACTTGCCATGGCTGGATGCACTTATAAGGACGCTTTCCTGTCACATATAACACCTGCACTTCAATAAGCTGACAGAATGCAGGTTAAGGTGTTTACATGCCAGGCAAAATCGAGTGTGTTCGAGTGCCAAAGAACCCGATCTGCATCTACATTACTCAGTTTTGACAACACTCCTCTAGCACTACATAGAAATGCTGCTATGAACATATTTTTTAGGAATAACAGCAGTGTTTTGTCAACAACAGATCACTACATAACTTCCTTATTCTGCAAACTGTTGATAACCTCCTTGAAAGGGCCTGTGGCTGAACTAACATTAACACTGCGTATCCAAATAGAGTGGCTTACTGCGATTAAACAGTCAAATACACACAAAATTATGTCAAAATGTCCATCTTTATGAGTATTCAGGTAAACAGTCAGTTTTGGAAAGAAAATTGTTGAAAACGCATGTTGCGCAACAGTATATTTGATCTGTGCAGCTCTTAAAGTGACAGCAGCCTAATAAACCTGCTGCTGTCTATCATGTTAATCAAAGAACAAAAGACAGGAAATCACTTGCTGTTTTTGACTGAATAACTTTTGTAACTTTAATTGTAAGCATTAATCTGTATTTAACTTTTTCAATGAAAACAATCCAGTGTTGTGTTAATTCTACTTACGGAACGAACGCAGCACCAGTTCCATTTTTTCCGTAAGTAGAATAGGGAAAGGCGTAGGACATACAGCGTAAGCTTTTTGAAGAATACAAAAGTGCGGTTTTGGAGGAAGTACTTGGAAGGCGATCATTTGTTTATATAAAGCATATACATTTTTTCCTCGTCTCATATCGTTTAAAGCCCTTTGAAGCTGCACTTTGACCTTCAACCGTTTGGAGGCCAGTGAAGTCCACTATAAGGAGAATAATCCTGGAATGTTTTCATCAAAAACCTTAATTTCTTTTCGACTGAAAAAAAAGAAGGATATGGACATCTTGAATGACATGTGAGTAAATTATCAGGAAAATTTTATTTGAAAGTGAACTAATCCTTTAAAGCCGTTTATTTCAGTTTCTCTATTCTATTCTAATTCTAATGACTAAGCCTGGTTTCTCCCAAGGTTTTTTTTCTCCATTTTAACACCTATTTGCCACTTGTTTGCCACCTGATGGAGTTTGGGTTCCTTGCCACTGTCGCCTTTGGCTTGCTTATTTGGGGACACTTGACATTTGATATTCAACAGTATTCTTGACATTTATTCAACAGTGCTTCTGATCTACCTGCATTGACACTATTCTTTAAGAGCTGGTGTGCAGCCAAAATTTATGTACCAGTTAACGTAAAGCTGCTTTGACACAATCTGCATTGTAAAAAGCACTATATAAATAAAGGTGACTTGACTTGACTAATGTATTTATTTGTGCTATTGTTTGCAATTTGTTTATTTTATTACCAATTTATTTATTGCAAATTTAGTTCAAAACTTCAAATAAAGCCTCCCTGTGCTGTGTGTAAGCTATTGCAACAAAATTATAAAAAAAAACCTATGATATAAAAATAAAAAAATCTGTATTGCAGTATAATTAGCAGCTTTCCCTGTGGTATCGAATATCAATGATTTTCAAGGTATTGTATGGAAGTTGGAAGTTCCAGTATCGTGACAACACTAGTTTAACTCAATTGAAAGGCTCTGCAATATTAGAATGCATTGACATGTGCAAAAGACGTGATGAGAGTACAGCAGTCAAAAACATCCGTCTAGCCTCCAACACGTTTACACAGGAAAATAATGGAAAAGTTGTAGAAACAGTCTATTTAATGGCCTTTTAGACTACATTAATCTAGCACCATCAAAAAGAAATTCCTTATTCTGAATATTTCCTTGAAAAGCTGTGAAGTAATTTTTCTAACACAGTTAAAAAAAAAAAAGCATTAGGCCTGTAATGTAAAAATCAAAGACCCCATTAAATGGCTTGACAAGCAGAGTTTTCATTTCTGTTGATGCATTGCCTTTTGAAACAGGCGGTTTGGGTGAGACACGCTTTACTTTTAACAGCCAATAGGCTTTAATCGTCATCAATCACTACTTGCCGTCTCATTCCAGAGCACATCTGATTGGACAACAGTCGGTGTAGTGCAGAATGAGTCTTAAATATTTTGGTCCATTTAGTAAGAAGAGAAAAACTGTTTTTGATTTCATATGGATTTTAACAATAAGAAACTGTAATGCAAAATTACATACAGGCACCAAAATGAAAATCAGAACACAACATAGGCGATGTAATTTTTGCAGCGAAAAGCAACAAGCAGCAAAAAAAAAAAAAAAAACACCAAAATCATGCTGACCTTGCTGCACACAGCAGTTGACGTGACCTATTCCTCCATCATTTGACATGCGCGGGCCATGACCGGCCGAATGACACCCATGCAGAGAATACTAATCCTGCATAAGAAACACCAAGAGCAAGTTCTGCACAGCTGTGAAGGACCCAGATATGACTCAATCCAAACAAAAGATAGTGTGCATGGCAAGTGCCAGCACGTCTCACATCTTTAGGATCCATTGTGGAAGCGCTAAGGAAGGGTGTATGTTGGCAGAACGAATCCAGCAGTGAGAAAAGGCAGGTGTAGAGACATTGCATGCTAAAACACTACAAAAATTTTGTGGGTGCACACATATCTAAAATTTCAACACAGAAGACAGGTCTGCAGGGCGAACTGAAAACTGAATTTTATATAAGCCATGGGCGCATGAGCACTGCATATTGCTGTCAGGTAATCCAGCCGGTTTTGCCACTTCAAGTAAACTGTGTCCTATATAATAATACTAGTGACATGTCCTTGAAATTACACCTGTAATATATTCAGTGTCATAGTATTTTCAAGCTCTAAATCAGAAAAAAAAACCCATCATGATAATTGGTAAACTCCACTTCAGATGCTTAATCAAGGCAGCTGATTCACTCTTGCTCAGTTGTCCTCTAGAGACTCTGTTTGTCTAATTACATTCAGGAAGCAAAACACTAAAAGATGAAGATGCATGTGCTGCAGAAATTGATCACAGAAACAACAGACAATGATTCTCCTCAATCACGGGTGTGTCCACTAAGCGTTCAGAGGGGGAAATGTCTGTGTGAAATGTCCATGTTGAGGGGATAAAACGGTTCTGTCCGGTCACACCGTCCACTATCTTTGTAGTGTCAACAAAACAAACTGGTCAATCTACAAATCCGTCTTTACACAAACTTAAGCAAATGATTTGTGACTACACAGTAATCTCACAGATACACCTACGACAATACTAATCTAGAAACCCCGTAAATGTAAACGGGGCAGAAGGCGTTTGGTGAGTATCTTAAGAAAGGACTGTATAAACCAAAGTTAAGTCGTGGTAAAACATTTATACAAGATGCCATAGCTAGACGAGCTTATATACTGAATGGACCCAGATTACAGAGATGAATAGAAAATCTGTGTTTACAACTCTATTTGAATGTATAACTATTACACAAACACAAAATCCCAAGCCAACAGTTTAACCAAACAAGGCCGGTTACAAATGTATTAAAGTATCAAGCTAACTTTAGCGCATTAGCAAAACCAAACCAAAAAAACGTCCAATTAACAAAAATAACAAATTAACCTTTACTTACATGTCAGTGAGTGTTTAAAAAGATGTATATCAGCAACGTTAACGACTTTAGACCGTTTCCATTATTAACGTTTAATTGCTAACTAGCAAGCTAAAGAAAGCACGACGAAAGTTTCATCAACTGTTAGAAGTTTTTTAAAAACTAAACTATTTTACGCTACTAATATAATGTTGTTGAAAATATTGTAATGCTTAGCACACCCGAGTTATAGTGTTTTGATGTCTCATATTTGGGGATAGCGACTTTTTAAAAGCTATAAAGTGAGTTTAAGTATTAGCCGCTTAGGCTAGCTAACTGTGGCTATGCTCTGACTAACTTGCTAGTTTAGTCAAACGTCGCTCTAATTCTTCTCACACCCCAAAGAAAGCCCAGCTTTATCATAGTCCTTCACTATCCGCGGTGTTTATGTAAGAAAGAAAGAAGGGAAAACCTCCTGGATTAGTTAAAACCTCAAGCCGAGATGTGTGGTGCTCGGTGGAGATATCGCCACACTGAGAGAAGCGACTAGAAAACAAAAACAGTAACTTACCAAACCTCCTGTGCTGATGATAACCGGGGGTAACACCCGGCATAAGTACAAACTACTCGTGTGAGAGATATAGAAACTTTATTTTCTAAGAGACGGCCGAGGTGGTGTGTTGATGTGAGCGTTAGTGTTAGTGAGCTGGGCTTGTGTGTGTGACACCCACACCGTTCAACATGGCGCTCTGACTGCACATTCATCCTCCTCAGGAGGGGCGAGACCAGC
The DNA here is from genome assembly GCA_036281575.1 of Ancherythroculter nigrocauda. Classification (NCBI taxonomy): domain Eukaryota; kingdom Metazoa; phylum Chordata; class Actinopteri; order Cypriniformes; family Xenocyprididae; genus Ancherythroculter; species Ancherythroculter nigrocauda. The sequence goes on from VTFQ01000001.1 coordinate 38,500,061, forward strand.
CAAAGGGTGTGACCAAACTCACTGCCTTTCATTCTTAAAACTGTTTATTTCCCAAACATCACCACCGCTGCGAGACTCTTGACGTCCATTAAAGTGAACCAAGACACCCATTACACGGTGTTCAGGTGAAATGAGTGGACATTTATCGACATCGTGGAACTAGTGTGCTCTTGAATTACCGAAACTGATCAAATCGACGGAATGTGGCCCCCATGCGGGCTGAAATTAGACAAATCTGACTGTAACCCTGATGGACTGTTTCTAGGAAATGCACTTAATACTTTCATCACAAGATGTACAAAGTAAAAGAATAATCACATTATTTGAATAGCGGAATATAATATTAATAATGCAATAACATTCCTCTTTCCACCAAAACGCCACAGTTAAGCCATAACAAATTTTCAGAATCTTTATTTTATTTTATATTTTATGACATAAATGGCGACCAAGTTACCACAGACACAGTTTTACTATAGTAAACTGTAGTAACTGGTATTATATATATATATATATAGAGAGAGAGAGAGAGAGAGAGAGAGAGAGAGGCTATATATAAAAAGATTATGTGAAAGTTATTTTTAAAAGATATTAGATGATAGAATTTTTAGATATGTCTGCTTTGAATAGATTCAAATTGACACTGACAACGGATTACCAAATACAGACTAATCTACTATTTTTTATATTTAGACTGCATAATTTGATGTTTTTAGTAACTATATGATGCCAATTAAAGGTGATAAAGAGGATCTTTTCGTCGACTGAGAAACCAAAGACTGTTACTGAGTTTTTGAAATGAGCGCATGCGTAAGAACAACCCCCCTCCTTACGAGGGAACGCCTCCCAAAACTCGTGCACGAGTATTGGAACACGAGTGTTTACCACCGGCATTCGCTGTGTCGTGTTAGTGGATTCATTATGTCAGACTCACCGCAGGTAACTCATAATCTGCAGTTGTTACTCCTGTCTCCTGACAAAAACATCGCATGCGGCGCCTGTGGAGTGTGGAAAGTTACTGGAGCACGCAGCCGCGCACGTCTCGCACAAGGAACGTCATGGCAGTGATTGACAAGCCAGAGGGCCAATCCGCGCTCTTCTCTCACAAGGAATGTCATGTCAATGCGATGATCGCGTAAACGATTGGCTGATGTTTTTAAGGCCCTACCTCATGCACAGATTATGTATATTAATATTATTCCTTTCAGTGCACCTAATAAATAGTCTTTTATCAGTTAGTAAAGACAGTTTCAAGTAATATTGCAAAAATGTATAAAACAAAACATCCTCTTTAGCACCTTTAAGTGCTTAAAAACACAACATATTGTAAATCTTCTGTCTTAATTGTTGGAAATAAAACTCTTGAATGCATTCAATACACAAAATAATAATGTTTAGTTAAATGTCACACATACAATAAAAAAAAAATGGTGCTATAGTACTAAAAGTGGTTCTTTGGCTCGTAATCATAGGGGAACCACTTTAAGTGCTGTATAGCACCAAATCTTGTTGCTTCAGTGGTTCTTCAGCGGTTCTTCAGCGGTTCTTTGGGATGACTGAAGTGCTATATAGCACCGCTACTGTATACAGAACCTGTTAAGCCCCTGTATGGTTCTTCAGCAGTTCTTCAGCAGTTCTTTAGGGTGGTTAAGGTGTTATATAGCACCACTGCCATATACAGAACCTGTTAAGCCCCTTTAAAGGTTCTTTATGAGCCAAAGAACCACTGTTGGTGCTGTTTAGAAATAAAATGCGATATGGCACCTCTTATGGGTTCTACATGCACCATAGCACCATTTGACAAAGGTGCTGTAGAGCAGCTTTAAAGATATGGTGCTACATAGCACCAAAAGCACCCTTATGATTATGAGCCAAGAACCACTTTTAGTGCTATATAGCACCTTGTAGGCTTTTGGTCTGAAACATTAGAAATGATTTGTTAGTATTGACAAGAGTTGACCAGTAAGTGGCAGCATGGTAAAGATTTTCCTCCTTCTCATGGTACAGGAAAAGACATGTTTAGTAATAATAAAAGTAAAACAGTCTGCCAATCTGTATTCATTGCCATTTAGCCACATATATTAAATCTAAGTATTATAATCTCTTTAATTATAGAATGTGGCAAATGATAATTTTGTTCCCCTCTATAATGAACAGATCCCCTCTATGAATTTATCAGAGCGGTGTGGTTGAGCTGTGTGGTTAAGCCTGCATATATTTCTGCATACAGACTGCATGTGACATCCTACAGAGACACAAAGCAGTAGTTTCCATTTAGCAATGTAGAAATGTTTCCCAATCTGCATAGTTTTCTTCACATGGCCATGACGTTTTTGGTTACAGTTGATTACTACTATATGACACATAAAAAAAAAAATCTTCATTTGTGTTCCAAAGAAAAAAGCTAGTCAAACAGATTTGTAACATCATTAGGGTGAATAAATGACAGAATTTTCATTTAGGAGTGAACTATCCCTTTAAAGGTTTTATATTTTCATTTGTTTAGAAGGATGTTTTACTCCAGTCTATTGTGGATAAAGAATAGCATGACTTCCTTTTAATGAGTATGGTTTAAATGTTGTGGTTATTAATCATACACCACAGAGTCATATGAGAAATGAAGTTTAAAATGGTGTATTTGTATCTTTCACCCTCTGTCACCTTTGTTTGTGGTTTCCTTGTTTCATGCTCAGGAAGCCCTGTTTTCTGTCCTTCATATGATTGTTGTTGAGTGTGTTTCTCTGGATGCATTAGGCCTTTATATATGTGTGTGTGTGTGTGTGTGTGTGTGTGTGTGTGTGTGTGCTTTTGTTTATATTACATTGTGGGGACCAAATGTCCCCATGATGTAATATAAACCTGAGTTCACCTACATCGTGGGGACCAGCCAGCGGTCCCCACAATGTAAATGGGTTTATAAATCATATAGAATGAGTTTTTGTGAAAAAGTAAAAGTTTGCACAGTTTCCTGTGAGGGTTAGGTTTAGGGGTAGGGGCAGGGTAGGGGGATAGAATGTACAGTTTGTTCAGTGTAAAATGCATTGAAGTCTATGGAAAGTCCCCACAATTCACAAAAACAAACATGTGTGTGTGTGTGTGTGTGTGTGTGTGTGTGTGTGTGTGTTAGAAACAAATGTATAGTATAATGCAATGTAAGTCGCTTTGGATAAAAGCGTCTGCCAAATGCATAAATGTAAATGTAAATGTAAATGTGTGTGTGTGTGTGTTTAACCACATATTTGAGCCAAACATGGGTTGAAAAAACCCAGCATTTCATTTTTTAGAGTGTTTAGAGACGGATAGATATAGAGATTTCCGGCAATAAAATATCTCACACATCAGTTACTATCCACACCTTCACAGCAAGCAGTTTCTCACATGCACTGTAACATCTGAGTGCTGCTGACATTCACAGATTGTCTTTTGTGGTGCAAAAATGTTTCCAAGATTTGTTTGCAACAAATCTATTTCCAACAGTTTAAGTCATGGAAAGTGTCATGTTGAGTGTTGTTGATTTCCTAATCTGTAGTTTATGTTGAGATATCTGTACACATAAGAGATCACATTTAAGTGATAACTTAAGAAGCAATCTTCTTTCTTTAAGGCTAAACTCCAAATGTTTTAAAAGGGGATTTGTAAACAGCTCCTCCCAGCACATGTTCATAACATCAACTCAAACAGCAATAGTGACTGTCTGTATGCGTAACAAGTGTCATTACGGTCCTCTTGCGTGGCCGATGATAGACTCTTTGAATTTGGTAGTGATGTCTAGTGTGTGCCATCTTAGTTATGAGTGTATGTTAAAGCTCCAAAATGAGAGCAAGAATGATTTGTTAATTATATGCATTCTGCCATTAATCAACCCTAGAACATGTGGAATAGACTTTGATGCATATATAATTTAGTCAATGAAAAATACATTTGAATGACTCTTAAATGTGTGTGAGCGTGGGAACTCTTAGTACCTCACTGGTAACACTTTATAATAAGGTCTAATTAATACATCAACTAACTGACAAAGAGCAATACATTAGTATTTGGTTTCTCTTTATTTGAAGGTGTCCTTGTTACAGTGTAATTATGCATTTAAGTACTGAGCAATACTAACAACATGTACTTTCTATAGGTTTAGGTTTAGGAATAGGGATTGGTTTGGGTTAGTTGCAATTATGCATAATTTAATGTTATTAATATAATAAGTACATGTAATATGTGTAACAAGGACAATGTAAGTGTTATCCTTTATTCATTGTTGTTCATGTTAGTACACTGATGTTAGCTCAGGTCCAAAAAATAGTATTAACAGACACAACTTTTGATGTTATAATGTATTAGTACATTTTTAATTTTTAACTAAGAATAATGCATGCTTTAGAAGTATTTTTAAATGTTATAATGTGCAAAAAAAAAAAGGGCATCTTAACTGGATATCAAAAGAAAAGACCACTTCATGTGAAAAATATAGCCAAAATGGGATGTCAGGGTTAAACAGCACCACCAATAGAGGAACATGAGTGGTGTTCTGTGAGTCATGCAGCTCTGTGGGGACATTTGCTCATCTCGACACACATATGTTCTTTGAATCACAAATTCTTTCAGATGAGCTCCTCATCTGATACAATTCATCTCCAGCTATTTCCAGACATGGGAGTAGCAATATACAACCTACAGTAACACAGATTTACCAGATAAACTTGCCTACAAATGACACATCTGCTCATAAAATGGCAGTCTGGCAAACACATGTGTTATTCTTTACTTGTAATACGCAGGTCCGGCCCTCTGATGAGGGGAAGTTTTCGAGAGGCCATTCTTTTCGTCGTCCTCCCATCATTTTTTCAACTTTCCTGTTTCTCACATAGCTGTATTTCCTTCTATTAGAGCACGCTGAGACAGGAACTGCCACCCCTGCCTCCTCCCACATGTTTTTTCTGCCTTTCTCTCTTTGAGACCCACACACATTCTCATGCTCATTCTCTCAGTTCATTTATCAGGGCGCAGTGTTTGACAGTGAGTGTGTCTCTGGACGGACTGTTTCAGTGTGGATGCTCTCTGGCTCCATCCTTTCCTCTGTTTGGTATTCTGTGGTGGGACGTCTACCCACATTGATCTTCTGGGGTCTGGCTTCACCTCCAGCTCAGTGGACTCAGAATGGAAGCAGTTGCTCTTTACAACTTTTGTGCAACGGAAAGTGATGAGCTTAGCTTTCAGAAGGGAGATGTACTCAAGGTATAAGCTGGTTTGAGTTGGATTATACATACAGAGCTTTTGTTTGCTACAAATGATTTGATTTGGCCAAAGCTTACTGGCTGTTCTTCCACTAGATCACTAATATGGAAGATGATCCTAACTGGTACACAGCAGAGTTGGCGAACAGGAAGGGCTACGTACCTAAAAACTATATCAGCGTCAGGCCACACGCGTAAGTGCAATTTTATGTCCACAAATCTTGGAAAGTATTGATTTGACTTGTGTTGGTATTGACTTGTGTGTGTTGGTATAGTCTTGATTCACTCTAATGCAGAATGGTCCTGGGAATAAAAAGCATATGTGTTATGTTTTTAATCCCAGTTTCTTCACCTAGACAACAATGAGATTAAACAGAGTGAAAATGGAGACTTTTACTGAAGTCTTCACGGATGGAAAAAAACATCACGTAAATTTCAAATTTGGTACCAAAAGAGTGCTATCATATGTGACAAATTTCAGTATAAACTCAAACATTTCTCATCAAAATCTTAATTAATAGCTCTACAGTATATCAGTATATACACTGTAAATACACACAATATATGTGTGTCAGTCTATGGGTCAATGACGTGACGGGTCATTTTTTTGTCCAAAGGCCTTAATAATAATAAAAAACAAAGATATGACATCCAAAGTGTGTAAGGTAGTACAACTAGATCTCTTTATTGAATCCAAAAGGTTTTAATTATATTTTGCAACAAATAAAGGTATTTTAAAGATTTTTTAAGTGTCAAAAGGTCATTTGTTATGGTTAACCGTTCAAAGGCCAATACAGCCATTTCATTTGTGATTAAAATATCTTAAAATGTAATAAATGTATATATTTGTAATTTTTCAGGCATGTTTTTATAACATCATATCAACATAGTGCAACATGGTATTAAAATTATGTGTAGAAGTCCTTGATTTGTTATGAGAAAGAATGTCCTAAAAAATTAATTTCATTGATGTCATTCGGAGTAACCGATATAAAGGGAACATTTTGGATCAAGTTATGCGGTCAATATCATGTGACAGGATGTGACATCATTCAGACACATACAAAGGACCACATGGTCGTGAAGCAAAGCAACTAACTCTCTTAATTATTTGAAAAATTAATGTTTTCACTTGCTCATACGCATGTCCCAAATATCAGGTCATTCGGTTCAACCGTTATAAAACACGGACAATGTTGTAATATTTAAAAACTTGTACTAAATATAAAATGTTTGATTGTCCTTTTGCTAGCTAGAAAGCTAGATATCAGCCTGTTAGCGTTGTATGAAAATATCGTCATTCGGTGTAACAAAAAGTGTCATTCAGTAAAACCGAAATTTTGGTTAAACCGAATGACTTTTTTGGTGACAAATTTTGTAATAAATGACAAAATCAGTGTTAATTGTTTATTAAAAAAAAAAAAAAAAACAAGAACAACACATAATCTCATTGTTAACACTTAATAAAACATCAAAATTAATTATATCTCCATTATATTTTTTGACACTTTTAAAAACCTTATTCGTCAATGACCCATATACCTATTTTCATATATACAAACACAAAAATTCTGAAATCATGCTTATATGCTGATTTGGTGCTCAAGCAACATTTCCTTGGTAGTGTAAGATTTAAAATAAAATAAAAAAATGGAAATTAATACTTTTATCCATTAAATGTATGCATTAAATTGACTACAAGTGACAGTAAAGACTTATTTATAATGTATGAGACTTAATTATAATGTTATATAAAGACTCAAATAAATGCTGCTTTGCATTTTTCGTCCAAGAATCTTGAAAAATGTTTTACAGTTTTCACAAACACATATCAAGCAGCAAAAACTGTTTTCAACATTGATAATAATAACCATTACTAATAATTGAGCACCAAATCAGCATATATAGAATGATTTATGAAGGATCATGTGACAGTGAATAGAAACATGTGGCCTGTCTAGCTGTTGTGCATCACTAATGGTGCTGTTGTTCCCCTCTATCTCGCCCACAGATGGTTTGCGGGCCGTATCTCCAGACATGTGGCCGAGAATCGACTGCGCCAGCAGGAATGTGGAAGCTTCTTAGTTAGAGAAAGTGAGAGTGCACCTGGAGAGTTCTCTATGTCAGTGAGGTAAGACACATCCCAACCCCCAAGTCTGCTCTATACACTGTTCCTGGGGGTGGATGTAATTTGTTGTTTGCTGCACGCCTCATAAAAGTATAACTAAAAATTGAATAACAAGAAAGATTGTAGGGTCCATCAAAACCCATCTGACCTACTTTGCAAAGGACACCAATATCCCCTGCTGCTTAAGAAAATGGACCATGAAGTTGTCTGAAAATGAGAGCATCAGAAAGCTATTACGTTGCAGCAGAGATTTCATTTAAAATTCATCAAGTGCGCTGGCGCTGGGATCACATTATTATTCTGTCCGGCTCGTTACCATCCATTTCTTGATGGCTGAGTTGGGTTTGGATGACAGAGCCTGTTTAGGATCCTGGGAATGAGCTGGCTGGGATAATCAGCATTGCGGTCTTGAGCAGGGCTGGCCTCAGGTGTGGAAGCATCGGCTTGGGTTATTGTGAGATTAAACACACTATGAGAAGTGGAATTGGCAGCTGGTCTGCAGGTCTACGGCTAATATGTGACGCAGCTACAAACTGTCCATCCATGCATTCCTTGAGAGAGCCCTGTCTACGGATACGGATTACTAATCTGACTGACACAGGTGTGATGTCTAGTGATCGCTGAAATCTAACTCCATAAAAGTTGTTACATAACAAATCAAGGTCATAGTGCAAATGCAAAATGAGTAATTAAAAAATGTAAATCTTTGAAAGCCTCAGATTTTAAAAATGTACATTTTTGATGACTTTAAGAATTAATGTCCAAAGACATCTCCCTTCTGAAGGTTAATTTGATGAGATCACAAGAATCCTCAGATGCTCGGATTATATTATTTTTCACAGCACTCATCTTCCTGCATATTTCATTTTTCTCTGGGATTTTGAAAATAATAAGAAATGTTTCTTCCAAAGCATCATATCAGAATGGTTTCTGAAGGATCATGTGACAATGAAGACTGGAGTAATGATGCTGAAAATTCAACTTTGCATCACAGGAATAAATTGCATTTTAAAATATAATAAATTAGAACACAGTTAATTTAAATTGTAATAATAAATGTTTTTTTCTGACCAAATATAAATATAAATATAAATTTTGAGCTGAAAAACATTTATTTAGATCAACACACATCAAATGCATGCAGATACAACATACAAACAAATATTTTATAAACATTTTATGAAATAAATTTTACATAGGAAATTATTATTATTATGCTTGGAGGATAAATAATCATCTTATTAAATTATAAAGTTATAAATATTATAAAGGCAACAAACCGTCCAAACGCCAATACATCCTTTGGACGGTTAGTTGAATTTCTAAACTAGACAAGAGTGCATCTTCTGCTGTTTGCAAGGTGTCAGGTCTCTTCACACCAAGGCGTGATACTAAGAAGGTGCTGTGTATGTCTTCTGGCCCTGTGCCACAGGCCTAGTCACTTCACTTGGCTGAATGAAGATTGGTGATGATAACTCAGCTGTGAAATCTCTAGTGAACCATCTGCTCTGTCTTAACGTGCGACACTGACTTAAACACAAAACCAGGCTTGAATGACTTGAATGGCATGATCATTGCAATCAATCTATATTTGTTAACATTGCTAAAGCAAACACCCCTATTACTACTGAAAAACCTGAAAAAGTATTAAACTCTTCATCCTAAGTGCAACTTGTCCCTCACTGTTTGTAATACATGATGCCTTAAAAACATGGGTCTGGTTGAGAGGTGTGCAATTTTCATGCCTGGCTGACAATAAAAATTTAGCAATGCAATAGCAACCACCCAGAGCAAGCTAGTAACCACTTAGCAACATGCTAAAAATACTTCAGCAGTCACAAGACTTGCATGCAGTAAGTGACCACCCAGAACACCCTAGCAACATCTTAGTAACGATCCAGAAAATCCTAGCAACCATTTATCGACTTATAACAATCATTTACCGTGTGGTTTCATTATGTTGCTAAAGAGTAAAAACAGAGAGTACAGCCTGTCAATCATCTTCTGTGAAAGGAGAGAATGCCAGCAAGCAGGTAATCCTGCATTGAGGAACTAAAGCTGTGGGCTGTTCACTAAATAAAATCTTTAAAGGGGTGGATGATTAAGATTTCACTTTTTTAACTTTAGTTAGTGTGTAATGTTGCTGTCAGAGCATAAACAACATCTGCAAAGTTAGGACACTCAAAGTTCAAAGCAAAAGGGAGATATTTTCTTTTATAGAAATCGATTTTTAAGGACTACAACAAACGGCTGGTAGGAACTACAACAAGCTTGTTACCGTCATTTTACGCCGGACTGCTTCACAAACGAGGGTCAATTCAATGCTGGATTTGCACAAAAGATTAACATGACGGCACATGCTAGTCGATGAGTTGAATCAACTCCACAGCAACTACATAAATTTATCCACTAACCTATTCAGAAATGTCCAGATTCATTCTAAAAGTTGTAACTTCTTCCTGAGTCTCTCTATCAGTGTTGACTCCGGTTTGAACAATGTAAGGCTGAACACCGTTACCGACAATCGTCATTTTGGCTGCGTGAGATTCTCCAGCTTTGTTGTTGTTGAGCAACCGAAGTGTGAGCTGTTAAAGCTCCGCCCTCTTCTGGAAAGCAAAGCAGCAGCTCATTTGCATTTAAAGGGACACGCACAAACACGGCATGTTTTTGCTCACACCCAAATAGGGGCAAATTTGACAAGCTGTAGGGTATTTTGAGCTGGAACTTCACAGACACATTCTGGGGACACCAGAGACTTATATTACATCATATGAAAGGGGCATTATAGGTCCCAAACATAGTGATTCAAATAAAAACGCTTTGTTACAGCAGTAACAAGACCATGCAGCAACATACCACAGCCATTTGCTGTCACTTCAACACATGCAAGATGTACCTGCTGTGCTACAAACCACAACAGCTCTGAAGATTTAACCACTGAATGTAGGTCATTGTTAATGACACTGATGGCTGAGAGATATGACAGGATCTGCTGATGAACCACCAACTCATGCCCATCTATATTTAAAGGTGCCCTAGAACTTTTTTTTACAAGATGTAATATAAGTCTAAGGTGTCCCCTGAATGTGTCTGTGAAGTTGCAGCTCAAAATACCCCATAGATTTTTTTTAATTCATTTTTTTAACTGCCTATTTTGGGGCATAATTAGAAATGAGCCGATTCAGTTGAAGTTGTGTTTATGAATTATACAGACTGCAAGTGTTTAAAAATGAAAATAGCGACGGCTCTTGTCTCCATGAATACAGTAAGAAACGATGGTAACTTTAACCACATTTAACAGTACATTAGCAACATGCTAACAAAACATTTAGAAAGACAGTTCACAAATATCACTAAAAATATCATGATATCATGGATCATGTCAGTTATTATTGCTCCATCTGCCATTTTTTGCTATTGTCCTTGCTTGCTTACCTAGTCTGATGATTCAGCTGTGCACAGATCCAGACGTTAATACTGGCTTGTCTAATGGCTTGAACATGGATTGGCATATGCAAATATTGGGGGGCACCCCGACTGTTACGTAACAGTCAGTGTTATGTTGAGATTCGCCTGTTCTTCGGAGGTCTTTTAAACAAATCTGTCCTCACCAACCTCAGTGGACTGACTCACAAAAAAACGAAATCACAGCTTCTTGCATGCTTTTATTTGTATGTATATAACATTACATTGGAAAAAATCTGCCTTGTTATCAGACTTTATTTCAGTTAAAACAACCTCATTTAGCTGGACTTGTGACTCAATTCAAGACTGTGCTTGTGACTAGTTTAATCAGCCCTTAAATAGCACTGTATGATGAAGCACACACCCTAGACGTTCAGGAAGCTTTTGAGGAAGCACTGTATTTCACATTGACAGTCACAAGCTTTTAGGTTTATTAAAAATGCAAGCACTCAGTCTCCAACATTACGCTTTTCACTTTTTTTTTTTTTTTTTTTGGTTTTTGAGGTAAACTGAGTGACAAATGAATTTGATCACTGCTGCACTGCAGAAAGCAGAGAGATATCATTGTGAGCACACAAAAATAAGAGATGAGATGACTCATGCTTCTACCTTTGATCTACTTTACTCTGAAATTTCAAGATATCTAAATATTCACAAAGCACAATTTTATACATGCCTTTGTCATGCAGTTGAAAGTTTGCTGTTTCAAATGCTGAATTATTTAAACGTTATCACACTTTTAAGTGTCTTAAAAACATCAAGGAGCTTTCTAACCAACCAAAGAAACATCTAAACTTTTTTAAGACATGATGACTAATTGCTGTGAAATGTTTGGTCTGTGCTAAGTACAACTGTTTACAGATCCTAAAATTTAAAAATAAGACTCAGAGAGGATGTTTTGATCTTTACGGTTTTGAACCTGTTTCATGATCCTTTAAAAAAACCCCAGGAAATTCTTCCTTCGAAATGTTTTGGTTTAAAAGTGTGTGTGTGTGTGTGTGTGTGTGTGTGTGTGTGTGTGTGTGTGTGTGTGTGTGTGTGCTTTTGTTTATATTACATTGTGGGGACCAAATGTCCCCATGATGTAATATAAACCTGAGTTCACCTACATCGTGGGGACCAGCCAGCGGTCCCCACAATGTAAATGGGTTTATAAATCATATAGAATGAGTTTTTGTGAAAAAGTAAAAGTTTGCACAGTTTCCTGTGAGGGTTAGGTTTAGGGGTAGGGGCAGGGTAGGGGGATAGAATGTACAGTTTGTTCAGTGTAAAATGCATTGAAGTCTATGGAAAGTCCCCACAATTCACAAAAACAAACATGTGTGTGTGTGTGTGTGTGTGTTTAAGCATTGCCAATTGGTTTGATATTTTGTTTAATATTTCCATAAAAATGTAAGAATTTTATTGCAACTGTAATTCCAGCATGGCTCAAAATGGAATTGCAATCAACTAATTAAATAATTTTGGAGTAACGGAAATAATTTTGGAATAACGGAAATAAAATAAGTTGACGTTGAAGTAGCCTACTAAAATGACTCAAACTGAAACTGAAGTAAAAATAAAAGTTAAATAGAAATAAATTTTAAAAATCTTAAAAATGACAAAAACATAATACAGTTATTAAATGCTAAAAATAAAATAAAAGCTAAATCAGAATAGTATTAATTAGGCATACTATAATACAACTGATATTGAAGGGTTAGTTTACCCAAAAATGAAAATTATGTCATTTATTACCCTCATGTCGTTCCAAACCCGTAAGACCTCCGTTCATCTTTGGAACACAGTTTAAGATATTTTAGATTTTGTCCGAGGGCTTTCTGTCCCTCCATTGAAAATGTTTGTACGGTAGACTGTCCATGTCCAGAAAGGTAATAAAAACATCATCAAAGTAGTCCATGTGACATCAGTGGGTTAGTTAGAATTTGTTGAAGCATCTGGTCATTTGGTCCAAAAATAACAAAAACTACGACTTTATTCAGTATTGTCTTCTCTTCTGGGTCTGTTGTCAATCCGGGTTCACGACTCCACAGTGATTTACACAAAATAACAACACTTCTGTTGCTTTTTTATGTTTTTAATTAATTTATGAAGCCATTGTAAACTTTATCACTACATATTATATTGTTATATTATGATGCTATCGTATTTTTTGCTGGGAATCAGCTTACTTCGTTGTAAATAGAAAAGCCTGACAATGTCACTGCTAAATACCTGTTTAGTATTGTGGTATTTCGCCCTGTTTCTCACTGACATCAGGACTTAAAGAAAATCCCGAGCTCCCCACTCGTATTTACGATGTTGTGGTGGCGTTCATGTGTGTTCAGCTCGTAATACGATCTTTCCGTCATGACTTGAACGCACCATAAGCCCAAAGTATAGTTCACTTTTTACGCGTACGCGTGGGTAAGTTTTTTTTTTTGGCAGTAATTAGTTTATCCACAAGGTGGCAAGCGTGCCCTGGGGTCGTCGATTCAGTAGTCAAAGAAAAACTGCATAAACAGAACAGGCAGGAACGCATGCAAGCTAGAGCGATAATGGAGGCCTACATAGACGAGAGATTGCGCGAGATTAGAAAGTCCCCTTATTTGTACAACTCTAGCATTAAGGAATACAAGGATGTTTACATGGGTTGTAACTCGTGGTGAGAGATTGCTCAAAACTGCGCATGCGTTGAACGCTTGTGTACGTGTACAAGTCGAATGAAGTATACTTTCCAAGGCTGTGCCTTCGACTGAAGAAACGAGTGATTTAGAAGTGTTATCCTGTATATCCTAGAGGGCTTACCCTGTAAGTAGCTACTCCGATATTCTGTAGTGCTATGTGTTTATTCTGAATCTTTGTCTCTTCTTACCAGCTATGGGGATCACGTACAACATTTCAAGGTGTTAAAGGATAGAGATGGCTATTACTTTGTTTGGGAGGAGATCTTCCCTTCCTTAAATCAGCTTGTGGACTTCTACAAGACCAACAGCATTGCAAAAGAAAGGACTGTGTTTCTGAGGGATACAGAACATACACTAAAGGTAAGACAAAACTTACAAATACAGCTATTTTTTGAAAATATTTTGTACTGGGTACCAACATTTTGCCACCAGCAATTAAAATTTCATACTTAAATGCTTCTGAAATGACAGCCGGATTGTAAACAACATTTGTTTTTGTTTTGTTTTTCACCAAAGAGCAAGAAAATAGTGGTTTAATGGGAAAGGACAGCAAATGTGTACAAATAAATGTTGTGTTTCAGATGCCAAAGGAAAGTATATTTGTATTCAGATCTGCGAGCACAGAGGTGTCAGAAGTGATTACTTGGAGTGAAGCATGTTTGTGTCAGGCTTTTCAAGGATGCATTGTAAATTAAATGTTTACCTGATTGCCATTTAGGAATAACACACTAGACATCTGTTTAGAAACTATGAAAAATCTCTCAGGTGTAATGGCAATAGTGAGGCACATAAAGTCTGACAGAAAAAGGGACCTAAATGTGGAAAATGCGAAGGTAGGCACAGCAATAATGACCTTTGTCTATTATTGTTTCCCATCAGAGGCCCCATCATGCACATGCCCTGTTTGACTTCAATCCAGAGCACAACTCCCAGCTGCACTTCCTGCGGGGTGATGTCATAGACCTGCTGGACTGCTCAGATTCTCAACGCTGGAAAGGTCGTTGCCGTGGATGTGTGGGCTTTTTCCCCCCTGAGTTCGTCCAGCCCATGTATCACTGACTCTGAAGGACAGTAACAACACTGTGTGTACATAGCAGTATTTGATTGTTAGCATCGTTCACTGGTTTAATACGACAGGAATTATCAAGCTAAGTTTGTTTGAAAATGACTATGGAACAAGCAAACCTAACGAAATGAACAGTTACTAAGACACAATCATGCCGTTGACACTAAGATGACACATTTCAGCTTTTTAGGTTAAAAGCTCTCAAACTATTCAGCATCACTCAATCAAAAAAAAAAAAAAAAAATCTCCACACATACTGTTGTGTATTAAAATGCAATTGGAAATTTTATTCATGAATTTTATTAATGCAATCTCTTCACTGCACTTTGCTTACAAATTTGGATATTAGCTAAAAAAAATTCTTCAATCAATTGCTATATTTATTACAATTCTTTTCTGTGTATATGTTGTTTATAACAGTTGTTATCTGCTTCTTTTGATTATGTAAATGTTACTATTATGATGACTGAATATTGAAAATATAAACAAGTTAGTATGCACATGTTAATAATCTTCAGTCTGGGCACAAAATGGTTATTGGGTCAAGCCAGGAAATGACTAAACTTTATATGAAATTATTAAGCTTGTTCAAAAAGTTTTAATCTTCCTTTATTTCAAATTCTGATGAGCTGCAAAGTCAGACAAAACCCAGAGGAGAATTGTTGTGAGTAAAGAGAAAAATGTTTTGAGTAAATGAAGGTATGTGGTTAATTTAACTTTTTGACAACATAGATTACACACAATCATACATCAGATGTGAATTTTTAAACCAATGTGTGCTTTTAAAATTTTAAGATGCTACATATGGGTTTGCAAAGCAAACATCCTTGCTGTAGCTGTAGTAGCCTATTAAACAACGTATGTTTTTATACATAATCAGAATTAGCTAGAATACAAATATTCATTACACTTTCTTGATACAAAGGCCCATGTTTTAAATAACTATATGAAGCAGTTTCATGTCTTTTTGATGCTTTTAAAACGGCAGGTTTCAGAACAATCCCACATGAAAAAAATACTATAGTGATTTATAATAAATACTATAGTGTTTTTGAACCATATTATAGTAAAGTACTTGAATTAATTTGTTGTGGTAATTCTATGGTTGTTGTGGTGGTAATATAACAACTATAAAACAAATTACTTTACCCAATGCTGTACTAAGTTTTCTACAATTTTAGGGTATATTATACTACAATACACACTACAGTTTACTGTAGTAAAAACTAAAGTATACTACAGTATTTATTACAGTTTATCAGTATAGTTAATATGACAGTATGCTGTAGCATTCATTAACAAAGTGTTGTAAATACTATAATATATACAGTATACTACAATTTACTGGTTCAAAAACACTATAGTATTTACTATAAATTACTATAGTATTTTTTCATGTGGGATCAGTGGGCAAAATACATCTGAAATGCATCGTGTGGCTGAACCACAAGCTTTCTGTGTCATTTTTAATCATTTAAAAAAGAAATAATTGTAAAATGATGTAGGCTACTAAGAATAAAAAATAATACAAACTTATATTTACAAGTCTTGCACGACATAACTTCATTTTCCCCCTTCAAACTAGCGTACAAAACTTCCCCACTACTAGAAAACAATTACTAAGCACCCAGGTAAATAACATCATAATGGTTTCTTTTACCATTGGTTGATAGTGAGTCACGTGACAGAGGTGTTCGCGCTTACCTGTGCGTGAAGTGAACACACATTCATATTCTTGACAGGATCAACTAGATGAGCAGAAGTGAGTGAACCGGACCTTGTACGCGCACGCCTCTTTGTGTAGCCTATAATATTGAACATTGTTTGTTAAAATAGTTGAACTAAACTTTTCCATTACAAAATTAAACGCAAAAGCACTTTTAAATGCTGTTAAAAATACCGCGGAGTTAAAGTAATGGCACTGTCACAGGTTCAGTGCCTTGATGACAGTCACGTCAACTTGCGCACTAACGAGTCCAAGCCGGAGTTCCTTTACAGCGAGGAGCAGAGGATCGCGCTGGAGACACTCATTCATGATGGACAGAGCGCCTTTGAGGACTACCTCAAAACAAACAACATCCGCTGCTTTCTGTCGGACCTTGAGCTTGAGAGGATTCTCAGCACTGTGGAGGTGTATTGCCCGGGTTCCCCCGATAGTAATGCTGAACTGTACGGGGAAAGTGATGGGGAAGAGCTCTCCCTGCAGTACTGGCCCGACCGCTCGGACTGCTCGATCCCTCAGCTGGACATCGGGTGGCCGGACCGGGTGTCCTACCGCGGAGTGACGCGTGTGCAAGTGTACACTCAACCCCCTTATGAGGGACAGTCACATATTAAAGAGGTCGTTAGAAAAATGATCGGCCAAGCACAGAAGGTAGGGGATTAATAGCTATATTTTATATATGATTTTGTGATTTGTGTTGTGACTCATGTCTGGTGAATAAGACACTGATCAAAGTCCAGTGAACATGTAGAGATAGACTCATAGGATAGACTACACGTGTGCTCAAGCTCATAAAACAGGCTTATGTCATTTTCAGCCCTCTGAATGGTAGGGCTGGGCACTGCTGGAACCTTAACTTTTAGAATGATAAAGTTATATATTAAAACACTTCATACACCCCTGGTTTCACAAACAAGGCTTAAGTTAGTCCCAGACTAAAATGCATGTTTGAGCTGTTTTAACTGAAAGCAACTTGCACTGACATATCTTAAAATATGTCAGTGTCATTGTTTTGTCTCAAGATTAACACCAGTAATGTGTTTTTTTTTTTTTCTAGTGTATGTTTATAAAAGATACTTAATTGAACTAAGGACTAATCCTGACTTAATCTAAGCCCTGTCTGTGAAACTGGCCCATAAAGATGCATATGTATACATATATGAAGTAAATAATAGCAAAATAAATAAAACCACACATATTTTATATGTACATATATAAAGTTCACATTGAAAATTTGAGATTCTTTAAATTTACTATGTGAACTTAAAATGTCAGATCTTCCACTGAAGCTTGAGATATTCTTTTGATCATGTTGATCATAAAATCATGCTGGAGAACATAACCATCAGGTTTTACACAAGCTTCAAGCAGCTTTAATGCTGCTGCAGTGAAGCAAAATACACTCAAATTCTTTAAAGTGTTTGATTCAACTCACTTTCACTCAAATTAGTATGCTGATAATATAATATCAATCAATCAATAAATCATTAATTTATAAAGCATTTTAAAAAACGCAAAGTATACATATGTAATATGTATGTAATGAAATATAATGAATATTGTATATTGTAATATGTAATGAAAAAACATTATTGGATCCTATACAGCTTATATTTGGGATAGTCCTTACGATGTCCCATGCACTTTTCTAAATCTGCTCTTGTGATTACTTTGAATTACTTTTTGTCCAGTTTTTCATCTGTATGCACAGTTTTATTTATTAATATTTGGAATACAGTATGTTTTTGACAGATATTACAATGTGTTGTCTTTTTTTTTTCTTGTGTTTACATTAATGCCTGTCCCTTTGCAGGTTATTGCAATTGTCATGGACTTGTTCACAGATATTGACATATTCAAAGATCTACTGGATGCAAGCTACAAGCGAAAGGTTGCTGTGTACATTATGCTGGAGGCCACTGGAGTGAAGCACTTTCTAAAAATGTGCGAGAAAGCAGGCATGCACACTGGACACCTCAAGGCATGTCAAAAAAACTCATTTGACCTACAATTTAATGTTTTTATTAAAGATTCATTAGCGTAAAATAAACATAACATTATTAAACGCCTGCAGATAAATGAGCAGAAACATCTGAGAGATAACCTACTCCAAATCAGAAAGTCTAATTTTCCAAACCGCCTGAGGCAACTGTGAGCACTTATGACTTTTGACGCTCCTGTTTTGAGACAGAAACAGATTTCTGCTGATGACAGATAATTTTGAACACATTTTTGAAATAATATAGATTTTTATACTGTATCAATGATAGAAAGAGATTAGAAAGACGTGTGTGTAGTGTTGATACCAATCATTTATAACAAATGTATTTACTTCAATCCATTTAGATGTTTTGTAATAGAACTTTATATGTGAATCAGTTGAGCTGAATATTTGAGATATTAGCTTCTGTCTGTCTATCACCTAAAGACACCACAAACACTTGGTTTGCTCTGGTCGCCCGCAAACAGGAAATTTAAATACTAAAATGTGCAGCATAGTGTAAGGTTACCATCAGTGTGCATAGTGTAAAAATATTATAGAGATGTGATGTAAAAGAAAATTTGCCCTACTTACTAATGTGATTATATACTAATAGACTTTCATTGATGAAACCATGTCAAGCATACAGTGTTTCAGAAACTATGGCCACATTCACACAGCAGCAGAATATGGTGTCAGTCCTGTTTTTGAATCCTTAATACGGTTGCGTTCACACACAGTACGTTTATTTACAGGAGTGACAACAGCATTCTATAACTGAACTTATACCCGTAAATTTTCAGGACTCACGACCAGAGTCTCGGAAAACCTACGCTGTGTGAACGGAACCGGACTGGACAACTAGCTGTCTGTCACATCATACAGTGCGAGAGAGCAGGTTTTCATGTGTGGTTTCGAAGGAGATATGAGCTGTGTGTCACCTTGAAGGTTTTAGATCCAGTCACTGTTCTCCAGTGGAGCTGCTCCCATCAATTTTGTGTTTCTATGTGTGACTCAGATGCTCCACTCTCCACCCCGATATAAAAGCTGCTGTCGGTTAATGTAGATTAGATAGACGAACGTGCGGCTGAATTGAACTCTTGTTGTGTCAAAAGTGACAAGACTTTACAGTTTTATGGACATCGCCATCTTTTATATTATTGTGGATGGGCTTGACTCCCGTTGCACATTCATACAGACAGTATTTGAGACGCTACTGTAAGTTGCTGTTTGAACGGGACATTTCGAGACTCACACCTTTAAGTAAATACGGTTGTCAATCCCAAAAAATGACAATGTGAATTTAGCCTACACTGCCCTCCAAAAGTTTGGAAACGCCCTAGAAAAGTGGGGTTTTGGACAAAATTGGCATGAATCCTTTTTTAATTTGTGATAATTTTGCACTGATAAGGGCCAGCACAAACTACGAAAACATATTTTATTACATAAAGTTTATACATAGAAAAAAACTTAAATTTTCAATTGATCACATTATCCACCATTAGCACCTGACCTGGGTTCTAATTGGTTCATTGTAATTTAAACTTAATTGGCAATCAATTGTTGAAGCTATTAAGGTGTGCTGACCCAAAAATCTTTTACAAACCTGGGCCAAGTTTAAACCAGTAACCAGGCATCACAGCTGGCAAAGGGGCATGTCTGACTTTGACATGTATATATTGCCATTATTATGTAATCAAAATGAAAATTATTATTGCTGGTCTTCAATGATAATGTCAAGTTACTTTAATGTATTTGCACCAAAAAATGATAAGAATTTATGCTGATATCGTCCAAAACCACACTTTGCCAGGGGTGTTTCCAAACTTTTGTTGGGGTGTTTCCAAACTTTTGTTGGGGTGTTTCCAAACTTTTGCAGTGTATGTCTCAAAATTAAAAAGCATTTTTTTTTTTACCTTTAAATAACCCTCATGGTACACATAACCCTGTTTGTAGATCAGTTTTCATTTACTTCTTATTCCTTCAGGCAAGAAAGAATCATTTTTGTCAAACCCTAACACAATATTTGTCTGACTTTTGCGTGAATTAAATTATTTGCCATTGTGAGAGAATTTCTTTTAGTTGTAGATATTTTTTCATCCAGGCATTACCAAACATGCTGAACTCTGTTTTTCATCAGAACTTGAGAGTGTGCAGCATCAGAGGGGCACAATTTTTCAGTCGATCCTCAAAGAGAGTGTGTGGATACCAAAGCCAGAAGTTCATGTTTATTGACGGAGACAAAGCAGTCTCAGGGTCATATAGGTAAGTCTGGTCAACCCGGTTTAACAAGGTTAGACCTAACCTAATTCATGATTCTAGTAGCTAAACACATCCTTAATGTACATAATTATTCAAATTAAAAAAGGTATTCTTTATTTTCAGTTTCACATGGTCTTCCTCTAGACTGGACAGAAACCTCATCACTGTTCTCACTGGCCAAGCAGTCGACACATTTGACACATTGTTTCAGGACATGTATGTGATGTCTAATGGAGTGTGCCTGAGCAAGATTAATCTGAGCAGTGAGCCTGAACCTGAGTTCCTCCCTCAGGTGGTACCCACTGTTCTTCCCTCAGCAACCAGGGCACTCAAGCTCATTAACCCAAAATACGCTCTGGTCTCCAACTGTGCTTTCACTACCAATGGACCTGTATCTGACCAGACAAGTGCCAAGAACAGCATTTCCAAGAATCAGACAGAAGTCATCAAACAAATCAAAGACACCCCAGTGATGCCACCTGTTCACCCGGGACTTCTCAACCTGGAAAAGGCGAATATGATCAATTATGTGCCGACCTGGCCTGATCCTGACCCACCGAGTGATGTCATTGGTTTCATTAACATAAGAGACTCCAACAAGCCATTGCAAGCTCACCTAATGCGTTCAGAGCTCTTTGAAGTGTCTCAAGCCATTCGATTCAAGGATCCTTTTCATGAGCCAAAGGAGTCTTTATCTCTGAGGGCTTGTCCTGGACCCATATCCCAAACTCCCTCTGATCCTGAAGCTCCAGCTCAAAAACAAACATCAGGAGAAGCGCAGAAGAATTTTGATCAAAATCATCATCAAACAAGCAACCCAGCCAACAAGCAGAGTGAGGATCTTATCTTGCCTTCGGAAAAGCCAGAAACACTGCATGTGCTTGCCTGTAGTAAAGTTGATAAAGAGGAACTATGTGAAATGGAAAAAGACACCTTTGACATCTCTACATCTCTGCAGAGTAAAAACATTCACACTGAAAAAGACTTTCCCAATGCAATACTCAGTGTGCCTTTTACTCAAGGCGATAGAGTCTCAGATACAGAGCAAACCCTGGATACTCCACAACCTCTGAAATGTCCTACCCAAACCTCTGACAATCTTGACATGAAATTATCATCAGCAATGTACAACGAAACTCATTGTGACTCATTTGCAATTCCAGACACAACTTTTGTTAAGCAAAGTCTTGAGGACCAAGTCTTAATTGATGTTGCCACTCAAGAACACAAAGATACAAATCCAGAGACAAACCAAAATGGCTGGAATGGTACACAGATGTCTAACTGTGACTCCAGCATCTCTTCATTGTCTGATGTATACTATGATTGTTTTAGCCCTGTTGCTGACTTAAGGTCTGTAGGAGATTTTTTTGTGCCTGAAAAAACACAAGAATCTTTGCATAATCCAATCAAAAATGGTCATCAAGAGCAAGAAGTTCCTCGTTCAAATTCATCCTCACCTCAAGATCTGGATTTGGATATTAAACAAACCTTGTTTACTCCAAAACTTTTGAAAACCTCTTGCAGTATTGTTTTCAATTTCTTATCTACAGAGTTCAAAACAAAGACTGCACCTTCCGAAACCACCTTTGCCCAAGAAAGTGACAAAGGTATCATAATAAATGATAGTAAACTACCAGTCAAAGATTTCTCACAGATTCCAAATGGTTGTTTCAACTTCTCTTCAACTTCCGAGGAATACTTTGAATGCAGTGACACAGTGGGTTTGAATTCGGATATTCATGGTATGGTTCTTGAGAAACCAAGCTCAGTTGAGAACTTCAGCCTGAATAAACCTCTGAAAATACTGAAGCCCGTACTGGAAGCTGAGAAATTTTCTAAGCTAAGCTGTCAGAACATGAAAGAAAAGGATGAACCTAAAATGTATTCTGGACAGGAGCAGCCTGATTTTCAGCACATACTAGAAATAACAGCTGACAGTCACATAGTGGCAGATGAAATTAAGGCAGTTTTAGGGTCTGAAGATAAAACTCAAACTCAGCTGGATGAAAAGGTTCACAGACACCAAGAACAAGTGTCTGGAGTTACATCAGAGCCAGTAGTAGAGAGCAAATCAATGAGTAACTTTTCACAGGAACATGAGATAAGTGCTTCTCAGGAAAATTTAGAGATACAGACCAAGGCAGAGTCTGTAGAGTTATTTGAGAAAGTTGAAAAAGAGCCAATGCAAGGCTTACAACTTGATGTAAGTCTAGATTTAACATGTAAGGAACGTGAAATAGAACCACTACAGGACTTGCAATCTGACATACATCTGGATTTAAAATATGAGACAAAAACTGTACAGTTACCTGAGAAATATTCAAAACCGCAACTTCAAGATTTAGAATCTAAGGTAAGTCAAGTTGTAAAATGTGTGGGACAGTCTGTAACGTTAGCTGAGAAAACTGCACAACTGCCACTGCAGGACTTACAACCTGAGGTAACTGTAGATTTAATATGTGAGGGATTATCTGTACAGTTACCTGAGACAACTACTAAACCGCCAATACAGGACCCACAGTCAGAAAGTCCAGATTTAAAAATCAAACCTTCAGAAGTGAATGCTATCAAACTGTGTTTGGCAACAGGCAGTGAATCTAGGAACTCAATACTGCAAGATAAAGCAGATATAACTTCTGTATTTCCAGAGGAGACTGAGATAACAAAGTCTGTAGAGTTGCCTAAGACTGAGCAACTGCAAAATCCATTGACTTATTTTGATTCTGGATCAAATAATCCACCCAACCTAAAATCTGAAGAGCATGTGAATGAGCACTTAAGGCTGCAGAATGATGAGGTCAGTCCAGCAGTGTTAAAGATAAACTCTGAGGAGCACAATCCTCATGAGAAACTGCCTGAACAGTTTGAAACCATTAAGCTGCTGATATTAGAGGATTCAGACCATTCTGATCCCATAAGACCAAGAGCTGCACTGAGAAAAGAAACAAAGGCAAGCAAAACTGAGCCTATAGAACAGAAAACTACAAATGATAGAAAACGTAAAGAGAATCAGCTGGGTCATGATGTTAACAGTAGGAATAAGAAGGAAACATGCCACCCAACAGCTTTGATTGAGGAGAAACAAGAAGGGGAACATATTTGTACAAATCAGATGAACAAGAACCTGCCTGAGGCAAAATCTAAGCTGGAGTGTCTGGTTAGAAAGGTAAGACTTTCTTACTGTACTACCAAAAAGCAAACACTTGTTCAATTATAATCAATTTCGAGAACTGGATTGAGGATAATATTAATAATACTCTGTTCTTCATCCTAGCAACCACATCAAACATCATCCAGAATTCCTATTCAAGCAAGAGGAGAGTTAACCAAGTTAACCATCAGCAAAGCAGACACTAGCAATCGCTCATTTGGGCTTCGAGCTCCTAAGGCTGGATTGCATAGCAAGCTGCCATCACTTGGAAAACCACTATGGCAGAATAAGCCTAGCCTTACATTATTTCCATCTCCTGAAAAATTGTCCACAGGAGCAATCGCTCCAGTTAGGTCAACACAAATTCCTCAGAGACCATCAGTCTTCTCACCAAATGGTCCCATCTCTCCCCTAAAACAGCCTCAGGTCCAGCTAATTGCACCTAAGATCAGGCAGTCAACCAGCCAAATGTTTCCAGGAAACGTTCTGCATCCATTACAAAATATAGCTACTCTTCTTCAGGAACTTTATGTCCAGGACAAGTAAAGAAGAAGCAGGCGTTTAAAGGGTCTCCACCAAGCAACTAGAATAATGCAACAAAGTGCAGTTCGATTTCTTTGTTGCATACGGATTTCATAAAAGTAATGATGTGCAATAGAAATAAAAAAGCCACTGTGTTATTTTAGTATTTAATGTTTTTATTGAACTTTTATTGAACTATGTGAGTTGATCTCACATAAAAATGTTTTATTCATTCCATTTAGCAAACATAATTTCACCCTTCTACAATGCACTTAAGCTAACAGGGTTTTCCCTATACAAACAAGTTCTTCTAAACTGAACGTTTTATGTAAATCGCAGACACAGACTTTTAGAGTCCCAGTCCCTAAAGCTTTATATGTACTTTATTTTTTCAATCAGCTTATTGTAAATGATCAATTATGGGCCTCATTAAATCATCATATATAGTTCACCATTTGCATTACATGTTTTTTCCTGGTTCTTTTATGGGCTGACTTTAGCTAAATGGTATACTAAAGGAAACACTGGATATGGGTGCTGTCTACTCATTTAGATCGAGTTCAGAAACTCCAGACTTTGTTTAGTTGAAGATTAGAAACCCCCAGACTGTACACACAGCCCTTCCAGGACAGAGTTCACTTGATTACAGTTGGACTTTATTCCTTTTTTCATTATATTATATTTTCCATCCAGTTTGGTGGCTGCCTATAGGGAGGAGGTTGCTGAACTCTCAGAATGGTGTATCAACAACAACCTGTTACTCAATACCTCCAAGACAAAGGAGCTCATTATTCATTTCTGCAAACAAGAGGAGGAACCCGCCCCCCTGTTTATCAGGGGAGTTATGGTGGAGAGGGTGACCACCTTTAAATTTCTTGGAACATTTATTTCCCAGGAACTCTCATGGACTGTCAACACATTTTCCCTATTGAAGAAGGCACAGCAGCGGCTGTATTTCCTAAGGACACTGAGGAAGAACAAACTGTCCCAGCAGCTGCTTGTGTCCTTCTACCATTGCTCTGTTGAAAGTGTACTAACTTAAGGCATCTTGGTGTGGTATGCTGGTTGTACTGTGGCAGTGAGGAAAGCTCTGCAGAGAGTCATCAACTCGGCCCAGAGAATTAGGCTTACAGCTCCCTTCACTTGAGGATGTTTACAGAACCAGATGCCTATGGCGTGCCAGAAATATAATAAAAGATCCATTTCACCCTGGCAATCATCTCTTTACTCTGCTGCCATCCGGAAGACGTTATCGATCTCTTAGGACATGCACCTCCAGATTCTTGAATAGTTTCTACCCACGTGCCATCAAGGAACTGAATTCTAGTTAAAAAACGTTTTATTTTTTTATTTTTATTATTATCAATCTACGGTTTTGTGAAATAATGTTTTAATTAATATAATTTTTTTTTATTGATTTTATTTTATTATTTAAACTTTGTTCTTCTTGTCTATATTTTGTTTGTATACATGTTTTTATGTTAATGTGCCACTGAGGAGAAGCACAAAATTTCGTTGCATAGCTTTGCAATGACAAATAAATTATTCTATTCTATTCTATTCTATTCTATATGAAGATGTTTTAGCATCCTTTTTCCATTGTATGAAGATGTTCTTATTTAAGCCGCTTCAAACATAATTTAACCTTATTACATGCCACAGTTTCATTCAGTTTTTGTTATTGGTGGCTTGGGACTGTCAGTGTTCTTGTGATGTCATCAACCAACATTTTTATCATGATGTAATATTCTGGGAATATTAATGACATATCATTTACAGTTCAAGTGAAAAACAGTTGTGTCCAGAACTAAGAGCCCATGTGCAAAGAAGGCAGAATTGCAATAGTATATTTCTGACATTGTCCTGGACAAGACAAGCAACTGCCACAGAGACGAATGGGATGCTAATGCTTACAGATATCTTACTCCAGGTAATAAAGACCTTGTTGTTAACAAATTTGCCATCAATAAGCTGGAATAATACTTTTGACTGACCAGTGATGTCTTAATTTTAATATCACAAAGTATAAAAACTAGTTTTCTAAGTAATTTGCTTTTGTCATTTCTTATCTTTTGTGGCTGACTATAGTTACAACGTTTTAAGGCAATAACTCCTAGGAACCTTTGCTGGGTGATTTACATGGAAGTTAGATAGTCATCCAGATATCTTTCCAGTAAAGTCTACATCTGTTTTATGCTTACAGAGCAGGCAAATAAAGGCCATATATGCAGCAGCAAGCATTTTCAGACAGTTAATTTGACAAAGGCACGCTTGAGATGCAATTTCATAAAGAAGAGCATCACCATACCTCACACCCAACCAAAGAACGCTTTTTTATAATTGTTTTATAATCATTGTTCCAGCCAGTTCTGTGTGTACACATCACACAGTAATGGCGCACGTGGCATTTTGGCACACACAGTAATATTACGTTAATTATGGTGCAAGTTTTGATTTCTTAAAGGGTTAGTTCACCCAAAAATGAAAATTCTGTCATTTATTACTTACCCACATGCTGTTCCACACCCGTAAGACATTCGTTAATCTTCAGAACACAAATTAAGATATTTTTGTTGAAATCCGATGGCTCAGTGAGGCCTCAAAGCCAGCAATGACATTTCCTCTCTCAAGATCCATAAAGGTACTAAAAACTTATTTAAATCAGTTCATGTGAGTACAGTGGCTTCAATATTAATATTATAAAGTGACGAGAATATTTTTGATGTGCCAAAAAAAACAACTTATATAGTGATGGCCGATTTCAAAACACTGCTTCAGGAAGCTTCTGAGCACAATGAATCAGCGTATCGAATCAGTGGTTCGGAGTGCCAAATTCACATGATTTCAGCCGTTGGCAGTTTGACATGCGATCTGAATCATGATTCGACACGCTGATTCATAACGCTCCGAAGCTTCATGAAGCAGTGTTGTGAAATCGGCCATCTTGAGAGAGGAAACGACATTGCTCCCTATGAAGGCCTCACGGAGCCAGCGGATTTCAACTAAAACTATCTTAATTTGTGTTCCGAAGATTAACGAAGGTCTTACATGTGTGGAACGACATGAGGGTCAGTAATTATTGACAGAATTTTCATTTTTGGGTGAACTAACCCTTTAAGGGGATATTTTATGTATGTATGTATGTCATCAAAATGTATGTAATTTAACAGGGTACAAATCAACACTGGACTCGTTTCATTGTATGGGATATTTTTTGAATAATTTTTATGTTCCACAGAAGTAAGTCATACAGGTTTGTAAAACATGAGGGTGAGTGAATAATGACAGAATTTTCATTTTTGGCTAAACTATCCCTTCGAAGCTCAGACTGAGCAAGCATTTGTGGGCAACGCAAGACTCACTAAACACAGACATAGAGAACAACCGTTCGCTGCCCTGCTTTAGTTAAAAATATCTCTATAGGAAGTATTTGCAGGAAAAGAAGAAATACTTCCCTGTGAAACTAGCTGCAAGATTACTTGGGTCATACATCTTAAGCTTTGCAGAGCGGTACTTTCCAACACAGAAGTTTTTGATGAAGTAGAGTCTGCTACATCCCTGTCAGAAGTTTTTTCTGCCCTCAGGGTGCTTGAGTCATTTTGCAAAACAGGAACCGTCTTTATCGTCTAACTCACTGCTGCTTATCTGTGTCATTTAATGAAATTAATAGAACTGTATATCTGGAATATCTTTTTTATTATCATTTAAAAAATCCCTTTAAAAACGTCTTTTCTTTTAATGAACCCGTTTGAGAACAGTATGCAGATCTAGATAAGGGCAGCGAATCAGATTCACCAGCATAATGTATGCACTTGGAAGAGGATTTTCTCCAAATCTGCTTAAAATGCATTCAAGCAACAGTTTGTGCACTCCATAAAATCGAACCTATGACTTTGGTGTTGCTAGCATACTGTAAATGTATTTGAATGGGGAGTTCTGTGATGTGTTGACTGCCCTCTGTTGGCTTATTTTTGGTGAATATATAAGGCAGATCTCAAAAGCCAGTAAACAGCATATGCTTGAAGTCTAGAACAGACTAGCATGGTACAACAAACTGGAAACTCAACCTAGTTGTCAATCTAATCTCAGCCGGCCTGACACCAGATGACACCAGATAGTCTTTAAGTTGTTTATTCATTGTCATCAAGTGCTGTGAATAAATACAAAAGCCTGAAATATTAGTTACATAACAAAAACCCTGCATTTCATTTGAAAATGAGAAGTCAAGTTCTTACAGGCAATATATTCAGAAATTATGGCCGCAATGACCAAACATTTATGAGGCAAAGATGCTTCAAAACAAATAGGCTCTCTGTTAAAGTGTTAGTAGAAGAATCTAGTGGGGGGGGGGGAAAACATTCACTCAAGTACATTAGTTTCGATCTTAAGGGCTATATTGAGGTCTATGAATGTACCTTTGCCATGTATGAAATAATTCTCGAATTCAACATCAGCAGTACCTAGCCTAGCATTACCAGACGGATACACAAAAACTACTAGTGGCACAATAATTACACAAATCAAGAGGCACTGACACTGATATGTCACAGCATAGATTTCATATATGGTAACATTTTGTAATTGTTGGCCACATAGTGGAGTTGCCCATTCTTCAATTATTTTTTAAAAAAGGAAGCAAAGACAGAAGATCGATGGCTAAAAGAAATGAAGAGGTAATTTTAACATCCAGTGGACCTCCCTTTAATTCTAGTTCTTCAAAATCGTATAAAAGTGCCAACATTTTAGATCAAGAGGTGGAGTATTCCTGCACTTCAAACCTCTGAACGTGTTGACATCAGCATTTTAGGACACTGAAATCATGTAGCATCACAGAACATCCTGGTTCTTTGAACGTACAATTATTATTTCAAAATATTACATATACAACGAGGTGAAGCAGTTATGATGAGCGAGTCAGAGGAAAAACAGTTAATGTTACAGGCAATAGGGAGAGAAATGAGTCTTGACCTCTGTGCACATGTTAAGACTGACTGTACATAATCCCGCTAATCATCCATGCCTATATTACGGAAAAGGTAAGACATGGATTCTCCATTGTGGATGCGGCGAATGGCTTCTGACAGGATCATGCTGATATCCACCGTCTTGATCTTGGGACACTGGAGTTTTTGGATCTCGTGTGGAATGGTGTTGGTGACGACTACCTGTACAGAAAGACATCAAAAAGTCAGTTCATGACAAAACACTTTGTCCCTCTGAACCTCAAATTAATATGATGACCTCATCTATGGCGGACTCCTCTATTAGCTGAGGGGCATCTGAGGAGAGGATTCCATGAGTGGCCATGACAAAGATCTTGTAGGCGCCTCTTTCTTTCAGAGTTTCGGCTGCTGCTAGAAAACTGTCGACATCGTCAATGATGTCATCCTAAAACAAAACAAAACAAAAAAGGATTAGAAAGTTGTTGTTTTTTTGCTATTTTTAGAAGAACTTAAAATAGCACCCTGAAGACATTCAAATCATCTTCAACTCACCACTATGATGGCAATTCGTCCACCTACATCTCCCACTACAGTTATTGGTGGTTTTTCTTTGGGAATCAGCACTATGCAAGAAAAAAAAGAGAGAAGACAATACAGAATAAGGGGGAAAAAAAATAAACAAAACAGACTAAGTGAGTTTGCTGAGGTGAGATTCTCACATGGTATCTCTAGGCTTGGGTGGATGGCGCCAATGTTTTTGACAGTGGGTGGGGAATGACGTCCATCCACCAGGTCCGATTCAGCATCCTGGGCTTCACCATGGATCACAGCGATGCCCAGCCGCAATCTTTCAGCAAATGATTGGGCCCTGTAAAAGGACAGACACAGAATTCATTTTCAATGGTTTTTTTTTGGTTTTTTTTATGTGGCTCTACTCAACTGTTTAGACAAAAACCAAAGAACTAACATGAAAGAAGAAAAAGAGCTGCAAATGCTACTCCAAATCCTGTACATTGGGTAGATATGAGCATTTGGAATAATCTGTAGTCAAGTACTCTTACATAAATGGTTCTCAACCTTTCCAAGGCCCCTACTTTGTCCAAGACAATATTTGAAGGTCCTCCTATCTAAGCTGATATGTACCTCTGGTACTTCTGTTGTTGTAATAAAAATAAATCAACTAAAATGTCAGTTTAAATGTTGTGCATCCTAATTTTTAGTGTTTTTTAAATTATTATTTTAATTAAGATTATGTTAATATAACCAAATTTACATTATTTTAAAGGGTTAGTTCACCCAAAAATGAAAATTATCCCATGATTTACTAACCCTCAAGCCATCCTGGGTGTATATGGCTATCTTCTTCAGATGAACACAATCTGAGATATATTTAAAAATATCTTTGCTCTTCCAAGCTTTATAAAGGTAGTGAATGGGGGACGTGTTTTGAAGTCCAAAATAAATGCATCCATCAATCATAAATATAATCCATATGGCTCCAGGGGTTAATAAAGGCCTTCTGAAGCAAAGCAATGCATTTTTGTAAGAAAAATATCCATAATTATAACTTTATAAATTTAAATAACTAGCTCCCAGCAGTACGCATACTGCACAAGTTGACTTGCGCCAATTGAGTAACCCGTGACATGATGTACGGAGCAGGATGTAGGAGTATCGTAAGCTTAGACGCCTCTCACGGTTTAAACAAATATGGATGGGCAACAAACTCATCCTTCTCTTCTCTTATCTCGAAATCCTCCAACATTTCTCTTAAAATTTCTCATTTCAAACTTCTAATTTGTGACCGGTGTTTTGTTTTACTCTATCCTTTGCACTTCTGCTAGTCATTACGTCATGCGTCAGGTCAGAGGTCACTCTTCCGCTGCAAATCGAGGCGTACGGCCATCTGCCGGAAGCTGGTTATTTTACTTTATAAACTTTTAAATATGGATATTTTTATTGCAAAAACTCATCACTTCATTTATTAACCCTTCTAGAGCCCTATGGATTATTTTTTATGATCGATGGATGCATTTTTTTCGGCCTTCAAAACACGCCCCCCCTTTCACTAACATTATAAAGCTTGGAGGAGCCATGATAGTTTTAAATCTCTGATTGTGTTTGTCTGAAAGAAGATAGTCATATACACCTAGGATGGCTTGAGGGTGAGTAAATCATGGGATAGTTTTCATTTTGGGTGAATTATCCCTTTGAGATTTATTGCCCCCATGGAAGTTTGCTGAGGCCCCCTAGTGGGCCTGGTCCCCTGGTTGAGAACACCGTCTTCTTTTTCTAAATACAACTTTGCACCTCCCCCTTACTATTTTATTTATAAAGCCTTTTTTTGGCACTATTGTGTTTTTAGCACTATTGTGTATTTTTTATAGACGTTTTGATGTTGTTTGTGAGCCCCTATTTCATCATGTGACAAGCATGGTGAATTTTGAATTGAATTTCTCATTCACTTTCTAACTTAAAAGCAGATTTTTTTTTCCTGTGGGATGCATGACTGTAAAAAAAAAAAATCAATATACCAATAGGAATTAAAATACTGACACACCTGAGTGTATCTGAAAGCACACATCATCATCTTTCATAACTTCAACATCAGGTTTGCAAAGCGCCACCCAACGTATACAGCGTATCAATGAGATTTAAGTGAGGGATTTGGTAGAAAAGGATAATTCATTGGTGCTTAAAGCAGGTAAAGTTGTGAAGGTACTTTAATATTTTATTCTTATTAGCTGATATAGAACAAATACTTGACTGGTCAATTACTCCTGCAAGTCTCTATTTCTTAGGTCTGTGGATATTTTACATGACATGGCCTGCAAAAGTAAGATATTACTTTACCTTTTGGCTGATGCTGGAGATTTGGCCACAATTACAGCATTTCTGTAGTCAGGAATCTGAATGCAAAGGCAAAGTTAAAAAATAAAATTACAAATCTAAAAGGAAAGGCAGAGATATACACACATATATCAGGCATTCACATACAGTCAAGGCTCATTACTAACTAATGGCAGATGACCTTCCATCTGAGCAAGAGAGAAAGTTTCTCATGAATAAATGAATGCATAATCTTGAGTGGAGGAATTTATTCTGAGAAAATTCAGCGGTTTCCTGGTCCGGTCCTGCTTTCTATTTATTAGCAGCATAACATGGACTGACCTATTATTCAATCTGAAGGCTTTGACAGGACAAACAGGAAGAACAACTACAGTATCTACAGGAATTTCAGATCTCATGCAAATAACATGAAGACAAGCATTAAGCAAGGACCTACTTCTTCTTGTATGTACTGTAGCAGGAATGGTGAGGCCCGGAGATTGTCCACTGGAATGTTGAAGAAACCCTGGATTTCCTTTTGATGCAAATCCATAGTAATGAGATGAGTCAGACCTGCTCAAAGCCACAATGGACAGAGCAAACATACAAAGCATATGAGTTAGAAGACTATAATTGCCCAGTATCCTTATAAACCACAAATGAAGGGACTGTTTAGTCTTGGATGGACTCATTTACCTGCTTTACACATCATTGAGGCAAGTAGTTTAGAGACGATGGAGCCTCTCTTCCTCATTTTGCACTGTTTGCTGTAAGGGAAATAGGGAATGACGCCGATGATATTCCGAGCACAGGACGTCCTGCAGGCATACACCATAATGAGCAGCTCCATGATGGTGGTGTTAACATCCCTGCAGACAGGGAAGGAAGGAAGTTTTCAAAGACTGCGATTTAGGAAACCTAATTTGCATACATGGAGATTTGTACATTTAACATCAGTATTAATGTCAAAATGAGGGTTAATTTGCATGAATTTGCATAATGCAGCACACTGGCTTCAGGGGGTTTGAGCTGTCAAAACAGGACTCTAGATAAAAAAAAAATAGTTTGGAGATATATATATATATATATATATATATATAAAATATCACTGAAAAAAGTTACCCATTTAGTCAACTTTTCTTTACAATTGGACTTCATATTAAACCAATATACAATATTTTAAATAATAATAAACAATATATTATATATTATTATAGTTTTGTTGATAAATAATTAAATAATAGTGTTATATATATATATATATATATATATATATACACACACACATACATATATATATATATATATGTATATGTATGTATGCATGTATATATATATATATATACACATGTATGTATGTATGTATGTATATATATATATATATATATATATATATATATATATATATATATATATATAAACACTATTATTTAATTATTTATCAACAAAACTTTCACATATTGACAATGGTAGCATTTTCAAAAACTTGCACTTTGAAACCTGTTCTCAGAAGTTTGTGTTTTCAGGCCACCAAAACGTCGTTGTCGTGTAAATGAATGGCCAAAACGCATAAAAAGCTTTCCGTTGTAAATGGTGTTGTGTAAACAGCCTCTAAGACTTCTTACTTGGACACGGTCTGAATGATGAAAACATCTTTGCTGCGCACAGACTCTTCGATTTGGACCCGTGTTTCTGTGGCAAAAGAAATGTTACTTTCATTTTTTCTTTGATCCACACTAAATGTTTAACTTTCACTCAAACAGACTGCCCATTTAAAAGTTTGCACAAAGATTTGACTGTGCAGGCAATGCTAGGATAATTTCATCAAAGTGTCTGCATGTGGGAATGTAAGCATATCTCCATTTCACAATACACAAGCATGACCCAAAACAAAGACTGTCAGTTTAATTAGCCAATAGCAGCTCAGATCCCTGCTCTGTTTTGTCTACTCTCTCCAGTATGGCACGCAAAGAATGAACAACCACTACAGCAGCAGCCATCGCTAGTGTAAAAAAAGCAGATATTTAATAGAAAGTTGAGCAAAAAACAGGCCTTCACCTCTGTTAGCCTCCTGATAGACCTGCACCTTCCCAAGCTCCACACCCAACCGCCTGTGCAAGAACAACAAGTTCAGGGCAATATGATGCAAAATAACAGTTTAAACACACAGCAGAAATCACAGGAATCATCAGTATTTAACATTTAAGTTACAAGATGTATATCTCAGTTAGACTAGAAAGACCCATTGTTAAAATATTAACTATTGTTGTTTATTCTTTGCATGGAGGTATGTATATGTATATTTGTGTATATTATAACACATATATATAATTTTTTTTTTTTTTTGATGAAATGTGAGGCTTTGTGAGATTCATTAAGACATACACCTCCATTCAAAAGTTTGGGGGCTTAAAAAAGACTCTCATTCTCATCAAAGCTACATTTATTTGATCAAAAATCTAATATGCTAATTTAATTTGGTGCTCAAGAAACATTATTATAAATGTTTATAAAAGTGATGATAACAGTTGTCTTTGATTAATAGAACAACATTTATTTAGAACAGAAATCTTTTGTAACATTATTAATGACTGTCACTTTAATGCATTTTAAAAAAGTATTAATTTATTTAAAATTAAAAAAGACGACATACTGACCCCAAACTTTTGAACGGTAGTATACTTAAAATTAGAAAAAGACACCTCTTAGTTAAAAAAAAACAAAAACTCTTGATTTGGTACTAACCATTGGTACTCAAAAGAATACAGTTGTTCCAGCTCAGATCTGCTGTTGGAGAATGAATGCCTTACCACTTTTCCTAACTACCCAATATAACTGCCATGTTATAATGGACCTCCAGTGGCAACTTACTCGGCTATCCTCCTGCCCAGCTCTCTGCTGGAGGGGTTGGAGTTGGCCGTGAAGATGACCAGGCCTCCTTTGGCGGCGCTCATGTCCTGTGGTTGTCTGGTGTCTACCTCTAGGGACTCAGGCAGTGGCTCCCTGGGCACCCAGGCACTGCTGAGCCCTTCCTATCAACAGGACCACAGGCACACTGTTAGTTTAACACCAGACACTTCCTGCAAGAACAAAGGGAAGATGGCATGTTTACACACAGGAATCCACCAAGATGTAACTGATGAGAAATGTGCACACAGACATGGATGACTAACTTATTAGTCATACGAGAGACTTGTGACTGAGTCTGCGCGATCGTGAATCACGATTCGTGACTAACTTAGTGCACCCGCGGACCCTCAGAGAGGCGGGCATGTCAGGACAACACAGTACAAATTAATAACTGGATTTCCGCAGGACTCACGGAATACATAAGTGAGTGGCCCACATGAATGGCACAAACTTACAAAAACAAAATTATTATGCTTAGGGTTTGTAAATTCACTCATTATGTTAGTTATGCTGCTAAGCTAGCTAGACCTTCATGTCACTAAGGATAAGAAAGAGAAATTCAGTTGTAGAAATTAATATTGGAGTAAAATAATTTGTCCTTAAGGGTTTGATTTAGCAAACCACAAAAATATAGTTAAATCTTACCAGTTTTGATCTTTTAATCGATCCCTCCGCCTGGTTTACTGTATCATATGCATCAATGTGAACATTGCTACCTTCGAGAAATACCCAAGATGGCGGCTATACGCACGGGTTTTCAAAATAAAAGTCGTTTGTTGCTAAATAACAGGCAATATTATTATTATTTTTTTATTTTTTTAAATGTATGTTGCGTATATAACTGGTCACCAATTTTATTCACATTTTAGCTTTTTTTATTGTTGCAGTTTTTAATACGAGGTTGTAAAGCTCAATTAATGTGAGGTTATAAAACTGCAAAACCTAATAGTTGTTTAAAATAGGTGTTGGCCTGTTGTTTCTGAGTGGCTGTGTTAAAGGTCTAGTTCACTTTCAAATTAAATTTTCCTGATAATTTACTCACCCCCTTGTCATCCAAGATGTTCATGTCTTTATTTCTTCAGTCAAAAAGAAATTAAGGTTTTTGATGAAAACATTCCAGGATTTTTCTCCTTATAGTGGACTTCAATGGACTCCAGACGGTTGAAGGTCAAAATTACAGTTTCAGTGCAGCTTCAAAACGTTCTACACGATCCCAGACGAGGAATAAGGGTCTTATCTAGAGAAATGCTCATTTTCTGAAAAAAAATTAAAAATTATATACATTTTAACCATAAATGCAAATCTTGAACTAGCTCTCTTCTTCTCTATTTGAATTCCAGCAGTGTAGACGCTGCTAAGTGTATTACTGCCCTCCACAGGTCAAAGTTTGAACTAATTGTTCTATACTTGCACTAGAATATTGTATATGATAATTTAGTTCAAACTTTTACCTGAGGAGGGCAGTAATACACTTAGCAGTGTCTACAATGAATTCAAATAGAGAAGAAGAAGAGAGTTAGTTCAAGATGAGCATTTATGGTTAAAACGTATAAAAATTTTAATTTTTTTTTTTAGAAAATGAGTGATGGTTTCACTAGATAAGACCCTTATTTCTCATCTGGGATCACTGTAAACTGTAATTTTGACCTTCAACCGTTTGGGCTCCATTGAAGTCCACTATAAGGAGAAAAATCCTGGAATGTTTTCATCAAAAACCTTCATTTCTTTTCAACTGAAGAAAGAAAGACATGAACATCTTGGATGACATGGGGGTGAGTAAATTATCAGGAAAATTTAATTAGAAAGTGAACTAATCCTTTAAGTATCACCCCTTGTGAAAAAGAAATAAATTTTACCTTACATTTAAAAACAGTACTAATTACAGAAATAATATACTTAAAAGAGTTTATTTTTTGACCGATTTAAGTACCCAAGTACATCCTTATGTGTAATTTTATACTTATATTGTCTTTGAAATCTGGTTAACATGTACTGTCAACTCAGAGCTGACTGATGATGACTTGTTGTCACATGATTAGTTTAAATGTGTGAGCCAAAGTCAGACACCAACACCTTTATCACAGACATCCCTTTACCGCTCTTAAAAGCAGAACTGCAACTCGTTACTACCATCTAGTGCACGATAAGAATACTTTTCCATTGCTCAGTTGTTGTATGAAGATGATCTGAAAAACACAGGCAACTGGCAAGGAATAGGAAATGAAAGCAATGAATCTTAAGAAAGCAACAGACTGTTGCCAAGTCTGCAGACGTTTGCTTAATAAGTTCAACTGCAAAACCAAGGGTGAGGACCTGCAACCGTCACCATTAGCCACAAAAAGAGAAATGAAAATACTTTATAAATGGAGGCAGCAGCATTTCAGGAACTATTTGGTGAATTTACAGGGTCATGAGAGCAACACACAAGTACCTTAAAGCAAAATATTTTAATTTAACACTTAAAGAATAATTTTGGGAAACATTATACATTTGATTCCAGGATTTTTAGTTACAAAGAAGATAAAAATTTGTTCTTGTTTTAGGTGCATCACAGGTCAATAAAAATTGTGTCAGTAGCTCAAAGGTCAATAAGATATTAATTTAAACTACTATTAATTTAAATCACAACATATTAGTCCAAAGCTCAAATGGAATGATATTTTTCATGAGAAGATAAAAGTCTTTATGTTTCGCATACACACATTATCATTCACTCATAAAGAGCAGAAATAATGGTGAACGGGGAAGGAGGCAGCTGCAGACAGAGCGATTCCCAGACTGTCCCCGACACTTGCTGCAGCCATGGCAAACTCTCTCTCACGCTCAGCAGTCTGTCCAGAAACAGCATAAGAAAATGCTTTAGACACCATTGACTGATACATGTTAGTCTAAACGAAATGGTTTGAATGAGGTTTACATACCTCCTCACGGATGAAATAGAAGGTGTTCACATAGGCTGCTCCTCCCAACAGACCCTCATAGAGGACAATAATAAAGACCACCCATGGGTAATGCAAGAACTGGTAATATACAGCGAAAACCAACAGAACAGCATTCACACACTGAAAGAGAAAGAGTAATCTGTGTCATGAGGAGTTTTAAACATTTTACATTGTCTTGTATTTACTGTTTCATATGTACAGTCAAACCAAAATTTATTCAGACACCTTGAACATTTCATTCATTAATACAGTTTATACACTATAGTTTAAAAATGGTAATAAAATATGACAAGATCTCAGAGTTAAACTGTGTCAGAATAAATTAATCTTAATCATGTCAGATAGCACTAAAGCAAAACATGGTCAGGTTAAAGTGTCTAAATAATTTTTGGTTCCAAATTTTTATCAGTTTTACTGGTATGAAGAATTTTTTGGTATAATATGTAACACTTTACTTTATTTTGCTATCATCACTTACATAAGTGAACTATAGTATCCTGCACCCACTAGTAAAAATATACCAAAAATATCAAAAACATTTTAATTATTTTTGGTTTGACTGTATGTTTAAGTTTATGTACTGTTGTGTCTTGTGCATCAGCTCAACATCTCACCTGTAAGAGAGACATAAGGAAAATTTTCCTGATCTTAAAACAGACAAGAGATGTGCGGGAAAAAAACACACCAATCTGGTAAAGTGTCTGATACCTGCAGAGGAGAGATAATGACACACATTGGGCATTTGCTGGCATTTAAACTCAACGAAATAACATCAAAACAAAAACACACAACTAGTACTGCTTGAGGTGAAGGAACCAAGACTTTTACAATGTGAACTTGGGATGTTCTCTTAAAGGGATAGTTCACCCCAAAATGAGCATTCTGTCATCATATATTCACTCTCATGTCAAAAACATTCTCATAATTGATTTTATTTTTCTTTTCACAATTAAATGTGGCAACTACTTTTTTTTTCATTATGTCTATGTTATTAGGCCACAATGGAAGAATTGTACCTTATTTTATCATTATTTCAGTATATTTATGTGTGTATTTATCTATGTTTTATTCTTTTCTTTCTTGTCTATATGTAATTTTTTTTCTTTGAATGCCTGTGTAAAACATGTTTGAATAAGGTTAATATTTGTTTTTATTTTTAAAGAAATTAATGTTTTTTATTCAGCAAGGATTCATTCAATTGATCAAAAGTGTTAGTAAAGACATTTATTTTTATAATATTATAAAATTTCAAATAAATATTGTTTCTTTTAACTTTCTTTTCATCAAAGAATCCTGAAAACAATGCATCATGGTTTCCACAAAAAATATGAAGCAGCACAATAGTTTTCAACACTGATGACAATAAAAAATCTTTTTCTTTAAGCACCAGATCAGCATATCTGAATGATTTCTGAAAGATCATGTGACACTGAAGACTGGAGTAATGATGAGATCACAGGAATAAATTACATTTCAAAATATATTAAAATAGAAAATCTTTAAATTGTAGTAATATTTC
Source organism: Ancherythroculter nigrocauda (assembly GCA_036281575.1). Lineage (NCBI taxonomy): Eukaryota > Metazoa > Chordata > Actinopteri > Cypriniformes > Xenocyprididae > Ancherythroculter > Ancherythroculter nigrocauda. Next base: position 38,539,399 of record VTFQ01000001.1, read on the forward strand.
ATAACATTATTGTTTTCACTGTATTTTTAATCAAATGAAAGCATTACCAACCCCAAAATATTGAACAGTAGTGTATTTCAAAGTCATGAAATAAAGAGATATGCGATGTGTCCTACCAGCGATATTGTTCTGCGTGTGAGAGAGAAGAGTCGGGAAAGTAGAGCAGCTCCAACTAATGAGAGAGATTAATAAATATATTAGTGATATGTAGAGATCACAGGTAGTTTTACTGGTGTCTGGCTGTTATCTGAGACTGTTACAGAAAACACTCACCAGTCCCTGGTTAATGAAATACTCAGCGAAGTAAACAACACTAAGAGGAAAAATAAACTTCAGCAGACCCTGAAAGAGATCATATGGGTAAAATAAGTAAAAGACTCAAAGAGGAAGTGTATTTCCTGACTGCAGCACAACAAGGTGCAAACAAAACAAAAAAACACACACACGTACAAAACTCTATCCTACATGACACACACAAGCTATGCTCACACTTTACATGTGCACCAAGTCATTTTTTAAAAATGTAACCTCAAAAGAAAGAAACAGCATTTCTGATGTTCAGTGGCCTAGAAAATAAACGTAAATAAGTACACTGAGATCACATGACTAACTGGATATTACTCTCAGTAATTCTAAACTGTTATAGGAATTATAAAATTACACTACAATACATATTTATTGATCAAAGCAGATGCAATATCATTTAAGCAGACAAGGGGTCTCATTCATGAAACACGAGCAGAACGAATTTTTGTGTAAATCGTGTGTAAAGTGGTTCTGGCGTAAATTTCCGGATTCATTAAAATGTTCGTATTTTCCAAATGTTAGTTGGTATGAAAGAAATCTACACCTGCTCCCAGCCACGCGTAAATAGTGCGTTTAACATCCAAACGTTTTGCTCATTAATAAGGCTGCATTTTAATTCACCTTAATAAGGTACATATTTACACAGCATTTTGAAAAAATATTATATATAGTAATTACATAAGTTTTTTTCTTTTTACTTTTATTGTGAGAGCCAGTAATAGCATCTGCAAACAGAGCACTTTAATCAAATAATTAATTGATTTCAATAGGGCTGGGCAAACTAATGGCCCCTTAATTGTTATGGAAATTGTTTCCTATAAAATGGCCAAAATCCTTCGTTTGGTGTCATAATATGATGCCCATATATAGTTGTCAGTCGGATTTAATGGGCGGGATTTATGGTAATTGAGAATGAGCGTGCACACGCTTCCCATTTACGACTGATTGGAATTCATTAACACACACACACACATTTCACTATCACTTCTGACGTTTACGAAGTAAATCAGGAGAAGAGTTTTCGGGAAGGTCTCTTTACGCGCAAATCACTCACATATCTACTCGTATATTTACAAATGTATCATGAATGAGACCCAAGGATTATATAGTTGCACACAACAGGTCTAACCTTAATAATGTGTAATTGGTCAGTGAAGGTCAGGGGTCCGGCGTGCTTGTCCTCTGTCATAAGGAAGAGAGCATGGCCAGTACAGTTATCTGAATGGACCATCATACACATCATCATGAGAATGAAAAGGTGCAACAATACAAGCAACCAGCTCCTTAATGCACACACCTTGTTCTTCCTGAGTTGGCTCAGAGTCCTCATCTGTATCAGTCAATTCCTCAATTAAAGGGCGTCTCTCCTGGGAGTTCGCTGTTCTGAAAGGACCGTGACCAACCTCGTGCCGTCTCCACTGTGGAAACGAAGGAGGAAAAACCAGGAGGAAGAAATAGCTGGGGGAAAAAATTAATGAGAGAAAGAGATACATTTAAGCAATCAATTTGGTCAACAGGTACAACCCAGGAAAGTTATTCTTACCTAACAGCCAAAATAACAGGGACAACCAGCATGATCCATAACGTAACTTGGGGGGTCAGACCAGCCTGAGTAAATGCTGAGTAGAGGAAAGCTCCAGCTACTCCTGCTGCCCCCGTGCCGGACCCCCAGCCACTTAACACATCCCTTGAAGAGACAGAGACACAGATGCAAAATATTGATAAACAAGTAAAACTGAGATCAGTGACTACGGCTTTGCTCGAAATAGCATAGTAATATATTATTCATACTTTTTCTGTAATATGTAGTATATATACACTACCATTCAAAAGTCTGGGGTCGGTAAGATCTTTCAGTGTTTTTTAAAGTCTCTTAAGTTCACCAAGGCTGCATTTATTTGACCAAAAACACAGTTCAAGCAGCAATATTGTGAAAAATTTTTACAATCAGAGATGCACCGATACTAAATTATTCAGAGTGATATCTGCCAATACTGATAGTTTGGGTGTTCTGCCTTCTTTAAAATTAATGATAATTTCATTATAATTAAAAATTAATAATTATATTTTTAATCATTATATTTTGAAAGAAATGCAAATAAAAACTATTATTCTCTCCATTTCATCAACTTGATTCAGAGTAACTGGTATCAGTTATAAACAAACACACAACTCAGATTAATATTAACACACATTAACTAAATACTGAAGATTAAATTAATATTTCTTAACTTTCTAAATGTTAATTCATATAATTACTATTAATATTGAACATTAAACTGGTTTCTTAGCATTTTCTTTACACAAAGCACAAATTCAGTGCATTTTCCTGCCCTCTTTTGATTGACAGGATTGACTATCGGCTGTTTTTAAACTATCGGCCGATAGTGTGAAAATTTGCTTTTATCGGTTTTTATATATTTTTTTATATATCGGTGCATCTCTAATTACAATTTAAAATAAATGTTTTCTATTTAAATATATTTAAAAACGTAAATTATTCCTGTTGAGGCAAAGCTGAATTTTCAGCATCATTACTCCAGTTCTCAGTGACACATGATCTTTCAGAAATCACTCTAAAGAAAAAAATCTGATTATTATCAATGTTGAAAACAGTTGTTCAGCTTAATATTTTTTTTTTGTGGAAACCTTGATTTTTTTCAGAATTCTATAATGAATAGAAATCAAAAGAACAGCATTTGTTTGAAACAGAAATGTGTAAAATTATGAGCGTATTTATTGACACTTTTTATCAATTTAAATCATACGGAATAAAAGTGTTAGTTTGTTTAAAAATGTTTTACCGACAGCAAAATGTTCAATGGTAGTGGATAGTGCCTGTACATAGTATGCTAATTTGCTGCATGCATATACCATGCATACCCAGAAGACTTAATAAAATTCACAAATTGTACAGCATACTAGATGTAAAATCTCAGTTTGTTTGCTTGTTTTTGTTTTGTTTTAGTTTTTTTGGCTCATATTGGGTCAAAACTGCTAAATAACTGCTGTCACTACCACAGATAATATCTGAACATGCACAAAATAAAATGGCCAAAAGACTAACATAATAAGGTCAAGTGACAACTTTTGTTTTAAATTACATCAAAAACATACCATTACAACACAGTTTGAATGAATGAATGAATGAGTTTCAAGGAGCTACCTGCTGAAAAACACAGAGAGGGAGAGGAAGGAAAGCTCCCCCAATCCTGAACTAATACTGGCAAAGATGACACCTGTGAAAAGATTCAGAGGTTCATCACAACATGTATCAGATCTCATTAATCCAGTACAAAAGAGGACATGCTCGTTACCAGTTATGCTCATCAATATAGTTGAAGAAAATGACACCATCAGGAAGCTGACAACAGCCGTAAGGAAACACACCAAAACACGGAAACTGTTCATAATAAAAGTGAAAAGAAAACAATCAATGGCCCCGTTTCACAGACAGGGCATAGACTAAGTAAGTATTAGGCCTTAGTTCAATTAGGACTTTTAAGTAGCTTTAATAAATGTACCCTAGAAAAAAACATTACTGGTGTTCATCTTGAGACAAAACAATGGCTTTCAGTTGCTTTCAGTTAAAACAGCTCAAACATGCATTTTAGTCTGGGACTAGCTTAAGCCTTGTCTGTGAAACCGGGGGATTATCAAACAACACATTAATTAACAATTAAAGGGATAATTCTTCCACAAAACTAACCCTTTAACAGAAAAAAACACTGTATTGGGCTACAAACAAATCAGACTTTGTCCCTTTAACTTTCTTAACAGGGTTGACATTGATTTCTTACACTATCAAGAGCTGCAAATCCATCTCTTATTGCAGCCTTACATGACATATTTTCAACTTCTATGCAGCTAAACCTGTTTGAAGATGCTAACGGTTATTAGACATCAAATAAATAAGTGTTCGTCAACTTTACCCATAAGGCACTTTGTGTATATAGAAAGGTGCTGTGAATTTGATTATGAGGGTGGGTAAGATATCAGCCAACAGCACAGCCTAGAAACAGAAAGAACAAAAAGTGTCACTCCATGAACAAATATTTAAACATACACTCAAATGCAAAGACAACATAAGTGACAAATTTGAAAAGGTGAAACGAATGACAGAGAGAAAGAAAGAAAGACAGACAGACAGACGTACTGCAGTAGACACAGGATTGCAGTCATAGCGGCTGCTGCTGCTGTTGCTGCTGCTCCGGATCTCTATGTTAGTTACATTTGGAGCTGGAGTCTAGTGGGTGAATAAAACAAAAAACAAGAAACATGAGTTGTCAAACCTTGTGGAAAAAGTGCACGTTAGCATACTTTTAAAAAGTGTACATAATAAACATAATACTCTTTATAAGAATATACAGTCAAACCAAAATGTATTCAGACACCTTGAACATTTCATTCATTAATACAGTTTATTCACTATAGTTTAAATTATGTCAGATAACACTAAAACAAAACATGGTCAGGTCAAAGTGTCTGAATAATTTTTGGTCCAAAATTTTTATCAATTTGACTAGTAGTCCACTGTATGAAGAATGTTTGGTAAAATATGTCACAATTTACTTTATTTTGCTATCCTCACTTACATAAATGAACTAGAGTGTCCTGAACTCACTAGAAAAATATCAAAAATATCAAAAATGTCTGAATAATTTTTGGTTTGACTGTATATGAAGCATGAACAGAATGTAATGTTTTCAGATTTTTTTTAGAAATCGTGTTATAGTTTAAATGCATAATAAATGCAGTGAGTGTTTTTGGTATACTTAAGTAGGACTACTTCTATTGTCTTTAAAATATGATACAAGTGTACTGCCAAATGTACAGATAATCATTTATGGTAAACTAAAACTTAATGTCATGTTTTAAATATATTTGTAATTACACATTTGTAATGATAAAGTTACAACATAATACATTTAAAATATTTTTACTTTAAATATTTAGTATGTCAGTCAACACATCAAAGTAAGTGTACTTCTTAAAATCATGACAAAAGAATATTAAAAAGATTTAAATATTTACTATTATAAAGTGCACTTTTTGAAATTATACTTAAGTGTGAATAAACACTCTCTTTAAGAACACGTGCACTTTTATTTCATTATATTATTTGGGAGTACAATTTTTTAAAATACACTTTTAAGATTTAAACACCTCTATCTCACAAAACAAAGACGAAGTTGTGGTAATTTTTAGCAAAATAATCATAGCCAAACTATATCTTACAGGAGTTGTTGTGTTTTGAGATTCCTGTTTCTGTAAGATGTCATGGGCTGCACTCAGCATCACCACATATGCGAAGTTATTGCAAAGTCCCAGTAACCTAGATGGAGATCATGAAGATTAGTTTACATATTGCGTAAACTTTACTTTATGTAATGTTGATAGACAGATGATTTCCTTACCAAAACCCAATCCAATTTCTCCAGCGCTGAAAACGACCTGGGGACATACAGAAAAACACGTCAGGATAAAAATGCTTATTTTATAAATCATAAAATAGTCATTAAAGCATCCTACCTTCAGTGTCAGCTGTAATGACAGGGTCAGAGTTTAATGCTCGATCCATTGCGACTTTTCACAGTGAAAAACTGTCACATACACAAACTATTTCTCTCGCAGTGAGTTCAACTGCAGACATCCATAAACATTACAAAATTCATAAAAACGGTCTATCTGAATGACCATAGCTCATTTGCAGCGGCGTAATGTCAGATAAACAGACCGACAAACTGACAAATATCCACTGCTTTCCACTTTCATTATCTCTAATAATGACAAGCGACAGCAATAATCACAACAGCACAGGGTGCTGCACAGAAATATATCCGACAGACCGCACTACTGCTGCGAGGAGTAAATAGTTCCCACCTCCTGCTGCGACTGTTTTAATGCACAATAAATGTGCAAATAAATACAGATTTCGATTTTTCTGATTCTTATTCTTTTTTTCTTTTCTTTTTTTACACTATGTAATAAAATATATTGGATGATTATTGTTACAAGAAGATAGGCTAGTTTTTATTGTAATGGCATAACTCAGAGACTTGAAACCTTTCAATTTAAGTAAAAAATTTTTATTAAGGCCATAAATTTAATACATTTATGCAATGTAATACAATGTTATTTAATACATTTAAGCCAAGAACCTCTATAAATGACTGTTTAAATAACTGACAATTTGAAATTGCCATATTTGCTTATGAGGACTTAAGGATTAGTTCACTTTCAAATAAAATTTTCCTGATAATTTACTCACCCCCATGTCATCCAAGATGTCCATGTCTTTCTTTCTTCAGTTGAAAATAAATGAAGGTATTTGATAAAAACATTCCAGGATTTTTCTCCTTATAGTGGACTTCAATGGCCTCCAGACAGTTGAAGGTCAAAATGACAGTTTCAGTGCAGCTTCAAAGGGCTTTAAACGATACCAGACGAGCAATAAGGGTCTTATCTAGCATAACGATTGGGCATTTTCGAAAAAATTTTAAATGTATATGCTTTATAAACACAAATGATCGCCTTCCAAGTGGTTCCAAAACCGCACTTTCGTATTCTTCAAAAAGCTTACGCTGTACACCTTCCCTATTCTGTATTCTTCCTAACTGTAATTTTGACCTTCAACCGTTTGGGCTCCATTGAAGTCCACTATAAGGAGAAAAATCCTGGAATGTTTTGATCAAAAACCTTCATTTCTTTTCAGCTGAAGAAATAAAGACATGGACATCTCGGATGACATGGGGGTGAGTAAATTTCCAGGAAAATTTTATTTAAAAGTGAACTAATCCTTTAGTTCTGCAACCAGGTTTTGTTGTTTGTTTAATACACAGCTATTTTAAATGTGAGAAAGATGATAGATTTTTGCAGTCACTACCAGTGCTATACACTACCAGTGGGGCCTAACTGTGCTATGCTAAACCTTAACTCCTTGGTTTCTGTAGGAAATATGTCAGATACCACTGCTATAGAAAACACAGGACACAGCAGCAGCTTACAGTTTTTAAAGATCCGAATCAATCAGAAAATTAGTTACGCACATCTGATGCAACGGACCCTTTTCACAGATTGTGATGATGCGTTTCCACAGTTATTATTGGTAATCTAGTAACTTTATTTTCATTAACATTATGGCCTGGTTTCACAGACAGGACTTAGGCTTCAATTAGGACATTTAAGTAGCTTTTATAAATGTACCCTAGAAAAAAAAACATTACTGGTGTTCATCTTGAGACAGAACAATGGCTCTGACATATTTAGTGCAAGTTGCTTTCGGTTAAAACAGCTCAAACATGCATTTTAGTCTGGGACTAACTTAAGCCTTGTCTGTGAAACCAGGGGGAAATTATACAACATTATACCTTATGTTTGTATGTATATTTGCATTAAAATACCAAAAACTAGTTAACACTGCTGTGAGGGTGTTTATAATACAACAGCTGAGAGACAGACAATAATAGCGTGTTTCTTCTTAGTGTCATAATCAGTTTCTCTATGTATTTTTCCTCTTTTGGAAGGTTGTGGAAACACTATCATGGATTGTTTTTCTTTTGCTATTGGAGCAAATGGGAATGTAAATATCAGTAGCCTCCCATTAACAACTATAGAAGTTTACTATTCACAGTACTATAAGAATACTTGTACCATTCGAACAAGTATTTAACCTGGTAAGTATTAACCCATAATTCAACACACAAGACGCACGAGTCAACACTTCTTCCATTCTCCATTATCAGGACTTCATTGACATATCACGGTCTCCATCTGCTGGTCAGTCTTCATAAAGTGTGCGTGTGGTGTGTGTGCCTGCGTCTCAATGTGCATACTAACCATCCTAAATAGTATGTGACAATACTATTTAGGGTGGATAGTATGCACATTGAGATGCAGGGTGTGTTATCATTCACGCAAATGGCTGCTCCAACAACAACAACAACCAATCACATCAAGAGAGAGAGATCAACTTTGAGTATGGAAGCCCTAAATGGCCATGGATTATTATTTTTTTCAGTCCGGCACTGCCACCGCTTTGCTCTCATCCACTCATGACGGCAACAGCAAGACTGTCCGCTCTTGTGTCTGTCTGTGGCCTTTGTGTTCTGGCTGTTCCGCTGTTAGGCATTAAGTCAGTATATGTTTATATTCACACACAAAGTGCATCAGTATCAGAGCTCCTCCTCCAACTCTTCCTCACTCTCATAGTAGAAGCAGCCCCCTGCCTTTGAGTCGCAAGTTGCCTTGTTTTAAGGACGAAATGCTTCAGCTTCTGTCATGTTATAAAGAAGCGTGACAGGCCACTCTACGGGCCCCACCAAAAAGATGGCAGTTCCCTATGTAACCCCTCCGATCCTACTCACCCCACTCCGAGCGGGACTCGATCCCGCGTCCCTGGCATGGTAGGCGGGTATGTTAACATGGATGCTAAAGAACACAGTCTATAGCATCAGTCGCTAGTGCACCTCTAGTGATCAGGGGCCTCATTTATAAAACGTGCGTACGCTCAGATTTGATCTTAGAGTGTGCGTACGCTGAAATCCACGCCAACGCTCATATTTATGAAAACGTTCTTTGACGTGGAAAAGTGCTTAGAGCCACGTCAGGGTCTGAGCCATAGGTCTGAGCAGACGTACACACTTTTCCTGGTCAGATTACTGCAGGTTTTTGGAAATCTAAGCTATTCGATCATTGGTGATCTTTTATATGTAAATGAAATTAATTAGGTGTTGTTTAAAACGTGGACAACTGAAACCATTCGGCTGCGCGCAAGTTCAAGTTCATTTGCGATTTATAGATTTCACATCTGAAAGAGAGGCGTACACTCGTTTTCTGTGTGTACATTCATTCTATGAATCACACGTACGCACATCGGAGAAATGATCGTAAGATCAAATTTAGGACGGTTTCTGCACAATGTTTTATAAATGAGGCCCCAGGGGAGTGAGGTTTACCTGCACAGCTCCCACTAGCTGGCCTCTGTTACACACACACCCCTAAACGTCACTCCCATCCGGGTCACGGTACCAATGCAACCCCTCCGGTCCTACTCTCTTTTTTGAGAATTTGCTCATTGGCAAAACGTTGGCCCCTTAGTGTAGGCCCCTCACTTAGCCCCCAGGAATCAATCACTGGGCCCACACAGTTCACTAGTGTGGGCTGCTCCCAAAGCTCTGGGCCTTGCCTGGGCACGCCAGGGGCATATTTGCTGGGTTGTTGTTGCCGTCTAAGTGCTGGTCTTCAACTTGGTCTGGTAGTCTTCTCTGTTGAGTGTTAGCACTGGAGAGAGACTGTTGTAAGACATGTTTTACAATGGCACTTGTTGTGAAGGTTGTATCTTATACCATTAAATCCGCTTGTGCTGTGCACTCTCCACAGTAATATGGTTTATAAGGTGTGTTTGACTTCACCAGTGAGTGCCTTTAAAAATCTTGAGACAGTGCCGACACCACGTCACTGCGATGTATGCCATCAAAGTACCGCAAGAGCAAATTGAGAGCAGCCATCTGGTGCAGTCAGTGCAGCTTCTTCAGAGCAGCAGCATGGGGTCAGATGATGACAAGGTGTTTTACAACTGGCCGAATTCACCGATGACGACGATCATGTGTGTTTCCTGTGTTATTCTGGCACCTTCGGTTTTGCCAATGCTAACAAATCTGATTTTATATAACAGTTTTCATGTAATCTTAATGTTATATTGTGTCATGTTTATCAAAATAATTCTAAAAAAATTTAGACCACACTTTATTGGTATTCAATTTACACTGCTCTTTTCCAGACATCAGCAAATTATGATAAGCTAATAAAGTCAGTAAAAAAGAAACATCCCTTAAAACTATGTTTTTCATGGTTGATCAATGAAACAAACAATTATTGCACATGCACCTGTGGAACAGTCAGTAATACACTACAGTTTACAGGCAGTAGACTATTAACATAATCTTTACAATAACTTAGCACATTAAAGAGACCTTTCTACTGACTCTGAAGAACACCAGAAGAAAGATGCCCAGGGTCCCTGATCACCTACAGCTGTGAACATGCCGATGTGTCCAGAGCAATAAACTGCAATGTCCGTAATGTAAGACGCCTACATCTCTACAGAGAGACAGGAAGGACAGCCGATCGTCATTGCAGTGCCAACCCACATGTAACCATCGTGTCCCCTCAGACATGTTCGAGAAATTGCAAGTGCCTTGGTGAAAGAGTGGAGTAACACCTCACAGCAAGAACTGGCAAATCTGGTGCAATCCATGAAGATGAGATGCAGAACTTAAAGCAAGTGGTGGCCACACCAGATACTGAGTGCTATATTGACCCTTTTGATCAGGGACCCGTTCCATTTGTGTTCGGCAAATGTATCCAGTTTATGTCTCAGTTGTTTAATCTTTTTGTGTTCATACAAATATTTACCCATTTTAAGAAATTTGCTTTCAGCAGTCAAAAGTGGGAAGACATTTCTTTCTGTTTTTTTTTTCTTTTTTGCCAAGTATAAAATCATCTTACAGCATCGTCAGCAGCTATAAATGTGATAATTTTTTATGGGTTATTCATGACTTATCTGGCTGGTTATTAAACAATTTCTCAGTAATAAGGCACCTAATTTTAAAATGATTCTGGTCAAAGATTATTCAGAAAGCTGTCGTTAAGGGTTAGTTCACCCAAAAATGAAAATTCTGTCATTTATTACTCACCCTCATGTCGTTCCACACCCGTAAGACCTTCGTTCAGAACACAAATTAAGATATTTTTGATGAAATCCAATGGCTCAGGGAGGCCTTCATAGGGAGCAATGACATTTCCTCTCTCAAGATCCATAAAGGTACTAAAACATATTTAAATCAGTTCATGTGAGTACAGTGGTTCAATATTAATATTATAAAGCGTCAAGAATATTTTTGGTGCACCAAAAAAAAACAAAAAAAACCCAACTTATTTAGTGATAGCCAATTTTCTTCGGAGCATAATGAATCAGCGTATCGAATCATGATTCGGATCGCATGTCAAACCGCCAAACTGCTGAAAAAACTGATTTAGATGTGTTTTTAGTAGCCTACCTTTATGGATCTTGAGAGAGGAAATGTCATTGTTGTTGTCAAATCTTGTTTGTCTGTAGATCTGGAACGGGATTGATGATGGCCTTAAGGTGTTGCGCTCTATCTCCAACTTTAAAAGACAACTAAAAAAATATTATTTATCAACCTATATTTAATATATAACTGTCTTTTCATGGTCTACTGGGATGTATGTGTATGATTGTATGTGTATGTATTTTTATGTTAGTATTGGTGCGCTCTTGCGTGCTTTCAGTTCATTTAGTACCATCGTCTGGTTACAGGTGGAAACTGTGTACCTTGTCTGTTCCATTTCTATTTGTTTTCTCTTTTTTTCATAAACTATGAGCCCCCACCTATAAGCTTTTTTAGCTTCTTTGGGGGACTCATTTCACTATACCAAATTCGTATTTCTGTACCCCCGCTGTATTATTGAATTTGCTGGTAGTGGTATTTGTGAATAAACTCTAAACTTGGGGAAAAAAACTTGAAACTAGTATAATGGAGGGTTGGCGTATGTCTCCATCTACTGGACAACTGTGTATTTGCACAGGTTGAAATAAACGGAACTGATAGTGTGGATACACTGATGGGCAGAACGTTAAACGCTGCTGCTGTTGTTTTAAATGCAGAACATTTAAAATGATTGATGTGAAATGAGCACATTAAGAGGTACGAATGTCTTCACATGCATGTGCTCATCATTTGCATCTACAGAAAGCTCTTTCTGTCAAAATAGTGCATTTTGATGAGTTGATTTTACGTTTTTGTAATCTTTGACATGCCATCATACAAATAATGTTTCACTGTGCCACCTCAAGCTACATAAAAACATTTTAGTGTTTGACCATATAGTGCAAATTTAAAGAGAATCCCTTACTGACAAACAAAACATGAGATAGAGAGGTAAAAAGAGAAGACATTTGCTTGAAATGGAACAATTCACTCCATTTTGACAACATTTTTACTTTTAACATTTTATTTTTACTTACAAATGAAGAAAAACTGATGGGTTAGGATAACAGTCTTGACACACAACTTAGGAGCACATATATAAAAACTCTATATAAATTTAAAGTTGGCATGAAATGGAAATTCATCTTTTTAAATGCATGTTTTTGATCTTATTGTGAAGAATTCATCCATGCATATTTATTTATTTTTTCTCTTTTTGATCTCGTAATGTTTAATCTAAATATAATAATGATTTCTCCAGTCATTTAGTCCACTTAAACTCTGCCCCTTTCTTACAAGCAACTGTAAACCCACATTCAGATCTGCCTCCGTCCAGTCAACAACCGATGGGCAAAAAACGAGGCTGCATCCGAAATCACATACTTCCCTACTATATAGTAGGCAAAAAACAGTATGTGACAAGAGTACTAGCTCTGAATTCACAGTACTCATAAAAGAGGATGGCCTACTACTCCTGGTGCGATTCTGAAGTGTGCACACAGTCGACACTTTACTATCCCATGAGATAAGAGAGAGGATTTGTGAATGGCAGTGAAGTGATGCAGCTAACGCTGGTAGGTCACATGATAATGACTACATGGCGAATGTAGTGCGTCTGGTTTACATTCATACTACACACATATAAAACATACTTTTTTAGCAGTCGCAAAGTATGCACTTATTCAAAATAAGAACCTACTCGAGAGTATGCGATTTCGGACGCAGCCCAAGTCCCCATTTTATTATATTTTATTTTTTTGAAATCTAGCCATTTTGTAGAATGACCCAAAATGATTCTAACCTCTTGAATCTCTGTGGACGCTGCTCTTTAAAGCAGAAGACAGTGTTGTGGGGAGAAATCGAGCCATGCACTGAACATAACACATCTGGCAACTGCAATGAACCTGCTCCTCAAGAGAGAAGTCCTCCTAAAACAAATGTCAAGGAGGCCCAAATCACTACAAGCTCCTCTCCAAATCTACAGGTGAGATGTCGCCTGTGTTCAGCACACAAACTATACATGCAATATATGATTCTAACTATGTGGCTCTTGCTTGTTTTTCCAAGGATGAGCCATCCAGCTGTCTCAGCGCAATGATCGAGGCTGTAGCAGCCAGTGGGAGTCCAGTGAAAAGCCAGCAGCTGGGGGAGCCAGACTTAACTCTGGAGGAGAAGAAGAAGGTTTTAATGGATCAGTACAAATCCAAGCCCTTAGTTTTTCTAGAGCGCTATCAGGCCCATCTGAAGCCAGAGCACATGGACGCTTTCTCACACCTGAGCAGTGACTGCAGGGCACAGTATTACTGCAAGGAGATTCAGAGACGGGCATCTGGCACAGCAGACAGGAAACGGATCCGTAACCATCGATACGCAGCTCTCCGCGCTCTTCAGAAGGGTAAGCACAGGTTGTCTGAAGTGTGTTCCTGAAGGTTGCACAGGGATCATTTCGGCCAAATTCTAATGCAGCACCACCTGAATCCCATAATGCATTGATTTGCTGCTCAAGAAACATTTATTATTATTATTATGAACAGTTTAATTTTGTGTGAAAATCATACATTTTCTTCAGAATTGTTTGAGTAGAACATTCAATAGCATTTATTTAATATAGAAATGTATTATGTCTTCACTGTCACTTTATCAATTTAATGCATCAAATAAAAAGTAAATGAAAGTAGTAATATCTTTAAAAGCAAAGTTTCGTTTTAAAATGGCAAGAACAAAATCCCCTCTAGCACTTTGCGAACTTGCTGAAGAAATGCGTATGACAAGAATAGCATGCTTTGTTACTTTGTCTTCCTCAAAACCGTTCTCTCGGCAGAGGGCCAGTACTTCAGCGAGGAGCAGATGCGTGTGCGAGATCCACTGCTGTACGAGAGTTACATCGGACAGTATCTCAGTGAAGAGGAGATCCTGCAGCGCTCAGAGGAAGCCATGAAGAACGGCCCAGGGGGACTCGCTGACCTGCTTATCAACTCCTACCAGGAGAAACTCATCCAGAACCGCCTGGAGGAGGAGCAGGAGAGAGAGCAGTGTGCAGTGGAGGAGTCTGACGAGGAAGGTACGAGGTCTCAAATGCAGAGTCATAACTCCGATTCCATTTAAACGCTTTGATGGATGAATGTGTGCGTGTTTTAGAGTGTGAGGAACCCAGACAGGCGGAGTGGGAGCCCACTGCAGAAGAGAAAGCTATGCTGAGGGAGGAGTTCTTGAGTCAAATGCATCAGCGCTTCTTGGATGGCAAAGATGACTTCAACTACAGGTCGAGTCATAGTACTTACTCATTCTCCAGTTTTACTATCAAATAGGTCTAATTTAATATCAAACTCTGAGAATAAAATGAATAAATATTGCTTTGGCACAGTTTCTTTCTCTTCAAATTAGTAAAGTGCAAACTGTAGAGTGTCAATTGCTCATATTACAGCTCTTATATCTTAAAGGATTAGTTCACTTCAGAATTTACTTAATTTACTTTAATTACTTTGCAGGATTATTCTCCATATAGTGGAGTTCAACAGGGATCAACGGGTTCAAAGGGCTCTACACGATCCCAGACGAGGAACAAGGGTCTTATTTAAGGAAATGATTGGTCATTTTCTAAAAAAATAAATAAAAATGATATACTTTTTAACCACAAATGCTCATCTTGCAATAGTGTCCACTTCATGCATGACGTAATGACATTGGAAAGGTCACGCGTGATGTAGAGGAAGTACTGATCCAGTGTCTACAAATCTTGCAAAGACTAAGTCAAACGGCCTTTACAAAAAAAAAAAAAAAAAGAAAAAAAAAGAAAAGTAAAACAACAATGTCGGATGATTTTGAAGTTGAAGTTGGAGGAGAAAATGAGATGGAGTTTTTGGTACTTGCACCTGTGTCAATGCGTGACCTTTCCAACGTGATTACGTAATGCGTGAAGTCGTGGATATTAGTGTAAGATGAGCATTTGTGGTTAAAAGTATATAATTGATTTAATTTTTTTTTAAAGAAAATGGCCGATTGTTTCGCTAGATAAGACCCTTATTCATTTTCTGGGATTGTGTAGAGCCTTTTGAAGCTGCACTGAAACTGAATTTTGGACCTTCAACCCACTGAAGTCCTATGGAGAAAAATCCTGGAATGTTTTACTCAAAAACATTAGTTTCTTTTCAGATGAAGAGAGAAAGACATGAACATCTCGGATGACATGGGGGTGAGTAAATTATCAGGAAAGAAGTGAACTAATGCTTTAAATAACATTCTTTTCATTGCAGTGAAGTGGATGAGAATCCAGATTACGATAACCTTGGTTTGAGAACCTAATGTAGCTGAGGCCTATTTCACAAAATGGAGGCCGAGAAAAATGGTTAAAAATGGTTTTAATAAAAAATAAAATAAAAACCTTGTTCACTGTGTATGTGTGTGTTTGGACACTTCAGTCTCAAACATTATTTCAGGGAAAATTGTTATTAGGGCCAGGTGTTATATGTCCTTACGAAAGCGAGAGGAACCACATCAGCTTGAGGTAAATACATACAGGATTTAATAATAAATGCTATGTTTTCTGATAACCAGATTGTTTCTAATGTATTACTTATCTCAGTGTCCTTATCAAAAGCAGCTATATAGTTTAGTAATAACAGCACCACCTGCAGTTACGATTAACATAACATAGCTTTTATATTATAGAAATGGCCATTTTAACCCTTGTGCATTGTTTTGGGCATTTAAAATTTAAATTAAAAGCTTATACTTACTACAGATGTACACACAAAATAAGTAAATAAACAGGAATAATGTCATTGTTAGTGTGAAATCTTATGGCTCGTTATTTTATTCATGTTATAAGTTTTTTTTTTCCCAGTAGATGGCAGCAAACTTTCACTAGACTGGTTCAATTTTCAATTTCAATGAAATTGAGAAATGCAAATCTTTAAGTCGAATTCGCTGTAATGTTGCTATTTTAATAACATGAAAATGAAGAAACAAAGGCAAATAAAAATACCATAATTGTAGACAAAAAAATAAAGGATTGATATTACATGTTAAATTATATAAAATTTAGTTACAAAATCACATTATACCAGTTAAACAGTGAAATGAACAGCACACAAGGGTTAAATAAAGATGTGCAATAATTAAAAGTCTTTCTATCACGTTCTTCAGATCACACTTGAAACCATCACCCCACCTGAACTGACAGCATATACATGCTCATGTGCTGCTGGGAGAAATTTGTGCAACCATCTGGTTGCATTAATGTATCAGACAGCACATTTTAGTACGCTAGGCACCAAGAATGTTCCGGCTGCCCTTGCATGCACAAGCAAGCAGCAGTCCTGGCATAGGCCCTGCACCCAGGTAAAAAAAAAAAAAAAAGAAAACCCCTCATCCTTCAAACAGATTTAATTTAACAACAGCAGTAATAAATAAAAATAAATGTAAAGTGGCTAATGTGCAAATAAAGTTACAATCTTCCAGTAAAAATATATAAATGTTTTGTCAGGGCATAACTCCTGAACCGGTGGACAAAGCATATGGAGGTAATCTCCATATACTAATAACACACACCTTCAATTTAGGTAACGCTTAACACACTGAGTGTTGAACCTTGAACACATTAACCTTTTTTTTTTTTTTTTTTTTAGGACCTTTGCCTGATGATGATGTCCTTGCTGGAGCAGCATCCCTCATTTCTCTTAAACCACAGCCGCTAATAGCTAAGATTGTCGATGGGATGTCTGCTGTAACAATGGTGTCATCAAAGTTCGGAGAGGTCCCCAAAGGTTCACTGCTTTCCTACCAGTGTCCTGCTGTGCTGCCAAAGGATGTGGTTAAGCATCCAAATGCTCCACAATTCCCTCCCATTACCTGTCCCACAATACACACTCCCACAGTACAATTTTGTCCCTGGCAGCTGGGCTGAACTCCTGCATATGCAGAGTCTGGAGGTGACACCCGAGATGTTAGGGATCATTGAGGAGGGAACACGGGATCAGTCCAAAAGCCCCCTCTGGGTTAGCATGCGCCGTCTACGGCTTACAGCAAGTAAGTTTTATGAAGCAGCTCATGTAAGATCTGAAACCACTGCGAAGACGCTTGCTGGACGGATCATTAAAGGTGCCCCCCAGACCAAGGCAATGCGTAGAGGAGTGGAAATCGAGCCAGAGGTTCTTCACCGCTATGCTGCCACCTTCGATGTCAATGTCCTCCCATGCGGTCTCGTCATCCACCCCCATGCTCCACATCTTGGTGCCAGTCCAGATGGCAAAGTGGTGGACCCAAATGAAGAACCTCGCCATGGCCTGGTAGAGGGTAAATGCCCTGATGTGGAAGACATTGGAGAGGCATCACATATTGAGTTTGTTGGGGGCCAACCAAAGCTAAAGAAAAAACACACTTACCACTGGCAAGTTCAGGGTCAGCTGATGGTCACTGGCTTAGCTTGGTGTGATCTGGTGACAGATACTAGGGGTGACTTTACTGTAGAGAGAGTGTGGAGAGATGATGTGCTGATCCAAGAAATCAAGGCTAAAGCTGATGAATTCTACTTTGGCACATACATTCATGTTTTGCTAGGGAGAAAATAGGCAAGAAAAGGTGACAAACCAATGATGTTATTATTCGCTGTTATATAGTTATGTTCGGAAGAAAAAACAGCTGATTAGTCACGGTTCATTTAATTGTTTATGGTAGTAGACTTTAAGATTTAAATATAATTTGTTATTATTCAATTTAGATTAAGATTTATGATATGTGTTATTCAGATCTTTATTTTTGAACATTAAAAATATATTGTTGCAACATACATTTCCCAAACTGGAAAGATGAGAAGTCAGTCAATGTCAATGTGTTCAAAATCTGAAAGAGGATGTTGCAGGTCAAAACAGAGTTAGTTTACATGTTAAAATTGAAAAATAATATTGATATAAAAAAAAAGAGAAAAAGGTAAAATGTCATACATATAATAACTTTAAACCCTGTCTGAAAAGGGTAACAAAAACAAACTTACCAGAAGATAGACCACAGTGTCACAAAGTAGGCTAGCTCAGGACAAGCTCTTCTCTGGTTCTGTTAAAGGAAATTAAGAGATAATGTGTCTGTCATAAAATGTGTGTAGGTGATGTATTAATGCCAAGTTCTACATGACCACAATTAATAAGAATATTGACCAAAATACAAAATAAAGAGAAGATGAAAATTAGAGAAATTACTTACCTAGCAAGGGATGAGGTTGACTGAAGATTTTTACGGTATATTTTACACACACTGTTGATAAAAAGAACAATGTTACTGGCTATAGATGAGGAGGAAGTGGCCGATGTTACTGGCTGGAGATGAGGAAGTGGCCGATGTTACTGGCTATAGATGAGGAGGAAGTGGCCGATGTTATTGGCTATAGATGAGGAGGAAGTGGCCGATGTTACTGGCTGGAGATGAGGAAGTGGCCGATGTTACTGGCTATAGATGAGGAGGAAGTGGCCGATGTTATTGGCTATAGATGAGGAGGAAGTGGCCGATGTTACTGGCTGGAGATGAGGAAGTGGCCGATGTTACTGGCTATAGATGAGGAGGAAGTGGCCGATGTTATTGGCTATAGATGAGGAGGAAGTGGCCGATGTTACTGGCTGGAGATGAGGAAGTGGCCGATGTTACTGGCTATAGATGAGGAGGAAGTGGCCGATGTTATTGGCTGGAGATGAGGAAGTGGCCGATGTTACTGGCTATAGATGAGGAGGAAGTGGCCGATGTTACTGGCTGGAGATGAGGAAGTGGCCGATGTTATTGGCTATAGATGAGGAGGAAGTGGCCGATGTTACTGGCTGGAGATGAGGAAGTGGCCGATGTTATTGGCTATAGATGAGGAGGAAGTGGCCGATGTTATTGGCTGGAGATGAGGAAGTGGCCGATGTTACTGGCTATAGATGAGGAGGAAGTGGCCGATGTTATTGGCTGGAGATGAGGAAGTGGCCGATGTTACTGGCTATAGATGAGGAGGAAGTGGCCGATGTTACTGGCTGGAGATGAGGAAGTGGCCGATGTTATTGGCTATAGATGAGGAGGAAGTGGCCGATGTTACTGGCTGGAGATGAGGAAGTGGCCGATGTTATTGGCTATAGATGAGGAGGAAGTGGCCGATGTTATTGGCTGGAGATGAGGAAGTGGCCGATGTTACTGGCTATAGATGAGGAGGAAGTGGCCGATGTTACTGGCTGGAGATGAGGAAGTGGCCGATGTTACTGGCTATAGATGAGGAGGAAGTGGCCGATGTTACTGGCTGGAGATGAGGAAGTGGCCGATGTTATTGGCTATAGATGAGGAGGAAGTGGCCGATGTTACTGGCTGGAGATGAGGAAGTGGCCGATGTTACTGGCTGGAGATGAGGAGGAAGTGGCCAATGTTACTGGCTGGAGATGAGGAGGAAGTGGCCGATGTTACTGGCAGGTGAGCATGAGGAGGTGTGCCGATGTTACTGGCTGAAGATGAGGCGGTGGCCGATGTTACTGGCAGGTAAGTAGGTGAGAATGATGGCACTGGGTGACAAGGATAAGAGGATGTTACTAGCTGGTGTTATGATGATGTCACAAAGCAATGTGAAGAGGAGACACATGGCACCAGATTTGGCTGCAATGAATGAAATATAGCAGGCTGACAGCATGTTCACTCTATCCAGTATTTCATCTCACCTTCAAGATCTAAAGGACCCTGGTAATTTGCCATCATGCAACAGCAGGACCACATCTGATTGACAGTGCCTGCTAAAGTGAGAGGAACCGGAGAATCCCAAATGTGGTACTCTTTTACTCGTCTAATTGCACGTTCAACAAGGATGCGGCGTCTGGCAATGGCCTGGGTTCTCTCAGTTTCCTCTCTGCTAAACTGGTCACTGTGCTTGAAAGGGGGGATGATTAATTTTGCTTTAACATCCTCCAAAAACTTTCCAATGAGGAAGCCCTTATCTGCCATAACCTCGTCACCTGGCTCCAGTAAGTTCAAAATCCCTGACTGCCTTGTCAACTCCTTGTCAGAGATAGAGCCAGTGAATAACTTGGATGCAAATGTGATTGCACCACAGGGTGCCACTCCAATTAAAGCTCTGAAGGTGGTATAGCTCTTGTAGGTTGAGAATGTTTCAGAGTGGAGGGTAATTGCCTCTGGGCTCTCACATCTGAACTCTGTGCAGTCAGTAACGACCCTTACGTTTGGGCAGTACTGCTGAAATTTCACAGGCATTGTTCGCCTCACCTGCTTCCGAGTCATCCAGATTTGAACTGATCCCAACACAAGGTACAGGTAGTTTGACCATGTGATGTTAATGCGACTCACTGTAGAAGGGCTCACTTGAAAAATCTCGGCCAAAACTCTCTCTCTAAGGCCAACAGCGACTCGCAAGCAAAACATGAAAAACTCATCAATGAGCTGCATCTTGCGCTGGGGGCTTGGCTTCACAACCTCTTTCTCTACCGTTGAAAGTCCAATCCGCTTGGCTTTGGACCAGTACACAATCCTGGATGCAGAGGGCTCAATTGATCTCCAGAAAACAAAAAAAGATGTTGTTGTTTGAGAACCTTGTGAAGTATCTGAAGTCTTCATCAGAAACACACCATCGCTCCAGCAAAGCTCGTGAGATGGTAAGGCTTGACACCAGTTCTTCCAGTTCCTTTATTTTTTCTAGTGCCTCATCAAGAGCACCTCATTAAAGAGAAACAAAATAAAACTTTTAAAAATATTTTTTAAAACAGGACACTTTATAATTAGAGGAAACTTTCTAATGAAAAAAAAAGGGGGCAATTACTATTACAGATTTATGCAGTTATATAATTGTTAAAACATCACTATAATTTCTTTATTCACCCCAATATTCTCACATGCCATAATTAAAAATCTGAATTTGCTGTATTTTATGGAATTTGATTATTTTATTGTCTCCATTGCTGTACATTTATTAATAACTAATGGTCTTTGCTGATTTCTGTCCCTCTCATGTATGTGAGTGTTCCTTGTGTGACACTGCACATTTTGCATGTTTCCTTAATCAAATACACGATTCAGGTCGGTGTATCAGACAAAGAAATCATGCTAACGTTACATGTGCAGTGCTGGAGGGCTCCAGCAAAGTGGTTGAGAACCAATGAGCCAAGCCACAGAGAGCAGTATAACGATTAAAAATGAGAAAATAAAAATAATTATTAGTATTAGAAAAGAGTACAAATTACCAGTCATAAATCTACAGCAGACTGTAATAATTTAATACCACATTCACCTCACTAGCATGCTCAACACTGTTAGCATAACTACGATCGTAATTGTATATATATTATAAAATTGTATACTTTCTATTTAATTAATAATTATCTACTATTGTATTGTAGTTATTTAGCTAACAACATGCTACACTCACCCGGGGGAGCGCGGCTGTCATAATCGTGCACCAGTAGCGCCGTATCAACAGTCTCCATTTCAACATCTAACGTTACTTCCTCCATTTCACCACGGACACCTCTTTTTGCCGCCCGTGTCTGGCGTGGAAGGCACAGCAAGGACTCTGGATGGACTCGGGCGTCATCCTCTGTGAAGTGCATAGCACACACAAAAGTGCTGCCCTTCCTCACTGTAAATGACGTCCCCTCATCTCTTCGTACAGCCAAAATCCAGCGCTTTTTCACATTTTCATCGCTCGGAAAGCCGTGAAACGACAAGTAGGGTTGTTTCTTCTTTGAGTTGTAACACAAAGGCACGCTACAAGACTGACTACTTTTAGTCTCCGCCATTTTTCTGGAAGCGCTTTCACTGATCGTAGCGGGCGTCGGCGCGACCGGAAGAAACTACTTCCGTTCTCGGCCGCCATTTTGTGAAATAGGCCTCGGCTGCATTTTCTAAATTCTGGGTGGCAGTTGAGAGATTAGAGTTACCATGACAACTGCGGCGCATCCTCAGACAACACAGAGGACCGCTTGAATCTATCATTTACAGATGAGATAAGGTTAGTTAAATTCATCAAATGTCATATCAAACTCTCCGTTAGTGTATCTCTTCAGTCATTTAGGTGAAATTACATCATTTAGATGCTAAACTGAGTTCAACCAGTTGTGTGAAAGAATATTTCTTTCTTTCTAGAAAAACAACAAAATAACTAATGTTATGTGTGATGTGATGTAAATAGAGGCTGTTACTTGATTTGTCACCAACATCAAATTTTCGGCGATGTCAGTTCAATAAATGGAGCTGAAAATCAGTTTGAGGCCATCCGTTAGCTACACTTGTCAAATTTTTGTATTTGTATTTTGTAATTTTTGTCATCATTTTTAGAGCCTATCTGACGGTGTTTACACGTGAGTGGCAAGGAAAACACGCATTTTGTGAGAATCAGAGGATTGCTCCTAAATATAGGTGAGTAACGTATTTCTGAACATGTTGAACAGTCATCCGAAATCATTTCTTTACGCATATAAGTTATTACAATTATTCTTTTCAGTAATTTTAGTCAGATCATTCAGTGAATAACCTTGAATACTTATGAATTTTAATTGGCCAAGACGAGTTAATTTACACTGAAGCATGTTTTCAGCATCTCTAAAGACATTTTCCGTCTTAATAAGAGAGATAAAAGAGTATCAGGTGTGAAGTAATGCGGGTAAAACCAAACGTTTGGCGTGTCACATCAAGGGAGAATCCCGACCAACATAGATGCGCCAAACCCTTTCGCAGTTTTTTCTTTGGATAATGGCTTTTCTTGCTTCACACCTGAGACAGTCTGACATGGTTTGGAATAAATCACTGAAGATTTGGTCGTTTAAAGAAAATCGAAGGACTTTAGGGGCCGTTCAGACAGAACGCATTTTTCTATTCCAATGCGCTACTTTCCCATTGTTTTTCTATGTAAACACGCGCTTGACGGACGTGCATGACCGTTACGCTCGCGTCTCGCACATGAGCGCCGCGTTTTTAAGACGCCGTGTCAAGTTAAAAGAATTTCAACTTTTACACGCAGCGCCGCTCATCAATGTCAGTTCCAAAACAGTGGACCAATCAGAAGAACTCGGAGGCGGGGCAAGCGTTGCGAGCTTCTGTTTACAGCAGCAAGTTGGCATGACAACTGTTTTATTTGACTGCAACATGGCAGAGGAAGCGCTCATTATTATCTTATTTTCTTTTTTTTTCCATGTCAAAACTGGTATCTATCAATTCTGCTATTTGCCTATTTCTGTTATTGCCGTTATTGTCGTTATTGAATCACGTCTCAAAAGCGCATCTCGAGAAATAGGCATGGCAAGCCAATTTAACATTAATTCCTCTTCACTATTATATTTTATTTTATTAGTAACGTTACTTAATATAAATTGTTACTTTTAGTTACTAGTAGTTTTTTATATCACTGTTTCACTTAGATACTACTTATTACAATAGTTACTACTATTAATTTAATTATTCACTACATATATTGTGTTCTACTAGTAACATTTTAAATTGAACTGTAACCATGTGACTAGTCAATACATAAGACAAGTAAAAAATAACTAGTAGCTGAGATATAAGAATTGTTATAACATTACTAGTAACATTAATGTTACAAGTGTTCGTGTTTCCTATACATTAACCTGCCACATTCTAGTTTGTCCTGCCACTGTCTCAGTGTTAAACGGAAATTAGGCCTGTTGTGATATTTAATTAACCGACTGATAATTGTGCTCTTTTATACGGCAAAAGTGTGAGTCATAGAGCAATAATAAACTGTTAGATGCAGATATACACTCTTTGTTCCATGAACCAGTTCACCCAAAAATGAAAATTCTGTCATCATTTTCTCACCCTCAATTTGTTCCTAATCTGTATAAATTTCTTTGTTCTGTTGAACACAAAGGGAGATATTTTGAAGAAAGTTTGTATCCAGGCCACTTTGGGACACCATTGACTTCCATAGTAGGAAAAAAACTACTATGGAAGTCAATGGTGCCCCAGAACTGTTCAGTTTCTCACATTCTTCAAAATATCTTCCTTTGTGTTCAACAGAACAAAGAAATTTATACAGGTTAGGAACAACATGAGGTTTAGTAATTGATGACAGAATTTTCATTTTTGGGTGAACTATCCCTTTAAGCACATCATTCTTCACCCGGGATGCGCATAAGCGGTTTGTGCTGCTGTATTAAAGCGTTTCATATTATCATGGTTTTGCACACTGAAAGATTATTAATAGCTTGTTTTGTTCTGTAGTATCTATCATATCTTGTTGCCCCATTAAAAAGCTGCACAATACATTTAAAATAAACGTCTTTTAATCTTCCATTATTATAAATTCATATAATTCTTTAGATTCATAATATAAATCTAATATAAATAGTTTTTTCCATTTCATGAGAAGAATACAAATAGAAGAGAATACAAATAGTAATTTTAAACTTATTAACATGTTTAGATGCTTTATTAACATGTTTAGATTTTATAAAATTACTGTGCAAAGTTTTTTTTCAAGAATTAGGCTAGCATACTTTTTGCTGCTGAATTATATATTCACCTAGTTTTTATTTATTTATTTATTGGTCAGCTTAAGATTATATATTTCTTTTCATTTGTTGTTTTTCTTTACAATGAAGTAATGTGTTTAGTGCATATTGGGTTGTGTTTAACAAATCAAAGAGTGACCATTAGTTCCACAAATACAGATGTATAGATACAGGTCCCCACTAATTATTGGTTGGTTGTGGGTCTCTGTCGGTAGAAATCATGTTCCGGGGGAGGAGAAATGGGCACGCAGGCGCACCGCGATGCGACCGCAAAGGGCACTTTCAGTTTCGTGATCAAAGGGGCAGGGGCTCAAGACATCCCCCCCCCCGTCCCCCCGTATATATATATATATATATTAGAGGTGGGCATAGATTAATTTTTTTAATCTAGATTAATCTAGATTAATTTTGGAATTAATCTAGATTAATCTAGATTAAAATGGCTCATTTGAATTCTGCCGAAGACATTCAGAATATGTGAGATACCCAAATTGTCCCTGCGTCCCAATGTCCGTACTATCCATCCTAAATAGTATGTGAGATTAAAATAAGTGTGTCCCAAAGCGTAGTATGTTGAAAAGAGTATGCCAAAAGTCCCCGGATGGTCTACTATTTCCGGTAGATTTTCGAAGTGTGGATCCGTGCACACTATAGAAGGCTAATATTGCCCACAACCCATTGCGCTTTGGATGAGGATTCAGTTAAAAACTACAAACACGAGTAAAAAGTGTTAAAAACTACAAAACATGACGAATATGCAAGATAGAGGCTGAGAGGCTGTTTGAGTGACTAATAATAAGTTTAAACTGATAGAAAATATTTATTTAATGTTATATGTGTTATTTTTCATCTGCAAATACCAATGTGGACTTTTATAAAGATCTGATTGGCCATTAACTTTTAAATGCATCATTATGCATTAATATGAGGAGATTTCTCCACATGAAAGACTCGCGACTGCAGATCAACGTGCTGCATTTCTCTCTGATACGGTAGGAAATTAACTAATGAAATGTGGAGGATGTAAGATGATTGACAGGCCAGTTTACGGTGACAGGATGCGAAAGAGAGAAAAGACGCGATTGTATGACATGTTAGTATGTCCCAAAGCTTGTCTACTCTTTTGCTACACACTCAAAAGTAAGTACTTTTTGTTCACAGAAAGAGTACATACTTTTAGGGCGTAGTATAAGTAGGCGAATTGGGACGCAGCAAATGACTAAAAGTAATCCGCCATTTTGTCCGACAAAGCATATAGGAGTTAGAAGATTAACCTCGGTGGAGTTAAACTTTTGTATATTATATTTTGTATATTGACATCTTTCCGCGTTTGAAACAACATTGATTCTCATGTTCATTCATGTTTATTTGATGCTATAAATGGACTCGTAGTAAGAGATGATCGGTTTACGAGCCTCTTGAGCTGAGGCGCTACAGTAATCTGTCACGACCATGGTCACGACACATTAAAGAGCAACAAAACGGTTTTTATTGTTTGAATTTCTTAAAAAAAAAACTACACAGTTTTAAAGCTGGGACTTTGTTAAATATCATAAGTTACCTGCTTTGTCTTGTCAGTGTCCTCTTTGCTCCGTGATGCATTTATCACTGTGTGACGTGACGGGCGTGACAGCGCCACAGCTTGTCGACCAAAGCAACAGTAAATAAGGGGGGCGGGTCTTTGCGAAGGGTCAATTCGGTTAGGTACATCCACGCTAAAATATCAAGGTGACAGTCGTCATAGCTTGCGTAGTATAGACCCAGCTCCCAACCCCACTTTGAGAATAGATTAACGGCGATATTTTTTTTATCGCCCGATAAGAGTCTCGCGTTAACGCAGCACGTTAACGCCGTTAACGGCCCACCACTAAATATATATATATATATATATATATATATATATATATATATATATATATATATATATAATTGTAATATATAGTAATACTAATCATATTGAATTCTAATGAAAATTCAATACGGTTGTAATTGAAAGGGAAATAGTCACTATTGTATTACCTACTAGTATTAAAAAAGCACTAGTCACTTGGGCTGCACGTTATATCGAAATATTGCAAATGTGCATATCGCAGTGGCTTATGATAACGGAATCATTTTAATACTTCAAAAGATTACGCCAAGTGTAAGTTTCGGGTCACCGCAGAGTGGACTGGATGCATGGCTGTTATTTACTAACGATATTTACTACTAGTTCGTATAAAGGAATATTTGTTAAATTGGCTCGCCATACAGTCATTGTTCGCTTGACATATTTGTTCTTTTAACTGTAGGATTCCATTGTCAGACACTTTATCATGACTGATAGCGAGGAGAGAGAACACTTTCATTACTTGGAGAAAGGAGAGGTAAGAGTTCCCATTTCAGCCCTGTACCGGGCGCCCTGTCCCAGTGAAGAGGTCGGCGATGAGGAGGAAAAGAGCAGCACATGGATCCCGGTCCCTGAGAGCTTTCAGGCACAGGGGTCTGGGGCCCGGGACCCCACTCCAGATTTGGTCTCCGATGAGGAGAAGCAGCCCCCCTACCCGATGCTTGCGCCTGTGGTGTTCTTCTGCATCAAACAGACCACTCGTCCACGTAGCTGGTGTCTCAGGATGGTTTTCAACCCATATCCTTTAACTAATATTTTCATCTGAAACTACTATTTAGCAGTTTAGTATGTGGTTTGTTACACACTTTTGACATGCTTAATGTTATTAGGCGCAATCAAGTGAAGTAGGGCCTACTCATGCGCTCAGGAAGCTGCCTCTCGGACAGCGCATAATCCCGATTTCAGTTCTCTTCCACAGCTTATATGGCCAAATACACACAAAATGATGTCAAAATGTCCATCTTTGTGTGTATTCACATAAACACAGTCAGTTATGTTTTAAATGGAGTAAATGGTTAAGAAAGAATGTGCACAAGTTACAATATTAAGTGATAGCAGCCTAATAAACCTGCTTCCGTCTATGTGCTTGATGTTAATCAAACAACAATAGACAAAGAGTAAGTCACTCACTGCTCTTGACGGAATATCTTTTGTAGCTTTAATAAGAATCAGTGTTTACTTTGAATTATACAGTGAAGACTAAGCAGTGTTTTATTTTTACATTTGATTATTCAATTTCTGTTGTTAAATAAACCTACTGTAGGCCTAACCTGAAAGCCTAAACCCCCTGGTTTACACTGATGTTGAAATGACACTTAGTTTTTAGGTAGCTAATGCTACAGTAAAACACTGCTGTTCACAAGTTGTGGATGCTTTCTTTGAAACATGTATGTTGGTTTTATCATTTTCAGTTTTTAAATATATTTACTACTAGTTGGTATAAAGGAATATTTGTTAAATTGGCTCGCCATACAGTCATTGTTCGCTTGACATATTTGTTCTTTTAACTGTACCAGGCGCCCTGTCCCAGTGAAGAGGTCGGCGATGAGGAGGAAAAGAGCAGCACGTGGATCCCGGTCCATGAGAGCTCTCAGGCACAGGGGTCTGGGGCCCGGGACCCCACTCCAGATTTGGTCTCCGATGAGGAGGAGAAGCCCCCCTACCCGATGCTTGCGCCTGTGGTGTTCTTCTGCATCAAACAGACCACTCGTCCACGTAGCTGGTGTCTCAGGATGGTTTGCAACCCATATCCTTTAACTAATATTTTCATCTGAAACTACTATTTAGCACAGGGGTCTCAAACTCAAATTAGCGGGGGGCCGTTTCTGTGATTGACACCTCATAGGAGGGCCATATTAACATTCAAGCGCAAGAAAGTGCAACATTTCAGAAAATTTACTTTCCTTTGCATTATTTCTCATTTACTTTCATTAGGCCTACTAAAATATTTTTATACCTATACTATAAATATTTTATTTACCATACTAAATGTAAACAGCAGTGTCTCTCTCTACTAATATAATACTATTAATTGCAATAGTCTGGTGCAACTTCTCACATTCAACAAGGTGCATGGAATAAAAAAATGTGTAATTTAGGAACAAAACCAGCAAAACTTGTGGCGTGGAGGGGTCAGAAATAAACAAAAAGTTTAAAAAGCAAGAAGTGATGCACAAAATGCAGCCTGGCACTTTGTAAATATTACTTTATGATATAGATAGAGATAAGATTAAATACAATGCTTACGATTTCTAGTTTTTAATGATGAATTGGACTTGCTGGCCTCATTTATGCACTGGAGTTTCCTCCATTTTGTGGTTTGCTTTTTGTTGCTTAGCCATAAAGCAAATTACTCTTAGGCTGTAATCGTTTTCATATTCCATTTGGAATATTCGGATGGCCGCATTGTGGTCTGAAGTGCATTATGTATTTCATCACTTTTTGACTGACAGCTGTAAAGAGAGCAATTAGACCCGTGATTAGTGTATAAAAACTTAATGGATTTGTTGTCATGCAGATCTGCTTGGATATAGAAAGCACTTTGTGGGATATTTGGAGGATGTGGAAAACATCACTGCAATTTGTATTATTTCCAGTTGTGTTTTGCAGTCTACTTGGTGTTGTGTGCAAATGCATTTTCTGTTTAAATCTTCTTTTTGTGAGTTGTTTACATTTTTCATGGTGGGGCACGTTACTTATAATGCATATAAATGGCAGCTTCACTTGCTGAAATGTCTTTTGGATTATTATAATCACCATTAGGATCTATGCACCAAGCATGCAGTTCTGTGTACAACATTAGAGAAATGGCAATTTGCATCACTGCGACATTTCGCCTATTATTTAGACAAATACACTGAACAACTGAAATTTAAATGGCGAGAGGATCTGCCATTTGCCCCCATCAAAACACTAAGGGAAAATGAAATTTTTTATAACTGCTGTTTATTAATTTAATTACTATTCATAAGTGGGTCATTTATATTCTTCCATCCTTCTGCTCTTCTGTTTCTGTTTTTGGGTCAGTTCGATACGCCAGCATCAGTGTTCAGCAGTGTAAAATGCAGGCTGCAAACGAGCATGCTTGTCAGATGAAAGTATGTATCATCTTTATTTTGATTAGTCATACATGAGCTTTCCCACCCTCAGGCACGTGCTGCGAGGCCATAACACTTATTTACTGAGGTGATGATTAATCTGTATTCTGACATATTGTAGATATCAATGACAGAACTGGAACTGTGTGTATGTGTGTGTGTGTGTGTGTGTGTGTGTGTGTGTGTCGTTGACTGGAATCGCTGCCAACTCTTCTCCAAAAAATGGTTTGGAATATTTTATTAAACATGACTCCTCTTATTTATATTATTATTATTAATGGTCATATTTACCACTCACCTTTGCATGGAGATTATCTTTATTCTCGCTATTTTGTTTTTTCTGGATAGATCAAAAGAACTGGTCTCAAAAGACAAAAAAAAGTATTTGCATTTGCCTCTTCGAGAGTTATTAATGTGTTTAGATATAGATCATGGGCATGTTGCATAAACTGCAATGACTAGTCTTACAAGTTAGCCATCAATTTTTTTCTTTAAGACTATAACTTGAGTTAGACTGTTCATAAAAACATAGATTGGCCTAATTTGATACCGAAAATAAGATCGACTGCCCCTTGACTAGCTGCTAGTGGGTCATATTCGATCTTAAGGCACTGTCTTAAAATAATGGCTGTTTATGCAACTGGCCCCATGTGTGCAGTGCTCATGTTGCCATGCGAGTATCCTGTTGAGATGTACACCTGGACCATAATAACAATGTTCAGTCTGCTGAGAGCAGGCATGTTGTCATGGATAGGGGATAGTTTACTCAAAAATCAAAATTCTGTCAATTCGTTCCTAACCTGTATGACTTTGCTAGTGCAAAATAAATATACCAAAATGTATTTGAAAATACATTTATTTTTTATTATAAGTATTTATAGTATTATATTATAAGTATTATTTATAAGTATACTACAAATGCATTTACATATTTATGTATATATGTATATATAGGTATTTTATATAAATACCCTGCGATTGTATTTTTGGTATACTAAATTTATATACTTGAAGTCTGCTATAATCGGAACAACTAATTTTGCACTTCATGCACTTTAGTTAAAGATATGCTTAAGTATATATGATTGTGCTAAAATGGAACTATTGCAAAAATACTTTAGGTACACTTTAAATATCTTGCATTTAAAGACTGATATTAAACAGTGATCATACTATCCTAACTAATAGTGATATTAAAACACATTTAGGCTTAATATTAAGAAATGTGCAAAAAAGAAGTACTCCAAAAAAAGTTTAATTATTATATTTATGTCAGCAGTCTCAATAGATTTGTACTATACACAATATGAAATAAATGTATTTTAAATACATTTTTTTTTCACTAGGGATTCTTTCTTCTGTGGAACACAAATATTTTTTCGTAGAAAGCTTTGACTATTTTTGTCCATACAACAAAAGTCAGGGGGCTCCAAAACAATATTAATCTCTATTTACTTTCATTGGATGGACAGAAAATAACAGAGAGACATTTTTCAGATGATCTCTGTAACGAGGTCAGTAGATGTGGGAAGAAGGAGGCGGGAACCGGCGAACGTTCAACAAAAGTTTAATTCAAAATAAACAAAGAACAAAACGAAAGTAATGCCGGCAGACCCTCGCGGACGTCTGCCGGCCACACAAACATAATAAAACATAAAATAAAGTCCAGGCCTGGTCCTCTCTCGTCCTCCACGGTTGTCGCTCCTCCTTTTATGCTCCCGGAGCTCCTCCCAGGTGTAGCTCGTTAACTCTCGCGCCACCGGCCTCGCACCTTTCCCTCACGGCTCTCGCCCGCCCTGGTCGCCACAATATCATTTTATGTTCCTTTGAAAACATAAAAAAAACATACATGAGGGTGATCCCAGCTAACAGGAAAAGTTCTCAGTAATCAAGAAGCAAGGTTCTCTCAAAGTTCTGAGCAAAATTTCTCCAAGTAACGTTAACATTAAGAATGTTCTCAGATGTTAGCACAAAAACATTATTTATAGGTCATTTATGGAAAATCTTTTCTAAAACATTTGAGTTGGACAATCGTTGTTGTTTTTTTTTCAATAAAGTTTGAAAATTGACTTTAATTAATTTCTTTAATTACTTTAACATTTGCAGAACCAAAAAAGAGATTTTTTTTTTTCAGAGAACATCCAGAAATAATATATTAATAACTTAATGGGAACATTAGCAAAATGTTCATAGTGCATATTTTTGTTAGCTGGGATTAAATAATGCCAGAAATTTCATTTTTGGGTGAACTATCTCTTGAAGTAAAGATTGAAGAAAGACTGTTTAGCTGGGTTCAATTAGTAAAACTGGTTAATTTAATGAGCTTCCGTGTTCATAAGGAAACAGATATCATCAAGAGAGTGTGTAGTGTTGTGATTTAAATAATCCAAAATTTTACTTGGCATGCCACCATACAAGGTGCCAATTTCCAGAGAAACACTATGGCTATCAGGTTCATTACCTCTATTATCAGGAAAGGTTTTTCTGTAGACTAGCACAACACAAGCTTGTCTTGCTGCAGGTTTGATCTTTTTCTGCTCAGCACAACTTCTCACCATTAAATGGAAGCATGTGTTTATGGTGTGGATCATTTGGTTTGACTGTGAAGCTTGGCACTGTGGGATAGGTCATGGGTTGTGCATCACAGAGAAACAAAGAAAGGCTGTGCTGGCAGACACAGGGTGAGACACAATGAGAGATTGCAGTCTCTCAACATGTTCTTGTTTTTTGAAACCCCACTCAGTGCACAACACAGACAGGAACAAATGCACTTTAGCTTCACGACATAAACCTACAGTACACTCTGATTTAGGATTGTCATGTTGCATCTGTATTAAAGGATGAAATTAGAGTGGACATTTGGAGATCTGATGCTGTTTTGGTTGAAGACAGCAGAGTCTGATGGGAATCAGTGCTTGTATAACCTCTAGTCTTTGAATGTAGCTATAGGAGAGGAAGCTGAATGATTTATTGGTCTAGGGCATATGGAGAAGAGGAGTCAGTCACAGCCAAAGCATGCTGAATAGAGGAGTGTTTGAGGATTAATATCAGTTCAGCTGGATTTCTGCATATCCTTAGGCCTGCAGCTCGTAGAGCGTTTAGAGCAATGGCATGAAACTAACAAGGCCTGTACAAATCTGCTGTCTTCTCATAGTTTTATGACTTCAAATGAACAATAGCGATAAAGGCACATGCGCTTGTGCCTTTAAAGGACAGCCTGTACACATGACTCAAATTTATGAACTGTTTCATATCTGCTGCACAGGCAAGCTTCATGAGTCAGGTCGTGACTGTAAACATTAATGTATGTTTAAACTTTCATACGGATCCTCTGGGGCGGTAAAAGCTCTGGATGGCATTTTTATGACACTATGTGTTTGCGTCTAGATAATGATAATGGGTCTCAGGCTTAACAGTGAAGGAACAACACCTATTTGTGCCAGAGTTACTGAAGGGCAACGGTCTGGATGTGTAGTTTAGACTTGACTTTAAAATGACAAATGATACAGCAGGTGGCAGCCTGTTCCCCGAAAGCATTTTGGACAGGTTTCACATGTTGGGGTTAGGAGGGTCGATATTGTAGACTACTGTTAAAATGCTGCTTGCTGGCTATTCATAGTTCAGTCTTTTCAATAAAGTTAAAAAAACGTATTCATTGTCATTTGCAGTGTTTTAAATAAAATGAAACATGTTGTAATGTCTTACTGGTGACAAAACAGAAGATGTCATTTACTGAAGCTTTTATTCAGGATTACAGTGAATGGCTTAAATCAGTGGTTCCCAACCTTTTCCAACTTGCAGCCCACAGAATCAAACGCGTACGTTTCCGCAGCCCACTGCAAGAATTTCAACTGACCCAACTATTTGTGTCACATAGGTTAGGGAATTTCACATTTGCAGCATGTACGTGTTCGTTAATCAATGAAGCTGACTACACTGCACAATAAATCTCTCTACATTTTGTTTACACTTTGTTTGTTAAAATGAGATGATTCACGAGCTTGTATAACTTATATTATTTTGACTCACTTAAACACCTCTGGTTGGCCATTGCTTTCAAGAAATCAGCAGATATGTCTTTGATTGGCTACATTGCTCAACACTGCAAAAGCATGTTGTAAATAAAAACAGTCGAGAGCCTTTTTTTTTTTTTTGCTAATCCAGCGTTGAATTGACCCTCATTTGTGAAGCCGTCTGGCGTAAATTGACGGCATGGTAACAACACTCTACTATAACAACTCTTCCTCTTCTCTAAAGCAGCCCAACATGGCCTCACCCCCTTTGTTGTTTGTTCTCAGGGGTGGGGTTTATGTAAATTTGGGGGTTTGTGATGTCACTAACCCTGGAAGAAGCTCGTTGTAGTCCCTACCAGCCGTTTGTTGTAGTCCTTAAACCAAAAAAGAAAATATCTCCCTTTGCATTGAACTTTGAGCGTCATAACTTTGCAGATGTTGTTTACGCTCAAACAGCAACATTACACACTAACTAAAGTTAAAAAAGTGAAATCATAATCAACCACCCCTTTAAAGTTTGGATCCAAAGGGTGGCAATGCAAAGACTGTGTTTTTCCACAACTTGCCACTTCAAAATGTCTTGTTATCTTTAGAGGCATCTCTATCATTTTTTTTGCTCTGGTAATCCTGTGTTACTGCATATGCAAATCGGTGGGCGGGGCTAAAGAGGCAATGTAAGTACAAGTAGGCATCGATATTTTTCTGCAGAGGCGGTCTTTCGTTGCACTACGACGTAATAATGTGACAAAATCCAAAAACGAGTCATCTTGATTTCAATACAAGCAGGACATTTTGAGCTCTTTAACTTAAGGGTTATTTTTATAGTACAATGACCGCTTATATGTCAAAAGATCAAGGAAAATTAGATTTCCCTTTAAAAAGCAAGCAAACCATAATTTTTCTCAATAGCACTGCTACTTTTTGTTGTCTGACGGCCCCTGTCTGTATTCGAGTCTCTATAAGTCTCGCTTATGATGCCAGTTTTCACAGGAGCCACTTCTGAAGCATCTGTTCCCAAATACCAGCATGTTGTTGAGCTGGGCTCCTTTCTGACTGAGATGTTTCACTATTGTGTTGATTCAGCTGCCATCTCACACTTTGAATTTAAACCACACACAAATGACGGTGTGTGAAAAGCTGTGGATCAGGTGTTGATGTGAGTTTGAAGAGTGACAATTGGACACAAGGAGGGGAAGGCTTCATAGAAAATGAAGCAGATGTTAAATGCACTTGGCCCTGAACATGCTTTTTGATGTAAATTGAGTTTTGCTGTCACATTTTTATCCTTCTCCCCTTGTTTTTTCTTGGGATTTCAGTGTGGATAATTAATAATGCCTTTTTATGCAAGAGATCCCATAAAAGACTTCTGAATATGCACTCTATTCATTTTCTCCATAGGGATATTAATTAATTCCTTAATAAAGAGTAATCGTAATCGTAAACAAACCAAATAGCTCAGAGATAAATCACATTACAAATGTTGATTTGAAAAATACAAAGGTACGGTGAACTACATATCCCATGAAGCACTGCAAATAAATCAGTTGACTTAAGAACAACCATACAATATAAATAATTTTAAAATATATACAAATTATATATATATATATATATATATATATATATATATATATATATATATATATATATATATATATATATATAAATGTTGAAATGTTGAAATCGGCATGACTTATGGCTTTTACAGAAGCTTATTGTATATTATCATTGAGCTCATGGTAGGGCTGTCTTTAAAGATTTATACTTAATAGTTAAAAATCAATTTCTCTACACTGTTAAAGGTCCCATTCTTCGTGATCCCATGTTTCAAACTTTAGTTAGTGTGTAATGTTGTTGTTAGAGTATAAATAAAATCTGTAAAATTTTAAAGCTCAAAGTTCAATGCCAAGCGAGATATTTTATTTAACAGAAGTCGCCTACATCGAACGGCCAGTTTGGACTACATCCCTCTACTTCCTTCTTTAATGACGTCACTAAAACAGTTTTTTGACTAACCTCCGCCCACAGGAATACACAAGAGTTGCGTTTGTAGAGTGTGTTTGTTACCATGTCGTCGAAACGCTGTTATTTTCATCCAACCACGAAAAACGGGACCTTTAAAAATAAAGGTTCTTTTGGCATTTATGGTTCCATGAAGAGCCTTTAACATCCATGGAAACTTTCAATTGCACAAAAGATTCTTCATGGTGGAAAACGGTTCTTCAGATAATTTAAAAGTTCTTCACACTAAAAAAATGGTTCTTTTTTCTGTTCTTCTGTTTACTGAAAGACCCTGTTTACACCTGGTATTAAGATGGGTTTTGGATGAGGAAGACACATTCTCGTTTACACGTGTTTTAATCTGTCTCTTTTCAACCACTTCTGTCCTGATTTCTTCAAGGGGAGGGTCTATGGGCGGGTAAATGTATGGACTTTTTCAGATCTATGGACAAAATAAGCTTGCGCAATTCACATATGAATGCGCCTGGAGACAACAGAAAAACATACAGAGAGCTTTAGTTTCTGCTCTGATAGCCACAAGACCTCAACGAACGTGATGAGTGCGTGTTAGAAATCAGAAATCAGTGCTTGGTACATTTTTCGTCTTCAAACCAAACTTGGGTCTTCAGCCGACAGTTTAAATCCCATCTGTCTAGCGCGCTTCCCATAATGTTCATGCGTTAGGTCAGTAGGTGGAGAGCAGGTGGTCTTTTGTGGCTGTTCGAACACATTCGACCACATGAGTGTCTACACTACGATAGCAATGCGGTCAAATGGATTTTCGACTACTTCTGGAATTGGTTGAAAGTGGTCAAGCTCAAAACGCTTTAGACCCCATTTACACCTGTTCTTAGACAACCTGTCACTCACGTGACATCACAGCAAAAGCAAACCACAGCCACCAAATCAATTCCTGATGGACAAAATCAAGTCCCGGCCTTTTTTTTTTTTCAATCTGCTACATTTCACAATAGGAAAGAAAAGACTATCGCAACTTCCATTTCATGCCTACATTAAGTTCCTCTGCAATCCAAAAGTGCAACTTATAATTGCTTTTGACCTTGTAAATTAAGTATGTTTATTCAGTGAAGCGAATCCATAATTTAGCCAGAATTCTGTGTAGTTTTGCTCACCGGATGTGAAATGTAAGGCAGCACTTATGCAGGGTAGGCAACCCCACAGAGAGACTTGTGATGGCTGGCATTTTGTGGTAACTCAATGGTGTTTAAATTGCCATTTAAAAGCACATTAGCTAATGTCAATGATGTAATGAAAAAATGTTGATACTCATTAGCCTTCCCACTCGGCCAGATTGAGCTTTATTATTACTGTATAAAAGAGCTCACATTTGCCAGCTCAGTGTACCATGATCCACTTGTATATGATAAAAAGCTTTTTGAAATGGCCCACAAAACAACCAGCAGTTGTACAATAAATGGCTTATTTTAGCTGAAGTGGCTTCCAACTTGCTGATAGCATTTTGTTTAAAGAGGCAGATGTAGTCGTCTTATCTGTGGAAGCACTTGAGAGAGCTGTGCTAATGTTTTGAGTAGCCATGAGGTACAGCTACATGCCACAGAGCATATATTAGCTTATCTGACAGGACGCCTACACTTATGCCCTGATCTTGTTTGTTCCAGATCATGGCCCTGAAGTCATTCCAGTTCTAACACTTCCTGTCTTGACCGTGTGTCGCCCATCTTGTTGTTTAGCACAGAGAGATGGCCGAAGTCAATTATCTGTCATTATATGCAACAAGGAAGACTCACCATGTGTCTCTGATTGTTATTGCTCTAAGGATATCATAAATTACTGCAATGTATTTCAGAGTACAGTGTTAAAAAAGAAGTTGTTCGAAAAGCTTAAAGGCAGCAGTCTGCATGGCTTTTTTTATGCAAGCTCATTTCCACCACATAAGTTAAAAAATCATGCTTTGGTAAATTATAATGAGATACTAAGTCACAAGTATGAGATACTAAGTCACAAGTATGAGATAAACATCTAAATTATGACATACTCATAATTATGAGATTAAAAAAAAGTCAAAATTAACATTTAAGGTCAATTTAATATAAAAAGTCACAATTGTGACCTGAAAAAAGTCAAAATGGACACAAGTCAAAATTATCACATACTAAGCATAATAATATAAAAAGTCAAAATGATCACATACTAAATCATTATTATAAGATAAGTCAAGTTTTATGTTTTATGTGTTTGTTTTATGTGGTGGAAATGGGCTTCCATACTTCATTTAAAGTTCAAAATATTAAGTCACCATGACTTAAAATCTGCTAACTTTGTAACAATTAACTGTTTAGATTAAGTTTGTCCAGAATTGTCAACTTAAATAGAGTATTAAGCAAATTGTTCCTTTTATTTCACATGATTTTAAATTGTTCAATATTTTGTTTCATCCAAGTTTTAATAGAAAAATTTAAAATAACAAGACAACCATTTATTAAATGTGACAACAAACTACATCAAGTGTACACAATATATACAATTGCAAGAAAAAGTATGTAGAAACTGTGCAGAATCTGAAAATATGAAAAGTTTTAACAATGATAAGAGAGATCATACAAAATGCATGTTATTTTTATTTAGTACTGTCTTGAGTAAGATATTTTACATAAAAGATGTTTACATATAATTTACAAGACAAAAAAATTGCTGAATTTATTAAAATGACCCCATTTAAAAGTTTAATTCTTAATACTGTGTGTGGTTACCTGGATGATCTATGACTGTTTTTTTGTTTTGTGATGGTTGTTCTTGAGTCCCTTGTTTGTTCTGAGCAGTTAAACTGAGCTCTGTTCTTCAGAAAAATCCTCCAGCTCCTGCAGATTCTTCAGTTTTTAAGGATTATTTGCATATTTGAACCCTTTCCAGCAGTGACTGAATGATTTTGAGATCCATCTTTTCACACTGAGGACAACTGAGGGACTCAAACACATCTATTAAAAAAGGTTCAAACATTCACTGATGCTCCAGAAGGAAACACGATGCATTAAGAGCCGGGGATGAAAACTTTTGAACAGGATGAAAAATATGTTTAAATATCATTTTTTTCATTTAGTACTGCCCTTCGGAAGCAACAGAAGACACTTACATGTTTCCCGGAAGACAGGTTAAGTACACTTTATCTTGATCTTCAAATTCAAAAAGTTTTCACCCCCCGCTACTGTATATATTTAAAAAAAACAGAAGAAATGTTTTCTCTTGAAAATCTTAAAAAACAAAAAAACAAAAAAAACACACATTCATCCGATCAAACTGCTGTGCGTCTTAATTTAATATTTAAACTCTGTGTAATTTGTAATAGAAAAACTGCATTAAACTTCAGGATAACCAAAAACTACAATCATTATTTTTTAGCATTAAGCATGTGATCTAAGACTCATGTTTTATAGAGTATTGTCTCTAGATTATATCAGTTACACGTGTGACATCACAGCAGTGGACATTTGTTAACATGATTATGAGGGCAGAAAGGAAGCCATGTCATCCTGTGAAGCCATGTCATAATTCATCTTAGCGGTGCGAGTAACAGAAAATGTCCTATGGCAGTGAGAGCTATTTTAATACAGCTGTCATATTTGTTCATATTTAACGATGTGCTTGCTGTGCCTCCCTGCGCTTTACCTTGTTATCGAGTCTTCTGCACCTCTATGTGTCATAGCCAACCGTTA
The DNA here is from genome assembly GCA_036281575.1 of Ancherythroculter nigrocauda. Classification (NCBI taxonomy): domain Eukaryota; kingdom Metazoa; phylum Chordata; class Actinopteri; order Cypriniformes; family Xenocyprididae; genus Ancherythroculter; species Ancherythroculter nigrocauda. Next base: position 38,578,893 of record VTFQ01000001.1, read on the forward strand.
TTAGAGCGTATGACCTTAACATTATCTACTGCTTAAATAGCCCACATTTGGCCTGTTCATAATGACAGGTTAATGACGAATGGGAGATATTTTAGAGGGACTGCGACACTGATTTATGGAGGTTGACTTTAAAATCAAAGCTCTGAGGGGCCACACAGGTGGACGGCCCTTAGTTGGCACCCTTACTAGACGGCCCTATAGCGTAACTCACCCGGTTTACAGCAAGACCACCCGGAGGCTTCAGAAAACACAGACAAACTGCTCAGGCTGCTTGTTTTGCAGTTGCTCGGCATCAGGGCTGTATTTACACACGTGTGTTTGTTGATTTCACTCGGCATGGCTGGATGTTTGCATGACGGTCAGGATTCAATTCCTAATTAGGTACATTATCAGAGCGTGTTAGCGCGTTCTAAATGTAAAATGCCAAGGTATCAGAGAATAAATCCTCCCTTACTCTAAACGGCACATTCCTTTGTCTGTGCTGAGTATAGAGTGTTACTGTTTGTAAGCATTCCTCCATGCGTCTTTGACGCTGTTTGTGTCTTTGTGTCTGATTGCACAGTACGGTTTGGAGTTGACTCGAATCGCGACGGAGGACGGACTGACCAGACTGATATATCTTGTAGAAGATATATCAGTCTGGCCTTGCCAGGCAATTGAGATAGGGCTGCTCAATTAATCGAATTTCTAATCGCGATTACGATTATGATATGCCACGATTTCGTAACCGTTCAAAGGCGTGATTACAAGGAAAAATATCCACTTACATTATTCTGCGTGTTTTGAGCATGTTACGTTGTGAGAGGCGAATCACGACTACTTCAGAATGTAAAAGGTCCAACCCAGCATAAAAGAAGCTACCAGTGACGTAGGTGTACGCTGATGGGAAACACCAGGACCCGCCATTTTTAAAAAGCCGTGTACACAGCCTAGTGTTGTCAAAAATATTGATATTTCGATATGTATCGATACTGAAATATCTGAAACGATACCAATGCTCCTTTCTGCAGTATCGATACACCGATACCAGCTGCACGTGCTTGCTCTCCTCTCTGACAGCGAGTTGAGACCATAGACTGTAAAAAAAATATGGACGTAGCGTCCGTGACGTCACCCATAGAGTTCTGAACAGCAGTTTTGAAGCGAAAATGGGGACGCGGCCATCTTAGCTGCGCGTCACCGCACGTCACTCCCGGATAACTGAAAATGGGCAAAGAGGCGGGGAGGTGGTTTGAGCTGATGTGATTGGTTGCTGAAACCACGCCCACCTAGCTCGACGTGACCACGTTAGCAAGCAAAGGATCTATCTATCTAGATACTATCTAAATTATTAATAAAGATAAGTTTTAACATCAGAAAGTTATAAAGGTTTACTGTCAATTTACGGTGTTTTTTTAAGATATAGATGCTCCAACACCAGTAATTTGTGTTGGGTGTGCAAATAACAACATGGAACATCAAATGGGACTTCATACCTTTATAATAGAGATCGCGAGATGAATCCAATCTGGCACTTGGGTAAAATATAAATGTCCATTGCAAAACAACAAAAAAAACATTTCACATTTATTCTGAATGATCTGCTCTCTGTCATCGTTCTTCAAGAAAGGATGCAATCTGAGCAGCGATCGTATCTAACAAACAAATGAGCCCGTGTCCAAAGTATATTTTTTTCAAAATAGTGCAGCAGTTTTAGTTATAATATCCAAGCAGTGCTGTCAGAGTTGTATATCCTCCTGGTTTTGTCATTGTAGTAACGTTAAATCTCGCAATCAAAACTTTCAGCCACGATCCAACAACGTGTGTTCTGTCTCTTCCGCATGCATGCACATCTACACAGACACACATCAGTCTCGAATATTATGCAGCAAGCCATATTTTATAATTGTATAAAATAATCGAGAAAAAAAGCACAAAAACGGCTGAGATGCCAAATTCAGCGGCAGCTGAGGTAACATGACGGCTCAGACAGCAGCGCACTCTACCTGTCACTCAAGTGACCACGCCCTTAATTATGCAGAACTTTTAAGGCTTAATATAATTTAAACGGATAAGTTATAAAAAAATTCACCCCCCTCAGAGTTGTCATGAAGGGCAAAAATAGCAGTATAGACCAAAACCACAATTTGTACCAACTTGTAAACATGTTTTTTTCTGCTATAAACTTGGCCAATTTAACATGGGACTCTATGAGATTCTGCTCTCTTTTGGAGCCTGTCCCTAGCGGCCAGTCGATGAATCGCAGTTTAAGTTACTTCCGTATTGGCTTCACGAGAGAAAGGGGGAGGTTGCCGCTTGGTTGAGACGCACGCGCCTCCTCTCATTCACAGCGCACAGCGCAGACACATAATAAAGCCGCCTTTGACATTCAAGTGCCAAAATAACCTCCTTTTCGAGGTTTATTAATGGTCAAATACACTCAGAAACAATATCACAATGCCCATCTTGGTGAGTATTAATGTAAAACAGTTCAGGAAGGATGTGTCCGTGCGTTCTTCAGGTCTTAAAGGGACAGTAGCCGAATAAACGTGCCGCTCTCTGTGTTGTTTTGTTAATCAACAGACAAAGAGAAAATCACTTACTGCTCTTGACTCTTGAAGATTATCCAATGTTATTTTACATTTGATTAGCCTACTTTGTGTTTTATTCAGTTTCTTACCTGATTACTACAGTTAGACCTACCTGAAAATAGAAAGCAGTCTATTTAATTTCTTTATTCTATTGTATTTGTGCTATAGTTAGTAATTTGTTAATTTGTTCTTATTTTATTACTGTTTACTTGTCTTTTTTAAATTCAATTTACCATTTGAAATCAAGCTTCCTTGTGCTGTGTGTAATATATTGCAACAAAATATAATTGATCTGTTTTTGTCCATATAAGAAAGTCTTTTATTTAGTTAAAGACGTTTTCAAAAATATTGCGTGCACTTCAGTCTTCTTGTTCTATTTATATTAACATTGCATTTAAGGAATAATGCATGAATTGACCTAATGACCTCAGCGCTATTCAAGCTGTAGCAATGCAATTTAAGTTTTTGTGTCACTTTACTATGTTAGAGTTACTTTGCCTGTCAATCAAACTCTATGACCTCTATTTTCTGCACACAAATGCATCCTCGGATTCTGGTTCACTAGGGATTGATAATTTGAGTTTGTCTTTGCTCCCGGGAGAATTTCACCTTATTGTTCCTGTGGATGAAAGTATTTAGCAGCATGTTGTGGAGACTAAGAGGAACGATGATGGTTTGGATGTGATCAGCAGGTTTTCTTGCAGTACAGCTGGCCTGGTGTGGTTCTCAGATCTGCTGGATCTGTTGTGGAAATTCAGCCACCTGACAGTGATAAATGCCTCGTCTCTTGCAACTGCATTCTATAAACCTTTTACTTATCCAGGTCCATGATCATTAAAAGCCCCTCAGCTTGTGGAATCTGGTATTTTATCATACTCTCTGTTTAAAGGACTAGACCAGGAATTAATTTCTGTACTGGTTGATACTGGTTGATGATGGCATCTGGCTTTTGGCTAATTCCACCGCTGGAGAAACAGATAATAAAAGAGGTCAGACCTTCATCAGTATTTAATGTAAAGGATTAATGATGTTAAGTGGTGGTGAATGGAGAGCACAGGAAATGAATGAGATTATCTTATTTCTAAGAAGCCGCTTACACTATCACAGCCTTTATTGTATTTTAAGGCCAGGACTTATTTCCTCCTATCATTATTGTGTCATAGTTCATAAATAGTATGCTGAATCAGTGTTTTTAAAGGGATAGTTCACCCAAAAATGAAAATTTGATGTTTATCTGCTTACCCCCAGTGCATCCAAGATGTAGGTGACTTTTTTCTTCAGTCAAACGCAAATTATGATTTTTAACTGCAACCGCTGCCGTATGTCAGTCAAATAATAGCAGTAGATGGGAACTTCAACTATAACAGTAAATAAAACTTGCTTAGACAAATCAAAATTAAAACCTGCGGCTCGTGACGACACATTAATGTCCTAAGACACGAAACGATCGGTTTGTGCGAGAAACCGAACATTATTTATATAATTTTTACCTCTAATACACCACTATGTCCAACTTCGTTCAGCTTCCTGTTAGTGAGGTCAAAAAACGCATTGTGATGACGGAAGTGATGTCTCGCCCATATACTTCAATGAGTGCGAGACATCACTTCCGTTGTCAGAGCGCGATCAGACCTCACTAACCGGAAGTTGAACGCGGTTGGACATAGTGGTGTATTAGAGGTAAAAAATGATATAAATACTGTTCGGTTTCTCGCACAAACCGATCGTTTCGTGTCTTAGGACATCAATGTGCCGTCACGAGCCGCAGGGTTTAATTTGGATTTGTCTATGGAAGTTTTTTCGACTCTTATTGTTCAAGTTCCCAATCACTGCTATTATTTGACTGACAGACGGCAGCGGTTGCAGTTAAAAATCATAATTTGCGTTCGACTGAAGAAAAAAAGTCCTCTACATCTTGGATGCACTGGGGGTAAGCAGATAAACATCAAATTTTCATTTTTGGGTGAACTATCCCTTTAAGGCATGGGATTTGCTGTCTCCATTAAAGTCTCCCCAAAGTCCCTTTAAGGCATGTCATTTCATTCAAAGGCCATCTTGCTAATGGCCAGGGTAGCATTTTTCTATGTAGTTAATCCAGATAAAGATGAACAGTTCATTTCTACTTGAATAGGAGAAAGACTGAAATCTACAAAACTGTCAAGATTGCATTTCAGTAGCATGCATGAGAATGTTGGGACTTACAAATATATATATACATATATATATATATTATACAATAAGCCGAAATCAACAGAATATCGATTCATATGCATGGTTTATTTTACCTCTAGTGTACAGATTTATTAAAGCCTATCAATTATAGCCTCAACTAAATAAATACCAAAGACTTTAGATATACACTTTCCCTGTCTACATTATGAAAACTGGTAAAACAAAAACCTACTCTTGAAAATATTATAACAAAGAAATTCCTTATAGTAATTCCAAGTTGCATTAATGTTTCTCTATTAAAACAATGGCAAAAAAGACTACATATTGCCCCACAGAGGTTGCGTAAGTACAATCAGCAACTACAATCACAAACAATACAGTTGAGATCCATGACAGAACACAGACTGGCTGAATGACACTTTCATTAAGCAAAATACCTCAAATGGAGATCGCTGAACTTGTACAGTACTGTCTGTGTTTTCAGATCATGGCACCTCTGCAGCAAGTGCATGTGAATGGTTGCCAGATTGCATAAAGCAAAAAAGCAGAGCACGTAACCGTTTAACAGAAAAGCTCTGATTGGGGGATTTGAGCTCTTGATATCTGGCAACCGCAAGCATGACCATGCAAGCATGTACATTTTAGTCTCGTCTTTTTTCGTTAACATTACGGCATGTTGATATAGTCACAGTTATTGTTTAATGGCCTTATTATCGTCTTGTCATTGTCTCGTCTTAGTCAGGGGAAAAAAACTTTGTTGACAAACATTTTTCATCATAGATTTCGTTAACGAAATTAACACTAGTGCAAAGTATTATGAAGCAATGTATTTATTGTAGCATCTTGTCAGTGAATAATTACAAGAATAGTAATAAAGGGGGAAGAATAGTAGAAAAGGAGGAAGAACGGTGAAATAATCAAAGAGTAGAAAGAAGAAAACCATCTTCACAATGGTTGGGTTTCCATGACATTTTGTCTCCTCCCTTGATTTGGCTTGACTGGTGGTTGGAAAAATCTTTTTTTAGCAGTAATGCATTTCCTTTTAAGGGGATGGATAGACCGTAGAGCTGATAAACTTGGCCAGTTCATTTTAACAGAATAGACCATTATTTATGAAGTGACTGATTATCAATTTAAGGCACTCAGACTGTAGACTGTGAGTGGGAATTACAACATGTCTTTTACCATGACCCTAACCGCTCTGTGTGCCCTTCGGGTCTCCTAACGTCTGGCATGGCTTATTAAAGTCCACTCCATTTCCCGCTTTTCCCTGGAAAGCGTAACCATCTTTGAGCAAGTTATGAAGTGGGATTTGGGACCTGGATCAGCTTGGATGCATGACTGAGACGTGATCTCTGGTCCAGCATCTAAGAAACACTAATCAAAGTACTCCATATCCTGATTTACCACGGCCCCCAGGCGGCCACTGTCCATCTTGGGAAATCATGTCCAATTCTAATTTTCATTGTGTGCCAGTTGAATAGAAATCCTTATGATTTTTTTTCTTTCTGTTCTTTTTTCTTTATACCTTTTCCGTTGTTTGTGAAGCTCCAACAGAGGCACGGTGACTTGAAAATCCTCAGGGTTCATCATCAGCACCTGATTTCAGTCATTGTAAGGGAACACAACGTTATGATACCCACAATCCAAAGCTCTGTGATGGCTTATGGAAATGAGCACTATTCAAATTTCTCATTTGTGTATTGCATAGCAAGTGCCCATCATTTGCCCCATTTAGATGATGACCTGCATAAAACTTGAGTTGCGGAGCCCTTGTCAGAAACTGATTGTGTCCTTGGAGGGTTTAAGCTCGGATGTTTTAAAGATTGTGTATGAATAGAGCCAGATGATCAGAAATGGTCTCGAGAACATCAGGATCCACAGGGGCTTGTGGGTGGTATTGGTGCTGATTTGTGGTGTGCGTAGATGTGTGACGGCCGCTGGTCATGATGGACATGTTGGTCATGATCTTCAGTGTAGCGGACAGCGCCAATGGAGGTGCTGATAGGTCATGCTTGGTGACAGCAGCAGCAGCTTGTTTCGGCCTCGTCACTGACAGTTCTTATGCCATCTGACATCTCAGACAGCAGTGGAACCAATAGTCGTGTAGCTGAAATAGACATAACCCTGTTTCTATTGCACTTACTAAATATTTCAGCAGATAAGCAGTGAGAAGAACATTTTATGCCTGCTTGGATCCTTGATATGGCTGCTATGGCTGTATAGTTTATTGATGTATTTCACATTAGTTCTCCACTGGTGATAAAACAATGGAAATGTTTTACTGTAACTCTTTTGCATGTCGACCCTTTATACACAACTGTTTAAAAGTTTGGGGTTAGTAAATGTTTTTTTTTTTAATAAATTAATACTTTAATTCAGCAAGGATGCATTAAATTGATCAAAATATATTTATAATCACCATTTTAAATTGATTTCTGAAGGATCATGTGACACTGAAGACTGGAGTAATGATGCTTTGCCATTACAGGAAGAAATTACATTTTAAAATATTCAAATAGAACACAGTTATTTTAAATTGTAAAAAATATTTTACAATACAAATGTTTTTTCACAATAATACTGTTCTTTATTTTACAATTTTAATGTATTTTTGAACAAATAAATATGGCCTTGATGAGCATTTGAATCTTCTTTCAAAAATCTAACCCACCCCAAAACTTTGAACGATCATGTGTAACATTGATTTCTAAATATACATGCAGATTTTTTCTTTAACATGTCTTGGCTTTTACCATTTAATTTCATTATTGCCAGTGGTTTGTTAAACTTCTAAGACACATCCAGACCTTTAACTAATTTTAATTTATTTTAATTTAATTTTACCCCTGTGTTTGTGTTTTGGCCTTGAGGAAACCAAATAACTAAATTTAAAAAAGAAAAAAATGTTAAACTTAATTTATTTCATCTGTAAATAATAGTCTTTGCACTTTTTAATCATGCTTTAGAAGTTTAATTAAAATGCATTTAGAAGGAAGGAACAATTTGAATGTGTCTGTGAAGTTTCAGCTCAAAATACCCCATAGATTTTTTTATTCATTTTTTTAACTGCCTATTTTGGGGCATCATTAAATATGAGCCGATTTAGGCTGCGGCCCCTTTAATTCTCGTGCTCCCCCGCCCCCGGAGCTCACGCTTGCCTTAAACAGCATAAACAAAGTTCACACAGCTAATATAACCCTCAAAATGGATCTTTACAAAATGTTCGTCATGCAACATGTCTAATCGCATAAGTATGGTATTTATTTGGATGTTTACATTTGATTCTGAATGAGTTTGATGGTGCTCCATGGCTAAAGCTAACATTACACACTGTTGGAGAGATTTATAAAGAATGAAGTTGTGTTTATGAATTATACAGACTGCAAGTGTTTAAAAATTAAAATAGCGACGGCTCTTGTCTCCGTGAATACAGTAATAAACGGTGGTAACTTTAACCACATTTAACAGTATATTAGCGACATGCTAATGAAACATTTAGAAAGACAATTTACAAATATCACTAAAAATATCATGATATCATGGATCATGTCAGTTATTATTGCTCCATCTGCCATTTTTCGCTATTGTTCTTGTTTGCTTACCTAGTCTGATGATTCAGCTGTGCACAGTTAAAGACATTAATACTGGCTGCCCTTGTGTAATGCCTTGAACGTGAGCTGGCATATGCAAATATTGGGGGCGTACATATTAATGATTCCGACTGTTACGTAACAGTCGGTGTTATGTTGAGATTCGCCTGTTTTCCGGAGGTCTTTTAAACAAATGAGATTTATATAAGAAGGAGGAAACAATGGTGTTTGAGACTCACTGTATGTCATTTCCATGTACTGAACTCTTGTTATTCAACTATGCCAAGGTAAATTCAATTTTTAATTCTAGGGCACCTTTAAACTCATTTCTTCTAAGTATGGGATCAACAAAATCAATATTGGTGTTTACTATCTATGTATCTTTATGTTCCATAGAGAAATATTTCTTTGCAATTGTCTGAACACAATCCAGAAACCTCTGTGATGTATTCCCTTGACTCTTGTGCACATGGTTTGAGCGTGTGAGCATGCTGGTGATTCTACTGAACTGTGTGACTCTGGGCATGTTCCAGCCATGTGAGGACCTCAAGTGCCAGTCTGAGTGGTGTATCTTACAGGTGAGTCTCACTTCATTATGCTATGAGAGATGGACTCTGATAGCTCATAATAGGATAATGTTCCTTCAGACATCATTCTGTAAAAGATTTAGGATGCTTTAAACTGTTGATATTAAATTGCATAAAATAGCATCAAACCAAATGGCCTCTGCAATCAAATGTCGCTAGAGCTTTTCTCAGAACTAGCTTCACATTTCTGAACCATTATTTCAAATCAAACTAGTTTCAAGGTGATTTTTAGTGGATGTATGAAGTTCCTAGAATAACAGGTGACCTAGAATAACAGCCATGGTTCATTACATGTTCCATGTTAAATTTTTTGTCTTTAATCAATTTATCCATATTTTTCAGCATTTGAACATTCATGGCATTTGTGTGTCTGTGTGTGTGTGTGCATCAGGGTATAGTTAATAAACTAATACTAAAGCAATAAAAAATACATTTTTGTCTTTTATTAAAATATAAAAAATATAACTTATCTTATTTCAGGTAGCTGGCAAGGCAACATTAACATAAACATCTAGTTTAACGATATGTACTAAAATAACTAAAACTGAAATAAAATGATCAAAAACTATATAGACATTTAAAAAAACATTAAAATAAAAATGCACAACAAAATTATAACAAAAATATAAAGAAAAAAATGTATTATATTATATTATATTATATTATATTATATTATATTATATTATATTATATTATATTATATTATATTATATTATATTATATTAATAAAAACTACAATATGATACTAATAATACTTTAGAATGATACTAAAATAACACTGGTGTGGATTATATGTCCAAAATTATTTTGGGGGGCACTATACATCAAAAATTAATTTGTTCTTTTTGTTTCCATTAGTCTTAAAATGATTCCTTACCCTTTATTTTATTTGTTTGTTTTATTATTTTTGTGTCCAATGTCTGTTTTTAGGACTGTCCCACTATGGAGTTGGCGTTTAGCCCATGTTTTGTGGCACGCACAGGTTTAGGGGTCACTGGAACCTTTGCCAGATATCAGAGACTGAAGCATTTTGCTTCTTTAGTTTTGTAATTCTCTGTAATCCTGCCCACGCTCCCACCAGTGAGCTGGGTTGTGTACATATATGGTACTGTGGGAAATTTTTATGTCCAGAAGAGCCTGACATCAGCATCAGCAGGATTTAGGAGATCGGGTCGGCTGAGGCCAAAGCTGAAAATACTACACAACATGAATCATAGCTGATCTTCTCACTCTCTACTTGTAAAACGCTCAAATGGTGCCCAAATTTATATAGGCCCTTTTGTAGTTCATTGCCTGTACAGAGCCTCTAAAGGGACATGGTGATGGAAAAAAATAGATGGGAGGAAAATTTATATTGAAATATAATTGTTTTCCCCCATCTCATATTCTGCCTCCTACAGTACGTAAAATGTCTGTCCTTCTATATGATAGAAATGAATGTGTTTTTTTGTCCACAGGCATTTGATGACTGTATCTTCGCCTTCTTTGCTGTGGAGATGGTCATTAAAATGATAGCCCTGGGGATATTTGGATCAAAGTGTTACTTTGGTGACACATGGAACCGCCTGGACTTCTTCATTGTCATGGCAGGGTGAGGAATCCTGTCTCTTTTCTCACTTGTCACTCATGCATTCAGCCATTATCACCACGGTAAAGCTGGTCCATAGGGACCTGCTGCTCAATTTACAGGCCGTCAGTTGGGAAATAGAATTACTGTGAGATTTCCCAATGCTCCGATTCATTAACCATTTAAAAAACATTCCCTTTGTTGTTTAAAATGACCTTTAATTTGACACGAGTGATGAACGCATCAAGACTTCTGTTTTAAAACCACTTTTCTTTCATTATCCTCACTTAAGATTGACAGAAAGAAAGGTTATAGAGATTGACCTTTAGTGTCTGATGCTTGCAGTACATTTCCTCTGCTCTGCTTCCTCCAGGATAGTGGAGTATGCACTGGATGGTCATGGCGCCAGCCTGTCAGTCATCCGGATTGTGCGAGTGCTCAGGCCCCTGCGAGCCATCAACAGAGTGCCTAGTAAGTATCTTTCATGCTGATTAAATTATTTATTTATGGTCGTTGATTGTTTCAAGACGGTTTAAGATGGTATTGATCAACTAGGTTAAGTTGACTAGGTCACCTTGGCTGAGCTGCTGGGCATCCATAGTGATTAGATGACTTAAAAAAACATGCCATATTTCAATTCATATTTTTCCTTGGCAGCAACAAACCAACTATTATATCCAAACAAACAAACAAACAAACAAAAACAGCTCAAACCACCTGAGGCTGCTATGACCTGGTTTTTCCAGCAGGGTGATCTTTGGCTGCTGATGCTACCCACCACTCAAAGACATTGTTATGTGTCATTTCATCTGTGATGAAAGGCAAAAATTGCTGTCTGATCTATGACATGTGAAGCAGAGATCATCTCATCCAATCATGTGATGAGCCCGTGTGCAGGAAAAACAACTTACAGAACACACAAGTCTATAAATTACCCAGCAGAAAATGTCCCACAAACTGAGGAAGGTGTATTTCTTTTAGTAATGAGCCTCTTTGTGGCGGACTGACAGTTATATTTGATCTCCTAGATCCTTGTCTACAAGAAAAACAATGAGACCCATAATGTGTCCCATACGTCAAAGGGCAAATAAAATTACAGTGGTGCCCTTTTTGCCTCTGGTTACTGTTAACAGACTTCTACAAAGGCAAGCGTACTATAAACAGTACCATTCAAAACTTTGGGGTTGGTAAGATTTTTTTAATGTTTCTGAAAGAAACATAAAATTTCTCAAGAGCAATTTTTGAAGGGGACACAAATAATACAGCCAAAATTTTACTTATAAAGGATATATGTAATGTTACACAGAAGAAAACCTTACTACTATTATTATTGTAGCATGTAGACTGCCATTATGCTCAATGTTTCTTTTTGGTTCAATGAAAAAACTGACTAAATTGACCAAAATATTCTTCTTCAAAATCATTTATTTACTGGAATATTTTTAAAGTTGTTTACAACCAAGTCACCAAAATATGATGAATACACATTGAGCAAAATCCAACACACAACAGTAAATCAATTAGCCTTATTACAGTTCACATATTCTAATCAACACTTTTCACGATTAGTTAACCTTGAGAGCTGTAATAGTAAAAATGTGCTTAAAGGTTTAGAGAGAGTTCCACATGTAATACTTAGCTATTTCATATGCAAAGATGTCAGCCAATCACAGCAGTGGGCTTTTACACCGAAGTCTCACAGCAGACACACCCCCTTAAAGTGTTAGTTCACCCAATAATGAAAATTCTGTCATTAAGTACTCACCCTCATGTCGTTCCAAACCCCTAAAAGACCTTCATTCATCTTCTGAACACAAATTAAGATATTTTGATGAAATCCGAGGGTATCTGATCCACACATAGGCAGCAACGTCATTGCACCTTTTGAGGTCCAGAAATGTATTAAAGACATTGTTGTCCACACTCAGACAGGCCCATTTAAGGCCCTCTCCTCCTCATATCATACACTTAAATTACATCAGCCACACACCCCCACCTCAAAAACATTAGTCACACGGATCCACCGAATGCGTCGCTTCTCTCCAGGGGCTTTTCTCTCAATGATGTTTGCTGATGTTTTTATGCACTTGGAGTGAGGAATACAGTGTCTTTTTGCTGCTTTTCACCATTGTTGTGTCATTTCAAGAATTGAGTGATAGACAGGACTGTTTCATCTAAAACGGGGCTAGGAGCGCTAGGAGCACTATAGCCCCTTACTGAAAATTTTAGGAACACAAGCAGAAATTTTAGGGGCACACCTTAAATCGTCTGTATTACTGACAAATGCCTTGATATAGACTTAACTTGCAGAAATTATAATGTGCAATTTTATTTTAAGTTTGCAGCATTATCATTAATAATGTCTAAATAATAATTCAAAAGCAAAACGACTGAAAATATATATTAGGGAGTTGAAATGGCAGCCACCTACTGGTTACAATGGTAATTTAATGTCTTTTTTATTTTTAAATAAGTGTGATTTTTCCTACATTGAAACTTTTAGTTTTATAAATCTATGAAGGATGAACAAATTATGTTTTGGTCATCACATTAAAAATAACATTTAAATATGATAATATTAGAGTTTTGAAGTGCTGGAAAAAGATGTGTGAATTCCTTGAAAGTATTTTACTATTCTTGCCAAAATTCCACAGTTACAGTTAGTGTTACTACATTAAATCCATGGCGAATGTTAATTTGTGGACTGAAAGCCCTCTATAACTTGTTCATTCATGGCACAATGTTTCTCCTAGTTTCCACGTAAGTGCTGTTTGATCTTATATCTACAGTTATTAATAGAGAACTCTGCACCGAATTTGAATGCTTCTCACTAGATCTTGCAGCAGTGCTGTGTAGTATCACTGTCACATGATCAAGATCGGCTCATGAGTAGCTCGCGCTGCACTGACATTGGTCCATACTGATAAACAGTCTGTGAATCACAAATGAGTAGCACAGTTTTGTTCTGCTTTCTGCAGACAATGGTACAAACTGATAAACGGTCCGTGAAGCATAAATGAGTAGCGCAGTTTTGTTCTGCTTTCATTAGGCAAAATTCAACCATTGAGGCATGGGCAACACTGGGGGGGGGGCATATTTTTCCCGATGTGGTCCGTCAGCTCCAGTCCACTAATTTGGAGCTGTTAAGGCCCGGGTATATTTCATTTTCCACGTTCCCCTCTGTCTCATGCACAGTTGAGCGCTCTTTCTAAGATACTCCTTTGCCCATGAGCACCATGGCCTTTCAAAGATACTCCTTTGCCGCCTGACCGCGCAAGCCTTTCAAAGATACTCCTTTGCCCATGAGTGCGCAAGCCTTTCAAATATATCCTTTGCCCATGAGCGCAGAAAGATGCATTCGGCGCATACACACATGGTCATAAAAATTCGGCTGCGCGGCCACTGTTCAGAGAGTCAAAGCTAAACCACAGTCTAGTAAACGTTTCTTGCTTGCGCAGAATGAAAACACATGAGAAACGGTATGAGACAGGAGAGTCTCAGACATTGCAGTAATGAACACTGAACGGTCCATGCATGTGGATTTGGATAAAACAGTTAATCGATTTGATGCCGTGCCCGAACGCCATTTATCCCTTCACAGTGGCATATAGCGGATGGGCATGCAGGGCTATTAAATTATTTTTCTTATTATCATGCTACTTTTATTATTAAATTTATATTGCAATTCAATTGCCCAGATAGCAGATAGCGAAAGCTCAGTAAGTTTTTACTTTCGGTTTCTGTAGTGAATAATTGACTGGCGTGTGAGACTTCTTCACTCGCATAACTCTCACACAAAGTTTGCACAATGTTTGTGTGATATCAACTGGCTCACCTTCATGGTTTAAAATGGAAATATTTTCAATATTGCGACGTGGCATTTTTCTTTATCACCAGTTGCTCGCCAAAGGATGGACACTGATTCACATATCATCCATGTCATTTTCCATGATAATAAAATTAAGTTAATTATTAAATTAATGAGTAAATAAACAAGCAAACTTAAATTAATGGCACTGACATATTTTAAGATATTTCAGTGCAAATTGCTTTCAGTTAAAACAGTTCAAACATGCATTTTAGTCTGAGACTAGACTTAAGGCCCATTCACACTAAGAACGATAACTATAACGATAACTATATTCGCATCTATACCGACGAACGATAACGGTCTGTTTATTCTAAGCTTACGTGCTGTTGTTTTAAAGTGTGTACGACATGTTTTTGGTGTTCTTGTTGCATTTACATGGCTTTAACCAGCAGATGTCCTTAGCATGGTATGTTTCGAGTGAATAGCTAGTGTAACAGATCCAGTGTTAATTTCGTTAATGAAAACTATGACGAAAAATGTTCGTTGACGACCTTTTTTTCATGACTAAGACGAGACGATGAGAGACGACACCAATGTCATTTAACGATAACATGACTAAAACTACACGTGCGATATCGTTGACGAAAAAGGCGAGACTGAAATGTGGCTAAAAGACTAAACACTTTACCAGAATCACTCTTTTGAAATCGCTTTTTGTTTTTGTCAAATAAAGGAGACAAAACATTACAGACTGTCTTTACGAGCGGTCACGCTTACGGTTACCAGATTTCCAGAATTTAATCCCCCCTATCAGAGCTTTTGTGTTAAAAGAACATGTTTTACTTGATCTTTGCTATCTTTGCTATCTGGCAACCCCGCACACGAGCCCTCTCTACACTGAGATGATCTGAAAACACAGACAAGTAAGCTGGAGTTCAGTGCTCTTCATTTGAGATTTTCTACTTAAATTAAATGTCTATATTGCGCTGCTCGTTTACTGACTAAATCTGGGACCAAAGTGCAGGCTGATATCCAGCAGTGGTTCTCAAACTGACGCGAAAAGTGCCGTTAATTTTATTCGACTCCACCTTAAAATAACATGAAAACTGAACATGTATTTCTAGCTGGTAAAATGTCGTATATACACGATATTCAATCAAATTACCTCATCTTTCGAGGTGAAAACTGACTGCACCCACACAAGCCAGCATCGCGCTACATTAGTACTGTTCTCAACAATATAATGTTGTAAAAGTGGGGATTTAGCACTACTAGCATGAAGAACAAATATAGATATAGACTGCATGTAGATTTAAGATTAAAACTCTCTTCAATACAAAAACATACCCTTCTTCGAGTTTTTAATGTGTTTTTAATGTTGATCATATACCAGCAAGAATATTGCCCGAATATAATATAATATCCCGAATATTGATTTTATACAACAATTCAACAAACAAAAGGATAATATTAAGTGATGTACATTTTAAACAGTATTGTCAGTATTTTTGCTCTAGTTTGCAACGAAAGCCACAGCAGAACTGCAGCACACAAGCTGTGTTTCATGAACGAATCTGCGGCTTTGAATGAATCATCACTGATTCAATGATTCATTCATAAATACAGCCGCTGGCTTTGATACTGAAAGAATGAATGACTCGATGATTTTGTCTAAAGACTACATATAAAATAGCTATAAAAATGAATGTTGGTAACTGTAGTTTGACTAAAAGTAATGACTAAGACTTGACAAAAATGTGATGACTTTTCGTCGACTAAAACTAGACTAAAATGACAAAAATGTGACTAAGGAGCATTTTAGTCTGAAGATAAAGACTAAAGGTGCGTCCCAGTTCGCAGTCTGTCATGTTAATCAAAGAACAAGACAAAGAAAATCACTTTCTGCTCTTGACTGAATACGTTTTATAACTTTAATGGTAAGAATTATTTGCAATAAAGACTACAGAAATTAAGGTAACCAATGCAAAATAACACAATGTGTTATTTTACATTTGATTACTTTAATTTCTGTAGTATTTCTTACCTGAATAAAACCCAGTTAACCCAAAAAACTTAGTTTTATAGCTCTCTTTATTGTATTGCATTTATTTGAGCTGTTTATATTTTATTACTGACTTTTACTTGTTTTTTTTTTTATGAAAATAAAACTCTGCATTGAAGAAAAGTAGATTTTTGTTTGTATATGTTGTCATTTATAGTTCTTAGAAAGAAAATCGGAATCGGCAAGAAAATTGCAATCGGTGCATCTCTACTAAAAAGCCTCTAAATCCAATAAATAAATAAATATCTCTATGAACAACAGCATATCAAAACAGATAAATCAACTCATCAGCTTACAGTGTTTAAGTCTCCTCAGCTTTCATTGTCAGTTGCGCTCCCTATTGCTGCTGGCAACCATATGCTGTAAAAGCTGGCAACCCGCATCTTTGAATGAGGGGGCGGGCCAAACAATATTTTGAATTTGGACTGCAGTACCTATTTTGAACACTGGGTGTCATTCCTACATAGAGCCCCTTTAACAAATTTTCAATTAGCAACAAAATAAGGATCTATCATTTTGGCATATATATATCAGGGGCGTTTCCTCCGAGTAGGCAAGGGAGGCAGTGCCTCCTCAAAAAAATAAGATGAGAAAATAATCCATATTACATATAAAACAACACAAATATTACAAATTATGACATTAAAAAGAGCGCAAGTCACGAGTATTTCTTAAGGAACACTGCCCAACAGCGACACCCGTAGGTAAAGTTACACAGAGGAGTCATGCCTCCCTTTCCTCTCATAGGAATCCATAGAAAATCATCAGAACCCCGGCGTGCGGTGGGTTTTGTGGGGGGTAATTGAGAATGAATGGGGGAAAGTCACGTGAGAGGAGGCAATGTCTCCATCGCGCTATGATTGGATGTAATTGGTTATGATTGGATATGATTGGTTTGTGCGATAAATCCCGCCTCTCGTTGACGTGCGCGTTCCGCGCGTAGGTTTGACTGAACAAATAATGGCGTCAATCGGAAGACTAACTGAAAAGTAAGTAAACAGATCACCCAGTTAGATATCACCGCTTTATGTCACGTCAAAGTCAAACTTGAAATGGACTGAAAGCTTGATGACTGCGCGGGTTTTTAGTGCAATCAGCTTGGTGAAATTAAAAATGCAATTCGTGTCTGTGACAGACGGTGTTTACAGAGCATGACTGATGATCCAAAATATTCTAGGTTGACAATTAAAAAGAAAAACCGCAATACACAAATAAAAAATATTGTTTAAATTATTATTGCCTTTAGTTATTATTTTGGAATGAATGTAGAAATGCTTAAAACACTTGATGCTTGATGAGATTGACTTGGTTTTGATAAATAGAACATTACATTGTTAATGTAAAATTACAAAATAGAATTGTCTTTGGTTTCTTTTTTCTTTTTTGATGTACTGTAAAGTAATGTTCATTTAACAAGGAAGATGTGTCAACTTTAAGAGTAATGCACATGAATTTACAATGATTCATAAAAAATAAAAAAAAAATGTGCCTCCTCATTTCAGAACACCACTGCACGCCACTGATATATATATATATATATATATATATATATATATATATACACACACACACACTGTATATATAGTATATGAAAAAGTCAGCAAACAGCAAATCAACAGTCCTATGACAGTAACCGTATAATTTATTCATTCTCTGCATTGCATGCTGGGAACTCATAAACCCTTAATATTGTCCGATTTGAATTTCTTTTTTTTCCAACAACTGTGTTTTACTAGTTGGGACAACATTTAGGAGAATTCTGTTGGTCTTAATGTAGTTTCAAGTAAGTAACATTTCTTAGTATTTGTGACTCAAAAGGTCTCTTAATAATAACCCTTTAAGGTGGACAGTGTAGTTATCATGTATCTAGTGCTCCTCTAGTTAAAATAATGTGTAAAAGCTCACCTCATAAATGTGTCCATTTGCAATATGATATAATTTAATACCAACATGGCTGAAATCAAATGCACATTTACTTTTTTTAAAATATTTAATTAAAATTCACTCAAAAAGATTGTGAAAAATGTCCATTGGCAAGGCTATTGGTAGATTTTCAAATCAACAGTTATCAGTCAAGGTTGATAATCTCAAAATACTCTCTGATTAATCCATACACTGGTCTATCCAATTTATTTATAATAAAGCATAGAATATTATGCAAAGCCTAAAAGCATTATGGAGTAAACACGGGACAATTAAAATACTGTGTTCTCTTGTGCTTTTGTATTTCAGGTATGAGGATACTGGTGACTCTGCTTCTTGATACTCTGCCTATGTTAGGCAACGTCCTCCTGCTGTGCTTTTTTGTCTTCTTTATATTCGGCATTGTCGGGGTGCAGCTGTGGGCTGGACTGCTTAGGAATCGGTGTTTCATGCCAGATGACGTGAAAGCGTAAGTACTGTCCTTCTCTTATCTAACCGGCAGCCTTCTTCCCTTTTTCTCCTCTTTTACCCTCTCTCCGCTGGGAGCATGTCAGCACTACCGACATGATCCAAAGTGGCAGCCAACTGTTGCCAGCAGCAATGGCATTTCAGCCACTGACAGTCTTGTAAACTGAACATCAAATCAGTGCTGAGCATTGGTCCCCGAGCACTGAAGGTACAAACACCTCCAACAAAGGTACAAGAGTAAAACCACATTAAATAAATAAAAGAGTCTTTAGAGGCATTGATGATTACAGACTGTAATCATTAAAATGGGTTGAATTATAAATCATTTTGATGTAAATGGACAAATTGGTGCTCTGAAAATGCATGTGTTTGTGTAATAGCCCCTGTGATTCAAACATGCTAGAGCAATAACATTTTCATCTGCCAGTTCTTATTTAGCATGAAATATGAGCTTGTGAAATGTCCTGTTCTAAAGTGTTTTTGCTGAAAGTTTATTTTCATTTTATTGAGATTAAATTATATTAAGCACTGCATATGATGGCAGTAAAAGCAGAGTTTTCAGCCTTTAGTTGATTTAATTTTTTGTATCGCTTTACAATACCATTTATGATGTGATATTCCCAGACTCGTCAGTGTATATCTTGTTTTAATAACAATGTCTGAATCAGGTTCTGTTTTAAATGTAATTTGTTTTATGTTTGGGGGCTCCAGGGTCCCCAGTGATGTATATAAAAAATAATAATAGTCATTTTGAAATTAACTTTTTTTTTTCCTTTTAAAACTTACTTCTGACCTAATTTAAACATATTAGGCAGATGAATTAACGGTATGCAAGAGTGTCCACGATAAAGAAAAGGAAAAATATTTAAAAAATGTAGGTTAAAACACATTTGTTTTAAACTAAGTTTTTCTAAAAAAGGTTCTCTTGATGCCCTGTTGGTTTCAGATGGTTTTGAACAATGTTTCTACCATGTTCTATTTTAAATTTAATGACGATATGATGATACATGGGGCAACTTTTTGAGCAATGTTGCTGTCAACGGGCAACCTGGTGAGACACAGGGCAACTAATTAGGGCAATGGACAGTTGGCAGCAACCAATCAGAGAGGAGCAAATCTATTGCCAACCCAATAAATACTTTATAGTTAAACACTTGTTAGGCATTTTAATTCAACTTTTCAAATATTTTATTAAATTTTATTAAATAAAAATGCCTTTCCAATCTGATATGTGATGGGAAAAGGGAGAAGAGCGAGTTTGGCAAAAGGCAGTTTTGAACCTGGGTCGATCGCATCAAAAGTTAAGTGCCACAATCTCTACGGCCTACGCCACTGCAGACGTTACATGGAGCACATCTTTTTAGCATTTAACTAAAAATTCATTAATTACAGCCTAAGGACATTAAATTGGACATCTGTTGCTATTTTAAGCATTAAATGAGGTAAATTCCCTGTTTTGGGTTGACACATGACAACTTACCAGTGTAAAAAGATATAAGTTCACGCTCCTTTTCTTCGCTCCACTGCTGCTGAGAGACCACCATCTTGTTTGATTTTTTCTGAAATCTCCAAGCCGGTCACGTGATCGGCTGCTACCTTAAGTGTCATGTGGTATAACTAATAACATATTGTCCTCACACCTTGAATATGTATAAGTGTCAACAATATGTTTTGTCAAGGTAAAGTTCTTTTTTTTTTTTTTTTTTTTTTACGCACCACATGACATTTTAAAACCTGAACCAACCTTGCCTCGTCATAAAAAGGTCAAATTACCTGATATTTTAAGAGACTTATTGACGTTGGCACACAGTCATGAGGTTCTGCAGGGGTCCTCTCATGTAAATGACTTGCAATGATACAATGTTTCAGTTACAGTCTGTTGATATATTTCGATTTGTTTTTCATGTGTTTCCACAGCCTTTACAATCTGTCGTTCATGAGTCCGTACTACATGAATGAAGACGGTGAGGACAACCCCTTCATCTGCTCCTCCATTAAGGAGAACGGCATGCTGCGCTGCAGTGAGGTGCCCCCCCTCAAGTATGGTGTTGAGTGCACTTTAAATGCGTCTCCACCGGGACATGCCTACTCTGGCCTGGATGGGTCCAGCAACAGCAGCTGTGTTAACTGGAACCAGTATTACAATGTGTGTAAGGCCGGGGAGCTCAACCCGCACAAAGGGGCAGTGAACTTCGATAATATTGGATATGCCTGGATTGCGATATTCCAGGTACGTTCCTCTTGATTTTCTACATGACTGATGGTCTTTTTGTTGGACGCTGTGGGAATGGAAATGCATTAGTAAGCATCATTGTTCTTTTCCCTGAAGTCAAAGGCCCTAGTTACTCCAAAGATAGATGAGGCTTTTTACAACTTTTTATTGCTCAATTTTCTTCTTGAAAGGACAAAGTCTTGTTAAGCACGCTCCAACCACACCAAATAATTGAATCTCCACTGAGCAAATGTCTGTTTTAGTCATTTCTGCCCCTTTTTCAGAAGGAACTCTGCAAAGTGATGAGATTTTTCAATGGGAAAGTGATATCTTGTATCGCAGCCTGTGGAAATTAAATAAGAATAGAAAAAGTGTCCCGCTGCATAATTAACTCATCAGTACTTTCAAACCATCCTCATCAGCAGAGTTGAATCACCACAGACGAATTGATGGCACAGACCACTAGTATTTAACATGCGCAGTCATGCCTTTGGTGGAGAGGCGCATTAGGCCCACTGTACGGACATACAATGAGACCTGTGCTATGGTCTGTGGAAATGAATGTCGATCTCATTTGTCCGATCATTACAAGTGGGTCAGTCACGTGGTGTCCCTTTTGGCCAGGCCATAATGACAGTACAGGGTATGCAATTATTAAAGAGGACCTGAAGGGTTTTCACCTGTGTCAACATAAGATTTTAATAGGGCCTGGACTGTGCTCATAAGATGACATCTCTGGGAGCAAAGTTTTTTTTGTGTTTTTTGTTTTTTTATACCTATTAGCCCTTTTATGTCCAGATAAACCTTCTTATATAAGGTTACTGTAAAATTTAACTTAAAAATACCATGCCGTCATTTATTTTTCTGTTCCATTTTTCAGATATTTGTAATTTGTCAGATATTTTACTAAATTATGCTTAAAGTTTGAAAATATTAGTTAATTGTGTATATTTCGAATGCATAAAATCTATGAAACTTTATTTATTTTGACACAAGCTGACAGTTTTATTCTAAAAAAACCCAAAATGTTAAAATTGACATTTCCATGAACTAATTCCATCAGAGAATACTAGTTAGTGGACAACTAGTGAGAGTGTTTATTTTGTTTTATAAAATTCTTCAAGTGCCAATATTCAAAGAAACACCCACATAAGGAAATATTCAAGGATATTAGTGCTGTGACCAGCTGAAAACAATCCAAGTAAAAAGTATTTTTTATTCTGACATCCATTAAATTCTGAGCCCAAATGGATTCTTGAGCAATATTTTGAAATTATGTCTGGTATGGCTGTGTACAGTGTGTAAAAAGAGGCTATAATA
This sequence comes from Ancherythroculter nigrocauda, assembly GCA_036281575.1. Lineage (NCBI taxonomy): Eukaryota > Metazoa > Chordata > Actinopteri > Cypriniformes > Xenocyprididae > Ancherythroculter > Ancherythroculter nigrocauda. The sequence goes on from VTFQ01000001.1 coordinate 38,601,178, forward strand.
AATTATGTAAAATTGTGTGTCTAGCAGTACAGTCTCATTTACAAAATGTAAATGTGGCTAAGTTTTGAATCAGCCAACTGTGTGGATGCACTGCGGAAATCAAAATTCATGATTCATGTTTTTGTTTTTATGTGAACAACAGAAATTTGTCTCTTTAAAAACCAAAATGTCTTTCCAGAACCAGAAAATTAATCCAGTAGACAGCACAGAAAGAATGAGAAAAACAGGGTTTCAAACATTAGGTCTAATGCTAAATGATACAGCTGGATGGGAATGAAATGTAGTGCTGCAGGCGCAGAGCTTCCAAAACAAATGACTCAATGCTAACAGATGTAATCCTGCACTACTACTTTTACTGCAATCAAACTAACAATCAGACCTCTAGCATCACTCTGTGCCATGCTATATTTTTTGTCCTTTCTACTTTGTGTTCAAGACAAAAATTAGAGATGTCTTCATCTGAGTGTCTAAACTGAGGTAATTTATTGAAACTTTAGCTTAGGTCAAGGTGCATTAACAGTGCTCTACATTTTAAAGGTGCCGTAGAACGTCTTTTCAAAAGATCTAATATAAGTCTAAGGTGTCCCCTTAATGTGTCTGTGAAGTTTCAGCTCAAAATACCCCATCGATTTTTTTTTTTAATTAATTTTTTTAACTGCCTATTTTGGGGCATCATTAACAATGCGCTGAGTCAGGCTGCGGCCCCTTTAAATCTCTCGCTCCCTGCCCTCCCGAGCTCTCGACTATAAGTGCAGTTATACAGTGCATAAACAAAGTTCACACAGCTAATATAACCCTCAAATGGATCTTTACAAGATGTTCGTCATTCATGCTGCATGCATGCATCGATTCCTGTGAGTATAGTATTTATTTGGATGTTTACATTTGATTCTGAATGAGTTTGAGGCTATATGCTCCGTGGCTAACGGCTAATGCTACACTGTTGGAGAGATTTACAAAGAATGAAGTTGTGTTTATGAATTATACAGACTGCAAGTGTTTAAAAATGAAAATAGCGACGGCTCTCTTGTCTCCGTGAATACAGTAAGAAATGATGGTAACTTTAACCACATTTAACAGTACATTAGCAACATGCTAACGAAACATTTAGAAAGACAATTTACAAATATCACTAAAAATATTATGATATCATGGATCATGTCAGTTATTATCACTCCATCTGCCATTTTTCGCTATTGTCCTTGCTTGCTTACCTAGTCTGATGATTCGGCTGTGCACATCCAGACGTTAATACAGGCTACCCTTGTGTAATGCCTTTCATAATGTTGGGAACATGGTCTGGCATATGCAAATATTGGAGGCGTACACACCGACTGTTACGTAACAGTCGGTGTTATGTTGAGATTCGCCTGTTTTTCGGAGGTCTTTTAAACAAATGAGATTTATATAAGAAGGAGGAAACAATGGAGTTTGAGACTCACTGTATGTCATTTCCATGTACTGAACTCTTGTTATTCAACTATGCCGAGGTAAATTCAATTTTCAATTTGATGGCACCTTTAATAATCCCGACTGTTACGTAACAGTCGGTGTTATGTTGAGATTCGCCTGTTTTCCGGAGGTCTTTTAAACAAATGAGATTTATATAAGAAGGAGGAAGCAATGGAGTTTTAAACTCAACGTATGTCTTTTCCATGTACTGAACTCTTGTTATTCAAGTATGCCGAGGTAAATTCAATTTTTGATTCTAGGGCACCTTTAATGTGTTTGAACTCATTTGTTATTTTCAAAAACCTGCAAAAAAAAAAAAAACACTAAACTTGCAGGCTTTCAATTCCCCAGACGAACTCTCAAAACTCAGTGTTTGAGCCACCAGCCATCTGCACAGTTGGAAATGTGAGCCAGGCACCTGAGACTGCTATTCTGCTGGGCCAAGCTCAAGATAATGATCAATTAAGTCTTTCATCTCACAGCATTTCTTCTTAATTTCTCTTTTGTTTTTTTGCAGGTTATTACTTTGGAAGGATGGGTTGACATCATGTATTACGTTATGGATGCCCACTCCTTTTACAGTTTTATATATTTTATATTGCTTATTATAGTAAGTATACTCAAATTGAAAGTATTTAATATTTTCAGCCTGTTTCACACCATATACATGAGTAGAGTGCAAGCAGAGCAGCAGCATTATTTCAGGAAATGAAATGTTCCTCAACCCTGGTCCATACATTTGATTAAAAAAAGTAGTATATACAAATTTCTACTGGTGACATTGCAAATAGATGCATCTGTTTCCTATAAAAACTTCCTATGTGTCACCTTATTTAGAATTCAAAGTCCTAAGTTTAAATTCAAATTCAGGAATTTGAATTGAGAATGACTTTAAAATTACAGTTCAGTTCCTGAGTGTGAATTGAGCAAAATCCTGGATAAAATTAGAAATGTTTCTTGAGAATCAAATCAGCATATTAGCATAATGATTTCTGAAGGATCATGTGACACTGAAGACTGGAGTAATGATGCTGAGAATTCAGCTTTGTCATCACAGGAATAGTTACATTTTAAAATATATTTAAAAATATTATTAATTGATTCATTAAATGATTAAATAAGTAATAAATTAATTTATAAAAAATATTTCAATTTCACGTAATAATAATATTTCCCAGGATTAATGGATTTTTGATCAAATAAATGCAGAGACTTCTTTTAAAAAAATCCTGGTAACCCCAAAATTTTGAACTGTAGTGTACTGTTTGTACGCCATCTACATGTGAGGTGTAAAACGGGCATTAAACAGGCATTGAAAAGACTTTTCATGTTCATGATAGTAAACTAAAGTGACTTTTGTTTCTCTCAGGTGGGTTCCTGCTTCATGATCAACCTGTGCCTGGTTGTAATAGCAACCCAGTTCTCAGAAACAAAACGGAGTAAGAACCAGCCGTCCAACGACAGCACCTTTGCCAGCTACTCTGAGCCGGGGAGCTGCTACGATATGATACACGGTTACATCAGCTACCTGTACTGCAAGGTGAAGTGTCACGCTTCTCGCATCTACAACGGCTGGCAGAGCAAGTGCAGAAAGACGATGAACCCCAACAGCGTTCCGAGTGGGGGAGGAGGCAGCAGCGGTGGCGGGGCCAACGGTCACAGCAGCCACAGGGGTGGCGGACACTTGGTCGGTTCCATCCACAGCCTCATTCAACAGCACCAACGACAGCACTGTCACCTCAGCAATGGCAGCCCCAGTCCTGTGGCCTCTACGGGGCATAATCTTTCTTCCAGGACTCAGTCAGTGCACAGCATTTATCAAGGTGACTTTCACGAGGCCCCGCAAGGGCGAACACCAGAGTTCACCCAACTATAAAAATTCTCTCAACATCTATTTTTTTTTCCAAACCAAAATAATTTACATATATTCAGTTATGTCTGTAAAGCCCGGAACATACCAAGCAGACGGTCAGCCAATTGTCGGCCAACTAAGTTTTGTCAGTGTGTTCTGCACCGTTGGCTGAAGTTGGTTCTCGTGGGCTTTTTTCGGCCGATTCGACATGTTAAATCGGCGTCGGAGCTCGTCGGTCAGTCGGGCCATCTGATCATACTGATTGGCTGTTCACCTACTGCCACCTGCTGGTACAGAAAGGCATTTCTTCTTACGCAGGCCCAGAACGGACGTGCTACTTGGCCGTCGGGTGTCGTGCGTCAGTTTGGTGTGTCAGGGCAACTTTGGACACAGACGCTGCCGACGTGATCCAACCCCGCAGTCTGCTTTCGTTGCCACTAGTTTGTTAGCATCAGCTTGGTGTCTTCTGGGAATAAGACATCAGTGATTAGAAATGTCACTAAAACTATTTAAGTTCACATTTTTAATTTGCACTCAAGAAAACTTGAATGTAAATGCATAACGTCAAAATTCGCAAATAAGTTTATGCACTGTAGGCAGAGGTGATGGAGTTTAATGTAAGTCAAAGTTTACATTGAAGGTTGGGTTTTGACTGTCTGAAACAGAATAAGAGGCGAGATGCTGGGCATGGACCAATGAGGAGTTGACAAGTTTCTTACTACAGTATTACTCCAAGAAAGAATATCAGAAGTTACACTCCTTTCTGTTTAGAAAATGAAAGATTTGGATAGAAATGCAGCAACTGGTTCTTCTCTGTTTTGTAACTAATTGTGATGTGACAAATTTTAAAATGCAGAGATTCAGATTTTCATTCAATAATGACTTTGAGGGATCACCAAAAATGGACCTTCTGCCATCATTGAATCACCCTTATGTCACCCTCATGTCATTTAGAATGGCATGATGGTGAGTAAATGATGACAGAATTTTCATTTTAGAGTGAAATATCCCTTTAAATTATGTTCCTGTTCCTTCAGAAGACATGGAATTTAGACAGAATTTTTCATTTTTGGTCAATTGTTCCTTTAAATGTATAACACTTAAACAAGTTTCTGTGACAAATTCACTGCAGTAGCAGTAAATTTGTCCCAGTACTATGTATGTTTGGAATGAATGAGTAGAATTTCGTACACTTGGTTTTGCATTATATTGTTTGTTCAGCCCCAGAGAACCAAGGCATCTCTTTCATGGCCAAGCCAGTTTTCATTTCTATATCAGTCTGTTGCTGTCACATGTGCACTCCCTTTTGGACTCCTTTTTGGACTTGTTGTTGTTCTATTTCCTGCCACCAGTTTGTCACCATAGCAACTGATCACATAATCATCATACCCAGCTGTTCCTTATCACCCTGCTTGTTAGCCCTTGTATAGAGGGTATGCACGTGACGTCACCGTCGACCGTTATGACTGCGGTCACGCCCACTGAGTGTCAAAAAGACTGAGCGGCAGCCTTGTTTTCAGCGTGAATGTCGCGAAAAACGCACAAAACTCATCCAAAACGGGAAAGAGCTTTGTGATTGACTGTACAAATAGCTTTGACACAAAACCTGAGGTATATATTTAAAGACTGCCGAAAGCAACAGAAAAAAAGAAGCAAATGGATCACTGCACTTCACAGAAACAGCTGACTCCAGCAAAGAAACATGGATTTGCAGTTATTATTTTGTGTCAAATTGTTAGATTTTGAGGTAAAATCATACCGTTATATTGCATTGTTATATATTATGTTGACAACTCATCAATTAAATATTTTCCATCTTATATTCTGCATAATTGGGTGTTTTTAAATAAACACTGACAAAAACTATAAAACTATATATGTTTTAGGGCTGGACAATATGACAATATAACATTGATATAAGCAGTGGCGTACGGGACACCCCCGCAGCCTCCGCGGTGCGTGGGGGCCCCCACCCTATGATGGGCCCCGTCGCAGATTAACCTATTTAGGCTAGACTACTTTATAGCCTTTGCTTTTTTAATTGACTAAAGATGAAAATAAAGCATCCAACTGAAGCCCAAAAATGCAAGCAGAAGATCATAGAAACTAGTGCTAAATTACCACAAAAGGGGGAAAAATTCATCACTGTTGTTTCCATCGCCATTTGTAAGGTAGCAAAGACAACATCAAACTTTGATGCGCTGTGTTAGCTACTGTTAGCGGATGTGTGCCGAGACAAATAAATATGTTCGGTCTTTGCTGAGACATTATTATTGTTATTTATATTATTATATATTGCCCAAACGTATTTACCCCATCGCCAGCTCTGCTAATGGTCAGCTACCGGAATGTTTGAAGTTCTTTTCCAAATGTAGCCTAGCCAATAAGTCTAGTTATTTCTTTATTCTTTTACTGTAACTACATGAATTTAGTTTAGGCCTACATCATTTGATGCACCGATCGAAATTACTGAAAATTTGCGGCAGAAACAGCAATTTACACGCTTGTCTAGAAGGGAACCTTATATAGCGCAAATTTGTGTCTAACTTAGAATTTAGACCATCTAAAATATATTGTTAGACCAAAAATATCTTAATTAAGTAATAAAGACATGTAATAAAGTAATAAAGAAATTTAATAAATACAGAAAGACGTCTATTGCTTCAGCCTTATTTAAAGGCCGCAGAAACATGGATTCGTTTGTTACGCACTTCAATCCATTCCACAACCGACGTTCTTGGGTTTTCTTTCTATTTATTAAATATAGGCAATTGGATGATGAAACACTGTTTGAAATTAAGATACAATTTCTACAAAACGAAATTCACTTTAAAGAAAGACTTATTATAAAACAAAACTTAATGAAGTGGTCAAACTCATGTCTGACCCGCTATATGTCTCCCAACATTGCGCATCCGTCGTGCTATTCACTTTTCATAATCAACATATTGACATTTAAAAAAAAAATAATATTAGGCTATAGCCCAGTATTTAAATATAAATATGAAACTAAATTGGTTACATTTTTATCCCTCTGGCCGATGATCGCGCCGGTGCGTTCTGATGGATTTTTTCCTCATGACAGCTGAAACAACTTAAAACAGGCCTTCCGTCATTTTTGGCGATAGCCTACAGATTAGTGCAAGACTACAAATGGTCTACTTTTTTTAAATTTAATTTTATATTTACGCTCACAATAACAACAACACCGTGTAGGCTACTTTTGTAAAACAGAATAAATAAAAAAACAGGGTGCGCTTTTAGCTGTCTCTCTGCGAGAATCTTTCTGAAACGTCTCAAAAATTAATTTAAACTCGGCGAATAACTGTACCAAAAAGAAAGAAACATCTCCATTTGATAAGAAATTTGAAGGTCTGTGTTAAATAAGAGGCGATCTATCCGCTGGAATGTGTTGTTTCTGAAATCATGGCCAGTGCTCGTTGCTGCTGTTATCCGTTCTCTTGGCGCTCCTTTGGTTTTAATGAGTAAATTAGCCTAAATATTTATTCCTGCCGGTATTTTAGTCTGCGATATCAAAATCACTAAACATTATATAGGCCTATCATAGGCTAGGCTATAATATTATTCGATAATAACATCAAATAAATCAATGCAATGATAATTCACCACATGATTCACTGTTAAATCAGTTTTTGTAAACTGTGGGGCAGATGGACTCAGGTGCACAACAAATTTTAACACATGACATCACTGCTTGTGGGAGGGGCCCTATCTCATTCTTTGCGGGGGGGCCTCACAGACTTGCGGTACGCCACTGGATATAAGTGATTACGTGGATTTAAACCTACCTATATTGTAGTTATATAAAATATTCACAGGCAAATTTGCTTTATGTATTTCCCCGGCGTCGAAATCAGGCACATATAAATGTCAGGAAACACGACTCCTGGCTGCATGTCAATATCCATGGATTAGGTTTATTTGACAAGTTGTAAGGAACACATTCAATTCCAACCTTTAGTGTAATTCGTTAGTTTTACTCGCGTTTTCGCAGTTTCCCCTATTAAATCCAGTCATGCAGCAGGTTCTTTTGCCACTCAGTCCTGCTGAGGGAGCGCGCTTTCGGTGGGAAAGTGACGTCGATGCATACCCTCTATATCAGTGGTTCCCAACCACATTCCTGGAGTACCCCCAACACTGCACATTTTGCATGTCTCCTTGATCAAGCACACCTGAATCAAGTCATCAATTCATTAGCAGAGACTCCAAGACCAGAAATGGGTGTGTCAGACAAAGGAGACATGGAAAATGTGCAGTGTTGGGGGTACTCCAGGAATGTGGTTGGGAACCACTGCTCTATATTAACCCTGTGTTTCTAGTCTTGTGTTGTCCGGTATTGTTTGTACTACGTTGGTGTATGTTCCTGTGGATTCCTGTTTCCTTCCAAGTAAAGACTTATGCTGACTCTATCTCCTCGTCGTGTGCTTAGTATACCAGCTACCGTAACAGTTTCAGAATTACTATTTGTGGATTTCTGTCAACAGGAATATGTACTGCATGTTTACTTCAAATTCACTGCCTCTGCCAGCAGTAATTTTTGACTGCTGCTTGAGTCACCTCCACTTCAATTCATTACCACAGGCTAAAGTGGGCCACCGTGTATGATTACGTCCTCAGGAAACACATAAGAGTACAGCCACAGACATACTCTGATTAGACAGATTCGTTTTAATTTATTTTATTTAGTTCACAAGACCAAGAGAGGGCAAAGCATTTAAACAATACATAGAGCACTGCCTTGATTGCGGCTAGAATAGTAAACTAATAGGATAATTAGTTGAAGTAACTGTTTTTTTTGGTTTGACTGGTAAAGTGGAGCAAACTAGATCCAGATATGTGTAATCATTCAAATAAGTGACCTCGCAATACATGTTAGGTTGATTGTGAGATTTATTGATGTTTGAGTTATACGCCAGATAGAATAAATCATGCGAATTACTTAAAGGTCATGTTCCTCCTGAAAAATGTCCTCAATCCAAAAGTAATGCACAACAGCAACAGACAAATCAGCCATCAGTGTTCGGGAATGTCACTTTTAAACGCAACATGATTACGGTATTGCATTATAAAAAAATAATGTTATAGTGTTACTTTGTATGAGAAATAATGTTTATGAGAAAACTCTTAACATTTTAATTAAAAATAAAAAAGTAAGATATGACCCTTGTACATAACATGCATGTTAGCTTCCTAATTAGCAAATGAAATAGTTCAGTTGTGTTTCCTTAATGCACTGAAATGCATGAACCGCAGTAACTGTAGACTGACTGTGTTTTTCCCCCATGTAGGCCACAGTCGTGTGCTGTTGCAGATAGCTGGTGTGGTGCCCAGTCAGTTGCTTCTTGAGCTCCTGAGTTGCCAGTATTGCACAAGGGCCCTGGAGAACTTGGATCTTGAGCTCGGTGATTCAGACCACTCCAGTTTAGAAGGAGACGTGGTGTATGAGTTCTCCCATGGAGCAGAGTTCAAACCCAGCCGTGCACCCCATCATAAAATACTGGAGGAGCGTAACCGCCTTGCTCAGTACTGGGAGGACTTCCGGAAGCGATTGTCACGCTTCGTGGATAGCAAATACTTTAATCGAGGAATTATGATTGCCATCCTTATCAACACCTTGAGTATGGGGATTGAATATCATGACCAGGTGAGTGCAAGTGTGGATTCCTTCATGAATATTCTGAACACTTACAGTGCTTTAACAGTGTTGCAGGGATGGTGTATTTTTGTTGGCCAAATCCCGAAAACGACTTAACATTTTATAGCACTATTGCCATGAAGACGGGTTTTTTTTTTTAATGGAATTCTGGTTGCTTGAATGCTTGCTCAAATGCTTGAAATAAGGTCTTTGGTTAACACCAGCTAAAGACATTTTATGGCATAAAATACATCAGTTATACCCCCCTTGTAATTTTATTAAAGCTTTTACTTGTCTTGAAAAAAGCAGCTGCTAACAAGTGGCTAAATAGGGGCTACGGAGGATGTCAGAGACATTAAACATCATCACAGCCCTGTTGTGTTTATTATTGTGCTCTTGCAAACCATTCTAACTCAAAGTTTTTAAATCATGCTGGAAAGAGTTTTCAGAAGCTTAATGGTGGTGATGTTGAAGTCACGTGACTGTGGTGTAGTTCATTTAAAGCCTACGTTTAGCTTTTTTTCCTGCCGATTGTATCTAGGCTTCAATATTCATAAAAGTTGTGTTAATTTGTGAAGATTATCACGATGAACAGAATGTGTACGTATCATAATTTTTTGTTGTTTCACAGAACTTATTTTCTGCAATAATCCAAAAAAATCCTTTTGGCTTTTTGTCGAGGGTGATGCTAACTTCTTGTTTGGCCTACAAAAATGTGCCATCACTGTAGCTCTCCATACTGATTGTTGTTATGGAAAAACATAAGGATGGTTGATATGATGATTGTTAATGACTGTTAGTAAGGGAACTGACTATATCATAAAGTATTCCCCAGCAAAATGTCATTATGACTTGTGCAGAGGTTAGCTATCAATTTATTTTGCTTTCATAAACAGTGATGAGGATTCATAGCCTTATTGGGCAAACAGATCTCCTGGTTACATAACTGTGTTGTGCTGCAATGCCTCGGACTGCACCTCTGTCTCTCCTCACCATGTTGTTGGGATTTTACCACTCGTGGTTTCGCACCCAATACTGTGGTTTGACATTTAGCCAATCTGATAGAGGTCTCACAGTAAGGAATGTGTGTGGATGCAGTACTGACATTTTCTGCAGCTGGTATTGAGGATAATATTGAAGAACTGAGTCTTGTGGATAAAACTGAATCATTTTATGATTGGGGAATTAAACATTTACTGACATTGTTGTAATAGTAATAAAAGAAATACTTAATCTTGGTTTAACAATAAGGATGCCCCGATGGCCAACTGCCAGGTTTTTCGGTTAGTTGACTCTAGTGCCAAGATACTGTTTTCATGCCTTGCAAACTATGATGTACTAAATGTTGTAAATTCGGTTCATTTAAATATGTCATCAAGTTTTTTAGCTTTCTAACACAAATTAAGTTTTGTCAAAATGGGAGCTATGCGCTACAAACTACGAAGACAGATGCCACGGGACACAGACACACTTTCCACGCGTATTTAGACGCAATATGTGAACGGCCCCTTAAAGGAGCAAGAAAAGATGAGCATAACGTCTCTTATATGCAGATTGATATATAAAAGTTTTTTTTAATTATTATTGTTATTATTCTCACTAATATTCAGATATTTAAATCTAATAAAATGCCAACAATATAAAGAACTAGATGGGTTAGCTGATGACCTTAAAAGTCCATAGATATCGCCGTCAGCCATTAAAGGATTAGTTCACTTTAAAATTAGCCCAAGGTTTACTCACCCTCAAGCCATCCTAGGTGTATATGACTTTCTTCTTTCTGATGAACACAATTAGAGTTATATCAATAAATATATATTTATATTAATAAATATCCTGACGTCGCATCAGTTAAGTTTTTTTTGTAATTTGAATAGGGAAGGTGTAGGACGTAGCGTAAGTGTTTTGAACTGTGAGAGTTTTACACTTTCTTTATAAATTGAATATGGAAGGCGGTCTGGCAGAAGCTAGATATTTTACTTTATAACTTGTTAAATATGGATATCTTTTTTTACACAAACGCATCGCTTCACTTCAGAAGGCCTTTATTAACCCCCCGGAGCCGTGTGGAGTACACATTTATGATGGATGGATGCACTTTCTTGAGCTTCATACTCACTGCCATTATAAAGCTTTGATGCTTCAGAATATTTATTAATAAAACTCTGATTGTGTTCATCAGAAAAAAAGAAAGTCATATACCCCTAGGATGGCTTGAGGGTGAGTAAATCTTGGGGTAATTTTCATTTAATGTGAACTAATCCTTTAACACTTTCTCCGACAAAGAAAGTGTTAAAGGATTAGTACAATGAGACCTGTTTTCCTGTTTGTTCATGTGAAGTTCATTGCATAAAGTCTATTGCATAAAGGGCATGTGATAAATATTTGTACTTTGTTAAAAGGCAGTTTGGAGAGTGATTGGTGTTGAAATAATGTTTAGCTGCTCTGGTTGAAATAAGGTTCAGCTGCACCTTGACTTTACATCATTAAAAAAGCAGTATTCACAATAGGAGGTAAGTAAGCTAATAATAGATCTGAACAAACCCTTTTATCTTGCATTTAATTATGTGTGATTATATATGATTGATTGGTTGCTCTTTGAATAAAGTGTGGCTTGTTGAATACCAATGTGGGGCCGAGATAGCACATCTGCTTCTGAAGTTAAATCTTTAATCGTTATGTTACTTTAAAGAACAGTTAATGTTCTCTAATTAACCTAAGACATGAAATAGGGCTCTTTTTATCCTTATTTCAGAAGCAGAATAGTTAGCAGACAAAATAGTTAGCAGACATTTGTTATGGTGATTTTTGGGATAAGAGACATCCTTGAATGAGAAGGGACTACTTTTTTAGGTGGAAGAAAATGTGATTGTGTGACCAATGTCTGTGCTTTACAGACAGTTAAAGGTGCTATAGAGGATGTTTTCGACGACTGAGAAATCAAAGACTGTTAGTGTGTTTTTGAAATGAGCGCATGCATAAGAACAACCCCCCTCTTTCACAGCTCATTTCGAGGGAACGCCTCCCAAAACTCGTGCACGAGTATTGGAACATGAGTGTTTGTTTACCACCGGCATTCGTTGTGTCGTGTTAAGGCCAATTCACACCGCACCAACAACAGCCAACAAACGCCAACAAACTCGTCTGTGAACTCGGTGTGAAACCCCTGTTGGCGTCTGTTGCCGTTTGTTGGCGTTGATCGGAGTCGGTTTTCACCCGACTGAACATGTTTAATCGGCGTTTGTCGGGTCGTGGAATGTCTGCGCGGTGTGAACAGGTTTCCAACAAACGGCAACAAACTCTGACGTAATCTGACCTGGCTACAAACCGTTGCCATGACGATGAGGCAAGTCCCCTGCAAAGACAGCCGTTTGATCGCGCCCGCGCCTCACACACAACAAAGTACTGGAAACGTGACATCGCAGCTTGTTCGTTATAAAAAATAAAATACAGTTAAAAAAAATATACAAAAGGTACAATAGTCCATAGTGCAATCCGTGCCATTCAGCAAGAGCAGCTGCTCCACTTCACCGAAAGAGAGAGGTAACGTTAACCACTGAGAGCAACGCAGGTTTAAATTCAGTTTCGTTTTTAATAATTTGTTTTGGCTTGTTTTGCTACATGGTTGTACATGCTTATGGGTCTCGTTAATAAAAAGGGGTGCGCTAAAAAAAAAAAAAAAAAAGGGTTTAAAAACCGGTGTATACCAACCAATATGTTACGATCAGATCGATGGCTACAGCGCTTCGGATTTCAGGTATTTTTGTTTTGCCCTAATACTTTAATACAATGAAAATATATGATACTATGTTATTAATATAATAAACTTGCCTGACAATATTGTTAACATGGTTACATATGTAGTTGTGGAATTTTCCCAGTCAGACGTCACTCATTTGTTGGTGTTTGTTGGGGTGGTGTGAACATGACAGTTTTTTCTCGTAGAATTCTAAATCCAACGGCCAACTTGTTCGTTGGTGTTTGTTGGTGTTTGTTGGTGTTTGTTGGCGTTTGTCGGTGCGGTGTGAATTGGCCTTTAGTGGATTCATTATGTTGGACTCACCGCAGGTAACTCATAATCTGCAGTTGTTACTCCTGACAAAAACATTGCATGCGGCACCTGTGGAGTGTGGAAAGTTACTGGAGCGAGCACGTCTCTCACAAAGAACGTAATGGCAGTGATTGACAAGCCAGAGGGCCAATCGTTTATGCGATGATCGCGTAAATGACTGGCTGATGTTTTTAAGGTCCTACCTTGTGCACAGATTATGTATATTAATATTATTCCTTTCAGTGCACCTAATAAATAGTCTTTTATCAGTTAGTAAAGACAGTTTCAAGTAATATTGCAAAAATGTATAAAACAAAACATCCTCTATAGCACCTTTAAACACCATTAAATCCCTCCAAGATTTTGAGTTATGCTTTTGAGTATGTTTGATAGTAGCACATTTTAACCATCTATTTATTGGCGCTGCCTGCTTGTTGGCTAGTCTTCCATTATATGTGTATTTAATGTGTAAATATGTTTTCCAGTTTTAAATTATTGTTGGCATGTCACAAAAGCTTTTTCTATTTCAGAGCAAGAAAAGGATATTGCGAGGTTATATCACGTTTTTTCTGTGAAGGTAACAAGCCTTCATAGACCAAATGCATTAAATAAAAGACAAAAAATGTAATTGCTTAAGGAAAGAGATTGCCTATAGTTAAAGGGATAGTTCACCCAAAAATTTAAATTCTGTCATCATTTACTCACCCTGTTGTTCCAAACATGTATGAATTTCTTTCATCTGCTGAACACAAAAGAAGGAATTTTGAAGAATATGGGTAACCAAACAGTTAAAATGGGCCTTCCATAGTATAGAAAAAAAATACTATTAAAGTCAATGGGGACCATCAACTGTTTTATTACTGACATGATGATATTTTAATTTTTGGGTGAACTATCCCTTTAATACTGTGTATGTTGTGTTAGACAGGTTGTTTACTGAGTAACTGCCATTTATTTGAAATCAAATATCTCAAGGTTTATCCATACAGTGGTGTTTGTTCAGTACTGTCAGCTATAGGAATAAATTGTCACCATAATAATTGAGGGAGGATTACAGTAATGAGATAAGGCTGGCTGCATTGATCTATGTACTGATTGCTCTTAGCATAGTGGGGAGAAAGATCAGCAACTCAGCAGAGTCTCCGCACGCTCGAGTCAATCAGCCACCTAATCGGATTTACATGGGGCCACTGACAGTCTTCATTACTGCATCAGTCAAAGTCACTCCACTGAGCCTACGACACTTTTCACCCCATCACCGAAGATAGATGCATGTCTCGACTGCACATACAGTAATTTTACTTTGATAAATGATGGACATGTTCATTACCTCTAAGGCTGAGAACATATTGTATGTTTAAAAATTAATTTGTCACATTGCAGAAAATTATCTAGTTACAGCAAAATTGTGATTATCACCAATATACTGTTTTAATTATGAAAAAACAAGTACTGTTTCAAACACGCTCTCCATCTTCCATTAGTTGGTTAAATAGTGTTAATATGTCCACTGAATTGAGCTGAATAATATCTTCTGTATACTGTGAAGCTAGTTTGAAACAACCTGTATTGTATAAAATGCTATATAAATAAATACATGACCCCAGTCCAGTCGGGCTGCTCTAACAAACTGCAATTCTACTTGGAGAAGTGCAGCTGTCCTCTGCTAACATCACTCTCCTTTAGTCTGCCATGTTGCCACCACTGAAAGCCCAGTGTCCCAACATGCATTTTCACTGTCATTGCTTTTCCACTGCTCTGTCCAGCAAATGTGCTTGATGGGAATTTGTAGCTTTGCACTCAGGCAGACCATTTTCAGGAAAGCTGGGATGGATATTCAATCTGTGTGTAGTGTAAATGGTTCAGTCGAAAATAAAAAATGTCATCGTTTACTCAACCTCATGTTATAAGGACATGAAAAGGGGGCTTTAAAAAGCACCCAAAAGAAGTATAAAAGTATTATTTAAAAAATAGTCCCTATGTTATATTCCAAATCTGAGAAACATGAGAAACAGACATAAACTTACATAATTATTTGAGGCCTCCATTGACAGCAAGATAATTAACACTTTCAGATGCCCAGAAAGCTACTAAAGACATATTTAAATCAGTTCATGTGACTACAGTGGTTCAACCTTAATATTATAAAAAGACGAGAATACTTTTTGTGCGCCAAAAAAACAAAATAACGACTTTTCAACAATATCTAGTGATGGGCGATTTCAAAACACTGCTTCATGAAGCTTAGAAGCTTTACGAATCAGTGGTTCGGATCGAGAAAACGAAGCCTTGTTTACTGAAATCACGTGACTTTGGTGCTCTGAACCACTGATTCGAAACAGAAGATTCAGAAAGCTTCGAACCTTCATGAAGCAGTGTTTTGAATATGTCTTATATGTTATAATATGTTTTAAATATGTCTTTAGTAGCTTTCTGGTTCTTGAGAGGTTCAGTGACATTGCTGGCAATAGAGGCCGCACTGAGCCATCGGATTTCATCAAAAATATCTTAATTTGTGTTCTGAAGATGAGCGAAGGTCTTACGGGTGTAGACCGACATGAGGGTGAGTAACTGATGACAGAATTTTCATTTTTTTGTGAACTAACCCTTGAACATCTTGGATGACAAGGGGGTGAGTAAATTATCAGGAAAATTTAATTCTGGAGTAAACTAATCCTTTAACTATTTCAAGTGTGAAAAGCCCTAGAGTTTTCATTTGTTTGTTTGTGAGTTTGTTAGCTTGTGAACCATCCCTGGTCTTGTTGTGGGAGGATTAGCAAGAGGGTCTAGGGAAGAGGGATCACAGACAACATGTCAGAACACAATTGTTCAGTACCTTCAAACTAGAAATGCACTGATCCTCTCTGTGACTGGAAAAATTACACTTCATTTTGTTGGAAAAATTATGCACAGGCTGGAAGATTGCATTTAGAATTCATCACGACTGAGCTCAGGCTATGCCACTGCATAATAGCATGTGTCTCACTTTGAGGAAAATTACACCAAACAATGTTTTTGCCCCATGGTATGTTTTCGAATCTGTTGTTTTGGCAAATTAGCATTATATTTTTATTTCAAGCCAAATTACAGTTAACACACTTCAACAATCTTGGCACCTGAGGTGGTGTCCGCTGCTGGAATAATGATTCACAAAGCAACCTGTTCGACACAACACAAGCACATCTGTTTATGTATATATGTTGCATAAATTGTAAGCTTTAAATGGAAATTTACCCACCGAAAATGTGACTACCATCTGTTTTATGTTGACACTGCTAGCTTGTTTTAGCAAATATTCTGGGTTTTTGTTTATTCTTGTTCCCTTCAATACTAAATAGCCTACAAAATCTGTGATGCTAAGATTGTTTAGAACGAAATATTGATGGCTGTAAGGCTGAAAATGCTTGTCTAATCTAACATTGCAGTAGAAGATGGTATAATGAAGGGGTTTCATTATTCTTTTACTAATCCTTTACTAATCTGTTGTTCCTGGGTAACACGCAGTCTGGGGAAGTGGCATATAAATATTCATGAAGTACATTGATTAATGTATGTAGATCAATGCAGGCACCAGAGGCTGTGGAGCCCCCTAGTGGTGACATGTCAGCACAGTTTTACTTCAGTTATTTACAGGACATGGGTTTATACTTGCAAAGGTTTGTTTCAAACTTGTTCAGTTATGAGATAGGTATAGATAATGTAATAGAAACAAATTTTTTGGTAACAATTAACAATAAGGTTTCATTTGTTAGCATTCGGTAGTAGGAATCATGAACTAACAATGAACAACCATTTACAGCATTTATTCATTTATTAATATTTATTAATGATCTAGATTGTGTTAATTTATATGATATTATTGTTCTTTGTTAATTTATGTTTGCTCATAATACATTAATTCTAATTTAATTTTATATGTAGAAATTACACACTCTTTAAAAAAGGACCAGCAGGGTTCAATATAGACCCTAGAGTTCTTGAAGTTTCTATATGCTTTTTCTTTTAAGAGAGTAGATTAATAAATACTGTATTGTTTGTAGTTATGTCATGATATGCATTAATGCAGTTGTATGTGTCTGTAAAAGCACCAATAGGTGAGAGAGTGAAGCAGTGAAACCTTATAGGATTAGTTCACTTTCAAATAAAATGTTCCTGATAATTTACTCACCCCCATGATGTTCATGTCTTTTTTTCTTCAGTCGAAAAGAAATTAAGGTTTTTGATGAAAACATTCCAGGATTTTTCTCCTTATAGTGGACTTCAATGGCCTCCAAACAGTTGAAGGTCAAAATTACAGTTTCAGTGCAGCTTCAAAGGGCTTTAAATGATACCAGACGAGGAATAAGGGTCTTATCTAGAGAAACGATCGGTCATTTTCGAAAAAAATTTAAATTTATGTGCTTTATAAAAACAAATGATCGCCTTCCAAGTGCTTCCGCCAAAACCACACTTTCGTATTCTTCCGAAATGAGAAATGAGAGTGCGGTTTTGGCGGAAGCACTTGGAAGGCGATCATTTGTTTTTATACATTTACATTTTTTTCGAAAATGACCGATCGTTTGATGTTTTCATTAAAAACCTTAATTTCTTTTCGACTGAAGAAAGAAGGACATGGACATCTTGGATGACATGGGGGTGAGTAAATTATCAGGAAAATTTAATTTGAAAGTGAACTAATCCTTTAATGTACACTGTTTTATCTTTCTAAAAGTAGTGTTCAACGCAATGACTTTCAGTTTACCATTGTTCAGTTTTGATTGTCCAACAGTTTGACATATTGATTTTTAACAGTGTGTTAATGTGAACAGTATCCAGGTGAATGCTGAGGGTGCCGGCTCTTATAATGGGCCGCAGAACTAAGAGGCTCATATCATTTATGCTTCCTTTAGAATGTGTTTATTGATTTGCACTGTGCTAAAGAACTGAAGAGTGCAGTGGTAATTCTTCAGTCACAGTCTGCATCAGCAAATTTAAGGAGACTAATTCTCTGGCCCTAAAAATTCCGATGGACAGATTTTAGAGGTACTGTCCGTCTGATTGATCTGTGTTGCTTTGCTCTCAATAAAAAAAGCTTATAATGCTTTGGTTTTGATTTTGCTTATCCCGGCACTGGAGCTGTTTGTGTAAAACTGAACAATTGTCATTGCTTTGTAAGTGTGCTGAAATATCTTTATCATTTCGCCCAGAGGTACTGTGTTACATAAAAGCTCTATTTATCATTTGAATGTGCTCAATAGTTTTGCAGTTCTCTGTATTATATACAGCACTCTCACAGACTCCCACTCTCAGGCGTTTCATGTGATGTTGTGAGCGTAAAGGTGTGTGAAGGTGCCATTATGAGGGTCAGTGATTAAGGTCACTCACATGTTGTATTCCCAGCAGTATCTTGGCATGATTTTGGCCTGCAGAAGGTAATGAGGTGTGGCTCTGTTTCCTCTCACAGCCCCAGGAGCTGACACATATTCTGGAGATCAGCAACATCGTCTTCACTAGCGTGTTTGTCGTGGAAATGCTTTGTAATCTGCTGGCCATTGGTACCTTCGCCTATATCAAGAACCCCTACAATATCTTTGATGGGATAATTGTAGTCATAAGGTAAGATCTGTGATATATCTATATCTATATCCTGCTGAAAAATCCATAAACCAGCATCCGTGCTGGTTAAAACTGGTATAGTGGTGGTCTAGCTGGTTGACCTACATATTCATGCTGCTCTCCAGAAAAACTGAGCTGCTGTAGCTGGTCCTTCCGCTTCCCATGACCAGCATCCCATGCAAACCAGCATGCAAAAAATACCTTATGCTTGTGACCAGCAATGCTGGATTTTTCAGCAGGGAATTATATGTTCAATTATTTTATATGGAAAATTGATAAAATACTTATCAGATATACACTACTTTTGTTCTCTCGCTACCGACAAGTTTTTAATGATTTTGCTCATCAAAGCTGCATTTATTTGATTAAAAATTCAGTACATTTATAACAGTAATATTGTAAAATAACTTTTTTATTTTTAAATAATTTAAAATGTAATTTATTCCTGTGATCTCAAAGCTGAATTTTCAGCATCATTACTCCAGACTTCAGTGTCACATGATCCTTCAGAAATCATTACAATATGATGATTTGCTGCTCAAGAAACGCTTTCACACTTAAGTGAAAGGAATAAGCCTCAGGCTGAAGGAAATTCACACCTGTAAAGTAAAATTGAAACACAAATGTGATGTTTATCTAAAGTAATTTTTGCTTATTAGTATGGTTGAATTGGATCATCATGGAAGGTCAGCAGCAAAGACATTGGTTAATAAAGTGAGATTAAATACATAAAGTATATTTGTGTTATTAAACATATTTAATTAGTACAGGTTTAATATATTCTAATTCTAGTTTGCACTGTTTTTCTCATTTTGCTCATCTCACAAAAGTATGAATAAAAGTATTACTATCAGTATATTTCTTACAACAACAACAAAATCTTATTGACCCCAATCTTTTGAATAATAGTGGATAATAAAATAATAAAACTTATTAATAATTAATAATAAAAATTTTAATAAAATAATACAAATATTATGAAAGGTTTCGTGATGATTAAATGAAACCTAATAAAAGGTTTTAAATAAATTACATTAAAAATACCGTAAACTTTGTACCTAAATACCTAAACTAAATTGATTTAAAAAAAATCCATGGACATGTTTTGCATCAGCTACCCAGGTGCTGTTGTGAAAGATGGTATGAAATTTCAGCAGGGCTTCTTGTTAATTGCTTGTAAGCAAACATAAGCAATGTTGAGGTTATGATTTTTTTTTAAAAACTGTTTTTAAAACTATTAAATATAACCATGTGTTTTGTTGGCAGTGTGTGGGAGATCATAGGGCAGGTGGATGGGGGTCTTTCAGTGCTAAGGACATTTCGTCTCCTGCGTGTACTCAAACTGGTGCGCTTCCTCCCTGCACTGCGCAGACAGCTGGTGGTGCTGAAGAAGTCCATTGACAAGGTGGCAGCCTTCTGCATGCTGCTCATGATTTACATCTTCACATTCAGGTGCAGACCACACCCACACCCTCGTTCAACCAGTTAGAACCGAGCTTGTTGCACAGTGCCACCAACACTATAGCTAAACTTGACAGTTTGATTCATAAAACTGTGCTACATGAATTAATTGATTTAAAAACTGTACAACATTAATTATTTTTTATTGAATGTAATTCTGGAATTATGCACTTAAATGATAATACATTTCATTTTTATTTCACTGTCAATACAGCATTCTTGGAATGCATCTGTTTGGATGCAAATTCAGCATGAAGACGGAGGATGGAGACACCATTCCTGACAGGAAAAACTTTGATTCCCTGCTGTGGGCCATTGTCACTGTGTTTCAGGTCAGAACAGAAACTATGCTAGCTCTACATAGTAAGTTGTAAGTCCACTGTAGGTCCTTAATTACAATGAATAGAGTAGACATTTTTTCATACTCTGTCAAATGTAGTCAAGTGTGTTGTAAATAATTGCTTATTTCTGTCAGGCTAGGGTTATTTATGATATTGAAATATTTGTTTATACCAAAAAACAATGTATTAACTCATATCTATATTTTGAGCTAAAACAGTAGCTAAAGTGCAGCTCACTACAATTGAAAGCCTTTGTGTACATTTTTTTTTTTTTTTTTTTGCATCAGCACAATTTCATGTGATGTAACTGAATTGCTGAACCTGCACTGTATCTTCCTACCATGCACATTTACAGCTATTCTCATTAGATTATCGCAACACCATTTTGTGGTTAAAAAAGACTTAATTGGTAGACTGGGGAAGCCAGTTACTTTCACTTTAGTAAGGAGCTGAACTGTAAATAATATGTACAGTATCATCACAAAACACTATTCAAATTAGAGCTACAGCATCAAATTCTGTATTAATTTCCCCACTGTATAATTCAGAGACAGGAAAACACATACAGAAAACACTGCTCTATTGCACATTTAAGTAATTAAATGTTTTTTTTCCCTTTACTCAGCCATCCTCTGTCCTCTACTGTTTCTCAGACAAAATGCTTGCGTGTGTATTTCAGATTCTGACCCAGGAAGACTGGAACGTGGTCCTCTATAATGGAATGGCCTCCACCTCCCCATGGGCAGCTTTTTACTTTGTGGCTCTGATGACTTTTGGGAATTATGTCCTCTTTAACCTGCTTGTGGCCATCTTAGTGGAGGGGTTTCAGGCAGAGGTATAAAAAAAAAACCTTCTACAACTGGCTCAGTTACAGTATTATGTTTGTCTTTCTTAAGCATGTGCACAAACTTATATATACAAATATGTAATTATACAAATATTATATATTATATAAAAAATATAAATTCAATATTGAATAGATATTGAATCTAAAATACAGTGTATGTTAACTCAATTTAAATTTACAGCTAAATATGTAGCTAATATGCAATGTGATCTCCCCTTGAAGAGGCTCAACCTGTGGCACACAAGTTGAACTTGTGCTACAGACGTTTACATAATTGGCTTCTTAAAGAGTTAGTTCACCCACCCTTTTTTGCACAAACTAAGTAGCTGCTTTCTCCAGATAGTCTGGGGAGTTAAACTGCATTGCTGATACGGTGCTGCAGTGTTTGGCCCATCTGTCATACTGGGGACTGTGTGAATTGTGAACTTGTTATTAGTAGGTGCAAACCTGCAAAGGCTAAAACAAACACCAACTTAACACAACCCTAACCGCAATATTTCTAACAGAGTAGCAGGGCAATGATAACACTGGCACCGCAGCTGTCTGTATGCACAGCAGGCTATGACTGAGTGAAGGGCAGTTTGTTGTTGATGCCAGAGGCCGGCGTCCTTTGAGAGAGCAACTCCTGTTTGGCTTCACTGCACCCTGAATAACACTTTAGTGGGCTGAGCAGTTACTGAAACACTGTGAGCAGTCCACAAAAGTCTCTTGTGCTTTGCAGGGAAATGCTAACAGATCAGATGCGGATGAAAAGAAGCGATCGCTGAACTTTGAAGAGGAGGAGAAGATGGAGGAATTACGAGATACAGGTTACTTACATGTGCTAAATTTACATTTACGAGATTTACATCACATAAAAAGTTATTGCCATGGGGGCGTACATATAAATGATCCTGACTGTTGTGTCACAGTCGATGCTATGTTGAGATTCGCCTGTTCTTCAGAGGTCTTTTGCACAAATCAAATTTACATAAGAAGGAGGAAACAATGGTGTTTGAGACTCACTGTATGTCATTTCCATGTACTGAACTCTAATTATTTAACTATGCCGAGGTAAATTCAGTTTTAAATTCTAGGACACCTTTAAGTAATTCCTGGATAATCTATTGTCATTTTATTTAATGAATGGTGTTGACTTTTATTGAATAACCCCTTTCATTTTCACCAATAGAGTTGATGTCGGCGAATGGGCATGCGGATCCTCGTGACACTTTGCCCCCTCCAATCATCATGCGCACTGCTGCCACACCCATGCCCACTCCAAAGAGCTCTCTTGGCCCGGAGTCAGCATCTGGTTTGACCGAGTCCAGGCGGGGCAGTGGGATCTCGACTGATCAAAAGCATTTGGATCTAAAATCCCTGGTAAGACAAAACAAAATCAAGTGTCAACCTTATGTCCATTACAGTGATGCCATAAGGTGAAGTGATGCCATAATTTACCTTTTTATGACATAGGTTAGTTTCAACTATGATGTCATGTAGTGCGGCGACTCAAAAACATGATATTTATTAATTAATAATTTATGATATTTTACTTTTTTACAGTACTTTTTACCTTGAAAAATATATGTAAAAACTCTTTTAAAAGTAATGATTAGTACATGTAACTGGTTACACACACTAACAATGTATTCAAGGTGTAGGGAAAATGTGGTATCACTTTCCATTTGATGGTTACACCCAGTGTTATGGAAAGTTAGAAGTAATGCATTACAATATTGCTTTACTCCATAAAAAACTAATTGTTTTACTTAGTTACTTTTTATGGAAAGTAATGTGTTACATTACTTCTGCGTTATTGTAGAAAATCTATTGTAGAAAACAAAACTTGCAAATGTCTTCTATCTTTTGTCAATGACAAAGCTCTTTATTGAGCATGCAGCTTGTGCACAGGGACGTGCACAGGGGGGTTGCTCAGGTTGCCCGGGCAACTGCCCATATGCCCTTCTCGACTCACGTTGCCCTTCCGAGGTGGAAAAAAATAAATAAAAAAAATCGTACAATGGATGCAGAATTTCACGTAGGCCTAGATAAAAAAAAAAAAGAAAAAAAATCGCAAAGCCTCATTCACTTCCATATTCGGGCACCCGTCCGAAAGTGAAAGTCAGTAGGGGAAGGGCAAACTCTGTTTACGTGGCTGCAGCGCTGCACGCGACCGGCACCTGAGCTGAGCCTGCATGAGCGGCACTAGAAGGAGATTGTCGCGGTTGTCGGGTGAGACGACTTAACGTTGTCGGAAAGGTGAGTAAGGTTATAATCGTTAACGAAAAAACGAAAACTAGGTGGGAAAAAACATCGTCGTTAACTGAAAAAAAAAAAAAAAACGAGGCATTACAAAAAAAACGATAACTAACCAAAACTGCAATGTGTGTTTGGCAAAACTAACTAAAATAAAATAAAATTATAGATTAAATGTCCTTAGTTTTCGTCTTTGTCAATGTCTTTCATAGAGCAAACGTTCAGCTGCATTTCATTTCCCTGCGTCTCACTCAGTCAGAAATCAGTGTGGTCAAGAGCGGCTGTCAGACCTCCTCCTGCTGGCCATAGAGAAGGACATAGGAATCGACAAGAAAGAAGTTCTGAAGATTTTTGTTGAAATGGCCCCTAATAGGCGGCTTCTCCTTTGAAGCTTTGCATGTTTAGTATGTAAATTTGGAGAAACCTATCAGTGACTTGATAGGGTATTGTTAGGGATATTGATGTAGGGATTTTCATGACTCAAGTCATGTTTTTCTATGTTATTATTAGTAGTAGTTAAGGTGATTGAGTGCTGTATTTCAGAGTTTTACTTCTTTGTGTATATATATTTTAATAAAGACCCTGTTATTCTCAGTCCTTCATATAGCTTCATACTGCCCCTCAAAATTCCTGTGCACGTCCCTGCTTGTGCATGACTATGTACTGCAGGTAAAGCAAATTAATGCTGGTCGCTATTCACTGCCACTATATTGCCATGTTTCTGTTATTTCTTGTGAAAGATTTCTTATGAGCTCTTGGAGAAAAAACACTTTAAATTGACTTTTGAAAGGTGCTGCATGGTGTTAAAACTGAAACTGCAAAATGGAGTGAATAAAATGTCCATAAAAACTGCATTAAAGTGTCAGTGCTGAAAATATAATGATTTAATAATGATTTCCCACAATTGTATTACAAGCTGCATAATTACAGCTGCATCATGGTGTCATTTCTACAAGTTCAACCATCTTTCTAGCCAAGTACCTGGCAAATCAATTAGACGTTGAGACAAAGTGGATTTTAATTGTTTAATTTCACAGAAAACGCATTTGCAAAATAAACAGTTAGTTAGTTAAATGGCAATTCATCACATTTAAACAGGCATCCATTTGAATCCCTATTTATTGATATATTGAATCAAGACCATTAACGTTCTTATCTACCCTAAACACTTTAAACTCCAGACAATTTAGAGCTGTAGTAATTAGCTGTAGTTCTTGTTCAATTTGCTGATGCCTCTCTCTTGTGTGTTACAGAGTTTCTGTCTCCGTCTCAAGAGGACACTGGAAGCATATAAGCCTAAGTGGTGTAAAGATCACGAGGACTGGTCCCTTTATCTGTTCTCGCCTCAGAACAAGTAAGCATTTGCCATCTCCTATCATCTACTGACCAGTTTGTCCTTTCAAAGTTTCATGTTCACTTTTGTAACTGTTACATAATTCTGTCCTAGGTTTCGGATGATTTGTCAGAGGTTAATTTCTCACAAAATGTTTGATTATGTAGTTTTGGTATTCATCTTCTTAAACTGCATCACTATTGCTCTGGAAAGACCCACTATACAGCCACCTGTAAGTTTGCTTTAGTGAAATCTCATCCTTAATAGTCAATTTGAATTTAATATTTGAGATTTTCATGCTTATTGGATGTATGATACATTCTGTTTTTCATTTCAGGAGCGAATGTTTCTCAGTATATCCAGTTATGTTTTCACTGTGATTTTTGTTGCTGAAATGACCGTGAAGGTATGATTTTGTTTTTTCTAATGTATAGAGTGTTCATTCTACAAAACGATCACATTGACGCGATATGGCTTGTGTTAAAGGTGGTGGCCCTTGGCTTCTGCTCCGGGAAGCACAGTTATCTGCAGAGCACCTGGAATGTTCTGGATGGGGTGCTGGTCTTTGTGTCTCTCATTGACATTCTGGTCTCTCTGGCTTCCACTGGTGGAAACCGAATCCTTGGCATCCTGAGGGTTCTTCGCCTGCTGAGAACTCTGCGGCCACTAAGGTGAGTCAGCGAAAGGTCACAACGTGCCTGTCTGAGGCACGGTCAATCAATGAAATCCGCTATACAGTCATTGCTCCTGTTAGGAAATAAACTGAAGGTTAGTTGTGTGGTTGCATTATCTCCCGAGCCTACACGCTAAAAGCCCCTTCTCACTTACCGATTCAACAAAAGTCTATTATCCTAGAATTTGTTTTAGAGGTAAGACCAAGCGGTGGTTTATCAATCTTGAAGGTCACCCAGTCTATTGTACCATTACATAAATGTTACTGCAATCCAGACAGACTGAAATAGGTTGTGTCTTTGTTTTTCACTTAAATAGAGTGATTAGTCGTGCTCCTGGACTGAAGCTGGTGGTGGAAACGCTAATAACGTCCCTGAGGCCCATTGGGAACATTGTGCTGATCTGCTGTGCCTTCTTTATTGTCTTTGGCATTCTTGGAGTTCAGGTAATTGCCTCAACCGCTACACAATACATGCTTTTCAACAAAAATATGAGGGTTTTTTTTAGATAACACAGCATCGATATTATCTATCACAGCTCTTCAAAGGAAAGTTTTACCATTGTGAAGGTGCTGACACCAAAAACATCACCAATATGGTCGAATGTAAAGATAAAGGTTACAAATGGATTCGGAGAAAGTACAACTTTGACAACTTGGGACAGGTAACTGTTATTCACTAGACATTATTCATTGGTTTGGACACATTGAATCAAAATAAAGTGATTGGCTGAGTGAGGTCATGTTGCCTTTTCATTTTTCAGAAAACATTTTCTGCTGTAATTTGTTTGAAATGATTCCCAGACTGTCATTATGAGCCCTGTTACTGCACTGAATAAATGATGGTTTTGCCGTTTACTGTTTCTCTTCCGCAGGCTCTCATGTCTCTGTTCGTGCTTTCCTGTAAGGACGGATGGGTCAATATAATGTATGACGGGTTGGACGCTGTCGGGGTGAACCAGCAGGTTTGGATCTGCTTTGCTCATTCTGGCCGGTGCCGTTTCCGTATTTATAAATTCACATAACTTTTCTAATTTGTCATATGATGGATGTGTCCTCTCTCTACATGTCCTTCACGCCTGCAGCCTGTGCGCAATCACAACCCCTGGATGCTCCTCTACTTCATCTCTTTCCTGCTGATCATCAGCTTTTTTGTGCTGAACTTGTTTGTGGGAGTGTTGGTGGAGAACTTCCACAAGTGTTGTCAGGACCAGGAGGAAGAGGAGGCGCGTATGCGTGAGGAGAAGAGGCAGAAACTGCTGGAGAAAAAGCGCAGGAGTAAGGAGAATTGCGGGTCTGGACGGTAGTCTATTTTTCTGAGCACTGCCTGCTTCCAGAGCCTGAGAGAGAAAGCTAGAGATAGAGTTTTTTTATTATTATTTTTAAAAACAAACAGTCATAAGGCTGAGTACATAAAAAAAGTATGCACATTTTGGCACAAATTTGATGTCAGCCTTGGATTGTGATGGACTGCAGCATGTTCCTGCATGAGATGCCCGCAACACCAAATTCTGCATGACAAGCCAACAGGGGAAGTTTGCACAGTACATATGGGGTCAGCATCAAGGCCAAAGCAGCAGAGCGTCCTGCTATGAATATATAATAGAAGACAGTTTTATTTTAAATAGAAGATTGTACTAGTACTAATTAGGACTGTTTACTTAACGTGTTAATTTAGTGTTCATTTTCCTACCATCAGAGCAAATCAAGATTGTAATACCAAGTAGAGTGTAGAGTCAGCGCACCTCGTGACTAAACGTGACTAAACGTGACTAAACGAATAAATGTGAAGAAGTGTTTTCTTGTTTAAGCACCATGCCTGCCAGGGCAAAGCTTCCTGATAAATGATCTTTAGCATAAAAGCCGACAGTTTTATCTAGGTTTGTCACACTTGGCTCCTCTAGCCTTTACTGCAGTCAGGGGATTAATCGTGTATGTGAGTGTGACTTATAGTACTCATAGCTGAGTCCATGGCAGTTGAGTTTTATTTCCCTAGATCTATTCAAAGAGCCCCTCAATGCATTCATCTGGATAGATTGAAAGTCGTCTCACAAAACAGTCCTCACAACACAGAGTGAGTTTAGAAGGACAGGAAAGAAAAGAAGGCAAATATTTGAATACATGGTGTTTCTTCAACTTTGGCCATGTGGACATTAAGAAAAATGTTTTGTAGAACACATTTGTCATAAATCCCTGGGACACAAAGGTGCCTGAAGTTGAAGAAACATCCCTATATACAACATATCCAAATAACATCTGTATCTGTCCATTATCCAGACTCACATGGAATCTGTTTCCACAGAAAGCTCAGTGGATTGCCTCAAAATTGGAATATCAAAGTTGTACCACTCTTGAGCTCATTTATGAAATATTTAGGCTACTAAAGCGTCATTAAGAGTACAGTAAGTTCAACTCATTTTATATTCTGCAGAATACAGCAGATTTTCCCCAAATTCAGAGCAGAAAATGTGGGAAATATCCAGATTCCATCTGGGCCTGCCATTATCCCATCATATTGAAAAACAGGCTGTTTCTGTGGGCAAATGTAAAAGACTTTCAAGGTGGTCATGAGAGTCGTATCTGCTAGGGAGAGATGCTCCATGTAATGGTTATGCTCTACCTGCATGTTGAACTCTATCAGATATTCAGTAGCTCAATGGCTTCTCTCTTGGCATATGATATTTACCTGTAAACATGCTTTTATGGCAGACTCAGAAAGATGGATTCAAACTCAAATCAATTTTGTGGTTGATGTCCAATATATCACACACAGTTCAACTAATCGATAAACAGTCACCTCTAAGCTCTCCTTGGTAAACACTCGATATGTCCCCATCACCTGAGCTACTCGCAGAAGTCTTTCATATGTTCTCCCACACACTGCCATGTTTACAACGGCATGTTCAACCAAAGCAGCATGCTTGAAATCCACGAAGGCACAAGTGCTGCATGAGAGGACTGTTAATGGATGGTATCTCAATAATAGCAACATGATGGCAAGATAAAGTACTGGTCCTCTCTGCAGCAGTCGTCCCCTTATACCCAGTGCCTTTTGCCTCTGCATCAGTGATTTGGTTTATCTGCATTTACCCTGCACTGACTCTTCTGTGCTGTCTGTCTGTCTGTCTGATTGTATCAACAGAGGCCCAGCAGAGACCGTACTATGCAGATTACTCTCCAGCCCGGCTCTACATCCACACACTGTGTACCAATCGCTACCTGGACCTCTTCATTACCGGCATCATCTGCATCAATGTAGTCACTATGTCAGTCGAGCATTTCAATCAGCCACTGGTGAGTCGGTGAACTACCATTGCATGAAGTTGCATTTTATCATTGAAACCAAAAGTAACTTATTTTTTTTAAATGTTCTGCTTGGAAAGCGTTTGTGCACTTTCATGAAAATAAATGGCACCTATTTTTATATAAACACAAAGGCATTTGTGCATTATTAAATGTGTTTTAAGTGTCCATATGCTACTTTACTATAAATTGTACTACATTAAAACTGGTGAAATAATTTCTCCTATCTTCCACAGTACCTTGAAGAGGCATTGAAATACTGTAACTATGTCTTTACCGTCATCTTCACAATTGAGGCTTTGCTCAAACTTGTTGCATTTGGTTTTCAGAGATTCTTCAAAGACAGGTATTGTTGCCTAAATGACTCTAATGTGAACAGAATATAATGTGAATACCCTGTACATAAGTTTAACAATGGATGCATGAATGCAAATCTGTATTGTACTAAAGAAGTTTCTGGAAGTTAAATCCGTATTCTTAAGTGCTTATTAGGGTGCACCTCAGATGGTATACTAACTATATACATTACATTCTCATTACCAAATTTTTTCTAACTAAGCCATCTTATTCTAATTTGAATCCAGATACTAAAGTCACTTTAAGGAGGTCTATGAGGAGTCATGTCAGTCCCCAACCCCTCAGTGACTCTTTGTGCAGTGGATAAAATTGTGTTCTTAGATATCCGTAGTCTTGCTGTAATTTGTAAGTGCTTAACCCGATAAAGTTAATTAAAGACTCTATCAGCTTTGTGTACAAAAACATGAGATCATGATCCCTGTTGTTTATCAATAATCCCACATTAGCACATGTACAGGTGCAATCAACCATATGTTGTTGTATTTGCAATATTCTTATAAATCTGTGTATGGTTTGTTTGCTCAGCTTTCTTAATGTTCAGACACCGATTAGCTAAATGACACTCTTTGCTGGATGTAGTATTTTAATTGTATGATGCTTTAATGTGCTGGCAGATGGAACCAGCTGGATCTAGCCATAGTCCTCCTCTCTATCATGGGCATCACACTGGAGGAGATGAAGATGACTGCAGCGCTGCCAATCAACCCCACCATCATCCGCATTATGAGGGTGCTGAGAATAGCTAGAGGTACTGCAGTTTTTTTTAGCTTCTTTTGTTTTTTTTCCCCCAAACCATAAATGTATTAGTGTGGTCTATTACAAATGGATGTGTTTTTGGATATGGGTTTCTCTGTGCTTTTGCCCAACAGTACTGAAGCTTTTGAAGATGGCTACAGGCATGAGAGCCCTGCTGGACACAGTAATGCAAGCTTTACCACAGGTACCTAATGTTATGTGTTTTTATATTCATTTATTTGTTTATTCATCAATTAATTCATTAATATAAATGTGTTATTTTTATAAAAATATTTTATAGCATTTTTTCTTTTCTTTTTTGCTTTTATGATATTATTTAACATGGCCAGATGCACATTGGTATAACCTAATGTTTTTAAAACAATATTTTTAATATGTTGTATTATAAATATTATGTATTATATATTTTAATATTATATATGGGTCAATAACATGAGGGGTCATTTTTTGTCTAAAAGCCTTAATAATAATAAAAAAACAAAGATATGACATCCAAAGTGTGTAAGGTAGTACAACTAGATCTCTTTTATTGAATCCAAAAGGTTTTAATTATATTTTGTTACATATAAAGGTATTTTAAAGTTTTTGAAGTGCATACGGTTTAACCATCCAAAGGCCAATACAGTCATTTCATTTGTGATTAAAATATCTTAAAATGTAATAAATGTATATATTTTTTATTCTGGCATTTTTATAACATCATATCAACATAGTGCAACATGGTATTAAAATGATGTGTAGAAGTCGTTGCTTTGTTATGAGAAAGAATGTCCAGAAAAATTGATTTCATTGATGTCATTCGGAGCAACCAATATAAAGGGAACATTTTGGATCAAGTTATGCGGTCAATATCATGTGACAGGACGTGACATCATTCAGTCACCTGCAAAGGACCACATGATTGTGAAGCAAAGTAACTAACTCATTTGGTTCAACCGCTATAAAACATGGAAAATGTTGCAATAAATATAAAAGGTTTGATTGTCCTTTTGCTTGCTAGCTAGATATCAGTCTGTTAGCATTGTCTGAAAATATCGTCATTCGGTAAAACCGATTTTTTTGTTAAAACAAATTACTTTTTTTGGTGACAAATTTTGCCAATCTTGTTAAAAAAAATGACAAAAGCAGTGTTAATTGATTATTAAAAAAACACAATTAATTTTGAAGTTTTATTCAGTGTCAACAATGAAATTATATCTCCATTATGTTTTTTTACACTTTTAAAAACCATATTCGTCAAAGACCCATATATATTGTAATTCAAATACATACAGTTTATATTAATAGAGACAAAATATTTTTGCAGTGCATACAGTATGCCGTTGTGTGTGTGTTTGCTTTAGAGAGATGTAGATGTACTGCACAATTGCATTTGTTTGTGTCTTTGTGTGGATATGTAAGACATGGGGGAGGACAGAGAAAAAGTTGGAGATAAAGTATCTATAACACAATGCTACTCCCCATGATTGATTGTTTAATAACATACTGTGATAATCCGCTTTCTCTCTTTAGGTGGGAAATCTGGGCTTGCTGTTTATGCTCCTCTTCTTCATTTATGCGGCAATTGGCGTGGAGCTTTTTGGGAAACTAGGTCAGTGCTGCAATCCTGCTCACTGTTCATACTGAACTCTCCATTTCACAGTTTTAGCGGCTTTGCTCTACCTTAGCTGCCACTCTCATTTTTAGGTCAGAAATGCTTCAATTTGGTCCCCATGGGCATGCTTCTCTCACAGTTTTAGAGCTCTTTTTAGTCTACAGTACTGTCTAATTGGAAGAAGAACCTAAATTAGCGCTGTTGATCTTTGGAGCTTGCTCCTGCAATGGTAGCATATTTATGAGATAGCCTCTAGGCTCGAAGAGACATTTCTATGCCACTTATATCCCCATGAGAGGCCTCTGGAACACAAATGACAGGATTATGCTTTCTCTTAAAGGGCAAGCACTCTAATTACTTTCATTAGCCTTCAACTTTAAAATCATTGCTAATTATTGTGTCAGACATGTCTGGGGGTAACGGCTCATTTGCTTCTTTAATGATAATACAGAGGACTCTGTCAGGTTATCTTCACTTTTAGCAACACATTCAGTGATAATCTGGGAGTCTAGCTGTGCTTTTTGTGTATAAGATGTTTAAAAGTACTTGACGCTTGTTAAACTATTGACTACCAATATTTTCATGTAGAATGCACTGACAAAAACCCATGTGAAGGACTAAGTCGATATTCTACGTTTGAGAACTTTGGATTTGCCCTTTTAACGTTATTCAGAGTATGGACGGGGGACAACTGGAATGGCATAATGAAGGTACTATAACGCAGAAGAGTTTTTCATTGTTCTTCTGTAACTGTATTGAGAGAGCTTCACAGGTGCAGGTTTAGTCATTAACATGTTGCATATGTGCAGGACACTCTGCGAGAGTGCGATCAAGCAGAGAATAAGAACTGCGTCCCCTATCTGCCTCTGGTCTCCCCCATCTACTTCGTCACCTTTGTGCTGATGGCTCAGTTTGTGATGGTTAACGTGGTGGTGGCTGTATTGATGAAACACCTGGAGCAGAGCAAAAAGAACGCTAAAGAACATGCAGAAATGGACGCTGAGATTGAGACGAAGATGAAAATGGCTCAGCGTCTCAGCAACGTCTCAGCAGGGAGTTCTTCAGAACCTGAAGGCAGGGCAGCTTATGTTGGACCACGCCCAGATTCACCCAGAGAGGTATACATGCCCTGGTTTGCCTGAATTACTCATGAACAAACATGTATTTATGTAATTGTATAATGAGGGGTTTTCAAACTGGGGAACCCCAGGGGGCTGCAAGAGAGTGCTGGGGGTACGTGTAAATAAATATAATACTAAATGTATTTTTAGGGCTGTCAAAGTTAACATTTATCATGATTACATGTTCACGCTGTCCTGTGTTTATTCTTTCAGGAGGCAATCAAAAATGATTCCATCGACGTGCAAAGTTTCGACTCCAAGGACAATCTTGAAAGACAGGCAGGGATAACCACAGGCTTCAAGCTGCATGTTCCTCGGATCGGCGGCCCCAGCATCCCTCAGGCGTCACCCTTGCTTCCCGCACATGGACAATTACCCAGTGTCCGCACCTTCCAGCAGTCCCATAGCCAGCGCAATATCCATTCTCAACCTCCCAGCCTGGCCAGCAGCAGCACCAGCCCCAGTGGCTCCATGTTTGACTCCGCTGATCCGACCGACGAGGAGGTCCACCATGTAGCGTCTGGATAGATCAGGCATAGTCAATCAACTTTCAGAACGCTTTTAGCATGCTGGACTGTGTTGTAAATCTCACCGGCTCCGGCCGGTCCAGAAGAACCGACACTTTGACACGTTTGTTACTCTGTCAGAAATTGAACAGAGGGCCCCATTTCCTAGCTCTTGGGACATCAAAGGGCCCCTCATGTGGACTAAGAGCCAGATCACATTCCAACACACACACACAGACACACACAAAAACACACAAAAAAGCACACAAACATGCATTGAAGACTGTATGTGTAAAATATAATTATGCCAAAATGTACCCGTCTTGTATGTCAAGTGCATGTATGTTTCCTAGTGTTTAGGCTTAGTTTAAATGATTGTAGGTGTGTTAGTGTAATTTCTAATGATAAATTTGTCTGTAAACCATAACTTCTTTTACATGCTTTTCTTGTCTTAATTCATTTAAACTGATTTCTGTGTTGGCTTTTAAAGGATTAACTGTTGTAATTTGCCATCCTTTGATCATCTCTCTTTTCCTGTTTTTTACTTCCGCTTCTGTATATATGTATCTACCCTGTGTATAGCCGTATAACTTTTGTATTATTAATTTTACATAGTAAATACATTATATCCATGCTTTTTGTTCTTTTGCTCATTCAACAAAAACCAGGTCACTTTAACGTTTCGATTCTAACACAATCACTTTACGTTTGATGCTATCATAGGAACTTATCCTCGTGGCCAGAGGATAACATTTCCGTTATAATAGTCTGTGGAAAACTTGCCGGTTTGCTGGACAAACTGATAGTTTCTCTAAATAAATATTAAACCAGAACTAATCATACATGTAATTGATTATAATTTGTTGTAATTAATTCACAATATATGTTTAATTCCCCCCTGGGGCGGTATGTGCATCATAATTAATCATAAAGCTTTATGAGTTATTATATTCATATATCTAACCCATAA
Source organism: Ancherythroculter nigrocauda (assembly GCA_036281575.1). NCBI lineage: Eukaryota > Metazoa > Chordata > Actinopteri > Cypriniformes > Xenocyprididae > Ancherythroculter > Ancherythroculter nigrocauda. The sequence continues at coordinate 38,635,281 of VTFQ01000001.1, forward strand.
ATTGATTAATAACTGTACAAATTCGCTACAGCCACATCAACAGTACAGCATGGCTGTGGGCAGGGGTCCAGGCAGAAGCACGGAGTCACTCCCTCTCTCCTTACGCCACCTCAGGGACGCTGCCTGCTTCCCATGCTCATGAAGAACTGCAGCAGTGCTGCCAACTTAGGCGAGTTAAGCATCAAAGACATGAAGAAGTGCTTCAGTGTGGACACTGAGGGTTTTCTGGAAAAACCCCACGGTACCGATGACCATCGCAGGCACTCAATTGAGATTTGCTCTTCAGTAGATGATGGGCTGTTTGGTCAAGAACTCAGCGAAAAGAGGCACGTTCCTGTGCACGGACAGTCGTTGCACATTCCCCGGAAGAAAAAGATGAGCCCTCTGTAGCGCCCCCTTCCTCTAACTGGGAATTTTATGGGTGACGCCCTGGTTCTTTAAAGGTGCCCTAGAATTAAATATTGAATTTATATTGGCATAGTTGAATTTCAAGAGTTCAGCACATGGAAAAGACATACACTGAGTTTTAAACTCCATTGTTTCCTCCTTCTTATATAAATCTCATTCCTCCGAAGAACAGGCGAATCTCAACATAACACCGACTGTTACGTAACAGTCGGGGTGTACGCCCCAAATATTTGCATATGCCAGCCCATGATCAAGCCATTAGACAAGGGCAGAACGTCTGGATGTGCACAGCCGAATCATCAGACTAGGTAAGCAAGCAAGGACAACAGCGAAAAATGGCAGATGCAGCAATAATAACTGACATGATCCATGATAACATAATATTTTTAGTGATATTTGTGAATTTTCTTTCTAAATGTTTCGTTAACATGTTGCTAATGTTAAATGTGGTTAAAGTTACCATTGTTTCTTACTGTATTCACGGAGACAAGACTGTCGTTATTTTCATTATTAAACACTTGCAGTCTGTATAATGCATAAACAACTTTATTCTTTATAAATCTCTCCCACAGTGTGTAATGTTAGCTTTAGCCACGCAGCATAGCCTCAAACTCATTCAGAATCAAATGTAAACATCCAAATAAATACTATACTTACATGATCCGATGTATGCAAGCAGCATGCATGACGAACATCTTGTAAAGATCCATTTTGAGGGTTATATTAGCTGTGTAAACTGTGTTTATGCTGTTCAAGGCAAGCGCGAGCTCCGGGGGAGGGGGAGCACGAGAATTAAAGGGGCCGCAACCTATATATCGGTGCATAGTTAGGCTAATGATGCCCCAAAATAGGCAGTTAAAAAATGAATTTAAAAAAATCTATGGGGTATTTTGAGCTGAAACTTCACAGACACATTCAGGGGACACCTTAGACTTATATTACATCTTTTAAAAAAGAAGTTCTAGGGCACCTTTAATATGATGGGTTGTATTAACTTAAATTTGTAATGCCATCTATTTTGTTTATACCTCAATATAGCAGGAAAAATGCTGTCAATTACTCACAAATTTTCAATTACCACAAATACAAAATAAGTTCAATCAGACTTGAATTTACTTGAATGTTATCAATAGAAAAGAAAGAAAATATGTATGTGATGTATTCGTTTCAATAAAGCTTCTGTTAAAACAAGTGTATGAGTCCTTTTTTCAAAACGACATTTACATGAAAAAAATAAACAGTCAACAGTATCAATGAAAAATAAAACGTTTCCAACCCAATAGAAATTCCTAAGCCGGCAAATAATTTAAATAACCCTTAGTTTCTGAAGTTTCAAAAACACACGGCCGCTTCACTCAATTGAGCCACAAATAAAATAAAAATAAACAGGTACCTTTATAGAAAATGTTGCTCTCTTTAATCAGGATCAGTCACAGTCCGTCAGGTTAATCGAAATCCATCAATCGCGAGCCGCACTCGCGAGCAGCCGTCAGATCCAGCAGCTCAGCTTCTCAACGCGGTATCCTCTCGCTCCGTTCAACAGCGCACGAGACTCCCGAACATAACATGAACTCAACATCCGTTGTCGTTCTCCCTCATAGCTAGTACGATATAGACAGTTCACGTAGAATGTACTGCTCGCCGCCAGTGGTTCTTCTTCCGTTCACGTCTGTGACGCACTTTAAATACACTCGAACATCTTAGCCAGCAGTAACACAGTTCAAAGTCCACTCTAATATCCTCGAGATGAACTATAAAGTACACAATTCTATAAACAATTCACACCTTCAGAGAGTTTGTCTCGCCGACATCTCACACCTGTTCCCCTTCACTCGTGCGTTCTCTCCTTCTGCCCCTCCTCCATATCCTGATACCTGATAGGTTATTATTCACAAAGTACCCAATCAAATAATAAAGAAATGAAAAAGCTGTCAGAGAGCAGCATGTTACTCCGGAGGAGGACGCCATCCTATGACCTGGCCCTGCAGCGGGACTCTGGATTTGCCGGAGAACCAGCTGTCTACCCAGCCGCTCATGATCAAAGTAGAGCGGCACCCCTCTCACTGTGCCGAGTATCTGTCCCTGCCGCACCCCGCCCCAATGGGCAGTCTGGCAGGCATTCTGTGTGAAAGCACACAGCCACCCCCCTTTGACAGCAGATTTGAAGAATCCACGGACTTCAGCTCTATAAACAGGACAGTCCAACGAGGGACATCGGCTTTAGCCAAATTTTACCGTTCACACTCGAGGGTGCGGCAACTAGTTGAACGGGGGATGTTGACCTCTTTCTGTAGCCAAAGTTTCTTTTTTTCTTTCTCAAATGTAATATCATCAGGAATGGCAGCCGATCCTAGTGGGAACAGCGTTTGATCTGACTGTGATCGGGAAGGGTGTTGAACATGGGATATGCAATTTCAGGTTTCCAAATGGAACTCGTTCTTATTTTAGTCCCAGTGCTCAATCACATTGATTTGAGTTCAGGATGTGTAGTGTTATGTATCATCTGTATCAAATATTTGTCAGTCTTTCCTCTCTTTGTCATGAGCATTGCTAATGTTTTCTGTAAAGACAGAGTATACAGATTAAAAGACTAATAAGAACTGTACAAGTTATGTACTTTATTGACTCATAATGTGTAAATAGAGAACATATTGTATTAGTGGAGAAACAAGCTCTATTCATATGCACATATATTTTTATAGAGATCTATAATGTTTTTGCACATATCAATTTGAACTGTCCTCTGTTGTCTTCTTGTGAATGTACACATAGACCTGCTGCAGGGAGGCATGAGGACTGCAGATGTGTCCAGAGCAATAAACTGCAATGTCCGTAATGTAAGACGCCTACATCTCTACAGAGAGACAGGAAGGACAGCCAATCGTCATTGCAGTGCCAACCCACATGTAACCATCGTGTCCCCTCAGACATGTTCGAGAAATTGCAAGTGCCTTGGTGAAAGAGTGGAGTAACACCTCACAGCAAGAACTGGCAAATCTGGTGCAATCCATGAAGATGAGATGCAGAACTTAAAGCAAGTGGTGGCCACACCAGATACTGAGTGCTATATTGACCCTTTTGATCAGGGACCCGTTCCATTTGTGTTCGTCAAATGTATCCAGTTTATGTCTCAGTTGTTTAATCTTTTTGTGTTCATAACAAAATATTTACCCATTTTAAGAAATTTGCTTTCAGCAGTCGAAAGTGGGAAGACATTTCTTTCTCTTTTTTTTTTCTTTTTTGCCAAGTATAAAATCATCTTACAACATCGTCAGCAGCTATAAATGTGATAATTTTTTATGGGTTATTCATGACTTATCTGGCTGGTTATTAAACAATTTCTCAGTAATAAGGCACCTAATTTTAAAATGATTCTGGTCAAAGATTATTCAGAAAGCTGTCGTTAAGGGTTAGTTCACCCAAAAATGAAAATTCTGTCATTTATTACTCACCCTCATGTCGTTCCACACCCGTAAGACCTTCATTAATCTTCTGAACACAAATTAAGATATTTTTGATGAAATCTGATGACTCAGTGAGGCCTCCATAGCCAGCAATGACATTTCCTCTCTCAAGATCCATTAATGTACTAAAAACATATTTAAATCAGTTCATGTGACTACAGTGGTTCAATATTAATATTATAAAGCGACAAGAATATTTTTGGTGTGGCAAAAAAACAAAATAAAGACTTATTTAGTGATGGCCGATTTCAAAACACTGCTTCAGGAACCTTTGGAGCATAAATTAATCAGTGTATCGAATCATGATTCGGATCGCGTGTCAAACCGCCAAACTGCTGAAATCAGGTGACTTTGGTGCTCTGAACACTTTCATTAGCCTTCGACTTTAAAGTCATTGCTAATTATTGTGTCAGACGTGTCTGGGGGTAACGGCTCATTTGCTTCTTTAAAGGTGCCCTAGAACCCCTTTTCAAAACATGTAATATAAGTCTAAGGTGTCCCCTGAACGTGTCTGTGAAGTTTCAGCTCAAAATACCCCATAGATTTCTTTTAATAAATTTTTTTAACAGCCTATTTTGAGCCATTTTTACATTGCACCGATTAAGCGTGCGGCCCCTTTAAATCTCCCGCTCCCCCGCTCTCAACTGCCTTAAACAGCAAACACAAAGTTCACACAGCTAATATAACCCTCAAAATGGATCTTTACAAAGTGATCATCATGCATACATCGATTCCTGTGAGTATAGTATTTTTATTTGGATGTTTACATTTGATTCTGAATGAGTTTGAGGCTATATGCTCCGTGGCTAAAGCTAACATTACACACTGTTGGAGAGATTTATAAAGAATGAAGTTGTGTTTATGAATTATACAGACTGCAAGTGTTTAATAATGAAAATAGCGACGCTCTTGTCTCCGTGAATACAGTAATAAACGATGGTAACTTTAACCACATTTAACAGTACATTAGCAACATGCTAACAAAACATTTAGAAAGACAATTTACAAATATCACTAAAAATATCATGTAATCATGGATCATGTCAGTTATTATTGCTCCATCTGCCATTTTTCGCTATTGTTCTTGCTTGCTTACCTAGTCTGATGATTCAGCTGTGCACATCCAGACGTTTTGACCTTGTCTAATGCTTTGAACATGGGCTGGCATATGCAAATATTGGGGTCATACATATTAATGATCCCGACTGTTACGTAACAGTCGGTGTTATGTTGAGATTCTCCTGTTCTTCAGAGGTCTTTTAAACAAATGAGATTTATATAAGAAGGAGGAAACAATGCACTGTAAAAAAAATCCCGTTGTTTCTACGGAAAAATACCGGCAGCTGTGGTTACCAGAACAATACTGTAAAAATGACATCAAACCGTAAACATACTTACGGAGTTACATGTGAATTTTACATTTTAAATCTGTTAAATTTACGGTAAAATAACGTATTTCATTTCATTAACTGATATAATGTTAATTTACCAACCTAATGAAGTACTAATATCTGTTTTGTACCTTTATAATATACTGACAGTCACCAATCACAGTGGTGATGAGAGTCACATGATGAATCAAAGTTCGTCACAAGCAGCTTTTCCACAAGCTGAGAAGCACAATACTAATATATAGAAGGTGCACACAGTGTCATTCACACACACACTAAACACCATCATGGTAACATGCATGAAATTTTAAAAATGCAATAAACATTAATTTAACAACATTAGATATAAGATATAACATAAAACCCTAATGTACATAACTGATTAGAAAAAAATGAGAAAAACTAAGAAGAACCAGAGTTATTTCAACGAAAATATATCAAATGTGAAGTATCACGCAGGGATTTGTGGGAATGTCAATATACGGTTTTTCACTGTAAATTTTACAATGAATTGTTATTTTTCACTTCCAAAAACTGTGAATTTAACGGTATTTTACCATAAAATTACATTAAATGTACCATTAGATCTATTACAGTTATTCACCGTATATAGTACGGAAACTTTCTGTAAACCAATTAATAGTTTTTCACCGCAGCATTTTTACAGTCTTTTACTGTTAAAATCACGGTCATTTTTTACAGTGTGGAGTTTGAGACTCACTGTATGCCATTTCCATGTACTGAACTCTTGTTATTCAACTATGCCAAGTTAAATTCAATTTTTAATTCTAGGGCACCTTTAATGATAATAATGAGGACTCTGTCAGGTTATCTTCACTTTTAGCAACACATTCAGTGATAATCTGGGAGTCTAGCTGTGCTTTTTGTGTATAAGATGTTTAAAAGTACTTGACGCTTGTTAAACTATTGACTACCAATATTTTCATGTAGAATGCACTGACAAAAACCCATGTGAAGGACTAAGTCGATATTCTACGTTTGAGAACTTTGGATTTGCCCTTTTAACGTTATTCAGAGTATGGACGGGGGACAACTGGAATGGCATAATGAAGGTACTATAACGCAGAAGAGTTTTTCATTGTTCTTCTGTAACTGTATTGAGAGAGCTTCACAGGTGCAGGTTTGGTCATTAACATGTTGCATATGTGCAGGACACTCTGCGAGAGTGCGATCAAGCAGAGAATAAGAACTGCGTCCCCTATCTGCCTCTGGTCTCCCCCATCTACTTCGTCACCTTTGTGCTGATGGCTCAGTTTGTGATGGTTAACGTGGTGGTGGCTGTATTGATGAAACACCTGGAGCAGAGCAAAAAGAACGCTAAAGAACATGCAGAAATGGACGCTGAGATTGAGACGAAGATGAAAATGGCTCAGCGTCTCAGCAACGTCTCAGCAGGGAGTTCTTCAGAACCTGAAGGCAGGGCATCTTATGTTGGACCACGCCCAGATTCACCCAGAGAGGTATACATGCCCTGGTTTGCCTGAATTACTCATGAATAAACATGTATTTACGGCAGAGATGTTCACAGTGTTGCCAACTTAGCGACTTTTCAGACCCCTTTAGCGACTATTTTTCAAAAAAGCGCCTAGCGACAAATCTAGCGACTTTTTGGACACACCTCAGTAACTTTTCAATGTCACCAGCACTGTCCTGTGAGCGCGAGGTGTTGCTTTCCCGCTGCCGACACACCTCTCTCAGCGTCTACTCTGTTCAGTGAGTGGCTGAGAGGAGCAGCAGCACATTCAGTGCACGGCATCTGACAGACGTGAATGAGCGAGCTACACACGAGCACACTGTAGTGTTGCCACGGACCAAACACTATTTCTGATTCTCCCCAGCTAACAAAAAGGAGTTGTCAGAACGTTTTGTTAACATTCTCTTTAAGTTATGAAAACGTTATTTTGGAATGTTTTCTAAACGTTCAAAACGTCCAGTTTTTTTAATGTATCAAGAATGTTTTTTCTTGGTTTATGTTAACGTTAGAGGAACATTCCATTCTATCATTTTGGAAATGTTATGAAAACGTTATTTTTTGAACGTTCACAACACCCTGCCCCGCTAAAAAAAATTTACGTTCCCAGAACATTCTCAAAACATTCCCACTGGTGTTAAGGACGTTGTCTAATAATGTTCCCAGAACGTTCAGAGACGGTCACGATGTGGAGCTCTTTTAAGGTTTGGGGAACGTTATTTGGCGGACATTCACAGAACATTTAGGGAACCATATTTTATTTTTATTTTTTTTAGGGAACATCCCTGCTGCCCTCGTCAAAAATGTCGATTAATAAGAGTATCTGCTCAAACAAAAACTAACTTTTCTTAAATGTCTTACAAAAAACAACAGCACATGCATGAGCTAATGTAACTGCTGTATCACTGCATCAGTAACTACACAGTTACTGTCTTTAAATAAAGCAACATGCAGCAGAGCATCAGTGTTTCTGGATCATCACTGGAGCTCAGGATCTACTCTCCAGCACAATGGTGACCCACAAAACTCAGATAACAGAAACAACATTAAACACTAACAGATCTCTCTAGATCTCTGCATCTTCACTTATTACAAACCACTCTGACTTTGTTTCTTTCATACAAATCTTCTTTATGAGGTGTTGATGTTTTATCAAATTTATAAATGTCACCGTTATGGAGGTAAGCGCTTGTTTTAGTTGAGCTCCTGACCCTTTACATTTTGATTATTTTTCTCCAATTATTGCAATTGTGTTTTAAAGCATGCATTGCAAAAGAAATTGTGAGAAAAATCTGATCATATGGATTTGATTGTTTCATTGTTATTTTTCTCATCATAATAATAGTGGCCTTATTCTTTGGTCTCTGAATATTGTATTTTCTTTCGTGTTATTATAGTCCAATGATAGTGTATAAAATCCTGCCATGCTTTGATATTTTGAAAGCTTTCATTATTGTGCAGAAATTATTCAAACAGTATCATACAGATTCACACAGACATCAAGATTCTGCGTATGATCCTCAACAATGGTGACAAAATTTTCAGATAAACAGATTAACTCTGAACATCACAAAACAAGCTACTAAAGTCACAAAAATGATTTTGTTTAGTGTCACCATTGTTGAGGATCATACGCTGATTCATGATGTCTGTGTTGAAGTTTGAATAAAAAGTCCTCCTCAAAACTCTTGTCTGTATAAATAATTAAATATAATAAAGCATTAATAAAACTAACAGTTAATACATTCACAGCTTGAGGCTTTAGTGGATGATGACTAAATCATCAGCACTAAACAACTCAATTCATCTCATCAGAAGTTCTCTTGCGTTTATTGCTATCACTATCATGTCTTGATAACACAGTTAAAGCAGCCAGAGAAAATCTAATGTTATGTCAAGAATCAAGAGCCAATCTAAAGCAAACGCTCACCTCTAACGGTGACTTCAAACTTTATTATTTTCTATAAAACACACACGCAGAAGGCGATGTTCTCGTGACCTTGTTCAACTTTGCCTAAAAGTTCTCTAAAAGTGACAAAAATTCTGACATTTTACAGAACATTTGCAGAGCTGCCAACTTTTGAGTTCAGCTTAGAGTGAGATTTTGGGGGCGGGGCTTTGGTTAGGGGGAGGGGCTTATGGAGGGGCGTGGCCTGCTTTTGTACTGTTTTTTTATGATAAACTTATGTAAAATAACTGCTCAGTGCTGCAAAACAAACAACTCTGCTAATGCTAACTTAATTCTATATAAACTATTAGGGGTGTGACGAGACAGGTATCTCGAGACGAGACAAGATGGCAAAATACATAACTAGAAAAAATATTCTGCAGGTGTATTTGAAATGTTTTAACTAATCATCTTGTAATGAATGTCATTTCAGTTCTACTTTCGGAGTATGAATTATCATATGCAGTAAAAGACAACAATACTCAAGCACTGTAAAAGGTTTTGCCACTAACTCAACTGACTGACTTCTCTCCTGTATGATTTTAGTCTCTTCAGACATTACTGTACATGATTTATGAGCTTCTACAACTTTTGACCTCCTAACTGAACTCCTTTCCACAAACTGATCATAGAAATAAAAACAGTATGAATAAAAATGGTAACACTTTACAATAAGGTCTCATTTATTAACATTAATGTATTAACCAACATCAACTAACAGTGAGCAATATATTTGCTACAGTATTTATTAATCTTTGTTTATGTTAGTTAATAAAAATAGACATTCATTGTTAGTTCATGAGAGTTCACAGAGCATTAACTAATGTTAAATGAAACCTTACTTTTTGTGCTTAATAAGATTAAGAGAAAACTGTTATTCATTTTTATGGTAACACTTTAAGTGCAACCATAATCACACTCTCTCAATATTCAAAGTGCAAATAAGACCAATTTTTCTTTGATACAGAGTTGAGAGATTGTTACAACTACACTGCCCAGCCTAAGATAGCTTTCATATTGAGAGATATCTGTATTCATCAGGGAGCCGCTTTCAAATGCGGGGTATTGAAATCGCGTTTTAATGCGCGCTCGCGTTTACTTTCACTTTCGTGATCGCGCATAACTCTGTAAATATGGAGCGGCGGCGACCGTTATCCAACTGAATTAAATGTTTTTTTATTTAAATACAAAGCAAAACGATAGTGGAGGCGTAATGTAAACGTAGCGGTGGCATATTCTTTCCTAATCATCCTAACACTCTGTCATGGCAACATCACAGACTTCTTTTCGCCTCGACGAGAAATCTCGTCACACCCCTATAAACTATAACAGCATATTAGGCCTATTAGTTACTAGCCTAAACTGGACGGAGACACGGAGCGCCCTGTAACTCACTGACCTGCCTGCGTTCACAATTCACACGGTGCAGATGAGAGGGAGAACAGAAGACTACACAGTTTATGGGAATAAATAGTGTATTTCCCTCACAATTGTCACAAAAAAACTCACTGTACACTGTCTGTCTGGTCTCTCTGCGCGTTGCTTTGCGAGATCATGCGGCGCGATTTTTTTCCCCTCACTTCTGCACGAGTCCTGCGTGAGAATATGGGGGTGTGGCGTGAGAGTGTGAGAATTGGGTCAATTGCGTGAATCTCACGCTGAATGCGTGAGAGTTGGCAGCTATGCATTTGTGATAAACGTCCTCTTTTGGTAATGAAAGTGCTGCAGTTCAACGTTCCTTATATGACTTTAGGGGGACATTCCAATTTGGGTCATTTTATGGTCACATAAGAACGTTCAAAACATTGAACTTCAAAAACATTTAGAAAAAATATTAATAACATCATAAAGACGTTACGGCTACAGCAATGTTGTTCTCACAACGTTTTCTCTATATAATGAGAACATTCATTATGTAGGCTACAGATTACAGTGTAAGGACGCTTTTTATAAACATTGTACTTAGAACGTATTATGATAACATTCTGAAAACATTTAGCAAATAATAATAACATTAAAAGCATGTTCTGAGAATGTTAACGTTTTCGCTCAACATTACGAGAACATCAGTCAAGTACAAATAACGTGATAAAGACGTTTCAAGAACGTTGTTATGAGAACGTTTTCACTCAACATTAAGAGAACATCAGTCAAGTACAAATAACATGGTAAGAACGTTCCAACAATGTTGTTCTAAGAATGTTTCCTCTCAACGTTATGAGAACGTATTTTAACTATGACAACATTAAAAGAATGTTCTTGAAACTTTATTTTAGGAATGTTTATTTCTAACATTTACATAACTTTTACATAACGTTAGTGAAAGTTATGGAAACGTTCCCTGTTAGCTGGGTCCTTTGTATATTTAAAGAATTTAGTTTGATATGGTTTTGATTTCCATTTTTCTCGTTTATCACTTTATCATTTATCACTTAACGTTGTATTACTCACTATCACTCACTATCTGTGTATATATATATATATATATATATATATATATATATATATATATACAGGGTGCGATTTGTGAAAAAACAGAGGGGGGGGGGGGGGGGGGGGGGTGTCACGATCACCTGTGAGAGTGCCCTATCAGCCACTAGAGGGCACTCCATCCCGGACTCTCATTTCCACCCATTGCATTCACTACATTACCCATAACGCACTGCCGGACTCATTATCTCATGATCACTTCATTACACACACCTGTTTTGTATTATGTTATTAGTGTCTGTCTATTTATACTGAGTTGTTTCTGTCCTTGGTTGTGGTTTATTGTATTGTTACGTGCACCGTTTTGTTTCTCTGGCTTTGTGTTTAGTGGACTGGATATTTTGGATTTTGACCCTTGCCTGCCTTTGGATTAACGTTTCTGGATTCCCCAATAAATACTTGCTGCAACTGGATCTCAACATCTTGTTCTTGTGTGCCCGTGACAGAATAAACCACCACCAAGGGATCCAGCAGCATGAGTGTTCGGATTCGTCCTCCAGCCTCCATTGGAGAGCGAATGGCTCTGTTTCGGGCAGTATTGGCTCTGCGACAGGAGGGAGCAGAGGTAGGAGGTTTTGCCCAGTTTTTCTGGACAATGGCAAGAGGACTGCGTTATAATGATGCAGCGCAAAAGGAGATATTCAATGGATGCCTGGATGACCCTCTTCCTCAGTGTGAGTTGGAGGGGCTCCGGACCCTGGATTTTTGGGGTTTCGTGTTCTACCTCGAAGATCGGGGTCGGAGGACCTCACCTGATCTACCAACCAGTGAGTCCGATCCAGCCTGTGAGTTCGCTCCAGAGTCCACCGAGGAGATGGGCACGGGTACATCGTCTATCTCACGTAAAAGGAGGAAGAGGAGGAGAAGGCTCCAGCCAGTGAGTCCGCTCCAGCCAGTGAGTCCGCTCCAGCCAGTGAGTCCGCTCCAGCCAGTGAGTCCGCTCCAGCCAGTGAGTCCGCTCCAGCCAGTGAGTCCGCTCCAGCCAGTGAGTCCGCTCCAGCCAGTGAGTCCGCTCCAGCCAGTGAGTCCGCTCCAGCCAGTGAGTCCGCTCCAGCCAGTGAGTCCGCTCCAGCCAGTGAGTCCGCTCCAGCCAGTGAGTCCGCTCCAGCCAGTGAGTCCGCTCCAGCCAGTGAGTCCACTCCAGAGCCCGCTCCAGCCAGTGAGTCCGCTCCAGCCAGTGAGTCCGCTCCAGCCAGTGAGTCCGCTCCAGCCAGTGAGTCCGCTCCAGCCAGTGAGTCCGCTCCAGCCAGTGAGTCCGCTCCAGCCAGTGAGTCTACTACAGAGCCCGCTCCAGCCAGTGAGTCCGCTCCAGCCAGTGAGTCCACTCCAGAGCCCGCTCCAGCCAGTGAGTCCACTCCAGAGCCCTCTCCAGCCAGTGAGTCCACTCCAGAGCCCGCTCCAGCCAGTGAGTCCACTCCAGAGCCCGCTTCAGTCAGTGAGTCCGCTCCAGTCAGTGAGTCCACTCCAGAGTCTGCTCCAGCCAGTGAGTCCACTCCAGAGCCCGCTCCAGCCAGTGAGTCCACTCCAGAGCCCGCTTCAGTCAGTGAGTCCGCTCCAGTTAGTGAGTCCACTCCAGAGTCCGCTCCAGTTAGTGAGTCCACTCCAGAGCCCGTTCCAGGCAGTGAGTCCACTCTAGTCAGTGAGTCCACTCCAGAGCCCGCTCCAGTTAGTGAGTCCGCTCTAGTCAGTGAGTCCACTCCAGAGCCCGCTCCAGTTAGTGAGTCCATTCCAAAGTCCGCTCCAGTTAGTGAGTCCACTCCAGAGCCCGTTCCAGTCAGTGAGTCCACTCCAGTCAGTGAGTCCACTCCAGAGCCCGCTCCAGTTAGTGAGTCCACTCCAGAGCCCGTTCCAGTCAGTGAGTCCACTCCAGTCAGTGAGTCCACTCCAGAGCCCGCTTCAGTCAGTGAGTCCGCTCCAGTCAGTGAGTCCACTCCAGAGCCCGCTCCAGTTAGTGAGTCCATTCCAAAGTCCGCTCCAGTTAGTGAGTCCACTCCAGAGCCCTTCCAGTCAGTGAGTCCACTCCAGTTAGTGAGTCCACTCCAGAGCCCACTCCAGTTAGTGAGTCCACTCCAGAGCCCGTTCCAGTCAGTGAGTCCACTCCAGTTAGTGAGTCCACTCCAGAACCCGCTCCAGTCAGTGAGTCCACTCCAGTCAGTGAGTCCACTCCAGAGGCCGCTCCAGTTAGTGAGTCCACTCCAGAGCCCGTTCCAGTCAGTGAGTCCACTCCAGAGCCCGCTTCAGTCAGTGAGTCCGCTCCAGTCAGTGAGTCCACTCCAGAGTCTGCTCCAGCCAGTGAGTCCACTCCAGAGCCCGCTCCAGCCAGTGAGTCCACTCCAGAGCCCGCTTCAGTCAGTGAGTCCGCTCCAGTCAGTGAGTCCACTCCAGAGTCCGCTCCAGTTAGTGAGTCCACTCCAGAGTCCGCTCCAGTTAGTGAGTCCACTCCAGAGCCCGTTCCAGGCAGTGAGTCCACTCTAGTCAGTGAGTCCACTCCAGAGCCCGCTCCAGTTAGTGAGTCCGCTCTAGTCAGTGAGTCCACTCCAGAGCCCGCTCCAGTTAGTGAGTCCATTCCAAAGTCCGCTCCAGTTAGTGAGTCCACTCCAGAGCCCGTTCCAGTCAGTGAGTCCACTCCAGTCAGTGAGTCCACTCCAGAGCCCGCTCCAGTTAGTGAGTCCACTCCAGAGCCCGTTCCAGTCAGTGAGTCCACTCCAGTCAGTGAGTCCACTCCAGAGCCCGCTTCAGTCAGTGAGTCCGCTCCAGTCAGTGAGTCCACTCCAGAGCCCGCTCCAGTTAGTGAGTCCATTCCAAAGTCCGCTCCAGTTAGTGAGTCCACTCCAGAGCCCGTTCCAGTCAGTGAGTCCACTCCAGTTAGTGAGTCCACTCCAGAGCCCACTCCAGTTAGTGAGTCCACTCCAGAGCCCGTTCCAGTCAGTGAGTCCACTCCAGTTAGTGAGTCCACTCCAGAACCCGCTCCAGTCAGTGAGTCCACTCCAGTCAGTGAGTCCACTCCAGAGGCCGCTCCAGTTAGTGAGTCCACTCCAGAGCCCGTTCCAGTCAGTGAGTCCACTCCAGTTAGTGAGTCCACTCCAGAACCCGCTCCAGCCAGTGAGTCCGCTCCAGCCAGTGAGTCCGCTCCAGCCAGTGAGTCCGCTCCAGCCAGTGAGTCCGCTCCAGCCAGTGAGTCCGCTCCAGCCAGTGAGTCCGCTCCAGCCAGTGAGTCCGCTCCAGCCAGTGAGTCCGCTCCAGCCAGTGGGTCCGCTCCAGCCAGTGGGTCTACTACAGAGCCCGCTCCAGCCAGTGAGTCCGCTCCAGCCAGTGAGTCCACTCCAGAGCCCTCTCCAGCCAGTGAGTCCACTCCAGAGCCCGCTCCAGCCAGTGAGTCCACTCCAGAGCCCGCTTCAGTCAGTGAGTCCGCTCCAGTCAGTGAGTCCACTCCAGAGTCTGCTCCAGCCAGTGAGTCCACTCCAGCCCGCTCCAGCCAGTGAGTCCACTCCAGAGCCCGCTTCAGTCAGTGAGTCCGCTCCAGTCAGTGAGTCCACTCCAGAGTCCGCTCCAGTTAGTGAGTCCACTCCAGAGTCCGCTCCAGTAGTGAGTCCACTCCAGAGCCCGTTCCAGGCAGTGAGTCCACTCTAGTCAGTGAGTCCACTCCAGAGCCCTCTCCAGTTAGTGAGTCCGCTCTAGTCAGTGAGTCCACTCCAGAGCCCGCTCCAGTTAGTGAGTCCATTCCAAAGTCCGCTCCAGTTAGTGAGTCCACTCCAGAGCCCGTTCCAGTCAGTGAGTCCACTCCAGTCAGTGAGTCCACTCCAGAGCCCGCTCCAGTTAGTGAGTCCACTCCAGAGCCCGTTCCAGTCAGTGAGTCCACTCCAGTCAGTGAGTCCACTCCAGAGCCCGCTTCAGTCAGTGAGTCCGCTCCAGTCAGTGAGTCCACTCCAGAGCCCGCTCAGTTAGTGAGTCCATTCCAAAGTCCGCTCCAGTTAGTGAGTCCACTCCAGAGCCCGTTCCAGTCAGTGAGTCCACTCCAGTTAGTGAGTCCACTCCAGAGCCCACTCAGTTAGTGAGTCCACTCCAGAGCCCGTTCCAGTCAGTGAGTCCACTCCAGTTAGTGAGTCCACTCCAGAACCCGCTCCAGTCAGTGAGTCCACTCCAGTCAGTGAGTCCACTCCAGAGGCCGCTCCAGTTAGTGAGTCCACTCCAGAGCCCGTTCCAGTCAGTGAGTCCACTCCAGTTAGTGAGTCCACTCCAGAACCCGCTCCAGTCAGTGAGTCCACTCCAGAGCCCGCTCCAGTCAGTGAGTCCACTCCAGAGTCCGCTCCAGTCAGTGAGTCCAATCCAGAGCCTGCTCCAGTCAGTGAGTCCACTCCAGAGTACGCTCCAGTCAGTAAGTCCGCTCCAGCCAGTGAGGCCATTTTGGGTAAGCCACCGCCTCACCCTCATAAGTGGAGGAGAAGGAGGAAAAGGGCTTCCTCCATCCTACAAGGCCTGGAGACCACTCTAGTGGTTGATCGTGGGTTCTCCAAGCGCCTTGCCCTGCCGGCGCCACCGAAGCGCCTTGCCCTGCCGGCGCCACCGAAGCGCCTTGCCCTGCCGCCTTCGCAAGAGCAGCCCGAGCCCGCTGCCGTCCCAGAGCAGCCCCAGCCCGAGCCCGCTGCCGTCCCAGAGCAGCCCCAGCCCGAGCACGCTGCCGTCCCAGAGCAGCCCCAGCCCGAGCACGCTGCCGTCCCAGAGCAGCCCCAGCCCGAGCACGCTGCCGTCCCAGAGCAGCCCCAGCCCGAGCACGCTGCCGTCCCAGAGCAGCCCCAGCCTGAGCACGCTGCCGTCCCAGAGCAGCCCCAGCCTGAGCACGCTGCCGTCCCAGAGCAGCCCCAGCCTGAGCACGCTGCCGTCCCAGAGCAGCCCCAGTCTGAGCCCGCTGCCATCCCTGAGTCCTCCGCTCTCCCTGATACGGCCACGGAGACCGTTACCGAGCTGTCCGCTCCCCTTGATACGGCCACGGAGGCCGCGCCACCGAAGCGCCTTGCCCTGCCGGCGCCACCGAAGCGCCTTGCCCTGCCGCCTGAGCAGCCCGAGCCTGGTACCATCACCGAGCTGTCCGCTCCCCTTGATACGGCCACGGAGGCCGTCACCGAGCTGTCCGCTCTCTCTGATACGGCCACGGAGGCCGTCACCGAGCTGTCCGCTCTCCCTGATATGGCCATGAAGCACCCTTGGCCTACTGCCCTGCCGCCGTCCAAGTCTTCTGCCCTGCCGCCACCGCCCAGATCTTCTGTCCTGCCGCCATCATCCAAGCCTTCTGCCCTGCCGCCGCCGCCCAGGCTTTCTGCCCTGCCGCCACTGCCCAGGCCGTTTGAACCGTTGGAACCAGCCTGGTCAGTTCCTCCGGCACCACCCTGGCAATCAGCCAGGATTCTAGACCCGCTGGAACCAGCCTGGTCAGTTCCTCCAGCGCCGCCTTGGCAACCAGCCAGGACTCCAGACCCTGGGGAACCGCCTGGTCAGTTCTTCCAGCGCCGCCCTGGCATTCAGCCAGGACCCTGACTCTCTTGACCCCCGTGGTTTGTTCCTCCGGCTCCCCCTGGCCTTCGGTTGGGGGTTCTGGTCCTGGCCCACCATCCCTCCCCCTGATCCTCCACCTGTCCACCTCCCTCCTGGGTTTTTTGTGTTTTTGTTTTTTTTTTTTGGACTGGTGGAGCGTCTGGTAGCCGCTCCTTTGAGGGGGGGTAATGTCACGATCACCTGTGAGAGTGCCCTATCAGCCACTAGAGGGCACTCCATCCCGGACTCTCATTTCCACCCATTGCATTCACTACATTACCCATAACGCACTGCCGGACTCATTATCTCATGATCACTTCATTACACACACCTGTTTTGTATTATGTTATTAGTGTCTGTCTATTTATACTGAGTTGTTTCTGTCCTTGGTTGTGGTTTATTGTATTGTTACGTGCACCGTTTTGTTTCTCTGGCTTTGTGTTTAGTGGACTGGATATTTTGGATTTTGACCCTTGCCTGCCTTTGGATTAACGTTTCTGGATTCCCCAATAAATACTTGCTGCAACTGGATCTCAACATCTTGTTCTTGTGTGCCCGTGACAGGGGGGTATGCTTTGAGAAGTTGTTTTGTTTTGTTTTGTTTTGTTAAAAACCACAGTGGACATATACTATTTTTGGCAGCTGTTACAGAAACATTTTTACAAAAAAAAATCTGATTTAACTTTGAGATTTTAAGTATTAGATATAGGCTAGCTTATATATGTGCAGCACTACAATGACACTAATAATTCTTAATTTCTGATAGAAATGCAAAATCAATCAGTAGTTATTAATAGAATTTTTATTTAGAATATATTATATATATGAAATGAGAACAGCTTTATTTGACATTCGGCTATAAAACACATTATATAAAACACATTAGGCCGCAGGCCAATAGTTGGCAACAGTGGATGTTCACGAGTCTTTTATCTGAAGTCCGAGTCAAGTCTGAAGTCTTTATTCACTGGAGTCCGAGTCAAATCTGGAGTCTTTTGTCACGAGTCCGAGTCAAGTCTCGAGTCATTAATTTTTTTTTCTCATAATCAAATCCCATTTTTATCCTAGTTGTATTATATAGACAAAATAATATGATCTTTCTATAATCTGTTTTATTTGAAATTAAGGTCCTATGATGTAAGGGATATTGTACATCCAGCTTGTTACTTTATAATCCATTACAATGTACAAAACAGTCGTCCTGGCAACACGAGTAGTCATTTTCAATACAGTCGCTAAGTGGACACAAGATGGCGCCAGTGAGTCGCGGTTTGTTATACAGTTTCGGAATGTTTAACCCTGTAAAACCCAAATATAGAAAAAAACAAGAGCAACATTTTTTTTGACCTCTCAGATATTGTTTTAGGAGGACTCTGATGTAGAAATTAAAGATTTTTTTTTTTTAATTTTTTACTTTTTAGTAAGTTTTTAGGGAAACGTTGTAATATTGCAACGTTGGGCCTAGTTAGGAGCAGAATTTCTGTATTTGTGCTCACTTTGTCTGAACAGATATACAGAGCATTTAAGCATTCATTTGCAGGGTTGATTGCTTACTTAGCCCCATAACAGTATATATCATGAGTAATAATCACACAACATTCATATTTTTTATGAATAAGCATTTATTAATAAAAATATTGAAAAAGATGTATTTATAAAACTTTTTCTTCTATCACTTTCAATGTGGTTTGAATGAAGCCTGTGTTTTGCAGTAATAGTCCCTAAGACAGTTCTGTTCATCTGAGAAGCACAGGCGAACATTGCACTTGCTACACAGTGTATTTATGTATCCATTATAGCAGTGTCTTCAAGGCCTCATGGGGCGTAGGAAACTTGTGGATATCTTGCAGATATTTCAGCTAAATGTTTACTTCACTTAATAATAAAGTTTACAATAAATAAATACATATAGGCTAATCAATCACTGTTCAATACGCTTAACATATTGTTTGTGTAATTAACATAATATTCTACAGAGCATTCAACATCTCGACCCCCTGGCATTATGTCAAGGACCACTAGGGGTCCATGGACCCCTGGTTGAGAAACACTGAACTAGTCAGAACGATAACAGATACACTTTCAAGCAAAATAATTATAATCAGTCATTTAACAGTTAAGTTAATCGCTTCAGCCACACAATAATGCACAAAATAAAGCGACCACGAAACTATCTCTGTCCGAAACTCGTACAATCTGAGCCAATATGAACTAATACATATTTACAGCGCATCACCAGTTATATTTGGTAATATACTGCCACCTGTTGGCACATTTGTGTAATTTAGAGCAGAGATTAACGACAAAACAACTTTTGTTATCTCGAGATCACGAGAAAACAAGATAGAAAAAAAATAATAATCCATGGCCGTTTAGGGCTTCCGTATCCGGCAGCAAGATAACATAATGACACATTTATTGTGTTTCGTCTACAAGTAATTTACTATCAGTGCTGGGATAGTACATGTAATCTGGAATGCGTAGATTCCAAAAAACGTTGTACTTGTAATTAGATTATATTACATTTTAAAATTCTCATAATCAGATTAGTTAATTTTTATGGATTAAATGATTACATATTATTCACACAATGGCAGAAAATTATTCATAATTTATTGATTCTCCCTGATTCTTTTTACTCTTACCATTTCCTTTAAAAAAATCCAATCATGTTGACAAGAGTAAAACTCTTTAAACATTTAGTAGTTTTGATCAGGACTGAGGTTGATTAACAGATTTACGCAAAAAAAAAAATATTGTTTTGAAAAAAAAAATATATATATATATTTCTATCTGATACATTTCTACAGCAGTTTAATTTAGTAGATGCTTTGATCCTGAACGTAACAAAAGGGTGAATTTGAACATTACACAAGGGTTAAAGGAGCGCTTATATCCTGGCTCTTGAACAGAGTTTGGCTTGCTGTTTATTTATATTTCACGCTTGGAAACCAAAACATATGAAGAGAACAGTACATTCACACAACCTCACAAAGAAGTACTGTCTGAATAACGCCATGAAAAAAAAACAAATGAGGTTACCTGTGAAAGATACTTTATTGTTTTCCCCCCAGTGTGTATCATATTAAACAATAACAATAATAATATACCCCTGAAAGGTATGTGTGCCTTGTGCAAATCAAATACAGTTAATATAAGTACTACAAGTATAAGAGCAATGTTTCTCTATAGAGTTCAACATTTCATTATTAAAAGGAGGAAGAGGGAGGAGATTAGGGCAAAAAACATCTGGACATCAAGTTATTAAATTACAATTATTACTCTTTTAAATTTCATCTCTTAGTTTCATAGATTTGTTTCATACATGGAAGTAAACAACACTAGAAAGAAAAAGGGAATGGGTCATATAATGGAGTTCAGAGCACAGATGCGTTCAGGTTCAGAGATTCTTTAGGAACAAGATGTGGATTGAAATGTAAAAGGCTTCTTGGTGATTAGTAGGCATGGTTGGCCACAAAGAGAGACTCTCCAGCAGCAGCACCCTTATCTCCTGAGGACACATACTTTCCAACACAGGCCAGGCTGTTGTTCTGGAGACAGAAGCACAAGAAAATAAGAGTAAAGTTGATTTAAAACATTAAATGCTTAACCTCCCTCCTGAATAAATTACTCCATGTCTTGTAAAAACACAATTATTAATAATAAACATTTATAATATATATACATATAATATATATGATTTGATGCTCAAGAAACATTTATGATTATTATCAATGTTGAAAACAGTTGTGTACACATTTTTTTTCAAAATTCTTTGATGAATAGAAAGTCCAAAAGAACAGCATTTATTTAAAATAGAATATTTTCTAACATTATAATTGTCTTTACTGTAACTTTTGATCAGTTTAACTCATCCTTGATGAATAAAAGTATTGATTAATTTTATTTCTATCCCCCAAAAATAAAATTAAAATTCTTACTGACCCCAAACTTTTGAACGGTAGTGTTTAATGTTACAAAAGATTTAGATTTCAGACAAATGCTGTTCTTTTGAACTTTCTATTCATCATAGCATCATGAATTAAAAATGTAAATAACTGTTTTCAACATTGATAATAATCATAAATGTTCCTTGAGCATCAAATCATCATATTAGAATGATTTCTGAAGGATCATGTGACACTGAAGACTGGAGTAATGATACTGAAAATTCAGCTTTGATCACAGGAATAAATTACACTTTACTGTATATTGACATAGAAAACAGCTGTTTTAAATTGGAATAATATTTCACAATATTACTGTTTTTGTTTGTATTTTAAATCAAATAAATGTAGGCTTGGTGAGCTGAAGATACTTTTAAAACATTAAAAAAAAAAAATCTTACTGACCCCAAACTTTTGAACGGTAGTATTTTTATATATTTATATTATATTATATAAAAAAAGAGCAAATACTTTTGTAAATACTTTTGTATTAATATATACATTTATCATATATACATTTATATACATAAACCATTTAATAGCTACTGTTAACACTTTCAAAAGATGCCCAGATTTTTTTTGTACCACAATTGAAGACAGTGCTTGAGAGAAAAAATGGTTACAGAAATTGTTTTTTGTATACCAGATTAGCAAATAGTAGATGATCTCAAGTTATTGAAACTTACAAGAGCTCTCTTTATGAACTCCTCCTGGCAGGCCTTGCCATTCTCCTTCTTGCCACCCCAGGCTTTGAGGGCAGAGGCCTGCAGGGCACGACCGTAGGAGAAGGTCAGGGCCCAGGGCCTATGCAGGGGACACTGGTTCATGGCGTTCAGGTTGAGTGTGGCCTCCTCCTCACTCTGGCCTCCAGACAGGAAGGTGATACCTATATCAAGAAGGGGTGTGGCAAAATGGGTCAGGAACAAGGAAATTATAATAATTACAGACTCGAGAAGTTAATCTAGGAGGCTGGTGATAAGATAAAGACTCTGTCATGATTGACTGAGTAATTGCGGTTGTTTTACTAACCTGGCACAGCGGGAGGAACAGTACGGCGAAGAGCCGTGACAGTTGCCATGGCGATCTCCTGGGGGGTGTTCTTCTGGGAACAGGAATGCCCGGCAGTCACCATGTTGGGTTTGAGCAGAGTGCCCTCCAAGTAGACATGGTGGTCAGACAGGGCCTTGTACACAGCAGCCAGAACCTTCTCAGTCACATACTGGCACCTCTTCAGGTCATGTTCACCATCAGGCAGAATTTCAGGCTCCACGATAGGCACAATGCCATGCTGATGAGAAAAGTGACATTATGTCAGTAATGGAAGTATACAATTATTTTAATATACACTTACGTTCAAAGATTTGGGTGGGTAAGATTTTAAGATATAGTCACTTTTGCTCAACCATTTTTGAATATATTTTACAAAGTAATTCATTCCTGTGATGCAAAGCTGAATTTTAAGCATCAATATTCCAGTTTTCAGTGTCACATGATTCTTTAGAAATCATGAAGAAACATTTCTTATCATACATGTTGAAAACAGTTGTGCTGCTTAATATTATAGTCATCCAAGATGTTCATGTCTTTCTTTCATCAGTCGAAAAGAAATGAAGGTTTTTGATGAAAACATTCCAGGATTTTTCTCCTTATAGTGGACTTCAGTGGAGCCCAGACGGTTGAAGGTCAAAATTACAGTTTCAGTGCAGCTTCAAAGGGCTTTAAACGATACCAGACGAGGAATAAGGGTCAAGGGTCGACAAATGCTTGACCTTTCCAACGTGATTACGTAATGCGTGGCGCATCGCAGAACAGTGCAAGATGAGCATTTGTGGTTGAAACATATAAATTTTTTTTTTTTTTAGAAAATGACATATCATTTCATATTCCTCATCTGGGATCACGTAGAGCCCTTTGAAGCTGCACTGAAACTGTAATTTTGACCTTCAACCTGTTGATCCCCAGTGAAGTCCACTATATGGAGAAAAATCCTGGGATGTTTTACTCAAAAACCTTAATTTCTTTTCGACTGAAGAAAGAAAGACATGAATATCTTGGATGACATGATGGGGGTGAGTAAATTATCAGGAAATTTTAGTTCTGAAGTGAACTAACCCTTCAATGCCTCCATGCTAAATGAAAGCATATGATAAGAAAAGTCACGGATATGTCAGTAATGAAAGTATACAATTATTTTAATATACACTTACGTTCAAAGATTTGAGCATAGAAAACAAAAAACAAAAACATTGTATATATGGCTGTACGTGTCTCACCATCTGGCAGATGCTAGCGTAACGAGCGAGCACATTAGCGTTCTCAATGATGGCCAGTCTAGAGGGAGTTGTGGGAGTGATCTTCAGCACACACCTCCATTTAGCAAAGTCTGCCCCATCCTTCTTATACTGAGCACAACGCTCGTACAGCCCATCCAGACCTGCGGACGTAGAAAGAAATGAGGATTTAAAAAGTCCCAAGCAAACTAAATGATAGTGACCATTCAATTCCAGACAAAGTCCATCTAATTCCAGCATTTAAAGGGTTAGTTCACCCAAAAATGAAAATAATGTCATTAATTACTCACCCTTGTGCCGTTTTACACCTGTAAGACCTTCGTTCATCTTCAGAACACAAATTAAGATATTTTTGATGAAATCCGATAGCTCAGTGAGGCCTGCATAGGGAGCAAAGACACTTCCTCTCTCAAGATCCATTAATGTATTAAAAATATATTTAAATCGGTTCATGTGAGTACAGTGGTTCAATATTAATATTATAAAGTGACGAGAATATTTTTGGAGTGGCAAAAAAACCCGAAATAACGACTTATTTAGTGATGGCCGATTTCAAAACACTGCTTCATGAAGATTCGGAGCATAAATGAATCAGTGTGTCGAATCATGATTCAGATCGCGTGTCAAACCACCAAACAGCTGAAATCACGTGACTTTGGCGCTCCGAACCGCTGATTCAACACGCTGATTCATTTATGCTCCGAAGCTTCCTGAAGCAGTGTTTTGAAATCGGCCATCACTAAATAAGTCGTTATTTTGTTTTTTTTGGCACTCCAAAAATATTCTCGTCGCTTTATAATATTAATATTGAACCACTGTACTCACATGAACTGATTTAAATATGTTTTTAGTACATTAATGGATCTTGAGAGAGGAAATGTCATTGCTCCCTATGGAGGCCTCACTGAGCAATCGGATTTCAACTAAAATATCATAATTTGTGTTCTGAAGATGAACGAAGGTCTTACGGGTGTGGAACGGCATGAGGATGAGTAATTAATGACATTATTTTCATTTTTGGGTGAACTAAACCTTTAAGTGGATCCGAAAAGTTATAAAATACCATGTGTGTAATTTTAACAACCTGATAATCTATTTTTTAGATAATCATGGGATGTTCACCTTGTGTGGTGGTCTCTCCATTAGTGCCAGCCAGGGGAACCACACCCTTGTCCACTTTGATGCCAACTACCATGCCCCTCTCCTTAAGGAGCTGGGAGAAAAGTTTGCCATCATCTGTCTTCTGGTAGAGGGTCTCATGGAAGAGGATGACGCCACCGATGCAGGGCTTGACGCGGTCGTCTGCGGTAAACAGCAGCTGGCGGTACAGTCTCCTGTTCTCCTCTGTGTTCTCAGCATTGATGCTCTGGAACCGCTTCGCCACGCTACCTGCACAAGATCAACGACATGAGATGAAAGACGAGCAAATAAACTGGTTACTAACGCACAAAAACTCAACAGCCCAAAGTACCTGTAGACTCATCTGCAGCAAGAATGCCTTTGCCAGCGGCCACAATCCTCAGAGCGATATCATTCAGCTCCTTCTTCTGCTCTGGAGTGAGGAACGGGTAAGCGTGAGGCATCTTGACTCTAGGGAGAAGGGTGGGAAAACAGATACACACATTATATGATTTCTGAGATTGAGATTATCAGTACAAACACATGAATCACATCACAAAAACAGTGACCTATGGTCATGTTATAATGACTCATGTGACTGTTTCAATCAACATCAAGGAGCCTGAGCAAGGGCTCAGATTTGGGTGTGTACTTGATCGCAAACCTTACAGAAAGCACTGATGTTTCTTTCTACAAACTACATCTTGTTAACTAGTTCATGATGCAACATGTCCTTCAGATACAAACATGAATGACCTTGTGCGGTTCACGTATCAGTTATCTTTGCATAAAAGCGGAAAAGCGACTAGAGAAAGACATCTTCCTACATATATGAAATATATATTCGCTTTTACTTGGATGTAGGCACTTTATATTAAGTAAAAACTTACCAATTAAACGTGGTTGAGGAAGCGACGGTTTCCGAATCACACTTCCAGCGTTGTCACGTTACGGATGCAATGAATTGCAATAAAGGAAGGAAATTTCAAGCAATTATGCAAGACTGTAGCTTGACCAATCAGAACGCGAGTTATGGTTTGATTGACAGGGCGTGGAGACGATGATTGGCTGTTGTGCTTTGAAAGGCGGGTTTAAGAGTGACGCAGCAAAACGGGAGTGGTTTTTATTACAATCATAGGCGGGTACACGTTCTTGTGAGACGTGACAGAGTTCACATGCAGGGAAACAGACCTGGTAATGATGACATTTTGAAGTGCTTCATGGATGGACGCGAATGTATGACCTTGGCATACGTGCGCAGTGTATTTTAGGAGTCTATTTAATAGGCTATGCAACACTAATGCACTTTTAATGCATTTTTTTTTTTTTAATAAAATGAATAAAAAAATAAAATGAATCCTGATATATAACATTAAGGCCCGGTTTCACAGACAGGGCTTAGACTAAGCCAGGATTAGGCCTTAGTTCAATTAGGACATTTAAGTCTCTTTTATAAATGTACCCTAGAAAATAAACATTACTGGTGTTCATCTTGAGACAAAACAATGGCTCTGACATATTTTATGATATGTTAGTGCAAGTTGCATTCAGTTAAAGCAGCTCAAACATGCATTTTAGTCTGGGACTAGTTTAAGCTTTGTCTGTGAAACTGAGGGGTATATTGCATCGCTGTCTACTGGACATTGAAGAACAGCTTCACAAGAGGCTCTTGACATTCCAGTAACAAACCTCTCATGTTGCATTCAACCAAAGGCCAAATTAAATATAGACAATCATTTAATGGCTGAAATCCAGCACTATAGAAGAGGTTTTGATTTGTGAAAGAGGGTCTGAAACGGCTCTTTGTGATGTTGAATTCCAAGCACAGTCAATAAAGATGGCAAATATAATTGATTCAGGCTAAAATAACACAGATTCTCAGTGTTTGTGTATTTAAACAAGAATTAAGATTGATGAATTATTTTACTAATGGAATAGTTATATATTTTGAAGGACAATTGTTAATAATAAATGTACAACAAAAATGATCATTATTATTTAAAACATTTTAATATTAAAAACAATCATTATCATTTTGATAAAAGCAACAAAAAAGCATCTGACAGTAGCATGCATTTAAATAAAAGCAAATAAAAAAGGAAAGTAAAATAAAGTAGAATGCCCGTTTTACCGTGTAACTGGATGAAGTGAGCAAGAGATACTTCCCAAATGGAGGCAGAGGAGGTCTGGATAGTCTGTGACACCCGTCTGGTGCCAGATGACCTGTATTTATTCAGACGGCATGACCTTTGACATTCCGTGGGTTTGGCTAATCTTAGCAGCAGGCAAACCCACGATGCAACCGGAGAAGGGCGATGTGACATTCATGTACATTGGCATGCAGCAAAGAAAGGTTAAAGAGAAAGGCAGTGAGTGGCACGGACATGGCACATGATCATTAATGTTGTTGCTACATGCATGAATTATAGTATAATGCAAACACTAATAATAGTGGTGGTCTATAGATGACTGCAATAATCTGAGTTAATCTTCTGCCTGATGCTCTTTAATATTACTCCATGCACTCCTTATAAACCTCTTCAGTCTACGAGATAACTGTCATCAGAAAAGGGATCTACTGTCATGAGATCCTTCTGTCATGACCTTTCATCTTTTAAATGTCTTCTCTACATAATCCCTATAATCAGCAAGAGCTACATGTCTGACCAATTCATGAAGGTATAGAGAAAATAGAAAACCTTTATAGAAAAGTGTAGAACCTCAAAACAACAAATAATTTTTTGCAAATGCATGTTTTATACAGTAAAATAAACAAAGCAACCAGAAAATCTAAGACAGTCCAACAATGAATGTAAAAAAGAATTCTTAAATATTTTACCACCAATGCTCGATAGTTAAAAATACTACTGTAAACAAAGCCTTTTTGCATGAAAAAAATCTTTAATTCATTTTAAAACAACACAGTTACAAAAATAGCACATATTTATATTAAAAAAATCTATACAAAAAACTAATTTCAACTTAAGTTTTGCCTGACAACAGAGACAGAAGTGACTTAGTCACAGCAGGTTTACTTTGTAAGTCATAGTATGCTGGCTGTAATATGGCCACATACATAACTGTACCATATTTCACATAATACATTATGTACACATAGTTAGGTCATATTTCATATGCAACAATCAAGATGATGTCCTGTAAACAATTACATTAGTAAACAGTATTACAGTATGAATAAAAAAGTTTTAACAATCTAAAATTGGTAAGTCACTATAAGTATATGAACATGTATCTTATATACATATAGGTGTACATACAGTCCACATCTGTGTTCAAAGACATCTGTGTCAGAATGAGATACATTTAAAAGCATGTGTGGTTTATAGATTCCTCTCTTCTCTTTGTTTTGACTCATAACTGAAGCACAAATTACCATCATACCCAGTAAAATGATACCACAGAGAAACACAATGGCTATACAAAGCATACTTAATTATTGCTGACCAGGAAACTAGAAATTACCAAAAAAAAACATCCTTCTGTGCTGAAATGTAAAAATCCATTAAATGTCATGCTTTAAAAATCAATGGCACAGCTTAAACCCTTATGCTACAAATTCATGAAAAATAAAACATTTACCTTAGCTTCAGTCTTCCATTGTTCTGTAGTGATTGTGTATTTCAGGAATTACTGACTTTGTGTTTATAGTATATATTATGTTTAAGCATAAGATTAAGCAATTAAGAATTGATTATTCTTGCTCATTACATCCATACGTGACTCAGCTAAACTATGTATATTCCCAATAAAATGTACATCTAAAATTAGAACCAAGTTTTTAAAGGTTCATTTTGGTTAAATCAATAAGTGTGAATAGGAAGGATGCTGTAATGTCTCCCAAATGATGCAAACATTACAGAACAACCAGAGATTGAATTACAGTTTCTCTCTCTAGCTTAAAACATACATAAGTGTCACTTGGAGTTGGAGTTTCTAAGGCATCTTTTAAGGCATCTCTTTCTTTCCACCGTTCCTTCTACTTGAACTTGATCTCAAAGCAGAAGCAGTTGATGGAGTCACACTCTGGCGGTTGACAGGTACAAGCACAATCCCACATCGCACACTGCAATAAGAAGACGTGTTGAACAAGAAAAACAAGTATGACACTATGAGGATGTTCTGTTTATTTTTATAGGGCTGTTTGGAATTCAGTTAAGTTATCTGATAATACCATCAATAATGTGAAAGATAAGATTAATTACAAAGACATTTGTAACACTTTTATAATAAGGTTTTAACATACTGGATTTCAGCCATTTAATATGTGAGTGAAACCTTAAATTATTGTTCCGTGTGTGTACATAACACAATTTACTCTCAAAACTGAGATGACTGACAGCTTGGTAAAAAAATACAAACAATGTTCTGGTGTCTCACGTGTGTCGTATCTGCTATTTTCGAATGAATTAATATTACAGCGACCAAAGACTCATTATGTTAGGGTTAGGTCCAGTATATGGAGTTAATAAAATAGGTGTGGGCTGCAATATTTTGGACTCTTTTTTCAATATAAAGCATTTGGATTTATCTTGGTTTATTATGGTCTTGTCCTTGTTTGCAGTTTTTGCTTTCTAGGAAGATCTGGCAACACGAACGACTCAAGGATCGTACCTCTTTCCCTGTGATTTTCTTGCACCACACAAAGTAGAGAGACACCTTTTGATGCACGTTTAAATGTGTCAATGGCAAATACTTAATTAAACACGTGAAATAGTTGTTTAGTTCAGTTCTGTACACTGCACAGAATTGCACTTGTCACTACCTGCATTTTTTGGGAGTTAATTCGGTTGTAAAATGAAGTTGTCACTCCTGTAAATGACTGAGCTGTTTGTGTACAGAACAGGATTCAGCACTAAAAGGTGAACTTACAACCGAGTGGCTATTTGGTTAGTTAAAGCTGCAATATGTAATATTTTCTGCCTGCTAGAGGTCGCTAGAGTCCTATTCAAAACAAAGGCGTAGCCTGATGACGCCAAGTTTGAGCGCGGAATCTTGGGACATGTGGTCTTCACCTCAACGGCTGGTGGAAAATAATCAGGATAGGACTCGGGAAGAAATCATGTTCATGGATGTGATTATTAACGTTACTGTAGTATGAAGCAGAGCAGGAGCTGAACGAGGCCGCTGGAGTGATTGATCAACACACGCCTCACGAGCAGCTGAACTTTTATTATGACACAGTCGCCGGCGGCGCTTCCGCTTTTCCGGTCATGAGTATGAGGTAACACATCTCTGTTTATCATATTAGATACATTTGAGAGTGTTGAAAATGATGTTACTCTGTGCGTTCGCTCAGCGGCTGCTGTGAGACACTTGTTTGAGACACACTGCAGTAAGATAGATCGATATTAGAATATCATATTAATACTGGATGGCTTGTGTTGATAAACGGCATGCAATTAATTTTAAAACGTATGTGGAAAATGCTGTATTACTGTTACTAAAAATAAAGCTGCATTTGATTATGCTATGTTAGCTACTTCACAAAATAGTGTTTTTCTCTGAGGCATGGTAAAGCATGGTACTCAATCAAGAACATTAGATTTAATCAATGATTTTTTTTTTATTAACTAACATTAACAAAGTTTAGTAAATGCTATAAAAGTATATTACTCGTAGTTAGTTAACTAATGCATTAACTAATATTAACAAATCAAATCTTATTTTAAAATGTTAGCAAGGCAATTAATTGGCCTACAGTGAGCAAATACTTCGGATATTTTTAATCAATAAAACAATTATTTTTATGATTCCTGAAATTTGTCTCAGATTGTAAAATTGTGGCAAAATCATGCAGTGTTTCCAGCTTAAAGGGAGAGTTCACCCAAAAATAAAAATTCTGTCATTGATTACTCCCCCTCATATCATTCCATATGAAGCCCATCACTAGATATTGTTGAAAAGTGTTTTTTTTTTGTTTGCGCACAAAAAGTATTCTCATCGCTTTATAATATTAAGGTTGAATCACTGTATCACATAAACTGTTTTAAATATGTCTTTAGTAGCTTTCTGGGAATCGGAAAATGTTAATTATCTTGCTGTCAATGCAGGCCTCACTGAGCCATCGGATTTTATCAAAAATATCTTAATTTGTGTTCTGAAGATAAACGGGTGTGGAACGACATGAGGGTGAGTAATTAATAACAGAAATTTCATTTTTGGGTGAACTAACCCTTTAAAACAGGAAGAAATAGCCGACATGTGACTTACATTAGGGGAGGGGCAGGAGTAGTCCAGGCAGGATCGCAGAGAGGGGGGACGACAGTCACATGACTGGGCACACACTAAACAGTACTCACAAGGAGAGAAACCTGCACAGCAATCTGAACACTGTGGATCACACTTGGCCTGTGAAGAGAGAGAGCTGTTACACACTGCCAAAATTACTCAAAAGAGAGGACTGAAAACAGCAGGAAGTGAGATTCAGAGCAAGGCAACTGTGAAAAGTGTATACTTACTGGTTTTACAGTATAGCAACAGCCATTAATATTTACTCAAGTAGATTGTTTAGCAATTTGGCTTCATTAATGTTTCATGAAGTTTCTTCAGAAAGAGGAACTGATGATGTTGAAGTACCTTGAGACAGTGATGACACCACAGCACAGCCGCAAGGACAATCATATAGATCCCCACAGAGATCATGACGATGGCAGGCAGCGGGAGAGAGAGAGCCCACACAGGAACAGCCTGACAGAGTCGAAGAAAACAGCACTAGATTTCACTAACATCACTATGGCTTATGGAAAAATCTGAATTCTTTTGTAATTAGAATTAGTACTTGAATTTTTGGTAACAGTTTATTTTGATGATCCCCTTTAAACATTCTGTTGACTATAAGTAATGTTGCACCTACATGTCAATTAACTCTCATTAGAGTATTAGTTGAGTAGTAGTAGACTGTTAGGTTAGGCTTAAGGTTAGACATGTAGGTGCAAAGTAACTTATATTTTTAAATAAATAAGCATCTCAGCAAAAAGGTTTTCAAAGCAGTTTATGATTTTGTTGTTCAAGAAAGATTTCTTTCTGTAGGCAAGGCAAGGCAATTTTATTTATATAGCACATTTCATACACATTGGTAATTCAAAGTGCTTTACATTTAAAGAACCAAATACATAATAATAAAAATGGAATGCATAAGAAATAAAAATAACAGTAAAAATAGAGAATACCGCTATCAGGATGGAAGAGTTAGGAAGTTTCAGGGAGTTTTTTGTTGTCCGTCAGAGCAGATCTAAACGGATCTATCCATCAGAACGGATCTAAATGGATCTTCCTCACGCTGGAGGGATAACTCAACTTTGTTGTCTGTCAGAGCGGATCTAAGCGGATCTATCCATCAGAGCGGATCTAAATGGATCTTCCTCACGCTAGAGGGATAACTCAACTTTGTTGTCTGTCAGAGCGGATCTAAGCGGATCTATCCATCAGAGCGGATCTAAATGGATCTTCCTCACGCTAGAGGGATAACTCAACTTTGTTGTTTGTCAGAGCGGATCTAAGCGGATCTATCCATCAGAGCGGATCTAAATGGATCTTCCTCACGCTAGAGGGATAACTGTACTCAACTTGTTTGACCATCAGAGCGGATCTAAACAGATCTATTCATCAGAGCGGATCTAAATGGATCTTCCTCACGCTAGAGGGATAACTGTACTCAACTTGTTTGACCATCAGAGCGGATCTAAACGGATCTATCCATCAGAGCGATAACTGTACTAGAGGGATAACTGTACGCTATTGGGATAACTGTACTCAACTTGTTTGACCATCAGAGTGGATCTAAATGGATCTATCCATCAGAGCAGATCTAAATGGATCTTCCTCACGCTAGAGTGATAACTGTACTCAAATTGTTTGACCATCAGAGCGGATCTAAACGGATCTATCCATCAGAGTGGATCTAAGCGGATCTATCCATCAGAGCAATAACTGTACTAGAGGGATAACTGTACGCTAGTGGGATAACTGTATTCAACTTGTTTGACCATCAGAGTGGATCTAAACGGATCTATCCATCAGAGTGGATCTAAGCGGATCTATCCATCAGAGCAATAACTGTACTAGAGGGATAACTGTACGCTAGTGGGATAACTGTACTCAACTTGTTTGACCATCAGAGCGGATCTAAACGGATCTATCCATCAGAGCGGATCTAAATGGATCTTCCTCATGCTAGAGGGATAATTGTACTCAACTTTGTTGTCCGTCAGAGCGGATCTAAATTGATCTATCCATCAGAGCGGATCTAAATGGATCTTCCTCACGCTAGAGGGATAACTGTACTCAACTTGTTTGACCATCAGAGCGGATCTAAACGGATCTATCCATCAGAGCGATAACTGTACTAGAGGGATAACTGTACGCTAGTGGGATAACTGTACTCAACTTGTTTGACCATCAGAGTGGATCTAAATGGATCTATCCATCAGAGCAGATCTAAATGGATCTTCCTCACGCTAGAGTGATAACTGTACTCAAATTGTTTGACCATCAGAGCGGATCTAAACGGATCTATCCATCAGAGTGGATCTAAGCGGATCTATCCATCAGAGCAATAACTGTACTAGAGGGATAACTGTACGCTAGTGGGAAACTGTACTCAACTTGTTTGACCATCAGAGTGGATCTAAACAGATCTATTCATCAGAGTGGATCTAAATGGATCTTCCTCACACTGGAGGGATAACTCAACTTTGTTGTCCGTCAGAGCGGATCTAAGTGGATCTATCCATCAGAGCGATAACTGTACTAGAGGGATAACTGTACGCTAGTGGGATAACTGTACTCAACTTTGTTGTCCGTCAGAGCGGATCTAAATGGATCTATCCATCAGAGCAGATCTAAATGGATCTTCCTCACGCTAGAGTGATAACTGTACTCAAATTGTTTGACCATCAGAGCGGATCTAAACGGATCTATCCATCAGAGTGGATCTAAGCGGATCTATCCATCAGAGCAATAACTGTACTAGAGGGATAACTGTACGCTAGTGGGATAACTGTACTCAACTTTGTTGTCCGTCAGAGCGGATCTAAATGGATCTATCCATCAGAGCGGATCTAAACGGATCTTCCTCACGCTGGAGGGGTAACTCAACTTTGTTGTCCGTCAGAGCGGATCTAAACTGATCTATCCATCAGAGCGGATCTAAATGGATCTTCCTCATGCTAGAGGGATAACTTTACTCAACTTTGTTGTCCGTCAGAGCGGATCTAAACTGATCTATCCATCAGAGCGGATCTAAATGGATCTTCCTCACGCTGGAGGGATAACTCAACTTTGTTGTCCGTCAGAGCGGATCTAAACGGATCTATCCATCAGGGTGGATCTAAATGGATCTTCCTCATGTGGAGGGATACCTGTAAAAATATTTGTCAGGTAGCTGTGTGTTTAGTACCCTTACAGACAAATCTTCCTGGACTAACTCTATCCAGAGCTCCATCCAGGGATAACAAATGCTTCCTAATTATCCCAGCTCTTTCAACAGCCAGCAAGATTTAGAATGCATTAAAAGTCAAGAAATAAAAAGATGAGATCTGTAGGTTTTTCTTTTAAAATTCCTTTAAAATATGAAGTACTCTTGAAACATTTCCTTTTTTTTCATAATACAAGTTGCCCCAAAAGACACATTTATAAAATTAGACAAAATGTACAGTAATGTATTCTGGGGACACCTATTTTAGCTCACGCTTACACAAATTGTGTAGTAAATCAGAAAATAAATACTATATGAACAAATAATAATTTCTCATTTCTTTGATATTAAAATATAGCTGAGAAACTATGAGAAATAAAGCTGAAGTTACTATGAAAGTAACTTAACTAAAAAAAATCACTCTGAATCCAACTGTGACTGAACACCTATTAAATACAGGCAAAATAGTGTGCGCGATCTTTAATTCTTATTCTTATTTTATTGCGCAGTATGTGTTAATGAAAAAACTTACAGACTAAATCTTAATTTGTATGGGGAAAGAGTTAAGTTAGTAGCTTGAGCGCGTGGTTACACTCGACTCTATACACAGAAGAACAGCTGCTGTAGATGCATTTACACAGTTTAATGTTCAACAAACAAATCTTCATTTTAATGACGCAGCATACACAAAAAAGTCTTACATACCATTATACTGTCCCTGCATTCCCAGTGTAATTGATCAGGGTGTTCAGTTATCGGGAGATTTCTTTCATTTATTTAAACCAGATATTTACTCGGATAGCACATTGTTCTCAAGTGAAGCTGAACAATGTTGTCCTAGCAACCGCGATATGACTTCCTATGAGTCTACGGCAACATGGAAGGACCAAACTTAATCCAAAACATCATGAAAAGTGCGACAGTGCAATGGAAATGAATGCTGCTGTGAATGCAGCCACTATATGTTTTGTGTAATATACATGATTTAATACGAACCCTGTTTTTAGCATTTAAATAAAGTAATTGAAATGAATTAAATTTAAGGGAATTAATTGAATCAAGAAAAATCAAGCTAGAAGCCATAGTCTTCTTCTTAGTGCATTTGTTTAATTAATATGCGCATATATTACTACCGTTTGTGCTGACAGATTTTTATTACCATAAACGTATTTAGTGTTCATTTGTTGGATTGGTATGCCTAGGAAAATGACAGAGGAAAAGCCTGGCAAAGTTTTCCCTGCTCTGACTAGCTGAACGTGTCCACAGGATGTCGCTGGTGAGAAAAGAGAAAGAGGGTGTCAATGAAGGTCACTGATCAAACAAGCATTACTTTCATGGACTCTTATGTATAGTCATAATTTTTCCCTCCATAACTGTACCATTTGGAACAACAAATACATAAGGATTAGAAACAAATCAATATTTTTTGAAAATTGGTTTGAAAAGGGAATTATTTGGGTTAAACAGCTGATCAAAAAAGATGGTGTTTTATACAATTATACTGAATTTGTTCATATTCATACCTTTTTAGTTGATCCTATCCAATACTATTTGGTTTTACAGGCAGTTCCCAAGGTAATCTTGAGGCTATTAGAAGGTAGTAACAATTATTCTTTACAAACAATTGAAGAATTTACTTCTTGTATTATGTTGCAGTGCAAAGATTTCACAAGTTTTGAATGTAATAATATTTTCTTACGCTCCCTTCTTCAATCTAAAAGTATACTTGTTGTTACTACACGCTGGAATTCTTTATTTAAAAAATGTCTTGATTGGAGTAAAATTTGGATGACACCTCATAAATATTGCATCACAAATAAAGTGAAAGAAGTTTCATATAAAATTTTTCATCGGGTTTACCCAGTTAAGTCACTTGTGGTACAACGTTTCAAAGTGAATATGGAAGATAATTGTGTTTTTTGTCAAATTTACCCTGAGACTATTAATCATTTATTTTGGGAGTGTCCCAAGACCCAAATGTTTTGGAAATAACTCAGTATTTACTTACAAAGAAAGACTATGATGCTTGTTAACCTTGAAGAAACTGATGTTATGCTAAAATGTTTTTCATTTGATGGTGATAGAAGTATTCTATTTATATTTGATTTAATTATTATAATTGCCCGTTACTATATTCATAAAGTCAAATGGAATGAAAAAATGCCAAATTTTGAAGAATTTAAAATATATATTAAAATATATTTAGAGACAATATCCAAAAGCAAAAACTTGAAAGCAATAAAAACTACACAGTTGTTTAATAGATACAATTTCATGTAAAATGCCTTTTTTTGTTTGTTTCTTTTTTTTCTTTTTTCTCTCTTTTTTTTGTATTACCCCTGACATGTATGGTTATATGTACTCTTGTTTGTAAACTATACTCTGTTCTTGTTAATATTCAATAAAAAAAAATAAAAAAAGAAGGTCACTGATTCTTGAGACATGGAACAAAACGCGTCCAGCAATTGTTACTGATATTAGGTTTGAAAATGAAAATATTTTCAATTGTAAATGTTATGAGGGATTAATAATAGAATGCATTTAACACAATTATCCCCTTCAATTTAATTGTATCATTATTATATCAAATCTATGACACCTATTGTCTTCTCACTACATCTAAATCAGTGTGTCCACAGAGAAGGGCTCAGTCATTCATATGCAATAAAATGGATAAAAATGTTTTGTTTTGTTTTATCAAAAGCAAGACTTAATATCTAACGTCAGTTCTATTATTAGCATCTAGCATCAACAGAGAAAACAAAATGGCTATACAGTATATGAAGTCCATTTGTTTTGTGAAAGAAATGCCTAATGTGTCAACACCATGACTGTGATGACAGGCCAATGACGGAGTTGACATTCAACATGAAGTCGTCATATTTTTGAGGTTTTCAAGTCATTTTTAATTATATTAAATATAAAATAGTGTTTAGTTTTTCTAATAATGTATAAATACTAAATATGTGACCTGACAGCATATATTGCTTTTGTGGATTGACAGTCATCACTTCTAGCAGAGTTGGGGTTGAGGGAACATAAGGCTGAGGGAAGTCTGTCATTACTCAACCTCATGTCGTGTAAACCTGTAAGACCTTTGTTGATCTTTGGAACATAAATTAAGATATTTTCAGCTAAGTTCACCATCTACCATTCAGTGACTGTTTGCATCCTGTCCATTTCACTTATATACGACCTGCAGTACGGTTTGTTACTACTCACCTCGTCTGTCCTCTGTGTATGACACCCTCCTTTTATAGCGATCAGTATGTTATTATAATCCAATCACACTGATTGGAATCGATTTCACCCGACTAGTGCTCCTCACACTTTCCCATGTGCTGATCATATGATTAGTGAAATTATGTCAGCTGGTCATTTTGTGCCAGGGCCAAAAAAAAAAAAAGGAAAAAAAAGTGAAATTTGGATGAAGTTCATTTTTTTCACAAAAAGGCCAATGAGGCTTTTTGCAATGTTTTAAAATCCATGTCATCACTCTGCACAGTAATCTAGAAACAATGAGAATCAACGTCACAACAACTAAAGCAGAAAGTGAAACAAAATTTGCCACTGCCAATACTTTTGGCCAAGGCTGTATATGGTTTTTACCTGATCATGGATCAGTTTTATACATTTTTAGACATTTTAACCCTTTGACACATACAATCACACCTGTGTGATCAGTCTTGGCTGGTCCCTGGAGCGTACGATCACACCGGTGTGATTAGAACGTTCAGTGCATCACGTGATCAACTGCCAAATTCAAATGTGTGTTCGCGCTTTGGCTGGCGCTAAACCAGAGAATATACGCTTTTCATATATCACAAATATGCAGTGTTTTCAACCACATAATGTTTATTTTAGGTTTCAGACATTAAATACACATGAGTACTAACAAAACAATACATTTAGAGTTTGTGAAATACACACTGATGTCTATAGAGAATGAGAATTACGTCACAATTCGGGAAGGCGCCGCCATATTAGCAGGATACGCTATCCGTTGCTATGGCAACTTCTTCAGTGAACCCGAGATAAAGCGCAACAGAGAGAGAGAGAGAGAGCAGATTAATTTAATAAATACATTTTGCGATACAGCACAGTTTTATGGGAAGAAATGGAGGAGGAGAAAATGAAAGGAAAGGGGCTCTATCGGGAGAGACTAAATAACACCGCGAGAGCTACAAACTGCGAGAGATCTTGTACTACACTTTTAATACAGTTCTGTTTATTATTGTAAAAATAATACAGTTTTCGCCTACTGAGTCATAGACTAGTGATGTCAAGCGGTTTTTCTAAATAATGCTGCTTGCAAATAACTTAGACTTAAAAATGTAGGCTACTTTTAATTGCTTAAAGAGTCTGAACTCTTGAACGGTGCCGCATTGCCACCAAATTACTACTGACAGATGAGCCTAGAATATGAACGCAACACATTTAAATACACGTGTTTTCCTCCCATAAAGAAAAAGACAGTGCCATTAAAATACCAAACTTAGTAAACACTATACTAATAAAGCACAGAAAAATTGGTTTGTGCCGAATTTGTTTGTTTTTTTTAATATCACTAGTAGGCTACATTAAGCAACGTTTCTCAACAGTTTTCTATGTGACGAAAATGCTCGTGAATAAACATGTTGCGTTCACATTATGGGCTCAACTTTACTTTATTAGTATAATGTTTACTGAGTTTGGTCTGTTAATATCACTGTCTTTCTTAGTGCATTAAGCCCCATCAAGCGTTTTAGAAGGTCCCTTGGCAACACTCGGCGGTGTTATTTAGTCTCTCCCGATAGAGCCACTTTCCTTTCACTTCGTCATTATCCATTTCATTACAAGAAACTGCGGCGTATCGCAAAATTGCAAACAAATATCACACCGTCTCACTGTCAAAGTAACCATGGCAACGTTTAGCGTATCCTGCTAATATGGCGACGCCTTCCCGAAATGCAACACGAGTCAAAGCGCTGTGACGCAACATTCTCATTCTCTATAGAAGCGGCAAAACACAGATGAACTCTTCAAGGTTTTATTCAAAGTAGTCTCTTACAGCAATTAAGAATAAGGCAAAACAATAAAGATAACTCAAATAAGTAATGATAAATGATAAGACGCTTCTAGCTTCAGGAGGGCATTTAAGCCAAAATAACAAACAAAAAGAGGTAAGCTACCTGGGAGTAAGGAAGTCTAGATAACCTATCAAACAAAAAGTCAAATAAACAACAAACCTCTTCCCTAACTACCTTACTAACAAAAACAGGAGAAAACAGGGGTTAGTAAGAACAAAAGGCACCCACCTCCCCATATGCGTGTTGTGGAAATTTTTATTTTTCATATGCTTTTTACCCGTATTCTTGTGAAATATGATGCTTATGGAACATGGTATGATGTTGGCTTAAGTGGTAATGTTTAACATAGGGTTAACATAGATGTTGGAAATAGAAAGAGCAAGATATGGTATGGGGAAATGCAAGATGTATGTTAAAAACATGTCTGTGCTAACAATGTGTGGAAAGTTACAGCCACTAAGAGATGTTCCAAATATGGTAAAAGGATAGAGGCTTCGGCCTTGGAGGTTAGAGATATAAAAGTGAGGGGAAGCTTTCGTTCTTGGTCTTACACTCTGCAGCTACTTGTGTTTCTGTATGACCTGTCTGACCTTTCTTGCAAGAAATAAAAGCTTTAAAGACAATTGGACGTGTTTGTCTCTTATGCAGTAGAGTCGGAGTTGATTTTTTTTTTGCCACAACATGCGTCTTCAGGCAATGATAATGGGGCAAATGTTACACACTGTCACTATAGCAGATACAACAGGTTTTCTTGAAGTTTTAAGAGCTCAGAGCACACAACATTCAGCAAAAGGTCTGGGAAAACAGACAGGTCATGCTCTCTTTGGTAAACAGCCAGTTCCCTCTGTGTAAATGCAAGCTCCTCTTCACAACTCTAACGTGGAACAGGTGGCATCAATTAGGCTCCTGCAAGGGAGGAACAGAGGAAAACAGGTAAAAAAACTACACTTCCCAGCAGGTTGGGCATTAGGAAAATGGTGTCATATACACATATATTCACAGAATTAACAACAATGAATGATATACGTCCTGGGATGTAACAAAACATACACTAGAAAAAGAAGTTGTACTGGTGTGCATCTTAAACAAAACAATGGCTCTGTGTTCTGTCGGGTTGAGGTCAGGACTCTTTGCAGGCCAGTCAAGTTCCTCCGCACCAAACTCGCTCATCCATGTCTTTATGGACCTTGCTTTGTGCACTGGTGCGCAGTCATGTTGGAACAGGAAAGGGCCATCCCCAAACTGTTCCCACAAAGTTGGGAGCATGAAATTGTCCAAAATGTCTTGGTATGCTGAAGCATTAAGAGTTCCTTTCACTGGAACTAAGGGGCCAAGCCCAACCCCTGAAAAACAACCCCACACCATAATCCCTCCTCCACCAAACTTTACACTTGGCACAATGCAGTCAGGCAAGTACATGTTCTCCTGGCAACCGCCAAACCCAGACTCGTCCATTGGATTGCCAGACAGAGAAGCGTGATTCATCACTCCAGAGAACACGTCTCCACTGCTCTAGAGTCCAGTGGCAGCGTGCTTTACACCATGGCATCCGACGCTTCGCATTGCACTTGGTGATGTAAGGCTTGGATGCAGCTGCTCGGCCATGGAAACCCATTCAATGAAGCTCTCTACACACTGTTCTTGAGCTAATCTGAAGGCCACACAAAGTTTGGAGGTCTGTAGCTATTGACTCTGCAGAAAGTTGGCGAGTTTCTGTTGTTCCCAATTGCTTCCACTTTGTTATGATACCACTAACAGTTGACCGTGGAATATTTAGAAGTGAGGAAATTTCACAAATGCACAGGTGGCAACCTATCACGGTCCCATGCTTGAATTCACTGAGCTCCTGAGAGCGACCCATTCTTTCACAAATGTTTGTAGAAGCAGTCTGCATGCCTAGGTGCTTGATTTTATACACCTGTGACCATGGAAGTGATTGGAAAGCCTGAATTCAATGATTTGGAGGGGTGTCCCAATACTTTTGGCAATATAGTGTATTTTAAGATATGTCGATTGATTTTTTCAATTAAAACAGCTCTAACATGCATTTTTGTCTGGGACTAGTTTAAGGCCTTCGTTCATCTTTGAAACACAAATTAAGATATTTTTGATGAAATCTGAGAACTTTTTGATCAAAAATATCTTAATTTGTGTTTCAAAGATGAACGAAGGTCTTATGGGTGTGGAACGATATGAGGGTGAGTAATGACAGAAGTTTCATTTTTGGTTGAACTAACCCTTTAAGCGTATTTGCTTTGTTCTTGTTAGATAGGCAAAGAATACTTTAATCAACATAACATTATATGACCAAACTCAGTTTGCATTGTTTGTCCATTTTGAAGACAAAAATGAAAAAACAAATGATCCGAAGGTAATTTGTGAAAGGTGTGTTCAGCCTGATGTCAACAAACATCTCTTCATTTTCTCACTGAAGCTTGACTTGCCTTAGGCAAACTTAGCAAAAATATGCTGTGGATTATGAGAAAACATTAGATAAACATTCTGTCAATCTTGTGACTCTTTATTAGACTACAAATATGATATGTATTTTTAAATGCAAAACAAAAAAAATTTAAATGCACATTTTTTTTTACCAAGAGCAAAAATCATGTTTTCTCTATTAACAGTAACTATATGGTTCTCTGATTATTATAGATATAATGTTATTCTTAGATCTGAGTTTTAGTTTCTAGGTAGTAAAAGTAGTTTTAAAGGGGACCTATTATGCAAAATTCACTTTTGCATGGTGTTGGAACATAAATGTGTGTTGGCAGTGTGTGTACACAACCACCCTGATAAAAAATCCACCCACTCCTTTTTTTTAATCCCCATAAATCATAAGCAGTGTCTCAGAACAAGCCGTTTCCAGATCCCTGGCAGTGCGACGTCACATTAGCCACAGGCCCCGCCCACGAATGTTGACAAAAAAAAATGAGTGGGTGGATTTTTAACACTATAAGGTGGTTGTGACACACTGCCAACACACATTTATGTCCAAACACCATGCGAAAGTGAATTTTGCATAATAGGCCCCCTTTAAAAGTTAATTTTTTTCAGCATTACACTGTAAAACTCTTTCTGGTTCTAGCTAGCTTTATTTTTATAAGTGTATTTTGAATAATGTAGTTTATTTCTCAGTGTCTTTAAATAAACACAGCACTAATTGACATTTGAGGTACCTATGCATTTGAGATATGAATATTAATAAAATAATACAATTAAACATTTAATAAACTGTAACTCTCTTTATTTTATGTTAGCCAAAGATCTTATTGTAATCATAAATCTAAAAACAAGTTCTAGCTACTTTTAATTTAAAGCAGATGGCAATGCTGAGCCCATGGTTCAAAAAAGGATCATTTTCTTTAGGTTTCAGTACCTACAATAAATAGCTTATGGAAGGTAAGTTGTCTTAATGTTTCTGTATATATACATATAAATATTTAGACCACTCATCCTTAAAGTATATGTATACGTAAAAAGCATTTGTACAGATTTTCAAAAGCATGAATTTATTTAAATGGTAATACACTCATTGTGTTAATTTACTTGAGAGTGTGAGTTACACAAATTGAGAAACAATTTTATATATTATATTTTCCATGTATTAATTTTAGATCTGTTCATCTGACCTTGGATGACCATGCATCACATCAATATTTCAGCCACATACTCATCTGTAACTTTGTCTATAAATAAATGTATTTGTGTTATTAGAATGTAATTTGCAGTTACGTCAATAAAATAATGTGATTACTAGTTTTTCCGCCTGAAAACATCAATTAGATCAATTTAGATTTCAGTTTGAGATTTTCTCAGAGAGGAGAGCTACGGTGGATATTTGTCGTTTTTGGACATAATCCGAATTATCAGCACATAAGGGTAAATCGACATATTCTGGTAGACTGGAGAGAGCATGAGTGTTTTCTACATAGTACATACAAGTTGGGTTTCCACAGAATTGTACCTTCACCGGTTGTAGAAGTGTAAATCATTGTATAATTTTCACATGATTTTATATAATTTTATAGCTTATTAAACACACACAGTATTACAGTGGTATTACTTTATTATGATTAATACAGTATCTCTTCAGTTAAAAACAATAATGCATACTGTCCACTCTAGTGGACATCTGAAAATCTCCTCCCTAAAAGCAATAAAATCACATAGGAAAAAATTCTGACTGAGGTTGTCATAATTCAAGCAATTAATCAAAATTCAAAAACTCAGTAGCTATATTAACTAATGCAAGAGAAAATACCCCATAATGCCTCCCATAATGTACTGCATTTCTTGACAGATAACAGCTTTAATAAATGGCCTGGAGGACTGCTGGGAGAGAGAGCAGCAGGACGCAGGTGAGCGAGAGGGGCGAGAATGACTCAACCCCATCCAGAATAGATGGGTAGCTATTGATGGTGTTGGTCAGGAAGTAGGTGAAGGGAGAGGTCCTGATGAAGACTGTGCTGTTGGAGGATTGTGGAGGCATGGCACCATCAGGGGGGATGGAAAAAATACCAGTCTGAATCCACATGTCGCCCACACTACACAGCAGGGGACTGCCGTTATCATTCTGAATGAGAGCGAGTAAGAAAGACTTTTACAAACTTCATACTAAACGCTCATTAGAATATAAAATGTGTTTCAGTCTGAAAA
This sequence comes from Ancherythroculter nigrocauda, assembly GCA_036281575.1. Taxonomy (NCBI): domain Eukaryota; kingdom Metazoa; phylum Chordata; class Actinopteri; order Cypriniformes; family Xenocyprididae; genus Ancherythroculter; species Ancherythroculter nigrocauda. The sequence continues at coordinate 38,678,524 of VTFQ01000001.1, forward strand.
AAATTAAAAGACAAGTCCCCGGATACCTGCTGAAAAGGCAGTGGCTCTGTGCAGATGTTGATCGGTGTGGCGTCTGAAGGATCACAGTTTACAATGGTGGTCTGGACTTGCAGAAAAGACGGTTCCGCTTATGAGGAAAGAAAAACAAATTGGTTTTCAAACAAAATTGAATTCTTGAGATGTCATTGAATTTACTGCCATAAAAAGTCTGAAAAAGTGGTTAAATAAACTCACATCCAGTAGCTTCTGAATTCACACCAACTACTGAACATTGAGTACCAGGGCCAAAGCTTAAATCATACATGTCAACTGGAAGATTGGCAACATAAATAAATGGAGAAGACAGTTCCACAAGTGCTACACTGTTGCCGAAAATATCATCGAAAAAGACATTTGCCACTGTAACTGACAGTGGGCTACTGGAACAGTCCCATTGGGCAACATTGAGGGTCACTGCCCATCCATCCATACCCATGAATCTGAAAAATGAGATATTGAATGTCAGAGCACAAATCGCCTATGTCAAGGTCATTGATTTCATATGAAATTAAGTTTTCCTGTTGTGATTACCCGGAAAAGCAGCTAGCAGAGGTCATGACGATTCGGTCAGAAACCAAAGTTCCTACACACATAGGATCACCGTTATATGTTAGACTAGCCATCCATGGCCATGAAGCTGCAGAACCTCCACACAATGTCGCTGGAGAGAAAAGAGAGAGAGAAAGGTTAAATGGGAGCTATAGGGAAAGTGTAAGTGTGCTGTAATTTTAATAATTTCATTTTGCTTTGTCATGGTTATGTTAACAAACATACGTTGAGTAGGGCAGTTCACATTCTCGTCCAGAGGAGGAGTAGTGGAGTTAAAAGTGACGAAACCAGCCCTGTTTGCTCCAATATGCCCACTGATCCACTGCTGGTACTGAGAAACTCTGGCATACACACCAGGATATTTAGCTAGAGCACAACCTTTACCAAAACTCACAACGCCAGCCTGGATCCATGTAGAGCCCTGTTTGATGACCATTGGACCTCCAGAGTCACCCTGAACAATGACAAAGAATTGAAAATCTCTCTCTATCAGATATTTGGTGTGTCTGTGTGTGTGTGGTCCTGGTAAACTCTACGTTATGTGAGGACATTTTTTGGTCCCCATGAGGAAAACAGCTTATGAATCATACAAAATTATGTTTTTTGTAAATGTAAAAATGCAGAAAGTTTTCTGTGATGGGTAGGTTTGGGGTAGGGGATAGAATATACATATAATATTATAATTAAATATTAATTAAATTAAATTAACAAGTACAAGCCATGTACTATTGATACCTGGCAGGAATCTTTTCCACCTTGTGACAGTCCAGCACACATCATGTTTTCTGTTATTGATCCACTATAAAGACAGTTACATTTACTATTTCCAACCAGAGGCATATCCACCTCCTGTAGGATTTGAGGTGAAGGAAGGGGAACTGAGAAACAGAAAAACTCGTCAGTAACACGTAAATTACAGGCAGAGATGATTTTGAGTAATATACTGAATTTTAGAAACAGAATCAGTTTCTTAAACCACATTGGTCCCATTTACACCTGACATTAACAAGCCTTTGGTGATAGGATTGCTCTTGTCCTCATTAAAAGCTAGGTTTAAATTCATCTAAGGTGCATTGCTGCATGCAAATGCCAGGTTTAAAGGGGCCATCAACCAGTGTTATTTTAGTATAATTTAGATACTATTATAGTTTTTATTAATATTTTTTTTTTTATTTGAGTTTTATATTTTATTTTAATTTTAGTTAAAGCTTTAGTCGTTTTTGTGTTAGGGTTAGGAATGTTTTTTTATGGTTTTAGTATTCATTAACTATGATAACTGCTATAGATTCTGCAAGATGCTTGCTTTTACATTGCGGCTTTAACACAACTCACCTCTTTTAAATCTGAGGTTTTTTTTAAACTCAAATTTAAATTTTAAATTTCCGTTTTTTTAGGAATATATATAAATGCATTTGTTTTTAGTGTTAATAAGCCATGTAAGCAAACATTGACTATATGTAACCCCTCCGGTCCTACTCTCTCCACTCCGTGCTCGAATTAGCATGGGAGGCGTTAGCCCTAAGGTGTCACGGTTCGCAGATCCACTGTGTCTTTCTGTTGTCTGTGTGTGGGTTGTGGGGTGTGTCACCTGATTGTTCTGTGTGGGCGTCGCCGCTGATCACTGATCAGCGGCAGCTGTGTATCATTACTTCTGCCTATATAACGCCTTGTCTTTCGTCTCATGTTTGTCAGATCGTTGTTTTGGAGTCCTGGTGTTTGTCTCGTGTTACCGTGTTTCTTGTTTCCTGGAGTTGGAGTTCTCGTCGCTGTTTCCTGTCTGTTCCCTTGGACACTCGCTCTGGATATTACTTCGCTCATCTCAACTCACGGATTCTCACCACGGAGCACCACTCACTACGGACATCATCGCCCATCGAAGTCCCTGTGTTACCATCTCTCCTGCTGTCTGTGTTGTGACTGTGTTTGTGTGTTTATCTGACTTATCCTGGCGTGAAGCACTATTAAAGTGATTAACTTGCTATTGCATCCAGTCTTCATTTCACGTGACATAAGGACGCACGTCCTGATATTGCTGAGTTAACATATTTTGTTGATCCTGGAACAACATTCTAGTCTGAAAATTTAGTCTTAACCCTATTCCTACCCCTAAACCTAACCCTACCTATAAGTTATCCCAAAAATCAGAGGGAAATGATAGATGAATAACACTGATGTAGAAGCACCAATTCATGATTTTAAGCCTAAACTTGACATAATCTGTAAACTTGTCCCTCAAATCTGATTGGTTGATTTGAATGTTGTTCCAGGATCAACAAAAATGTTGACCCAGGAACATGTTGAACTAGTGTGCCTCTTGAGATCAAATTCTCTCACTAGCTGGCCTCTGTTACATTAAAAAGCCCCTAAAGTGTCAGACATTGAGTGTCTTGGAGCACGAAGTGGTAAGCATCAAAAAAATCTTCTTGATTCTTACCGCCTGAGTTAATGGTTCCCCAACCTGTGACCCACATCGTTTCATTGTTGAATGTGCTTCCCTCTGCTGCCAGACAGACTGGTTGGATGTAATTAGTGAAGGTCACAGGTGAGGAGAGATGCAACAGAGCCATGTCATTGTTATGAGATTGTCTGTTATAGTCTGGATGAACTATGATTTGAGATACGCTTCTGGACACCTCATTTGGATTGGGTAGTTCTTGAGACTGTTGACCCAGGTACACAGTAAGGCTTGCAGCATCAATCCTGAATGGAGGACATGACAGAGGGATTACAATCATAATATTCATCAAGGAGAAGCAAACATGTTACTGAAGAACTTTGTGTTGGATACCCTGGAAAGCAGTGAGCTGCTGACAGAACCCATTGATCGTTGATGAGGGATCCGCCACAGAAATGACGTCCATACACATGAAGGCTGACCTGCCATGGCCAAGCGCCAGCGGACGCATTAACTCCCCCAACGATCTTTGTGTTGAGAAGGGCTCTGCCACACGCTTCAAACAAGAAGAGAGATAAAGGACCTTCATTCTGACGCTCTCAGAAAAAAAGTGAATATGTTGCTCAGTGAATTGTATTATTATGTGATGAGAAATTATTTACCAGGCCCAGGCTGGGAGTCACACCCTGGAGAAGTTGAAACAAGATCAGTTATTAAAAAAGACAACCAATATTCAGCAATACCATCAAGTATCATGGGTTGCTTTAGTTAAATCTAAGGAAGATATACATGATGCATAGTGAATGAATAAATTATATTTAGCGTTATCACAAGACAATGAACTGAGGAAGACTGAAGGCTTAAATACACAGGGAACAGGTGTGTCACTAATCAGAAACCATGACAGCAAATGAATGACTAGAACGAAGGCAAATAGTGATAATGAAATCTTAGTTCGCACTGTTACACCGTTTTCAACTAAAAACGGAAAACGTTTTATGTGTTTTGGCCGTTCATTTACATGACAATGGCAAACTTTTGAAAACAGGATTCAAAGTGCAAGTTTTTGAATACAATATTGTCTCTGTGTAAACAATAAAAACATTTCATCGTTTTCGCAGATCCGTGTGAACGGGGATCGTTATTGTCTGTACACGAAACACACAAAGGAAAAACTTTTCCATTTTTAGCACAATGTTGTTGTGTAAATAAGACTAGAAACTAAACATGACCATGACATGTAAAGCTTGACAAGTAGCTTAGGTAGTATGTGAGACTCATATTAAGTAAGTAATTTCAGATATGAATTGGGAGAAAAAATATATAATTGTAAAAGTAAAAACTATCTATTCAAGAACATTTTCTACAGAATAATTTAGAAATTGACTCTGTTAATTAAAGTATTTGGTAACAGCTTATAATAAGTAATACAGTACTTACAAATCATTAGTTAATTCATAGTTAGTATATTGTTAATATATTAATAGGCTATATACAAATAGTCAGTTTTCTGTGATTGGTAGGTTTAGAGCTAGTGTAAGGGGATATGTTTGTACAGTATAAAAAAACATTATGCCTATATGGAGAGTCCCTGTAAACCACATATGCCAACATGTACGGTACCCGTTAAAAGTTTTTGATACATTACTATTTTAATATTTTTGAACAAAGTCTCTTATGCTCATCCAGCCTGCATTTATTTGATCAAAAATACAGTAAAACAGCAGTATTGTGAAATATTATTACAATTTAAAATAATGGCATTCTATTTTAATATATTTTAAATTGTAATTTATTCCTGTGATGTAAAGCTGAATTTTCAGCATCATTACTCCAGTCTTCAGTGTCACATGATCCTTCAGAAATCATAATAATATGCGATTTGATACTCAGTGTTGGAAACAGTTGTGCTGCTTAATATTTTTTGGAACCTGTGGTACTTTTTTCAGGATTCATTGATGAATAAAAAGTTAAAAAGAACAGCATTTATTCAAAATAGAAAACTTTTCTAATATAAGTCTTTACTATCACTTAAATAAATAAATAAATAAATACATTTAACACATCCTTGCTGAATAAAAGGATTAATTGCTTTCAAAAAAAAGAAAGAAAGAAAGAAAGATTTTTTTTACAGACCCCAAACTTTTAAACGGTATTGTATATACAAAACATTTCTCTTTTAAAATAGAAATGTTTTGTATATACAATACCGTTTAAAAGTTTGGGGTCTGTAAAAAAAAATCTTTCTTTCTTTCTTTCTTTCTTTTTGAAAGCAATTAATACTTTTATTTATTTATCAATTAATACTTTTTATTTATTTTATTTTTATTTTTTTTTAACTTTTCATTCAATAAAGAATCCTGAAAAAAGTATCACAGGTTATAATAAAATATTAAGCAGCACAAATATGAAAGTCATTAAAAATGATAATACATAAAATAGTTTTTGTATTTTTTAATTGTAATTAATTTTGTCAGGAGCACATGAAAGAAGAACATTGGATTAAGATGAAGGCATTTACCTTTGGTTAGGAGAGTGAGCACAAACACCAAACTCAGTTTCCAGAACATCTTCATAGTTCTGATTTCAGTGATGACTCTGGACTTATATATCCATGATGGCATGATGCCTACACACCTCATTTTTGAAGTCCGGATTGCCTTTGGCACACCCACACAATTAACTCAACAATTCTTATACAATGGAGAAAATGACAATATAAATGAATAATATTCAGGCAAAGATTCTTTGACATTAAATGCACAAACTCTCAAAACTCCATACCAACAAATGTTCAAGTTTTATGTTTTGACTTTCTTAAGCATACTTCAACGGTTTGTCTTTAGACAAATATTTTGAATGATGTAGTTATTCTTATATTGAATAAATATTGTTATTCTTCTAGTGTTCTTAGTGACATTGAGCTTTTGAAACTTAATAGATATCAATATACAATATTATAATTCATTAGTATATCAAGTCCAAGAGGAAAATTTGAAAACGTCATTGCTTTGAAATTCTCCCTATACAAAACAAGAAATCTACAGGTTCACATATTTGTTTGACAATGAAACTGGTTTCCCAGGTTTTCAAAGAAAGTCACATAGCGCAAAACTATGCAGCATAATAATAGATGCTGAAATGAAGGAGTGTTCTCTTCATTTTTCACTGTTTAGAATGGCCTTAAAGTAAGACCTTTGTGTGTAGAGGTGCAATGCTAAAAATGACAAGCACCACCAATGAAATGAAATCTTTCATACATCAGAAAGGTTTCTTATATAACAATGATATGCAAGAATATTATTTCAGCATAATAACATAAAAGTATATATTATTATATTATTTATACAGTAGTGACCAAAAGTTATGTCTGGCCTAGGAAAATGGACATCTTCACTCTTTATTCAAATATTATTAAAAATGTGTTAAAAATTTTGTATTGCGTAGTTACGCTTGAAGACAATTGTTTTATTTTTGATGAAACATGCCAAATTGTGCAGGCATCATTTTTGACCTGGCAAGAATTTATGAACACATGCAAAAAGATAACCAATTAAATATTTATAACTATGTTGTAGTGAATGTAAGCGTTTTTGCTTAGAAACCTGTAGCTGTAGTTTGCAGTTAAATACCTTAACCAAGTTTATTGTTTTGTTCTTCTCTCATATTTAAATTATACCTTTAAAAATAAATTAATAAATAGTATTTTCCTCATATGTTGATGGTTTACTGTATGTGCTGTATACTGTATTGACCATATGTATATATTATTGTATTTATTTTCTTTTAAACAAGGACATAATATCACATTTCTTACTCTAGCGAAGGTTTCTTTAGTTTTCTAAGCTTTCTATGTTTTTATGTCCTTTAACTTTTAGTATACACTGCCCTCCAAAAGTTTGGAAACACCCCTGGCAAAGTGTGGTTTTGGACGATATCAGCATAAATTCTTATAATTTTTTGGTGCAAATACATTGAAGTAACTTGACATTATCATTGAAGTCCAGCAATAATAATTTTTATTATGACTACATAATAATGGCGCTATATACATGTAAAAGTCAGACATGCCCCTTTGCCAGCTGTGATGCCTGGTTACTGGTTTAAACTAATAAAGATTTTTGGGTCAGCACACCTTAATAGCTTCAACAGTTGATTGACAATTAAGTTTAGAATACAATGAACCAATCAGAACCCAGTTTAGGACAGATAGCTGCTAATGCTGGATATTTTGAGGAATCGAAAATTTAAGTTTTTTTCTATGTATAAACTGTTTGTGTAGTAAAATATGTGTTGTCCCTTATCAGTGCAAATTTATCACAAATTAAAAAGGATTCATGCCAATATTGTCCAAAACCCCATTTTTCTAGGGTGTTTCCAAACTTTTGGAGGGCAGTGTATACTTTCAGTATTTTTTTAGTAAGTTAAGTTGTAAGTGTTTTTTTGAGCACTTTGTATTTAGTTTCAAACTTTTCATTCTTTTTGTTCTTTTTTTTCATGGGACCAATTACACCTCTAGGTTTTTGCATTCTGGGAAATGAACAACTATTTTCATGGTTTTCTGTGCATTGAGCAATCAAAGAGTATAGGCTTACTTTAGAAAATACTATAGTAGTCAGGAACCAGAGCATACAAAGACAATGGCAATAAATGTTGACAGTTCATTCAAACACTCTTGATACTGCAACAATCACTATATTCTGTGCAGATGTCGATTTGATTGAATTAAGAAAATTAAAAAGCCAAAAGTATTTATTTTGTTGTAACTGTGTTTTAAAATGAAGAAAAATAGCCTTTGACTCCATGACAGTGGATTTATTTAGCTGCTTTCTTTTATGCGTGTTAAAGAGCAGTTCATTTAATGCAAGATACATTTTAAGCCATTCTTTGTGTCTTGGTGAAACTGCACCTATCACAAAAATGCAGTGATACGTCTTGATTTGTTTTTGTTCTAGTGTCACATGGAGCATCGAATGTCACAGTTCTGGAGAAAAAAGAAAAAACTCTTACTTGTTAACTGTTACTGTTATAAATATTATTAAGATCTATTCATTTATTTATCGCTAACGAAAATTTAGTTACAATATTCACAGGAACATCAATCAACACAGGGTTGTTTTTCTGTCATGCTGTATACACTGAGCTAATTTCCTATCCTACACCTCTAAATCTAACCATCACTGAGACCATGAAACTGCATTCATAACTATTTTCTATACCAATCCCTGTTCAATTTAAAACAGAGCATAAACTGATGATAATGATTTGAGAAGATTCAGATGTAAAAGGAGTTTCAGCACAGTGAATGGTATACTGTATATGCCACAGGTTGGCTTGTTTGTTGAAGCTGATAAATGGGTAAGGTGAAACAATAGAAAATATTTGCTCACCCACGCTGAACATGACATGATACTGGATTACATTCACAGATTCTGGGATGGGTTGCATTAATGTTATATCTGAAAGTACCACAGCACCTGAGCAAACTATCACTATAGCATTTACTCTGAGGTAAGACTACAATAGACTTATTTGAGGAAAGACATGTGGGAAAACAGAACTTTTGAGCTGAACAGTTGATATGCATGACAGTTCTGTAGGCAAATACTACATTTCTGTCATTAATTACTCACCCTCGTAACGTTAGACTTTCGTTCATCTTCAGAACACAAATTAAGATATTTTTGATGAAATCCATGAGCTTTCTGGCCTCCGATAGACTGCAACCACTTTCAAGGCCCAGAAAGGTAGTAAAGACAGCATTAAAACAGTTCATGTGACTACAGTGGTTCAACCTTAATGTCATGAAGCGACGAGAATACTTTGTGTGCGCAAAAGCAAAACAAAAATAACAACTTTATTCAACAATTTCTTCTCTTCCATGTCAGTCTCCTATGCTGTTCACGTAAAAAAACACAGTGCAGCGCTTCCGGGTTATACGTCAGAACGCTGATTCAGTATTGGCCAACGCTACGTGAACAGACTGACATGGAAGAGAAGGAATTGTTAAATAAAGTTATTTTTATTTTTATTTTGCTTTTGCGCACAAAAAGTATTCTCGTCACATAACATTAAGGTTGAAGCACTGTAGTCACATTGACTATTTTACCGCTGTCTTTATTACCTTTCTGGGCCTTGAAATTGGTAATAACGTTGCAGTCTATCAGAGGCCAGAAAGCTCACGGATTTCTTTAAAAATATTTTAATTAGAATTTTCATTTTTGGGTGAACTAATGAATCGTTCGGTTCTTGAATGAATCGTGAATCGTTCTCATTCTTTTGAGCCGGTTGAACCAGTTCTTAGGAAGTAACCGGTTAAGCCGTTCACTATTCGATTCGATTCAGTTCACTAATTGAACTGAACTTTAGTTCCGGGTTGATGACACAAGACGCACAAGCCGAAGTAGCTTGTCTCAAAAAGAACCGATTGAGCCTGTTCAACTGTCGAAGTTTGCCAAGGAGTCTGATGAGTGAGTTGATGATACCATGCAAGCTTGTTAGGCACATACTGGAAATATGCTTATTATGACTACTGTATTAATTAACATTTGATTAAAACCTGCAAAAACCTTTTTGCCGAGAGATGTAAATAATTTTTTACTATGGTTTATTATACATGCAGATTATAAATTGTTAAGTGAAACCAATGAGTTTATTCTTTCTATATACTGTAGACATGTAGAACATATCTGTGTTTGTGCATAAATATGTGTGTTGTAGTTGCGAATCTTATCCAAGATGTAGGCTAATCAATATTGGTCAGTCGTGTCCAATGACATAAAGGATCCGCGATCCAATGAAACCGTGACCACAAACTCCATTAAGTGAATGAAAGGCAATAATCAGCAATATGCGTTCACACAAATAACTTTTTCATTTTATGTTTCAATATGCGTTGATACAACTTTATTTAAACGTTTCATTGATATAACATGATACTGAGTTAGAAAAGAAATGCATAGTGACATAGCATGATGATGTCAGGAACCTATGAATTGGCTTTTTGAACCGGTTTATTGAGCCGAACTGTCCGAAAAAAACCGGTTCGCGCAAATGAATCGGACTTTGCATCACTAGAGTGAGGTGAGGTGTGTGCTTTAGGCCCTGTCCCAAATGGCACACTTCATGTGCACTTTTGGTCTTGTGGACTTACAACGGCCACTGCATGCGTGTCCATTAAGTCCACAAGTCCCTGCGGTGTCCCATTCGTCATTTAAGCTTAAAGAAGGGTGCCTGTGAGCGCCCCCTTTGCGGCTGCTATGTGCCCTCGATGCGCAGAGCCCGCAAAACAATACACGTTCTTGTCTGTACTTGTGTTCTTGTGGACTTGTGAAACGTCATCAGTCGCTGCCCAAGTACTGTTCTAATTCAAAGTTCACATCTAGCCAAGTACAGTTCAAATCCCCGGATGTGTTCTTGATCTGCCCCTTTTGAATGCATCGAGAGGTGACTTGTGCGGTCTTGAGACAGCCAGGTATCCCAGAATGCATCCTGCACTAACCAGCAAGCGTCAATAGTAAAGGAGAAAATCATAGACTGTAAAAAAAGATGGACGACGTGACGCCACTTCCTTCCATTGTAATGAACTGAACGTAAAACATTCGACAATGGGCGTTGACATGTTACGCAAAAACGTCAGTTTGGAGCCTGGGCATGCGCAGAAGGAATCGTCAGTGGAGCACGGAGGCGGAGTCGCGGTATCAAACTTCCGCCCATCAGATCACCTATTTTTGCCTGAACCACATTTTGTGAGTCTTTTAATATTTATAACAAATTTTGTTTTATTGTTGCCTAAAATATACACAGAGATAACCGGAGAAGCCAGAGCGAGCTGAGTGACGTTATCAAGTACACTGTTCACCGGACTTGTGTTCTCCCGTCCACGGGAGTTTGCTCTCCTGAGTCCTAACTACCAAGGATGCAAGTCTGAATTTTGCGAACTTGGTATTGAGAAACGCCTCTTGAGCTACGCAGAGGACTTTACCCGGCAGTCACTTTGTGGCATTACGTTGTGAAAGTGCGGACTCAGAGGAAGACTGTGAGGGTTTAGGGTACCATTTGGGACAGGGCCTAAGTAGCCAGTGTGATGAGTGTGTTGATTGAAGACAGGTGTGCATGATGAGTACTCTGGGGCACGTTCAAGCTCAAACCAGTGCGCAACGTTTTGCTACGGTTTCCGGGTTGAACGATATGTTTCCTGGAAATGGTGTGCAACGGGTTTGAGATATGTTTTCTCTTGTTTGGTGGGTGTGTCAAAAATGTCAGCCCAATAAACAACAACATGTATATAAACCATGCGGTATTAAAGAGACAGCTCGCACAATGGGTCCAAGTAAAGTCGTTTACAAATGTGTTCTTTTATTCTGGATGTCAAGGGCAGTGACTGTAACACTGAGCGTATTTTGCCATAGTTGCAGCTTTTGTATCATCAGAACAGGGTGTTCAATGCACCACCATTTCCATTTAAAAAACGTTTTGCAACATTTTGTCAGGGGTGAACGCAGCCCTGGTGAGGGAATGTGTTGTGAAGTGCTGGTGAAGGAACCTGGCTGATCTGGCAGGTGTTATGTAATTTTAGGCTTGTTTGACTTGATGCAGCGCCGCACAGACCGATCGGCGGCTGACTTGAAGCAGTGTATGCCGCTAAGAAATTTTGTTCGACTTGAGACAGCGCCTACGCCATGTGACTGTGACGCGTGGCATCAAAGTACCGCAAGATCAGCCACCTGAGTCAGCCAGTGCAGTTTCTCAGGAGCGGTGTTGTGTGAAATTCGGTTCCTGTGTTCCAGTGGGTGGAGTATACGTGAATATTCATGATATTTCCCCTGTTGTGGGCGTGGCCTTGAGACAACGCGCAGACGAATGGAACTCGTTTAATGGATTATTTCGAAACAGTAATAAAGATTCAATGTTAAGCATTAACTGCAACAGTTGACATTTTCAAAACAATGAATATACTGTGTAATATGATAAATCGTCTGAGCTGTTTTGCCTGATTACAGACACAGCAAACAATCCGCGAAGGTAACACTTTACTTGAAGGGGTGTGCATAAGACTGACATGACACCTTCATAATCATGACATGACACATGTCATGAATATGAAGGAGGTTTTATGAATGTTTATGACAACTGTCATTAAGTGTCATTCGCTCAATTATGTCATTTTTAATGCAAAGATGACATTGTTTGAGATGTCCGAATTATGACAACTTGACATAAAAGACATATGAAAAGACATACTTTTGAATAATATGTTCAAATCTTAAACACAATTAACACAACATTATGGATTATTAAATTTTGTATGATTTCACTTACCATTATAAAACACATGACATGAAAGTAGTTTTTTTTTTCAGTGCAATGTATGGTCAAAGAACAGACACAATGTATGCTTTATATAAATATATATAAGTGTGTGTGTAAGAAATATTTAGTAATATAATATATGAAGAGTTCAGATGCAAAAGCCTCTAAGTGCCATCTGAAATTTTGTTCTAAAATGAGCATTTTTATCAAGCTCGTATGTTTAGGTTCAGTAATTTCACTTTAATGTCAATTAATAGGTAATTTTCATTGCCATTAATGTAAATAAACTGAACAGAAACATACAAGCTTGATAAAAAAAAAATGCTAATTTTAGAACACAATTTCTGATGCCCTCATCTTATTTCAAAGTTGTATGACTTATTTTTTCATGGGACATATTTTGAAAAATGTATCAGTGTATTTTTCATACAATGGAAGTCGAGGGGCACCAGACTTAGTTCTACTGGTTCCCAATATCTTCTTCACAGAAGAAAAGAAAACATGTTTCGAACAGGTGAGTAAATGATGACAACATTTTCATTTTTGGATGGACTATACCTTTAATCGATTATAATCGATTAGTACTTGGAGACTAGGGATTGCCAAATATGTGTGGAAAGATTTTGATATTGCTTTGTTAAAGCTTTAAAAAATAAAAATTTGTGACAGATACAAGTAAATGTGCATTTGTGTTACTTTAATTACAATTTTATTACAATAATATCCAGTATAATATGAGAAAACAGGAAAAATGCGTAGTTTGGTGTTGATAAAGGAAGTCGGAGCCTTACTGACATGGCTGTAGAGGCTGGGAAACACTGGCTATAAAATAAATTAAGAATTACACATATACTCACACCAGGTTAGCTTATATACATTTTATTAGGGCACAGATGTTTATTTCGGGCATTGTTGTTAACACTCTGCTGTCACCGAATGGCAAAAAGGTGTAGTACAGGCTACTAACCAAAATATTCAAATTAAATCGAAAACCTCACAAATGAAATAATTAATAAATAAATAAATAAATAAATAAAATAAATAAAAGATAAAGACATAAAATAGTAATAAACTGTACTAGCCTAGACGAGCATGGGTTATTCGCTGATTGTTTGCTGTGTCTGTAATCAATCAGCCAAAACAGCTCAGACGATTTATCATAGGCTATTACACAATATATTCATTGTTTTGAAAATGTCAACTGTTGCAGTTAATGCTTAACATTGAATCTTCATTGCCGTTTCGAAATAATCCATTAAACGTGTTTGAGTTGAGCACTAATATTTTCAGTTCCATTCTCAAGGCCACGCCCACAACAGGGGAAATATCATGAATATTCACGTATACTGGACCCACTGGAACAGTTTTTCACAGGAATCGAATATTACACAACACCGGCCCAAGGCATAGGCGGAGGCAAATGCTAGGTTTAGTGTTTTTTTTTTTAACTGATACTGTACTATAATAATATTAATTCAAAATATAACTACACAAGAACTAAAACATAACTACATAGAGTACCTCAGGGATGACGTGTTTTTGTAGGCCAACCCGGAAGTTAGCGGCGCACAGGTTCCCTCGATTTTCCCTCGAAGTCCCATAGACTTTTGGAAAAAAATCGCAGAAAATAAGCTCTATGTTTAACAAAGGGTTATGTTATTAAAAAACACTTACATGTTTTGTCTATCAAGATAATCTTTACAAGTTAAACAACATTTATACATTTTGAAGCCTAAATAAAGTGGTCAGATATAAAAGGCTACGCTATAAACGGACTACAGCACACCATGGTCGCGGATCAACGTCACCACCACCAAGCTGTCTCAAACTTTATTTAGAAAACAACTTTATTTAAAAACATGCTCGCTGATTATGATCTGCGCTGTGTATGAATACTTATCCACTTTTTCATGAGAAATGCTGTCCAAATGTCCTGTTTGTCATGATTACGTCTAAAGTCCCCGCCAAAGGAAATAGTCCCTTTTAGCAACTTGTTAGCAACTGCCGTTTTTAAGACACAATAAAGGTTTAAAAAAAATCACAAGTGGGTTATAACTGGTGTGTTTTATGTCATAGATCGAAACGTGAAAATATTTAGCGGCTTTGTTAACCACAGACCTTATTTCAGGCGATTTAGCAAAAACCCATTCAAAAAACCCATAGACTTTATGGCGTTGGAACCGGAACGCCCTAAAATGCTAACTCGCTTCCGGGTTTTGCCTACAAAAATGCATCATCCCTGAGGTAGCCTCCGTGGCCTCCCGACTAGCCTGCGCCTCCGTGGCCTCCCGACTAGCCTGCGCCTCCGTGGCCTCCCGACTAGCCTGCGCCTCCGTGGCCTCCCGACTAGCCTGCGCCTCCGTGGCCTCCCGACTAGCCTGCGCCTCCGTGGCCTCCCGACTAGCCTGCGCCTCCGTGGCCTCCCGACTAGCCTGCGCCTCCGTGGCCTCCCGACTAGCCTGCGCCTCCGTGGCCTCCCGACTAGCCTGCGCCTCCGTGGCCTCCCGACTAGCCTGCGCCTCCGTGGCCTCCCGACTAGCCTGCGCCTCCGTGGCCTCCCGACTAGCCTGCGCCTCCGTGGCCTCCCGACTAGCCTGCGCCTCCGTGGCCTCCCGACTAGCCTGCGCCTCCGTGGCCTCCCGACTAGCCTGCGCCTCCGTGGCCTCCCGACTAGCCTGCGCCTCCGTGGCCTCCCGACTAGCCTGCGCCTCCGTGGCCTCCCGACTAGCCTGCGCCTCCGTGGCCTCCCGACTAGCCTGCGCCTCCGTGGCCTCCCGACTAGCCTGCGCCTCCGTGGCCTCCCGACTAGCCTGCGCCTCCGTGGCCTCTCGACTAGCCTGCGCCTTCGTGGCCTCCCGACGGGCCAGTGCCTCCATGGCCTTCCAACTGGTCAGCTCCTCCATGGCGCCCCGGTCAGCCAGCACCGTCCTGGAGACGACCTGCCCTGCATCACCCAGATCACCCGTCACGTCCAGGATGCCCTCCCTCCCTCCCGTTGTTTTATCCATGGCACGAGGTCGCACCTACCAGGAGGGGGGAGTACATGAAACAAGTCTTTACGAGTTAATCATTTATTGTTTCATTCAAACCAATATTTAAAAAAACAAACAAACAAAAAAAACAATTAATTCAAATGATTTATTAAATATTTTTAAAGTAGACTGTAGCAATAAATATTTTGGCAGAAGCTCTAGTAAATTACATGTTATTTTGTTTACTTGTCTATTCAGCATTGTGATCCCTATCTTAAAAAAAAAAAACAACCTGATTCTCAACTTCTTCAGAAATGTGCAGCTCTAGTGTGAGTATGTGATCAGTGGTGGAACTGGTTGCGATACTTTCATTTTTGAGTGACCTAACCCTTTAACTATTCCTAACTCAACCTGACTAGCTTATAACTCATGAAGTATGGCTTTGACAATGACAATCTCTTATCCTTTTGATAGTAAAGCCACTATAGATCTGCTCACAGTAGGCTGAACTTTTTGTCCAGCCTCTATCAGTCTACAACAGAAGGGCCGCTGTCCTGCAAAGACCCCAATTAAAGACACCTGAACCAGCTAATCAAGGTCTCACTAGGTATACAAGAAACTTTCAAGGAGGTGTGTTGGAGCTGTTTGGAGCTAAACTCTGCAGGACAGCAGCCCTCCAGGGACGAGTTTGGAGAGCCCTGGGGTCTCATTTATAAAGCGTGCGTACGCACAAAACGGGGCTGGAAACGTGCTTACGCCAGTTCCCACGCAAAGTGTCAAGTCTTGACTCTTTCCTTGTGCAATTCCCCACTTGAAAAGGACAATCCCTCCACATGAAGCTTTTAACTGGATTTCACTCAATAAACAGCCATGGGAACAGTTGCTTGTCTTTTATTTACCATTCCTTGATAGCAGTAAAGAGGTGAAAAACCTCAAAAGAAATGACAAATACCAGTTATTATCTGAGCTGACAGCCAAACTAAACAATTTTCACATTCACCTCAGATAAACACAGTACCGTCATTACAAAATACAAGTTTTCCACTTTTAACAAGTATTTTCATAGTAAAGAACTATTCTAAAGCACCATTGTAGCCACACAACTATGTATCCTCTACAAAACAATCAATTGTTATTTCACTTTTTAGAATTTTCTTATCTTTTAACCAAGTATCTTTAGCCAAATAATTTTAGACTATACATTTTTAACTGAATTAAGAACTTGGTTTATTAAGATTTCTACAAAGTTGAAATTACTTTTAACCATTTCAAACCCATTCTTTGTCAAACAATGAATTTTGGCTTTTCTTACTTTTCCTTTATACCCCACAAACAACAATTGAATTTACAAATACCAGTACAAAAAGTCCTATCAAAGTCAACAAGAGTTCAGAGTTTGTGTTTTCCAGAGTACCATTAGCACTGCTCTGCTTAAGTCAATCTAGTCAAACATGGCCAATATGATGCTTACCGGCTGTCCTTCACAGTATTGTAGAAGGCTTAATCTTGCACAGTCACCTTGATGACAAAGATAGTTTCCTTAGTCTTGAAGTACATTCAATGCTCCTTTGACTGCAGTCTAAAGACAACAGAGCCAGATACTGACACGCTCAGATCATCTGGAAGATTTGTTCCACCTGGTTCACCACTGATTGAAGGAGGAGGAGTTTCACCACTGAGGAGCTCCCAGGCAGTTTGTCAGCACACAAAGGTTGTGATCTACAAAAAACAAACTTGACGGGAGAATGTGCGCATCTTTAAGCAAACTTTGAGCTGTGCGTACGCACATTTTGGAGACAGAGCAGTTTGGCGACACCGATGGTGAGCTGAGGGACTGACGGCAGATGAAGGAAAACCGCTTTAAATCCTAATTATGAGTCATAATCATAAATACAGTGCATGTGTTCACAATAACAGTTTAAATAAATAAAAGAATGATTTAAACTCGCATGGAAACTCACGTTTTCATTTTGATATACACATTTACATTAATGTTACACTTTCACTAATGGCGATAAGCACTGAAATTACATTACGCAGTCATTACGCAGAAGTTAATCAAACGTGATATGAATTTAGACAGTAGATGTGCTACTTTCTATCACTTTTCCTGTGACACGCTGCTTTAATGACAGCGAGGAGCGCTAGGAGCATAATAATTCCTCTTTAAACTACACTGCAGATATACAAAATATATTAGCGAGAACGACGATCGATGCACACTTAACTTAGATATTATGGAAGACACTGCTGGATTCGGTGGTCGAACGGTCCGTTGTCCTGTTTGAATAGGTCCAATGATAATATCTTACTGTATAACCACAGCTGCACAGAGGTGTTGATGTTGTGTGAAGGATCTTCAAACAATTACCACTGTATATGAAATAGGGCTGCACGATTAATCGCATGCTATTCTCACGCGCATTTCGTCAGTAAAGCCGGTTCCCTGATTACCGCTAAATCGCCATCACCTGTTTTTAAACGGAGCGCCTTTTAATAGACGGAGCCGTAGTTCACGGACAAGCCACGCAATATCGCGTTCATTATCGCAGGCGATTCATCTGCGATATGAACGCGATATTGCGTGGCTTTTCAGTGATCTACGGCTCTGTCTATTAAATGCCGCTTCATTTGAAAGCAGCTGATGGCGATTTAGCGGTAATCAGGGAACCGGCTTTACTGACGAAATGCGCGTGAGAATAGCATGCGATTAATCGTGCAGCCCTAATATGAAGGATATAATTTGAGGAAAACGGTAAGATTTGCACGTTTCCTTTTTAAAATACTTCAGTGAAGCGCCGAGAAAGACAATTGTATTTACACTGCAATAAATAAGTAGGCATATCCGTTTACACTAAAAAATATAGCCTATAAACTTCCTAAAAGACATGTTCATTATCAGCAAAACTGCATAAATTTGATTCGAATTGTTTAAAACAATTAAAATACTATTTGGCCAGTGGAAATGAATGAATCGACTCTATTCTAAAATCTTTATCTTAAGCATTTAATACAATTTTGTTTTTATGCATATTTTGATATATTTATTCTAAAACATAAGAATATTGGATGATTTTTAGCAATGTAATATGTATGGCACAAATGTTAACCATGGTGTCACGTGGATGGGAATGTGTATGGAAATGATATGCAGATGAGGTTATGCATAGTAAAACTAGGCGTCATAAGCTCCATATATGGTGATGTCGGGGAGGAGACAGGGTGGAGACGCACGTACGCACAATCTTCCACTGACTGGGATTTATAAAGTGATTTGTGCGCAGGTTCTGGCGTACGCATGGTTTTATAAATCTGATTTTTTTTGTGTGTACGCAGAATCTAGCTTTTGCGCGTACGTACACTTTTAGGATGAAATCTACGCAAAGTTTTATAAATGAGACCCCTGGTCTACAATATCAAACAGGTTGTTCTGGTTGTTATCATGGACCCATTTACCCCTGCTGGTAGATGTTGTAACTACACCATCTGGTTCATTACATCTTATTCCATTCAAGTGTGTGTGTGTGTGTGTGTGTGTGTGTGTGTGTGTGTGTGCACGCGCAATTTAGTGACATATTAGGACACAAATTTGTATAACGACATGGGTATTACTAGGAGAGGGTGAGGACATT
Organism: Ancherythroculter nigrocauda; assembly: GCA_036281575.1. NCBI lineage: Eukaryota > Metazoa > Chordata > Actinopteri > Cypriniformes > Xenocyprididae > Ancherythroculter > Ancherythroculter nigrocauda. Next base: position 38,697,423 of record VTFQ01000001.1, read on the forward strand.
ACCCCAAAAGGCTTATAAATACAGAATGAGTTTTTTTTTTTTTGAGAAAGTAAAAATGTGCTCAGTTTCCTGTGATGGGTAGGTTTAGGGGTAGTGGTAGTGTAGGGCGATAGAAAATACGGTTTGTACAGTATAAAAACCATTACGCCTATGGAATGTCCTCACAATTCACAAAAACAAACCTGTGTGTGTGCATGTGTGTGTGTGACAAAAGTGTAATTACTGTCATGGTTGCCTGGTGTATTATATACCTCCATGTTTGTAACATCTGAACTTGCAGCTTCTTCCCTTCAGAGGCAGAGGTCGCCATTGAACTGTTTTTTTAATCAACTGAACACACTTTCCAGTTCGCTTTACACAGTAAATAACACTAAAATTATATTCCTGCTATTCCTGTTCAATTACAGCTCCAAATCACATAATGGAAAAATCATCATATATGTAGATGACAACAATCATTGCTGGTTTCATGAAGCTAATATAATGAAGCACAATATCAGAAATTGGCTAGATAAGTGACCTGCTACACTAACAATGACCTACGGCTTGATTCATTCAAAGGTTTGAGGTCATTGCTGATATAAACAACTCATAATATCTCAAGCCCCTCATTACCACAAATGACCAACAAATTGATTCATTGACCGTCTTTGGTGCCCATATCTGTAGCCCTCTAAAATGGCACATCAACAGACCATCTCATCAGGAATGCACTTCAGATATTGTTCTTCCTCCAAGGAACTTCCTTCTTGCCATAGTAAAATTCTGTTCATCTCAAGACACCTTAAATATATAGAAATATATTGTTACAAAAGATTGATTTTTTTAGCTGCTCTGCTCAAATGTCCAAAAATGCTCTTTTTTAAGAACACATTCAGTCTGTCTGCTGCTTGACCTATACTGTAACCCATTTAAATAATGCCCATGTTTACATTTAACATCATCAACACTGGTTTTGGTGTTTTCTGATTTAAGCCATTATGTATAGCCTACATGTAATCTGTTTTGTGTTGTATTTTGCACCATGCAGGCTACACAAGGCCTGGATTCTATTGTATTGTTTTATATTTATGCAACGTTACATGATATTGCACGCAATCTTTCAAATATTTCGGCTGTAGCCATGTGACCACAGACTGAGTTTCACAGGTGACACAGCTGTACTGATATTCAGACCAACAGCAGGATTGTTGCTGTGATATAAGAGTTCAATAAACAACAATAATAATAATCTTACATTTTAGACACAATATTGGTAGATACTTTTTGTATAATTGCTGTAACTGCTGCTAATTAATGTACGGTCAGATGATCATTATAGCAAAATAAATCCAGGTATATGTTCAGCTATATTTAGCTTTTGTTATGGTATATTCTGGTATAAACAGTCCAATTTAGGCATTGTTAATGTGATATTTTTTTTGTCTCAAAATATTTGATGATTAAAAAAATTCAGAATTGTTTTCCTAACTCCTCTCGCCATATAATTTGAAGCCACCATGTCTAGCGACCCAGGTTATTTTGCCGTCGAGCTTCCTGTTGCTGCCAGACAGACCGGTTTGATATACTGTTGTGCCTAAGCTGTGCTTTATTTGTCTCTCTCTTTCTCTCTCCATGCAGGACAAGTGCTACCACCTGACTTCAATAATCAGTGTCCTGTTGTGGTTGGATAATGGGAGAGGAGAGAGAGTATTTAAACTCCAGATATCATCTGAGCAGTGTTGGTGGTAGCTAAATTGTGTGAAGCAGCTGAGGTCTCATCTTCAACCCCAGACTTGATGTTGTTTTAATGTAAATAGTTTGGTGTAGTGATGCAAAGTCTGCTTCATTTCCGCGAACTGGTTCTTTTTGGACAGTTCGGCTCAATGAACCGGTTCAAATAGCCGATTCATAGGTTCCTGCGTCATCATACAATTATGTCAATATGCATTTATTTTCAAAAAACTCAGTGTCATGTTATATCAAGGAAACATTCAAATAAAGTATTCTGTGCCAACGCATATTGAAACATTCAAATAAAATTAATTGCATGAGTGCATTTTGCTGATTATTGCCTTTCATTCACTTAAGTCAATGGTGTTTATGTTCTCAGTTTAATTCACTTATCCTTCACGTCGGATTCGACTGACCAGTAAGTAGCCTACGTCTTAGATAAGTTTCCTAAAAGTTGCAGACCTACAAGCACGCATTACAGACACTTATCTACAAACGTGGATATGTTTTTTTGAGTAAACCAGCCTTATCAACTCCTTGTTTATTGTCCTTATAAACTCCTTGATTTAAAATATAATCACGCATGTACAATAAGGCATAGTAAAATTACTTCTTTTTTTTCATGTTTAAATAAAATGATGGTCTATTTACTAAGACCAGTTAAGACCAGTTTTTGTGAACTGGTGTAGTGACAAATTATTTTCTTTCTCAGGTCTTGTGACATTTATCTTCCAAGTGGTGCCATTGCTGACAGCATGAAATGGGAAGGGGTTTTAACACCCTTTTATAGTCAACTGTCTGCTGGACACCTGTGTAATGAATAATTAGACTCACCTGTGGTTGAATTCTTGTTAAATTAGACATTTGTACTCTAAAATCTAGCTTTGCTCCAGAGACTTTCAGTGGGGTGTACTCATTTTTGCATCACCCTAATTTTAGTAATTTGAAATTTTGTTCTCTAAGTTATATTATTAACCTTACTTTCATGTTATAAGTTAAACAGATGTTATATAAAACTTAGTCTTGTCAACATATATAGTACTAAAAGTGGTTCTTTCGTAATCATAGGGGAAAGTGCTGTATAGCACCAAATCTTGGTTCTTCAGTGGTTCTTCAGTGGTTCTTTAGGGTGGTTAAGGTGTTATATAGCACCACTGCCGTACAAAGAACATGTTAAGCCCCTTTAAAGGTTCTTAATGAGCCAAAGAACCACTGTTGGTGCTGTTTAGCACTATTTTTGTTGAAGAAATAAAATGCGATATGGCACCTCTTATGGGTTCTGCATAGCATCATTTGACAAAGGTGCTGTACAGCAGCTTTAAAGATATGGTGCTACATAACACCAAAAGTGGTTCCCTTATGATTACGAGCCAAGAACCACTTTTAGTGCTATATAGCACCTTTTTTTTTTAGAGTGTATATTCTCAATCACCTTCAATGTAATTATGTGTTAAATTAAGTATTAAATATCCAGATATTTAAGTTATAAATAAAACAAATGAATGATGTTCAATAATTCACTTAATAGGCTTATTATTAGGCTATTAATTAATTAACAGTTAATCAAGTGTAAGAAATTATGTTCAATTGGTATTATTGTGTACTACATTTTTCCTGTAGGCATTATATAGTAAGCTATGCATATTTTAAATTAATATCAATCATATATACTTAGGATAATCTAACTGACAGTTTGGGGAGATCCGATTTTGAGGGAGGACCTGATTTGTCATGACACCAGCTCAAAAGTATGATTCATTCAAGCATGGGCGTAGGTTTAGGGGGGGACGCTAGGTACTAGTCCCTATCAATATTTTGAGATGACAAATTTGTCCCCACCAATATTTAGCAAGCTCCTTTGAACTGCTATTTGGATCTTTGCACTGCTATTTGGATCGATTCTAACGGCCAGGACGACGACAGTACAAGAAACGCCGTAATTTGATTGGCGGCGGGGTATCTGACAGGCTACACGCGCGGGCCGGGACTACTTTTGTGCTTGCACTAGCAGCGAGCGGGTGGTGTGTGTGTGTGTGTGTGTGTGTGTGTGTGTGTGCGCGCGCGCGCGCGCATGTTGACGACGCCGACGGTAAGTTACTGTCTCTCTGCCACATACAAAGGCCAGAGTAAAAACATTTTAATATTCCGTTTTTTGCCCCTTTTTGTACTTTGTAGATGCCACCCAAGAAGAAGAAAGGGGACATAAAGGGGACAAATTATAACTCCATTATGGCTACTTTCCACATTTTACTTTCCACATAAGAATATGTGTGTCCCCACCAAAGCTGAGACCAAACCTACGCCCATGCATTCAAGAATCAAACATCACTAGTAGGGAGGTGTCACTTTAACAGTGATAGTTGGTTGGCTATTACAGACGTTTTGAACAAAGAACAAAGGGACATAGAGTATGACACATTCAGCATGTATATTTTCTTGTTAACCTTTAAGTATGAAAAAGGTTTGAACTCCTACACACTCTTTGACAAAAATGCAACCCAATAGAAATGATTGTTACATAAATGCAGGGTTGGGCAAAAATACATCAAAAAGTATTTTAAATTAAAATACCAAATACCTTTATTTTAAGTGTATCAAAATAAACTACAAAATACAGCAGCCACACCATGTATCAAAATAAAATAAACTTAAAAATACTTTGAAATGCATGAAATTTCTTCGCAAACCTTCCATCAACTAGCCTATTTGATCTATCCCTTCACCATTACACTGACTCAGTTGATTAAGTAAACAATGTTTGATAGCAACAGCTTTTCTCTGCCTGAGTCATGCAATAAATCTGACATATGCAACCAGTTAAAGGTTGCATATAGTTACTGTTCACAATATGAACAGTAGGATTTTTGGATTAAAATATCCAAAAACAACTAGAACAATGCTATATGTTTTGTTGACTTGTATACTTGCATTATCCCAAATGTTTCCAAGAATGTTTAAATCCAGAGAAATAAGCAATTTTAACCAGGACACAGGCTGTGTCTGTGCGTCGCCTATCAATGACATCATACCAGCGTTACCCTCGATTTCCGGTTTTATTTAGTAGAAACCATGGAAACACCAAAGACGCTTTATATTCCTCATCTGTCTAATAAAACATATTATATGTAATATATTATATGTTTTATTAGACAGATGAGAAACTGTTTGGATTCATTCATTGAAAGAAAACTAATCATATTATATAGCTTATTGTTTAAATCTCGTTTTCTTGATTTACCGCGAGTACCATATTTTACCATAACTAATACTGATCTAGATTACTGCAGTGTGCAACAAGTGTCTCATAGCAGCCGCCAAGCAAACGCAGAGTAGCATCATAACTTTCAACACAAATGTATCTAATATGACAAACAGCGCTGCGTTACCCCACATACGCTAAACCGCCGACTGTGGCATAATAAAAGTTTCACTGCTCTCAAGACGTGCGTCACGTTCGTCTCTCATTAGCAATCGCTCCAGCAGTCTCATTCAGCTCCAACATCGCCCCTGCTCTGCTTCATACTACAGTAACATTAATAATCTCATCCATGAACATGATTTCTGACTAAGTCCTGTCCTGATTCTTTTCCACTGTCTGTAGACGTGAAGACAACACATCCCAAGATACCACAAAAACAAGGATAAGCGACCAAATAAGCGACCTCTAGCAGCGAACATATTTACATATTGTGGCTTTAACAGATCAAATATTCACATATCCCTGTGATCTCCCAGATGAAGGTTAGTTTTAAAGTAACACACAGTTTAATGTTTAACATGTTTCAAATGACTCATAATTGTATCCTAATTTAGTTATTTGATGTTCAGTAATGAAGGGCCTACTTTGCATCAGCAACACTGACTCAATGACAAACAAGTCATTCATAAGAAGACAACTGATGGCACATGTATTCATAGCACTAATTAATTATTTGATAGTTAATCATAAATATTTTAATAGCCTAGGCTATTAAAACGAACACCAAAACTTAACATCTGTTCTGAACTCAACAAGTCTGGGCAAACTATTGAGTAGGCACCAATCAGAGGCCGCATTTTTATGATGTCATCATGTAGATTTCTTACAAAATATTTTACATTATTTTAAAACTACAAAAATACAAAACAATAAAGTATTTTGATACAAAATACAAAGCCATTTTCATCAACCCTATCAAATACAAATTACAAGATACTATTTTGCATTTGAAATACATGTATCATAAATACTGCCCATCCCTGCATAAATGTCTATTCTTTTATATGACAGTTCACCATGTGATGATCAACAAACAGCACGATGAACCTGACTCTCAAGTAAATTAGGAACTTTAGATATAAGCATCTTCTAAATTATAGTGTGTGTGTAGTGTATGTATATACGGGTTCATCTCAATAAATTAGAATGTCATGGAAAAGTTCATTTATTTCAGTAATTCAACTCAAATTGTGGAACTCGTGTATTAAATAAATTCAATGCACACAGATTGAAGTACTTTAAGTCTTTGGTTCTTTTAATTGTGATGATATTGGCTCACATTTAACAAAAACCCACCAATTCACCATCTCAAATTAGAATACTTCATAAGATCAATAAAAAGACATTTTTAGTGAATTTTTGGCCTTCTGGAAAGTATGTTCATTTACTGTATATGTACTCATTCTCTATGGGGTTCAGGTCAGGTGAGTTTGCTGGCCAATCAAGCACAGTAACACCATGGTCATTGAACAAGCTTTTTGTACCTTTGGCAGTGTGTGCAGGTGCCAAATCCTGCTGGAAAATGAAATCAGCATCTCCATAAAGCTTGTCAGCAGAAGGAAGCATGAAGTGCTCTAAAATTTCCTGGTAGATGGCTGCGTTGACTGTGGACTTGGCATGAAGTCTGGTGGGTTGGATATGTTGACACTAGTCATTCAGTGTTGGAGAATACAAATAGTTCAGTTAATCCAACCACTAACAGAACCTGTCTGCACCTATAGTGCACGTCAGAGACCACATTTTCAGAAATACACATTGAAGAGATTGTCACAGGCCATAAAGTAAACAGTTAGGCAACCACCCACACTTCTATTTTTTATGCATGTATATTTTTTGTAATATTACCCTTACATCTTCACATTACTGATTCACAAGCATTTACTAAAACCCCACCCTGCTGAAACATGTCAGCGAACTCGAATCTCCATGTAGTACTGTGTGGTCCTGGAGCTTGTAACCGTTGACATTCGGATGGGGCCGGGAGGACCTCTTGTCCCCCCGAATTTGAAGATCCAGTTCCACACCACCCTACTGAGATATATTCTTATTTAAATTAAAAAGTACTCTAATTAGATCACCACAGGTAAAACCACATGGTACCTCACTACATGGTAAAAAGTATAAATATATATATATATATATATGTAAATGACTATTATGTGTGAAATTAGCTGGTTAAGATGGATTTCTTTGTCCCATGCTGGTTAGTCTCATGTAGCCAGACCTTCAGACTGACGGCAGAAGGTCTGGACTCCATCGCAGCTTACATTGGCCAAAGACTGCCCAAGAGGATGCTTGACTGACATGTAACGCAATCAGTTACAGTTTGTTTTGTTCCACGTCATGTTCAGGGTGTGAAAATATAAAGTCAATGTCCTACAATAAGAGGCCGGCATACATCTAATAAATTAGTAATTCAAGAACGTTGTGCAAGTTTACTGTAATAATGGAGCTGCAAACTTCACATACTTTTGAAAATCCAGCATTTAATTAATCCTGGTAAGCACTCATTGTCACAGTTGTAAACACGACAGCGTTCTTTTTCCACAAGGGGGTTTGGCATCACAGCATTTGTTTCCAGGTAGACCATTAAAGAGCGCGACACACACGTCTCCCGGACATCCTGTAAAATTCAACCAACTGTCTTCGAAAATCCTGAAATTTTCCAGTTAAGTGTGCCATATGCATCAGACTTTCAGACAACGGTCCGTGGACGTGACGTCTGAGGCTGAGACCACGTGCTGGTGAACACTTGTAAGTACATACTTTTTCATTTGATGCCCATTCAAACACAGCCATGTACAGTATATTGCCAATATCTGATTAATTTGTATTAGTAATAGCCTACTAATGCTCCATACTTTCTGGAGGGACATCAAAAGCATGAAACGTAGACCAATGTCTGTTATATTTAAATTTTGACATGAAATAAAACAAGTTCTTTTGTTCTTTTGTTTAGTAACATACCGATTGTTTAGCTGACAAAACATCTTTCCAGAAGACTTTCAGCACTCAAAAACTCCATAAAAGGGTTGAGAAAAAATGTCAGAAAATTCCCCCAGATAGCAACTTTGTGCTGGCACTTGGGTGGACTTCCGAGATCTCAATCGTTGACGGTTTTGTTTTATTTGGTTATAAGAGTGCAATGAAGTCTGTTTTATTCTGTTATGAGATTTCAATGACGGTCAGTTTTGTTCCTTTACAAGATTTCAATGATGGTCGGTTGGTTTTCTTCTGTTATGAGATTTCAAAGACAATCAGTTTTGTTTCGTTACGAGATCTTAATTAAAAATTACAGGTGACTTGGGAATAGAGTGAATGCAACTGCAGACATGAAATGGGTGAAAAGTCTATTAAGATTTCTTGACAAAATGAGACACAAACCAATCAATTAATCTTAACTTGAGTTTTCTGAGTGAACAAGCCATTAATAGACAGAAAGAATACCTTGATTTTACCAAAGTAGATCCACAATTTGAATTCACAGTATAAATATTTAGATTGGAAACAAGACAAGACAAAAATAAAAAAGTTCTATTATTTTCTTTAATTCTAACTATATTTGCTTATTTTTTGCTGTGGTTTTTGTTCTGTCTTTTAGTAGCTTTTTGTGATGTCCAGAGTTGATCTGATTGTCTGAATATTTTGTTGTCACCATTGTTGAGATTCATACACTGATTGATCTGTGTTTGTCATTGTAGTTTGTTATTTCCTGCTCATGGTTTTTATTTTCAATCTTCTAACTGATTTATGCATTACAGTGTGATCTCATGTTGCAGTAAAACAGGGATTTAATTAAAATGTATTAATGGCACAACACAATTATTACATTTAAATTACTCCAGTAATGTAGGCTATTTCACAATGACCTTGAAAATCATCATTTGATCTTGTTTAAGCTTTTTCCCTACTAAAAATGTGTTTGACAAACACATTGTCAGAGAAGACAGACATTATGAGAGTTAAGAGCCCAACGAATGGAAACACCAATCGCCATTATGGTGACTGGAACATGAAACAAACATGAGCGTTAAACTTCTGTTAATTCTCAATAAGAACGTCTACAGATGAATGACAGAAATAAAGTCATTCTGGTTATTAATATGTGAAGCTGTAATGCTGTTTGTGGAGTTGTTTAATCCTCCTCTGCTGAGAGAGATTTAATGTCTTTTTTTATCTTCAGATGATTTCATCTACAGCTGTGGCTGAAGTCAGTTGTAGCTTTCTGTTTCTGTTTGTCTCTTATTTTCTATTCTGTTCTCTTTTTTTTAGCTGTTTTTAATGACCATGTAATCATATCAAGTAAGTCTACAATTTCTGGAGATTTTGCTTGTTAACAGGCTTGTTAATGCTGAGATGATTCTATAAATAATATATAAAGATTTTGTGGTTTATTTCTTTTCTCTTGGTTGACGTGGCAGATGTAGGCTGGATTTGGGCCGGCACAAAGTTGCTAGCTAGGACCTTTATACAGTGCATATAATGACTGTAAGTCTATCCCTCACAGCCTCGTTTTCTTCCGCGTCAAGGTTTTTACACCAGCACACTTGGGGAATTCAGACGCCGTATTCAGAGCTGTCACTTGACTTCATTGGATGTGATTAGTGGCCCTGAATGTATTACATAACTCTAACATAAAGAGAAACTTATTATTAAAAGACACTGATTATGAAACATACATAAGGAGTATCTGATATTGTACTGTAAATACATTAGTTCCACAAATATATACATTCTCATGTTAATACATAATCTTAAGAAACTTATATTATAACAAGATGTTAGACTAACATTTTCATTGTTTCAAGTAGAATAAGACAACTTAGATCTTAATTAGATAATTCACTTTATAGCACCTAGATGTAATACAGACGGTATGTTCTTGGTATGTTCATCCGATTGCCCAATCTACGAAACAGACTGGCTCCAAAAGAACATGGAAATCAAGTGTAGCGTTAGTTCTGCCAGGTTACGTTAGTCAAGCTCTCATCAGCTGATTTACATTGACCTATAGGAATACGACGCCTATCACCACATTCCTTTTATACTATATGGTCTGTTCAGTATCATCTGCAGCTTTATCGCATTGCTCTGGAGCTAATTACCCTCCTCCATCCCCAGCTCCTCCTTTGTCAAGTCAGGACTTGCCCTTCTGATATTCCTGTTGATCAGACTCATTTCTTCAATTATGTTGTTACATTAATTATTGTCATTAAAAAATGAATGATATTGCAATTCTTTGGTTCTGTTCTGTTTACCTTAAGGGGGGTTATCGCTGCTCTCCCTGCTCTTATCCATGCTAGGCTGCATGGATGGGCAGGGAGTTTTTGCAGAACCATACCGCCAATCCAAACTGTATGTTAACTGCCAGTCATCTTTGACGATAGTGATCCTGACAGAATTATGTTACTTGATAATGGAAAGTACAGATCTTGGAATTAGTGCCTTTTAACATTTACAACTTATATTACACTACTCATATAAAAACAATTCACGTCACTTTATGATAAACTGATGATAACAAAGAGTTCAAGCAATGTAATAATTTCACACATCTTACAAAATGTATTGAAATGAGCCTTATGTTGTCTTATTTATTACACAGTTGTTGTGCTTTCAAAGGGATATGTTCATAGATTAATGCCTGAATGTTTCCCTCCTGTATTTCATTTTAAAAGGTGACCATTAAACTGCTTCTTATCTTTAACTGGACATTAGCTATTATGATCATTTATAATAGAATAAAGACAAATGATGAATTTTCAGCTGTTTGTTCTATTTGAGTATCCATATGTGAAAATGTTTATAATGGAATAGTCTAAAAGTATAATGTTTAGAAATAGTTACAGGAATAAAGTGATGTGTAATGGTTTTCGGAGAAGGTGAAAATACAGGTCTTGTGAGATGCTTCAGGAAGTATCTTTTTGTTGATCTTTGTTGACAGTATCGGTAAACTGCACAGGCTCAATGACTCTGCAGAATCTAAGCCACATTCTGAACACATAGCTCTGGTTTTCCCCCATGATGTTTAAAATAAATGCACAAAAAATTTTTTTTCCATAGCTGAATTTATCATTTTAATTATTATTTTTACAACCTAAATATATACATTGTTTACTTTTCACATTTTAACAGTGTTGAAAAGTTACTTCATTCATATGAAATATAACTTAAAAAAAAGAGATAGATAAAAGGTAGTAAAAAACAGATATGTAAAAAAAGATCAGAAAATAGTTTGGAACACTCTTCCAAAAAGTATATATTTTCCTAAGTACTCTTTAATTTATTTAACATACAATAATGTCCCAAGTGTGGTTCAGCTTGAGGTACTTGTTAGTTAAAGCGGAACTCATTAAGATTTGCGAAGCTCCCCCTACAGGTTCCTTCAGTGAATCACACCAAGCGCAGCTCTGGACTACAACGACTACAACGCTCACCAGCGCAGTAGTTTTGCAAATACAGTACAAGAAAGAGGAGGTGGGTAATTTGCAAATACAGTACACTTGATGGAGGTGGGTAATTTTCAAAATTGTCTTATAAAGTCATAATATATACATTGGTTTTGAATAACCGTAAAGCATTTTGTCACTCTCGCGTGAACGTGAACATGAGGCAGATTGTGTCGGGTCGATGCAGCTCAACTTGCAAGTGCTGTTTTCTGGTGTAGACGTGCCAGAGGGGGTTAGTGCTCGCCTCAAACACACCACTACAAGTCAATTAACCATCGTAAGGACTTAGAAAACTATTTATGAAGGTAAAAAAAGTTACTTAGTTCTGCTTTAAGCTATGGTTTAGTCAGTATTAGAAATGAACCTCAAATCGAGACATTTCCATAAAGTGCCATGCTGAATAACAACTACAGTACATTTTGCATCTGCTACAATACAAGTATATGTAAACCGACAGGTTACATAAAATATTAGCTATGCACACTTGTTTTAAGGTACTGCCAGTAAAAATCATACAACATACAGTGTAAGAACAACAGAAAATTGCTTCATGGTGTGAGATAATAGGGATCTTAAGAGTTCACATTTGTCTAGTAAAAATGAATTATCTGCTCCACAAAAGCTTTTAATGCTGTATATGATTATATAATGGGTCATATGGAACACAATGAAAATATGTATTACGTGTATGAATATTTACAGTCACATTCACAGTGAATGAATGAAAAGTGGCCCCTCCTACTCAAAAGACTCAATTGATGCCTTGAAGTAAGATTTGGAAAGCTGCAAGTGAGAGGAACAGGACAGACATGGTAAAAGAGAAGGAAGAAGATACTTGTGACCCATTTGAGGTAACTTGGGATGAGCTGTTGCTTGAAGGTGCACTTGTGGGGTTTGTGGCTTTTGGAGGGAAGGAACCCACAACAGATGTCAGGAATGATGCAAAGCTGGAGGTTTTAGTAAAGACCTGGATATCTGAAGCACGAGCAAGGCGGGATGATGCAGTGCTATTGCTGGAGCTTGTGTTAGAGCTGCTGTTTGAGTTGCTAGTCTGTATAGTCAAAACAGCAGCATGGATCCATGACAGACCCACCTTACACATCAGCGGACCCCCTTGATCACCCTGAGAAAGAGAGAGGAGGAGAGGGAAATCTTTACTGAATGTTACAAAATTTACAAATATTTTGTAACATTCAGTACAAAATTTTCACTTCAAAACTTGGCAGACAGATAATACTTCTGAAGAAAAAAATCTAATATATGAACAGTATTAGTTTTCATACAATTAGAACATAAACTACCGTTCAAATGTTTGGTCAGTGAGATTTTTTAACATAAATAAATGAATACTTCTTTTCAGCAAAGATGCTTTAAATGGATCAAAAGTGACAGACAAGACATTTATCATTTAAAAAAAAATCTATTTCAAATAAATGCTGTTCTTTTGAACTTTCTGTTCATCAAAGATTGAGGTTTTCAATATAATTATAATAAAAATAATAAATGTTTCTTGAGCAGCATATCATATCAGAATGATTTCTGAAAGATCAGGTGACACTGAAGACTGGAGTAATGATGCTGAAAATTCAGCTTTGAAATTGCATTTTGATATAAAACATCTATTCTAAATTGTAATAATTTCACATTACTGATTTATTGTAATATGCAAACGGCATCGTAAACTAATAATGAACAACAATTTTTGTTTTAGCATTTGTTAATGTTAATTTATAATATACTATGTTCATTGTTAATTCATGTTTGTTCATAATGCACCAATTAATGTTAACACGACTTGAAATGTATTAATATATGTAGAATTTATAGCATTAATCTAACTTGATATACTCTAAATGTATTTTAGTTCAAGTTACCTAATGCGTTAACTAATAATAATAAACAAAACCTTAATGTAAACAGTAAATATACTATTCTTCAGAATTAACTTGCCTCCTGTAAGTTCAAAGAACTTGTGCAAATACTGTTGCTTGAGTTTCCACAATCCACAATAGAGGTCTGGAATTCCTGAAGAGCTTGATTCACTATAAAAGAAGAAAAACAAATTCAAACAAGAAGATATGTGAAAAAAGGATAAACATTCTAATAATGTAATTTTGGCAGTTAGTGTAATGTTTCAAAGCATTCAAACACACACGAGTTCCCATGTTTTATGGGAACTTTCCATAGTCATAATGATTTTTATACTGTACAAACTGTTTATTCTCTCCGCTACCACTCAATCTACCCATCACAGAAAAACCTTCTGCATTTTTACATTTTCAATAAATCATCACTTAGTATGATTTATAAGCTGTTTTCCTCAGGGGGACCAAAAATGTCTTTGTGGGGACATTTTATTCCCATAATGTGGGATTTACCAGAACCAAACACACACAAAACACACCTCCTCCTGCTCCTGAGCCCCATCCTGCCACCCAGCATTGAGTATTAGCACTGAAGGTCTCTCCCATGTCCACGCATATAGGTTGAATGAAATTTGTGAGGTTTGGTGCAATGGCCAGCTGCAAGACTGCAACGTTGTTGCCTGTAACATTGCTGATTGTGAGATTTGCCACTTTTATAGAGACCTCATTGGGGTTGGAACCATTCTGATTCAGACGGCCCAGGATCACGGTCCAATCGGAGGCTTTGGTGGATCTGGACAAAAAAGGAATTCCACTGAATCAAATCATTCTGATTTCTCTAATCAGATGCCCTTTTTTCACATTTAAGTGCCATTACCTGGTAAAACAGCTGGCAGAGCTCATGACGAAACGTTCAGCAATCAGCGTTCCTCCACAAACGTGAATGCCGTTCAACTGCAGACTGGCCATCCATGGCCACACGCCTGCAGATACAAGGGCGCTGTTTCCTCCTAAACGGGTGTTCAGACTGGAACGTCCACACACTACAGCTACAGTAACAGAGGGAAAGAGAACGAATAGTAGGTTTTATCAGTCAAATATTTATCTGATTTGTTTTCGTTTAAATTTTCATAAAATTTGGCTCCTTAAGGAGCAAAAATAAAAAAGATTGCATTTGTTATGCTTAGACTGCAGTCATGGACTATTAGCATTGAACGTATGTCATGAAAGCTGTGTAGTGCACTTGGAGAACAGGCTTTCAGGCCATTGTTCGAGTAGTCAAGTTTTTCAAGTTCTGTTTCTGCTTTTACCAAAACTCATTAAAGATAAGCAGGCAGATAAATAGCTTAAGAACAAGAAGGGCTCCAGACAAAAAAAATGTCGTGCTATCTGATTGTTAAGTCGTGACATCACAAATACCGTCTCCGGGTCAAAGCCTCTACTCTGTTTCTAGTACTAGATCAACAGCTGTTTATGAGGACTATTCATTTATAGTGCTCCTTTAAGCTAAGCATTTAAAAATTCACCGTATGCACTACAGTCCCTAGACACCAGCATTTTAATGATTCAGAAAAAATTAACTGCTCTCTGGCCAACTGATATTTCAGTATGGAGGTAAAGGTTAGGATCATGAATTTTCAGTAGTACTTAAGCACAACCGTGGGTGGATGTTAGCTTTTGGCATCCAATAGAGCATTTGAACCCAGAAACTGTGACTCGTGACGTTACAGAAAAAATGCCTCATGATTAAGAGAGGAATTCGGTTAAAGGCTTTGAATGAATGACTTAGTCTGATTCAAGTAACAAGCATGATGCTTTTTTGTGAATACTTTTCAGTGGCTCATTAAAAAGAATTGGTTCATAAGTCATTTACATTCAGGAAACACTGTGGCATGCTCTAACAAAATTATATATATATACAAAAGTGTTGTCAATTCATTTTTTTGGTTGCATTTGATCTGGAGCCCTGTGCCTCTTTCACCTTGCTTGAAAATGAATATAGGAATTTACTTCACTAGAAATATAAATATGTGTTTACCTGAATTTAAGTAAAAAACCCACTTTGAAATAAAGTACACATTTAATGCACAAAACTCTTTGGACAAGTTGCGAAATGGATAATGTATGCATGTTTTTTTGGGATCTTATAACTTGAAGGAACCTTACGTGGGACAGTTGTAGTTGGTGTAGTTGTAGGGGCAGTGGTTGTCGTAATGGCAGGCACCCCATTACAGCTGATGCTCAGGTCACCATCAGTACCATCGGAGTTGAATGTAACGAAGCCTGGCTGGTTGGTGGTGATCTTCTCATTGATCCAGTTCTGGTACCTAGACACTCTGGCATACACACCAGGAAGGTTAGGTAGAGCACAACCTTCGCCAAAGCTCACAACTCCAGACTGGATCCAGACCGAGCCCTGTTTGCTGACCATAGGACCACCAGAGTCACCCTGTAGGATGAAGAACAGGTTAGTGACATGCCAAGTAACATGTTCTACACATAAATAATATGATGAAATAATGGGAAGATGAATTAATTGTTATTTCGTTTTCAGTAGTACTTCAGTACACTGTGAGTGTATATTAGCTTTTGGTATCTAATAGAGCATTTGGAAACTGGAAACTGTGACTCATGACGTCAAAGAAAAATGCCTCACGATTAGAGGAAGTCGGTTAATATTTCATGTTTTACTGTTATGGCTAGAAGACTTGTCACATGAAAACTACATGATGACCACACACATGTATGTCTATTCTAAGGGATCTATGAAAAAAAGATTTTACAAAATGCAAGTAAAAAGATACAGATTCCAGATAATATTTTTTGAATTTTACTTCAGCTTTAGCCTATTTATTTTTTGCCAAAAACAAAATCACACTTTTTCTTACATATAAGTGGGTATTTATGGGTATACTGTATATATAATTTAGGAATGAAATATCAGAATTATCTATTCTGAATGGGGCAAATCTGGTTTGTGTATTATATTTCTTTGTCAGGAATATTTTCAAAGTTAGGATTATTTATTTACTTATTTATATATTTTATTACATTTCTGCTTGCAGAACTAATATAAATATAATTACTAAGTCACTGACTGTACAGGCAAGATCTCACTTTGCAGTGAAACCAAATGATGTTTTGAAAGTGATTTACTACTCTGAATTCCCTTACATTAGTGAAAGTTCAACCCTTACATTATCAGTTGTCTAAAGTAAAAGTTTTTGTTTAGACACCCCTCATTTTACTTATTCTTAATTATTAATATTTACACATTGTGGAATATTAGCAGTCCATTAAAACTTGATGAAGTAACACAAACAGAAGTATGGGAGTTGTTACCTGACAGGAGTCTTTGCCCCCTTCCAAAAGTCCAGCACATATCATGTTGTCTGTGATTTTTGAGACACCATTAAGGCACTTACACTGCCTGTTTCCAACAATAGGCACATCCACTTCCTGTAGAGGTTTCGATGAAGGCAGGGATACTGAGAAACACATTAAATAATAAAATGTGTGTCAACTATTGCAATAGCACAGTATGTTGTGACTCTAATCAAGGTTAAGTTAAATTAAATACTTACCACCTGATTTAATGTTTCCCCATCCGGTGACCCAGCTCACGGTGCGGCTGAAGAACGTACTGCTTGAGGAAGCCAGACAGACCGGACGGATATAGTCAGTAAAATTCACTGTCGAATTCAGTTGCAGAAGAGTGATGTCGTTGTCGTGAGATATGCTATCGTAGTTTGGGTGATTTATGATATTAGAGACACTTCTGGACACTTCAAATTGATTTGGTCCTTTCTGTGTCTGTCGGCCCAGGTACACAGTTAAGCCAGGGGTTGGACTGGAATTTTCAGGAGAAGAAGTGTTAAGCATCTGCCACATCAAGTGGATGACATTTTTTTATATAACTGCAAGGGTTGGTTTATGATGCTTACCTGGCAAAGCAATGTGCTGCAGTCAGAACCCATTGATTGTTGATGAGTGATCCACCACATCTATGGCCACCGTCCCAATGAAGGCTGGCCTGCCATGGCCAAGCGCCAGCTGGTGCATCCTGTCCCCCCACTATCCTTGTGTTGAGACTTGCTTTGCCACACACTGACAATGGACAAGGCAAAGAAAACACAGTTTAGACAAACAGTTGGTCATGGAAAAAATGAAAACATTTTGAATAGAATTTGTTAAATTATGTTGAAAAACTGGTTACCATCCAGTTGTGCGTCGCACCCTAAAAAACAAGAAACAAGTTCAGTTATGATGGCTTCAGTGGTACAAAAAGTGTATATGCAATATAAAACTTTGTTCCACAAATGTAAGCAGTATTTATGTTAGTCAAAATGAATTATTAGATATCCTAAAGTATTAATTATCCAATAAAAGGTCTTACCTCTCATTAGAAGAGCGACGGTAAATGCTACACTAAGTGTGTGGATCATCTTCATCTCTGACAGTACGGATACATGCAAGGATACCTGCACCTGCTCTTAAATATCCACGTTAACCTGTTTCCTACACGCCCACACATTCTCTCAACACATTTAAATAAGACACGCCTCCCGTCTGTAAGCTCCGCTGTTCATTTGTGTTACTTATTGAGCAACCATTATGTCTGAAAGTGTGATTTCACATATGCATAATTGTTACCTCTGAATTCTGGAACTTGTAAAAAATGTGTTAAAAATAAGGTGTTCATTTCAAATGGAGTATAGATAGATGAAGGTGCATGTTGAAGTGTTAAAGCATCTTATTAAAACATATAAACCCCATATAAGCTCTATTCATTGCACTTTGAAATCCCAACCAGTTCTTGTGATAGAACTATTTTGTGAGGTGACATTTTCATATGAATTTGTGCCACGTGATTCATACGGAAACAGTTTTTTTCCCCCCCACCACTAAACCTTAAGTATAACTGAATAAAAAACAACAACAGCAAAAACAACAACAACAAAAAAAAATTATGAACAAGATCACCAATTCTCCAAAATGGAAAATAGTTACAAATTAGAGTGAGAGTGTGTTTGAATTCCCCAAAAACTTGCAATTCTTATAAGTTTTCTTATAAGTTTAAAATAAAAATATGAAATTAAAAAGATTTATGATTGAAGGTATAATTTAACTCCCTAAAATGGCAGTAAAATCAACTTCTCAAAATGAACGATTCACTTGCAGCCACAGTAACAGTGGCAAGTTAAAGTTGTCTTGTAATAGTTAAATGATGAACTAAACTGCTAATTTACTGTACTGTATACTGTGAAGCTGCAGAGAGGAAATAGCTTATAGTACTTGAGTGACCTACAGAAGCTTGAAGAAACCTGTTAAGTCATCTCACATTCTTCTGTTAAGGAAAATTCTTCTGTTGACTGTATGATCTAATAACATCAGTATTTTTTCTTCCAGTGAAGGATGAGTCATATACACCACACATCACATGGATCATATAGCCGGAAGAAACAGACTACATTCTTCTGGTAAAATGATGCTGCAAGCTAACTTTCCTCTAATAATAATGTAAATGCACTGACTGAACTTTTAGGCCAATAATACATATTTTGTTTAACATAGCATTACTTATTTAATTTTAAACTTGTAATTAAAAACAATTTAGGCCTGCTTGACTGATTTTTTTCAGAAATGAATTATAATGGGGTGACAGTATTGTCATTGTTCCCACCTAAATCTAAAAACGTAGATTTTCTTTGTCTCTTAAAATGAATAACACTCACTTCACTGACAGATTAATACAGCTGTCTGGGGTGGAAGTTTACTGCGAGAGCACAAGTTATATATAATTATCATTTTCAACAGTACAAACTGCAACTTCACTAATATAATACTTTAAAAGGCAAATGATGCTAATGAATCATAATGAACTTGGCTCAGATGCCACGTGTGCACCAAGATTCAGCAACAGTTTCCGTGAATGACAAGTCAAACTGGATTTTTCTAATCTCATATTACACGGGTTTATTTATAATTATTTTTTAAAAACTAACTGGTAAAAAGCTAGTTTTTGTGATGTAAAAAATAAAACATATCAGAGATAAAAGATAAATCATATCAGAACTTTTGCATGTTTGATGTAAAAATGACAACGCAACTGATAACCAATGTGACACTTTTCAGAGAATAAATAAAATAAAAATAAAAACTTTTAATTCAATTCAATTCACATTTATTTGTACAGATCTTTTCAAAGTAGCTTTACAGAGAATGCCTGTCAACATTACATTATAAGCTGCATAAGCATGCACACCCAGAAATGTGATTTTTATTACAGAACTCAGTCTGTTTTAATAGGATACTTATCAGGTTGGGAATTTTTTTTTTTTTTTTTTTGTCTTCTCAATTTCTCACCCTGTTCTTGATAATGTCACTGTTGTGCCAAACTTCAACTTATGACTGTCTTCACTGTGTGTGTTATAAGTATATCTAATGCCATGGAATTTGTTTTTTTTTTATTTTTTTGAATTTTTTTATGATTCAATTATAAAAGGGTATTCTAACTACTCAAACGTAGAAAAGTTTTTATATAGAATGAGTTCTATCACTTTATATAGAACCTTTTAGAGGTTCCTTTTATGGATTTAGTTTTTGTTTGAATCCATTTTTAATTGTAATTACATTTTATTAATTAAAAAGCTTGTAAACATACTTTATACCCAGAAAAATGGAAATAACCCATTAAACATGAAAATACAATCATAGACATTTCAATAGACATTTCTTGCTATAGAAACTTTTTGACATAAAATGTCAATTTTATGGTTCTATATAGAACCCCAATGAGATTCTTTTTTCTAAGAGTGCACTTATACAGTTAGAGTTTGGTTTTCAGTGGCGTTATATGGGTTGAAAATTTTAAATTAAAGGTATAAAAGTTCTGATCAAGTGATTCATTAAAGAGCTGGTGAACTGGATTAGTGCATTACATCGAGGAGACATTCAAAATGTTCAGTATACTTCTGTTCATGCATTCCAGTCATGGAATCAAAAAACAGATAATAGATTTGTTTTCTTTCCCCCACAACAGAAAAAAAGCTTAGTTGTCTGCCTTTTTCTGTTTTATATTTGTCATTCTTTCTTAAAGCTAACACAGCCATGACTTTTCCTTATGAACTGGTCTGACCTCCTAGCTGATAGCCAAGGGGAAAATCAGATTTTTGGATCCAAATAAGACCAATCTACCTTTTTATGTACTATAAAATACTTTAAAAAAGAGCCAAGTTAGCTTTAAGGCCAGTTTCAAAGAAGTCAAGACAACAGCAATATTATTTTACCAAATAAATAACTTTAATTTAAAAGTAAAGAAGAAAAGAAAAATAGGCAGGTAAACTTAAGTACTTAAAAAGAGTCAAGTTAGCTTTAAGGCCAGTTTCACAGAAGTCAAGAAAATAAGATGACTAAATTGTACGAGAAGGCAGTTTATCCAAATGACCGCTTATAAGAGAACCAAGAATCTGTTTTACTAAATGACATTTTTTTAAATAAAACAAATAATTACATGACTAGAAAATCAAAGTTTCAAAAATAGTTTAGGCTATAATAATAAATAATGTTAGTTGATACGGTAAGAAGGAGGTGGGAAACGGCGAACGATTAAGACACTTTAATAATCACAAAATAAACAAACAACAAAACGAAAGTAATGCCGGCAGTCCCTCACGGACGACTGCCAGCCACACAAACATAGGCCACATTCACACTGTCAGTTTTTGGGATTGACAGCCGCATTTACTTACAGGTGTGAGTTCTGTTATAAAATGAGGTTGTCACACCCGTAAATAACCGAACTGTGTGTGAACGTAACCGTATTAAGGACTCAAATACAGGACTGACAACCGTATTCTGCTGCTGTGTGAAGATGGCCAATATGTCCAGGCCTGGTCCTCTCTCGTCCTTTACTGTCGTTTCTCCCCTTTTATGCTTTGGAGCTCCTCTGTGAGAGATACGAGACCGGTGCAGCGCACAGCTGACACTCGTTAACACCAGCCTCTCGCCGTTCCCTGGCTCTTGCCCACCCTGCTCGTCACAATCGTGGTTTGTGACAGCACCTTATTTCCACAATTTTACACCACATTTTCCACATTTTCATTTTTCATATTCTGATGAGAAAATCTTAACTTGAGGTTTCATAGATGTGGGTAACTTAACATTTGATGATAAAGAAATCTTTAAATGAGTCATATGTTATTGTAGTCATAGTAATAGTACTGTCAAATACTTGAACATTTTCATAAAATGGCATGTTGTCTGCTACAATACAAAAATGTATAATTGATTGACTGTCCCCTTTTGACCTGCAATGACCACTTTTTCTAGCTACTGTGAAATAATAGTTTGTGCACTATACAGTGGTGTCAAACACAATGCAGCGTGATGATACAGTAGTGAACCCAATTGCAAACTATAGTTGAAAAGTAATAAACAGATACTAAACAAGGAACTAAAATAGACATGATGATTTAAAAACATAACACGAACCTGGAACTACTGTCAAAGATTAAATGATCAGATATACAAACATGTGGGCTATAATGGCCAAACAATACACACCCAACAACCAGACATGAAAAGAACAAGACAAGAACTTCAAAATAAAAGCCATACAACATTCTTAAAAATCAAAGAGAGAAACGTCTACAAGTAAAAACCACAAAAACGAAACAAAACAAAACAAATACCACCAAAAATAATACACCTACTGTAATGAATTACTGACTGAGCTACCTAGAATAATATTTTAGTCTCTTCTCTAGCACTGACTCTCTTACAAAACTGTACATGCATGGATGCAGCTTGTTGTTTAATCTAACTAAATTAACTTTCCTTATGTGCAGTAATTTCAAGGTTTGTATAGATAATGTTTTCTGAGGATGGGTTTACACAATTCACAACAGCAGTTTGACTGAAAATTAAACTAAAATGATAACTATGCCGTAAATATACTATAATTCTAATAAAAAAGAAACAAATAATTCTAAAAGCACCATTATAAAAGAAATAGTTCTGGTTCCTAGTTTCTGATTGGGCAATATAGTTGTGCTAAAATCTGAAACGGAAAAAGCTATGACCAAAATAACCTCTGTACAGGATTCCTAAAAGTTTTCAAGAAATATGATTTGTCAAAAAAATGACTTGAGGAATAAACAATTGGTGTGTATAAAGTGGCAGGTCTAAGACAACAGCAATATGATCTTAACAAATAAAGAACTTTAACTTAGAAGCAAAGAAGAAAAGAAAAATAGTCAGCTTATAGTAAAGTAAGTTCATCTGATCATGCAATTAAATTGAGCACAAAATAGCAAGATTAATTACTGTATCTAAGAAGCTGGTCTTCATTCTTCATTAAATGGTCTGATTATAGCAACTTTTTCTCAACAAAAGGGCAAGTCACGTACAGCAGACATCAACCGTCTCACAGCTGAGGGAAATCACACTGGGCCTCACTCATGAAACTTTCATAAATATATGAGTAAACTCGGAGCAGTTTGCACGTAAAACAGACCTTCCCGAAAACTCTCCTCTGGATTCACAAACGTTTCGTAAACATCAGATTTGATTTGTTAAACATGTGTATGTTAAAGAATTCCAAACATTCGTAATTAGGGCACACGTGCACACTTATTTACAATTAGCATAATCCAATTGATTATGATTAGAGCATTGACGTCACTTTCCCACCGGAACACGCTCCCTCAGCAGGACTGAGTGGCAAAAGAACCTGCTGCATGACTGGATTAGTCATGCAGCAGGTTCTTTTTAATAAGGGAAACTGTGAAAACGTGAGTAAAACAAACGATTACACAAAAGGTTGGGCTGGAAAGTGTCAAAGAAACCTGCAGCAAGGAATTGTGTTTTCTGACATTTATATGTGCCTGATTTCGATGCTGGGGAAAATACATAAAGCAAATCTGCCTGTGAACACTTTATATAACATACAGCATCGGACTGATCTCTTATATAAATGTTATATTTATCATCATATTGTCCAGCCCTAAAACTTGTATAGTTTTTGTCAGTGCTTATTTAAAAACACCCAATTATGCAGAATATAAGATGGTAAATATTTAAATGATGAGTTTTCAACACAATACATAGTAGTCAACATTTGAAGTGGATCAAAAAAGTTCATCAAAGTTGTCCTAAGAAGAAGGTTTTAGGACAACTTTGATGAAAGGTTTTGATCCACTTCAAATCTGATCTTACCCCAAAATCCAATATTTTGACACAAAATGATAACTGCAAATCCGTGTTTCTCTGTCTGGAGTCCAGTTGTTTCTGTGAATTGCAGCGATCCATTTGCTTCTCTTTTCTGTAGCTTTCGTCAGTCTGTAAAAATATACCTCAGATTATCTCTCAAAGCTATTTGTACAGTCAATCGTGAAGCTCTTTCCCATTTTGGATGTGTTTTGTGTGTTTTTCTTGGCATTCACGCTGAAAACCAATGCTGCCACTCAGTCTTTTGCCACTCAGCGAAACCGCAGTTATAATGGCCGACGGTGACGTCACGTGCATACCCTCTATTTCAACTACGCAAATTACGTTTCCAGGAACGCTGTGAAAACTCTCGGACTCCCTTCTCAGGTTTGGCTCCATTATATTGCATAAATGCAAAAGAGAGTAATAGGCCATATGCCTAACAATAAATATTCAATTAACGTGTGTCCACCAAAGCATTTTGCCTGGTGAAAAACTGCCTGGTGCTCTTCTGAAAACGGTGCACCGAAAGGTTGCTCATTTAACAATTAGCAATATTAGCAGGGCAAATGACCTTGTGAAATATTATTATGTTACACTCTAAAAAATGCTGGGTTAAAAACAACCCAAGTTGGGTTGAAAATGGACAAACCCAGCAATTGGGTTGTTTTAACCCAGCGGTAGGGTTAAATGTTTGCCCAACCTGCTGGGTAGTTTTATTTAACCCAACTATTGTTTAAAAATTACTGTATTGCTTAATTAAAATTAACCCAAAGTATGTTGTCAATGAACATTTATTAATGTTCAATGAATAATTATTAAACAATAAACATTTATTAAATTGCTTATTAATAAATTTATATTAATAAACTATTAAACTATTACATTTATATTAATAAAATATTAAAGCTTATTAATAAACATTCACCTTTTGTCTATTATTGTTGTCTCTAATTGCATCTGGTTTTTAATTTCCCAACTATTTTGGGTTCATTTTAAGCTAGCCATATAGCAATTTTTAAATAATAGTTGGTTTAAATAAAACTACCCAGCAGGTTGGGCAAACATTTAACCCAACCGCTGGGTTAAAACAACCCAATCACTGGGTTTGTCCATTTTCAACCCAACTTGGGTTGTTTTTAACCCAGCATTTTTTAGAGTGTAGGCTATATAGTGCATCAAAATGCAGTGTCATCAGTTCAAATGTTTTATGCACCATTTTCACGTGCAGGGAGCAGGTATACATTTCTTTTGTACCAACTAACAATTTGAAAATATGAACATTTTCATGAATCCAAAAATTTACATCAGGCTTTACAAACAATTTACACAAAAATTTGCTCTGCTTGTGTTTCATGAATGCACTCTAAAAAATGCTGGGTTAAAAACAACCCAAGTTGGGTTGAAAATGGACAAACCCAGCGATTGGGTTGTTTTAACCCAGCGGTTGGGTTAAATGTTTGCCCAACCTGCTGGGTAGTTTTATTTAAACCAACTATTATTTAAAAATTGCTATATGGCTAGCTTAAAATGAACCCAAAAGTTGGGAAATTAAAAACCAGATGCAATTAGAGGCAACAATAATAGACAAAAGGTGAATGTTTATTAATAAGCTTTAATATTTTATTAATATAAATTTAATAGTTTAATAGTTTATTAATATAAATGTATTAATAAGCAATTTAATAAATGTTTATTGTTTAATAATTATTCATTGAACATTAATACATGTTCATTTCCAACATACTTTGGGTTAATTTTAATTAAGCAATACAGTAATTTTTAAACAATAATTGAGTTAAATAAAACTACCCAGCAGGTTGGGCAAACATTTAACCCTACCGCTGGGTTAAAACAACCCAATTGCTGGGTTTGTCCATTTTCAACCCAACTAGGGTTGTTTTTAACCCAGCATTTTTTAGAGTGTGAGGCCCATTATGTGTATCTTTGTGACACGAGTCATAAATTGAGTATTAACTGTTGAAGATGTGGCTTTATGTGACTTTAAAAAAGTGCTTTTGGTCATAGTAGTTTCTCATATCTAAAGATTAAGTAATGAATCACCAAAAACACCACCAACCACCGTTTTCAGGTTTCCCGGGTTTGATATCTGCTGCATTAGTCATGCACACAACACAGGAAATACCTGTAAAATTGGTTTACTATAGTGACAGGTCTGTGAAAACCTAAAGAAACACAAAGTAAACACAAAGAAACAATGAGGGACCATGGAAAAAGACTGAGAAGAAGATGATGATGAAGTATTGATGAAAGAGAAATAAGATGGTGTATGAAGAGAGGAAGAGGACACCAGGGTGGAAAAGGGAAGACACAAATGAATCATGATGGGTCTACTACTGGGTCCCCCATCCTCATTTTTGTCTGAAGAATGTTATGGTATCATTACAATAAAACAACTTCGTCATAGCCCTTCCTAGAAATAGTTTATAAGAAAGTCCAAAAGATCAAGGTCTATTATTAATCCTTTTATTACAACAAAGCTTCTAGAAACACAATAAGCCAAATAACAAAGGGACCTTTATTCTTCTCCACTTGAAATGATAAAAGGTTATTCATAGTTTTAAGGTTCAAATTAAAATGTTTTTATTGCTAGAAGCTGATATCTCTATATTCTCTATATTCAAATCTAAAATTACTGTAAAATAATCTGCTGCAAAGTTTGACATCTGTTGTGTCCTTGAGTCCTAAATAGACAGAATAATGACAAAACAGTGATATTTGACAGGTTTCTTCACAAAGTTTTTGCATAAAAAATGCAAGAATTAGAAAATCTCTACTGTCTTCTCTTTTCAAAAGTATTTATTTATTTGTATATTATTTATTTTTAAAGTTCACTTTTTACTTTTAAATACTTTTATACAATTAATTGTGGATACTTTTTGGCTAGGTACTTGAAACATTTAATTGATTAAAATGTTTTGACATAGTATCTGTACATCTGTACTCTACACCTCTGGAGTTTTGGAGTAATATGAGAGTGAGTAAATGATGACAGTATTTTTTGAGTTTGACACATCATGAAATTATATCTTAAGAAAAAATCTTGACTTCATGTTTCAGAAAACAGAGCTGACAACATTACTGTAGATCACAAAGCACAACAAGAAAGTTTCTCTTTCAGTACCTCTTGTGGAAATCCACTTCTTGATTGCAAACCTCAGTGTGTGGTTTATTTCATAAATTTGTAAACCTTTTGTTTTGATATACAATTGAATGCACACACACTTGCAGTTAAACACTACACCTGTTTGTCCAGTCAAACACATGTTCTTAAGTTATATAACACCGACTAAAGAAACACAAAACTTCTTGAGATAAATAAATGCCATGCCAGGGCAGTGCAGTGTTTCCATGAAATGACGTCATTAAAATTTCTTAAGATCATCTTATGATCATCTAAGTGTACTCAACTGTGCTATTTTGAGACACCATGAAATATGAACTAAAATGTGCTTTTAATATACTATCTCTGTATTTAAAAAATGTATTTAAAACGACTGATTTGGTGTAAATCAAATGAAAACAAATCAGACAATAAAATGAGACAATATATATAAATATATAACATACAATCAAATAAAATCTATCCAATACCATAAAATCTAAGTAGAATAATATGTATTTAAAAAATATATTTAGTTACCACTTTTAGTACACTATGGGTTCAAATATACTATAAGTGGTATCTAAATGCATTTTTTAATTACAGAGATAGTATATTAAAAGTACATTTTAGTCCATATTTCATGGTGTCTCAAAATAGCACAGTTGAGTACACTTACATGTTCTTAAGATTATCTTAAGAAGTACTAAAGTAGAATTTTTAGTATATTAAGTACAAAATTAGTGCACGAAAATAGAGCACTTTAAGTATATTATAGAAATGTACTTTTTTTCACCTAGGACGACAAATAAAGTTTTTGCTTTTTAGTATACTTCGCAAATAAAAAAGTTTTCCTTGAAAACGACTGCTTTGGTGTAAATCAAGTGAAAACAAATCAGACAATAAAACGAGGCAATATAATATAAATATATAACATTCAATCCAATAAAATCTATCCAATACCATAAAATCTAAGTAGAATAATATGCATTTTCAGGTAAATGTTTTAAGTCTGGAAACAAGACATGTTTTGATATTGGTTGGTAAGTTAATGACTACATAGTGCTAAATACTAAATAGTGCAACAACACTTCTAACAACAACTCTCGTTAAGGAAGTCCTTAAAAGGTTTAGGCAGAATGAGGAAGAAATCTTGGTTTTAAATCTTGGTTTAATCTTGCCTTCAATAGCGAGAAGGAAGTTAAGTAAAAATAATTTGATTACATTTTTTGTCAGCTCTATCTATCCATCTATAAGTCACTCTACTTCCATCTAGAGGACAAACATTTAAACTGCATCTAGAGTTGTAGGAGGCAAGAGCGTAAACATGTATGGGCAAACAATAAGAGAGCATGTGAGTGACCTAAATCAGATCTACAAACAAAAATTATGATAGCAACCACTTTAAAAATGACATATTGTACTGCCTCTTCACAGAAAAAGGGATTTACTTCATTCCTCTCACACTATATGTAGCTTTTTTATACTAAAGTGATCTGCACTTTGCAGTATTGCATGCATTAAAAATATTGTAACTACAAAACCAGCCATGGTTTTACAATAACCATGGTTTAACCATGACTGCTGTAGTAAAACCGGTTGCTCTATTTTACAGAATGTGTACTTGTGTACATGTACTTGTGTAGGTAATGTGTACTTACCTAAGAAAATAATATAAGTTCCTGTTCCTGGGTAATATAAGGTAAGGTCAGGTTTTAGGGGTAGTTTCAGGGTTAGTACCTAGTTAGTTACTGTACTGTAATAAGTACACTGTATGTTCAATAACCATGGTCTTACTACAGAATATGCAGTAAAACCATAGTAACTACAAAATTAACTATGGTTTCAAAACTAAGGTTACTATAGTCATGATTACCACAGTTTTACTCAAGTACAATATTAGAACCATGGTATCAAAACCATGGTTACTACAGGCATAATTACTACAGTTTTACCACAGTAAAACCATGGCTAATTTTTGTAAGGGTCCCTCCTGCAGGTGTCTGAGGACAGACAGAGAAATCAGGCGAGAGAAAGAGAGAATTTGTAGAAAAGAAGAGAAAAGCAAGACGACGGAAGGAGTGACAACAGATGAGTAAGGCAGAGGGGAAGTGTGACAGATAATGCCTGCCAGACTTGGCTCAGTTCCTGTTGTGGTGAGGTGAATCATGGATTTTCTCCATGTAGGAAGACGGAAATGACCAAGGATGTCTTTTTCCTGATTAACCAAGCAGGCCTGTGCCTTCCAAGCCTTTCCTGTCTGTACAAGTGACTGTGGTGTGTGTGTGTGTGTGTGTGTGTGTGTGTGTGTGTCTGAGTGCACTGTAACTATAGTTTGGGGGGAAAACTGTCCCCAAATGTGAGCTAAATCTGACAAAAACCTTCTTTTGGGGATATCCAGGGGTGGGGGGGAATCTTAAGTAAAATAAATAGTTAAAAAAAATCTAATAATGCTAAAGGTTTTATATTAGGATTCTCTGTATTTAAAAAATATATTTGTAACATTTGATCAGGCTCCAGTCCACCAGAGGGAGCCTTCTCCTGAATACTGAACTTTGTCACTTCCTGTTCCTGCCACATCAGTTCCTGTCTTGTCATTTCCTGTCGCCCTGTATTTAAGCCATCTGTTTGCACTGCCACATTGCGAAGTATTGCCAGTTCACTGCCTTACTAAGCGTTCTTCCATGACTCTGTTATTGATTATTGTTATGACCCTTGCTTTTGCTCTTCTGACTCACGTTTTTGGATTACTTTTTTGGATTTGTCTACCATTGGATTGTTTTGCCTGTGTTTCGACCAAAGCCTGTGACCTGACTACGAGTTGTGATTATTGTTTGGATTTTATGCTCAGATCCTCTAATAAAGACCCGCTTATGGAATCCACTCGGCCTAAATCCTCCTTACAATATTTAGTTACCACTTGTAGTACACTATGGGTTCAAATGTACTATAAGTGGTATCTAAATACATTTTTTAAATACAGAGATAGTATATTAAAAGCAAATTTAAGTCCATATTTCATGGTGTCTCAAAATAGCACAGTTGAGGACACTTAGATGATCATAAGATTATCTTAAGAAGTACTAAAGAAGAATTTTTAGTATATTAAGTACAAAATTAGTGCGTGAAAATAGAGCACTTTAAGTACATTATAGAAGTGTACTTTTTTTCACCTGCAGCGACAAATAAAGTTTTTGCTTTTTAGTATACTTCGCAAATACAAACCGAAACAAATAATTTCTCATGATATGCTTTTATCTGTTTGTATACCAGTAAGTAAATGTCGAAAATCTACATATACAGGAACTTTTAAACGGTAGTATATAATACCTATTTTCCACATTTCTCCACATTTGAAACACATTGTTTGAAGATAAGCAGTGTTTTTCACTTATTCACTTTTTACAACATTTATATTTAATTAGATATTAGGCCTACATTTAAGTGAAATAAACTGATACATTTTATACCCCGATTAACTGTATGTATCAGTTCAGTATCTATTTTGAAATGTTATGCTCTTAATAATAATAAATCAACACATGGACTGCATATTTTTATAACAGTGTTACAGCTGACCTCCTTGGATGTTTTCCTAATTTTCTCAGCGACCTAGCATGGAAGTTTCGTTTTTAAGCCACAGTAAAAGCACTGCGTGTCTCTGAGCAAGTAGTAGGGTTCATTTTCCTAAATGAATTTGTGTTTTTGCATGTATCAGTTGAATAAATGATTCAATAACCCACTCAACTATTAGAAATGTTTCACTTATTGATGGGGCAAAAATAAAGAAAGTAACTGCCAATAGTGTGTCTAAAATATAAGTTTTAATAACTCAGTATTAATAACTTTTTGTTTATTGAACTGTTAAATCAATCACAGTCAAAGTCATGCTGTTGGTCAGAATATTTATGTGTGGCTACCTGGAGTCTCTTGTTTATATTATTCAGAATATTAGGATAGAACAGCACTATTGCTCATGTGATATTGTTTAAAGGGGGCCTATAATGCCCCTTTCCCAAGATGTAGTATAAGTCTCTGGTGTCCCCAGAATGTGTCTGTGAAGTTTCAGCTCAAAATACCCCACAGATCATTTATTATAGCTTGACAAATTTGCCCCTATATGGGTGTGAGCAAAAACACTTTAAAACACTGTGTCCCTTTAAATGCAAATGAGCTGCTGCTCCCTGCCCCCTTTCCAGAAAAGGGCGGAGCTTTAACAGCTCGTGCTTTGGTTGCTCATCAACAAAGCTGGAGAATCTCACGCAGCCAAAATGACGATTGTCAGTAACATTGTTCAGCCTTACATTGTTCAAACCGGAGTCGGACACTGATGGAGAGACTCAGGAAGAAGTTACACCTTTTAGAATGAAACTGGACGTTTCTGAATGATTATTGGATAAATTTATGTAGTTGCTGTGGAGTTGATTCAACTCATCGACTAGCATGTGCCGTCATGTTAATCTTTTGTGCAAATCCAGCATTGAATTGACCCTCGTTTGTGAAGCAGTCTGGTGTAAAATGATGGCATGGCAGCAACACTCTACTACAACAACTCTTCCTCTTCTCTAAAGCAGCCCAACATGGACTCATCCCCTTTGTTGTGTGCTCCTGGGGGCAGGGTTTATGTAAATTTTAGGGTTAGTGATGTCACCAACCCGGGAAGAAACCAGCCATTTGTTGTAGTCCTTAAAAAGACTGTGAGGGACCAACTTACATAACAAATGATGATTAATGGAACACAGCTGATACATATGAACTAATAATGAGGAGTGGGAAAACAGAACAAGGAACACATGAAGAAAATGAAAGCAAACTAAAAAGTCCCTGATGATAAAACTAACACAACATAATCGTGACACAAGGACCCCTTTAATTAGAAACAGACATTTTTTGTTGAAGAAGTAAAAAATGATTTTTCAAAGTTGTAAAAAGATTTGGAGTAGCCTACATTTTACAAGAAAATACTATTTCAGTTTTTCTACTTCAAAATTTCATGTTTAATTCAGTGTGTTACTAGTTATTTCTTTGTAATTATTTTGTAAAACTTACTGTCATGTTCCCAGTCACTTCCCGGACTCCAATTCCCATAATCCTCCCTGCCAGTCACCTGCACACACTCCACACTAATCAGTAATCACCACACCCAGCTGCAGCACATTAACCGGACTATAAAGGACTCTCATTCACCACACATCATTGCGAAGTCTTGTTTACCCTTGTGTACAATTCTGAGCCTTCTGATTCTGTCTGCCTATTATCGAACCTGTCTGTTATCCGTTTACGATTCTCTGCTGCATACCTTTGGACTGTTTGTTGTTACCTGGACTGTGAATGATATCTGCCTGCCCCGATCTTCTGCCTGTATCCTGACCACGATTCTGCCTGCTCTCTGCCATACCTGTTTGACCATTGCCTGTTTTACTACGAACATTGTTTATTAAAGCTTGCAGATGGATCTTATCTTGAGTCCCGCCTCGTTACACTTACTAGCCATTTTAGAGTGAAAAGTAAATCTTACACCATTGTTTTTTAGAGAAGAAATATATATTAGAATGGCGAATATGTAGAAAAATGTTGACCTTTTAAGATTTTATTAATTTCTGCAGATCAAATATCACTATGATATTTACAGGTTTTCCAGATCTTCTATTGCCCTACAATCCATCATGCTCTTAAAGATCACAAAACTCTGGACTTCTGGTTGTACCTAGGATATCTAAGTCCACTAAAAGAGGGAGAGCGTTTTCACATTTGGCTCCTAAACTCTGGAATAGCCTTCCTGATAATGTTCGGGGCTCAGACTCACTCACCCAGTTTAAATCTAGATTAAAGACGCATCTCTTTAACCAAACATTCACATAATGCATCTCATATCAATTGCACATGACTATCTTATTGTTATGAACAGCAGCTACGCTAATTATTCCCATTTGCTTTTCTGTTTTATATCGGGACACCTGTCCCGAGGTGACTAGAGACTAGAGAGCACACCAGCTTCAGTTTGGATCCAGCCTCTTATGAAGTCTTCAGATGACAAACACCTTTGAAGAGACGGCGCCAACTCCTGCGAGGACCTCAGATGACGCAAACTCTGGATCAATATGCACCATTCCAAATACTGCTATATATCCTAATTATTGTTAACATGTATTCATTAGCTCATTGTTTCTACCTTAATTGCTAACAGCCACTGTAAATTAAATGGCCTAAATTATTACATTGTTAGATAACTGCGTGATTATATATGTACATTTCTGAAATTAATAATTTGGACACAGTCAGCTCTGATAACAGATCTCTCTAAATTGCAATGTTGACATGCACTCCCTGTAAAGCTGCTTTGAAACGATATGTATTGTGAAAAGCGCTATACAAATAAATGTGAATTGAATTGAACTGACAGTGAGAACTAACCTGTTACCTATATTTCATCTCTAACAGTATGAAAAACATGACTTGCAGAGGTCAGTAAAACTGTAAGTCATACACACACAGGCACACATACACACACACAGCTAAGGCAGCCCTATTCCTCTTATATGGAAACTGCATGTAGCTGCATGTTCTCAGCACAGCATGTTGCTGCAGAGTCTCACATGAACACTCTGTCTGTCACAGTCACATTATGGCTACTGTGCTCTGTGGTTGCCAATGGTGACAGAAGCTTTATCCCAGGCATGAGCCGGGCTGGGCATCAGGGGGTCCCACCGTAGAAACAGAAGAAGCTTCAGTTGATTGGGTACCACGGCTCAGTGCTGGGAGTCACATGGTACCACTATGACCAACCCCCCTTCCTTTCCCTCAGAATCTATATGAGTGGGGGAAGGGAAGGAGAGGAGGGAAGTGGGGGGAGAAAGAGGGAGGGTTGTGTTGGAAGCATGAAGGCAAGGTGAAGAGTGTGAAACAAACAAATGAGTGAGAGGAAGTCCCTTATCCTTCGCCGTACCGGAGTAAATCACAGACGCAGCACTGACCCTGTGCCTTTGCTTTAGCACAGAGCCTGGAGCAAATAATCACAGCACAACCAGACAGACACAGCGAGAGAGAGAAAGTGACACAGATAATAGGAACACTCCGGAGCATTTGACTGGATAACAGGCTGTCGGAGAGGGAATGTATCTCAGAGGCTCATCTGCAGGGAGCCTCTCGGCTATGTAAGGACGTCTGTGGATTTTTGTAAGGATTCTTAATTAGGGAAGCTACTGTGGGAATATTGCTTTGGGAAGCCGGAATACTGTGCCATGAGTGGGAACAGGAGGCGGAAGAGGGATTGCTGAAGCATGGAGCAGGTGAGCGGTACAATTACGCAGAACAAACATGTTTCCCATTTCATGCAAGTGATGCTTCGGGCAAAAGCAAACGGCACAGCAGGATGCTTGCATCAATCTCTAGCAGCATTAACACTACCGTGTGGCTTATGCTTTTTCTTTGATCATCATTTTGTCTTTGTGGCGCTGATGTCATGCTGAGTAAATCCTACAGCATGTCACATTTAAAGGGGGTTGGTGTAAGAATCACTATTTAATTTGAACATAGTGTATTTTATTTGCTGTATTACTGCTTAAAATCAGATATTAGGAACCTTATACTCTGCTTTGCATGAGAGCAATGCACCTTAACCGCTAACACACATATACCAGTCCAGACAAGTAAATCATACTTCAGATTTAGGTATTTAGGCGTTACAGGGTTACAATTGTGCTGAAGTTTAGGGGCCAGATCTTTTACTTTAGTCTAACATGATTAAAACCCACAAGGAAATTACAAAGAGGGCTACAGAAATTTCTGTAATTATAAATAAACAAAAAAATTACTATATATATATATATATTATATATATATAATGGAATAGATCTGTTCTAGAGATCTATTGTAATCAATCAATCTATCTATCTATCGTTAATAATAATAATAACAAATATAACACACACACACACACATATATATATTATATATATTAGTTATTATTTGTTCATAAATACTTAATTAATTGATAAATAAAATGTGTATAAGCGGTTGCATTTATTTGCAGCTGTTGCTTGCCATGCAGTGACACTAAAGAGAAACAAGGATGCTGATTCCCTGGACTAAATTTGCTGCCTGAACATTATGTCATGCTCTCAATAGTCTAGCTCCTTTGAGACAGCAGTGTATGAAAGAGAGACACCATGACATTGTATTTTTTGTTTGTAATTGGGCTATGTTTGAATGGCATTTAGCTAAATATTTCCTAAACAATCTTTCCTTCTCTTTAAACGAGTCGCATGCTGTTTTCCCGCTCTCCTGTGATGAATTATTCATGTACACATTCCGAGGGGAACATTGCACGTCCTCAGCCACATCTTGCACGGGGCTAACGTCAACCAGGTGATGTCACCCCCATGCAATAGTAGTGATGTCACTGGACAGGACGGTTGTGTAAGAAACACTAGAATTATTACACTGCATGAGTAAATGTGTGTGTGAATATAATTATGAGGACATGAGCACATGAAAAATAGCAGCATCGCTGGAATATAGCATGTTTCTTTTAAGACTATACTTAAAATCAACACCTAATATTAGCTAGGTATCAGTGGAGTGAATGAATCAGTCATCAGCATTTTGAGCTCTTTGAGTGTGAGAAAGTGATTTATGTGTTTGATGACATGTATATTTGTTTGTAACATGCCCCTTAGTTTGATTTAAATGCTAATATTGTATGTGTGGTGCAGATGTTTAGTATAATATCTCAGATTCATATTTCCCCCATTGATTTAGTGTTTGACATTCAGAAGTATCTGGATGGCCACTCATATAATGATGGCAGAGGCTCAGTGTTATGAGAGAAACAGTAAGAGGCTGTTATGAGCAGAGACAGGCCAGTTCTGGACAGGGACCTGATCCAACCTCCAAATTTGTGTAAATGTGTTGTCATGGAAAAATGCCAGCAGGCAAATGACTAGCTAGCCAAACAACAGACCACCATGGACTGAGTGCAGCAGTAGATCAATACTTCAAAAAAGTCTGTAACACACATCTTTGCTCTAATTGGTGCTGGGGCGTTTAAGGCTACTGAGTGGCTGAAAGGTAACAGCTAAACACTTCAAATACTTGACATTTTCCCTGTGATACAGTCCAGAAAGTGTGTGTGTGTGTGTGTGTGTGTGAGAGAGTGAGTGTGTGTGAAGGTCGTCTCATTGATCAGGGGTATGGAATGACTATAGGTAGTAACAGTAGCTGGCTCTGTGAGCACAAGTGCAAACTGTGTTCATCCTGATATTTCCTTTAAATCTGTCTGCAGCTCCTTCTTTTTTTAACATTGTCAAATGCTATATGGTATCTAATTATAGCATGTATGAAACAGGCCCACGAGCCAAAAAAAAACGCTGCAACTGTAATGCAGAAAGAGACAGTTGGCACATGATGTCACTGTGCTCGGGGGGATTGGGGTATTAAAGTCACCATGAATCAAAATTGACAATTATAAAACGGATAGTTCCGGCCTTTGATTCTGATTGGTTGAGCCGCGTTCGAAGCCATTGTAAAATTCCCGAAAACATACAGCTGATGCATTACATGTATCGCTGCACCACCGAGTGTCTTAGCAACTACTCTTAGCAACATAAACATATGTTTGTTCTCAATAGAGTGTATTACATGCATTCAAGATTTAGCATTTTCCTTGAGGTCAGTCCTGTTCATAATAAAAAATCTGTTTGAATGTCTGCTGCGATCTTGTCCTTTTAACATTTAATGGATTTTCCTGTGCCCTGCTGACACTGACAGCACTAGTCAAAGCATTTGTCATTTGTGTCTTGTTCATTGTGTTCACAACAAGTTTCAATATAAAAGTCTTTGCGACTGAGTGAATCCATGCCGCCATCTAATGGCGTAATAAATGTAACTTCTTTTGCTGTTCATGGTCAGGGACTATTTTTTTCCGGCGGAAGGAAGGCTTTTAATGGTTTTACTTCATGAAAGTTGCATTGATACATATTTTTTGCTTTAATATTTGTATTGGTGGTAACTGTTTTATAAAAGCAATACGCCCCGTGAAGCCATGATTTACAGTGAATTTATAACAGTTAAGGGGCGTTGTTAGGCATGACGGAGAACGGAGTGCCTAAAACCCCCTTAGCTGTTATAAATTCACTGTAAACCACGGCTTCACGGGGCGTATTGCTTTTATATAAAACGGTTATTGGGGCTTATTACTTTAATCAAATTTTTTTTTTGAATATTGCAGTATTTATTATAAATAATTTATCTGTGCACATTATTATTATTATTTAAATTCATGTGCCCTCATAATCTTTAATCAAATTAAACAACCTGTCACTCACATGACATCACAGCAATAGCAAACCACAACCATCCAACGATACAATATTCCCCAGTGGACAAAATTAAGTCCGGCCCTACATTTTTTCTTGTTTGAGAAGCTGTTTCACTCATATGTCACAATAGTAAAGAAAAGACTATTGTAACTTACGTTTCATGCCGACTTAAAAGATCCAGGCAGGTGTAAGTTTGAACCCCACAAACACCGATTCATCATTGTGATGCTGATTTTCAGGTTGCTCCATAAAGATCCTTCCTGTGCTCCATCCTTCCATGATGATGTAATGTTCCTGTAACAAGTGAGACTAGTTATAACACACTGGCTTTCAATCAGATAGATTTGATTTTGTATGCATTGATATGTGGAACAAAATACTTTTCTCCACATCTGTAATGACTGAAGTGACAAGGCCTCTTATTTTCCCATTTCAGCTCAATCCCTCCATCCTTCTAAAGAGACCATGCTCAGCTAGCTACTCTGGTCTGTCCTGGTATGGAACGCACACTTGTCACAATCAAATCAATTCTTAATGGATAAAATCAAGTCCTACCATAATTTTTTTCTCATGTTACATACCTGCAGAAAAGTCCCTGAAAGATCCCTATGCACAAACACAGTCAAGCGAAGTGATACAAACAGTGAAAAGTCTTAGTGCCGTTATGAGCACACTTGGAGCTTGACTAAATTAATAGAAAATAATGGAAAAAAAGGAAACCTGTCACATTATGGAAGTAAAATGGGTTGCATATGCAACCTTTTTTTTTTTTTTTGCAAACAAAAACATCTCCATCAAGATACTTTTTTTCTCCCCCTGCTTTGGCTTACATGAGATTCATTTTCACCAAACTGTCTAAGGGCCATTTTTAATGTGTCTACAGGGAATATCCACAGAAACTCTGAGATGCTGTACTGCAGTGTATTGAAAAGATCACAGAGAACTGCAGACACTCCAGCAATAATAGCAGTAAATCATTGTAGATCAGCAGTCAGAGAGCAACTGTGCATTTTATACTCCGCATAGAAGACACTTAATAAAATGAGTTTCCATTCAAAGTAACCAATAAGCTCTTGCAATGTCCTTAGAGGGACAACCTTTAGGCCATCATTCTTCAGGAGGCTCACCGCAATACTAAAACAGGACAAAAGAGCTCGTGTTGTCTGGATGGGCCTGTTTTCTCTGCTGATGTCTGAGTAGTTATTGAAGCTACAGCTGGAGCTAATGACCGTTACTTCATCACTGTCCACAAGCCCTGAATTACATAAATGGGCGAGAGCGAGAGAGCTTGGGAGGCCGTCTTGCAGTCAGTTCTTCTCTGTCTCATTCTTGTTTTCTTCATCTTGTGCATTCTAGCTCTGTCATTTATTTCATCCCTTTTGTGGCCATATTGTGATATTTAGGGTTTGGTATCATAATGGGTTAGATTATATGGATTATAGATTATATTTGGAGGGAAATTCATCCCACTCTGCAGTTAGTGGGCAGATGGCTGAGGGTTTGTGCTCACCGAGGCAGATGTTTCCCTGCTTAATCTGTACATGTTTCCACATGGCAGCACAAAACGGCCTCATATTAGCGAACTAACATTATGGATGGATTTAAAATGCAAACGTTGTTTTTGTAGTTGTAGTAAATTATAAGGGAGGTTATGGGGCAAAAATATTGCTCTTAAATGGATCATGGACTGTCTGGCTTTGAAGAAACTGGTGTACTTCAGAGATATGTTTTACAGATTATGCTCTTTCCAGATCGTAATGTGTTTAACAGAGTCAGCTCGTTTTAAAGCAATGCCTGGGGCCGTTCTGATTGGCGGTTGGATCAAACAGGATATTACGCAGAGACATTTCTTTGTAAATGTTAAAGCCATCTAAAAGGAGCCCATTGAATTTACAATGAACTTTAACACTGATTTAGAAAAAAATTAGAAATTTTAAAAAACACTGCAGTATGTACTCATATGTCTGTGCATGTGTGAACATTTTTGAACATGTAGGGGTCAGACAGAAGGGTCCTCACCTTTAGCCAGGAGGAAGTGATGTAAAGGAGAAAGGAAATAGTGGTATGCATGCTATGCCGCATTAATTATGAGGAAACAGGACGTTAGCGCTTTACAAGCACCATGAGATGGTCTCAGTGACCAAAAACAGCCTCAGTATTCTCATAACAGCTCATAAATAGAGAAAATGGTGGTTCATGTAACACAATACAGTTCCATTAAGAGCATTTCCTCTCACTCCAGTTATTTTTACCTTTTAGTACTCTATTCTTTCCTCCAGGGATAATATGAGTATCACAGATGTTTCTGCTGCATATCTATATATACATACTGCTTTCTAAGGGCCTTGAAAATCATTCAATATTTATAGCAAATAGTCAACAGTTGTATAATTATGTTTTTATTCTAAGTCAGAGTTGAGTAAGTCATTTTTACTGATTTAGAATGATGTTTCTTTCATTTTGAAGTCTGGTGATTTGTAAAACAGACCAAATTTATCAGTCATCCACAACAAAGCACAACACTGCATGGCCTCTCTTCATGATTGAAGACTGAACAACATAGATTTACGACAGGTTGTAGGAGCCACAGAAAACATGGGGTCATGAACCCTGTGACCCCTTCCTTCTTCTGGCCCAGAGACATACACTGGGGATCAACCATCTGAGTCCAGCTTGGATTTAATTGATAATTTTAAAATCTGAGGAATAAACAAAATCAAACTGCCAAAGTCACACCCCCAGTGGTGAACTGTTGAAATTTCAAAACACTTATGACATAACAAAGCCTTGTTTACAGAAATCACATGACTTTGGCAGTTTGATACGCACTCCAAACCACAGATTTGAAGCAAAAGATTTGTAAAGCTTCAAAGCTTCATGAAGCAGTGTTTTGAAATCGCCCATCACTAGATATTGTTGAATAAAGTTACTATTTTGTAACATAAAGGTTGAACCACTGTAGTCACATGAACTGTTAAAATACATCTTTAGTAGCTTTCTGGGCACTGAGAGTGTTAATTGTCTTGCTGTCAATGGAGGATTTTATGAAAAAGATCTTAATTTGTGTTCTGAAAATGAACAAGGTCTTATGGGTGTGAGTAATTAATGACAGAATTTTTTTTGGGTGAACTAACCCTTTAAATTTGTGACACTGATGATCATGTGACTGAACAAATAGTCGTATGTTCTTCTATTGAAGCTCACGATGCTCTTTGGATCATCTCAAATCATGCTGGAGAACATGATCATCAGGTTTGACACACCTGTGGAGTTCATGCAGCTCGAGTGCTGCTGTCATTAAAGCAAATACTGAAACGTTCAGAAATTCAAGTAACTCAAATTGTTATGCTGATAAAAGAAGTATTAAATTAGAAAAATACAAAGCTGAAGCAGATTCACTATTGGAACCTCACTGCACATTTCCTTAAAAGAATGGGAAAGACCCACACAGCTTGAATTTATAGTATAACATTAGCTCATTACATAAAAACACATTGTACTAAGTGTTTTTTTTTTACAAGCTAGCTGCTGGGCTTTATTACGAGCGCTGCATGGATGATGATGATGATGAGAGAAGCACATGGGAAGGATTCTGAGCAACAGTGGAGCTACATATATGCTTGATTTAACAAATGTTTTGGTACAATGCAAAATACTAACTTTAAGAAAAAAGTAAATAATAAGAACAGTTTTTCCCCCTTACAGTCTTATGAACATTTTGAGCCCCAAAGAGGACAAAAGGATGGCAGAAAAAAATGGATGGAAATAATGAGAGAAATAGCCTACATGTGGCTGTGTTTTGGTGCAGAGCTACAGTCTCCCATTCGCTCCGTCTCCTCTTATCTTGTGGCTTGCAGGGCTTATTGGGATAATTTGATCTGGTTTGGTGGTAAGAGAGGATAATGAGCGCTGGAGGGTATTCGGAGTTAAGCACAGACACATACACATTAAAGTTAGAATCAGTGCAACTCACACAGATGCATTGCCTTTTATTCACTATACCGATCAAACATTTGGGGTCGGTGAGTTTTTTTAAATTGTAAATAGATAAAATAAAAAAAACATATTGACCCAAACTGTTTTTGGTGTATAGCTTATATTAAAGACCAAAAATTAACATTCTGTCATCATTTAATCACCCTCATGTTATTCCAAACCTGTATGAGTTTCATCTGTTGAACACTAAATAAGATATTTTAAAGAGTATGTTGGTAACCAGACTGTTGACGGTAGCCATTAACTTCCATAGTATTTTTTCATAGTATTCAACAGTTTGGTTACCAGCATTCTTCAAAATATCTCCTTTTGTGTTCAACAGAAGAAATAATCCCATACAGGTTTAGAACAACAAAAAGGTGAGTAAATGATGTCAGAATTTTCATTTTTGAGTGAACTAAACCTTTAAGTAAAAAAAAAAGAAGATAATTCTGCAATTATTTACTATGGAAGAGGATTAGGGCCAAGCAATAATTAAAAAAAATAAAAGCATCTCGAGATTAAAGTTGTTAAATTTCGAGAAAAAAGTCTAAATAAAATGTTGAGAATAAACTTGTTAAATTACGAGAAAAAGGTCGAGATAAAATGTTGAGAATAAACTCGTTAAATTACCAGAAAAAGGTTGTTAAATTACGAGAACAAATTCGTTAAATTATGAGAAAAATGTCGTTAAATTTCGAGAACAAAAGTCAAGATAAAATGTTGAGAATAAAGTCATTAAATTATGAGAAAAAAGTCGTTAAATTACGAGAACAAATTCGTTAAATTACGATTTTGTTCTAATAATTTTTTTTATTATTGCTTGGCCCTAATCCTCTTCCGTAATTTACTCACTTATTTACTCAAACATGCGCTCATATTTTTAAAAACTAAAATGCTCTTGCTATACAATGTCAAGCTCAAAAAATGAGAGAAAAACAGCATAAAAATATTATAAAGGTAGTCTATTTGACTCTGGTGGCATATATGCCCAATTTTCTAAATCCATACAATAGCATTTTCATCTCTGCCAAAGTAAATAACGACCAGTGTTGGGGAAAGTTACTTTTAAAAGTAATGCATTACAATATTACGTTACTCCCTAAAAATGTAACTAATTGTGTTACTTAGTTACTTTTAATGGAAAGTAATGAGTTACGTTACTTTTTCTCATCTGGGCTGGGCTGTTTGTTTGTTTGGTTTTTATAACAACAAAAAGGTTATATTTTTAGCAAATATTAAGGCCCTTTCACATCAAATAGATATAAGCCTCAGGCTGAAGGAAATACAAATTCACGCCTGTACAGTAAAGGGCGCAGCTCAAACAAACCTTTTAGCTTTGCTGTCATTCTGGATCGCAGGAGAATAAAGTTCAACACTCTTACTGCAACGATATTTAAAAATAAATAAAACAAATGTGATGTTTATCTAAAGCCATTTTTGCTTGTTAGTATCATCGAACATCAGCAACAAAGACATTAATAAAGTGAGATTAAATACATAAAGTACGTTTGTTTCATTAATACATTTAATTATTGCAGGTTTGTGCAATATTCTGAGATTGCATTTCACTGTTTTATTCACTTTTAGGAATACTGAATCCGTTTTTGTGTAAGTAAAATGAGTAAATGCATGGTCTAGAACTACAATAACCATCATGTTCACGCATAACGCGGCACTTACGATTTCTCTCAACATGGGGACAGGAGAACTGTCAGTCAATACATGGGAAAACAAAGCAACTTGTGTTACTTATTTGAAAAAGTAACAGATATTTTGTTGTAAAATTAAAAGTAACGAAAGTAATTTATTAGTTACTTGAAAAAGTAATCTGATTATATAACTTAAGTTACTTGTAATGTATTACTCCCAAAACAGATAATGATAGAATTTTAATTTGGGTGAACTATATGATTATACATTATTATACTTTTGGCTTTATTAGCACCACTACTGCCCTCAAAGCTTGCCTGCACACAAAATCAGTGAAACATCTCCTGCTTTGTTTGATTTATGTGTTGAAGAAACACACAAAACAAGCTTAGAGTATTGCAAAAGCCTCTCTCAGTTTCTTTGTGCATCTCTAATGACAGCCACATGGGCTGAAGCAGTGAAGAGTCAGTGGTAGGGCCGAGTGCCACGTTCTCTGTGTTTTATGCAGCACCAGCAGTGTGTTTCTCAGTGCCCTAAGGACGAGAAACTTAAGGTGCTGGCTGATGGTCTACAGCTTTCCAGAGCTTCCGAACCTTCAGCACAGTTCCATTTAATCAGCAAGAAACGGTACAAAAGAACGTTTTTTTTTTTTGTCTCTGTCCTGCTGTGACCTAACATACTCCATTAC
This sequence comes from Ancherythroculter nigrocauda, assembly GCA_036281575.1. Classification (NCBI taxonomy): domain Eukaryota; kingdom Metazoa; phylum Chordata; class Actinopteri; order Cypriniformes; family Xenocyprididae; genus Ancherythroculter; species Ancherythroculter nigrocauda. Next base: position 38,740,677 of record VTFQ01000001.1, read on the forward strand.
AGAGTGTCTTAACTTGATCTAAATGAGTAAAGAAGTGAGGTCACTGTTTGCCATGTCTCCAGGCAGCTTTGTTAATGTGCCTCCGGTCGGCCAATAACAATGAGCCAGCTTGAGTTGACTTCCTACTGTATATTTACTTGACAGTCAATTCACACCCAAGTCTTCCCGCAAATCAAACTAACATACCAAAGAAAGTCAGCTGATTGAGTTCTTCAAGGAAATCAAGACCGAAAAACACAAACATGAAAGCTTTTGTGAGCTATTTTTATTCATTGTTTCCAAAAAGACTCCAAATCCGGCATTGAATGTTTCTGTGGTAAAACGATGGGTCTAAAGCAGTGACCTTTAAATCAATACTACATTTGCTCGTCTGTTTGCCTGCATCTCATTGATTGATCTGTCATGACCACAGCGTGACCTGCAGAGCTCTAGACTGAAGTGTCTGTATGTATGTTTAATTATAACATTCTGCAGTTTGCATCTGCTATATTTCCCAATCTGTAACCGCTGACCTCTCCAGCTCCCATTTCCCTCCCAGCACGTCTCATGTTGTGTCACTCTTTCAGGGAAAGGGTTAGTTCAAAAAAGTTCCAAAACTGAAATTTCTGTCATTAGTTACTCACCCTCATGTCGTTCCACACTCGTAAGACCTTTGTTCATCTTCAGAACACAAATTAAGATATTTTTGATGAAATCTGATGTCTCAGTGAGGCCTCCATAGAGAGCAAAGCCATTGTAACTCTCAAGATCCATAAAGGTACTAAAAACATATTTAAATCAGTTCATGTGAGTACAGTGGTTCAATATTAATATTATAAAGCAATGAGAATACTTTTTGTGCGCCAAAAAAACAAAATAACGACTTTTCAACAATATCTAGTGAAGGGTGATTTCAAAACACTGCTTCATGAAGCTTCTGAGCTTTACGAATCTTTTGAGTTGAATCAGTGGTTCAGAGCGTGTATCAAACGACTAAACTGCTGAATTCACGTGACTTTGGCGCTCCGATCCACTGATTCGATTCGTAAAGCTCTGAAGCAGTGTTTTTTGGCGCACAAAAAGTATTCTTGTCACTTTATAATATTAATATTGAACCACTGTAGTCACATGAACTGATTTAAATATGTTTTTAGTACATTAATGGATCTTGAAACAGAAAATGTAATTGCTGTCAATGCAGGCCTCACTGAGCCATCGGATTTCATCAAAAATATCTTAATTTGTGTTCTGAAGATGAACGAAGGTCTTATGGGTGTAGAACGACATGAGGGTGAGTAATTAATGACATTATTTTCATTTTTGGATGAACTAACCCTTTAAGACATAGCATAATTCAGAATATACACTAACAAAGACATGTACCATGGTACAGACAAATATCTGATTTGAGGGGGGAGGAGAGGGATAGGGGTCACCCTCCTGAGAAGATAATATCTTTGAAATACCTTATGCGAACATCATTGTATGAAAATAGTAACCTTTCAAAAAGGTACAGTGGTAGTATCAAGGTCATATCATGATACAAAATGAATTAAAATATCAACTATGAACATTTAACACTATTGCATTATCAGCTGTTATCATAACTTTACCACACACTGTCGTTATTTTTAACTCCCCAGTCATTTTTGTTCTTCAGAGATGTCTTAGCTGTTGTATCTCTCTACACACACTCCAACTTACTCACCTTTCCTTTGTCTGTTATGTCTTTTAGTTCCCGTCTATCTTTTTATCTGGGCACAAAGAGGGCTTTGTTTTCATGGCCTTGAACGCACCGCGCTCTGGCGCCCGTCACGCGTCCAGCTACGTCATAGTTTCCGAACGCGAACGCAAAGCGGCGCGTTTTGTAATGTCCGCGTGCCGGCGCCAGAGGGAGCTCCGCGCTACTCGTTTCAGCCCAACACGCAGATTCATCCAGCGCCTTGTGCTGTAGTGGGACAGGCCGGTTGAAGAACTGAACGGATTTGCATCGGGCGAGGGAAAAGGGAGGGCACTGCGGGCAAACAACGGGAAAGAGACGAGCGGACGGAAGAAAACTGGATAGGTGAACTGCCACGGTTTAAGAAAAATAGCTCATAGCACACTTCTTTCACAGTAATCTTAATCGCGACCCCCCGAATCCCCCCTACAAAACAAGTTAAGCTGTCCAATGAATGGAGTTGCATTTTGCCTTGTTGGAATACCTCCGTATCCAGAAAACGAAGTAAGTGCAAGACTTTTCCTCACTAAAGCGAAACGCGCTGAGCATCTGATGCTCTGCAAATGTTTGTGTAAAGTCGAGTTAAACATCATTCTGTGTGTTAAACAGTGTCGTGTTCATCAGAGAGCACGATTTCCTAAGAGGATTAAGTAGCGTGGATACAGTGTGTACAAACAGATGAGACCGCTATTCCTAAAGAAACTCCTTTTCACTGCCAGCTTGGGTTAATAATAGCATTTTACCCTTCAAAAGTTTATTAAGCACGATTGTAACAAGATAAACGACTGAAATGGTGGTACTTTAACATCACTCGCACCTAGTTGTTGTCAACTACGCCGCTTTGAGCTCTGGATTCAGCTGTCAATCACTTCACACGTCGTTCACTTATATATCGGATCGTGATTTAACAAAAAAATCATGTGAACAGACTGTTGATGTTGTCTATATCTCAAAATGTTTTTATTTTTGTGGTAAGTGAAAATTATCAACGTAATTAGAGTGTTTTTTGATACATGATACAGACAGTTTTTATATTTTATATTATGAAGAATCTCTTTTTAATTAGTAAATGTAATAAATTATTATTAACACGTATTTTCAAAGTTGTTTTAAGATCTTAAGGTTTCATTTTTTATGTTTTTCTCATCAGAATGAATGGCTGTTACATAGAAAGTTGTACATTATTATCACTTAATTTTTAAATAAATTATTCCTTAAAGACCATATAAATACATTTATCTGTAGATCTGATAAAGTAAACTGATTAAATTGGTTAAACTGATTATTGATTTATCTCATAGCATCACATAATATATTCTGTGGTTTTATTATAGACTACTTGACTACTAACAGTTTTAAAAAGAAAGAAAGAAATGACTTGTCTATTTCTCATCATTTCTTTGTCTCCTTCATCTCTATGTCTGTTTATTTTTACGAGGTGGTAAAGAGGTTTATTTGTAAACCGCTGTATATTTGAGCACGACTGTGGGTGGGTGTGTATCAGCACATTACAGCATCACCCGGGGCAATAGCTTTACTGTATGTCTCTGATCTTTTCTATGTCATAATTCTTGTTTTACAGTCAGAGGTTTTTATTAGATGCTTTTGATGTGAAATGAGGAAAGAAAGAAATGTGCATGCATATACAGTCATCAAGACTAAATGGTTTTTGTGCATCATTAGCAATGGAGCTGAATCAGCATGTCTGTTCTGTGTCTTTTCTAAAGACTACCATAGTAAAGATTACCACACTGCTGGTGTTTGTGAGTCAAAATGGGTTTAGAGCTCAGTGGCATTAGTAAAGAGATCTTGATTTGCACCAAAAAGTATTTAGACACTAACATTTCTGAATGTCATTTGCATTAAATAACAAAATATCAAAACAAGTGGTACAAACTTCCCTTTTTTTGTGTTCAACTTATGGAACGAACGCGGCGCCAGTTTAGTTTTTTTCCGTAAGTAGAATAGGGAAGGCGTAGGACATATGGCGTAAGCATACAAGGCGTTAATTTGTGTTTATAAAGCATATACAGTTGTATTTTTTTTCGAAAATGACCGATCAGTTTCGCTATAAGACCCTTAATAATCCTGGAATGTTTTCATCAAAAACCTTAATTTCTTTTCGACTGAAGAAAGAAAGACATGAACATCTTGGATGACATGGGGGTGAGTAAATTATCAGGAAAATTTTATTTGAAAGTGGACTAATCCTTTAAAGGGGTGCTTCACCGTTGGCAAAATGGGCTTCTCAACTGCCTATGCAGTAGAAAAGAAAAATCGAAAAAAAGAAATCGGTTCTACCTGACTAGAGAAATCAAAGGAAAAAGGCTATTGTCTTCCCTTTTCCCAAATAGGTAGGAAAACTTCAAAACCAATAATGCACTGTGCAAGTTGCATTCCAAGGCCACTCCAACCAATACACTTACCAGAGTCAAATACCACCTTGCTTTAGTAGGAAATACTTCTTAGCAAACTATTATTGAATTATTATTGGTTTCCAGTGAAGGATCCAGAGCGTTGTAAGTTTGTGGCTAAAGACTGCAAAGGATTGTAAATATGGACAGAACACTGTGATGGAAAATCTGAAAAACCTCCATGTTTGTAGTCAACACAGCAACAGCGTCTTATGCCAAACGGAGAGGAAAAAAGTTCCTCCCAAACCACTGAAGCAAAACGGCGTCGCGTACAGATAAGAAAGCTGTTTCATTTTTACCATAATGCTGTTTAAAGTGTAGAAAAATACGATACAGGTTTCAGTGATAAATCGACCCATACAATAACTGTTCTGTCAATCCGACTGCCCATGGATGGGGAATCAAAAATGCGGAAGAATAATCTGTAGTTTTCATGCTGTCAAAAGCAAAACGTGTCCTCCAGCAGACTTTTGCTGACAAATGTGAATTTCTCAGTCCAGGTAACACAAACATTGTTAAATTACATATATTACTGACATAGTAACAATACAAAGCGGGTTGAAAATCGGAAAAGTTACACATATCATATTCGGTAATATTGTAACTATGAATTTCTAGCACATGATAGACATTCACAAGTGGGAAACTCAGAATGGGATAATGCACAAGTTTTCGAGTTGCTAGTTTGGTAGGGTCATGTTGATTTGAAACAAGGTCAAAGCACTGATCTATAAAATAGACAAAAAAGTGGAAAGCAAGTCCATTTTGAATGCTATAAAGTTAATCGCTCAACTTTCACGGTTTGCTTGAACAAAAACATTTAGTCATGATACCATCTATAAATAAGTGATAGAAATTAATGTTGTTTGTAATTTTGAATACAAAACTAATTATTTGGAATTTGGGTTTACTGCTCACAATATAATTATTTTGCTTTGTTTCTTACTTGATTGTGTTGAATAATAACAAATGTCTGACTCAAAAGTACGAGCTTCCCATGTGCAATTGAAGGCAGCATAAGGAGGACATTTTTCATTAATGTTTAACAATCAAAAAGAGTCCAGATTTTGAACAATATATATTTTTCTTCTTTTTGTGAAGCATTTTGCTTTTTAAAAAAAATAATTGTCATTTGCCTTGCCTTTGTCTTTTTAATTGTCATCTATTTCGATACTAATGCCATGACATTCATGCATTTTAACTGTGGCTTAAGTGTCCATGTGAATTTTTGGGGATTCTGTATGGTGACAGATCTATTGGCCAGGTTAATGATTTTGTTCAGCATCCATTATGTGACAATGTAAAAGTTATAATGTTATTGACATTAGTTGAAAAATAATCTTAGAGTGTGACATTAAAATCAAGTAATAACCTGCCCCCAACCAACACACACACACACACACACACACACACAGAGAGAGAGAGAGAGATACATTTAGACGGATAGAGAGAGATACATTTAGACAGAGGACAAGAAAAGATCAGGGAGGGAGATTAAAAGATGCTATTTTCTCATTATGGACTCAAGTAAACCCAAATACACTTGATAAATATAGTCTGGTGTTGTTGTGCTCAGAGGGTGTGGTACCAGTGTGTGTGTGTGAGAAAGAGTGAATGTGCTGCTCTCTCTCCCAGTCATGCCTAATTGAACCCTGATTCAATTATCACAAAGCGGTTAGGCAAAGAGGAGGGGAAGGAAAGAGGAGGACATGAGAACACACTTCACTTCATTTAGAGAGATCAGCAGACTGCATTTAGTGCTCACAAATATCAGATCAGAGCAGTCAGTCATATGCACTCCAATAAACACATTCAAAACAACTGTCAGTTTGTATTACTTAATTTGCATGATCTATATTATTTAATTATTGCATGATCTATATTACTTAGTCATGCAAAGACACATTGCACAACTGTGTGATTCCCCACTGCTTTAAAAACACAATAAATTGATTATTCATTTCAAATTTCATTAGAAGAATGCAGCCTAGAAGATCTGACTCACTGAAAGGATCTTAGCGTTGTACATGAGAAGTTTGGGTAGCACTTATGTATCCCGACAGCCGTACTGGGATGTCTTGCATTGCAGGATGGAAAGATTTTATGCGTGCGTGTTAGAAAGAGAGAGAGAATTTGTGCCAAACTACAAGCTCAACGTTTAGGTGTCTATAAGAGAGAAGAGAGTGAATGTTTGGAAAGCAGAGGTCCATTAGCACTTAGACAGTTTAAACATCATACAAGGGCCTCCTGAGCTGCCTTTTTCATAGACTACCATTCAAATGTTTATGATTTTTTTAAATGTTTTTGAAAGAAGTCTCTTATGTTCACCAAGGCTGCATTTATTTCGTCAGTAGTTAAATCAGTTGAAATATTATTACAATTTAAAATGTTCTTTGTTTCTTTCCCATTTATTTAACTAGATAAAACTTTCTGAGATTAAAAATCTCTTTTACAGAAGAGTAATATATATTAATATATTATAACCTATGATAATATATTTTAAAATGTAATTTATTCCTGTGATGCAAAGCTGAATTTTCAGCATCATTACTCCAGTCTTCAGTGTCACATGATCCTTCAGAAATCATACTAACAATAATACTAACCATTTTTTTTTTATTATTGTCCACGTTGAAAACAGTTGTCTGGTTAATATTTTTTTGTGGAAACCATAATACATTTTTGTCAGGATTCTTTGATGAATAGAAAGTTCAAAACAACATGATTTATTTGAAGTAGAAACCTTAACCTTATAAATGTTTACTGTTACTATTGATTAATTGAATGTGTCCTTGCTGAATAAAAGCATTTAAAAAAACATACTGATTCGGTAGTGTATAGGCCAATATTTTGCATGAAACCAGAGCTTTCCCTATCCAATTTTTTTTTTCTCATCTCAAGAAATATCAGCGTACACATGAAACCATTGAAACTGACTCAAAATGATGTAGTATACATGCCAGATCAGTATGAGGCACTGTAATTCTGCCACAGAGATGCACTAAAAATGGAGACTATAAGACTATGAGCATGCGCATAAACCTTGCGTACTTTAGTAAAACTTAGAAATAAAACTTTCATTAGTAGTAATAGGCTCAGTAGCTTCTGCAGCATGAACACAAGCATGTAGTCCACTATTGTGGTTGTTGTTGCTGTTACGTGACGTAGCGGTGTCTGACTAGGGTCGAGACATGGGGTGATGGCATCATCGTTTCACAAAATATACAGATTGGCTGTACACACGAAAACGCAAGGGTGTCGTTTTCAGATTTATCCACTCTGGGACCCGGTTTCAAAAAATAGCGGATTCAGGCTCCCAAAACGCCGGATCCATCTGGACGAAACACTGATACAATATAAAATGTTTACATATACACTACCGTTCAATAGTTTGGGGTCAGTAAGATTTTTTAATGTTTTAAAAGAAGTTTCGTCTGCTCACCAAGCCTGCATTTATTTGATTAAAAATACAAACAAAAACAGTAATATTGTGAAATATTATTCCAGTTTAAAACAGCTGTTTTCTATGTTAATATACAGTAAAGTGTAATTTATTCCTGTGACCAAAGCTGAATTTTCAGCATCATTACTCCAGTCTTCAGTGTCACATGATCCTTCAGAAATCAATCTAATATGATGATTTGATGCTCAAGAAACATTTATGATTATTATCAATGTTGAAAACAGTTGTGTACACATTTTTTTTCAAAATTCTTCGATGAATAGAAAGTTCAAAAGAACAGCATTTATTTAAAATAGAATATTTTCTAACATTATAATTGTCTTTACTGTAACTTTTGATCAGTTTAACTCATCCTTGATGAATAAAAGTATTGATTCATTTTATTTATATCCCCCAAAAATAAAATTAAAATTCTTACTGAGCCCAAACTTTTGAACGGTAGTGTTTAATGTTACAAAAGATTTAGATTTCAGACAAATGCTGTTCTTTTGAACTTTCTATTCATCATAGCATCATGAATAAAAATGTAAATACATATATTAGATTGATTTCTGAAGGATCATGTGACACTGAAGACTGGAGCAATAATACTGAAAATACAGCTTTTATCACAGGAATAGATTACATTTTAAAATATATTAAAATAGAAAATAGTTATTTTAAATTGGAATAATATTTCACAATATTACTGTTTTTGTTTGTATTTTTAATCAAATAAATGCAGGCTTGGTGAGCAGAAGATACTTCTTTTAAAACATTAAATAATCTTACTGACCCCAAATTTTGAACGGTAGTGTACATCTAAACGCATCTCCATGTGGACGGGCTCTAATGTCTATAATCATATTCATAATATTCAGTGGCATTTTCCCCCTATTAACCTGGAAATAGACAGTCAGTTTTAAAACTGTAAGAAGACATTTTTTTTTAGTTATGATGTAAAATATTAAAAGAGAAATGTTTCACATTCTGCAGAATGTATAAGTCTTGCATATACTCTTAGGATCATCTCGGAGAACATGATCATCAGGTTTGACAAACTGCTGGTGGATGGATGATGGAAAAAGAGACAAGGAAAGAGTGTAAATGGATGAATGGAAAGATATCATTTTAAAAGATACTCAAATCCTTTCTAAAGGAAGCTCATTAAGAGTGATACAGGATTTTGATTGGTCAGATTTACACAGTTGGGAGTGTGTTTTAGATCCTCTCTCATCTCATGCCAGTTTAATGCTTCTGTGAGTTCAGGAAATAGTGGTGAATCAGGAATTGATGCATACTGATCCATGACGATACAAACCCAAATTTAGAAAGACTTCCTTTCTGAGAAAGGGTGGTCTGGGTGGGGCGAGATGACACACACCCTCCACCAGTGATTTACAGAAACAGAAGAAGAGAATAACAATGATGGCGAGAACTAATCGAACAGTTCTGCTCGTCAGTAGCACAGTAGTGTCTTCCTGTGACACATACGTTAAAACAGCAATGAGCTACAGTTATGAAGCTTCTTCAGTAACGCTCCACCCTTCACATATCGCTTACTCATCGTATTGAAATGCAGGGGCACAGTGTAAAACATGTGTGAGCAGTATGCTGTTATTCACTGCAGTATTGTTGGGACTGTATTTGAAGAATGATTGCTGTAGGCTTTAGATGTTGAATGCTGAGCCCCAGATGGGCGTCGACCTCCACCGCTGCTCCCAGTGGATGACAGCACTCACATAATGGCTGCTTATTGATCTCTCTCTCTCTCTCTTGCGCTCTCCTTCTCTCTCTGTGTCTGTCTCTATAACCTAATGTGAACCTGACGAACCATTACAAAAGTGCTCTTGTTAGTCATTTGACTGTCTCAGTAGCCTGCAGTCACTTCAGTGACCTGTGTTTGATGGGAATAACCGTGACAGTGACCCAGTGACCCTGTCCTCCCATCTCTACCAGCAGCTCATGTGACTGATGGACTCATCATGAGCATGGATTTTTTTTTTTTTTTGCAAGCATGCTTGTGTATATGGTTGCTCTGTTGGGTTACAGTCATACTACAGTATTACAAACATTTACCACACTTTAACTACTGTTTATACAGTTATGACTGTAAAATTATGCCATTAAAGGGTTAGTTCACCCAAAAATGAAAATAATGTCATTAATTACTCACCCTCATGTCGTTCCACACCCGTAAGACCTTCGATCATCTTCAGAACACAATTAAGATATTTTTGATGAAATCCGATGGCTCCGTGAGGCCTTCATAGTCAGCAATGACATTTCCTCTCTCAAGATCCATTAATGTACTAAAAACATATTTAAATCAGTTCATGTGAGTTCAGTGGTTCAATATTAATATTATAAAGCGACGAGAATATTTTTGGTGCACCAAAAAAACTAAATAACGACTTATTTAGTGATGGCCGATTTCAAAACACTGCTTCGTGAAGCATCGGAGCACAAATGAATCAGTGTATCGAATCATGATTCAGATCGCGTGTCAAACTGCTGAAATCACGTGACTTTGGCGCTCCGAACCGCTGATTCGATACACTGATTCATTTATGCTCCGATGCTTCATGAAGCAGTGTTTTGAAATCGGCCATCACTAAATAAGTCATTATTTTGTTTTTTTTGGCACTCCAAAAATATTCTCGTTGCTTTATAATATTAATATTGAACCACTGAACTCACATGAACTGATTTAAATATGTTTTTAGTACATTTATGGATCTTGAGAGAGGAAGTGTCATTGCTCCCTATGGAGGCCTCACGGAGCCATCGGATTTCAACTAAAATATCTTAATATGTGTTCTGAAGATGAACGAAGGTCTTACGGGTGTGGAACGGCATGAGGATGAGTAATTAATGACATTATTTTCATTTTTGGGTGAACTAACCCTTTAAGGTGGTTGACTTAAGTTTGCTGCAACATATTATACTTCATTTAAAAATATTTTTCTACTTATTTATATAGTAATCTTATGAGCTTTGCTACACTTTGGCAGAAATTTAGCATAATTTTCAAATATAGTGACAGTTTATCAAGTATTAAATGTTGGTTTCTATGTATATTTCACAATTTACAATCATATATTTCATTAAGTGAAATAATAATGTACTCGAAGTACCTAAATCTGCTTTAGACATTAAAATAACCACTAACCACTATAATAGGTGGTAAAATATGAAGCCACATGATAGCTCATTATAAGTATAATATGATCTTGATAATGTGATCTTCAGACTAAGCTTTCTGTTACTTTATCTTTTTGATGATAATGGTTACTAATCAAAATAATTACAATGAATATCCTAAATTATACCCTGAAACTAAATTTTTCTGCAGGTATTTTTGTAATTTCTCCAAGATTTCTTTCAGTCCAGCGAATCTAATGCACGTTTGATTGTAATATCGGAGCAAAAGCTAAAACTTTCCATTCCTGTCAGTACAGTGTGGGCAGAGGGCAATTTTTGCTTGAGTGTGATGAAAATGCCTCTCTTCCCACTGGATTGCATTCCTGTGTGCCCTCCAGAAAGAGAGAGTGGGAAACGAGAGCAGAATTAAAGGAATAGTTGGGAAAGGCACAGGGCTGTTGTGTTGTGATGAGAATCACACAATGACTCTCTCTTTCAGCAGAACACAGCAGCTAATGCAGCTCCTCTTGTTGATGGTACACAGCTGGTGTGTGGAGAAGGGAGAGAGAGAGAGAGGAAGGAAGAGAAGACTGATCAAACTGTATTTAGCTGTAACTCAGTGGGCATGATGTCATTGTCAAGAGTTTATTTATTCCAGTGACTCCTTTCTGTTGTGTACATAAGTACATCAGTGAGCAACCAGTTATGATTGAATCATTCACTTAACAGATTAGTTCAAACAGATTCATTTATATTTGCTAAAAAAAGATTCACTCGTGACCAAAACAAGTTTTATTATCCTTTTTTTTATGGGTTACACTTTATTTTACAGTGCTGTAGTTACATTGTAATAACTCAAATAAGTACTGAGTACTATTAATTAAATACATGTACTTACTGTAGAATTACAGTTAGGGTTTGGTTTAGGGTTAGTTACTTGTAATTATGCATAATTTACTGTTATTAATATAGTAAGCATATGTAGTAACGTGTAACTGCGGCACTGTAAAATAAAGTGTTACCTTACAGTGTACTAAATGACTTCAAAAATAGTGTTTAAAGGGTTAGTTTACCCAAAAATCAAAATTTCCGTTGACTGTTTTCTGGACCTTGAAAGTGGTGTCTATGAGTCATATACCTCTCAGATTTCATTTTTCAAAAATATCTTAATTTATGTCCCCAAGATGAACGAAGGTCTTGCGGGTTTGGAACGACATGAGGGTGAGTAATTAATGACAGAAATTTCATTTTTGGGTGAGCTAACCCTTTAAGCATCATAAGCAATTTCTCATTTATTCCACAAAATGTGCAAACTTTTTGACATTTATCAAGCTTTAGATAAATTCAACAATAGCATATGGATTATGAGTGTCAAAAACATCTCTAGTCATTAGTCATAGTCAATGTGTGTGGTTATAAGTCATTTTTACACACATAAATTGGACCATTTTTTCCTTCACATATGAGATCAGTTCACATGCTGACCTCCCATTCAGCCTGGAGGTCCTTGCTCTTCAATATGCCTCAATTTGTTTCATTTAAGAATGAGATGCTTCGTTCATTGAGTTTGTCCACAACACTTGTTCAGTGCTGTACCACTTTTCAGTCTCATTCAGACTCAAAACACTAACCAGTTCAATGAAGGAAGCGTATTTGTTCAGTAGGTCCAACCAATAAAAAGTGAATGAAAAAAGGACTATACGAATACAATTTGCTATCGTAAACGATTTGTCCAAAAATCATTTGTTCATGACTGAAACACCACTAGTGCCATTTTTTATTCTTCAGACTAGATGGTGGAACAAGGCACCATTTGTCCTTTTTTGGTCCATGTGCTGTCAAACTTTTTCTGCAGATCTTTGTGTTTGGATATTCTGAGTTTATTGGTTTGTCCTTAACTTGCAAACTTGTTGAACTCAGCATAATATTTATCATTGTTTAGACACAAATACACAGTTTGATAGGCTCAAGTTCTGTATATGATTGAGCATGCAACCCTTGCCCTATAAACACAAACATCCCTCTCTCTGAGTCTGTGTTAAGGGATAAGATGTTTTTCCCTAGGGAAGCATGTCCAGGCAGGCCGGGATTGGAGCCTGGGACTTGCCTTGCTGGAGCAGCTGATGGAGAGATAAATCGAGCGTAGGGTAACACAGCAGCAGCCCGAGGGCAGGGAGGACAACTATCCTCATGTTTGCCCAATCCTGTCATATTCTTCATTAGATATCCATCAGAATTCATGTTATAATTCTTTTAGGAGCCGTATTCTACAATCCTGCAACAGTTTATTTGTTCTCCACTGATATTGTTTGTCAAGGTTATTTTTCATAAAAATGTACATAGTTTAGTTTAAATGATAATATTCTGTTTTCTCAGACTTTTAGAAATAGACATGTCTTAAAGGTGACCTATTATACCCCTTATCACAAGATGTAATGTAAGTCTCTGGTGTCCCAAAATGTGTCTGTGAAGTTTCAGCTCAAAATACCCCACAGATCATTTATTATAGCTTGTCAAACTTGCTCCTATTTGGGTGTGAGCAAAAACACACTGGCCTGCTTTCCAGAAGAGGGCGGAGGTTTAACAGCTTGAGCTTTGGTTGCTCAACATCAACAAAACTGGAGAATCTCACGCAGCCAAAATGACGATTGTTGGTAACTGTGTTCAGCCTTACATTGTTCAAACCGGAGTCGACACTGATGGAGAGACTCAGGAAGAATTACAACTTTTTTTTTTGTGGAGTTGATTCAGCTGATCGATTAGCATGTGCCATCATGTTAATATTTTGTGTAAATCCAGCGTTGAACTGACCCTCGTTTGTGAAGCAGTCCGGCATAAATTGACGGCATGCCAACAACACTCTACTATAACAACTCTTCCTCTTCTCTAAAGCAGCCCAACATGGCCTCACCCCCTTTGTTGCATGTTCTGGGCAGGGTTTATGTAAATTTGGGGGTTTGTGATGTCAGTAACCTGTGAAGAAGCTCGCTGTAGTCCCTACCAGCCATTTGTTGTAGTCCTTAAAAAACGATTTTCGTAAAAGAAAATATCTCCCTTTGCATTAAACTTTGAACGTTGTAACTTTGCAGATGTTGTTTATGCTCAAACAGCAACATTACACACTAACTAAAGTTAAAAAAGTGAAATCATAATCAACCACCCCTTTAAAAGATACAGTTTCTATTTCCTACTTGAAAACGGGCAATAAAACAGCACTTAAAGTTGGATGTCCAACTTGGAAACTCATGTGGAAGGATTTTGAAAAGATGCGGATGTATACTACCATTCAAAAGTTTGGGCTAAGTAATTTTTTTTGACAGAACTTCAGCAAGGATGCATTAAATTGATCAAATGTGAAAGTAAAGACATTTATAATGTTACACAATATTATGTTACACAAGCCCATCAGGGTTTCCACAAAAATATTAAGCAGTACATCTCTTTTCAGCATTGATGATAATAATAAGAAAGTTTCTTGAGCACCAAATCATCATATTAGACTGATTTCTGAAGGATCATGTGACACCGAAGACTGGAGTAATGATGGGAAACGTGCACATTTAATGATCAACAATAACATTTAATTGACATTGATGAGACAAAGTTCTTGCATTACATGACAATCTGCTGAATACTGACTAGCGGTTAATGTGTAAATGTAGGTGGTCATACAAGTGCTCATGGTTTGTGACGTCAGTATCATCATGATTTATGAATGACCCATTTTTGCAGCTTAGTTTGCATAAAGTCTTAGTGGTCTGGTTAATGAGCTTTGCTTCATGAAATATGAAGTATGTCAACAACATCAGACTCTATTATTTTTAAAGACCAAAATTCAGCTTTCCGTCCCTTTAACAAATCTCAGCAATTTGTGACATTTCTTTATCAGTAAATAATCTCTTCTTGATCTTCAGCTTGTTTTTTTCTTTTTGGACCTGCTGTGTTGTTTGTTATTTCCACCGCTAACATTCCACCATACCTCTGTCTCCTCTTTCCATCTCTTTAGCTAGTTCCTTTTTGAAGATCAGTCTCTTCTTTAAGCTTTTGCCTTATTTGGTTATCTCTCAGCAGAAATCTATGAATACATATTTCTCTGCCTTCCACTTTCTCCTTCCAGTCATCTTCTCTCTCTTTCAGCTGTTTGTGTAGGTTTGACAGTTGTGTTTTTTTTAACACAGGAGTAGCTGAGAGGTTCCACAACCTAGTGAGCTATACTTGGGAAAAATTATTAGTGATCGTAGGTATGCTTGTGATGCAAAGCTGCTTTCAAAAAATATACAGTATGCAATATAGACAAACTGGTTTGTTTTACATGGCTGTCAAATAGTTTTTGGACAGAATAAGCTACAAAGAGGACCAGAAGTGATACTTCTGGGTCAGGTATCTGAATCTATTAAAGGGTTAGTTCACCCAAAAATTAAAATAATGTCATTAATTACTCACCCTCATGCCGTTCCACACCCGTAAGACCTTCATTTAATCTTCAGAACACAAATTAAGATATTTTTGTTGAAATCCGATGGCTCCGTGAGGCCTTCATAGCCAGCAATGACATTTCCTCTCTCAAGATCCATTAATGTACTAAAAACATATTTAAATCAGTTCATGTGATCGGAGCTTTATGAATCTTTTGTGTCGAATGATTTGGATCACGTGTCAAACGGCCAAACTGCTGAAATCAGGTGACTTTGGCGCTCCGAACCGCTGATTCATAATGCTCTGAAGCTTCATGAAGCAGTGTTTTGAAATCGACCATCACTTTTTTGTGGCGCACCAAAAATATTCTCGTTGCTTTATAATATTAATATTGAACCACTGTACTCGCATGAACTGATTTAAATATGTTTTTAGTACCTTTATGGATCTTAAGAGAGGAAATGTCATTGCTGGCTATGGAGGTCTCACTGAGCCATCGGTGAGCCATCAACTAAAATATCTTAATTTGTGTTCTGAAGACGAACGAAAGTCTTACTGATGTGGAACGACATGAGGGTAATAAATGACAGAATTTTCATTTTTGGGTGAACTAACACTTTAATTTATTCAAAAAAAGAAAATGCTTATAAATACTTGAAAATGTTATTGAAAAGTGAAGTGGTGCAACCAACATTCAGAAAAAAATAAATAATAAAACAGGAAATCATAGAGACCAGACGCTCATGACTGTGTCAAGGTCATTAAGTCTCTTAAAATATCAGATAATAGTAATAATAATAATAATAAAAAACATTTTAGAAAATGATGATTAAAATGTGAGCACTAGCATTTAAAAGTTTTTGACAGAAGTCTCTTATGCTCACTAAGACTTGTGTTGTGTTGCTTAATATTTCTGTGGAAACCCTGATACATTATTTTCAGGATTCTTTGATGAAAAAAAATATAAAAAAGAACCGCATTCATTTGAAATAGAAACATTTTGTATCATTATAAATGTAATCAATTTAATTCATCTTTACTGAATAAAAGTATTCATTTTTATCTGGGCCCAAACATTTGAATGATTGTGTATACACTCACACCATATTCAAGGTGTAAAGAAAATATTTTTTAACAATTTTAGAGTCATTAGATTAAAAATGTTTGTTAAAAACGGTGTACATTTTTCCAAATCATATGAAACCAAAGAGTAGTTTTTTTAATATCCTTTCTTTCAAAATGGACCCTCTTACTTCTCATTGACCCTGCAGTCAAAGGTATGGCTCTGCAAAACTAAGAGACTGTCCAGCAAATAAAAATTCCCCGTCAGCCATGATACACAGAAGGAGAGAGCAGGAAGTGCTGCCCACATCTGTAACCAGCATGTGCGTGACTCCTCGGCTAGTTCTGCTAACCTGAATCTCACATGGCAACATGAAAGGGCCCGCAGGACAATACACCTATCCAAGAACCCATTCACACACACACACAGAGACTGTATCTCTGCCCAGTCCTTACAAACAACAGGGAAGAGTTCACAGATTGGTTGATAGTGAGAACCATGGTTTATTTTCAAAATAATGTCTGGAGCTTTGTGTGTGTTTATGTGAGAATATGTGTCATTGGGACAGCAAACCAAAATGTTCTGTACATGAGTGTGTATGTGAGAGAGAGAGGGAGAGAGAGAGAGAGAGAGAGAGAAAAAACCCATAGAGAGTTGAGTTGAGAGTATTATTATTATCCTAGGGGCTGTTCTGTTATGGTTGAGTGCCATCGTCTGGATGATATCGGAGGGCACTCCGAAATTTGAATTCAGGGTCCAGAATTAACACTTGGCAAGCAGCTAATATGAGATGGACTTTGGCAAGTAAATAAAACTACCTGCCAGTTGGCTGAATACTTTATTAGGAACATCACACATTGTTTAGTTTGTAAGACTGAAAATCTCTGATTTCAGTGATTAAGTTATTAAAATTCAAAGCCCAAAACAGTCTGGTAATGAAAACATCCAGGTCACCTAAAGTTTTTTTTTCTTCAGAACTCTTATAAGGTGACACGTGTGGATATATTGCAAATATCTAATCAGCCAGTCACATGGCAGCAAATCAATGCATTTAGGAATGCAGACATGGTCAAGATGATCTGCTGTGACAATCCGATGGCAGGCTCAGGATTTGGTGTAAACAACATGAAAGCATGGATCCATCCTGCCTTGCATCAATGGTTCAGCCTGCTGTTGGTGGTGTAATGGTGTTGGCAATATTTTCTTGGCACACTTTGGGCCCTTTATTGAGCATTGTTTACCACAGCCTACCTGAGTATAGTTGCTGACCATGTCCATCCCTTTATGACCACAATGTATACATCTTCTGATGGCTACTTCCAGCAGGACAATGCACCATTCACTAAGCTCAAAAAATCTTAAACTGGTTTCCTGAACATGACAGTGAGTTCACTATACTCAAATGGCCTCCACAGTCACCAGATCTCAATCCAATAGAGCACCTTTGGGATGTGGTGGAATGAGAGATTCACATCATATAGGTGTAGCCGATAAATCTGCAGCACCTCGTGATGCTATCATGTCAGTATTGACCAAAATCTCTGAGGAATGTTTCCAGCACCTTGTTCCATCTCTGCCATGAAGAATTTAAGTCCCCCTGAAATCAAAATTTAAGTTTTTTAGCTTTTAGTATTAATATGTTAGCCTTAAGGTTATGAATAAGTTGGTGACTTCCAAAACGATGACAAAATTCGCATTTAGTCTCTCACTTCCGCTAAAATGGATCACGGATTTTCATGACATCACATCGCACTTCAGCTTCTCCTCAAATCTTCTGCCCAATCAAATGCTCTTTAGAATCTAAAGCATCCCGCTGAAGCTGTGGCTGAAATCGGTCACTTGTTCACACATTTACTATTTTCTACATGGTAACTGGCACATAGTGCACTATATATTATAGGGGACAGGGAATTCAGACAGTGTAAATATATGCTTTCCATTGAGGTGAATGAAGGCTGGTTTCACGTTAGTGTCACGTGAACCGCAGCGCACACAGTCTGCTCCGGTCCAGAGACACGAGAGCACAGAGCAGATCATATCTGTGAGTCAGCTCAAACCACAAAACGTATCGGACCCATTTCAATTCTGCACAGAATGCTGTTTTAAAGAGATATAAAGTAGATGAGGAGGAGAAACGGTCAGAGATTAGAAGAAAACTGAGGTTTTACCAAGTTTAACAGCTCTGGCCGAGCTGTGGTATAAACAAAATGCTATTGGCTATTTTAAAAAAAGGGGAGGAGCTGTTCGATATGCCCCGCCCTATCTTCCTGTTTCAGTTGAAACTACGTCAACACATTGAATAATTTTCAAAGGCACTTCAGTGGGGCTTTAAAGGGTTAGTTCACCCAAAAATGAAAATTCTGTCATTTATTACTCACCCTCATGCCGTTCTACACCTTCGTTCATCTTCAGAACACAAATTAAGATATTTTAGTTGAAATCCGATGGCTCCGTGAGGCATCCATAGGGAGCAATGGACACATTAATATTATAAAGCAACGAGAATATTTTTGGAGCACCAAAAAAACCCAAATAACGACTTATTTAGTGATGGCTGATTTCAAAACACTGCTTCATGAAGCATCGGAGCACAGATGAATCAGTGTGTCGAATCATGATTCAGATCGCATGTCAAACTGCCACCGGCTGAAATTACGTGACTTTGGCGCTCCGAACAGCAGATTCGATACACTGATTCATTTGTGCTCCGATGCTTCCTGAAGCAGTGTTTTGAAATCGGCCATCACTAAATAAGTTGTTATTTTGTTTTTTTTTGCCGCACCAAAAGTATTCTCGTCTCTTTAAAATATTAATATTGAACCACTGAACTCACATGAACTGATTTAAATATGTTTTTAGTACATTAATGGATCTTGAGAGAGGAAATGTCATTGCTCCCTATGGAGGCCTCACTGAGCCATCGGATTTCAACAAAAATATCTTAATTTGTGTTCTGAAGATTAAAGAAGGTCTTACGGGTCTGGAACGACATGAGGGTGAGTAATTAATGACAGAATTTTCATTTTTGGGTGAACTAACCCTTTAAGGCAGTTCTGAAAGCAAAAGAGGGTTCAACCCGGTACTAGCCGGTGTACCTAATAAAGTGGCCGGTGAGTGTATATTCAATGCATACTTGCTGTATAAAATGATTAATTTCTTAAAAAATATATCTTTCTGACCCTAAACTTTTGCATGGTAATGTATATAATGGAAAAATGTATGGCTAGGAAAAAAATATGCATTTAATTGAATTTGATTCAATTAATTGGCAGGCGTAGCACAAATTAATACACCTAAGTAATTGTTATAAACTACATGGAAACTTGGAGTATTTGAAAGTCAAGCAGGAATCATCTTAGTAACCATGTCTGGATTTATGGAGGGGCAGTGACCCAGGACCTCAAACTGTCAGGGGCCTCCAAAACCTCAGGCAGTTTGACCCGAAGCTTCTAGCATACAGAATGAACTCACAGGACCATGATGTCCTCTCCTCTCCTCTCCTCTCCCAGTGAAGGTTTGAGTTTCATCCGCTGGGGTCCGCACATACATTTCTACAGATGTGAACACACACATGGAAGAAACACGTCATCCTTGCAGTCCAACATTATAATTTACATCTGTTAATTACACAGGGTTGAGTGAACTAAAGGGGCCCAGAAGACAGAGAGTCAGTCCTGTGAGGGAGGGCGCTGAGCCACTTCTGACCACAACAAGCCCCTCTCTCTGCAGCTCTCCTCCAGCCAGAAAGAAAAGAGACTCAGTGTAATGAGAGCAGGAGATGGCCAAAGAGAACTGGAAATTTGATGTAAAGTGAATTAAAAAGAGGGTAGACTTAATATCGCCAGATGTGACTTTTTTTTAATTGGTTAACCCGTGAATACCCAGATTTTTCCCAGAGATATTTTAATTAGGATAACAGAATACCCTTAAATAATGCAGAGTTGGTGGTACACGTCAAGCTTTACTGTTCATACACAAGAAGCATGTTCAAACCTGGATAATAGTGATGCACTGATATTACATTTTGTTCCATACAAAAAGGTAATAATTATTTTCATTAAAATTTCATTCAATATCTAATATCGACTGATAACCCATTTCTACTTGTAAATATCGGACAAAAGTTTTTTTCATTTATTTTTTTATTGCGTAATCAAACACATTGATTTTACAGATGCAGTCTAACACATGCGTGAGATGAATGATCTTAGCATTGAAAATCATTGATAACACTCCAACATAGAAATCCACATCAAGATATTTTTATAATAAACAAGACCTCAAACTCCACCCTATTGATAAATGATTTAGCTTGTGGTTACAGGAACATCGAGTTTAATTTGGTGAGTTGTTGCTTAGCATCCCATAACCCTCTGGATTGTGGAAACATTGATGGTTGCCAGGAGGCATGGCTGCCATGGCGATGGGGTGTGGTTGTTAAAGCAGCTGTATTGATGTGGAATTCGGCAATGCAGAAGGGAAACCACACACACTGAAACACACCATTCACACAGACATTAACGTTCAGAGCCAAGGAGGATGTATTTTTAGAGCAGAACAATTTCACAGCTGACTTAAAAGGGGTCAGTGTTAAGACGAATGCTGGTGAGGAGAATATCTTCAGGTATCTGACACATACGCCACCCATCTCGATCCCTTCAGCCCCTCTAAAGCTCCTAAGAAATACACGCCAGGTTGTGTAGCTTTGATTGTTGTGTAAAGAGTTCTTGTGTTGCATTCCCTTGAGTAAATATTACATTTACAAGTTATATTTTCATTCTAATATGCTGATTTGTGCTCAAGAATTATTTTTAATGGTTATCAATGTTGAAAACAGTTCCTTTTTTTTTTTTTTGTGGAAACCCTGATACTTTTGTTTTTTGTTTGTTTGTTTTTTCAAAAATTTGATGAACAGCGTTTATTTGAATCTTTTGTAACATTATAAAAGTCTGTGCTGTCATTTTTGATCAATTTATTGCATCCTTGCTGAATAAGGGTAGTATTTTCTTTCAAAACATCTTACTGACTTGTACATGTGTTCGTGTCGGCACATCTGCTCTGTGTTGAGTTTCTGCTTTAATCTCTCTGGTCTTCATGTAGAACAGGTGTGATGCCCCTTCGGCTTCCTCTCATGCACTTAACTTAGATCCCATCACACACATGTATACCAGTTGTGTAATGACTGGACATTATTATCCGTGAAAAAAAAAAAAAAAAAAAAAAAAAAAAAAAAATATATATATATATATATATATATATATATATATATATATACCTAGTTAGTGCAGTTATTTATATTTTTGATACATCTTTACTGGTGCAGTACACTATAGTTAATTTATGTAAGTGAGGATAGCAAAATAAAGTAAAGTGTGACATTATACCCCCAAAATTCTTCATACAGTGGACTACCTGTAAAATTGATAAAAATTTGGGACCAAAAATTATTCAGACACTTTGACCTGACCATGTTTTGCTTAAGTGTTATCTGACATAATTACACTCTAAAAAATGCTGGGTTAAAAACAACCCAAGTTGGGTTGAAAATGGACAAACCCAGCGATTGGGTTGTTTTGACCCAACTGTTGGGTTAAATGTTTGCCCAACCTGCTGGGTAGTTTTATTTAACCCAACTACTGTTTGAAAATGACTATATGGCTGACTTAAAATGAATCTAAAATGAAATTAAAATGTTCATTTATTAAACATATTAATAAATGTTAATTTTCAAGATATTTTGGGTTCATTTTAAGTAAGCAATACTGTAATTTTTAAACAATAGTTGAGTTAAGTAAAACTACCCAGCAGGTTGGGCAAACATTTAACCCAACTGCTAGGTTAAAACAACCCAATCGCTGGGTTTGTCCATTTTCAACCCAACTTGGGTTGTTTTTAACCCAGCATTTTTTAGAGTGAAGATTAATTTTTTTCTGACACAGTTTAACTCTGAGATCTTGTCATATTTTAGCTATAGTGAATAAACTGTATTAATGAATGAAATGTTCAAGGTGTCTGAATAAATTTTGCTTTGACTGTATGTGTGCAATATGTGCCTTGCCTGATGTTATTTGCAAGTCTATTTCCTACAACTTTTTTTTTCTCTCTCTCTCTCTCTATCTCTGAACAAGTTTTTCTTTTCTTGCTGCAGGTTTCAGGCACAGCCTACAGAATATGTGTTTACATGTAAACACTTGCATTTCTGAAGCACTCATTGGGTTGTGCTGTAGTGCTGCCATCTGTTGGTGGTTTCATGTCACTACAGCCCATTGTTTTGCTTCAGGTCTGCAGCCTATTGGTCAACAGCTTTGCTGAGGATTACAGCTAAAATTAACCAGCTTAAAGCAGAGTAGTTTTTTTTTTTTTTCACACACGCACAAAAACATACCCACACACACACACTCAGGAGAGGCAGATTAAAGTCGGTCTAGACTGTGTTCTGCTATCTAATGCTCTTGGGACCAAATGGTGTTGTCGGGTCTCCTATATTATCTTCTGTCTCTGTGTTATCCTGCGCTCACTGAGGCCTCAGCTGATACACAATATCAGCACACTTTATGCACATGCATATGTAGCTTTGTTTATTTTGTGCTGTTTTAATTGATTTTAGCATTGCACTTTCCTTCATTCATACTTTTGGGGCATTGTGTGTGGACTGTTTCTTATGTGACCAGCAGGGGACAGACTACTTCCTTTTTTTATAGGTGCATGAATGAATATGCATGTGTGCTTTTAA
The DNA here is from genome assembly GCA_036281575.1 of Ancherythroculter nigrocauda. Taxonomy (NCBI): domain Eukaryota; kingdom Metazoa; phylum Chordata; class Actinopteri; order Cypriniformes; family Xenocyprididae; genus Ancherythroculter; species Ancherythroculter nigrocauda. The sequence continues at coordinate 38,763,588 of VTFQ01000001.1, forward strand.
TAAGATACAGGCTTATATGATATTTATAAGATTATGTGGGTGGTTACATATTATTTTTTGCATTAAGCGTTTTTTTTTTTTTTTTGGGCTCTGTCAGAACAGATGTGTGACCCATGAGTTTAGAGTATTTGTTCCATCATCATGTGTTGATAGATGAATCAGACGTGTTTGTGTGGGATGATAGGGGAGATTTATATCAGAGCATGTGCAGATCAAACATCCACCGCTCACGTAGCTTTCACAGCTCGAGTCTATTTAAGCATGATGGCTCTATTGTGCTGTTTGTGTTTCTTTTACATAAAGTAACTCGGAAGAAAAACATATCCTCTATGGAGTTCTCAGAAATGTTTTATTTTATGCATGCACAATATATCAGGACCATATGTGTTTTAATATATATTTTTGTTGCTTTTGGTCATTATTGGAGATTTATCTGCCGATATTGGGTGATTGTTTCCACTTATATATCACTAATTAAAATTGGAGTGAATTGCTGTGTGGATGTAACAATATAGTTTTAATTTTCTTTTTTATACAACTTGGTATATAGATTAAAAATATGTGCAATTTATCAGTGATTGGTCATAACATGAAAATAATTATTGGTGTCATTAGGTGAGATTAAATGGAGACTCCTGCTTCTATTGTCAACAACTGTCTCGTTTGTTTCTATTTTTATTTCTCCTTAGGAATGTAAACCCTCTGGTATTCCTCACTAGGGGTCACAATTGTGATCCTTTGCATCAGAACAGACCAGACAATAAGCATATTTTTTAATATGCATGTACATGTATGTGTGCACTTTGTATTTTGTTTCACTAATATTTATTCTTTAATATTTTGTATTTTGAGGGGATTTTTATGGTACTAGACAATATTTCGTATTACTTATAATTAATACACTGTTGAAGTTAAAAATAAAGCAAAGGTATTTAAAGGGTTAGTTCAACCCAAAATGAAAATTCTGTCATTAATTACTCACCCTCATGTCATTCCACACCCGTAAGACCTTTGTTCATCTTCAAAACACAAATTATTTTTTTATTTTTTTATTTATTATTTATTTTTTTATAAAATTTACACTTTCAAACGCCCAGAAAGGTACTAAAGTTCATGTAACTACAGTGGTTCAACCTTAAAGGAACACTCCACTTTTTTTGAAAATAGGCTCATTTTCCAACTCCCCTAGAGTTAAACAGTTGAGTTTTACCATTTTCGAATCCATTCAGCCGATCTCCGGTTCTGGCGGTACCACTTTTAGCAAAGCTTAGCATAGTGCATTGAATCTGATTAGACCGTTAGCATCGCGCTTAAAAATGACCATAGAGTTTAGATATTTTTCCTATTTAAAACTTGACTCTTCTGTAGTTAAATCGTGTACTAAGACCGACGGAAAATGAAAAGTTGTGATTTTCTAGGCTGATATGGCTAGGAACTATACTCTCATTCCGGCGTAATAATCAAGGAACTTTGCTGCCGTATCATGGCTGCAGCAGGCGCAATGATATTACGCAGCGTCTCTCACAAACGTCTCCATGGTTGCAAGGCACGTTCCCTGTGCAAGCAGGCGCTCACGGGCGCTGCGTAATATCATTGCACTGCTGCAGCCATGGAACGGCAGCAAAGTTCCTTGATTATTACGCCAGAATGAGAGTATAGTTCCTAGCCATATCAGCCTAGAAAATCACAACTTTTTATTTTCCGTCGGTCTTAGTACACGATTTAACTACAGAAGAGTCAAGTTTTAAATAGGAAAAATATCTAAACTCTATGGTCATTTTTAAGCGCGATGCTAACGGTCTAATCAGATTCAATGCACTATGCTAAGCTTTGCTAAAAGTGGTACCGCCAGAACCGGAGATCGGCTGAATGGATTCGAAAATGGTAAAACTCAACTGTTTAACTCTAGGGGAGTTGGAAAATGAGCCTATTTTCAAAAAAAGTGGAGTGTTCCTTTAATGTTATGAAGTGATGAGAATACTTTTTGTGCATAAACCCCCCCCCCCCCCCCCCCCCCCCCCAAAATAACGACTTTATTCAACAATATCTAGTGATGGGCGATTTCAAAACACTGCTTCATGAAGCTTTGAAGCTTTACGAATTTTTTGTTTCGAATCAGTGGTTCAGAGCGTGTATCAAACTGCCAAAGTAACATGATTTCAGTAAATGAGGCTTCATTATGTCATAAGTGTTTTGAAACTTCAGTGGTTCATGTGACTTTGGCAGTTTGATACACGCTCTGAACCACTGATTTGAAACAAAAGATTCGTAAAGCTTCGAAGCTTCATGAAGCAGTGTTTTGAAATCACCCATCACTAGATATTGTTGAATAAAGTCTCTATTTTGTTATTTTCGGTGCACAAAAAGTATTCTCGTCACTTCATAACATTAAGGTTGAACCACTGTAGTCACATGAACAGTTTTAAATATGTATTCAGTAGCTTTCTGGGCATTGAGAGTGTAAATTATCTTGCTGTCAATGGAGGCCTCACTGAGCCATTGGATTTTATCAAAAATATCTTAATTTGTGTTCTGAAGATGAACGAAGGTCTTACGGGTGTAGAATGACATGAGGGTGAGTAATTAATGACATAATTGTAATTTTTGTGGTGAACTAACCCTTTAAAATCCAATGCATGTAAGGCAGATTAATGGCATCTGGTGGGAGAAAAAAAGAAAATCATATGTAATGCTGTGGAGTGACCACTAGATGCCTTTATAGCCCTATATAAATATTGATATAGGACTGTGTATTCCCTTGTTGACTATTTTCAGACATAATTACTTGCTTTTTCAGACATAATTAGGTTTTGCATTAGACATTTTGAAAGTCTACTTCAGCCTTCTGATTGTAGAGTGTACCCCAAAAATTTGCTCTGTATTTTCATATTTCCCATTCCTTTCCTTTGAAAGACCAAAAGCGACAATTTGTTTTTAAGAACATTTAGGCCCAGTTTCACAGACAGGGCTTAGATTAAGCCAGGATTAGTTCAATTAGGACATTCAATTAGCTTATAAATGTACCATTACTGGTGTGCACCTTGAGACAAAACAATGGCTCTGACATATTTTAAGATAAGTCACTGCAAGTTGCTTTCAGTTAAAACAGCTCAAACATGCGTTGTCTTAAGCCTTGTCTGTGAAACGGGGTTAGGCATCCACATTTTTGTGTGTGTGTTAAGTTCATATAGCAAATGCCACAAATGTTACCTACTGGTATGTTGTACCAGTCCAATGAATTACTAGCCTTTTTAATTCAAAATGTAACATCTAACATAACTGAAGACCACCAGAGGGTTTAAGTTGATATAAGTTTTTGTTATTACTCCCTTTTGCCCTCTTGGTTTTAGAAGAGCAACCTCTAAGCAATAACAATTTCTTCTGGAATTGTTGACACACAAATGGATGTGGATTGCATAGTTCAGATAATTTCATATGGAAAAAATGTGATGGGAAAGGAGTTCATATTCACTTTAAATCACAGACTTTTGTGTCTTGGCAAATCTGGCTATGGGGTAAGATGTCTTTTTTTTTTTTCTTTGAGAATTTGTGGTTATTGTTCTTTTTAGTTCATACGAGGTTGAGGAAAAGGAGGATGAACTTCAGATTAGACTGCAGGAAGTCTTGAGATTCATATTTAATTACTAGAGCTTATGTGTTTTCATCCCCAACACACCTCAGGCATGTGTGTGTGTTTGCTCCATAAAAAAACTTTCAATGCATACAGGATATTCAAGATCAGCCTTTGTGCATTTAAATATAAACTATGTGGCTGGCATATATGTGATTCACAGTGACTTGACTTAATCTTCAGCCCATTCATGACACCTTCACCTAACGTGATAAACTGTGTGTGTTGTGTTTCATGTATTGTGTACGTGTTCTGGCTGTATGTTGTCGTGCCGGTACACGTTTAACAGTGTGGCAAGTGAAACCAGTCCGTCCTCATTTGTAACGGATCTCAGGTGTGTGTGTTTAGTGAATGAGAGGGAAATGTCTCACCGATGGCCAGCTGCCTGCCTCTCTTGCACACACACTGGAGGCCTGCCTGTTGGGTGAGATTTTCCACGGATGTGTGTGTGTGTTAGTGTCAATACGTGACCTGATAGATGATATGTTACTGTGCATGTCTTGTGTTGTGTTGGTGTGATTGTGTGTGTGTGTGTGTGTTGTTTTATAGCAGCTGTTTTAGTCTAGCCTCTGAGAGCAGCTGCAGTGAGGTGACTGGCACCCTGTGTTTTTGTCTGCCATTCTGGGTTTTCTCTCAGTCTTTTGGTTTTTCTTTCTTATAGTGGTCATTCCTCCATTTGTGTGGGTTTTTTTTAGTTAGAAGGAATATGTGCTGTTTTTTTGTCCTTTTTAGACTTTTAGGCTCATTGTGTTTGCTAGCGGAGCTATTATTTTGCTCTTTCTCTGAGGGGACTTTTAGAGAGCAGGGGGTTTTTGCATTGCTCTGTTGATTCCTGTTTCGCACAGACACACACAGTCGAATGGTCTTTCAGAGCTGCTGGGGGCTCCGGTAGGTTTCAGCAGAGCTTCATTTTGTTGGACTACATGGACTTTTTAGTACTGTCTAATGCTAAAGAATTTTTTTCTTCTTGTCTTTTGCTTGATGGGACAAAGAATTGAGTGAAAAAAGATGAAAATGAAATGGAAAGATTAGATAATACAGAAATCTGAGACCTCTGAGGGGAAAAAAGGCAAAGGTTTTGTGTGCCAGACGGTGGTGAGGGCTGATGGGAGAGTCTACAGAGATGACCATGATAAAGAAAGAGATGGAGCCAGAGGAATATAGACAACCAGAAGAAAAGCAAGCCTTATGCAATCATACACTTTGAGATATGCTATCTGAAGAAACCAAAAAATGGACTTCATTCGATAAGACTAAGGGGGCATAAAAAAATATAATTTGTACATTATACCAATAGGCTTTAGTTACATTACAGCAAGGAAAATGATTTTATGAAAATGTGAAGCAGTTTGTATTAGAGGGCAGGACATTCTCATTCTAGCATCTGATTGGACAGAACTCTGTGCAGTGCAGGATGAGTCATCAAGATTTACATTGAGTTTTCCTGAAGAAAATCAAGTGCTAAAAGTAATTTTTTTGTCCATTTTTAGTTGTAAACTAGCTTGAACACAGCCTCAAAACTAACAAACATGGACTAAAAGCCACAAAACTCTTATTTTGTTTTCACGGGGCATTTAAAAAGAGTAGAAATAGACATATAAGAGTGTGATAAAGAATAACTGGTGAGCAGCAAACAGATACAGACAGGAAGGAGTGATAAAGAGAAAGATAACTGAATGAGTGAGAGAGAAAAAGAGAGAGAGAGAGAAGGAGACAGCAATCGAAAGAAAAGCAGGAGGGCCGGCCCACTCATAGTGACAGAGAGCCAGAGTTTAGAGTTTGTCAGGAGATGACAGAGTGGAGAGAGAGAGACAGAGGAGAGCTGAATGGTTTAGAAAGTGAAGGAATGGAAGAAAAAAGACTGAAGCAGAGTAAGACGGGGGAAACTGGTGCATAAAAAACTTGGATTTAATTAATTTTTCCATTCAGCAGCCGGCTTCCCTGGATCTACATCTTGCCAGCACTGCCACGTGCTCGCCACACACACACACACACACACATTTCAGGGACTGCCAGACAGGGGTATGTGGCTGCATCCTGGTTCGCACTCATCTCTGGATATGCCTCTGTGGTTGTAACACTCGTCTGCGTGCGTGAGCATGGGAGGTGCGGAGCTCATCAATGTGATATGGAACTATCAGTTTAACTCCGGAATCCTTTAAGAAAGTTCACCAGCATGGATTAACAAATTATGAGGAGATTTGGGCATGTTCAGCAGGAGCCACATCTGGAATTTCTCCTCTCTTTGGGAGAGGATGGACACATCTTTAACTTGACTTGTAGTTTTTTACCTTTCCCTATCTCCGGTTGTCCAATTCTTCATTTTTTTTCACATCAAAAGGTCTTATCGGTGGTTTTGTGAATGCGACTGGTCTTTTTGTGAGCCCTTGCACACTCCCGTGCGTGTTTATGTGTGATGTGGTCAGTGGGTCAGGTGCCGTTGATGATGCCCACTGTGTGCCCGCGTGTAGAGGGTATGGAGTGGTGTTTTCAGGATGCGGTGGGGGTGGACTGCAGCTCTCCAGAGCCTCGCTGTATCTGGGTGGCGGTTTTACATGGGGATTCACCACAAATTAATGTTTCGAAAAATGACACTTCTGAAAGCACAAATGGCATCAGTGCCAGAAGAGCACTGCTGAGACGCTCACAAACCTGCAGGGTAAGCTGTTTATATATATATTATATGTTTTACTTTTATTTCTAACCAGAGTCACAAATCGGCCAGGGTTTTGAGCAAAAATGCAGCTGAACAATTCAAAAAAGCCCATAAATATTTAAAATGTGGACAAAAAAAGTTATTCTTAAGTTTTTTTTTTAAGTATTTGTGTTGTTAACGTTTGGAAAAAATGCCCTCATAAAGGCAAAAGAAGGTCAATTTCAGGGGACAGTGTTTTTTATTGGCCCTTAAAATTGTTAATTCTGACACTATTTCTAACTTGCATTTGTGTTTTATCTGAGATTTTTAACCACAGAGATAGTATAGTGGGAGGTTAGATACACTAATTAGAAAGTAAAGGCACCAGATAAGGGGTTATAAAGACCCTTCGGGTGACTGTGTATGCTTGTGTGTGTGTGTGTTAAACTGAGTGGTTTTGCTTCAAGCACCTAGATTATAGGATGTAGTTAGGGAATGTCTAGGTCTGTTGTGTAAATGGGAGTCTATTTGTGTCTGTGATTGTTCTGTCATGTGTTCACACACTTTAAGATATTTGTAAGACATATTCTCTGGAATAGTTTGGAATGGGATGGGATATTCTTCATAATTTTGCATACAGACAGCTGTCGGCCATACACACTCTCATATGAGACAGTAACCCAAACCAAACTCAACCGCTTTCAAATATGTGTGGTTGGGCTGCCCATTCAGTTGGATTAATTACTCCGTATCCTCCTAAAAAAGCAAACTGTGCATCACCATGTTTGAACAACCATCATAATCCGTTCAGAGGTGAGCCCTTCCATTCCATTGAAAAAAAGAAAAATGTCTCTAGAAAAACCTGATAATGAAGGCGAGGAGCCATGTTGTTTCAATTAGACCCGCCTGTATTTAAATGAAGCTGCCGGGTTTCATTCAGATTTACTGTAAGACTTAATGCTCCACTTTTCTTCTTCAACTGTGTGTTTCTCTTGGTTTATTAGGCTGAAACAGAAGGTTGCCAGGTGGTGTCCTTTAGCAAGGCTGTGTTAAAATACACAAGCTTCTGGAGGTGCATTGTAGGGTTACTGAACGTTTTGTCAGGATGGACTCTAGATGATACACAGCACATTTTGTGTGAATCAGACCAATGACGAAGAAAAAGAAAAGAAAATTCAGAATTTCAAAATGGTGGACATGTTAGAAGATCTAAACAGGAATTTTAATACCAGGCTTTGCACTCTTTATAGTGCCATGTGTGGCCGATTGCCATAAAATTTGGTACACCGCCTCGTTATAATAATCTGCATATGCATACCAGATTTCATAATGATCAACAATTTGCATTTGAAATAATTGACTTCTGAATTTATTTTTGTTTTATCGATTTATCCAGAAAATGTTAACATTTTAGTATGAGTATGTTAGAATTTGTAGCAAAGAAACTTTAACACTAAATTTGAATTTCCTTGATCAAACAGTCGCATAGTCATGAGTGCTTTTTCGGTTATAGTGCCCCTATTGGTAGAATTTGACTACATTGAACTAAATAATAAGAATGTCAGTGCAAATACCTTTGGTGCTTGGACCCCTAATAAGTAAGTAGTCAGTTTTCAGAAATGACCCTAAGTGACTTACCATAGACTTAAGGACAATCCCCCTGGATTTAGATGACTTGCTCGAGGGCACAATGGTGAAAGCTAATGTATCAGTTTTAAACCTACAACCTTTCAGTCACCAGTTCAAATGTTTAACCACTATGCCATACCACTTCAGCAATTAGCTGATTGCAAGCAGTGTTGCCATCGTTAGCTAAAACTATTATTTTATGAAATAAAGCTGAAATAAGATATAAAAACTTTAAACAAAAAATCCATGCTCATGATATCCATCAAAATAATGTCTTTTTAGTACACTATATGGTTATCGTATGGTTACAAGCATCTAGAGTGTAAAAATGTCTATTTGATATATTACAATCATGTTGACATTCAAGTCACCCTGCAGGATACAAGTACATTCATTCATATTCCCTGCAGTTCTGTTTATTTTTTTTTACTCCTGGATTCAAACATTGCTGTAAAGGTGGAAAACCCTGTTTAACGGAGCTCCAGCGGAACTGAAAGAGCTGACAGACAGGTTTAAACTCACACATACACACACCTCTTCTCAGTCATGTGTGTGTGTTGCAGTCATAGGGCAGGGTGTCAGGGATTAAACACTCAACATTAATTACGCTCAACTTTTCAGCAGGATCACCCACTCAGCTGTTTGGAGTGTATTGTTTCTGGCGACTGTCTGTGAGCTTGTGTATGTAAGCATAGCCTGCCAATAGAGGACTCGAGACATAATAAAACACTCATCAAATGAGGTATTTGAGAACATTTAGTTATATACATTCATAAGTCAATGTCCACATTACGTTTCCAATTTTCCCTGATTTATGACCAAATTACCCTGAATCAACACTAGAAACATGTCACCCCCAGAGAAAAATGTGTCGGGCGTGTGTTAACCCATCATCAGCTGGTCATAAACTATGACCTCAGCCCAACTTCTCGCCTGAATGAATGTTGGATGTTAAGCAGAAGTCATCAGGGTACATTAGTAGTGCACAACACTATGATTTTAACAGGTGAAGCAGACAGTTTGATATTTTCATTTATGAATTTACCTAATGTTTGCTTGCGTAGACAAACAAATATAATATAAGAGTTCTCTTTTTCATAAGATATTACTATTTGACTTCAGAGAAAATATCTTGAATTAATTTGGTTTTGTTTTTGTTATAAGCATAAGTCTAACAAAATTTAGTAAAGTTTATGTATAACACAAAATCAAAAACTATTTCCAATGGTCTGTAAAAAGTAAACTTAATTCAAGGTGTATTCCCTAAAATCAAGCTATTATTTTTTTATTTTGTACCTAATATCTAAAATTCTATTGCTTCTCAAGTGCAATGCATATTTTTACTGGAAAATTTGACACAAAAATATATATATATATATATATATATATATTTAAAGGACATCATTTTCTGGATTGCAACATGTCAGTGAACTTCTCAAAAGCTTTAATGGGAATGTACTTGTTCTTGGAGAACATTGGAGTTCTCTCTGACGTAAAAGAGATGACTTGTTTGATTGTAGTACTTGGTTTCCCGGAGAATACATTTCTAATCCATTAGAAAGTTAGTGATGAAGAAACACATGACAAAAACAGAATGTGGAGGAAAAGGTTAATGCTTTAAATGGGTGGACAATACTGGACATAAGGAGATGTGTGCATGTGTTTGTGTGTACACTTGTGTGTTTTTGGGGGGGTAATAACAGGGTTTGGTATTCTCAGTGCCGGGAGGAACCTTGTGGTCGAAACCTGCGTGTTGGAGCTTGTTGGAGACGGAGCTCTCCGTCTCTTTCTCTTTCTAAAGCTAGCCTCTCCGTCATTGTCTGAACATGTCCTGGCTTAACGGTAAATGTTATGGAATTCACACATGCCCCTGTACATTCATCCTGTCACTTACACAGCCTTATTGTGTCTTTCACTTTTATTTGTTTCTCTAATCCATTGAGCAGGCCCACGCGCGCATGAACTCTGCCGAAGAATTTGAATGGAGAAAGAGTCTTAATATCTTTACAATATATATGCAAATTAGCTCTTATTTTAAGAATATTCTTGTGTGTTTATTTCTTAAATGTTTTAGCTAATTAGATTTTTTTCAGTCATCATTACGAGACCTCAGATCTGTTTAATATGAAGTGATTAGATCCGTTCTACAGATTTTTCCAAAAAATCACTGCAGAATATTAGTCAAATGTCTTTTCACTCCTCTTTCTTTCTCAAAATAGTACAGGGATTATTCACTCAAGATAAATTGGGTGGTTCCAAACCTGTATGACTTTCTTCCATAAATCAGTAGTAGAAATAAATAAGAAGTTTAGCAGAATGTTCTTGCTGCTCTTTTCCATATAACGAAACTGGATGAAGCGGATTGAAAATATTCACTGAAAATCTCGACCAAAAAATATGGCCACCATCATATTCATTGTATGGAAAAGAACATTTTGCCTAATATCTCCTTTTTTTGTTCCGTGGAGAAAGTCCATTCATTCAGCTTTTGAAAGACATGACTAAATGATGGCAGAATGTTAATTTCCTGGTGAACTATCCCTTTAATAAGGGAAAAGCAAATTAAATAAAAACATTACATCATTCCACACAATATGCGGGACTGTTTAAAAAGGAGTGCTACCATTTGTCTATATGTGTGTGTTCATGCGTGCAAGTTGGTAAGAATGCAAGTGAAAGAGAGAAGGTTCAGACATAAGCCCAGCCAAATGAAAACAGCGTGTGAGACAGAAATAGAGTGAGAAACAGAGAGGGGGTGAGGCTGCGGTCGGTGTCACGACCGCTGGATTATAGAGTAGGACTTCTGCTGAGTGCAGAGAGATGTGAGGAGTAATGGGAGGTGAAGAGGAGAGGTTTGAGAAGTACATTTCTGCTTTGTATAAAATGAGTTGGCAACAACAACAACAAAAATCCCCTTCTGTTTGTATATATACATATATATATCCCCATCCTTGGGGAACTTCCTGCCCTAACCAGATACTTCCTGTTATAGTGAAACCACAGGGCTGGTATGGCTGTTGATTTTAGGTTGAAGAGAAAAGAGGTATTTTCTTGCTAAATTAGGGGAATGATGATGTCACCTTTTAAATAAAACTGTTTTAATGCCTTTGCCTGTTTTGTCCCAGTAATAAGGGGACAAAACAAACAAACTCTTTTTTAATTTAATTTAATTTTATTTTATTTTTTTTATTATATTTCTGTAGAGATCCTTGGCCTTTGTTCCTACTATCTAATAAGAAACGTTCCTGTTAGCGGCCTCTAAGAATTCCTAAAAGAATGTTGGCATCACAAAAATGACATCATGGTTCCCAAATGTGAAATGTTTCCCTTGCCCTCCCCCTTTTCCTCACCTACCCACGTCTTGTTTGCACAGGTGGCGTAAGTAGACTGACAGATCCAAAACAGTTGGGATGGTCATTTGGAACAATATGGTGTTATTTCTAGCAATTATCTGCCAAGAGTATTCACCAATTATCCCATTAAAAGTGATGTGTTCATCAACACAGATGCATTTCATTTACATTTATGCATTCAGCAGACATTTTTATCCAAAGCGACTTACACTGCATTCAAGGTGTACATTTACATTTTATCAGTTCTTGCTTTCCCTGGGAATCAAACCCATGACCGAGCTACAGGAGAGCTTTTGCATTAGACACACTGCATAAAAAGCATTTGCATTAACTACAGTGTTCTATGTGACTTGTAATCCCAATGGAATTTTGGACTTAGTAACTACACATATCAATAGCAAATGTCTCTATGTTTCCTACAGGCAAAGGGGCGGAGAGATGGGATCTCTTCATCCAGTGAGAACCCTCGGCCGGTGGTCAGGAGCGGGGCAGATGGGCTGGGCATGTCCTGGCAGGGTCCACGTACACTGGTGCTCCACAAGAACTCTCAGGGCTTCGGCTTCACGCTACGTCACTTCATCGTTTACCCGCCAGAGTCTGCCCTGCACACCAGTTTCAAGGTGAGGATGCCTGCTATCACAAAATCGAGCCCTGACTAATCAGAGTAATTCAACAATTTAACAACTGAAATAAAACTTCCAATAAGATGCAAACTCAACAAACTGTCCCTGTCTCTGAACTACAAAGAGTAAAAGATAGTTCACCAAAATTTAAAATTACCCCATAATTTACTCACCCTCAAGCCATCCTAGGTGTATATGAATTTCTTCTTTCAGCCAAACACAATCGGAGTTATATTAAAAAAAAAATATTCTGGCTCTTCCAAGCTTTATAATGGGAGTGAATGGTGGCGTTTTTTAAGCCCAAAAAAGCACATCCATCCATCATACGGCTCCAGGGGGTTAATAAAGGCCTTCTGAAGCGAAGTTCACCCATCAGCCATCCGCGCGTTCACGAGAGAGCCGAGTTCCGGCATATGACGTAGGAGTAGCGTAAGCTTAGGTGGGAATTGAGGTGGGAATTGTCAATATGTCTTGCGTCAGGTCAGAGGTCACCGGAAGCCAGTTATTATAGTTTATAAAGTTATAAATATCGATATTTTTCCTACAAAAATGCATCACTTTGCTTCAGAAAGCCTTTATTAACCCCCTGGAGACATATGGATTATTTCTATGATGGATGGATGCGCTTTTTTGGGCTTAAAAAAAATGGTACCATTCACTCCCATTATAAAGCTTGGAAGAGCCAGGATAATTTTTAATATAACTCCGATTGTGTTTGGCTGAAAGAAGAAAGACTTATACACCTAGGATGGCTTTTGGGTGAGTAAATTATGGGATCATTTTCATTTTTGGTGAACTATCCCTTTAAGTTGTGCTCATTCAGCCTTCAAGGCCTTTTATCTTTAAAAATAAAGCTCTTAAATGGTTCTACTAAAGAGACTTCTTCTTGTGAAGAACCATTTGGGATATTCTGGGATAAAATTTTTGAAACTTAAAAAAAGGCTCATCCATAGCATCCAAATTTGTTTTAACAGGAACCTTAATTTTTAAGGGTTTAAGCCATTTTGCCAATAGCATTTGGTCTAACAAGTACTTGAATTTAGAGAGATCAAAAAATGGATGGCTTATACAAAGAAAGACATGAGACGTCTAAAAATCATGTCTGGTCACATGACATGTAAAATGTGAATATGTGCAGTTAAATGGCAAGAGCCATTTTACTTGATCTGACCCTTCACAATTACATTGTTGATGTAACCCAAATATATTTAGTCAGCCTGATTCAGTCATATAAAATACATTGACTTCAATAAAAAAAAAACAACAAAAAAAAAAACGCTTTTCCATCACAGGAATAAATTACATTATTAAATATAAATCCCAAATTTTGATCGGTAGTGTACATTATTTAGAGCGGACTACAGATGTTTGGATGGTGTGCGTGTACATGATGATGGAGAAACAAAGCCCCATTATGATTGGTCTATACAACATCTCTTCTCTGAGCAGCTGCTGTTTGCTTTTCTTAGTCAAAAGGCCTATTTTGTGTCACTCTGAGCTGGGCTGGGCCGTACCAGGGCTGCTGGGACAATGTGTTCTGGTCCATTCTATTCTTCACTGTTCCCAGTGTCCACATGGTCACATGACTGTGTGACTCTCTCCATCTATCACCCCATCAACTCTAAGATAATGCACACGTGGACTTTCATTTTGATTTGTGGGTTGGATGTTGGTTATAAATCTTAAAGTTGTGGTCACTGTCCGTTACTCCCGACCCATCTGTTTGCCCCTCTGTCTGTCTTTCTCCCGGCACGGCAAAGCCTCAGTATTGTGTGAGTTTGTTAGGAATGAGCCCAGTCAGCGCAGACTAAACATTGGGCTGCCCACTTCAAACTGCCTGATCAGCGTTGCACGTGTGTGTGATTTGAGCCTCTGGTTTGCAGTCTGGTTATTTTGTGAGGGTGGTGCATGTGTGTTATCTAAACTGTGTCTGTTGCAAATAAAGATGCACAGTGAATATTATGAATACTATGTCATTGCCAGCACAGATGGAAAGGTTAAAGTCATTGCGGCTCTTCTTGCGGAGATGTGTTTATGTATGTTTGTGGCTAAAAGCAGCAAATTCACTCCTAGAGTGGTCCATTTTTCCCAGTGCTGACCTCTAGTGCTAAGACAGAGTCAGTGCTCATATCACACAACTAATAATGTAGATGTGCAATGAAGTCATTTCATGTTTTTGTTCTTTATAGGTGTCTATGATGCATAACTGATTGATAACTATTGGCTTCTGATTCATGTTACACCCCAAAGACGTTAAAGGGATAGTCACCCAAAAATGACTACTCACCCTTATATTGTTCTAAACCTGTATGAATTTCTTCTCATGTAACACACAAGAATTATTGAACCATATCTTTCCCACTCTTTTCAATATAATGAACGTGAATAAGGACAAAATAACAAATAAGCAGTGTAAAATATGATATAGTGGTCCATATGACTTGCATATTACAATAATAATAATAATAACAACAACAACAGCTTTTTAGTTTAATAGCTTGTCTATTTTTGAAGCTTTAAAACTCAGTCCTCATCCTCATCATTGTAATTGCATGGAAATGAGTCAGTGACCAGCATATTTGTCTTCCAAGGCAGAAAGAAAGTCATTTTGTTTTTTAAAGTGACATGAGGATGAGTAAAATTTACATTTTGGGGTGAAACTAAAATTTTAAAAAGAGAACTATTTGTTAAATACTCCAAGACTCCACTGTCATTTCTATTAAATGGTTACTTTAAGTACTTATTACAGAGGATAATAACTCACTTAAGTGTTGTGTATTCTGTGAATGACTATTAAATCATTTAAGTTTAAGGCCAACTAGTTATTTTACAATGATCTAACTCTCCTCTTATTGTTTCCTGTTAGGATGAAGAGAACGGGAATGGAAAGGGTGAGTCTTTCTTTTATTTTTCTGTTTTTTTTTTTTTTTTTTAAGTCTTATTCACATCATGTGAATTGAAGTCATTTCCACTAATTCTTACAATTTACAGATGATTTGTCACTTATCTGAGTTGACTGAACTTCACATGACTTGATGAACACTTTGTTTTTCTGTTTTTCTTCCTCTTACCTACATTATCATCCTGTTGTTTCCTTTTATTTCTCAGTGACTGATCTGAGATCAGTTTGTGACAATTTAGTGTCACATGATCAATGATCAAAGATTGATTTTTTTTTTTGTTGCATGGCGCCCCCTAGAGTAAGTTTCCATTGATGCACACTCAAGGTGCCCATCTGCATTCAAATCAGTCTGGTTTAAGCAGGGTTACAGGAAGGAGCACAACTGATACGAGATATATACCATATAATTTGCAAGTCATGTCATATGAAAAATGTTTCCTTATTTCCATATTAAACAAAACAGATAGCATGCCACAGTACTATATATCAATGTACTTGTACATGGAAACGGATGCAAAAAATTAAATGTTTGTCCAGATCTCCAGTGAGAACTTTTACTGTTGGTTTTGATGTCTTATGACACTTTACATATTGTAATAATGCCATAACACTGGTCTGGATCCCATGCAATTTTAAGGCATCTAAACTGCAACATAGAGCTGCACGATTCTGGATAAATTGAAAAAATTTGTTTAAAACATAGATCATGAATCTCCCACAATTCTGAATAGATAACTAAACAAAATAAATAACATGTAATTTACTAGAGTTTCTGACAAAATGCTAATTGCTGCAGTCTATTTGATTGAATGAATGATTCAATGACTCACTCATAAAGACTTCACTTGTTTCATTAGGTGTGTTCGACTTGATGCGGTGCTGCGCAGACCGATCGTGATTTAGAGAGCAGCTGAACACACCTTTTACTGGATTAATCAGCGTTTTTGAACTAGTATCTTGAATGAACGATTCAATGACATACAGTTTTCTCGCCGTAACATTGTAATTGATGCAATCTTTATTTTGAAGCATCAAGTTACTTTCACAAGGTGATTTATTCTATTTTGATTGCTACCGTAGACGTCATTGTTTATATCTGAACTATAAACTCTTACATCAGTACTTCTGCAATAATTTGAACATTGTACCAGAAATAATGATACTGTGGTTGAAAAGACTATTTGTAAAGCTGTTTCATAACTATATGTGACAACTGCTCTCTCGGGTCAGATTTGAATGTTTCGATGTGATCGTATTTGTCAAAGGTTTAATAGACATAACCGAATCATTGTCGTTTAGGAATAAGATCGTGTGGGTTTTTGACTCAATATCGCAATCTTTTAACGATTAATCGCACAGCACTACTTACCCATATAGAGGTGCACAAACACACACACATGCATCTACACACAGTCCACACACACACTGTAGCTTCAGATCATAGAGATTTGTGAAATGAAAGCTGCTTTTGAAAGATAATCTTATGAAATAAGATGCCTCACAGTTTCTAGATCAGTTTTGCATTACAACCTCAACCTGTTTGTTGACTGTAACAGTCTGTCCTCATCTTATCATGTCATCATGAGACACTGGCATCAGTATGAGCAAAACACATTCCTCAGTGCCAATCTAAACATCTGTGGATGTGTGTGTCTCTGTACGGTGAGGTCCACAGTGAAGTCCACTAGAAATAGATTTCTTTTTTTCCCTAATCTTTATTTAGATTTCAAATTAGGCAAACACAACACACAATGCCCAAAAATGGAAACAACAGTACAGTGAATTTAAATGAACAAAAGTACAGTGGCATGCGAAAGTTTGGGAACCACTTGCAGAATCTGTGAAAATGTGAATAATTTTAACAAAATAAGAGAGATAATCAGTGCCGGCCCGAGCCTCTTGGGGGCCCTAAGCAGCATTTGATTTGGGGGCCCCCCTCCCACCACGTGAAGTCACCTGTGGTTGAAGATTATTGACACAAATGTCACACTATAATGTTACATTATAAATGCAGGAACTACTACTGATCACGAACCATTATTTTAAAGTGAAAAACATGTTTTTCACTTTAAAATAATGGTCCTGATCACTAGTAGTTCCTGCATAGTGACTAGGTAACACTTGAGTAATTAATGATGCATTTTATGACCACACTGAGAGTAAAAAAAGACAATTGCTCACATCTCAAACACTTTAATGTTGTGATTAGTAATTAATTAGTAATTCTTTATAATTTCTCATAGTTACCTATTAGTTATTATTGATGCCAATGTCATTCTCTAATTATTGATTAGCTAATAAGGAACTATCTTTGTCCTAAATTTGATATTACTTACTGATTAGTTAAGCTTGTTTCTATATTAGTTAATAGTAGTAGCTCAAGTGTTAATGTAGATCTACTCATTAGTCCTGCATTACTTCCTGCATAGTTACTTATTAATGACGGACCATTATTCTAAAGTGTTACCGAGGATAGCACTGCTACATCACTCGCCAGTCGCCACCATATTAATAAATAAATAATAAAGAAATATGGCATCCATTTTAACTTAAACTGATATCTATAATCAATACGTGAAATACACCTAGATAAATGTATATTAATAATGCGATTTAACGTTAGCTCTGGTGATGGCTTATATAAGATCATGAGTCATGACTAGCTGCTACCTCAAGTGACAGGAGCACAATTTGTGCTGCTGCACAAAACATTCTGTAAATAATTATGCAAACATACCTTTATCTTGCTCTTTTTTCTCCTCCTCTGTCTTTTTCTTCTTTCTTTTTTCGGCACCAAAGGGATACATCCTTTTTTGTGACATGGCTTATCATTTATAACATTTATTACAGTGACGTGCACTTGCGCGCCGGCGCGAACTGTCAATGCACGCGAGGTGTCTATGCGCAATTGCGCATGACTCAAACGCTAGCAGACACAGCAGCAGTTGTCGGCAAATCAGAATTTTCTTGTCTCGAATTATTTATTTATTCATTCGTATTCATTCATTCATTCATTTATATCACTTGTTTAAGTTATTTAATTGTAAAAAAAAAAAAAAAAAAAAAAAAAAAAACACGATTGGGGGGCCCCCTATTGGCCAGGGGGCCCCAAGCAGCCGCTTAGTTCGCTTATGCCTCGGGCCGGCCCTGGAGATAATACAAAATGCATGTTATTTTTATTTAGTACTGTCCTGAATAAGATATTTTACAAAAAAATATGTTTATATATATATATAGTCCACAAGACAAAAAAATAGCTGAATTTATTAAAATGACCCAGTTCATAAGTATGTGAACCATTGATTTTCAATACTGTGTGTGGTTACCTGATGATCCACGACTGTTTTTTTGTTTTGTGATGGTTGTTCATGAGTCTCTTGTTTATTCTGAACGGTTAAACTGAGCTCTGTTCTTCAGAAAAATCCTCCGGGTTCACCAGATTCGTCAGATTTCCAGCATCTTTTGCATATTTGAACCCTTTCCAGCAGTGACTGTATGATTTTGAGATCCATCTTTTCACACTTAAGACAACTGAGGGACTCAAACTCAACAACATATATATATAATAAATATATATATATATATATATATAATTTTTATTTTATTTTTTCATTTAGTACTGCCCTTCAGAAGCAACATAGCAACATAAGACACTTAAATGTTTGCCAGAAGACAAATTAAGTACAATTTCCCTTCAAATTCAAAAAGTTTTCACCCCCCAGTTCTTAACGCATCGTGTTTCCTTCTGGAGCATCAGTGAATGTTTGAATCTTTTGTAATAGTTGTGTTTCAGTCCCTCAGTTGTCCTCAGTGTGAAAAGATGGATCTCAAAATCATACAGTCACTGCTGGAAAGGGTTAAAATATGCAAATAATCCATAAAAACTGATGAATCTGCAGGAGCTGGAGGATTTTTCTGAAGAACAGAGCTCAGTTTAACTGCTCAGGACAAACAAGAGACTCATGAACAACCATCACAAAACAAAAAAAACAGTCATAGATCATCAGGTAACCACACACAGTATTGAAAATCAATGGTTCCCAAACTTTTGAACTGGGTCATTTTAATAAATTCAGCTATTTTTTTTGTCTCATGGACTATATATAAACATATTTTTTTGTAAAATATCTTACTCAGGACAGTACTAAATAAAAAATAACATGCATTTTGAATGATCTCTCTTATTTTGATAAAATTATTCACATTTTCACAGATTCTGCAAGGGGTTCCCAAACTTTCGCATGCCACTGTAAGTAAAAACAAAATAATGTATTAAAAATAAGTGTCAAAAACAAGCATCCCTAATAATTAAAGTACTATAAAGGTAGTTGAATCAAAATATCACAGCGATTACATCCTAAAAGAAATAATAATATTAATAATAATACAAAAATACAATGCAATGCAAAAAAGGTATGAGGCAATCATATTCTATAAATCTAGTTTGTCATTACTGATAAATCTTATATTCCATTTCAGCCAAACAACAAATGTTACAGTGAACAGTGTACAGTTTTCACCTCTGCAGGATCAAACTTTTTGCTAGAACCATATAGATGAAGATTTAGACATGCATTCATTGTTATTAAGAATTATTCTTATTAAGATCACTAGTGTTACTGTATTTTGTTTTTTTCTAATCTCATACAGATTTTTTTTTCCCCCATTAAAAACTGCATTAATAGCATGATGAAAAATGAATATGAATTACAGAATGTCGCAGTATTTGGCTTGTTCGTCTTTCTGACAGCAGCACTCAAGCTGCATGAACTCCACATGTTTGTCAGACCTAATGATCATGTTCTCCAGCATGATTTAAGATGATAAAAAGAATATCTTGCTCTTCAATGGAAGAACATCTGACTGCCTGTACAAAGAGTCACATGATCAATCTCATTAATTTGACCTAGAAACATTCAGAATCTGAAATATTTGTAATCATGTTACACCATAACAAACAAATTTACAAAATCTTTCTTCATTTTGAGGTTTAAATTAGATTTTGAATCCCAGATTTCTTGTTACATGGTCTAATATATTTGGACCCACTGTAATTTGTCTTCTGTTTTTGTACAAATGATGAATTTACTATGTATTTGTCTATGGTTGTAATCAGGGTTGTGTTTGTGTGTTTCATGCAGGGCTCCATCGGAGTTGTCTGGAGCCCATGGACACCATCTTCGTGAAGAATGTGAGGGAGAAAGGCCCCGCCCACCAGGCTGGCTTGTGTACAGGTAAAAGAGAGAAGAAAATTGTGTGTGTGCAGCAGGAATGATGTGTTCATACAAACCACATGACATCAGACTAATGGCCCATTCACTCCGAGACAAATGTTTGGTGTGAAAATTCGGTGCAATAAACATTTTCAGTTCAATAAATGGCTGTTAATGTGTCTGTTCAGACTGATACAAACATTTTCATCCCTAACTGCACTAAAAAGAAATTTTTGATCGCATGCCCAGAGCCGCTGCTTATTTACTTAGTGATAGTTAACAACAGAGGAAGAATCCAGATCCTCTTTTGTCTCTGTTCTCTTGTATTTGATGTTGTTTGATAAATATCATAGCGAGTACGAAAACTTTTCTTCTCCATTACAAGCGACTGGAATTTGCATTGTTTTTTGGGGTTTTTTTTGTGTACCGGGCAGTGTTAATTTCGTTGACGAATAATTTTCGTCATAATTTTCGTCAACGAGATTTTTTCACGGACGAAAACGAGACGATGACTAAATAAAAATGGGTTTTGAATGACTAAAACTATGACTAAAATCTACTCTAATTTTCGTCAACGAATAAAAACGAGACGAAAATGAAAGAGAGGGACGATTTGGGAAGATATCCAGTCAGAACTGCTGTCCTGTGTGGAAGATGCGCACATTTGAACTGTAATGTGCTGATCTAACCGCGGGAAACGCGGCGCTGTTGCGCGCTCTACAGGCTCGTGCCGCAGCACATGTGACTGCTGCGCAATTAATGAATAGCGCACATTTATGCCAAGCGATTGCTTATAAGCTAATGTTGATGAATTATGACAATGTTTACTACACGATGTTTTGGTAGCATGTTTTAGACGGTTGTAAGAATGCATATTTTATCTCCCTCATGAGCAGCCTGCTACAGTGCAGACTGCAGACATTTCAGAATAAGAGTCACGGTGTATTTCGGGATGGTTTATAATTATTATTTTTTTCCTGGTCATTATTGTTATTTTGTTTAAACAATAAACTGTATTTAATTTAATTTCTGTTTAATTCATAGTAAACCATTGTATCTTCTGTCACAGGAAGGAAAGACTAAGAACATTATTTGACACATTATTCAATATATTTTACAAGTATAAGGGTTATTATTGTTAACTAAACCTAAAACCAAAGAAATCTTCATTACTTGAAATAAACATTAACTGAAATAAAAGATAAATATATAAAAATGTAAACTTATAAAAATGTAAACTTAATAGTTTCTAAGCTTTAGCTTAACCTGAGGTATTAAAATAAACAAAAAATAAAAAGTTATAGACATTTAAAAGCAAAAACTAAAAGACATAAACACAAAAAATTACTAAAACTTTTAACTAAAATTACAATGAAAGCAGGAAAAACTAAAAATCAAATCTAATAAATTTTTTTAAATGTAATCTATAATAGTAGCCTACCTCAATGATAAGTGTGTCAATCCCTGAAAAGTACTGAATTTTGCTCTTTCACGTGTTTTTGCACTTGAACGGTCAAAAACCGTCCGCTTTGGTGAGCAAAGTACAGTTGGGTGAACATAAACAGTTTGGGGAATATCAGATGTGCCTATATCAGTGTATTGGATCTGTGGAAGCATTTTTATTGGAAATGCTTAATGCTTACAATTTAACTAAATTAGATTTTAGTCGACTAATTCTACTGTAGATTTAGTCGACTAAAATCTTATGATATTTAGTCGACTAAAACTAGACTAAAACTAAAACAATTTCCGATGACTAAAATATGACTAAAACTAAATGGCATTTCAGTCAAAAGACTATGACTAAAACTAAACCAAAATTTGCTGTCAAAATTAACACTGGTACCGGGGTAACCAGTGTATTTCTGCTTTCCTATAAGCACCATCTACTGTCAGAAATTGAATGCATTTTCATGCATTTTCATTCAGCCCTCTGCCATTTTTATGCAATGGACTGAATTTGCATTTTCATTCAGCCCTTCTGCCCTTTTTTTATGCATTGGTCTAAGCAGACAAACCACATATGATAATCTGACTGAATTCGTGTTAGAGTGAACAGGCCTTGAGAGACTTTTTCAGTTTCACTGAAAGTCAACAAGGTGGTGCAAACCTCATATAACCCTGAAATTCAATAGAAAGTCAAGATAACTGTAGTTGTTGTTGACATGGTTTCAGTCCTGAGCACTTTTTAATCCACAGTTTACACATGTATGATTGCGTTTGTAGTGTAGTGTTGTTTGTAGCATGTGTGCGAATGGGTTTGTACACTTGCCTTTGCGTGCGTAACGATTTTAGCTTTGATTATACCCACCCCGGTGCACTCTTGTGAGTACATATGTAATCTCTTGTTATGACTTGCCCACTTAACTTGATGATGGTCTGTTTCTTCTTTAGAGCCTGTCACAAATTTACAGGAATGTGTCTTATTATGTCATCATACACACACATATTTGAAGCACTGATATTTCATGACACACTTGATCATGCTTCCTGTGACTAATGATGTCAGCTGACTACCATGTTTGCCCTCACTGCATTCAGAAAAACTGAGAGAGTAAATCTGAACTTGAGAGAGAAACTGATACAGAGTGATATCTGTTGTGGAATATTGTCCTCTGTTGTGAAATGTGGTTTGTTATTCACGCAAAACACTTGACAGCATGACAGAAGGTGACTCATTATCTGTGTGTGTGTGTGTGTGTGTGTGTGTGTGTGTGTGTGTGTGTTTGTGTGTGTGTGTGTGTGTTTACGAAAGACACATGGTTGTTTGCCGGTCATGAAAAGGTCAATGAGGGCACGTTTTCCTTACCTGCTTTCCTTAAATTTTAACAATACAAGTTTGTAGTAGGTTTAGCATATTTGTTGCTACTAGTATCTATTCTCCCATACACAATGATCTCTCACTGATAGATTAATATAGCCTTGATAATTTCAGATACATTATAATGTTTGAATTTATCACTAGGTCCAGATTTTTTTGGTATTTTATGTGATCATTTTGGTGTAAATTCAATGGAATTGATAGTTTGTTACATGGAACTAATGGTATTTAATCGCATAATCAGATAATACCCAAAGGGTGAGAACTATGTACATGAAGAGTGATCCAATTCTGAGGAAATCGAGTTTTCTGTGGAGCCCAGTGCACACATATTCTATGTCAACACAGGCGATGAATGCCACAGATCATGTTCTACCTCTGATTATTGTATTTTAATATGATTGGTTATGACTGGATAGGAGGCTCGGCCTCCAATTGACTCCTCCGACAGACCGCCGCTGGTTGAGTTGATCCCATAACCTAACCCTGACATGAACCCAAAACACACCAACCATCTAAGGAAAACAAAGTGAACACATGGAATGAGTCTACTTAATTTTTATTATTATTCAAACAGACTGCACACTCTCTCTATGCAAAGAAAGTTTGCTTTAAAAATAAACTTTAAATACACTAAACCCAATTATAGAACTACTGATAAATTAATGCTTAAGACAAGAAAAAAGAATATATGCAAGTTTTATACTTTTGTGTGGATGACGCTAATAGCAAAATACACTATTGTTCAAAAGTTTGGGGTCGGGAAGATTTTTAATATGTTTTTGAAAGAAGTCTCATGCTCAACTAGGCTGCATTTGTTTGATAAAAAATATAGTAAAAACAGTAATTTTGTAAAATATGAGTCAATTTAAAATAACTGATTTCTATTTTAATATATTTTAAAGGTTTTTTTATTCCTGTGATGGTAAAGCTGAATTTTTAGCATTATTACTCCAGTCTTCAGTGTCACATGATCCGTCAGAAATCATTCTAATATGATGATTTGCTGTTCTAGAAACACTTTTGTTGTTGTTATTATCAATATTGAAAACAGTTGTGCTGCTTAATATTTTTGTGGAAACGATACATTTTTCAGAATGTTTCAAAATTTATTTGAAATACAGATAGTTTGCTGAATTAATCTGCTAAATTAATTTCTTAAAAATAAAAACATACTGACCTTAAACATTTGAACAGTAACAGATTTGCACATTTGTGATTAGTATTGATTGTTTTCACATCCACATTTTCACATTGTTTGACATCCAATATGATATTGGCTAGGAAAACATTTCTGGTTTGTAAGGGGTACTTGAGCCTTATTGATGGGGCTGTGCACATTAGACAAAAACAAAAAAAAGTTTGGGAAACCCTGCTTTAAATGTTTATCATATAAGTGTGTTTTTGTGTGTGCATTTGCAGGAGACAGGCTGGTTAAAGTGAATGGAGAGAGTGTGCTGGGTAAGACGTACTCACAGGTCATTGCACTGATTCAGAACAGGTGAGCTCAAATGGCATCAAAAATTAATTAAAAAAAATTAATTCCACTTTGTTGCATGAGCTAATGCAAATTGAGGTTTTCTACAGATATCCACTAGCCTGGGAAGTAAATACATATCATGATTTCTTGATCTACAGCATTGTTTAAATTGTTGAGTTAAAAGTTGAACGAACAGAACATAACTAAACATTTACACAGTCTTGTTCATGTGAAATTTGTGACATTCTGCATGTTTTATGTAACAGAACGACCTCAGGCAGTGTTTGCTGTCTGAATGATTATGTGCATTACTTAGAAAGGTTACTGCTGATAATCGAACCAGTGTAAAGGGTGGCTTTGAACTCCACCCAAATCACAACCCAAAACGATTAATGGAGATGGATTAATGGAAACTATTAATGGTTTTCATACTGTATATATTCTTATTGAAACTCATGCTCTCTGGGTCTCTCTCACTTCTCTTTGCAGTGAGAGTGTACTGGAGCTCTCCATCATGCCAAAGGATGAGGACGTGCTGCAGCTGGTAAGTGTACGTTTGAGCATTTTTGACTTTTCTCATACACCTACTCATACCTATACGTTTACCTAACTGTCTTAAGAAGTGCATATATTATATTATATTATATTATATTATATTCAGTGTTGGGGTAATGTATTACAAGTAACTTGAGTAACATAATCAGATTACTTTTTCAAGTAACTAGTAAAGTAACATATTACTTTTTCAATTTACAACAAAATATCTTTTTGTTACTTTTGTATCTATTTTTGTATCTATATTTTGTATCATATCTTTTGTTACTTTTTCAAATAAGTAACGCAAGTTACTTTTTCACATTTATTGACTGACAGCTCTCCTGTCCTCATGTTGAGAGAAATAAAGAGCAGAGGTGTTGTGTGTAAACATGATGGTTATTGTAGTTCTAGACTAAATGTGAACATGCATTTACTCATCTCAAACATTCAGTATTCATCAAAATTAATAAAAACAGTGAAATACAATCTCAGAATTTTACGCAAACCTGTAATAATTAAATATATTAAATTATACAAATATACTTTATGTATTTAATCTCACTTTATTAAAAAATGTCTTTGCTGCTGACCTTCAATGATCCAATTCAACCATACTAATAAGCAAAAATTACTTTAGATTTAGAAATGGGAGTGTTGAACTTCCTTCTCCTGTATCCTATTCTTCTTCAATCCAGAATGACAGCAAAGCTAAAAGGTTTGTTTGAGCTGCACCTTCTACTGTACAGGCATAAATATGCTTTTCCTTCAGCCTGAGGCTTATTCACAAAAAAAACAAACAAGCAAACTCAGCGCAGGTGAGAAAAAGTAACGCAAAAGTAATGTAACACATTACTTTTCATTAAAATTAACTAAGTAACACAATTAGTTACTTTCTTAGGGAGTAACGCAATATTGTAACCCATTACTTTTAAAAGTAACTTTCCCCAACACTGATTATTATATTATATTATATTATATTATATTATATTATATTATATTATATTATATTATATTATATTATATTATATTATATTATATTATATTATATTATATTATTACAAAGCTAAATTATATAAATGTAATTATTTTAATACTTCTAAGTTAATTTTTATTTTTCTTATTTTACATCATTCAATTTTATTTTATGTATGCTTAATCTATTTAATATGTCTTTTGTAACTTTGGTTAAGTAAATGTATCTTGTTTTAAGGATGTTTTATTGTATTTTTGCTGGAAAACAAGGCAAAAATAGTGATTAAGAAAATGTTTTGTGACGTGAACATTTTGGATTTATAGAGTATAGAATTTAGGTAATGTCTTGGTCTAGTTTGATTTAGCTAGTAATAAGAATAGCTAGTAAACCCGCAACCTTATATGTGTGTTCACATTTCCCACACTTTTAAATAGATGCAGAAACTTAGGTTTTACAATTCTAATATTTTTCAGATGTCATAACAGAGCAATGTGTGAGTCAGTAGGTTGCTCCAGCAGAATCTTTGAAGCATTTCCATGCAAGAACTCAAACATCAGTCATGTCGTAAGCATGTATACAGTCATATGACTGAACAAACACACAAATACTCACAAACATGTATGCATTCTTACACGCAGCGCTCAAACATTCCCACTTGCATATTTTCTTCAGTGCACAAATTACCCAGTTGCTCACAAGATTGGACATGCAACTCACCAAAGGCAAAGGGAAACCTTTACACATGTGTGTGACATACAAACACATGCTTTATACACACTTCAATAAATCTCTGTACTAGGGAACTCATACTAGACAAATTACGCATATAGCCTCCCAAGAGACCCCGCTCCTCTTTACTCCTCTATTCTTCCCTCCATGTCTTTCTTTCCTTCTCTCTGTCCTTCTACACACCCCTCCTTACACCCGCATCAGCTACATTCCAGAGATGACATCATCAGATATGTGGCCCCTCCCACACTCCCACAGGGTGGAGAGACGGTGAGAGAGGGAGAGAGAGAGAGAGAGAGAGAGAGAGAAAGGAGGGAGTTCAAGAGCATTGGTTTGGGTAGGGCTCACCATAGGCAGAAAGAGAAAAAGAGATACCGAGAATAACAGAGAGACGTGACAACGAGACATGAACTTGAGAAAGCACAAATCAGGACATAAGAGGTAAATTGAAGCTGTTAAAGAGAACAATATAAAGTAAAAGAGATGTTCGACACATTTGAGCTTCAGGGAATGTTTCTCTCGATTAGCGAGTTTCAATTCTCTGTGTTGGTTGTATTTGCATGTTTTAGCAGACTGCATGTACTATGCTGTGTTAGTCGATTTGCTTGTCTGCATTCGGACAGCGTTTCGTCAGCGAGCCATGTCTCTGTTTTGTTAATAAATTCTTAATGTAGCATATGTTGGGTTTGTGTCAGTGTGTTTTGAGGTTAGTGTTGATGGAAGGCTGGTGCCTCTGGTCAGCTTGACATCCTGTCTACAGACACACAGGAGTCACAAAAATGTGCTGGAGTTAATGTCTAATTTTACTGATTTTTATTTTTTTTTTTACTGGATTTCAGATAATTGAAGTTACAGTTGCCAAAGCTGTTTGTTAAAATCATTATATTTTTATTATCATCACTGTCACCCAAATGTTTTTAGATAAGCCAGGTTTGGTTTTTAAGGTGTGTTTGTGTTGGTGTTTAAAAAGGTGTATAAGCAGTTATTACACTGAAACTGTATTATGATACAATCGAATGATCAGTATATAGTGATGTTGTCTCATAGTCAGTATGTAAGAGAAATATCACCCCCTTTTTCTACAAATTTTTCACCTGTACTTCTTGAGGTCATTAACCTGTTGTATTCACTGTATTAACAGCTGTATTTCTCTCTTTCAGGCATATTCCCAAGATGCCTACCTAAGAGGGAACAATCCATATACAGGAAAGGCCCAAAATCTTCCTCCTCCACCCCCTGTCCTCTATCCTCCACGTACAAAATCCCAGCCTCCTGCGGGGTACTCCCCCTGCCCTGCCCCAGCTTCCTCACACATGGGACAAAACCAGCTGGACAACTGGAGCCGCTGGCCCGGCTCTTCCTCTGGTCCTTCTCCACCACTTGACAACCGGACAGTCACTTCCAGCAATGCTGTCTGGGCAGCTGAGTGTAGGAGCTGTGAGCCAGGAGGTGTTAGTCACAGTAGCCCTGCACACCGAACTGAGGAGATCCAGTATGGAATGACTGACAGGGGACAACAAGCTATCGGACAAATGAGAGGACGCTCAAACTCATCTTCTTCATCTTCAGGAGGAATTATGAGCCCATTGCATCATGCTCATCTTGCCAACCACAATGTGGGTACTGCCATGGGGCACACTAGTGGCCGCAAGGGAAGCCCACCATGGGCCAGCCCTTCTCAGTCAACATCAACACCCCCATCCAGCCGCAGCGAACACACCCAACAAGCCCTTTCCAACTGGTACTACAGCCAGGTACCAGGCCGTGAGCGAGAACGGGAACGATCTAGTTCTCGCTCCATGCTCCCACGCCATAGGAGTTTCTCACAGGACCGCCTGGGTGAGATTGGGAGGGCCAGGCGTTCGCAGCAAGCAGGCTTTCCCCATAGTGCATCACAAGACACATTGCTACTGCTTCAGCAGAGCTCTGCAGCATACGCTGATCCCTACTGGAACCAGGGAGACTGGCATGGTGAGCATGCATATGGACAGCACCCATCTGCAGTGGGCTATGGGCGCAAGTCCTCCGGAAACCTTATAGCAAGCCGGTACGGACACTCGGGACGTTCACTGGAAACTCTCGACAGAGCTGTGGGGATACTTTCACCACGACTTCACCACCAGGTCCAGCAGCCCCCAAACAGAACTGAAGGATATCCGAGACGTGGTGGACATTGTGGGCAACATGCAGAGTCACACCACCAAATCCAGCCCCACCAAACACAACACCATCAACACACACCTCAGCATCAAAACCTCACACAAGCAGCACACCAATTCTCATCTCAGACTCCACAACCACAGCAGGCAGCTCCACAGGCAAGACGCTTGCCTTCTTGCCAGAGTCTAGATGAGGAGCCGATTGGCTACCGTAGCTACAGCCCTTCTTTCAACCGCAAGACTGGCCGTATCCTGCAGCAGGCCCAGTCATTTAGAGACCCCTCTTATACAGGTCCACACCTATGGAGTCCTGCACCCAAAACCAGTCCCCCAGAGGGGCTTCCACCCTCGGCCTCTCCTTCCCCAGCCCCACCAACCACCTCCTCTAAAACTGCTATTCCCACACCCCCTGAAGGACAAGACAGATCTTACCGACCCACTAATCATGACAGAGGGGCAGGGGAAGCAACAGGTGAAGCCCAGACACAGGAAGTAGTTCTTAGGCAGAAACCACCCACCGGCCGCAGGGGTGCGAACGCCCTTCGACATCCACATTACGCCATAGCACTGGACTCCAGTGACCCTCTACTCTTTACCTCTGACCCTACGGAGCCCCCTGCCAAAGCAGAAAGTGCTATTTCTCATCGCCGCACGAATGGTAACCTACCACCACTATCCATAGAGGATGACTCCCTCGCGTCGATTCCTTTTATAGGTAAGTCCCTACTGCTCAATGGCTTGTTTCCTGTCATGTTCTCTTTTTCATCTAGGATATTATTGTCTTTGCTGCAGAATACTTCACATTTACAAACTTGTTCCGTCCAGTTCTCGGGTTATCCTTTCCCATCATTTGCTCACTCTATCCTGCACATGGTTGTTATTTTAACAAGGAAACTGATTAAGTATCCAGACACCATTAAAATAGACTGATGGGAATGTTATAGAATGACTATACTTGTCTTAATAACTCACAACCCCACTGGTCTTACCCTTCATTTCCTATGTCTGGTGAACCATTGTGCCTGTCTATGCATTAGGTAATTCTGGAATCTCCCATGGTTAGCCCGACAATATTAGTTGTCTGTGGCTGAATCAGACTTACTGGATTTAAATTAGTCCTATTTTTCTTTCTTCCTCTTCTTCATTTTCCACTCCTCCAGTGCCTCACCCAATTCCATCCTGTTTATACAGTTCTATGCATTTGGTAGACGCTTCTATCTAATTTGACTTAAGACTACATTCTCTTGGAAATTAAACCATAACCTTGGTGGGAACACTATGGAGCTTAAGGATTTGATAGTTATGATGCTTTTTAATGTGAATTGTCTTGACATATTTACACAGTGTAGAAAAGCTGGTTGATTGACCAAGGCAAATTTGTGTGAATGCCTGTGTTTTATAACCTAGCCTTATTTTGGGGACAAAATAGCTGAAAAATATCCACAGATGTTGGCTAAATCTTACAAAACCAAATTAAAGGGACACCCTCAAATGGGAAAAAGGTTTATAAAGTAAATAATGTCTCAAGTTTTCTTTTAAAGGTAAGGCTAGGGTTGGGTTAGGGTTAGTTTATAGTAATTATGATTAGTTTTATTTGAAAACAGCAGATGTCTGTGTGTGTGTGTGTGTGTGTGTGTGTGTGTGTGTAGTTTGTGTGTTTGCTCTGGCCTGTTGCTTAAAGTGATCTTGTCTCTGCTTGCCTTTATTTCTACCAGAGTGCAAGAGGAAATCTGAAACAAAATGGCTGTTTGAATGCAAAGCATTCAAAACAAACTGTGACAGACACGTAGACACCAAATCTCTTACTGTCAAATGTGCTACACGGTTATATATGGTTGGCTATGAATCTCTGTTTCCTCTAATTATATGTTTATAGCACAGCTGGATTCAAGTGGAGTGCTATTGATTTTGCAGTTTCCTTAAAAGCTTTCATTTGGTCATTTGCTTTCCTTTAACATTGCATTAGAAGTTGTAATGGCAGCATTAGAGCAAAACCAATTAATTTTAGGGCTATTTCTTAGTGATTTTCAGATTGCTCAGACATTTCACTGCTGGACATCTTTTTGTCTGTTGATTGCATAAGCTGTTGTTAGTGCAGTGCTTTCATTCCTGAGGAAGGATAAGCCTAAAGCCACTATGCTTTGCATTAAGTGCCCCACCTTTTACCACTAAAGAGAAGCACGTTCCTGCTACTACACACCTGTACAGCACAACACGCCCCTCGCACAGAGTTAGAGCCTTCAGTTAGATTGCATTTGTTTTTATGTTCTTCTTTACGTTATGTATTTGTGTATGTTTAGGATTATTGCAAGAATGTAACTACATATTTAGGATGGGAGCAAGGGGGGCGTGTCCCAGGCCCTGTTTTAGAGATTGATGAACGCAGAGAGGCATAACAGAGAGAGAACCAAACTGAAACTAACAGAAATGCTCACAAGCTGGGACATGTTACACCATACTGATAAAAACACAACAGACGGTTTGTCTTGCTCTACCTGCTGGAGTTGTTTGTACTAGACCTTCTCTTTATTGATTTGGGGTGAATAGTTCTGAAACTATGTTATCGTGTTGGTTTAATTGGATATTTAGATATTTATGGCCATATCTATATGAATCTACATCACGCAACAAACTAAAAGTCTATTCACGCCATGTCTGAATTTTCAGCGCCTATTCTGAAATTGAGAAGATTTTTGTCATTTTTATGAATCTTTTGAATTAATTTTGAATTCTTGGTTTTATATGTTCTGTTTTCATTTTCAAGTTTTAGTTATTTTGTCACTTTATTAGTTGTAGCTTAGTAGTGAATGGTCAATTCATTCAGGTATCCAATATTTTTGATGAGAAAAGTTTGAATTGTTTAGAAGTTTATGTAATTGTTTCACATAGTGTGTGCTTTTTACGATCGTGTGATGAGCTGAGACTGGCAGAAGGAAGAGTGGCAGGGAGCAGGGGTTTTGGGGTTAGGGGTGAAGGACACACACATACACACTCTCTCACAATCAGATATTACTGGACACAATCGACACACTCAGCTCTTTCTGTCCTCAATGTGGTCATTGTGTCTCCAATAAAAAGGGGAGGAGTCTTCACTCCACCAACCATTCACACACAAACACGATCACGCTAACTCACCAGTCTCCCTTAAATCCCAACACATTTTTTGGAGAAATCCCTCTCATCACACTTTCGCTCATATTGCAGTGTTGTCAGGCCTGGTTTCATTTTGATTTGTTACACTATAAAAGGAAACCTCCCCATGTTAGTTATATTTGTGTTCTTCGTTCTTTGGTTTTGTGGATATGTCTGTAGAAAGACTGCATATCGTGGCCAGTGAGAGTCCGTTCATGGAGGTTACTTCTGATGAGTTGGGATATTTACAGCATCTCATCTGAACCTCAAAATATGACTGTTGCATGTGACTGATGTTGAAGTAGTACAGATGGATTCTGTACGTGCAAGTGTTGTATGTCCATGAAGTAGTGTGTGTGTGTGTGTGTGTGTGTGAGCTCATACTCAGGCTTCAGTAATGAGGGCCTTTGTTAAACCCACAGAGCAGCTATTTCTGCCAGTGGCTGGAAAACAAGCACAGTCCAGATTCCACATCCTAGATTGGGAATGTTTCCGCCCCTGCTCCCCTTCTAGTGTGAGAGAGAAAGAGTAGACAGCTTAAGAGAATTAAAAGAAGGATTCACTTGATTCATTGCAGTTCAGCTGATGTATATGTGTTGTAACACTTTAACATTTATTACATTTATGAATGAGATTAATGATTAACAAGGAAAGGAGTGGATTCATATGAAGTCAGAAGTAATGTATGACTGAGATAAAGATAGTTAGACAGCTTTCAGAAACAAGACAGTCTATATTATACCTGGAGAAAGCCTTCTGTTTCATATCAACTCCCTCAAACAGATTTATTGATCAAGTCACATGAGCTATAAATCTAATGTGATTAATCACAGCAAGAAAATGACACTGGCACATTGGCTGATGGCACCACAAGAACACTTTTACTTTTACTACTATTGAATACAATACAATATAATTTTATTTATATAGCACATTTAAAAATAACTAGTGTTGACCAAAGTGCTTTACAAGAGCCAAAGTAAAGAAACAATAGGTTAGAAACACATAAAACAATACAGCAAATAAATGACAATAAAATGGAAAACATATGGACTAAGGTCAAGTTGAAGAGAATACATAAAATCAAAAGATGATTGAATACTAATGAAAATCAAGGAATATTAAAAGCAGTTTTCAAAGTGGATTTGAAGATTTACAGGATCTGATGTTAGCCAGTAGGCTATTCCACTACTAGCACAATGACTGTCAATGGAGAACAATGCTCAGATGGTTTAGCCAGATGGTGTAGTTGTAGGATCTGCAGGGCCCTGTTGTTCAAAAGGATCAGGATAAGCCAGATTTTTTTTTGGCTCAAAGCTATCCCAATATTCCAGTTTTGGTCAACACATACTGACGCGGTTTGATCCAGATCAAAACCAATACTGGATTACATGATCTCCCATTTTAGAATACACACCCCCCCCCCCCCCCTTTTTTTTTTTTTGTTTTTGATCTAGTATAGTAGCCAAAATCTGATCTAATTACTTTTGAGCAACTGGGACCCAGTGCCAACAGGACCATGCTAACCAGCCAAACCTTGACCTCTTGCTTAGAAACCCTCTTGTTCAGTGTTGCTTGTGCGCTGCTGCCATCTGATGGTGTGGATTAGTGTTGTTGCAGGTGGTCTGCTGGTTGACAGAATCTCCTTGGTCACTGACATTCCAACGCTCTGCCAAATTGTGTTTTTGAAGTGATCATGTTGTCCCTGCAGGGCAAGAAAGACCTGACGCATAACTGCAAGAACATGCTTCGAAAACAGAGGGTTTTTCAAAGAATTCATTGAAGGTGCCACTCATCTCACATGTTTATGTATGATTTTTTGGGGGAAAAGACTTTGATAAGATGCATCTCTTAATGTGTTAGCTTTAAACGGTTAACGGTTATCTCCTAATAAATTGTTATAAAAGCATACCTGCAACAACAAACCACTTCCCACCAGTCACATACAACACTGAGCACAAGCGTTTTAGGAAGAACTGAAACCGTGTGTTAATACAAAGAGGACTTTTACATCTCCATTTCCACATTAAGCACATTTCATGGAGGGCTACGAGTCAGGTACAAAAACTCATTCTTTCTCTTTGTATCTTCTTTTAGCTCACCATTCACTTTGTCATGTATCGCATACTTTAACATTTTTAATTTAGCACATGACCAGTGGGTACAGATACAGTACATACTATGCACATAAAAAATGCTGGGTTAAAAATAACCCAAGTTGGGTTAAATATGGACAAACCCAGCAGCTGGGTTAAATGTTTGCCCAACCTGCTGGGTAGTTTTTATTTAACTCAACTATTGTTTAAAAAGGACTATATTGCTCTCTTAAAATGAACCCAAAATAGGTTGGAAATGAACATTTATTAATATGTTTAATAAACAAACATTTATTAATACATGTCATGATAATGATTAAATCATAGCCTTAACATTTATTAAATTGCTTATTAATAAATGTTCACCTTTTTATTATTACTGTTGCTTCTAGTAATTATATGTCTCATTTTGGGTTCATTTTAAGACAGCCATATAGTAATTATTAAACAATAGTTGAGTTAAATACAACTGCAGGTCAAACATTTAACCCAACCTCTGGGTTTGTCCATATTTAGCACAACTTGGGTTGTTTTTAACCCAACATTTTTTTAGAGTGTAGCTTCCCCTTACTGTAACACTCAATTGCTTCTTCTCTCTTTATTATTGTTGCGTATGAGGGTGTAAATTAGGTTGTGCAAAAAACTGAGTGTTTGAAAATAGTTTACTTTTGTATGCACTATATGTGAAGAGAGAAAGAGTCTCTTGTGATTTGGTGTGTTAAGATATCCGAATACATTTAAATTAACTGTGCAAAACCATTTTGCTTTCCCTCTAACCTTTCCTTCCTTGTTATTTTTTTTTTGGTTTCCCTTGTTTCATTCTTTCTCCTTTTACCAATATAACTTTCTTTTATTCTTGTCTTCCGTCTTTCCTTCCTTCCTTCCCCTCTTCCTCTCCTTTCCTCCGTTCCACTCCTCCCACAGATGAGCCGACCAGTCCAAGTGCAGATCTGCGGGCACGTCATGTCCCCGCCTCCTCCGTCGTGTCCAGTGGCGGTATAAACTCTGCCCCTGCTGTGGCCACAAGCCCCGCCTCCCCAACCTTCACCTTTCCCCTCAACCGCCTTTTCTCCCACGACAGCAGTGAGTGACGCAGAGAAAGAGAAACACTGTTACTGTTACTACTAAATGATCAAATCACTGCCTGGTACATGAAAACATGGCAACAAAAATTGTGTAAACATTCAGAAGCTGCATGTGATCGCCGTAGAGCTCCCCCTACTGCATGCGTAATCGCACCGCACAAATAAGTCAAATGTATGTGTGCATGCCGTACTGCATACTGCAAAAATCCACATGATCGTTCAGTGATGCCCGTGCATTGTCTTCACC
Organism: Ancherythroculter nigrocauda; assembly: GCA_036281575.1. NCBI lineage: Eukaryota > Metazoa > Chordata > Actinopteri > Cypriniformes > Xenocyprididae > Ancherythroculter > Ancherythroculter nigrocauda. The sequence goes on from VTFQ01000001.1 coordinate 38,798,833, forward strand.
ACACTTTACTGAGACTTTGATGAAGATCACCTCCTTCCCACTTTCTAATCTCAGATTAATTTCTGTGTCCTACCCAAATCCACACTAACTGTCCTTCAGCTCTCTCTCTTCTCCTGTATGTGATTTGTCACTGTTTGTAATGAATGGATATCTCTCTTTTTTTGCCTTCTCATCATAAGCAGGTGATGCCAAGTCTAATCGTCGATCCTCTTACCTGCTGGCCATCACCACTGAACGCTCCAAGTCATGTGATGAGGGGCTTAACGCATATAGAGAAGAGGGGCGCGTCTTCTCGTGAGTTTTTGGATTTTACTATTAGTATTAAATATATATCAATTGATTCAAGGCATCTGTGCCTGCTCAAAATTCTGTGTAAAGATGTAATGCTGCATAAACGCCAGAATAATTTGTCTGCTTTGACCTACCTTAGCTCCTAGTATAAAAGTATACTATTAAAATTGCTGTGTAAATGCATTTATGCCACCTCAGAGCAGCATTAAATAGTCTGTGTAAAGACACTTACTGTAAGTGCCACTTCAGAAGCACTTCTGTGCCACCTTTACAGTGTAAATTTGGCAATAAGTACTATTCATACCTCAGTAAGGATGTTTTTTGTTTGTTTGTTTTTTGGAGTCATTATGATGTCAGTTGTGAGTTTATTTTACTTTTAACATATTCTCATTGTGCTCTTTCAACAGGAGGCTTCCAAAAAGAGTCAAGAGCTTCTTTACTGAAGGGGTGAGTTTAACTACAGTAGAATCTAGGTCATACTCTAAAACTTTGACATTTGACATGATCAAAGTTTCTTTTCTAATGTTGTTTAAAGTCAACATAATGTAATATTTCTGATTATAGATCAGCTAGTTCTGGTCCTGGATGCTGATTGGTCAATAACAGTGTTATTTTAGTATTATTTATATATTAGTTGTTGTTAAAGGATTAGTTCACTTTCAAATGAAAATTAGCCTAAGCTTTACTCACCCTCAAGCCATCATAGGTGTATATGAATTTCTTCTTTCTGATGAACACAGTCGGAGAAATATTATTAAAGGTGCCCTAGAATCAAAAATTGAATTTACCTCGGCATAGTTGAATAACTAGAGTTCAGTACATGGAAAAGACATACGTTGAGTTTCCAACTCCATTGTTTCCTCCTCCTTATATAAATCTCATTTGTTTAAAAGACCTCCGAAGAACAGGCGAATCTCAACATAACACCGACTGTTACGTAACAGTCGGAATCATTAATATGTATGACCCCAATATTTGCATATGCCAGCTCATGTTCAAGGCATTACACAAGCCAGTATTAACTTCTGGATCTGTGCACAGCTGAATCATCAGACTAGGTAAGCAAGCAAGGACAATAGCGAAAAATGGCAGATGGAGCAATAATAACTGACATGATCCATGATTACATGATATTTTTAGTGATATTTGTAAATTATCTTTATAAATGTTTTGTTAGCATGTTGCTAATGTACTGTTAAATGTGGTTAAAGTTACCATCGTTTCTTACTGTATTCACGGAGACAAGAGCCGTCACTATTTTCATTTTTAAACACTTGTAGTCTGTATAATGCATAAACACAACTTCATTCTTTATAAATCTCTCCAACAGTGTGTAATGTTAGCTTTAGCCACGGAGCATAGCCTCAAACTCATTCAGAATCAAATGTAAACATCCAAATAAATACCATACTTACATGATCTGATGTATGCATGCAGCATACATGACGAACATCTTGTAAAGATCCATTTTGAGGGTTAAATTAGCTGTGTGAACTTTGTAAATGCACTGTATTATAGTCGAGAGCTCGGGGGGCAGGGAGCGTGCGATTTAAAGGGGCCGCAGCCTGAATCGGTGCATAGTTAATGATGCCCCAAAATAGGCAGTTAAAAAATTAATTTAAAAAAATCTATGGGGTATTTTGAGCTGAAACTTCACAGACACATTCAGGGGACACCTTAGACTTATATTACATCTTGTAAAAACTGGTTCTAGGGCACCTTTAAATATCCTGATACATCCGAGCTTTATAATGGCAGTGAAAGGGACCAGTGAGTATGAAGCTCAAGAAAAAAGTCTGGCAGAAGCCAGATATTTTACATCATAACTTGTTAATTATGGATATATTTTTTTTACACAAAAGCATCGCTTTGCTTCAGAAGGCCTTTATTAACCCCCTGGAGCCGTGTGGAGTATGTTTATGATGGATAGATGTGGATGGAAGCACTTTCCTCAGCTTTATACTCAGTGGACCCATTCACTCCCATTATAAAGCTCGGATGTGTCAGGTTATTTATTAATATTTCTCTAATTGTGTTCATCTGAAAGAAGAAAGTCATACACACATTTTAAAGTGAACTAATCCTTTAATATTTCGAATTAGCTTTTATTTTAATGTTTTCATTTTAATTTTAGTTAATTTTTCATTTTAATTTTTAGTTAATTTTAATGTTTTCATTTTTAATTTCATTTTAGTTATATATAATGTATATTAGATTAAACTAAAATTAAAATGAAAAATATATATATTTTTAGGTGTTTCATTTTATATATACAGTCAAACCAAAATTTATTCAGACACCTTGAACATTTCATTCATTAATACAGTTTATTTACTATAGTTTAAAAAATGGTAATAAAATATGACAAGATCTCAGAGTTAAACTGTGTCAGAAACTTAAGCAAAACATGGTCAGGTCAAAGTTTCTGAAAAATCTTTCGTTCCAAATTTTTATCAATTTAACTGGTAGTCCAGTAAATTTTATTTCAGCCTTATTTCAATTAATGAAAATTATTTTTAATAGCCACGTTACAATCCACAATATAGTAACAGTTTTGACCACTCTGTGATATCTATTTTTATGATATCTATGTCAACATGCACATTTGCTAAAGTGATGCCTAGATAGTTATCTATATTCCATATTATATATACATATATTCTATATTACTAGTTAACATTTTCCATGTACCTAGGTGACATCAGCAAAACAGGAAAGTCTGTTGAGAGGAAAAGCAAATTTACTTTTTTTTATTTATATTACAAAGAAATTTTATATTACAAAATTTATTTCTTTGAAATAACATGCATGTACAGATTAATCAATCACAACAAGATGAAGAACATGCATTAAAAAAAATGAAAAAGGCCCATTTTGTTTCAAATTTACTTAAAAAAAGGAACATTTAAAATGTATACTGCTTTAAATGTTCTCTTCCTGTATTCTGGTTCTTTGTATACTGTAGTTCCATGTCATTGTCACATTTGTGTGTATCTCTGTCCTGTGTCTTAATTTAGTCTCTAGACAGTCTGGGTGCTGCTGAAGAGGCTCGCTCTAAACGACACTCTACCTCGGAGCTGGGCAGCATCAGCTACAGTGACGTGAGGAGGGAAGGCTGGCTCCACTTCAAACAGATCCACACAGAGAAGGGCAAGGTAAGAGAAAGAGACAGTGCGAATTAGGAGAGCTGTTATTAGTGGTTTAGATGAAGATGTGGGCTGGCAACCAAAAGGTTTTAGTTTAAAACTTGACATGCTATAAGTTGCTTTGAATAAAAGCGACTGCTAAATGACTAATTAGTTACCTGTATGATCTGATGGATGAGATTTGTCTTTTCTCCCTCTCTTGCAGAAGGTGGGTAGTGCCATCTGGCCTTGGAGGCGGGTGTTCTCCGTGCTTCGGTCCCATTCCCTGTTTCTCTACAAAGACAAGCGAGAGGCAGTTCTCAAAGGGGCGGTGCTGGGAGGCGGGGCCGAAGATGAACAGCCAATCAGCATCCGGGGCTGCCTTGTGGACATAGCCTACAGTGAAACGAAGCGCAAGCATGCGCTTAGGTTGACCACGCAGGACTTCTGTGAATACCTGCTACAGGCGGAGGACAGAGAGGATATGCTGGAGTGGATCAAAGTCATCAGAGAGAACAGCAAGACTGACAATGAGGTGAGAGTGCGAAAATGACGGTACATAGAGGTCTTCAGCAGAATGAAACGGCAAGATTACATTTGTTTCTGTGTTTGTCCAGATGAATGACGCTAGTTTTTGAGGTTGTCATTGCCAGTATAGGAATCAATACATGTTGATATGGTGTTTTTGTTTGAGATCTACTTCCTCACTTACTGCTCACTGTCAGCAGGCTTTGCTTTCTCTGCCAGGTGTGCTAATAAATGTGTTCATGTTTTTTGTTTTGTTTTGTTTTGTTTTGTTTTGTTTTAACATGCTTTGTTTTGTTTTGTTTTAACATGTTTTGTTTTTTGTTTTGTTTTGTTTTGTTTTGTTTTGTTTTGTTTTGTTTTGTTTTGTTTTTGTTTTGTTTTGGTTTGGTAACACTTCAGTATGGGGAACACATTCACTAACTACAACTTTTGCCTCAATAAACTCCTAGATTACTGCTTATTAATAGTTATTAAGGTAGTTTTAGTAGCATTTGAGTTTATGTATTGGGTAGGGATGTAGAATAAGGTCATGCAGAATAAGGCATTAATATCTGCTTTATAAGTACTAATAAACAGTCCGTATCCTAATAATATGCATGCTAAAAGGCAACTAGGCAAGTGAGAATTGAACCCTAAAATAAAGTGTTTATTTTATTTTGAATCGTGAAGTCTTTCCAATTTTGTTATGTTTTATTTTACTGAATGAAAAAAGCTATTTTGTTATAGCTGTCATTATCAATAACACTGTTTGGTGGTTGATTTCCCCGAAGAGTGAAAACTCTGTGGTTTGCACAGTCCAACATGGCAACATTGGCTCAACCAATAGTGTGAGTTTGGAATTAGACAATTATTTATTTTTTCAGTAAAACTTAAATGTTCCTTTTTAATGTTGTCTGTAGGAATTGGGTTTCTCACGACAGGCTCTCATAAGTAAGAAACTTAATGACTACAGGAAACAAAGGTAAGATTGGAGACCATTGTGACATGTTTAACACATTTTTACATTTTACTATTCCAAATTCGAAATGATCCTCTTCCTCTTGACTCCCTCCTGTAGTCCAACAGGCAATAAACCAGACTCCTCACCCAGAGTGCATCGCATGACGTTTCTGCTCAGTAAGCAAGACAACAGCGCACCTCCACGTTCCCCAAAACACGAGGCCAAAGAGGAGAGCAGCCCCCCAAAATCTCCTTGGGGCATAAATATAATGAAGAAAGCTAAGAAGGCAGGTCCTAAAGCCTTTGGTGTCCGTCTAGAGGACTGCCAGCCTGCTACCAACAACAAGGTGTGTGCTTTTTGCAGTGTGCTGAATGTGTTTCTTAGGCTTACAGATTACTTTATGTTAGTATGTTTCAATGTGTATGTGTTTTTGTCTGTGAAGTTCATTCCCCAGATTGTGGAGATCTGCTGTGGACTGGTGGAGGAAATGGGTCTGGAGTACACGGGGATCTACAGAGTGCCGGGAAATAATGCCGTAGTGTCCAGTCTGCAGGAGCAGCTCAACAAAGGAGTAGACATCAACATCGCTGAGGAGGTTAGTTGTTTAAACACACATAATCTCGGTCAGAGACACTGTCATTGTTAAACTGCAACTGGCTCTTTGAGACTGAGGCAACATGATGGTTATATTCACTTCCCATGTTGAACTGGATACTTCCTCATACTGAGAACGTCAACAACAACTACTTTCACTTTTTCCTCCTGTACAGAGATGGCAGGACCTGAATGTGGTCAGCAGCCTGCTGAAGTCCTTCTTCCGTAAACTCCCAGAACCCCTCTTTACTGATGGTGAGATTATGAGCATGCTAACTGTGGTTTTAGTGCTATTTTATGTGCCTAAAACAATAAAATTACTGGTAACCTTTTGAAATATATATTTTAAAAGTGTATTAAATGTCATGTAGTGACATTTTCTTTCTCCTTCTATTTCTCTTTCTCTCTGTACCACTGAAGACAAATACAATGACTTTATTGAGGCCAATCGGATGGAGAATGCCAGTGATAGGCTAAGGACAATGAAGAAACTGGTATGAACGTGTTTTCAGTATTTTAGTTTAAAACACATTCTGAAGTTTAAACTACAATTTATTCCTGTGATGTCAAAGCTGAATTTTCAGCATCATTACTCCAGTCTTCAGTGTCACATGTTCCTTCAGAAATCATTCTAATATGATGATTTGATACTTAAGAAACAGATATTTTAATAACTCTTACTATTTTAACAATATTTATATGTATACTACCGGTCAAAAGTTTGGAAACATTACTATTTTTAATGTTTTTGAACGAAGTCTCTTATGCTCATTAAGGCTGCATTTATTTCATAATAAATACAGAAAAAACAAAAATATTGTGAAATATTATTACAATTTAAAATTATGGTAGGTTTTCAGGATTCTTTGATGAATAAAAAGTTTTAAAAAAATCAGCATTTATTTAAAATACAATATACACTACCGTTCAAAGGTTTGGGGTCAGTAATTTTTTTCTTTCTTTTTTTTTTTTTGAAAGAAATTAATACTTTTATTCAGCACGGATGTGTTAAATTGATAAAAAGTGATAGTAAAGATTTATATTGTTAGAAAAGATTTATATTTTGAATAAATGCTGTTCTTTTTAACCTTTTATTCATCAATGAATCCTGAAAAAAGTATCACAGGTTCCAAAAAAATATTAAGCAACACAACTGTTTTCAAAAATCATCATATTAGACTGATTTCTGAAGGATCATGTGACACTGAAGACTGGAGTAATGATGCTGAAAATTCAGCTTTGATCACAGGAATGAATTATATTTTAAAGTATATTAAAATAGAAAACCGTCATTTTAAATTGTAATAATATTTCACAATATTATTGTTTTTTTCTGTATTTATTATGAAATAAATGCAGCCTTAATGAGCATAAGAGACTTCGTTCAAAAATATGAAAAATAGTAATGTTTCCAAACTTTTGACCGGTAGTCTACTTTTTTCCTGTGATGGCAAAGCTGAACTTTCAAAAGACCAGCATTTATTTGAAGTTGAAATGTTTTGTAACATTATAAATGTCTTTACAGTCAATTTTGATCATTTTAATGTGCATCCTTGCTGAATAAGTGTGTATATATATATATATATATATATATATATATATATATATATATATATACATATATATATATATATATATATATATATATATATACATATATATATTCATTTTTCTTTTGCCCTTTTCCATATCTCTCTCTGTCTACCTGCAGATCCGTGATCTACCAGATTATTACTTCCACACTCTAAAATTTCTAATTGGACACCTAAAGACTGTGGCAGACCACTCTGAGAAGAACAAGGTGAGCAATACTTGATTTTATTTAGATATTTCAGTATTTTAAATTACAGGTGTTTTTTTTTTTACCGTACATTACAATGCATAATTGAACACTACAGTTTGTTTTTTCTTCATATATTAATTTGAATTTAAGCTGTGAATTTGAGAGTAATAAAAAAAAAAAAATCAGGTTCAGACTGGTCTTAAAATTTGTCATTTTCTCGTTATTTTCTCATCTCATGATGCTTCAAAATGCTTCAGTTGTTGATTTCAGCTGCATACAGTAGCATGCTTGTTTATGGTAGTTGAGTCTTACGGTGCACTTGTGCAGATGGAGCCGCGTAATTTGGCGCTGGTGTTTGGCCCCACTCTTGTCCGGACCTCAGAGGACAACATGACAGACATGGTCACCCACATGCCTGACCGCTACAAAATTGTGGAGACACTCATTCAGCACGTGAGGGACACCGCTGACAAAACATACCTTTGAGTTTACAGCCTCCATTTTAATTATGATTTTAAACAATGATTGTCTTGTTCTCTTTGCAGTATGTCTGGTTTTTCATTGAAGAACACGAAAAGGATGAAAAGGTTTGTTTTCTTCATATTTAATTTTATTGAGATTCATTAAAAAAAAAAAGTCTTTTAACTTAATATTTGAATGTCGCCCCACAGACACCAGTGGACACAGAGGATGTTCAGCCCGCCCCAAACATAGATCACCTCCTCTCTAACATTGGCCGGACAGGCCTGATGGGGGAGGCGTCAGGTGAGAGAGCTTAACCAGTTACATTAAACTAGTCTCCTGACTAACTGCCATTGGCTAGCAGTCATATTTCACCTCAGATGACTAACACTAGATACATAATTTCATTTGCATGTGAATGGACAGGTCTGACTGTTGGACATGTGATAGTAGTAGACAGCAGGTCAAACATGTTTCGGTTTTCCTGCCTGTTGAATGCTCTACACTTCTGAGTTTTGGTTTCTTTTTTTTAAATAATCTTTTTCATTATATTCACTTTCTGCTGTCTTTCTCTGTACATTTCTGCATTCCTTTCTTAGCTGAGCCTGTGGAACAGCCACTGCGGTAGGATGGGTTTCCCCTGCCACGCTCTCACTTTTTGTGTGTGTGTGTGTGTGTGTGTGTGTGTGTGTGTGTGTGTTTAGGAGTGTGTATTTAATGCCTATACACACAAGTGGGAGTGTTAGTGTTTGTATCAAGTGATGAAGATGCTTATGGGCCCCGTTTATACCTGGTATTAACATATGTGTTACTATAAAATCCTCAACTCAGCTCTAAACAGGATTCCAATTTTTTTTCTTTTTTTCTTTTTTTATAAAAGCTATTTTATCCTCATTCAAACAGAATAGCTTGGCAGGGATGTATCTAATATTTTGTAATTTTTGAGCATGATTACATAGGTATAGGCTAAAAATAGCAACTCAGTGTGCTATTTAAATTGTTTTTAAAATGATTTTTGGACTTTTCTATTCAAATGTTATAGGTTATATTTCAGAAAATCTTCAGAAATCATTCTAATATGATAATTTGCTGCTCAAAAAACATTATTACTGTCATCAATGCTGAAAACAGTCATGCTGCTTATATATATTATATAATATTATATTTTTTTAGAAAACCATGATGCATGTTTTTCAGGATTTACTGATAAATAGAAAGTTTAAAAATATTTTGATCTTTACTGTCACTTTAATCATTTGCTCAACTTAATATGTCATTTATTTTAAAAAAGACTTTTGAATGGTAGTGGTATGTATCACAATAGTAACGATCATGTGGGCAAAATCTAAATAATATCGAAGAGCTAAGGCTTCACAGTTGTGACATTTGAACACAAAGTGACACCCATGCCAGGTAAACGGGGCCTGTGTGTTGTGGCAAATTGTGTTTGGTTTGTCCTTCTCCCCCTCTGACAATTACAGTTTCTACCCTTGCCTCTCCCATAGCTTCTTTCATGGGTTGATGTCATCAGTATGTGCCGTGATGTCATCAGTGTGCGCTTTATCTTTACCGCTGCATATATGGGCCCCTTCACTTCTTCTTCTATGACCCTGTTCACATTGGAACATTAACTGACAATCAACAGCTGGTCGTTTATTACACAGATGTTGTTTATAGTGTATCTTGTGTGAACACTGTCTCACAATCACTGTTTATGGGGGTGATGCTTAATGATTGACACAGAGGCTGCTATAGGTCTTGTTTGTTAATTCATTAAAGGGAAAGTTCACTCAAAAATGAAAATTCTGTCATCATTTACTCGTCCTCATGTTGTTTCAAACCTGTATGAATTTCTTTCTTCTGCTGAACACAAAAGATTTTGAAGAATGTCAGTAACCAAACAGTTGATGCACCCCATAGTATTGTTTTCCAGCTGTTTGCTTACCCGTATTCTTCAAAATATCTTCTTTTGTGTTTAGCAGACGAAATTTATACAGGTTTAAAAACAACTTGAGGGTGAATAAATGATGATAGAATTTTCATTTTTGGGTGAACTATTAAGTTAACCTACTGACAATCACAAAAGTTTGATCCTCCTCTGTGCCTCTCATTAAAACAGCATTTAACACAGTACCAAAATGTTAATATTCACTAACTTCCTCTTACAATCTCTCTCCCTATCTCTCTCTGTTTTTAACTGACCAGACTCAACCAACAGTGATTCTGCAAAATCAAAGGTCAGTATTGACCAAAGGCTATTTAATATGTTTGTTCTCTTTTACATGTTGAAGAGTATAGTGTAGGTAATTGAATGCTAGAATTTAGTAATACATTTCCGTAAAAGCAGTTTTGTGACTTTAATAATCATATTTTTTTAGTAATAAATTAGTCATATTGTTTTTATTTTGCTATCTTGATTTAATATCTTGATATAATTCAATATGAATATTTTTGTTTTTGTATTTATTCATTTTTAATGTAAAGTGATTTTATTAGAGTTTTTCAATACATATGTAATAATAAATAAATATTTATGTAACATTTATTAATTAAAATGTATTTTAAGATTTTAATTGTATAATATTTGATACTTAGGGGTCGTGGGGATCAAAACGTGACTTTACTGCCAAGGATATCCTGACGTTATCGATTATGTCGGCTGTGACCCGCAAACGCCGGAAGCGGCACAACGGCCGTTTCTTCGGCAGCAGCACAGATGACGATTCTGAGCATGAACCCGTTAAATCCTGCGTCTCCGAAAAAGACGACTTGCAAGAGATGGGGCAGGTGGCATCCTTCTGCGCCCCACGAGCGGAGGGAGAAGAAGATGAAGAAGAGGAGGAGGAAGATGAGGAAGAGGAGGAGGAGGGTGAGAGACAAAAGGCCCAAGAACAGAAAGAGGAAGAAGTTCCCAGCATTTCCTTAACAGTGGAAGCGCCACCAGCGGTTCTGCTGAGCGAGGACGAGGAGCAAAGGTCTGAAGTGAAAGGTCGCAGCTGGCGAGGAGATGATGCGCGGTCTATTGTGTCAGGCTACTCTACTCTGTCCACTCTGGGGCGGAGCTTAGCCTCAGAGGGGCGGGGCGAAGATGCAGACGATGAGCACAGTGAACTGGTGAGCGAAACTGACAACGAAAGCGGATTCGCCTCGCGCTCCCTCACCCAAGAGAGGCCGGAAAAACCAACCCGTTCCAGCCAAAACTCACAAGCCTCACCCGATCCGACCGCGCCGCGCAGTTTCCTCTATGCGCAATGCAAATCACAGACGCCCTCTGCTTCCTCCGGCTCCTCCCTCGCTCCTCCTCCTCCTTCCCTCCACATCACTACCAACCCTGAAGACCAAGCGCACGACAGCGCAGCACGTTCGTCTACTCCCTCATCTTCCTCTTACTCATCATCCGCCTCCCAGCGACTCCACAGCCGCCACTCTTTTAACTCCCACCGCCTTATACAGTGCGACACCCTGGCAAGGCGTCGGCTAAAGTCAGACAAAGCCAAAGCGCCCTCGGTGGACCTTTCAGAAGTTTCCAGCTCCTCCGCCACGGAGGGCGATCGCCGGTCAGGTGCGAATCAAATCCCTAATTCCTCTCCATCTCCTTCTCCAAAAGCCAAATCCTCCAAAGAGGTTAGCGTGAGAAAAGAGTATACGCCAACATCCATAGCCGGTCCCGGAATTAAGAGCTGCGGGTTGTCCTCCGGACAGGGTTCCCTGGCGGATCAGGTACGGGCTCGCCTGATGGGCTCAGCGGACGACCTGCGCAGCGTCGGCATGAGGAAGCAGCTCTCGCCGGAGACGCGCAGGAAGAGACGTGCGTGGAGGAGGCACACCGTGGTGGTCTCCCCTACAGATTGTTCAAACAAAAAAACACCGGCGCTACCCCCCAAACCCCTAGATTCACCCCCCCCTGTTGAAAAGCCGGACGTTAGAGAGTCCCAACCAGAGTGCCCAGAGACTGAAGCCCCTACTGCACGTCGGGCCCTGCCTACCTCGCGCTTTCGTGATTTCTTGTAGCAGTGATGGTGTGTACAGGCTAGTGAACCAAGAGAGTTGGATTTGGGTTGTGCTGTAGCTGTGTCCACAGTATGTTCGATATGAGTTCACACTGACAGCGATTATATCGTTGTAGGATACTTTTGGTCGGTAGACGTTCACTGCAGTGTCAAACTGTGCCAGGTGGAAAATCATGTGTCATTGTGCACCATTCAGAATTGAGCACCAGTTCAGTTTTTGAATTTGCATTGGATTTAATTGAGGTAGCAAACAGGATGCCGAATTGAAATTTGGAATTACAATGAACTGAAATTCAAACAATAAGGGCATTTTCAGACCTGTAGATTGTTTGATTTACAATGCTACGATGTTGCATTTTCTCCTTGGTTCGCTTTCACAAGGAAAAATTGTATGCAATTTAATATTTTTATGTTGATGCAAGTCACATTTGCACCTGTTTCGGAGAAGAGCAATGATGTTTTAAAATGAAGAGGTGCTCTTAGCTGTGATAAGAAGTAGACACTGCTGATTTTTATGCAACACATTTTCTATTTCATATTATGATACAACTTGGATTGTTGGTCCGTTGGGTCAGACTGCTTTCTCACCACAAGCAAACCGCTTCAGAGTTTGTTTTGAATCAGAGACCACCTCTTTCTTGGACTGGTTATTTTGGTCCAGCTCCGACTGCGTTTGCAGTGTTTATATATGCATAAACGAACCGAAACTAGGGAGAAAAAATTGCGCCAGGTTCCGAAACGAACGCTTCAAAATGAGCCAGGTGTGAAAACGCCCTAATTGCCATTTGTAACAAGAAATGGAAGAGTTATCAAGACAAACTTCTGCCTCATTTGAAATGTGCTTATTTTTTATATGAATTTCTCAAATGAAGTTTCATTTTATGGACCAAGGAGGAAAAACACTTCATTTCCCGGAATGTCATTACCTGTTTTTTGAATAAATTTCTTTGAATTGTAATTTCCTTACCTTTACCCTGGTCTGTATTCCCATTGTCGCTGTTTATTTGCATAAACAAGAACTCTTCTTTACGCAAATGGGCGATCGATGTCACCGTCGCTTGTGCTGCCTGGAATCGCTCTTAATGAAGATGACTCCAGTCACTTTTTCACTGCAAATCGCTGTCGGTGTGAACAGCCTTTTAGGTCGCCATGCGAGTATAAAAATACAAACTCAGACTGTTTAAAGCCCTCGGTCAAATCTAATTTATGTCACTCTCATTTAGACCAACTTCACCTGCATCGCAAAAGGGGCTTCTCAGTGTTGCCAAAGTTTTTTTTCATCAATATCTTTCATATTTTCTTCTTCCTTTTCTTGGCCAGTCACATGACAACATTCTGCTCTTTAAATTATTGCCAAGACCCTCACGACTCAGTGCTTTTGTGTTTTCAAGTCCCAGACGAACCAATTCTCCGAATGTGCCGGTACAGTATTGGTTAAACAGTGTTAGCAAAACAGAAACAGTGTTGATAGTGACAGATTTACTAGTTTTAACACAGGCCGTTGAGCTCCGCGCATAATTCTACCAGTAACCCGCTACATTAAGTTCAATAAGAGGCAGTGTGGTGTGTTCACCTTCCCACATATTCATTTACATTGAGTAACGGCTCATTGGTGAAATCTCTTCAAATGAGTGTGTATGTGTGTCTGAAATTGCCTGTGTAAACCGTATGTGGTCAAGTATGTGTGTGTCAAACGTTTTTGTAACATTTGTACAAAGCCTTGCTTAAGTTAACCTTGTAAATACACATATATTATATTGTCATTTCTTTTTTTATTTTTCTCTTTATTTTAGTTTTTATATGGTTTACAAAAGTGCACTTAGGTGCACAGTCATTTCTTTCAAGATGTTACTTGAAATGTTTTCCTTAATATTTTTTGTTTGTTTGTTTTATACACAGTATATATTATACATATATTTTGTATGAATATAATAAGTACTTTTATTTGGAAATCTTGGGGTGTACCTGTTTTAACTCCACTAGACTGTTTTCCCTGTTAATGGCCTTTCTCTGTGACTTACAAATACTATGCAGAAATCTATTCACCTCAATGAAAAGAACAGAGATCTAACCTGCAAAGAGTGTCTGTCACAAGCTATAATAAATTCTTATTGCAGAGCTTATTTCATTTGGGCTTTGTCCTTTGTTTTGTGCTGAAGTCATATGCACCACATGAGTTTCTGCATGCATGACAGTAGTTCGCATTATCTTTTTTCACATGTGATTATTCTTTTCACATCTACTAATCAATATAAGAGGTCTGAGAAAGAAGACATATGCAACACAGTAGCCATTTCAGATGTCTTTGGCCTTGTGTGTGTGTGTGTGTGTGTGTGTGTGTGTGTGTGTGTGTGTGTGTGTGTTTACAGCATTATAGAGGGACCTGTAAAACCTGTATACGTCATTGTGTTCAATGAAACTGTTTAACAGGTTTAAAGGTGTTTAGAGTCTTTTACAGTCTTCAAAAGAAGTCAAAATTTTATCAATCCAATAGTTTTTAGGGCATTTATTCTATATATTATGTCTCATTACTTAATAAATTAACCTATATGAAGATATATTATTTAAACGATATATTCTCAGTTTCTGTCTTCCATGAACATAATGACACCTTTCTCACGTTAAGTACAATGGACACAATTCATTTTGACACATCAAACTATAATACATGTATGTGATCAGTGTGTGTGTATACTATTTATGTTGTGTTAATGTATTTCCTTACCAAAAAAAAAAAAAAAAATGTTGCCGATTTCATAATAGCATATCTGTTATCACCAAATAGATTAATTTAGGCTGTTTATTTTAATTGTCATGTCAGCAGAAGGTAAGGATTGATGTGTGAAGCTGTGAGTTAATTGTGAAAGTCCGACATTTTCTAAACCAAGTCATTATCCCGTAGGATTGCATTTTAATTTTATTCTCATATATTTTATCTTGTTTTTATTTTATATTTTAATTTATTTTATTTTATTTTACGTAATTTCATTAGAATGACAGCAGATGGCAGCATTTACAGTTTGAGCTGACAGAAATCTCAGGCTGCACAGACATTTGAGTCTGAATAAACACAAGAGGTCGAGTCCAAGAAGAAAGTCTTTGTGAAGTTCAACATGTTCCTGGGTCAACATTTTTGTTGATCCTGGAACAACATTAAAATCAACCAATCAGATTTGAGGGACAAGTTTACAGATTATGTCAAGTTTAGGCTTAAAATCATGAATTGGTGCTTCTACATCAGTGTTATTCATCTATCATTTCCCTCTGTTTTTTTGGAATAACCTATTGGTAGGATTAGGTTTAGGGGTAGGAATAGGGTTAAGACTAAATTTTCAGACTAGAATGTTGTTCCAGGATCAACAAAATATGTTAACCCAGGAATGAATCTAACTCAGCAATATCAGGACGTGCGTGAAGTTCATGGTTTGAATTCAGACAGACAGACAGACAGACTCATTTTTTATTTTTGTTTGCAACAGTACGTTTATCTCCAAAGACGATTGTTTACTGCTACATACATTAAAATAGGCTAAAAACAAAAGTAAAACCAATTACACAGTCTAGCTCTCTATTCATATAGTTTGCCTTGAAGCAGCGGCTGTGACACTACAGTAAGTGTGTCACACAGTGTGAGTGAGTGACTCGTGTTCATCAGCGAAATATTTATCGCTCCTCGCCGGACTCGAGTTACGCGCTGCGCTTTTAGAAGCGTCAAGTGTTTTAGGACACGCGTCACAGCAGCAGCAGCAGCAGCAGCGTTGATTTCACATGCAATTGACTCACAGATTTAAGCGCTTACTTCAGAACTTTTTTGTCTACTGATTATTCACATTTACCTCCCGGTTCAAGACGGTTGTAAGGAGTACTGCCTGGAACCGGCGGAATATATTCAACATGTTGGGGAGAAAGAAGAAACCAGAGACCGTTCAGACTGAAACTAAAGCGTTCGAGTCGAAAACCCACGATCCGCTTCGGAGGCTTGGTGAGATGATCACACATTAAGGGCAAAAGTGCCTAATATACTCTGAATGTTACTTTAAGTAAGCTATGCACGCTTTCTTTAACCTTAAAGGGCAGTAAACCAATCTCAGCAACTAACTTAGTTTAAACTCTAGCAGTTCGTATTGTGAAAGATGTCAAACGAGCAAATTCACCCATTCCACACTAAATCAATAAAGACCTTTACGCTTTGACATCTGTTCATTTTGCGTGACTTGAATGTGAATGCTCGACATTTGCTGTGTTTTATTAACTATTTATTGTCTTGGGGACTTTTTTTTTTTTACCTGTTTTGGGAAAAGAATACGCTATAAATACACACACACACACACACACACATATATATATAGGCTATATATTATTGAGACCTGGATTTGTGATATATATACAATAATAATTAAACAACAGTTAGTTCTGGTCCTCTGATTTGTTTGGCTGAGCGTATAGCATTACATCCCTGGGACTTTTCACTGTTTGAATCACTCTGGTTGTTTGTTTCAGACCACAGATTGATTGTGAGCGGTGCAGAATTACTATTTTTTTTGCTGATGTTGTTGGTGTTGCAGTGTTGTACATTAGGAAACTAAAGGGAAGTTCATCCAGCTGTTTTATATATATATATATATATATATATATATATATATTCACACACAAGCATCAGTTGGTGCACTTTGCTTTTAAAGACAGCTTGTCAAGTTAAAATGAATTCTTTGAAACTTATGTTTTTGAATGCAAGAACACATCCTGTGTGAACATTCCCCTAAGACTTGACACTGCAACAATGTATGTAATGCAGGCCATACCAATCACACACACACATATATTTATACATATACATAATATGACTGGTATGGTCTGACATATTTTATCTTTCATGATTGGCATAACCACATTGCCTCACTCGTAACCACTGACTTTTCTCGCACACTTATTTTCGCACTCATGTTTACATCTCATCTCCGCCTTTCAGCAGCATGACTCCATCTGAGATCACCGCCACCTACACCTATGGCCCATGCTGTTCATGTAAAAACAATTCAACATGTTTTCCTTTTAATATCAACATTTATTTGGCAATTACATATTATTATGCAGCAAGCTGACATCTCAGACTAACGCAGGTCTTGTTAGTATCAGCCCGGTCCTGAAACCAAACCAAACTAAAATAACTGTGCTTCACTTAGTTGCACTTTATTTTACAGAATGTGTACTTATGTGTACTTACAGTGTACTTACCTAAGAAAATACTGGGTAATATAAGATAACTACAGGGTTTAAGGTCAGGTTTAGGGGTAGGTTCGGGGTTAGTACCTATAGTTATTTTAATTACTGTAATACTGAAAAATAAAGTGCTACCCTTCACGCTTTTGAAATGAACCATGAGGGTGGAGAGAGAAAAATATTTGAAAATATCTAAAATGGATGTCATTATATGACTGATATTTCATGTAATCCTGGAATGCCTGTATTCCAGCATAGTATTAAGCACATTAATATGCCGCATTCTTCATGAACATTGGCTGATTTCTAGGTAAGTAGGGTGTATTTATATCATCGTTTAACAGTGCTGGTCTTTTATTGCAGCGCTTTAACTCGGCAGGTCTTTCATCAGTTGTGTATCACACCTCTGCCTGATTTAGCTGGGTTTCTTTTGCATTAACTTATGAATGTGCTGAATATTGTCGTTTTGTCAAGTACAAGACATGCTGAAGACTCGTCTACGGTCACTGGCTTCTTCCCTTAACTAGCACTGTGACTGCAATTTCTTGAGAAAGAGCTTAGCTTAAACAATTGAGAGTGGGTGATAACACTGCCTCAGTTTAATTAACTGTACTTAATGTCGTGCTCATCAGTATTATTTTCCATAGCAACCTATGCAGGGTATTTTTATTGAATGTTTTAGTAAGACCTGTTCCACGGCTGCCATAGTGCTGATTTATCTCTGCCATGGTTACTGTGTCAATAGATATTCTATAAATATTATTAGTGTTTGGATTTATTGCACTTGTAAAATAATGTTGAGTGGCTTGTTTGAAGAGGCTGTGCAAGTTGGTGCACTTCAGTGGCGTGATTCAATGTTACTATGCCAGTGCTTTAAAATACAGCACTCCAGTGGGAATAATCAAGAGGTTCTTGAACGAGAAAACCATTGATTAGTTGTTTTAGGGATGAAATTGCTGATAAACCCAATGTGATGGGTTGATTTATGTTAAGTTGCTCCCAAGTTGCTCTAGTTTGTTTACGGTTCTTGTGATTCTGCTAAATGACAAAGTAATGAGAGAGAATAAGTCATCCATGCAATGCGCCCACATTTATTCTAAATATAGATGTGCTCACTTAGGTGCACCTTAGGTGAACTGTAGGAAACTGTAATAGTCTAAATGTTGCATTTTTGCTCAATAAAATATGAGACACCTCTTATAAATCATATATTTTCACTTAAGTCTACACTACATTTACATTTAAATTTATGCATTTAGTGGACACTTTATCATGTGACTTAGAATAGAACTACCAGTTGGGTTGTAGAATTTTGTAATGTTTTTGAAGTCTCTTATGTTCACCAAGGATACATTTATTTTATTTAAAAAAGACAGTAAAATTATGAAATATTATTACAATTTTAAATACCTGTTTTCTATTGAAATATATTTTAAAATGTAATTTATTCCTGTAATGTCAAAGTTGAATTTTTAGCATTATTACTCCAGTCGTCAGTGTTATGTAATCCTTCAGAAATCATTCTAATATGCTGATTTGCTGCTCAAGAAACATTTATTATTATTATCAATGTTGAAAACATTTGTGCTGCTTAATATTCTTGTTGAAATCTTAATACTTTTTTTTAGGATTCTTTGATAAATAGAAAGTTTAAAATAACAGCATTTATTTGAAATAGAAAACTTTTGTAACATTATAAATGTCCTTAGCCTCACTTTTGAATAGTTTATTGCGTCCTTGTGAAATGAAAGCATTAGTTTTTAAAAAAAAAAAGAAAAAGAAAAATCTTGCTGACCTCAAACTTTTGACCAGTAGTGTATGTTAAAGTTAATCAAGGTTTCTTCATCCAAAAATCAACTGAAGTGGTAGTTTTCATTTTGTATTACCAGTTTCCTCTTCCTCATTCTCGCTAACCCTTAGAATTAAGTGTCCTGCTTTACTGTATGATTTGCCACATACGTTATGATTTCTAAGTAAGTGATCTTTATTATGGCTAGCTAACCTGTTTGCATATGAAATAAGTGACATCACCGTGTTGTGGGTTGCTGTCAGATCTACAGTTTGCACTGACCGTAAACCCTTTGCAGAGCCTGTGGCATATTCACAAAACAAAATGCACCAAATTCTTCAGTCAGAAACGTTAAGAGACTCAGTTCTAATATGAGATCCATGATTGTGACAGCACAGCCATGAAGATGAAGCCGTTTTTGCAGCTTGGTTTCAGTCATTTAAAGCTCCCTTAAGGGTGCTCTCAGGAATATTTTGCTTATGTTGCTAGATGAGTAGAAGTCAGCTGATCGCATGTTATTTCACGCTTGTGAGGCGTGAAATAAATGTGCTTTTATTAGGCTGCTGATATGCAGTATTTTAATATTAGCCTACTTGTATAGTATTTTTTAATATTTTGAATTAGCTTTCTATATTTTCAGTTTTAATTTTAATTTATTTTTCAGTTCTAGTACAATTTTAGTACTTTAACTTAAAGTATATGTAGAATTCAGAAACCCTTATTATTAGCGACACCGGTGGCCATTAAGTGAACTGCAGCCAGCAACTTATTGCCTATCCTCGCATTAATTTACATGTACAAGAGACTGAATGTAATTCAATACCCCAATATACTCACAGCGAAGTTCTTTGCTTAGAAGAAAAAAGAAGTTGGAAATACCTTTGCAGCGATAAACTGTTACCGAACATCCAGACGCCTCCACTGAGAGTGACGTTCAGATGTGCTGCACACTTTCCTCTCTCTCAATAACAAAATAAACAAAAAGCAGCACTGAGAAAGCAGCAGTTAAGAAAGCATCTGATCATAGCGATGTGGATATGTTTGCACAATTCACCGGCATCATGTCGTCAGATGAGGTAACTTTACACTGTTATAATGGTTTGATACAAAGCATATTTGAGACTATATGTAGACCTAATGGACACGCGCTCGCGCTCGGCCACTGTAAGACTGCAAGTGCACATGAAGTGTGCCATTTGGGACAGGGCTAACAGTCCTTTACATAAAAATCATTCTACAGGCTTTCATTGACAACCTAAGAAGTCTAATTTTTTACATTTTGTTACAAGCTGTTCACGCATTGGGGGAAAAAAGATAAACACATGAAAATTCTTACATATAGCCCCTTAAACTTAATTTATCGCATCTAAACTTCATCTAAACTCTTTATTTCAGCTTTATTTTAAAGGTGCCCTAGAATCAAAAATTGAATTTACCTTGGCATAGTTGAATAACAAGAGTTCAGAACATGGAAAAGACATACAGTGAGTTTCAAACTCCATTGTTTCCTCCTTCTTATATAAATCTCATTTGTTTAAAAGACCTCCGAAGAACAGGCGAATCTCAACATAACACTGACTGTTATGTAACAGTCGGGCTCATTAATATGTATGACCCCAATATTTGCATATGCCAGCCCATGTTCAAGGCATTAGACAAGGGCAGCCAGTATTAATGTCTGGATCTGCACAGCTGAATCATCAAGCAAGGACAATAGCGAAAAATGGCAGATGGAGCAATAATAACTCCCATGATCCATGATAACATGTTATTTTTAGTGATATTTGTAAATTGTCTTTCTAAATGTTTCGTTAGCATGTTGCTAATGTACTGTTAAATGTGGTTAAAGTTACCATCGTTTCTTACTGTATTCACGGAGACAAGAGCCGTCGCTATTTTCATTATTAAACACTTGCAGTCTGTATAATTCATAAACACAACTTCATTCTTTATAAATCTCTCCAACAGTGTGTAATGTTAGTTTTAGCCACGGAGCACCATCAAACTCATTCAGACTCAAATGTAAACATCCAAATAAATACCATACTTACGCGATTAGACATGCTGCATGACGAACACTTTGTAAAGATCCATTTTGAGGGTTATATTAGCTGTGTGAACTGTGTTTATGCTGTTTAAGGCAAGCGCGAGCTCCGGGGGCGGAGAGCACGGGAATTTAAAGGGGCCGCAGCCTAAATCGTCTCATATTTAATGATGCCCCAAAATAGGCAGTTAAAAAAATAAATTAAAAAAAATCTATGGGATATTTTGAGCTGAAACTTCACAGACACATTCAGGGGACACCTTAGACTTATATTACATCTTTTGATGTTCTACGGCACCTTTAATGAACAATAGTTAACAATAACAATGCTGATATGACTGGAGTCTTCTCATGTAAGTGGGCATTTTATTAAAAATAAATTTCTATTTCTCATAGAATTATATTACACACATTCTATTATACAAAGAAATGAATGGGACTTTTAAAAAAGTTCCATTCATTTCTATGTGTAGTTTTGGGAATGAGGGAAAAATGAGTGCTTCTTTTTACCACAAATCATATATTTCTCAAAGTGTTCAGTTTAGTTTATGATGGCATTTCATTGCCGTGTTCCCAGTAGCTTTGACTCTGCACTCTGGCAAAATAACAAAAATAAACTCTGTCTTAGTTTCTCTCTCCCTCTATCCCTCAGCTTTCCCCCCTGACCTCTGTGCTGTCTTTTACTTACACTCACGCTTGTCAGAGAGTCTTTATCAGGGTCTTTATATTCTGGTTGCCGTGGTGAGGGTCTCTTTGCTGCAAGCACTGTTGGCTGTTCAGCAGAGGCAGTTGAGGCAGTTTGCACTGTCCTTGTTCTCCTCTCTTAGTCATTTCTCTTCTGTTGATCACAAACTTTTTATATTATTTAATTCTAGGTCCATTACTGTCACTCCACTTTTTCTCTTTAAATGATTGAAAATATATTAAAAATGAAAGAAAGCAATGTTTTATCACACTTTTTATCACACACAGAGAGCTGAAGAAGATATGAGGGTTTGAAGTAGTGTTGTCTAGAGCAAATATCCATGCTGTGAAAGAATGCGGAGCAGCCATTTTACTGTGAGCATGACCTCTCCTTTTCCAGGTATTTTTGAGCCCAAATTTGCCAAGTCTGCGGTTTTCCTGCGGAATTGGGCTACTTTTACACTGTTGCCGCGGGTTGTTTTCATG
This sequence comes from Ancherythroculter nigrocauda, assembly GCA_036281575.1. Lineage (NCBI taxonomy): Eukaryota > Metazoa > Chordata > Actinopteri > Cypriniformes > Xenocyprididae > Ancherythroculter > Ancherythroculter nigrocauda. The sequence continues at coordinate 38,820,789 of VTFQ01000001.1, forward strand.
TCCGCAGGTTGAATCGACCCCAAATAATGTGATATTTAGCCCCTGGAACGCGAATTTTACCAGGGGAGCCCCGCCAAAAATGCAAATTTTACCCCCGGAATGCGATTTTTACCGTGGGACCCCCCTGAAATGCGATTGGGCTAGTTTTGAGGAGCATTTGGCCAGGTTTTGTTGTAAAAACCTAAGCCCAATACAGCTCTGGCAGAAATTCAGTAGAGAAAATTTGCTAAACAGTTGTACAACGTTTGCATACAGTATTTCCGTCTGGGGTTGTCAACTTCAGGAAAGGAAAATAAGGGACAACTGTGGTTTTTTGTAGTAAAATAAGGGTTGGAATAAGGTACACACTCCAAATATTTGTACTGTACCATACAATGTATGTCGTTTCAGTATCTACAGTCAAGTATGTGTATGTAAGATGTAAAGGTTCTCAGACATAATAAACACATTTGGATCATTTGGTCAAATCAACCAAATTTCAGAAACTTTCCCAGCTCAAATTTTTGATTTTGTTAATATTTTTGTTAACATAAATGAAGAATAAAGCCAAAATATTAACACGTAAGTTCAAAATATTCTAGCCGACCCTTTCCATGGTGACGCGTCATGCTTGTCATGTGAAACACCGCAGCCACAATAAAGCGCTGTATGACAGATGTATCATTTTTATTCCGCTTTTCCTTTTCTATTCAAACTATTCACAAACTTGTTAGCTATGTCATGAACTACCTGATATTCCGATGCAAGTGTTTTGTCATTTAAAAACATTTATAATGATCATGTTAGCTGATCTATAACGCGCTATTGGTCGCCATGTTCAGAGAATCGTGTGAGATTTACAACACGTCAGTTCCTCCACTTCTCCCGAAATACATGAAAGTAAGTGGCTTTTAGATCAGCATAGCAGTCAATAAACAGGACAAGGGAGGTCACGTACGGGACAAATCAATTAACGTTAGGCCCAATATACGGGACGTCCAGGCTAATATGGGACAGTTGGCCATTTCCGCGCAAATATTTGTGCATTATTCACTGCCCAATCCAGTTAAAGGCAAATATTTTAAAAATAGGGCTGTGCTTTAAGTCATTGTCATTCTTTTCAGTGCAAACGTGGCTTATAGACTGCGGCTTATTCACATGACTTAGTGCTGTTTGCCTGGCACAAATAATGCTGCACTATTATGGCCCGAGTAAACAAATAAAGACAGGTACCGATCCCAAACTTTTGTTTGCAAATGTTTGTGTACATTTTCTATTGACCATGGTGGCAGTAATTCAAATCCAGCTAATCAAAAGCTTTTCTTAACTACTTAGTGAGCAGGCTACACTGTTAGCATGCTAATCTAAGTTAGCAAGGTTTTATCTAAGGGGGATCACACACAGTTTCTGCCAATATTATGTTAATCTTGAGTTCCTATAGAGTAGTAGTGCATCCTTCATATCTCCAAAAAGTCTTTTATCATATTTATAAATCCAGAATCAAACTGGACCTTGTTTATGAAACCATAAGTGTCGTTCCTGAGAGCTCGAGCACACAAGATTCTCCATTCATTTTAACTAATAAAAAAGTGATTGTAACTATCAGTTTCCTTGGTTATTTTAATAACAAATATCGAGAGCGCATCAATGTAATATGTGAGCACAAATCTCTCAGCTCCACTTAATGCTGGTTCTTTGGGAAGCAAGGTTATCTTTCCCTCACAGCCAAAAACACACTTCTTTGGTGACATAAATGATTTCGTGAAGTCCTGTGACCTGTGCAATGCTGCCGACGACTGCCGTAAAGCCGAACGCGCGTTGATGGGCGTGCACTTGCTCTCTCGCTCTGGTCGGGTATGAGGTCTCTTCGGAACAAAAGTGGGCGTTTCTGTATTTGTGGGTGTTTTCAAACTGGTGGGTGTTTATATATGAAGAGTTCATTTGCAAAAACCCATAAAATGAACTAAGTGTTGTGCATTATTCTCCATATATAGCACGTTCTGTACCCTAAATTCATTTTGTCAGAAGAGCCGGTTTTGCCCACTTTCAGGCATCGCAAGTTCACGTTTTACAGCAGAAGCCGACAAGCGCCCTTGTTGTTTGTGTACAGAAACCGATAAGTCCGTTTTAGCGAATCAGCGCGCAGTATTCAGGTCAGGTGACAAGGCTTAGTCACTTCAAAAAGACGCGCTAGCTGAGGGAAGTTTTATCAAAGCTCACTAAAAGTGATCGAGGATTTATGATTTCGACTCCTGTAAGTCCTTGTACACCATACACGACTTACATGCTGAAAAATTGGTTGTCCTTTTGCTTGTGTGTGTGTGTGTGTGTGTGTGCGGATAAGTGCGTGTGTGTGCTTTTGTTTATATTACATTGTGGGGACCAAATGTCCCCATGATGTAATATAAACCTGAGTTCACCTACATCGTGGGGACCAGCCAGCGGTCCCCACAATGTAAATGGGTTTATAAATCATATAGAATGAGTTTTTGTGAAAAAGTAAAAGTTTGCACAGTTTCCTGTGAGGGTTAGGTTTAGGGGTAGGGGCAGGGTAGGGGGATAGAATGTACAGTTTGTTCAGTGTAAAATGCATTGAAGTCTATGGAAAGTCCCCACAATTCACAAAAACAAACATGTGTGTACTTGTGTGCCGATCTGTGTGTGTGTGTGTGTGTGTGTGTTTGAGAGAGAGAGAGCGAGAGAGAGAGCGTTCGTGTGTGTGTGTGTGTATGTGTGTGCCGATCTGTTTGTGTGTGTGTGTGCTTTTGTTTATATTACATTGTGGGGACCAAATGTCCCCATGATGTAATATAAACCTGAGTTCACCTACATCGTGGGGACCAGCCAGCGGTCCCCACAATGTAAATGGGTTTATAAATCATATAGAATGAGTTTTTGTGAAAAAGTAAAAGTTTGCACAGTTTCCTGTGAGGGTTAGGTTTAGGGGTAGGGGCAGGGTAGGGGGATAGAATGTACAGTTTGTTCAGTGTAAAATGCATTGAAGTCTATGGAAAGTCCCCACAATTCACAAAAACAAACATGTGTGTGTGTGTGTGTGTGTGTGTGCGCGCGCGTGGGTGGGTGTGTGTGTGCGTTTGTGTGCACATGTGTGTTTGAGAGTGTTTTAAATGCAATTACTTGGGTTTTGTTTAACTATGAAACATGAAATGTGGAGTTATCTGCTTTTGCCAAAAAAACGACTGTTTGAGTTATCTGCTTTTGCTAAAAAACAAACTTTTAATATATATATAAAACATACTTTCACTGAATTTTAATTTTTTAATTTACCTGTATTTTTTAGAGTTATCTTTACTTAATCAAAACAGCCCAACTGCAGTTTGATTGTTATTACTTGGAATGCACAATAAAAAAAAACATGATTTGTGAGAATTTATAAAAATGGAGTTATCTGTTTTTGCAAATAAACTCTTCATATGAAAACGATTCCCTTCACCCGACTCCACCCCTAAACCCTACCACACTCTGACGAGGGCAAATCAGGTAACGCTCTCAAAAACGCCCCTCTGTTTTTGGTCTCGCCCATTAATCATTAAAGGTCAAAAAAAAAATTATAAAATTATAAAATTAAGAAAATTATAATCCACATGTAAAACTATGTGCAGCACATTTTGCTGAGGACAGCTTCCTCAGTCTCAATCAGTTTAATGCCGGATTCGCACAAAGATTATTCTTGAAAGATGGAGCAGTTCCCTCTTTGTCTGGAGAAGGCGTTGTTTATGGACCACAACCGGTAAACTAAGCTGCTGTCAAATCACAACACAGGAACCGCTGGCACAATCAGAACTCGTTACGTATTTCTGAAGGAGGGACTTCATAGAACAAGGAAGTCATCAACCCGTTTTTATGACAGTGGAAACAGCGGTATACAGATAAGTAAATTATGTGAAAAATACTGTGTTTTTTTACACGCGAAACATGAACACATGTTATATTGCACACTATAAACACAATCAAAGCTTCAAAAAAACACGAAAAACGGGACCTTTAATGTCCTGCAGAGACCTGTACTTGCTCTGGTCAACGTGTGCGCATGCGCTCTTCCAGGAGAAGTGTCCGTACAAGGAATTCCGACCCTGTTGACGTCACACGGGCACATACTCGAAAAAAAGACTGTGAAGTTTATGAGGAATTGGAAGAGTATTTTTGACACAGAAATACTCCGTCATTCGTCCAACTCGTGTTTTGAAACTTTGGGCACGTTTAGCATGAGAATCCAACTCTTTAACAGTGTAAATAAGTCATGAAATAACATTATTTAAGTGAATTGGCACTAAAACAACAGAGCGTGTGCAAATAAGTAACACTTTCAGCGAGCACCATTCAATCTTACTGAATTCCTCCCTCAGCCTGTTTTTTTTTTTTCTTTCTTTCTTTTCAGCTCAGCCTATTGTAGCACAGCACCGGGCTGCACAGACGGGCTTAACTTAGCTTTGAAAAGTCTATAAAGAGCTCAGTGTGCACTGCTGGCAATTTTGCAATCTTTGCTCTTAGTGAACAGTCTTTTTCCAAGCTTGCACAATCCTGTAAAGGAGAGAAAGCCACTTTAATCTGAGCAACAAAATACCGTTGATGATTAAAAATGAAAATGTGACAAAAACAAAATAGAAAAAACAGTTCATTTTGCCTTCAGTTTTTCATATCTTTAAATATGAGCAGTCATTGCTGCTGACGTTGACGCACAGAAATTGGCGTCTTACATCACTGTGGGATGAAATCATTCCTCGTGTTTGTGACTGTAGACTCTGACCTCCCAGTGCTCTCACATCTCAAGTACGTGTGAGTGTGCACATATATATTTATTTTGGAAGTAATGTTTGAGCAATGTGTTGATTTTGGTTCATATTTTGGATGAAATATCAAAACTGTATATGACTCAGACAGTGCTGGGAAGTGTTAGGAAGTGCTGGCACGTATAGCCTGAATATGAGAACAACCTTGGGACTGCACATTATGAGTGAATTACAGTATGTGTATAACTCTTGGAGACTTGACACTTCAGATTTACAGCATGTAGCAGGTGTGTTGGACAGCCTGGAAAACATCTAGAGCAAACAGAAGGTGCGTTTATTTTAAAGTTGTGTATGTGTGTGTTGTAGGTGTTTTAGACGATGAAGATGTGCGTGTGATGCTGCAAGGATCAAAGATGGTAAAGGTTCGATCTCAGCGTTGGAGGAAGGACCGGAGCCTGAAGCTTCTGGAGGACTGTGTGACGGTGTGGTGTGAGTCCAGCAAAACCTCCCGCAAGGGCAAGAGTCAGCAGACCTGTGAGTATATCACCTGCCAGAACTGTGATTGAGCTGCATACAAAATTCAGCTTTCAGCACAATATTTTTGAGTTCATAATTTGTGTGGCAAGCTGAGAAAGTGCATCATTTAGGGTCAGTTCAGTAAGTGAGTTCCTGAGGCCTTTTTAACAAGAGAGGTTGTGTTTCTGCAGAGTTTACCTTCCCACATCTCTGTTTAATTTGAATCACACAGAAACACAGAAACAAATCACACAGAGACTTTTGCTTCAATAAACCCCTAATTACTGCTTATTGTTAGTTAGTAAGGCAGATGTTAAAGGGTTAGTTCATCCAAAAATGAAAATTCTGTCATTAATTACTCACCATCATGTCGTTCCAGACCCATAAGACCTTCGTTCATCTTCAGAACACAAATTAAGATATTTTTGATGAAATCCGATGGCTCAGTGAGGCCTCCATTGACAGCAAGACAATTAACGCTCTCAATGCCCAGAAAGCTACTAAAGACATATTTAAAACAGTTCATGTGACTACAGTGGTTCAACCTTAATGTTATGAAGTGATGAGAATACTTTTTGTGCACCAAAAAAACAAATAACGACTTTATTCAACAATATCTAGTGATGGGCGATTTCAAAACACTGCTTCATGAAGCTTCGAAGCTTTACGAAACTTGTTTTGAATCAGTGGTTTCGGAGCGTGTATCAAACTGCCAAAGTCATGTGATTTCAGTAAATGAGGCTTCATTACCTCAAAAGTGTTTCGAAATTTCAGTGGTTCACCACTGGGGGGCGTGACTTTGGCATTTTGATACGTGCTCTGAACCACTGATTCGAAACAAACGATTCATAAATCTTCGAAGCTTCATGAAGCATTGTTTTGAATTCGCCCATCTCTAGATATTGCTGAATAAAGTCGCTATTTTGTGTTTTTTTTTGGCACACAAAAAGTATTCTTGTCGCTTCATAACATTAAGGTTGAACCACTGTAGTCACATGAACTGTTTTAAATATGTCTTTAGTAGCTTTCTGGGCATTGAAAGTGTAAATTATCTCACTGAGCCATCAGATTTTATCAAAAAGATCTTAATTTGTGTTCTGAAGATGAATGAAGGCCTTATGGGTGTGGAACGACATGAGGGTGAGTAATTAATGACAGAAATTTCATTTTTGGGTGAACTAACTCTTTAAGTTTAAGTATTGGGTAGGATTTAGGGATGCAGAATAAGGTCATACAAAATAAGGCATTAATTTGTGCTTTATAAGTACTAATAAACAGCCAATATTCTATATAAATGCATGTTAATAAGCAACTAGTCAATAGTTTTATTTAAAAATAAAAACAAATTATAATGTAGATATTTTAAACAGTGTAATAGATTAAGTTTTTTTTTTCTTCACATAAACTGCAGCCACTTTGGAGTCAGTAATTTTCATGAAAAAAACTAAAAATTAATACAATTATTCAGAAAAGACACATTAAATTGATCAAAATTGACCATAAATATTTATAATGTAACAAAAATGTGTATTTTAAATAAATGTCCTTTTGAACTTTTTTTATTCATCAAGGAATCCTGACAAAATGTATCAGGTTTTCAAAAGTAGTAATGTTTCTTGAGCAGCAAATCATCATATTACAATGATATCTGAAGGATCATGTGACACTGAAGACTGGAGTAATGACCATCACAGGAATAAATTACAATTTAAAGTGTATTCAAATCTAAAAGTTATTTATTTTACATTTTAATAATATTTCACAATATTACTGTTTTTACTTTATTTTTGATCAAATAAATGATCAAATAAATATTCAGCATAAGAGACTTTCAAAGTTATACAATACAGAAAGAGTTTGATGATTCAGAAATGACCTGACAGAAATTACATTGACATTCTAGTGCACTGACGTCATGATTTTAGGGATGCAGGAGCCATGATGCAAGAACTTTACATGTGAATGAGAGACTATAATACTGCTTTAGCATTTGTTGGACTATTTTTCACAACGAGTCAGATCAAGGAGTCATAGTCACACCCTAGAGGAAGAATAATAGTGAGAAAACAAACACAGGCTATTTTAACTAGTGTTCTTTCTCCACTCACTATGTCTGACCTCATACTTGGCTTTGAATCAAAACAAGACATTATTAATGCTATGTTTGCTCTGCTCTCTTTGAATACCTATTGTTAGCCTCATCCCAGAGGACACAGCAGGTATTAAATCTAATGACGTTCAATTTTTAGAAAATGAATGCCACTGATTTTAACAGGACGGATGGATTTGGCTTAGTGTAATGAACTGTAGCAGTGACCCAATTAATCACAGGTCAATCAAGGTAAAGATGTTCAATTGACGTTGAAGGAACAAAGGCCTAAATGCTGCGCCAGATACATAAATAATGCGAAAAGGTTACACAATGATGAGGTGCCATCACAATATATGTATTGGTCTTGTATTTTTATGAACCATTATAGTTTATGGTATCATTAGGTCTGTCAGTTGGTTAAAATGTTTTGAATTAATTGCATGATATGCTGATTAAATGAATTAATCACATAGATGTTCAAGATAAAAACAAATTCAAAGACATTATTTTTTGGTAGACAAGTACATCATTAGAGTTCAGTTTATGGTTTGTTTTATTTTGACTGAAAAATTGGTATGTTTGGAACAGTTTGGAATGACTAAATAACGGCAGAATTGTTGTTTTTGGATGAAAAATTCTATATATGAATATGTCCTTGAACTTTGGGGATCCAGTATCATGCTTTTTTGCCTATATTAAACCGACTCACTTGCTGTGTGATATATTGCTCTGCTTTTTTTTTTGTGTTGAGGGACGGGACTTTCCAATCAACGCAATAGCAAACAGAAAACCCATAAAGTTTCGTGTACATATATCTGAACTTATTAATGCATATGTGCAGGTGTGTGTTTGTGTCTACACACTGGCTTAGACACTCAGCTTCTTTTCAATTTAATGTCCTCGTTTTATTTGGCACAGGGAAATTAAACTGGAAATATTTCAGTTTATGAACTGATTATGAACTATCTAAAGCTCTCTTTAAATGCTGGTTACCCCGCTAACAAAAATATGTTCTAAAAACATTTTGCTAACATTCCAATTAAGTTATGAAAACGTCCAGTTATTAATGTTCTCTGAACATTCTGAAACATTAGACTATATTCCAACCGAAATGTATCAGACAAAAAAATTAGTGAATGATGTATAAATATTGTTTTTGTGCTAAATTTCAAAGACCAGATAACTCCGTTCTGTTAACGTTACTGAAAAATCTTCATAACTTTGAGAGAACCTTGCCAGAACATTAGCCAAAATGTTCTGAGAACGTTCCCCGGTTTCTGGTTAGATGATTTCAGACCAGCAGATCTGGTGCTTTTATACTTTGAATAGAGATTTTCTGGGACATGGCCCAATTAATTATCCCAATCTGTTACTTTCACCTTGCTTTTTTTTTTAGGTGATTCTTAATCTCTTTTTTAATCACAAAAATTAAACCTTTGCTCCTAGTATAATGGAAACATACCACAGATTCATCTGTGGTAAGACATTATGGGATGCTCTATCATCCCTAATCTCTAGCTGTTCAAATGATTTATAATCTGTTTTTAATCTCACTTATGCTCTTCATATGGAATGATAATCTGCTGTGAGAGTGAAGAGAATCAGACTTCCTGCTATAATCCCATTCATGGCACTTCACTGGAGCATGGGAACGTTATTTCTCTCATTAGACCACAGGTGTTGGTGGACCCTATTTAGGGAGCCTTCATCCTCTCTGTCATTCATCTCAGCCCTCTGAAATATCTGTGATTACTTCAGCTGTCATCACCCATAAAAATCTGTAATTATGTGATCTCTCTTCACTGGCTGTGGCTGAGGCTATTCAACTCTAAAATACAACAAAATACGCCGCCGTCATTGATATACATCTACTGATTTTAATTTTTTACGTTGTTGCATTTTTAACAAAACATAAATCCTAAATCAATCACTCCTGAATTAGACTAATTCTCACACATGAACAACAAATTGGAAGCCTTTGTATAGTAATATAGACATGTGTATGTTTCTAAATAAGTCATATGTTTCACGATTTTGAAACTTGCAAAGTTATATGCACATCTAGCCATACAGTACTGTAGGTTAAAGCTCAGGTCATATGCCTATGAATAATCCCTGCTCTCTGGAGGATTTAATGGGTCTTTCTGATGAACTCTGAACCCCTGAGGATAAAAGTGAACCGGTATCTAACCACGTGATTCACTGTGATTAATAATTTGTGCTCTCTGACACACACACAATCACAGGGTAGTGTTAGTAAGCACAGATGTCACTGTGTAACTCCTTTTTATATGTTTTGTTATTTTGGTAAATAGTTCTATATAAGACATTGCTAATTATGTAATATCATTATGTAATAATTGGTGTTTTTAATTTTAAATGGAACAGATTTGTGCTTTATTATTTCTTATAAAACGGTTAGTTCCTGTCCTTGATTCTGATTGGTCAATAGCTGTGTTTTATTCACGATAACACACGGTTATGACCGCTTCACCCAATGGTTCTGTGTGTCACTACACAACACCCTTAGCAACCACTCTTAGCAACGTAAACTGTATGTTCTCAATTGATATTGTTCATTGAAGCTTACTGTATTATGTAGAAGAGTAGGGTTGGGAACCGTAAGATATTTTCCGGTTCCGGTTCTGGTTCTGCCTAACGATTCCGGTTCCAATTCCGGTTCCATTAAAATAATTAAACAACCCATAAAAAATAGTAGTAAGGGAAAAAATCCACAATACTCAACTCAAACAGTCCTTTTTGTGTTTATTATTCTTGTAAAATGAATTTAACAGACCTCACAAACAAAAAAATTAACAAATTCACAAACACTTTACAATAACGTTCATTAGTTAACATGAACTAATAATGAACTGCACTTCTACAACATTTATTAATCTTTGTTAATGTTAATTTCAACATTTAGTAATACATTATTAAAATCGAGAGTTGTATTTGCTAACATTAGTTAATGTACTGTAAACTAACATGAACAAACAATGAACAGCTGTATTTTTATTAACTAACATTAACAAAGATTAACAAACGAACTTTATTGTAAAGTGTTACCACAAATTCAACACAAATAAGATGCTTGAACACACATGTAAGATCCAGACATTTGAAACTGAATATCTTTGTAAGTTGGAGTAAAGACATCACTTGTTCAATGATTCAGTGAAATGCAATCGATAGAATCGCTATTTGAATCCCAGTTATTTTCAGAGTAATAACAGAGAAGAATAAGTTATTCTATTTTGATCGGTAACATCAGCGTTTATCTGAATAATAAACTTTTGTATACTTCTGTGATAATTGGAATATTTGTAACAGAAATAATGATACTGTGTGTTTGAAAAGATTGTTTATAAAGCTGTTTATATCTAAACATGACAACTGCTCTCTCTAGATTAGCAGATTTGAATCTCACGATTTTATTTTTGTTAAAGGTTTAATATACAGGTGAATTTAATATACGTTGTCATTTAGGTATTCAGATTTAGCATTTTCCTTCCGATGTATTATCTTGTATTTTTAACATTTAAGGGGTTTTCCCGTGACTGACAGCGCTAGTCAAAGCATTTGTTAGTTGTGTCTTGTTCCGTGTTCACAACAATTCAGTTTTTTCAATGTAAAAGTTTTCGCTAGTGACTGACACACCCATAAAGACAGTCTTTGCCGCCATCTAATGGCGTAATAATGTAACTTCTGTTGTTGTTCACGGTCAGGGACTATTTTTTCCGGCGGAAGGAAGACTTTTAGTAAAAGTTTACTTCATTAAAAAGTTGCATTGATACATATTTTTGGCTTTAATATTTGTATTGTGTGGTAACCGTTTTATAAAAGCAATAAGGTACTCGAGGCTAGTGCTGTATCGTGAATAAGTCACGGCTGAAGGGTTTGCTTACTTTTGACTCCTTCAGATATGCTGCACTTGTAGTGTAAACATAAATGCATTTTGATTCACCTTCAAAAGTCCGCCCGCTCACTCGTCAGTCATCCACTTCAGTAAAACATAGGCCTTTAAGGAACTGCTGCGGTAAACACGCAGTGACTCAGATCATGTGAAGCACACACAAGTTCACTTTATACAGGCACTAAAATATCAATGAGTGTTCCACTCAAAACCTCACATATAGTCATTTGGAAGTATATTTGTAAACAACAGTATACTTTACTTTATACAGTATTACTATACTCTTTGCAAATCAGTAACATAGGCTAGTTGGGACAACATTTAGGTAAAAAAAATTATATTTATTTATCATATACATTTACTAGTATATGTGATCATATGGTAGTAAATTGCTATTTGGCATAAAAGGACAGACTTGTAAGCAAAATAATGTATATTAGTATAAATAGATGGGTAATCTTGTGACAGCATTTTACATTTTCGCTTTTTGTAGTTATTTGAAAAATAAAGACAGCAAATCAGCATATTAGAATGATTTCTGAAGGATCATGTGACACTGAAGACTGGAGTAATGATACTAAAAATTCAGCTTTGACATTGCAGAAATAAATTACATTTTAAAATATATTCAAATAGAAAACAGTTCTTTTAAATGTAATATTTCACAATATTACTGTTTTTACTGTATTTTTGATCAAATAAAAAAATTCAGTTGTGGTGAGCATGAAAGACTTCTTTTAAAAACATTAAAATCTTACTGACCCCAAACTTTTGAATGGTAGTGTATAGCGTGAAATTCACTTGAAAATGCTCATAAGCCTAACACTTATTTGATGGTACTGCTCAACTCGGCCTCTCTTTCTGTTTCTGTCTTGTGCTGTGTCACACTGGGTTCAGGAATGCAGGCTCAGCTGCTTCTGTCCAATCCCAGCATGCCCCTCACAGCTCACTGACTGCCACACACTTGAGGGAATAAACATAGTCCACTTAGTACATGACTGTGTGTGTGTGTGTGTGTGTGTGTTCGTTATGTGAATAAGTGTTTGTGCATGTGACGTTACATCACGCACCACTTCATTCCTCTGTTATTTTGGCTATTTATTATGGTAGATAAAGATAGAAGACACATGTTTATGGCATAAGTGTCAAATAGGCTGGACTAAATAATGCCGGTCTGGCTAGGAGATGAGTCTGTCCAGGTGTCATCGTGCTGTTAGGCAGCAGCTCCTCGTTGGGCAGCAGATCTAGGGCCGGACCCCTGGAGAGTTTATGCTTCCACGGATCTATGCAGCGGGCTTTAGTGAGGAATGCGAGTAACATAGTAAACGCCCATTCACTGCACATGTCTCAGCACACTTGCTGTTAAAATTAACACCCTTCTTCTTCATACACACAAGAATTATGAATGCATGTTTGTCAGACGGCTGTTGGAAGTGGGCAGGGAGTCTGCCGTTTAAAAGAGCTTGTGTCTGTCTTCCCTTGTGTCTCTTTGTTTATTCGCAGTGTAGGAGTTCCCACAGTTCAAAGACGTTATTGTTGAGACTACTTTCTATGCTATGCTAGATTACGATTCCTCATTATACTGTATCTGACTTGATGTGCACACTTCAAGAGTATAAGACTATGGAAAAAATGATGGGGACAAATACAAGAGAAGGGAAGTCTATGTAATACATAATAATTAAATCTCATCGTATTAGCAGTAGCATTTCTCATTTGTTGGTGGCTGTCTGCGGTGTTGGGGAAAGATACTTTTAAAAGTAACGAGTTACAATATTGTGTTACTCCCTAAAAAAGTAAGTAATTGCATTACTTTTTGTGAAAAGTAATGCGTTATGTTACATTTGCGTTATTTTTTCTCACCTGGGCTTGGCTTGCCTGTTTGTTTTGGCAAATGTAAAGGACCTTTCACACCTTTTTGGTTAAACTGGATCGCTGAAGGTCAGCAGAAAAGTTAATAAAGTGAGATTAAATACATAAAGTAAGTTTGTATTATTTAACATATTTAATTATTGCGGGTTTGCATAATATTTTTTATAATATAGTTTGATTTCATTTTGAAGAATACTGAAGCTGTTTTTGTGCAAGTAAAATGAGTATGTTCACATTTAGTCTAGAAATACAAAGTTCTGGCATGAAACTCTAATGGGCAGGCTAATAGGTCCTTTAACTCAACCTGCTCATAATCACATCATTATCTATAGGACACAGATAATTGGTTCCTGCTGTATTAGTAGCCAATGAGCTTGCGTGCTCAATCTTTAAATACATGAGTTAGCATTTGCTGTAGCAGTGCAGCACGCTTCAGAAACCCTCCACCTTCCCCAGCTCCACCTGTTACGGGTTATTCATGTACGCTATATTGTACAGCAGCAGCATGTCTTACTTGCTCACAGCAGCAATAACAAAATCCCTTAAAGACAAGTCATTTCATTCGGCGCCCATCTTTGAAACGCCTCTCGGGCATGCAAGTGCGTCTCCTATCTCTTTGAATGGGGAAACATCAAATTCTCCAAAGCTGTTTGCCAAGCTTTCGATTAAATTTCATATTTGAAATCACCAATGAAATTTGACAACAACTGTCTCATAAATTTTGTTTCTAAACGCTCAAATCATGACAAAAAAAGGCATTTTTTCAGGCCAGATCAAGCTAATGCACATGCGCAGTCCTATCTGCGCGTCTCTGCAGGAAGCGCCATCTGACTCTTTCTATAGAAAGCAGAGCTTCAAACGGCCGCTGAAGTGACGCAATGACTTTACCAATCGGCTCTTATTTATAAGCGGGACTTATTCCGCCATATTGCACGTTGCACTTTCTCCCATTCAAAACAATACGAGTGACGCCTCTTGTGTTATTCTGTAGTCTTTGGTAATAAGCAGCAGCAGCGTAGCAGATCTATTCCACCAAGACCAAACACATCTACTTTGTCATACACATTACCATGCCAAACACTCCGAGAGTTGTCACGACAGGACTATAATAAGCATCATGTTGACACAGCGCACACAACGCCTCTGCACTTACTCACAATTTCTCTCAAAATGGGGGCAAGAGAGGTGTCAGGCAATAAATGAGAAAGCAAAGTAACCTGTATTACTTATTTGAAAAAGTAACTCAGATATGTTGTTGTAAATGTAAAAGTAATGCGTTACTTTACTTGTTACTTGAAAAAAGTAATCTGATTACGAAACTTTTGTTACTCGTAATGCATTACCCCAACACTGGTTATCTGTCCAAAGCCTCTGCTTGGCTGTGAAGTGTGTTTGTATGGGTGTGTGCGTGTTTTAGGAGCAATGAGGGCACATCGTAATCATTTTTTGGCACTCTGTTGTACAGGTCATGTTTTACAAGAGCCAAATTAATCCTCACACACATGTGCAGCCTCAATGTGATGACCTCCTTCTTGCATGGACAATAATGATTTAATAGTTTTATTTTTGCTGTAGTTGTTCTGGTTGCTTGTTTATTATTTCCCAGACTGTTTATGTTTTGCTTGACTGCGCCAGACATAATGACATTAACTTTGTTTGAAAGTTGTTTGATTCATTTCTTTATGCAGTTCTATTTGGTGCAACTTTTTTCAAATAAATTACTCACTTCACCTTTATGTAATGTATTATGTGGATTAATAGCAGTAGTAATGGATTAAGCACTCATTTGTGTGTGGTTTCTCTCTGTCAGTCTCTGTGACGGAGGTGGAGTGTGTGCGGGAAGGCTGTCAGTCGGAGTGTCTGCGACGGATGGCAGGTCTGATTCCAGAGAAACACTGCTTCACTGTGGTCTTTCGTGGGGGAAGGAAAAGCCTGGATCTGTGCTGCCCCACACAGGAGGAAGCGGAGCGCTGGGTCCGAGGCATCCGCACACTCAAAGACCGAGTCTCCAACATGAGTCAGAAAGAAAAGCTGGACCAATATCCTTAAAGCCATACCTGCAGGGTGAAACCTCTAGAACTGAGTCCTAATTACAGTCTTTCCTAAAAGCAAGTAGACACATGTCCACTGCACATTAGTGCCATTTACAGCATTTAATACACATTTAATTATAGTTTTTAAACAGAAGGCTTGTGTTTAGTTTCCTTGACCACCATATGCCAATAAATGCACATGTAAACACAATCTCCATTACTCAGCTGACTATTTATAGACCAAATGTAGAACAGATGAACCACAGAACATGTCGTGCTATCTCTTCTCATCTGAAATAACTTTGTCCTGTTTCTCTTTCCCCCAATGTGTCTTTCACTCATATTCTTATTATTATTTTTAACCTGTATGCCCTTTGTTATCTTTTTCTCAACATGAAAAACTTGATACATTGTTGAGTACCTTTGGACTGAGGTTGTGTCGCAGAGAGATGGTTTATAGTTTCATACTGTATGGCTGGCATCATGTTGTGAATGCATGTTATGGCTTTGTCTAGTTTTCCCTAACTGTTCACACTTGGATTCGAAGCTATCTGAGACATGCGGATCAGAACCAGGATGGAAAGATGAGCTACGACGAGGTGAAACATCTGCTACAACTGATCAACATTGACCTGAACGAACAGTATGCTCGTTCCCTCTTTAAGGTTTGTGCGAGATATCCATGTAAGTGGCAGGAGTGGTTGTAAAAATGTGTTTAAATCAAACTAATCCTCGAGCAATCTCTCTCTTTTATTCCTGCTCTTGTCTGTAGAAGTGTGATCGTTCCTGTGACGGGCGGCTGGATCACGTGGAGATTGAGGAGTTCTGTCGTGAGCTGATGCGCAGGCCGGAGCTGGACGCGGTGTTCAGGCATTATTCCGGTAACGGATGTGTGCTCACCACCTTGGAGCTGCGGGATTTTCTTGGAGACCAGGGCGAGGACGCATCGCTGGCCCATGCGAAGAGTCTCATCCACACCTATGAGCTCAACGACTGGGGTACACAGCCATCAGAACCACACTTATAGATGGTTTATGTATATATATATTATATTTACACTACCGCTCAAAGGTTTCGGGTGTGGTGGAAAGCTTAATATTAATCTTTTAATTCAGTGAAGACTCTTGAAAAATTGAGTTTTCCATCCTTCAGTTTATTCCTTACGGCCAGGAGAGCTCTTAGCAGACATACCTGCACAATATTTATATCCTTACTCTTTCTCACTGGTTCACTTATGTCATTTTTTTCATTCATCTTTCCTAGCAGTTCTTGACTTTTAACCTTTTCAGACAATCTGTTGGCCCTTTCCCATTGATTCAGCACTATCAGCACCCCTGACTTCATGTTACATACTCTCATATCCTCTTTTCCCTTCCTGTACACTGCTGAATTTATATTATGTATATGCAGTCTTTTAGAAATATAATTAATTATGATTTATACAATTATTCATCCACATAGGTTGGTAAGCTTTTTAATGTTTTTGAAAGAAGTCTCTTATGCTCACCAAGGCTGCATTTATTTGATCAAAAAATATAGTAAAAACAGTAATCCATTTTTTTTTTTACAATATTCCTTGATGAATAGAAAGTTCAAAACAAAAACAGTTATTTGAAATATAAATGTTACATTATAAAAAAAAAAAAAAGTCTTTCTGACCCCAAACTTTTTAATAGTATAAATGCAGTAATCTATCTATCCATCTATCTATGCAGGACATATAAATATATATATATATATATATATATATATATATATATATATATATATATATATACATTGGGTACGGAAAGTATTCAGACCCCCTTAAATTTTTCACTCTTTGTTATATTGCAGCCATTTGCTAAAATCATTTAAGTTAATTTTTTTCCTCATTAATGTACACACAGCACCCCATATTGACAGAAAAACACAGAATTGTTGACATTTTTTGCAGATTTATTGAAAAAGAAAAAATGAAATATCACATGGTCCTAAGTATTCAGACCCTTTGCTGTGACACTCATATATTTAACTCAGGTGCTGTCCATTTCTTCTGATCATCCTTGAGATGGTTCTACACCTTCATTTGAGTCCAGCTGTGTTTGATTATACTGACTGGACTTGATTAGGAAAGCCACACACCTGTCTATATAAGACCTTACAGCTCACAGTGCATGTCAGAGCAAATGAGAATCATGAGGTCAAAGGAACTGCCTGAAGAGATCAGAGACGGAATTGTGGCAAGGCACAGATCTGGCCAAGGTTACAATAAAATTCTCCTGTAATATGAAAAATGTACTGTAATATGACCCATGGTGCTCATGCAGGCAGCGTCATTTCAAATCTATCATTTCCTGTCTGCACTCTATTGTCTGTACTATCAATAGAAATGAAACGCCAATTCAAAACGGCTAATGATGTATAAAATCCAGTCTGTTGAAACCTGGAGCAAAAACCACGCCTGAAAAACTGAAAAACTCCACTTCCAAGAACTAGTGTGAGCGCATAGCTCAGTAGTGTGTCATTGGTTATTGTGCTAAATAACTTACAAACCTTGGTTATTCCTGATTGCTCTTTCTAGAATTGAGGTTAATATCCCAGTAAAACTAAATATACGATACAAAGCATGCATTAAACACTTCCTCAGCTATTGAAGCTTGTGTTTAACTGTGTTTGCTTTTGACCAATATATTTTCTTTCTGACTCTCAGCCCAGAAGAATCTGTTCATGACCCAGAACGGTTTCACCATGTACATGCTCTCGAAAGAGAACGATGTGTTTAACCCGGATCACGCTCACGTGTATCAGGACATGAGCAGACCATTGGCTCACTACTACATCTGTTCTTCTCATAATACATACCTGACTAAAGACCAGGTGACCAGCGCCAGCAGCACTGAGCCTTATATCAGGTACAATACCAACACACTCACACCTTATAATCTGCCTCAAGCATCTCATAGATAAGGCATGTAGAAGAAAACACACTTATATTTTGTTCTGTAAAATCACAATCATTGCTTGTGTCTGCGTTATAGCATTCACTAAGCTTAGCTTATTTTCTGACCATTTGTGTTGTGTTCTGTTACACTGACTGGGAGAAAAATTAATAGAATTTTAATAGACAAACAGTTACCTTTGTAAGTTAGAAACTAAATAAAAGTATATTATGCCCAAGGTTCCAGTAAATGGAAAAACTTCTGAGGTAGATGAAATAAAATGTACATCACCACTCAAAACTTTGGGGTTTGTAAGATTTTTTTTAACAAACATACAAACAGTAAAATTGTGAAATACTATTACAATTTAAAAGAATTGTTTTAATATATGTTTTGTCTATTTGAATATGTTTTAAAATGTAATTTATGCCTGTGATGGCAAAGCTGAACTTTCAGAATCATTACTCCAGTCTTGAGTGTCACATGATCCTTCAGAAACTATGAAAAACATTTTTCAGGACTCAGAACAGCGTTTATTTAAAATATAACATTGTAAATGTCTTTACTGTTACTTTTGATCAATTTAATGCATCCTTGCTGAATAAAAGTATTCATCATTATTTTTATTTATTTATTTTTTTTGGCTGAAATTTGTCATGTTATGACAGAAAATGACAGTATTTTGCACTGTAAAAATGATTTGTCAGGTATAGCCTAAAAAATGTTTTCATGTAGTAACATTCAAAATAACTTTTGGTTTTAAATATGGTAAAATAGTGCTGATTAGCCAAATTAAATCATCAGATTAGCTCAAATATTTGCTAAGTGAACATGCAATGTACAGGACATATGTGGAACTTTATAAATGTGACAGATGAGCAAAAGTAAAAATGTAAGATTATAGTGACAACAAATGAATCAAGTAAATATGAAAATAGTAATAACAAGTAAGTTTAAACAAAAATAAATACGATCAATCTTATTCTATAGTTTATAATAAATTCCGAAGTATTTAACAGATGAAGACTGTGAAGGTCAGAGTATAGAGAAAGAAGGACCTAAAAGAAGTAAGAGAATACAAGGAGAGGAAGAAGAGAAGAAGCAAAAGAAAAACGTGAAGAACAAAATAAGAGCATGCAGGAAATGTACATCCTCCTAAACTTGTACATAGCTTCTAATGACTCGAATTCATAGAAAAGAGATTAATAAGATTCATAAAAAGGAATAATTAAAAGACATTAACCAAAAGAATAAATTAAATAAATTTGAATATGAATATTTTTGCATACAACTGAATGACAGATAATCCAATTCTGCAAGGCTCATGTGTTGTCCAGAATTAAATATTTAATCATATAATATTTTTTGAAATATTTAATCATTTAGTTGATCCTGATAAGCGCTTATTGTCACAGCTTTCTTCTTCCACAAGGGGTTTGGCGTCACGACAGCTTTGTTTCGAGTCGACATGTCACACATGTCTCCCGGAAGTCCTGTAGAATTCAACCAATCAGATAACAACTTCCAAACTCCCAAAGTGTTTCCCATTTTGTGTGCTATATGCATCAGACGTTCAGCCGTGGGAGTGATGTCTGATGCTGAGACTAGAGGCAGCTATACAAAATTACCACTGGGTTATGAGATACAACACTAATGATGACATTTAATGTGGTTAAACTCATGGGTGTTGTGTGTGTGTTTAGAGCTCTGCATCAGGGCTGTCGCTGTGTTGAGCTGGACTGCTGGGATGGTGATAAAGGAGAGCCCATGATCTTCCACGGACACACGCTCACCTCCAAAGTGCTCTTTAAAGAAGTCATCGAGACCATCGCTCAATACGCCTTCAAGGTGCAGACACATCAAGCATTACAACAGCCGATAATGAAAATCTTTGTATAATGCAACAATATGGGTTAGCGTAGCATGCTTCTTTTTTTTTTTCATTTTAAATAGTTCGCACTTACTGTAAATAGTTGTTTCTCTTTAACAATCATGTCTCTCTCTCTCCGTAGGCGTCTCCATATCCTCTGATCTTGTCCCTGGAGAATCACTGCTCAGTGGAGCAGCAGGCGGTCATGGCGCAGCACCTTCGCTCCATTCTGGGCAAAAAGCTCCTGAAGAAGCCACTTAATGAACTGCCCCTCAAACAGCTGCCCTCGCCTGAGGTCACACACACTTCTGGTTTTCCTCTTCCTTGAATTAATACTATTTCACACCTCACCTTTTGCATAACATCAGTGTTCTGACACTCATTTGCATTTACATATATATTACCATTCAAAAGTTTGCGGTCGATAAGAATTTTGTAATGTTTTTGAAAGTCTCTCACTGAGACTGCATTTATTTGAGCAAAAAAACAAACAAAAACAAAACAGTATTATAGTGAAATATTTTATTACAATTAATTAATTAATTAATTAATTAATTAATCAATTAAAATAACTGTGCTGCTTAATATCTTTGAGGAAACCATGTTTGTTTCACTGTAAAAAAATATTTTCATCATTTGTTATAACTTTTCTTTTGTCAAATCAACTTAGATAATAAAAGTGGTTCAGATAACATAATATTTTGAGTTTCTCCTTCTTTGTATTAACTCAAATTTTTAATTTCAGTTAATTAAAAATTTTAAGACAACCAGGTAACTTACTTTTTTTTAAGTTAAACCAACAATGATTTTTTACAGTGTTTTTTTTAATTAATTAATTCATCCTTTCTGAATAAAAATATTAATTTCTTTCAAAAATGTTACTGACCACAAACCTTTAAACTGTAGTGCGTATTCGGCAGATGCTTTGTCTAAAATGACTTCCGTACATTCTCTGGAAATCAAACCCAAGATTTTGGTGTTGCTAACCCTTCCTTTCTTGCTTCTGGAAACTTCTTGTTTACTTTCTAAGGATTATCAGTAAAGAACATCTGACCCGTGCTGCCTACAAGAAAAAAAAAAGCATATAGGAAATGTGCAATCATGTAGTACTAGGAATGATTTTAAACCAACACATGCCAGTGCTCATACTGGTGTAGTGTTAAATTTTTAACCGTGTCAAGCAATCTTGCCTCTTTTTTCATATTTATGATGAGATTCCCTCCTCTATTTTTCACTCTGCGCTGTTTCCAAGACTTTTCTGTCATCCCTACATTCTTCCATAATATTTAAGGTGTGTTTTGACCTCTGACATAAATTACTTCCTCAGTGTTATAAAATGGCCATTTTCCAAGCAAGACAAAGTGTTCATGGAATTGGTTAACATTTCAGCAATGTTCTTTCTCTCATGTGCCCGTTTTACTGTAGGAGTTGATGGGGCGGATCCTTCTGAAGGGGAAGAAGTTGAATGGTCTGCTGGGGAAGACTGACAGCTGGATTAGCTTCTCAAATAGCTCAGATGAAGATCCTGCTGCGGGAGGGGGCGGGAACAAAAAGGAATCCAAAAAGGATCCTGTAAGGGTGAGTACAGATATAAATTAAATCCTGTTTCCAGTTTTGTAAAAGTTTTGTGTTTTAACATTTGGCATATTTGAGATAATTATTTGAGTCTGTGCAGCTCAGGTAAATGTATGTGGATCATATGTATGTTTATGATTCATAAAATGCCTAAACATTCTCTGAAAAAACTCTGCCTGTGTGTGAACGTATTCATTGACATGTATAAATCCCCCCACAGTCTGTGAGCACTAAACTGAGTCCAGAGCTGTCAGATATGGTGGTGTATTGTCAGAGCGTGCCCTTCAGTGGTTTCGAGAAAGCCAGTCAGAGACCTCCTAGCTTGATGTCCTCTTTCTCTGAAAATGAGGCACTTAAACACATCAAAGACTCGGGTAAGATGAACAAAACAAATTTACACTGCATATTCACTGAAGTCTTATCATGTTCTGTGTGCTTCAGGACCGGCCTGAAAAAACAATAGAAGTTATATATTATATATGGATGGATGGATGGATGGATAGATAGATAAAAGACTCTAAAAGACTTTTAATCGAGGTTTTTAAGTTGTGGAATATAACACCGTGACATCCGTCATAATAGAAGTGGCACGCGACTTCCCAGAAATGCACTGCTGTATGAATATATATCACAAATTACTGTGAACTATGTATTGTTTTAATGTTTGCTGCTTTTATCAGGACCGGCCTGTTGCCTAGGGCCCCACCAGATGGTTTATAATAAATGAGTAGATCATCAGATCACTTCCAACGCAAAACGCTGCTGTTCCAGCCAACACTGACAGCCAGCGGCATGACAAATTTACATCAAACTCATATCATTTCATAATTAGGTCATGTCACACCACTCAGAGCACAACATTTACCACACAACCCCAAAAAAAAAAAATCAAATATCAAAAAAAAAAGCATAATTAGACATAGATAGAGGTCAGTCACTCTATCCTTTTGAGAAACAAATACCTACGTTTAAACTATAGGAGGAAACTGTCCGATTGTGTAATGTATTTAGTAAATCAAAGCAAAATGTACTCTAGCGTTCAAAAGTTTGGGTCATAAAAGAAGTCCCTTATGCTCACCAAAGCTGCATTTTTATCAAAAATACATTAAAAACAGTAATATTGTGAGCATCTATTACAGCTGCTGAATGTTCCAGCTTCAGTGTCACATGATCCTTCAGACATCATTCTAATATGCTGATTTGCAAAAAAATAAATAAATAAATTATATATATATATATATATATATATATATATATATTAACAATATTGAAAACAGTTGAGCTGCTAAATATTTCTGTGGAAACTGTGATTTTTTTGTTTTTCTTTGATCCTCTGATTAATAGGAAATTTCAAAGAACAGCCTTTATTTCAAATAGAAATGTCTTTGCTGTCACTTTTGATCCTTGCTTAATAAAAGTATTAATTTATTTCGAAACTAAAAATTGACTCAAACTTTTGAGTAGTAGTGTATGTAAAAACAATGAGAATATCAATTTGTTAACAGCATTAAAACTAAATTATGGAGGCTTGTTTCTGCCACTGAATAAAAAATAAAAAAGGTAATTGCTTTTTTTTTCTCAGAATTGTGTGATATAAAGTCACAATTACATGCTATAAAGTCAGAATAGTGAGATATAAACTCACAGTTGTGAGTTATAAAGTCAGAATTGCGTGATATAAAGTCGCAATTGCTTGTTATAATGTCAGAATAGCGAGAAATAAACTCAAAATTGCAAAAGTCAGAAAAGATTGTGAGTTATAAAGTCATAATTGTGATATAAACTTGCAATTGCGATTTATAAAGTCCAATTCTGAGGAGGGAAAAAAAGACTTTTTTCCTCTGAATTGGACTTCGCAATTGCAAGTTTATATCTCAGAATTAAGTCGTTTTATATCCGAGTTTATATCCAGTTCTGACTTTTTTTCTCAAAATTGTTTATCTCGCAATTCTGACATTTTAACTCACAATTGCGAGTTTATATCTCACAATTCTGAGAAAAGAAGTCAGAATTGTGAGATAAAAAAATCGCAATTACTTTTTTATTTTTTATTTAGTGGCGGAAACAAGCTTCCATACTAAATAGTAAATAATAAATAAGTGAAAAAATTATACTAAATACAAGCAATAATGTAGCAGTTTGTCATGCTGATCTGCTACTTTGAAAACAGCTGAACTACTACTGAAACATGGTTTAAAAATATATTTATAAATATGTATTTGCTCCTTGCATGAGTTTCTGTGTCTGTTCATTTGTTTTACTGTATGTGAATTTGTTTTATGCGTGTTCCCTGTAGGGAAAATGTTTGTTCGACACAACAGTCGGCAGCTGAGCAGGATTTACCCATCAGGCCAGAGATTACAGTCCTCCAACTACGACCCCCAGGACATGTGGAACGGGGGCTGTCAGATGGGTGAGCCGAACGAGCCCTCGGACATTCCTGTATGTCTGCAAGTCCAGCAGGAAATGCTTGAATGCTTCATTCTCTGTTCTATTCTCCAGTGGCTCTGAACTTCCAGACACCGGGAGAGCAGATGGATCTGAACCAGGGCCGCTTTCTGCCCAACGGGCGCTGTGGATACGTGCTCAAACCTGACTTCCTGTGTCACCCGAAGTCCGACTTTGACCCTGAGAACACAGGTGGAGGACCAGGACACATACCCACACAACTTACCATACGGGTTAGTAACAGCTCCTCTTCTCTAGTTTAGCTTTTCATGACGGTCTGACTGGAAACACTGCTTCGCTTCCCATGTGCCTTTTGATAAATCTGTGTTTTACTGTACTTGCGGACTGATTTGTTTCTCTCACAGGTGATTTCCGCTCAGCAACTTCCTAAAATAAACACTGACAAGCCCAACTCCATTGTGGACCCGCAGGTCTGGGTGGAGATTCATGGAGTTTCCATCGATAAGGCTCGTGCCAAAACCCAGCGCATTGACAACAATGGTGAGGAGGTTTTTTAAGTAATCTAAAGGTATCCTTTTGTGGTGTAGGATTGTTTAATCCATAATAATCTATTCAGATATCATATAAATGGGAATTAGAAACATTAGTGATGTTTTAATGGTGTGTATATTAATTTAGTTTCATGTAATAGCACATTTATTTTGCCTGTGATCAAGATTTTGATAAGAGATGTTCCTGTCAGGATTGAATATTGAGTGTGTGTGTGTGTTTGTCTCCCCCTGCAGGTTTCAACCCCCGCTGGGATTGTACTGTGAGTTTTCAGCTGCAGGTGCCTGAACTGGCCTTGGTGCGTTTCATGGTGGAAGATCATGACCACAAAGCTAAGAACGATTTTATTGGCCAATTCACCCTCCCCTTCACCAGCCTGCGAACAGGTGTGTGTGTGTTTGGTTTACACAATGTAATGTTTTTATAAGACATACAATATTTAAACATAAACATTTTTTTTATTTGTGGTGGAAGTACTGTTTGTAGTTTATATTTTCCAGCATGAACTGTCCTTCAAATGTTTAGGGTCAATAAGATTTTTTTTTTAACACTTCTGTCCAGCAAGGACACATTAAATTGATCAAAAGTTAAAGTAAAGTTTATAAAGTTACAAAAAGAGTTATATTTTAAATAAACGCTGTTCTTTTGAATCCTGAAAAAAATGTATCACGGTTTCCACAAAAAAATATTACAATGCACAACTGTTTTCAACACTGATAATAATAATAAATGTTTCTTGAGCAGCAAATCATCATATTAGAATGATTTCTGAAGGATCATGTGACACTGAAGACTGGAGTAACGATGCTGAAAATTCAGATTTGACATCACAGGAATAAATGACATTATAAAATATATTAAAATAGAAAACATATATTTTAAATTGTAATAATATTTACAATATTAACTCAAATAATTGCAGCAAAATTTGACTGAACCCAAACTTTTTAACAGTAATGAAAATAAAAATAGAAATGCTTTAGATAAACTATTATAAAAAGTTGACTGGAAGACTGGAAACAATGAATTATATCGTTTCAAGAGGGATATAGTAGAGAGTCAGATCAACCTTTGCCTTCAGAACAGCTCTAGTCATTTTTGGAATGTTGTTGTTCAAGTCTCTAACCGTCTAGAGTGGGATTTGCACCATTCCTGAAGAAGAATAGTTTCCAGATCACTGAGAGATCAATCAGATGGAAATCTGCTTCTCAGTCCATGGCCTAGAGCACGTAATTGTTAAAAAATGTCTAAATCTGAAGTTCAAGAAGGACGTGAAACACATTTAAATTAATCCTGAGGTTCATGAAACTTTGACTTTGACTGTATGGAAAAACATTTAGACAAAGAAAGTTCCAAATTAGATGCTTTTTCGACAATATTCAACATTTCGAACTAAATATAAATAAAATATTAATTGTTCTAACAAGTTTTAATAAAAAACAAAACAAAAATTGTGGTGTATTTGGTACGTATTACTTTGCTTGTGACACTGCTTTTATTTTAAACTACATTTTTCACATAATTAAGTGTTTTGTGTTGTTCCGCAGGTTATCGTCACGTTCACCTGCTAAAAGCAGACGGCTCCAGTCTGTCTCCTGCCACCCTCTTCATTCATGTCAAGGTCGTACGGCGGGGAGTTCCTATTAAAACCGTTTCTGAGCGGATAGGCAAAGCCTGATGCTTCTGTCATACAGTAGTTCCTGGAAATGTTTATTTCCTGAAGTACAATACCTTACTGAAGGAAAAGCCACTGAGTAGGGCTCTTGAGGTGCTGCGACTCTTCAGAATGAGACCACCTGAAACATGTGACACTGGATGTACATGGACAAACTCAGTCTCAAGAATGTCAATGTAGACCTGAAGTGCATTTGGCTTTTGCATCGTGAATCTGTGGTGTTGTCTGCAGAGCAGAGCGTCTAACATGTCAAGGACATGTTACAGTCGGAGCTAAATATGTTATAAAGTCAGTATTGTTAGAAGTTACAAGTCAGTGTTGTTTATAGAGTCTGTTTCCATGGAGACACAGAATTCTATTGAGTCTATATTTAAAATATTTAACACTTTTTATGATAATTTAATATTTTAATTGAATTTAAACTAGTTTTGAGATGCTGGACAAGAATTGTATGTGCATGTAGACAGAAATGATCTTCTGTCTTTACTTGTTTTAATGTTTGAATATTGTAATTGTGTTGGAGGTTTTGATAAGCTGAATACTGACAGGATAAAGAAAGTGTAGGAAAAAAAACATTGAAATGATACTGGAAGCATAGCGAGTATATGGACTGTTTAGTAAGGTCTATGATTGATTTTTTTTTTTTTTACACAAGTATGTTTTAATTGATTTAAACACCATCGGCGTTCCAATTAGATAATTCTGAGAAATAATATATCTAAATATTTTTTAAATAACTATGACTAATGATGAAATCTGTGTATAACATAATGTCTGAGACAGAAGATTTGATCATTAAACCTAAAAGCAAGCATTGTAAATGTTCAGTGTCCTAACCACTTGACCAGAGTTACTTTTCTTAAAGGGATAGTTCACCCAAAAATGAAGATTCTGTCATCATTTACTCGCCCTCATGTCGTTCCAAACCTGTATAAATACACAAAGGAAGATATTTTGAAGAATGTGGGAAACTGAACAGTTCTGGGGCACCATTGACTTCCATAGTAGTTTTTTTCCTACTATGGAAGTCAATGGTGTCCCAAAGCGGCCTGGACATAAACTTTCATCTAAATATCTCCCTTTTTGTGTTCAGCAGAGCAAAGAAATTCATACAGGTTTGGAACGACATGAGGGTGAGAAAATGATGACAGAATTTTCATTTTTGGGTGAACTATCCCTTTAAGGTGCAGGCAACTATAGCACTTGCTCCTAGATGTTATGGCTAAGATTGTTGAATCATGGTTGATTTATAGAGTTCCCAAAGGTCTGTGTTTTGCACTAGGCTATGATAATTAATTTTATATGATATGTAATAATGTAATATCAAATGCTTCTTTACAAACATGTTTTAATTGTAGATTTTCTGTTTCACAGTAACAGACCGTCCCCTGATCTTAATGTCTTACTTGGTGTTCATACAGTACTGAATGTGTATGTGTAATCTCAGTGTGTGTGTGTGTGTGTGTGTGTATACATGCATATTTTCCTATGTTGTATTGAAATAGATAATCAGTAATTAAAATTAATATTTGCATAGCTAATTGTAGCTAATTATTGTATGATAGATAGATAGATAGATAGATAGATAGATAGATAGACAGATAGATAGATAGATAGATAGATAGATAGATAGATAGATAGACAGACAGATCGACAGACAGATAGATAGATAGATAGACAGACAGACAGATAGATAAACAGACAGACAGACAGATAGATAGATAGATAGATAGATAGATAGATAGATAGATAGATAGGACTGTCACACATAAAATGAAAGAACTACAGAGACCGTCGGGCTTTGCGGCAGTCCACCAATGGTTTTGCGGGGTGTGAGAGCGCAGGGCGAGATCCTCACTTCCTGGTTAAAGATGGCGGATGAGAATGAGACAGCACCGCAGCTGGAGAAAGAAACTGAGGTAGAAGAGGATCATGGACATTGCAGCAATTGTGAAAATGAAGAACATCACTCTGATGACGGGTGAGCGTGTATGCATTTTATTGTTAGCTCGTAAATGTAAAATACTCTTCCTCACGGCCCGAAAAGACAGGGCCCATGTTCGGCAAGGCTTGGGCACGCTAACAGCATATCAGCCCGCCCTAAGGTCCTACGCCATTGGTTCACTGCCTTGATTGACTGGCGGATTTCTAAAATGATTGGCTCGGACGCCGTCAATCAAGCAAAAGGACCGTTCCGTATGGCCAGTTCTTCTAGGATCATTGGCATTTTTGTGTGAAGGGTTTAATAGCCTCACCATAATTCTGGGTATGGTAAAAATGAATAAGCTATCACGATTAAAGTCGCTATTTCATATGCTTTTCAATAAACCATAAAACTGGCCAGTATTTATAAATCGCCAGCAAACACCGCTTTCAAAGCTGCTCATGCAGGCCTGTATTAAACACTAGGTTGTAAGTAAAATGGATTTGCTGTCACTAACCGATTACTTGTCGTGATCTAGTTAGCTTGACTGCTGCTGGAGCATCATTAAACGAGTTTATCACCCTGCTCTCGGTTTGCAGTCTCTTTTTTACCGATGGAGTTTCACTTTCAGTACAAAAGAGCAGGTCTGTTCACTGAAATATAGTCAATAAAGCCCCACTAACCAGCGTCTGATCCACTGCATGTCCCTCAAGGTCATGTACAGAGACCGACTCGATGAATTAGGCAACAGATAGTTCAATATTGCACTTTATTATCGTGAAGAAGTAACGGGTGTGTCGAAGAGCACCAAACATGAACATACACACACCGCCTGTCCTGTCAGGTTTCGCCAAACCGTTTTTCTTCCGTTATAATAATAATAATGATATTTAAATGAACAGTTTTTTGTTTTGTTTTTATTTATGTGTGTCTAGCTAGAATGTAACATGTTGGGTATATTTATTGTTAATTAATCTGGGAAATTTAATACTAAAAAATAAACGTGGTGATTTTTTTTTTTTTTTTTTTTTCTCTGGCTGTTCAAAGTATTTTCTCATTTATGGAGTGATAAAAACGTTTAACTTTTAATATGTCAATAAATGAAAC
Organism: Ancherythroculter nigrocauda; assembly: GCA_036281575.1. Classification (NCBI taxonomy): domain Eukaryota; kingdom Metazoa; phylum Chordata; class Actinopteri; order Cypriniformes; family Xenocyprididae; genus Ancherythroculter; species Ancherythroculter nigrocauda. Next base: position 38,849,978 of record VTFQ01000001.1, read on the forward strand.
AAGAATTTTGAACCTGGTTTTATTCAATGATTTCTGTTCTGCCAATGTATTCAAATGAGTGCATGTTTAATCAGATGATGATGCTTTGTATATTTAAACATAATTCAGAAAACCTGTAATACAAAATGTAATGTCTTAAGTGTACTGTGATTGAAGGGTTAGTTCACCCAAAAATGAAAATAATGTCATTTATTACTCACCCCCCTGCCGCTCTACACCCGTAAGACCTTCATTCATCTTCAGAACACAAATTAAGATATTTTAGTTGAAATCTGATGGCTCCATGAGGCCTTCATAGGGAGCAATGACATTTCCTCTCTCAAGATCCATTAATGTACTAAAAACATATTTAAATCAGTTCATGTGAGTACAGTGGTTCAATATTAATATTATAAAGCAACGAGAATATTTTTGGTGTGCCAAAAAACAAAATAATGACTTATTTAGTGATGGCCGATTTCAAAACACCTTCATGAAGCTTCGGAGCGTTATGAATCTTTTGTGTCGAATCTGCTGTTCGGAGTGCCAAAGTCATGTGATTTCAGCCGTTGGCGGTTTGACACACGATCCGAATCATGATTCGACACGCTGATTCATTATGCTCTGATGCTTCCTGAAGCAGTGTTGAAATCGCCCATCACTATATAAGTCGTTATTTTGTTTTTTTGGCTCACCAAAAATATTCTCGTCGCTTTATAATATTAATATTGAACCACTGTACTCACATGAACTGATTTAAATATGTTTTAGTACCTTTATGGATCTTGAGAGAGGAAATGTCATTGCTGGCCATGAAGGCCTCACGGAGCCATGGGATTTCATCAAAAATATCTTAATTTGTATTCCGAAGATTAAATGAAGGTCTTACGGGTGTGAAATGACATGAGGGTGAGAAATAAATGACAGAATTTTCATTTTTGGGTGAACTAACCCTTTAAGCTGGGGAAGTAGGTGTGGTGATATCTAAAGCATACATAATTTAAAACTACCATACAATTGTCCGTTATGTTATGAGGACATCCAACATTGCATCTTATATCTATTGTAATAATATGGAGATAAAAAAAGGGAAGCCCTGGTGGATAGATGGCTGTCAAAGCTATGGTCACAGAGGTGCTTGTTTATCCGTCAGTCTTTGTTATATAGCCCACCACCCCTCGAACACACAAAAACATGCTTTTTCTGCAGGTCATGTGATAGACCATATGTCCCCCTTTAACAAACGTAGCTCAGTGCTGTCATTTCTCTCCCTCCGAGGACATTAATAGGATTAGCTGCACGTCTCTCTGTAAGTCGCCCCATTCCGTCTCGACTACTGGTGTGGGTCTCGACTCTTGTGCCTGTGTAGTTCAAGCATGAGGTGAATTGCATGGTGGGATTGAGGTGACTTTAGTTATTTGTTTCAGTATGTCCAGTTTTATCCTCCTTCTTTTTAAGTTTTTTGGTTTAAGCTCAGATTCTGCTTGATCTTTTTCATTCACCTGCTACCAGAGTGTGTATTTGTCACTACACTCTCAACTGAAATGAATAGGTTCGTTAAAGGGTTAGTTCACCCATAAATTAAATTCTCTCATCATTTACTCACCCTCATGTCATTACAAACCTGTATGACTTACTTTCTTCTGTGGAACATAAAAGAGTATATTTTGAAGAATGTTGGAAACCGAATGATTTTGGTGAATATTGACTTTCATTGAATGTACAAAGAAACTCTGTAACATTCCTCAGAATATTTTCTTTTATGTTCCACAGAAAAAGAAAAAACTCATACAGGTTTGGAACATGATAAATGATAACAGGAGCCACATTTTTGGGTGAACTATCCCTATAGCTCTAAGAAACTCTGGACCATTTCTCTTTGTCCTGTGAAAAATCTTGTTTATATGTTAGAAATGTCTATATAAAATCCAGCCTATAAGTATTGTTGTACCCTAGTGAGAGGTTCAGGGTCATCCTGAAGTACTGATGCGTCCATTGAGATGATGCTTCACCTGCATCATCTGCAGTTAGTGCTGAGTGGACATGACCTCTCATTTATCTGCCCATGTCAACTGAGTTCATATGACCTGCAGGGAGAAGGGTGACACAGGTGCCAAGAAGAAGAAAAAGAAACAGAAGAAAAAGAACAAGGACAAGGCTGGAGGAAAAGATGCCGTACAGGATCCGCTGGCCAAAGTGAGTGTATTTGAATGGCTCTGTGTGTCTAACACAAGATTATTTACATTTAAATTCATCTGCATCTTTAAAAACACTAATAAATTAAATGTAATCTCAAGCAATTCTCAAAATGAATGTTCATCTTTTTTATGCCTATATCATCCATAACTATAATTATCGGCTTAAGGCTGGAATACATATTTTAGACATCATACAATGGCAAACTATGAAAATGGTTAAAGGGTTAGTTCACTCAAAAATGTAGATTCTGTTATCATTTACTCGCCCTTCAAAACCTGCAAGACTTTTGTTCATTTTTGGAACACAAATGAAGATATTTTTATTGAAATTTGAGAGATTTCTGTCCCTCCATAGATTACCACTACCACTTCTAAAAGTTCATAGAGAGATCGTAAAACTAATCCATATGAATTGAGTGGTTAAAGGGTTAGTTCGCCCAAAAATGAAAATTATGTCATTAATGACTCGCCCTCATGTCGTTCCAAACCCATAAGACCTCCGTTCATCTTCAGAACACAGGTTAAGATATTTTAGATTTAGTCCGAGAGCTTTCTGTCCCTCCATTGAAAATGTTTGTACGGTATACTGTCCATGTCCAGAAAGGTAATAAAAACATCATCAAAGTAGTCCATGTGACATCAGTGGGTTAGTTAGAAGTTTTTGAAGCATCTAAAATACATTTTGGTCCAAAAATAACAAAAACTACGACTTTATTCAGCATTGTATTCTCTTCCGGAATCCTTTCCATTGAATTGGAAATGGAATCAATTCAATGGAAAGGATTCCGGGTGAACTAACCCTTTAACCCAAATTTTCTGAAGAGACACAATCGCTTTATATGATGGAACAGAATGAATTTAGGCTTTTATTCACATATAAACATTGATCAGCAAACATGAACAGAAGCTCAACTGAACCTGCTTGATGTGCGAGAACAAACCTCTTTCTGAAGCTCAAACGTGCTGAGAAACACACGAGAACGAAAGTCACTGGTTCTCGCACGTCAAGCAAACATGCTTGAGCTTCCGTTTACCACAACTGATGTGTGTTGATGAATGTTTATATGTGAATAAAAGCCTAAATTAAATCTGTTCAGCATATAAAGTGGAGTTGTCAAAAGTACCGACTTCGGTACCAGTCGCTACTGAAATTCATAAACACCTCTGATTGGCCGTTGTGTTCAGGCGCTCATCAGATATGTCTGTGATTGGCTACAATGATCAACACACGGAAGTGTTTGAATTTGAAAGCAGGAGCATTTGAAAGTAGGTGTCTATCAGTGGACTGGTCTGTGATAGACACCTGCTTTCAAACGTGTGTATCTGTGTAAGCGCTCGGTGAAGAACGTCATTGACTATTTACAACGTTTTTATAGTGTTGATCATTGTAGCCAATGACAGACATATTTGATTAGCACGTGAAAACAATGGCCAATCAGAGGTGTTTACGAATCCACTCAACAGCGCTCAAAGCGTCACATTTTTAAAATTTCAGTACCGAAGTCGGTACTTTTGACAACACTAATATAAAGAGATTGTGTCTCTTCAGAAAATTTGGACTGAAGCGCTCAATTCATATGGATTCGTTTTACAATCTCTTTATGAATTATTTGAAGCATCAAAGTTGTAGTCACTTAGTTGTCTATGGAGGGACAAAAACATCTCAGATTTCATTAAAAGTATCTTCATTTGTGTTCTAAAGATGAATGAAAGTCTTGGAACAACATGAGTTAATGATGACAGGATTTTAATTTTTGGGGTGAATTAACCCTTTAAGGAGAAACTGGACATCATATACTAAACCAGTGTTTCTCAACTCCAGTCCTCGACCCACTGCTCTGCACATTTTGTATGTGTCCCTTATTTAACACACCTGATTTAGATCATCAGCTCATTAGGAGAGACTGCATGAACTGAACTGAGTGTGTCAGATAAGAGAGTCATACAAAATGTGCAGAGCAGTGGGTCCCGAGGACTGGAGTTGAGAACCACTGTACTAAACAATTAAAGATCAGACACAACTTTTACATCATTCGAACACAACAAACTTGTGTAGAAACACTTGCCTTGTTAGAAATGAAAACAATTAGTGTTCTAAAATTGCTCAAAATATCAGGTTTGATATCTTCACTCTGAACATCATACACTAAAAAAAGACATATATCGTATTTCAGCCTTTAGCAATATCGGCCAGAAATGTAATATTGGTGCGTCACTACTTCAATATAAGAACAGAGATTTTTCTTAACAACCACTGTCCCAACTGCATTGTCTACTCATGTAGTTAAAATATTTTAAAGGTGCCCTAGAATCAAAAATTGAATTTACCTTGGCATAGATGCATAACAAGAGTTCAGTACATGGAAAAGACATATGTTCAGTTTCAAACTCCATTGCTTCCTTCTTATATAAATCTCATTTGTTTAAAAGACCTCCGGAAAACAGGCGAATCTCAACATAACACCGACTGTTACGTAACAGTCGGGATCATTAATATGTACGCCCCCAATATTTGCATATGCCAGCTCATGTTCAAGGCATTACACAAGGGCAGCCAGTATTAACGTCTGGATGTGCACAGCTGAATCATCAGACTAGGTAAGCAAGCAAGGACAATAGCGAAAAATGGCAGATGGAGCAATAATAATTGACATGATCCATGATATCATGATATTTTTAGTGATATTTGTAAATTGTCTTTCTAAATGTTTTGTTAGCATGTTGCTAATGTACTGTTAAATGTGGTTAAAGTTACCATCGTTTCTTACTGTATTCACGGAGACAAGAGCCTTCGCTATTTTCATTTTTAAACACTTGCAGTCTGTATAATTCATAAACACAACTTCATTCTTTATAAATCTCTCCAACAGTGTAGCATTAGCTGTTAGCCACGGAGCATAACCTCAAACTCATTCAGAATCAAATGTAAATATCCAAATAAATACTATACTCACAGGAATCGATGCATGCATGCAGCATGAATGACGAACATCTTGTAAAGATCCATTTGAGGGTTATATTAGCTGTGTGAACTTTGTTTATGCACTGTATAACTGCACTTATAGTCGAGAGCTCGGGAGGGAAGGGAGCGAGAGATTTAAAGGGGCCGCAGCCTGAATCGGTGCATAGTTAATGATGCCCCAAAATAGGCAGTTAAAAAAATTAATTAAAATTTAAAAATTTAAAAGTATTTTGAGCTGAAACTTCACAGACACATTCAGGGGACACCTTAGACTTATATTACATCTTTTTAAAAGACATTCTACGGCACCTTTAATTTAGACCCATATATCAATGCAGGAAATGCCTTGAAAACCATGGTATTCTTTGAAGTACCTTGGGTACCATTGTATTAATAATTACCATCTGATAATATCTCTGCACCATGATACAGCCAAAGTACTTTTGTAAGCATTTAATTATTTTCAATCATCTTTGTCTCTTCCTCAGGTAAACTCTCTCCCTGCGGATAAGTTACAGGAGATCCAGAAGGCCATTGAGCTGTTCTCGGTGGGACAAGGTCCAGCTAAAACCATGGAGGAGGCCACACGTCGCAGTTATCAGTTCTGGGACACTCAGCCTGTTCCAAAACTTGGTATTGATCATTTGTGCAATTGTACTCACAGTAGTTTAGTTTTTGTACTTATTCCTTGGTCTGACACCAGTTTTTTTTCTTTTTAGTAGTGTAAACATCATCTGTACAACACATGTTTTCTTGAGACTCATGACTTGTGGCACAGTTCATTCTGAGTTTGTTTGTTTGTAGGAGAGACTGTGACATCACATGGTTGCATTGAGGCGGATAAAGATAACATAAGAGAGGAGCCGTACAGCCTCCCACAGGGCTTCAGCTGGGACGCTCTCGATTTGGGAAATCCTGGAGTGGTACGACATTTGAACCACTAAATTTCTCCCTCTATATCTTATCCTTATACACCTGGAAACAACTCGGGTCTTGAAGATGTTTTAATTTTTCTCTCTGTCTCTCTGAAGCTGAAAGAGCTGTACACTCTCCTGAACGAGAACTACGTGGAGGATGATGACAACATGTTTCGTTTTGATTACTCTCCTGAATTTCTGCTCTGGTAAGAATGTTTGGCTTGAAAAATGACAGATGGGTTATGAAAAATTTGATCAAAATGTTTTTTTTCTTGTATTTGAAAGGCTATCTATTTATTTTTTGGTCTAAAAGTCATGTGATATCTATCCTCAGTGTCACTGTACTCTGTTTTTGTCCCAGGGCTCTGCGTCCTCCAGGCTGGTTGCCTCAGTGGCATTGTGGAGTGAGAGTGAACTCAAATCAGAAGCTAGTTGGTTTCATCAGTGCCATTCCAGCCAACATCCGCATCTATGACATGTAAGCAGCCATAAGTTTACCTAAATAATAGTTCAAATGCATCAAAGTCAACATCTAAATCCAGAAACACCTCAAGTCACCTTTTCACTGTCTCCGACATTTAAGTACTATTGTCGCATTTTGCCCCCCTAGTGGCAGTTGTGCTGTTCGTGAGTCAGCCATTACCCTAGGCTAAAGGCCAAAGTATACTTCATTTTTTATGCGCATGCAAGGGTTGCGTACAGTGCGAAGGGACTGCGTGACTTCGCAACTTCCTGTGGAGTTTTTTTTTTAATGAAATGACTAATACAATTTGGGTCAGCTGAGCTTCTTCTTGTCGACTCAAATCTAGTTGACTATTAAGAGGCAGCCCTAAATATATCCACACAAAACAATGTCAAACTAATGTATTTAATAATTATAAAACCCATTTTAACTACCCATTTTAACCCGTTGACGCGTACGTTCACATCGGTGTGATTAGAACGTTCAGTGCATCACGTGATCAACTGCCAAATTCAAATGTGCTTGCGCGCTTTGGCTGGCGCCAAGCACAAATATGCAGTGTTTTCAACCACATTTAGGTTTCAGACATTTAAATACACTTAAAAGTACAGACAAAACAATACATTTAGAGTTTGTATAATACACACTGATGTCTATAGAAGCGGCAATAACAATTCTTTCCATAATAATTAGACGACACGTTTTATTCATATCAGATACACATTGTGTATGTAACTTTAAAGTTTACTCTATTCTTCCTCAGTTCACCGACTCGCTTTCATGTATTTCGGGAGGATTAATTTGCGTGTTGTGAATCCAACAGATCTGATTCTCTGTATTGCAGTGCAAACAAACATGACGGCGCATATAGCTGAACTAACGTGATCGTTATAAAGGTGTTTAGACAGCAAAACACATCCACTTGCACATATTTGACAATCGGAATATCAGATATTTCATGCTATAGTTAACAAATTTGTGAATATTTAGAGTAAAAAAAGGAAAAATTAAATAAAAGCAGATCCTCAGTCATACAGAACTATTGAGGCTGCGGTGTGTCACATGACAAGCAATGACGTGTCACCGTGGAAACAATAAAGTGATACGTTCTAAATAATGGTTGCTTTTAAAAATTCATGCTCGGAGCTCAGCCAGAATAATTTAAACTTGCGTGTGAAAGGGTTAAAGCAAGTGTAAGAGTTAAAAGCAGTCTGATCCACAGAAAATGAGTGCTGACCATTTTTACTGATATGTAATTTGCATGTAAAATTAGACATTCAAATTCATCCAATGAATATTTTTTTTTCATATTGTGCAGACTAGAATGTAGAGTACTTTTTTTGGCCTCTCAATTCTGGTGTTGACCCATATCTGCTCTTCAATCCTCCCAGAGAGAAGAAGATGGTGGAGATTAACTTTCTGTGTGTGCATAAGAAACTTCGCTCGAAACGAGTGGCTCCGGTACTCATCAGGGAGATCACGAGACGGGTCAACCTGGAGGGCATCTTTCAGGCTGTGTACACCGCAGGTGTGGTGCTGCCCAAACCAGTGGGCACCTGCAGGTAAGACACACATCTGCACTCTCATAATATGTATTTAAAGCTACCTCTGTGCAAAGTGGAGAGTGGCATTAGACAGATAGGCTGCAGATATTGCTAGCCGTTAACTTTTTTCTCTGACACACAAAATGACCTTCCTCGAGGTGGGGTGTCGGTTCTCAAATATGCTTTATTCTGACACAAGTGGTTCAAACAGAGTTCAATTCTGCTTTAAAGGTGTCCTAGAACTTCTTTTTAAAAGATGTAATATAAGTCTAAGGTGTCCCCTGAATGTGTCTGTGAAGTTTCAGCTCAAAATACCCCATAGATTTTTTTATTAATTTTTTTTAACTGCCTATTTTGGGGCATCATTAAATATGCATCGATATATAGGTTGCAGCTCCTTTAATTCTCGTGCTCCCCCACCCCCGGAGCTCGCACTTGCCTTGAACAACATAAACATAGTTTACACAGCTAATATAACCCTCAAAATGGATCTTTACAAAGTGTTCGTCATGCAGCATGTCTAATCTCATAAGTATTGTATTTATTTGGATATTTACATTTGATTCTGAATGAGTTTGATAGTGCTGCGTGGCTAAAGCTAACATTACACACTGTTGGAGAGATTTATAAAGAATGAAGTTGTTTATGAATTATACAGACTGCAAGTGTTTAAAAATGAAAATAGCGCCGGCTCTTGTCTCCGTGAATACAGTAATAAACGATGGTAACTTTAACCACATTTAACAGTACATTAGCAACATGCTAATGAAACATTTAGAAAGACAATTTACAAATATCACTAAAAATAACATGTTATCATGGATCATGTCAGTTATTATTGCTCCATCTGCCATTTTTCGCTATTGTTCTTGCTTGATGATTCAGCTGTGCACAGATCCAGACGTTAATACTGGCTGCCCTTGTGTAATGCCTTGAACATGAGCTGGCATATGCAAATATTGGGGTCATACATATTAATGATCCCGAATGTTACGTAACAGTCGGTGTTATGTTGAGATTCGCCTGTTCTTCAGAGGTCTTTTAAACAAATGAGATTTATATAAGAAGGAGGAAACAATGGAGTTTGAAACTCAATGTATGTCTTTTCCATGTACTGAACTCTTGTTATTCAACTATGCCAAGGTAAATTCAATATTTAATTCTAGGGCACCTTTAAAGCAGCTCTAAAACAAAAATAGTGTCATTGTTCAGCTGAGATCAGTTCAGTGTTGATTCAGTTCCATTTAATAACTGTGTAAAGATCATCAAATATGACTTGAGTTCAATTCGGCTATAAAGCAGCTCTGTAGAAAACAGTGATGTCATCATCCTGGGGTGCGTTTCCCAAAAGCATTGTTGGTGAATTATGGTCGTAAGTCGCATTGAACTCTATTGGTAACGACGGAACTTGCGACCATAGTTCGCTTTGGGAAACGCACCCAGCTCAGTTCTCATCCAATAGTGTCAGTACAGTCAAAACAGTGTTATTGCTGAATATTTCCACAAAAATATTAAACAACACAACTGTTTCCACACTGATGATAATAAATGTTTCTTGAGCATCAAATAATCATGTTAGAATGATTTCTGAAGGATCATGTGACACTGACCACTGGAGTATTGATGCTGAAAATTCAGCTTTACATCACAGGAATAAATTACATTTTAAAATATACAAAAATAGAAAACCTTTATTTTAACTTGTAATAATATTTTACTAATTTTACTGCATTTTTGATCGAATAAATGAAGCAGAAGAGACTTTTCAAAAACCATTAAAAAAAAAAAAATCTTTCTGACTCCAGACTTTTGAACGGTAGTGTACGTGTCAAATTTCTCATAAAATGAAAATCTCAAATGGGGATAAGTAATTGTCACACAACACTGCTATTTGTGTGCTAATTGCTGCTCTTATTTTAACTAATTTTAATAGCCTTTAAAAAAAAAAAAAAAAATCCCTGTTTCGTACTAATTGCCTTGCTTATTTCTATGGCAGATACTGGCACCGGTCCTTGAACCCACGAAAGCTGATTGAGGTGAAGTTCTCTCACCTGAGTCGGAACATGACTATGCAACGCACAATGAAGCTCTACCGACTGCCAGAGGTGAGTTCCAGCTACTTCCCTGGGTGATATCTGTCAGGTTTCCTCTTTTCTATTTTCTCTTAATGCGTGTTTCTCTCCTGCAGGCTCCAAAGACTCCTGGCCTGAGGCCGATGACTGTAAAGGATGTCCCAGCGGTTCACCGCCTGCTGAATGAGTACCTGAATCAGTTCAACCTGGTTCCCGTCATGAGCCCTGAGGAGGTCAAACACTGGCTGCTTCCTCAGGAGAACATCATTGACACCTATATAGTGCAGGTATTACATTCACTGAACACCTAGAATTCATGGCACGGATAATCCTAGAGCAGTGGCTCCCAAACTTTTTACAGGGGTGTACCCCTTGATGCATTTGACATCCTTCTGCATCCCCCCTCTCACACCATTTCCATTAAGGTACAATATTTGCCTACTTAAATTGGTTTTTGTGCGCATTTCTTTTGCCTTTTATTAATGTTTTTCTAATCCTATTAAATATATTTATGTCTCATGTTTTATGCCAAAATCTTAAAATGTAATTATTAATATGATAAGTTAATAACTTAAACTAAACCGATAATTTTTAAACAAATTAAATCTTTATGTTTCTGTCTCTGAGAGAGTTTGAGTCTTAAATCGATCTCTCTGCACAGTTTGTCTATATTTGCACTTTTTACAAACTTTTACAAAGGTACAAGAACACGGCAGTAATGTAGCGCGGTTTGCTAAGGCAGCAGACTCTCCAGGAAACTTACTATATGCATGCTGCTTGTGTGGATGCAATCAGTTTTGACAGCAAATGATGTGGTTATTTGATTGGATGTCTTGTATTTGACCTTTTATGACACCATTATTTTCCTGTGAAAATACATGCTAGGATTAGTGCTAATTTAAGGTGGGGTAGAATTAAAAAAAGTCTTTGTCTCTCACCTCACGGTTACGCGTACCCCAGTTTGGGAACCACTGTCCTGGAGGTATCACTCATGAAAGTGTTTCTAGCATTAGAAAATAAGAGTGGACAATCATCAATATATTTGCAATGTAAACAGCTGGTCCTTTATATCAACTGTGTTGTAGAATTCAGATGGGAAGGTGACTGACATCCTGAGTTTCTACACTCTGCCGTCCACCATCATGAACCACCCTGTGCATCGCAGTCTGAAGGCAGCGTACTCTTTCTATAACGTACACACCACCACCCCCCTCCTGGACCTGATGGGAGACGCTCTCATCCTCGCCAAGTCGGTCAGTCACTCAATGTGTGTGTGAGAGTTAGGGCTGCAACTAACAATTATTTTGATTATCGATTAATCTGTCAATTGTGTTTGGTTAATCTTATTAATCTGAAACAAATGTAGAATGTATCTATGCAGGGCTGTCATACATAATGTACAAAAAAGGATTGAAATCAAACATTATATTTTCTAAAACTTGGTGGATGTTTTCTGTGTACAGACGTAATTAATCTATAATCAAAATTCTGTTGATTATTTTCAGTATTGATTTTATCAGTTAGTTGTTGCAGCTTTAATATGAGTTTGCTTAGCTATAGTTTTAGTGCAAATCTTTCACTAGAAGTGAGCTACAATTTTCCATTTGGGGTTGTGCTCATTTGAAAAAAACAAAAAAAACATTCATAAATTTAAATAATGTTGTTCTAGCAGTTGAAGCACCATAGGCAAACCTGTGTTTTAGAAGAACATCTGCAGCAATTTGAAATGTATAATTGCAGGCATTACTGGAGCATTAAACTGTCAGCAGATTTATTAAAGCTTTTCTTGTGTCATTCCCACTGCAGAAAGGATTTGATGTCTTTAATGCACTGGACCTAATGGAGAACAAGACGTTTTTGGAGAAGCTCAAGTTTGGCATTGGGGATGGAAACCTGCAGTATTACCTCTACAATTGGAAATGTCCCAGCATGGGCTCAGAAAAGGTACAGGTTTTCAGATGTCAGTCCAGAGTTTTTCTAGATTAAAATCAGAATGTTTTCAGTCGATCAGAATGAAGCTGAAGTTAAATGAATTGGCCTGTAAGACAGGATTGACATTGCTAAGTTCATACACTAGGTGGCCATAGTACCTCACTGTCTGTCTCCCAAAGCACCTAGCTGTCACTTTTTATGGTTTTCCTTTTACCATTAGTGTTGTAAGGAGTGGTTATTTGACTTACTATTGCCTTTCTATCAGCTCAGGCCAGTTTGGCCATTCTCCTCTGACGTCTGGCATCAACAAGGCATTTTTGCCCACAGAACTGCCATTTACTGCATATTTTCTCTTTTTCGGCCCATTCTCTGTAAACCCTAGAGATGGTCGTACGTGAAAATCCCAGTAGATCAGCAGTTTTTGAAATACTCAGACCAGCCCTTGTTGCACCAACAACCATGCCACATTCAAAGTCACTTAAATCACCTCTCTTCCCCATTCTGATGCTCAGTTTGAATTTCAGCAGATCATCTTGACCATATCTACATACCTAAATGCAGTGAGTTGCTGACATGTGATTGGCTGATTAGATTAATGAGCAGTTGAACAGTGGCCGGTTTATAAAGCGGCTGGTGTGCATATATGTATGTGTATTATTTTAATTTAAAGGGTTAATTCACCCAAAAAATGAAAATAATGTCATTTATTACTCACCCTCATGTCTTTCCACACCCGTAAGACCTTCGTTCATCTTCAGAACACAAATTAAGATATTTTTAATGAAATCCGATGGCTCAGTAAGGCCTCCATTTATAGCAATCACGTAACAAAGCCTTGTTTACTGAAATCACGTGACTGGCAGTTTGATACACGCTCCGAACCACTGATTTGATACAAAAGATCTGTAAAGCTTCATGAAGCAGTGTTTTGAAATCACCCATCACTAGATATTGTTAAAGTTGTTATTTGGTTTTTTTTGGTGCACAAAAAGTATTCTCGTCTCTTCATAACATTAATGTTGAACCACTGTAGTCACATGAACTGTTTTAAATATGTCTTTAGTAGCTTTCTGGGCATCTGTAAGTGTAAATTATCTTGCTGTCAATGGAGGCCTCACTGAGCCATTGGATTTTATCAAAAATATCTTAATTTGTGTTCTGAAGATGAATGAAGGTCTTACGGGTGTGGAACGACATGAGGGTGAGGAATTAATGACAGAAATTTCATTTTTGGGTGATCTAACCCTTTAATGTGTAAAAATTCCTAAAGATCAGTAGCCGGTATAATTGTTCAATTTTTAATATTATATTATAATATATTCATATTTTTTTAGGTGGGTTTGGTTCTCCAGTGACCCATTCCACCATCCACAACTTCTGTCTCGCATGACAGCGAGGCTGATTTATGACATCACGCACTGACCACCTGACAGATGCTACCAATGGACTTCCTGCTTCAGGAAGGAGAATTCACCGCCCATTTTTAAGTTTGAACTTTGACCTTTTGGACCTGCACTACTGCTGCCAGACTGAGAAGATGTTTTCTTCTCTTTCCTCTTATTTCTCTCTCTCTTTTCCTCGCTCTTCTTCTTAATCTCTCTCTGCGCATGGACCTAAAGCCATTGTAATTACCATCATCAGAGATGAGGAACCTTAATCTGTTATGATTGGTGCACACACACACACACACACACGCTGATATGTAACTACCAGACATGCTCATGATGAACCCTGATGCATAAGTGTCATGCTACTCGCAGCGGTAGATTCAACTCTTTCAGTATAACGTTATTTTACTCTCCTTATCCAATGGGAAGTGCTTTTTGCAAAAAAAAAACAGGATGAAAATGTTCATTTCCTCAGTGTTTTAGAAAAGAACATGCAACAATCAAAGACACAAAGTTCCTAGAAAAAAAAACAGCCAATGAGATAATAAAAATCCCAAGTGGACATGACAAGGGCTGCTGTCAATGATTTTCCTGTGGTCATTTTCTCCTTCGCACATCTTAAACTGTTTTTCTTTGCCATGGAAACCGTGTCTCTACTTTCTTTTGACAAACATTGACCAACTGACGGATGCGGTACACAGCGAGCGAGATCTTTTTGTCTTGGTTTTGCTTTGTTATTGCTTTTAATATGTTCTCTCTAATCAGTTTATTGCTTATTTGTCTCTAACTGCCTGTGATCCTCTTTCACGGTTTTGCCAACAGAGAAGCACCAGTGTAAATAAACAAGGAAACAATGAGAAATACCATATAAGATCCAGAAGCTGACAGTGGTTTGAACTACATTGTACACCTGGCAGATTGGGGGGGGCGGGGATCATCATAAATTAGCAATAATGATGGTGTTTTTGAGGAAATGGTTTTGATCGGGTGGGTGCGGGAATGAAATGTGGTGATTTGTGTCGTGGATGATAGATTATGCCTGCTTATAAAATTGTACAGCTCTAGAAGTATTGGAGAAAATCCCGATCGTGGTGTAAGCATATGCCCGAGCTCTTATTTATCACATGACTTCATCTGTCCAATGCATGGAAGTAGATGGATGTACCAAAGCAGTACAATTTTATGAGTAATTGGCAGTATCTACTTAAAATTGTGGTTTTGAACATGGTATGGGTAATTTGAGGAAACGGGTTGTGGAAAATACAATGTAAGCAACTGAAAACGGGTCTTTAGGATTTTATGATGGAGTGAAAGATGTCAACGTGTATTATTATTATTAATTTTTTTTTTTTTTTTGTGCTAAATAAAAAGTAGCAGCTGCTGTGAACGGTTGTGTTTTGGTTTGTTATTTCTGAGTTCGTGGCCTGTGGTCGATCTCACGTCGTTTCTCTCTTAGATCAGAATCACATTATTTCTGCCTTCTATAATGATGTTATTTCCTCTACACGTTTTTAGTTTTTCTTTGTGTAGGAAAATGTAAGTCTAGCCACGTCAGTCAAACATCAGTGGGGTCGACAAGATGCTTTGTTCTATTAATCCTCATGACTAAAGCAATAGACCCTAGAGCCAGACGAGTAGAAACTGCCTGAAATATTACTGTAGTTCCACAATAACCAATGCAGTAAAGTACAGTAAAAAGTATTTATACGTCATCTTCAATGACTAAGGATTCTGGATAAGGCCATGCATTTATTGAGTGTTTTTTGTGTCTTTGACACAGTAATAATATAAAATCACTTCTTACTTTTGAAGTTTATTATAATATCATCACATAGAAGTGTCATTGTGTAACACTATATTTCGAAATGAAAATCTTCAAAAGTTTGGAGTCAGTAAGATTGAAAGAAGTCTCTTATTCTCACCAAGGCTGCATTTAGTTGATTCAAATTAAAATGTTATTTAAAATTCAGCATCATTAATTCAGTCTTCAGTGTCACATGATCCTTCAGAAATCATTCTGATATGATGATTTGCTGCTCAAGAAACATTTATTATTATCAATGTTATGATTTTTATTCAGGATTCTTCAATGAATAGAAATTTCAAAAGAACAGCATTTGTTTGAAATAGAAATCTTTTGTAACATTATAATTGTTTTTACTGTCACTTTTGATCAATGTCTCCTTGCTAAATAAAGAGACAAGAGGCCATTACTAAACATGTTTTATGATGTGCAACAGTACAAATAGGTTATAAGGATATGTACTGTTTAATATTAATTTTGTTTTCTTACAAATTTACACCATTAAATTGTATTTATTGGCTGTGTGTGAATGGAGAATGTCTTTTTAAGTGTGTCACTGTTCAGTTCTGCAGATGCAGGTTGTGAATGAGTGTTGGAAGAGGGGTCTTGCACTCTGTGCTACAAATTCAGACCCAGAGGAGTCTGAATTATGATGTAATTCAGATTAGCGTGGTCTCGGCCGAATCACACTAATAGAGGAATGCATAGACACATTTAGACGAGAAATTAGATGTGCACATATTTAGATCTAACACTAAAATATTGAAACAGAATCACATCTAACCACTATTTAACAGACAAAAGCTGTAATTAGTCCCACTGCCATCTGTTCACTGCTTTCTCACAGGATGCATATCGTGTGTGTGTGTGTGAGAGAGAGAGAGAGAGAGCAGTGTCTGAAATCAGCATTTCTGCCATCTTTGCTTTAATTCATCACTTCTGTCTGATGATCATGAACAAACACATGATGACTGATCATATTTACAGTAATACTGCACCACTTTCTAATGAGAGAGCTGAGGCTGATTCGTGCTGTTCTTCATTTGTGCTTATTTAAGTGACTGAAATATAAATATGTTACATTGTGTAACCCAGTATGTCATATTCTCTGTACCTTATATGTATCTTATATTTTGTTATGATTATACATAATATATCTTCCCAAAAAGTTCTGACATCGTCAAGACACCATAATTTATATAGCGATTTATACAATACAGATTGTTTTAAAGCAGCTTTACAGTATTAAACAGGAAAACAGTGATGCAATCTTTGTCAGGGACATTCAAATTCTGCTGTTTTAAAGCAGCTCTACACAGTCAATACTGTCAATATTAAGTCAGTTCTGTGCTAGATCTGTTTAATAACTCTGTAATCAATAACATTTACATTTACATTTATTCATTTGGCAGACGCTTTTATCCAAAGCGACTTACAAGTGAGGAATACAACAAGCGAGTCGTTATGACGAGGCAAATAGACAAGAAGTGCTCATAATCCAAGTTATAGGCAGTGCTCAGATTATCCTAAGATACAATAGAGAGGGATTAGAGGAAGTGAAAGGGTAGGAATAAGAAGTTTTTTTTTTTTTTTTATGATGAGGTTAAGTGCTCACGAAAGAGATGGGTTTTCAGCTGTCTTTTGAATATTGCCAGGGATTCCGCATTCCAGATGAAGGCAGGAAGATCATTTGAAACAAGTTCAAATAAGTTACAGTGTACAGCAAAAATGAGTACACCAACTCTCTGAACAAATACAAAAGATGTATTTTCTTTATGATCACTAATACAATTCATGGAAAGATGGCAAAACTAAAATGTATTAAACATATACATAATAAAAACTGAGAAATAAGCCAATTAGCCAATTTTGTTTAAATTAAGGATTGCAGAAATGAGTACACCCTAGATTTAATTCAACAAATATATAATATTCTAGTACTTAGTATGCCCTCCATAATTTTGAATATACTGCTCTGACCCTTCTTGGCACAGAGTGTACAAGTTCATGACAAGTGCAATACATGTCCACAGAAGGGTTTTCACCTTGGGAGAATGCATATCCTCATTGTCATGTTGAAAAAATGCCCAACAATGCAGGGAATGAGGAAAGAGTAACATCTTCTGTTTCAAGTTTGTGTATTAAATTACACAGTGTTGTGGGAATTCATGACAGCACTGATAAAGCACAACTCCCTCACACCTTCAGCACTCATACATCCCTATACAAGAGCTTTACTACCACTTTACTGTGGGAACCAGGCACTTCTCACTGTACTCCTCCTCTAGCAACACCATGTTAGTGATGCTGTTAGATCCAAAATGACTGATTTGGTCTCATGAGACCAGAGTATTGATTCCCAGAATCTATATTTTGTAAATATGGACTTTGGAAATGGCTAACTGACTTTGGCTACAGTAGGTAGTTCCAGTGAGAACAACAACCATGCATGTCATTTCTGCAGACTGCATCTTACTCTGAGATAAACAGTCACTCTTTTCATAGCTTTTGCTGGCTCTGAGACACTCGCTTGGTATTTCTCCTGCTCTTTGTCTAAATCCCTCATCACTAAATGAAAGCTTGAAATGAAGGCCTGATTATTTCAGGGGCCTTGTCACAAGTCCATTGTTTTTGAATTTCTGTGTTACTTTTGCTGTATTTTCACACTTAAAACAATGATTTGGTAATCCTCTTGTACCACTGTCCTCTTTTGTGCTAAGAAATAAGTCTTCTGACAGTTGGTTCCCAAGTGGTACCATTGCTGTCAGCATTAAGTCTGAGAATGACTCAGTGGGATATATAACACTTTTAATTGTCAAGAAATTGCTTCTCTTTAAATGTTTTGGTTCAACATACTTACCTGTTGGTCAAACATTGCCTTAAACTTACACCCCAAAAAAATTATTTCATTTTATTTAGTAACTTTTAGGAGGGTGTACTAATTTTGCTACACAACATTTTATCACCTTGATAAGAAAATCTTATTTTCCTGAATAATTTTGACATGTTTCTTTGGTAACTGATTAAGCAGACTTGCTGGAACATTATATCTCTAAAGAACCCTAACATGTCTGCTAAGTAATTGAGCAATTGCTGACTTTCAGAAGTTTTCAGAGGGGGTGTACTCATTTGTGCTGTGCAATGTATATGCAGCTCTACAGAATACTAATATTGTTATTCATCTCAAGTCAGTTAAATGCTGATTCATGTCAATTTTGTAAAAATTGTCAAAAGAGCTATAAAACAGCTCTACAGAAAACAGTGGTGTCATCATCCAGATCAATTCAGTTCAAGTTTTGTTCTCATCCGATAGTGTCAGTGCAGTCAAATAGATAGAAATACTGAATATTAAGCAAGCTAAAGGTGACAGTAGCAAAACCTTGGGAGAAACCAGGCTCTGTTCTCCTCTGGCCAGACGTGTTTGTTTGTGCTCCATGTGTCTCTTTTTAAACATATTCAGTGTGTATTCTGTAGGGAACAGATCCAGCAGTGATTATATCAGTATCATGGTTCTTCTGTCTGTTCTCTCTTCTTGTCTCTGCTGGCTAATGGTGTGTTGTCATACCTGTGTGAGTGTCCACAAATTTCATATACACACAAACACACATCCCTGTGGTACATTCTTTTACACTATATGCAGTATTTTCATAATATTTTTTAAACAGTTTACAGCAATGGAACAAATCACTTAATAGGATGTGGGAAACAACTCAAATCCAGGTGGATGAAATCCGCATTGTCTTCTAATGCACTCGCAATATTCTGTTTTCTTACTTCAGTGCAAATAAATAAACGGTGAAAGACCCGAGGTGTCATGCTGATTGATCATATGTGTCCCTGACAGTTTTTAGAATTTATTCATTTTTGTTACACCTAAATGTATTTTATTCATTTTGAAGGATATTTTTGGGTTGCACTTCATTTTACAGTATGTGAACTTACAGTGAAAGAAAGTGCAGAGAAGATATCTACATGGATTAAGGTTAGTATATTAGTCATTACCCAGTCTTTGTAATTAATATAGTAAGTGCATAGTATGTACAGGTAGAATACATGTAACATAAAGTGTGAGTTATGTGTATATGTATATTGGTGCTTTTTCAGCAGTAGGCACTGTTGATTTTTAGAAATCTCATAAAAATAGTAAAATGCCATATTTATTCATAGTTTCTTTACTCTTTCTTTAGAATATCTTAGATTTATAAATGTAGTTTGTAGGTTGCAGTTTTCAAAACAGCTTTAATTTGTGGTAAATAAATATAGGAAATGTTATGCAAAAAAAAAAAAAAAAAAAAGTGATACAAAATCTCCCTAGTTTCCAATATACTGGTTACTCAAAGGTCATTTACTCAAGGGTGGTTTGCATGTTGCTGACACAGTCTGCAAGAATCTTGCAAAAGAGTATCATTTGAGTTTATTAGGATCTCATTGGCCAGTGTGTTAAATGTCTTGTGACTGTTTCAAAGTGTTGCTGATTTGGCATAATTATTTCATAAGTCCCTTATTTCCTGCTCAAACGAAACATTGTTGGACATTCACGTTGGTTTACAAAATACCACAAACGAATTAAAATTGCATAATTATGGACAAAAAATGAAAGTTCCAGATTGTGTGGCAACTTGTTCTCTTGCATTTTACTCTAGTCTGTACAGTAAGTGGTGGCAAGCTAGTATTTTTTTAGCAGTTTCTTAATTCTAGAAAAAAAAAATCTTGCTATTCTTACTAGGCAAATATTAAAGCGCACTACCTGTATGTTATGTGTGTGTACGTTTTTCTATCCCGATGGGGACTTCAACCTGAATGCACACTGACTCATGGGAACTCGTGTCACAGTGGGGACCTAAATTTAGGTCCCATGGGGAAACAAGCTTCAAAATTTTTTTTTTTTTTTTTTAAAATGTAAAACTGACAGTTTTCTGTGATGGTTAGGTTTAGGGGTAGTATAGGGGAATAGAATATACAGTTTGTACAGTATAAAAACCATTACGTCTATGGAGAGTCCCTACAAGGATAGTAAACCAGACGTGTGTGTGTGTTTGCGTGTTTGTGTGTGTGTGTGTGTGTGTGTGTGTGTGTGTGTGTGTGTGTGTGTGTGCTCTTGTTTATATTACATCGTGGGGACCAAATGGCCCCACAATGTAATAAAAACCTGAGATCACCTACATTGTGGGGTCCAGCCAGCGGTCTCCACGAGGGAAATGGATTAATAAACATACTAAAAGATGTTTTTTTGAAAATGTAAAAATGCAGAATGTTTCCTGTGATGGTTAGGTTTAGGGATAGGGGTAGGGTAGGGGGATAGGAAGTACGGTTTGTACAGTATAAAAACCATTACGCCTATGGAGAGACCCGCCTGTTTGTGTGTGTGTGCGTGTGTATAATCAGTTCTATATCACATAGACAAACTGCATGAGTCATTGATAAACCGATGTTAACTCTGATAATGGTGTTAGAGAAAAGGAAAATAAAACTACAGATAAATAAAACGAATCCTAAATTGATTTGTATATCCCAGACACATAATAACCTAATAGGAAATGACAACAGGAAATGATGAGAGGAAAGTGTGGCAGCTGAATCTCTCAAATACCAAGTCCAATCAGAGCAGTTCTCTATTTGAAAATCAGCAGTAGCAACGAAATGCCTGAAAATATTTACATAAACACTTTCCAACATGACAATTCAAGACCAGCAGAGAAAGACCAACGTAAGTGCTTTTTTCTATTTCACCCTAATTTATATTTAATATAATCCAGGGTAATCAGATACATGTTTCAGTCATTACACAAGATTAACATCTTGGTATTATTTATATATGTAATTTTATATGTGTGTTATGAACTTGAAATTAAAAGTTTTTTATATTATTATTTGTTTGATTTTCTCTCTTCATGTTAAACACTCAACATCATTCACATTTTAGAATGTGAAAGAATTCAATACTAAAAATCTT
Organism: Ancherythroculter nigrocauda; assembly: GCA_036281575.1. Taxonomy (NCBI): domain Eukaryota; kingdom Metazoa; phylum Chordata; class Actinopteri; order Cypriniformes; family Xenocyprididae; genus Ancherythroculter; species Ancherythroculter nigrocauda. The sequence goes on from VTFQ01000001.1 coordinate 38,871,190, forward strand.
GTATATGATGTAAATTGAATATTGCTTTCCAATCATTTTAACTCATTCTTAGCAAGCTTTATGAAGGAGTTGAAGCTGGAGTTGTGTTTAACAGTGATTATTTCAACGGGATCATGACATGACCCTGTGGGATCCCCTTTTGAGAATGAGATTTAAGAGTGTTTGGTTGCCCAAAATAACTTGCGATCTGCCTGACAGAAAATGCTTCAGAGAACTATTGATATGGTTAATTATTTATTTCAAAGTATTCATTTCTCTACTTATAATGTATTATCAGAGAAGGAGTGTGTCGGTGATAAGAGACATGGTGTCTGTATGGTGGTTCTTCTCTCTGTTCTCCTCTTCCTGTCTCTGCTGGTGAATGCAGTGTTGGCTTACCTCTGTGAGTAACCTCATGTTTTATATATCAGTTGTGTTTGCACTGTGTATCAGTTTCTCAATACTATTTTATGCTTCACAGATTACACCAATAACACAAATCAGTTAATGGGATGTGAGCCAGTGACTAATAACTCAAACCTAGGTTTGTAAAACACATTTTCTTATTCTATTATTAATCAGAGTATTTCATATCTAATTCATTTATCATTTAAATTCACTGAGTGACTTTTTAAACATTTCTTTTTTATACTACAACACAACCACAGAAGATAACAGGCCATCACTCTCTTGTACTTACAAAGGTATGTCATATTACCGTTATTCAACATATTTGGCATGTGCAATGCCTTATAATCATTCTTTGTGCTTCTGTATGTTTTCAAATTAAATCTGTATGCACAAATTAAAAAAAACTCAATAAACACAGAATAAACTGTCACTTCAGGTTTGCCCGAGAGGTGGGTCCAGGACAATGGCAGATTCTATGTTTTCTCCAATAATACAAAAGACTGGAACAGCAGCAGAGAACGCTGTCAGGATCTGGGTGGAGACCTGGTCATCATCAACAGCATTGAGGAACAGGTACATATAAAGAAATAGAATTTAAATAATTAGTGGTTTTGTTAAAGCTACTATTGCTTTTAGGTAGAGTTTTATGGACATGAATGATCTACCTAAATTTCTGTGAGTCAAATCTATTGTAGGCACCAAAATATCATAGAAACCTATAGGAGTGGGTATCTTTTGGCTTGAGACAGCGTGAAACCACTCTGAACGAGAAGATGCATAGGTCTAAAAACCATAACCGCATGAAACACTCAGTTGCTCATTATACTTTACCTTGGTTGCATTGTACAATCTAAATGTCATATTTGCATTTTGTCCATACTAAAAATCATATTTCAGCCCTATGTCTTTTTTTTTTTTTTTTTAGGAATTTCTTGCTCAGCAAATAGTTACTTCTAATGCATTGGTGCTACACTGGATTGGTCTGACTGACCGCCAGACTGAGGGGACGTGGCTATGGGTGGACAACACCCCCTTAAACAACAACCTCTCGTAAGTACCATTTTATTTCAAAATTTGATGTGCTTTGAATGGCCTTTGTTAGAAGTTATTTAAGTGTCATATGGATTTTTGACATTTTTATACTCTTATTTTGTCCTGTCAGATGGTGGATTTTCCCTCCTGACGATCATGATACAAGTGATCCCTTGGGTGAAGACTGTGCTGTATTAAATGGATATTTAAGAGGAGAAAAATGGGGAGATATTTCTTGTTTGAAAAAGGAAAGAAGCATTTGTGAAATTCCATGTTATTGAGCAATACTAAAGTATCGTTAATGACTTTCAATATCCCTGTTTATGTGTATTATAGTAGGCTATATATAATATGTATTACAGTGTATAATCTGTGTAGCTCTTTATAAATAATACATTTGTATTCTTTATTTTGTAATTATTGTTAACAGCACTGGCCAATTGTATGTCATTGCCTTTAAATATTATGCACTTTCTTTACAGCATGAATGAATTAAAAAAAGACATGGATATGTACAATGGATACAGCACTATGTGAATGTGTGCTTATAATGTGTATGCCAAATGTCATTTTTAATCTTTCTGAAGCCTCTTTATAACATTCTATTCTAGAGGCTTCTGCCCCCTGGTGGATTAGCCAATGCTCTTCAAGAAGTAAAAGGACTTGCAATATACAGTAGCTAGTGGCCAAAAGGGATGTCCGGAGGGGATATTTGCACAATGTTTGCCCAAGCCTTGCCCATGTGTCATGCTTAACTTCCCTCCAATCCTCCTTGAGTTCTTCCCAAAGTTGAACTTCACTGGAAGACCCGCATGACTTTTCAGGTTAATAATTTCCCAGAGGTTTTCAATGGGTTCATGGTCAAGTGACTGAGGAGGCCACTTGAAGATTTGAAAACTTTCATTGTGCGCAACTTTATTGCATTCGGGGTTTGTTTTGGATTACATTTGATCTCCAAATAGATCCTCCATACTTGGCTACTTTGTGTTCAGCAGGATTCCCTAGTATTGGTCCATTTTTAAAGTGCCAGCAACTTTGTAGATACTTCTAACACCTGCTGCAGACATGCATTCCCAATAGGGTATGGGGGAAAACGCCCCCTAAAACATCACAGTTATATACGATATGGGAATAGTAAGGCCTGTAGATGAATACGTGAATAAGGGAATACGTGTTATTTAAGGAAAATATAATTTTTTCAAATAGTCTGTGGGGTAAAACGTAGGGTGACAAGACGGGTTTTTTTTCCCGGTTTTTGGTGTTCTGTCCCCGACTGGAGCTGTCCCCGGAAATGTCCCCATTTTATAGCTCGTTCAAAATGAAAACAAGCCGCATATTGCAAAAAGACCGACGAGCATTCAGCAGCCTGCTGGAGAAATTGTGTAGTGATCATGTTCACCAACAGAGGGGGCTGTGCAGATAGCCTACACTTGGGCGCGCGCCGCTACTTCATGAGGAACGTAATCTGGATCTGGACCAGAGCAAAAAAGCCATTATCGTCAAATATCAAAATAAACATCGTTATCGGTTTCAAGGTAGTAACAGCTTGTGAATATAAAAATTTTAAATTCAATAATGTTAAAAAATATTTGTTAAATGCCGTTTTATATTTATCTTGTTTTATTTTTGTAATATAATGTGCATTTGTAAAGTCATACTAATGTTATAATCATTATAATAGGCATATTGTTTTGAACTGCTTACAATGGTTAGCTACTATTAATCGTGTAAAAGTTTTTTGGTGAATTATATTAAAATCAGATAAAAATCCTAATAATACAACTAATCATAATTATTAGTGTAATAATAGCCTGTAAGGAACCCACAACAATAAAAAACAAAAACATTTAAAAATGTATTGTCCCTGTTTTTTAATAAATAGATAGTAATGAGATTTTAGTGATATTTGACCACTCAAATAAGAAATGTCCCCAGTTTCCATTTCAGACATCTGATCACCTTAGTAAAACTCCCACTATCATCATTACTCTGTACTGAACATCAAATCCTTTATTTTTCAATCAAATGTAATCTAACTAGGTGGTTGAATAAAAATATTTAGAATTTATATTTAAAAATTACCTCAAGTTAGCATCAGGTAGCTAGTTAGCTAGCCTGTTAGCATCAGCTAACAATATTTTTAAAATAAGATGTTATAATTTTGTTAATCATAATTATTGATTATATTCCTTGTAATTTTCAGCTAAAAATATCTGTACTCTGATTTTGCTGTAAATGTATAAAGCAACTTGCTTTGTCAGGCTGGGGGCATTTTAACCCACCTGACATGTGGGGCAAAACGCCCTCTTGGTATAAATTTAAAAATCTAATAGCATGAAAACTCTGGACATTTTTCATACTTGGTTTATAATTGATGTCATTGTCACTAAAACTATGATAGCTATTCTGGACACATTAAACTATTATTCTTTCACAGAAAAAAATGACACAGTCCTTAACCCTTTGATGCACAAGCTATGAAAACCCCTTCTAATGCATTCACATTCATTTCCTATGTTATTTCAATCATGGCTGAGTGACTCTTTGCTGAATCTTTGAAAGAAATGTATTTTATCATTAATTTATTCCAGGTATTCCTTAAATATCTTGTTTTTGATTTTCACAAATCATTATGTTTATTTTTTCTTTCTTTATAAACAAACACAGTTTTTGTATTTCTACATCAATTTTACACACATGGGTCAAAAATGACCCATATAGAAACCTTTGCAAATTTTTACAAGTAGGAACATATTTACTGCAGACAACTGTTCATCCGCCACACATTTCTCATCTCAACATGGCTGCTTTTGTATATTTGATGGATGAAAGTCATATTATATTTCATATAATAGGCTATATATTATATTTCATAATTTTTATTTTGTCATAAACCAATGCTACTGGTCACCCTTTACATGAAAGGAGAAAAGTAACAGTTTTCCCCCACCCTTCCCTACCATTATGTTTCCCCTGCCGTGCTTAATGGCGGAACACGACTCCATTCTTCCACACTCCTGTCTTTATTTTCTTTGGCAAATGCAAGGGGTTGCTGCAACACAAAAACTAATAAATGGTTTCTCTACTGCTAGCCTGCACATCTCTCTCAATCCATCCTCTTGTAGCCATTGGCTTACAGTTCAAGATGTAATTGGAGGTAAGAGGTCTTATCCAGGTCTTTAGAAGCTGTTTTGAGGTGGTCCCACATTCAGGTGATTTGCATCCTCATGTTAAATACTCAGTATAGTCTTCCTTGACCAGCCTCAAGACTTCACATTCTGTATGGTATTAGTCTCATTGTGCTTTGAAATAATTCTGTGCATATTGACACTGACAATTCACATCCTGGACAAGAGAAATGTGTTTATTTGAAGTCTGTTTGCAACGCTAGCCGAAGCGAAAACATCCTCTCACGCCTGGCCTCCTCATTTTTTTTACGCCTGGCCTCCTCGCTGTGCTCCTCCTTCACTTTTCCCCGCAGAATCCTGGACTTGCAGTCAGACTCGACGGATACGGCGTTGTGGCTGAAAAGAGGTAACTGCCAGTTTAATTGCTTTTGAAAGTTGATAAAGACTGAAATCTCATGATATCACGAGACCGACCGACTTTATCTTCTAAATCTGGTAAGAGAGCGAAGTAACAAAACCGGCCGTCTTTTGAAAGTTCATGACACAACAAAATCCCACCAGCACTGAGATAGCATGTCCTAAGAAAACCATCCATCAGCGAAATCTAGAGACAGAACAAAACCGGCCACTGTTGTCTTCGAAAACTCGTAAATTAAGCAAATTAACCAAACCGGCCTCTTTTGAAAGTTCATGACAGAACAAAATCCCACCACCACTGAGATTGCATAACCTAACAAAACCGAGCATCAGTGAAATTTTGTGATATAAGAAAACCGGCCGCCTTTATCTTCGAAATCCAATTCAAAAGCCCACCACCACTGAGATTGCATAACCTAAAAAAAAGAGCAGCCAACAGTGAAATAACGAAACCGACTGCTTTTGTCTTCAAAATCCCGTGAAAAAAGCAAAGTAACCAAACCGGCCGTCTTTTGAAAGTTCATGACAGAACAAAATCCCACCACCACTGAGATAGCGTGACCTAAGAAAACCAGCCATCAGTGAAATTTAAAGACAGACAAATTTTTGACCGCTTCTGTCTTTGAAAACCGGCCATCACTGAAATCTCATGATAATCTTGAAAGAGAGCAAAATAACCAAACCGGCCGTCTTTTGAAAGTTCATGACAGAACAAAATCGCACCACCACTGAGATCGCACAACATAACAAAACCGACCATCAGTGAAATTTTGTGATATTAAAAAATATCTTTGTCTTCGAAATCTCGTAAAAAAAGCTAAGTAACCAAACCGGCCGTCTTTTGAGAGTTCATGACAGAACAAATTCCCACCACCACTGAGATAGCATGTCCTTAGAAAACCGGATATCAGTGAAATGTAGAGACAGAAAAAAAAACGACCGCCTTTGTCTTCGAAATCTCATAAGAGAGCGAAGTAACCAAACCGTCTGTCTTTTGAAAGTTCATGACAGAAGAAAATCCCACCACCACTGAGATCGCACAACCTAGAAAAAAACGGGCATTACTGAAATCCAGAGGTGGGTAATCCAGGGGTCAAAGAGTAAAAGTCCTGCCATATTTTTATTCCACCCACTGAAGCATTAATGAGATAATTAAGTGATTAATTGAGTGATGATTGAGCATTATTGAAGACACCTGATGATAACAAGCAGAATCACCAAAGGAGAAAATCACAATTTTTAAGCCACCATCATTGAGGTCAGGGTTTGTTTTAGTTGAGCTCTTGACCCTTGCCTTTTTAATATTAGATTTTGTTTGGGCAGTTATAACTGCATTAAAACCAACCAGACAAGCAAAGTTAAAAGATGATCAGGTGTTGGTTATGTTTTCACATAATTATTTGATCTGAATCACTGAACTCATTTAGAGCTCAATCTCTTAGTTAGATTTACATTATTGACAGCAGCACTGTGATACAGCACAAGATCAGCTTTTACAATACAGAATTTTTTTTTTTTTTTTTTTTTTTTTTAAAGTTGTCCTTAACACAAAAAAATATATATATATATTTTAGGCACACACAAACATCAAGAATCAGCATATGAATCTCAACAATGGTGACAAGCAACATATTCTGATCAACAGATCAACTCTGAACATTAGAAAACAAGCTACTAAAAAGTCACAGAAAAACAGCAAAATTTTAATAGTGAGAATAAAGAAAATTACTAAGTAACTTAAAAATTGTGATTTTCTCCTTTGGTGATTCTGCTTGTTATCATCAGATGTCTTCAATATTGGTCAATCATCACTCAATTAATCACTTATTTATAAGAGAGCGAAGTAACCAAACCAACCGTTCTTTGACAGAACAAATTACCACCACCACTGAGATTGCGTAACCTAGAAAAAACGGCCATCAGTGAAATCTCATGATATAACGAGACCAACCGACTTTATCTTTAAAATCTGGTAAAAGAGCGAAATAACCAAACCGGCCGTCTTTTCAAATTTCATGACGGAACAAAATCCCACCACCACTGAGATAGTGTGTCCTAGGAAAACCGGCCGTCAGTGAAATCTACAAACAGAACAAAATCAGACGGCTTTCTCTTCGAAATCTCGTAAGAAAAGCAAAGTAACCAAACCGCCCGTCTTTTGAAAGTTCATGAAAGACCAAAATCCCACCACCACTGAGATCACGTAATCTAAGAAAACCGGCCATCAGTTAAATCTAGAGAAAGAACAAAACTGACAGCCTTTGTCTTCGAAATCTCAAAAGAGACGAAAGTAACCAAACCGGCCGTCTTTTGAAAGTTCATGACAGAACAAAATTCCACCACCACTGAGATAGCGTGTCCTAAGAAAACCGGCCATCAGTGAAATTTTGTGATATCAGAAAACTGACCGCCTTTGTCTTCGAAATCTCGTAAAAATAAGCAAAGTAACAAAACAGGCCGTCTTTTGAAAGTTCATGACAGAACAAAATCCCACCAACACTGAGATAGCATGTCCTAAGAAAACCGACCATCAGTGAAATCTAGAGACAGAACAAAACTGGCCACTGTTGTCTTCGAAATCTCGTAAAAAAAGCAAAGAAACCCTAAGAAACCGGCCATAAGTGACATTTAAAGACAGACAAATTTTTGACCCCTTTTGTCTTTGAAAAACTTTATCTTCAAAATCTGGTAAAAGAGCAAAATAACCAAACCGGCCCTCTTTTGAAAGTTCCTGACAGAACAAAATCTCACCACCACTGAGATAGCGTGTCCTAAGAAAACCGGCCGCCTTTGTCTTCGAAATCTCATGAAAAAAGAAAAGTAACCAAACCGGCCATCTATTGAAAGTTCATGACAGAACAAAATCCCACCAGCACTGAGAAAGCGTGTCCTAAGAAAACCGGCCGTCAGTGAAATCTAGAGACAGAACAAAACCGGCCACTGTTGTCTTCGAAAACTCGTAAATTAAGCAAATTAACCAAACCGGCCTCTTTTGAAAGTTCATGACAGAACAAAATCCCACCACCGCTGAGATTGCATAACCTAACAAAACCGACCATCAGTAAAATTTTGTGATATAAGAAAACCGTCCACCTTTGTATTTGAAATCTCGTAAAAAAGCAACGTAAACAAATCGGCCCTCTTTTGAAAGTTCATGACAGAACAAAAGCCCACCACCACTGAGATTGCATAACCTAAAAAAAGAGCAGCCAACAGTGAAATCTCATGATATAATGAAACCGAATGCCTTTGTCTTCAAAATCTGGTAAGAGAGCAAAGTAACCAAACCGGCCGTCTTTTGAAAGTTCCTGACAGAACAAAATCTCACCACCACTGAGATAGCGTGTCCTAAGAAAACCGCCCGCTTTTTTCTTTGAAATCTCATGAAAAAAGAAAAGTAACCAAACTCGCCATCTATTGAAAGTTCATGACAGAACAAAATCCCACCACCACTGAGAAAGCGTGTCCTAAGAAAACCGGCCATCAGTGAAATCTAGAGACAGAACAAAACCGGCCACTGTTGTCTTCGAAAACTCGTAAATTAAGCAAATTAACCAAACCGGCCTCTTTTGAAAGTTCATGACAGAAAAAAATCCCACCACCGCTGAGATCGCATAACCTAACAAAACCGACCATCAGTGAAATTTTGTGATATAAGAAAACCGGCCGCCTTTGTATTCGAAATCTCGTAAAAAAGCAACGTAAACAAACCGTCCGTCTTTCGAAAGTTCATGACAGAACAAAATTCCACCACCATGTATCATGTAACCTAAGTAAACCAGCCATCAGTGAAATCTAGAGACAGAACAAAACCGACCGCCTTTGTCTTCGAAATCTCATGAAAAAAGAAAAGTAACCAAACCGTTCATGACAGAACAAAATCCCACCACCACTGAGAAAGCGTGTCCTAAGAAAACCGGCCATCAGTGAAATCTAGAGACAGAACAAAACCGGCCACTGTTGTCTTCGAAAACTCGTAAATTAAGCAAATTAACCAAACCGGCCTCTTTTGAAAGTTCATGACAGAACAAAATCCCACCACCACTGAGATAGCGTGTCCTAAGAAAACCAGCCATCAGTGAAATCTAGAGACAAAACAAAACTGGCCACCATTGTCTTCGAAAACTCATAAATGAAGCAAAGTAACCAAACTGGCCATCTTTTGATAGTTCATGACAGAACAAAATCCCACCACCACTGAGATTGCGTAACCTAGAAAAAACGGGCATCACTGAAATCTCATGTTATCATGTGACCGACCGACTTTATCTTCAAAATCTGGTAAGAGAGCGAAGTAACCAAACTGGCCGTCTTTTGGAAGTTCTTTACAGAACAAATTCCCACCACCACTGAGATAGCGTGTCCTAAGAAAACCGGCCATCAGTGAAATCTAGAGACAGAACAAAACCGGCTGCCTTTGTCTTCAATCTGGTAAGAGAGCAAAGTAACCAAACCGGCTGTCTTTTGAAAGTTCATGACAGAAAAAAATCCCACCACGGCTGAGATCGCATAACCTAACAAAACTGACCGTCATTTAAATTTTGTGATATAAGAAAACTGTCCGCCTTTGTCTTCGAAATCTCGTAGTAACCAAACCGGCCATCTTTTGAAAGTTCATGACAGAACAAAATCCCACCACCACTGAGATAGCATGTCCCAAGAAAACCAGCCTTTAGAAAAATCTAGAGACAGAACAAAACCGACCGCTTTTGTCTTCGAAATCTCAAAGGAGAGAAAAGTAACAAACCGGCCATCTTTTGAAAGTTTATGACAGAACAAAATCCCACCACCACTGAGATAGTGTATCCTAGGAAAACCGGCCATCAGTGAAATCTAGAGACAGAACAAAAGTGACCGCCTTTGTCTTCGAAAGCTCGAAAAAAAAAAGGCCACTATTGTCTTCGAAAACTTGTAAATAAAGCAAAATAATCAAACCGGCCGTCTTTTGAAAGGTCATGACAGAAGAAAATCCCACCACCACTGAGATAGCGTGTTCTAAGAAAACCGGCCATCAGTGAAATCTAGAGACAGAACAAAACCGGCCGCCTTTGTCTTCAATCTGGTAAGAGAGCAAAGTAACCAAACCGGCTGTCTTCTGAAAGTTCATGACAGAACAAAATCCCACCACGACTGAGATCGCATAACCTAACAAAACTGACCGTCAATTAAATTTTGTGATATAAGAAAACCGTCCACCTTTGTCTTCGAAATCTCGTAAAAAAAGCAAAGTAAACAAACCGGCTGTCTTTTGAAAGTTCATGACAGAACAAATTCCCACCACCACTGAGATAGCGTGTCCTAAGAAAACCGGCCATCAGTGAAATCTAGAGACAGACAAATTTTTGACTGCTTCTGTCTTTGAAATCTCATAAGAGAACGAAGAAACCAAACCGGCCGTCTTTTGAAAGTTCATGACAGAACAAAATTCCACCACCACTGAGATAGCGTGTCCTAAGAAAACCGGCCATCAGTGAAATTTTGTGATATCAGAAAACTGACCGCCTTTGTCTTCGAAATCTCGTAAAAAAAAGCAAAGTAACAAAACAGGCCGTCTTTTGAAAGTTCATGACAGAACAAAATCCCACCAACACTGAGATAGGATGTCCTAAGAAAACAATCTAGAGACAGAACAAAACTGGCCACTGTTGTCTTCGAAATCTCGTAAAAAAAAGCAAAGAAACCCTAAGAAACCGGCCATAAGTGACATTTAAAGACAGACAAATTTTTGACCCCTTTTGTCTTTGAAAAACTTTATCTTCAAAATCTGGTAAAAGAGCAAAATAACCAAACCGGCCCTCTTTTGAAAGTTCCTGACAGAACAAAATCTCACCACCACTGAGATAGCGTGTCCTAAGAAAACCGGCCGCCTTTGTCTTCGAAATCTCATGAAAAAAGAAAAGTAACCAAACCGGCCATCTATTGAAAGTTCATGACAGAACAAAATCCCACCAGCACTGAGAAAGCGTGTCCTAAGAAAACCGGCCGTCAGTGAAATCTAGAGACAGAACAAAACCGGCCACTGTTGTCTTCGAAAACTCGTAAATTAAGCAAATTAACCAAACCGGCCTCTTTTGAAAGTTCATGACAGAACAAAATCCCACCACCGCTGAGATTGCATAACCTAACAAAACCGACCATCAGTAAAATTTTGTGATATAAGAAAACCGTCCACCTTTGTATTTGAAATCTCGTAAAAAAGCAACGTAAACAAATCGGCCCTCTTTTGAAAGTTCATGACAGAACAAAAGCCCACCACCACTGAGATTGCATAACCTAAAAAAAGAGCAGCCAACAGTGAAATCTCATGATATAATGAAACCGAATGCCTTTGTCTTCAAAATCTGGTAAGAGAGCAAAGTAACCAAACCGGCCGTCTTTTGAAAGTTCCTGACAGAACAAAATCTCACCACCACTGAGATAGCGTGTCCTAAGAAAACTGCCCGCTTTTTTCTTTGAAATCTCATGAAAAAAGAAAAGTAACCAAACTCGCCATCTATTGAAAGTTCATGACAGAACAAAATCCCACCACCACTGAGAAAGCGTGTCCTAAGAAAACCGGCCATCAGTGAAATCTAGAGACAGAACAAAACCGGCCACTGTTGTCTTCGAAAACTCGTAAATTAAGCAAATTAACCAAACCGGCCTCTTTTGAAAGTTCATGACAGAAAAAAATCCCACCACCGCTGAGATCGCATAACCTAACAAAACCGACCATCAGTGAAATTTTGTGATATAAGAAAACCGGCCGCCTTTGTATTCGAAATCTCGTAAAAAAGCAACGTAAACAAACCGTCCGTCTTTCGAAAGTTCATGACAGAACAAAATTCCACCACCATGTATCATGTAACCTAAGTAAACCAGCCATCAGTGAAATCTAGAGACAGAACAAAACCGACCGCCTTTGTCTTCGAAATCTCATGAAAAAAGAAAAGTAACCAAACCGTTCATGACAGAACAAAATCCCACCACCACTGAGAAAGCGTGTCCTAAGAAAACCGGCCATCAGTGAAATCTAGAGACAGAACAAAACCGGCCACTGTTGTCTTCGAAACTCGTAAATTAAGCAAATTAACCAAACCGGCCTCTTTTGAAAGTTCATGACAGAACAAAATCCCACCACCACTGAGATAGCGTGTCCTAAGAAAACCAGCCATCAGTGAAATCTAGAGACAAAACAAAACTGGCCACCATTGTCTTCGAAAACTCATAAATGAAGCAAAGTAACCAAACTGGCCATCTTTTGATAGTTCATGACAGAACAAAATCCCACCACCACTGAGATTGCGTAACCTAGAAAAAACGGGCATCACTGAAATCTCATGTTATCATGTGACCGACCGACTTTATCTTCAAAATCTGGTAAGAGAGCGAAGTAACCAAACTGGCCGTCTTTTGGAAGTTCTTTACAGAACAAATTCCCACCACCACTGAGATAGCGTGTCCTAAGAAAACCGGCCATCAGTGAAATCTAGAGACAGAACAAAACCGGCTGCCTTTGTCTTCAATCTGGTAAGAGAGCAAAGTAACCAAACCGGCTGTCTTTTGAAAGTTCATGACAGAAAAAAATCCCACCACGGCTGAGATCGCATAACCTAACAAAACTGACCGTCATTTAAATTTTGTGATATAAGAAAACTGTCCGCCTTTGTCTTCGAAATCTCGTAGTAACCAAACCGGCCATCTTTTGAAAGTTCATGACAGAACAAAATCCCACCACCACTGAGATAGCATGTCCCAAGAAAACCAGCCTTTAGAAAAATCTAGAGACAGAACAAAACCGACCGCTTTTGTCTTCGAAATCTCAAAGGAGAGAAAAGTAACAAACCGGCCATCTTTTGAAAGTTTATGACAGAACAAAATCCCACCACCACTGAGATAGTGTATCCTAGGAAAACCGGCCATCAGTGAAATCTAGAGACAGAACAAAAGTGACCGCCTTTGTCTTCGAAAGCTCGAAAAAAAAAAGGCCACTATTGTCTTCGAAAACTTGTAAATAAAGCAAAATAATCAAACCGGCCGTCTTTTGAAAGGTCATGACAGAAGAAAATCCCACCACCACTGAGATAGCGTGTTCTAAGAAAACCGGCCATCAGTGAAATCTAGAGACAGAACAAAACCGGCCGCCTTTGTCTTCAATCTGGTAAGAGAGCAAAGTAACCAAACCGGCTGTCTTCTGAAAGTTCATGACAGAACAAAATCCCACCACGACTGAGATCGCATAACCTAACAAAACTGACCGTCAATTAAATTTTGTGATATAAGAAAACCGTCCACCTTTGTCTTCGAAATCTCGTAAAAAAAGCAAAGTAAACAAACCGGCTGTCTTTTGAAAGTTCATGACAGAACAAATTCCCACCACCACTGAGATAGCGTGTCCTAAGAAAACCGGCCATCAGTGAAATCTAGAGACAGAACAAAACCGGCTGCCTTTGTCTTCAATCTGGTAAGAGAGCAAAGTAACCAAACCGGCTGTCTTTTGAAAGTTCATGACAGAACAAATTCCCACCACCACTGAGATAGCGTGTCCTAAGAAAATCGGCCATCAGTGAAATCTAGAGACAGAACAAAACCGGCTGCCTTTGTCTTCAATCTGGTAAGAGAGCAAAGTAACCAAACCGGCTGTCTTTTGAAAGTTCATGACAGAACAAAATCCCACCACGGCTGAGATCGCATAACCTAACAAAACTGACCGTCATTTAAATTTTGTGATATAAGAAAACTGTCCGCCTTTGTCTTCGAAATCTCGTAGTAACCAAACCGGCCATCTTTTGAAAGTTCATGACAGAACAAAATCCCACCACCACTGAGATAGCATGTCCTAAGAAAACCAGCCTTTAGAAAAATCTAGAGACAGAACAAAACCGACCGCTTTTGTCTTCGAAATCTCAAAGGAGAGAAAAGTAACAAACCGGCCATCTTTTGAAAGTTTATGACAGAACAAAATCCCACCACTACTGAGATAGTGTATCCTAGGAAAACCGGCCATCAGTGAAATCTAGAGACAGAACAAAAGTGACCGCCTTTGTCTTCGAAAGCTCGAAAAAAAAAGGCCACTATTGTCTTCGAAAACTTGTAAATAATGCAAAATAATCAAACCGGCCGTCTTTTGAAAGGTCATGACAGAAGAAAATCCCACCACCACTGAGATAGCGTGTTCTAAGAAAACCGGCCATCAGTGAAATCTAGAGACAGAACAAAACCGGCCGCCTTTGTCTTCAATCTGGTAAGAGCCATCCCTTCTGCCATGGCCATCCCAGTCCCCTGACCTGAACCCTAAAGAAAATGAGTGAAGTGAACTGAAGAGAAGAAGCACCAACATGGAGCTGGAATCTGAAGGATCTGGAGAGATTCTGCATGAAGGAATGGTCTCTGATGATCTCTTGTCAGGTGTTCTCCAAACTCATCAGGCATTATAGGTGAAGACTGAGAGCTGTTATCTTGGCAAAAGGAGGTTGCAAAAAGTATTAAATAAAAGGGTATGATTAATTGTTAGCATGTGTGTATTAGAGAAAAACATTTCTCTCATAATGAGATTTTCCCCCCATTTAAAATTATTATTCTCTAATGAAAGGTTGGATTTTTGTAGATTTTTTTAAATAAAAGATCAAAAGTATTAACGATGCAGATTTATTTTCACAGCCTTCTTTGGTCATATTTACCAAGAGTATGAATAATTTTGAGCACAACTGTATATATATATATATATATATATATATATATATATATATATATATATATATTCATATATGTCATTTGTAATTCAGGATAAATGCTATTAAATTAAATTCAAGCCTGTTAATAAATTCATTTAAAATACACACAGTTTTCGATCTAAATTCCAAAGTGCGTGTGTGTTGTTACTGGTAAAAAAAAAAAAAAAAAAAGTTTATTTTTTAGTCACAGAACTAAAGCAGAAAACATGTTATTGTTTTTGTTTGTTTGTTCAATGTTTTTTTTTTTTTTTTTTTTTTACAATTTTTTTTATATAAAAAAATGTAAATAATAATAAAAAAACTAAATAATGTGCTTACTGTGGTTACATCTAAAATTATTTGATTGTACTGAAATAAAAAGGTTATTTAACATTTAAAAAGCATTAATTACACCAACAAATAAACTATATTTGGAATGAGGTAAATAGCTCTTTTACCTAACAATTGCGGTAGGGTGACCACCTGGTTATTGCTCTGTCACAGGACATAGATGTGAGTTTGCGGGACACGTTGGTTAAAATTAATTTATTAACAGGCTTGAATTTAATTCAATATCATTTATCCTGAATTACAAATGAGAAATATATGAATAGAATTGTTCTTTTAGGTCCAAGTAACAGGACACACCCTGTGAAGTTGAGAGTGAACACTGTAGCTATGATTTTAAAATAATAATAAAATTAATGATAAGTTTATTAAACGTTTGAATTTCAAACTTAGTCAAAACAACTGCAACATGTTCCTCTAGGGGGGCAGTAATACCGCACAGGTTTTAGGAGGCTTTGTGAGATTTTTTCGCAATGGACTATATGCACGGAGCGTTCTTTAGAACTTCCGCATTAATATAAGCCAGCTCGAAAACTTCTGGTGAGATGTCATTTGGTGGTGTGTTGAGCATCAGTAGTGTAATACTTAGTTTATAATCAGAATATAGTCACTTAAATAGTGTGGCATAGCATTCATTTAGTTATTCAAACGTAAGACAGCATAAAAAAATAAATAAATAAAGACGTACCTCAATGTTCCTCCTCAGCTAAATTCAATTCAACCATTAGTTTTCACACTTTTATGTGGAAAAAAAGCTTCAAAAATTAAATATTTATTGTGCACTTTAGTTAGATTAATTGAATAAAATGTGTGTTTTCACAAGTGTGCTGAAATCATTGATCTTGCACTGCACTGACTGACAGCTGCTGCGTTTTTAAACAGTCCCAATAGCTTCGTCTTTATTGCAATCAATAAAACTGGTTTATTGGCAAATTAGGTAAATGTGATAACTGCATTAAAATATAAATACAACATTAAAAAGTCAACCATAGATGGTTTTGTGTCGATGTACAACGACTACAGAATGAACAGCTAACAGTTCACCGGAAGTGCTCGAGCTGGCTTAACGACAACTAGGAAGTAACCCGTGCATATAGTCCATTGTTGCTTTCAATAACACGTTATGATGACGACAGGAAAATATGAGTGAATGAGATATATATATATATCCAGAAATATCAAGGGTGTGAGCGGTCCTGCTTCTCATTATGAATCAGAGGACGTCTGCGTGATAAGAGAACTGCCAGCCGATCATTTCCCCAGCACGTCGCGAAAAACACTCCCTGCATCCCAATGTGCATACTATCCACCCTAAATGGTATTGAATATTACTAATGTCACATAGCCTACTGTTTAAGATGGATAGTATGCACATTGAGACGCAGGCACTGTCTTTACAGCACGTTGCTAGTCTAGCCCGAGAAATGGAGTGTTATATGCGCAGCCGCGCCAAACACACAGAGAACATAAACAATTAAATCACCTCGAATTAGCTCATAAACTTAGAGAGCTCTGTAGTCTCACCAATAAATCATCAAGACCGTTCAAACATTTTCATGACATTTAATTCGTAAAAAGACTTTAACTCCCGAACTGGTTCTTAGGCTCGGCTATCTATCACTGTTACCGGAAAAACTTTTACCCGACGCCGGAAGCTAAAAACCCGGAAGTGTGAAAAAGACCAATCGAGCCATATATATATATATATATATATATATATATATATATATATATAAGAGTCACATTTATACTATGTGAGAAAAAAAATATTAAATGTTGTCTCTAAAATTAAATAACTAGCTTTATAGGTTATTTTGGGGTTGTTTCTTACTGTTTTATAAACCATACAATAAAATAATGTAATGTACAGTCAAAAGTGCCATTTCTAAAAGTTAAATAATTGGCTTTTACAGTATATATATACATATATATATCAGGGCTTGACTAACTTTTTTGCTCACCAGCCACTGTGGCTAATGGTTTTCCAAAGTTACTAGCCACTCTGCATTTTAACTGGCCACAATTTTGCTATTGGAAAATTACATTTTATATGATTAAAGTTGACTTTGGCATGCTTAAATTACTTGATTTTGAGTCATTTTACTTGATTTAGAAGATTTAAAACCCTTTTAAACTTTCAAATGCAGAGTGACCCAAATCAAGACTACATATCAGCTGGTATGTACAGGTGGGCAATATGAGCATACCGGTAGGCTAATATGATACATTTTTAGAAAAAAGTTATTTTTGTTAGGCTATAAGAACAAAGAAGAAAATTAGCAAATTACTAAAGCAATAGTACTTTTAAAAAAAAATCTTTTTTCAGATACAGTAGGTTTATTTAACATGTAGGCTATACATTTATTTAACATTTTTTGTTGTTTGATTAACATTAATGACAGACAGGTATTTAATTGGGCTGCTGAATGCATGGACATAATATACTGACACATATCCAGTTTTTACCCACCTGTTTACGTACACTTAACCGACTGTATTAACGCGAGATACTCCACACAATGGACATTTTGACATCTGTGTGTGCGTGTATTTGAGTATTCAGGCGATATATATATATATATATATATATATATATATATATATATATATATATATATATATATATATATATACACACACACACACACACACACAAACGTTGCTTATAACTTAAGCTATACACTGTAGCTACTATATGCCAACAATCCAAATAGCTGTTTGATTTATTAGTAGAATTTACATCAATCTGCAGTTAATAACAGAATAAAAACAAAGCGACATTTGGAAAGTAATTTATGAATGATGTGTGCAGGCATGTGAAGAAGCGAGAGTTCGCTGATAGGTGTTGGTTGTTATTCACCAGCTCTGACTGTAATCCTGATGCCATTGGCCAGATCAAGCCCGTCCTCCATATCTCTCTCTCGGTTGCTCCCGCGACAAAAACAACGACTGGACATGACAGCTGCACGGTGACAACACCAAAGAGGACCTGTGCTGACCCGTAAACGTATTAGTATTTCAAATTAGACCCAATAATGGGTTTTATTTCACATTTGTTCCGTATCAACGGCAGCAGCCTCTTGAACACACGAGGTCTGCCTACACTTGCTCTGCGCTGAGCGGCTTCAGGCTAAGCTAGCTCGAGATCTCCAAACCATTTCTAAAGCACGGGTTTTATTTTTTAGCATTGACTTATTGTAGATTTTGTTGGTATTTTGCCGTCACATTTTTTTAAAACACGCAAGTATGGCTCATACGGGTGGAGCGGAAGACGCGACTGAAGGGAGCGGTTGCTCGATGAAGCTGCGCTCAAGCGTCGGCCTCAGGAGCGGCTCGTGCTCCAGCGAGAGGCACGAGCAGCTCCGCGCCGTGAAATCAAGGCTGCTTGAGCGCTTGGGACCGCACGAGCGCCTGCTCACCTATCTGCAGTCTGTATTATTGTGGGAGAGACCCTTTCACAGCGTCCTGTTGTACACGGCCGCCAATGTCATGTTCTGGTGAGTAGATGAGCTTTATCTCCACTCGGGCTCTGTTTACAACCTGGTGCTTTCAGTTGAAACGTTTACATTATTCATGAACATTTTGAGGATCTTGTCTAAGCCTTTCTTGTTTTATCTGGATGCTTGCTTGCTTGTTGTCATGTTTTAACCCTTTAATTTAAGATTAGAAGCAGATGGTCAGACTGGGTGCCTATATTTAGACAGTGGACTGCGTTTCCAAAAAGCATCGTGAGCTCAGTTGAAGGTAGAGAACATTTGTGGTCTCCACGATCAACTTGGGTTTGCGATTATTTTGGGAAACAGCCCTGGCTGTATTGGTGCTACTGTAAACACACTGCTTGTGTGCGTGACAGACTAATTCACAAATGTACTTGAGTACATTTTTGAATTACAGAGGTGTGATGCACAGAACCTGGTATTGGGTACCATGTTTGACTGCTTTTACTAATGCATGTTGAGCAGAGATATGCTTGTACTGTTTGTTTGTTAGTGACATTAATCAGCAGTATGTGTCCTATATATGTCGCCTGTCTTCCACCTCCCATAGATGCACTTTGTTCCCAAACCGGTTGGCTGAGCCTGGTCTTACAGTGGTGTGATCTTGTTGGTCACTGTGATTTTGCCAAGCAAGTCATGTTCCTAGATCAACAAAGTTTAGTCTTAACCCTACCCCTAAACCTAACCCTACCCATAAGTTATCCCTAAAATCAGAGGGAAATGACTGATGTAGAAGCACCTAACCCTGATTGTAAGCCTAAACCTTACATAAACTATAAACTTTTCCCTCAAATCTGATTAGTTGAATGGAATATTGTTCCAGGATAAACAATGATGTTGATCCAGGAACATGTTGCACTTTGTGAAATCACATTCAGTGATCTGGTTCATGCCTTAAGACTTTTCTCAGGCCAGCCTAACATGGGACGTCATGTGCTGTGTGTACACACTGTCACATTTGTGCTTCTAAAGTCAATATAAATTCATAATGGACCCTATTTACTTTCTTAATGCACATCCTGGTCTTATTATGAGTGACTTATCTGTGCATGTTATTATAAAGATTATGGTTTGTCATGATAATATTTAATCAAAGTGTAATAACATGCTTTTCCTCTTAAATTACTTCCCTTTTCTATTGATGATAATAATAATAATAATAATAATAATAATAGTCAATAGCCAAATAGCTATTTAAGCATTTGTTATGCAAACTTGCATTCAGGCTCCATTCTGCTATGTAACACCCACTGTCACCATCCAGATCAAATCTATGATGGATAAAGTCATGGTCTCCTTTTCTTTTCTTTTCTTTTCTTTTCTTTTCTTTTCTTTTCTTTTCTTTTCTTTTCTTTTTTTTAATTCAATTAAATTTCGATCCACATTTATTTGGATAGCGTTTTCACAATACGTATCATTTCAAAGCAGCTTTACAGAGAATGCATGTCAAAATTACAATTTAGTGTCATAATTTGTGTCCAAATTATGTAATTTCATAAATGTACATATACAAATCATGCAGTTAGCTAACAATATATTAATTTAAGCAATGTATTAATTTAAAGGATTAGTTCACTTTCATATTAAATTTTCCTGATAATTTACTCACCCCCATGTCATCCAAGATGTCCATGTCCTTCTTTCTTCAGTCGAAAAGAAGTTAAGGTTTTTGAGGAAAACGATCAGTCATTTTCAAAAAAATAAATAAATAAATAAATTATATATATATATATATATATATATATATATATATATATATATATATATATATATATATATATATATATATATGCTTTATAAACACAAATGATTGTCCTACACGCTTTTTGTCCTACACCTTCACTATTCAAATTATGGAACAAACGCGGCCCCAGTTCCGTTTTATTCTGTAAGTTTAATAGGGAAGGTGTAGGACATACAGCGTAAGCTTTTTGAAGAATACGGAAGGCGGTCTGGTGGAAGCATTTGCGAGGCAATTATTTGTGTTTATAAAGCACATATATATATATCGCTTCGCTAGATAAGACCTTTATTCCTAGTTTGGTATCGTTTAAAGCCCTTTGAAGCTGCAATGAAACTGTAATTTTGACCTTCATCCGTTTGTGGTCTATTGAAGTCCACTATAAAGAGAAAAATCCTGGAATGTTTTCATCAAAAACCTTAATTTCTTTTCGACTGAAGAAAGAAGGACATGTTGGATGACATGGGGGTTAGTAAATTATCAGGAAATTTTTATTTGAAAGTGAACTAATCCTTTAAGGTAGGAACAATGAGCTTGTGGAAGTAATGAATTTCATTCACTTAGTGCAGTCACCCTCTCCATCAGAGAAATATTCCCCCTGTTTTTTTTATCTCCTTTTATTTGCCTCAGCAGAGGAACACCGCTTATGGTATTTTTGTGCCTGTAGAGGCATTTATTTATCTTGGAGAATGGATACCAATTACACTGACTGATTTAAAACTTATTTTTTTATTGTTGAAAGATATTAGTTTTTCTTCACTAAATGAGAAAATCTGCCTTCTCATTTAATATCAGGCCTTAGTTAGATCTTGCCATTAAGAAACATATTGCACCCACAGTCCAGTCCATTCAAAAATAAAGTGTCGCCACCATCTCAGAACATTTCACGTCCACTTAAATTTGGTTGTAATGCTCTTGACTTGTCACATGGTTTGGATTTTTTGTTTGATCTAGTCATCAAACATTTGCTAGTCAGCAGCATTTGCTTATTTCACACAGAGAGATCGGTAGGGTTCAGCTTGGTCTCAAGGCCAGCTCACCTTTTGGTCAAGTAATGTTGTAGATAACAGTAATTATTCATGCTGCTGTGAAAGTGTCAGAAATCACAACTGCTCATGTAGCACATGCCGTCTCTGAGATTTGCACAGGAAGACACTGGGACCGGAAACACCTGGTGTTTTTTTTTTTACAAGGTTTTGGTCAGAGGGTCCACAACAGAGTTATTGTTTCAGAATAAAGTGCACATTGTAATTGTTGTTTACTTCACACTGTATCTCTTCTCAGGTTTTTTGCTTTGAGCTCTTTGAGGTTGCTCTTTCTGCTGGCATCAGGTCTGGCCCTGGCTGTTTGTGTCGACACATGGAGGAATAAGATCTGGCCTAAAATCAGAGGTAAAATTGACCTTCATCTCTTGCTTGTGTACAACTGCTTCCCACATTTCTAAGACCTTGTAGTCTTATTTGTCTTTCATCTGTCTATCTTAATATTAATCATACTGGCTGTAATTAAAAACCTCTTTATTCTCTGTGCTGTGACCCACTCAAGTTTAATTTTCTTTCTTTCCATTCACTCAGCTCCTAGAGAGTTATGAAAGTGACATTTCCTAGCAGTGCATTTCCAGGAGGTGCACAATATCGACCTGAATCAATATTTTGCATGTAGCTGATACACAGAGGCTTATTAGCATTTGATCTACATTCTGGGTCAATGTTACTCTCTGAGAACTTGTCAATACACTCATCTTTTTAAAGGATGTGAAAATGTAATTAAGTAAATGGTTAAAAACTAGTAATAACTGAGTCCTCTAACACTCACAAATGTACCTGAAATTGTTTGGTTTTGGTCTCTTGCAGTTAAAAGACAAGATGAGAGTGAGAATGAAAGGTAATGTCTGGTGTATTTTCTTACTTTTTGAGGTTTTTGTTACAAAATTTTTAATTGTTAATTCTCTCTATTCTTTTCTGATTGGCTCACAGCTGGGGTCTGGTGCAACCTGGGACTTTGAGTGTGCCTGAATTATGCCACCACCTTGCTGAGATTTGGGTTATGGGGTCATCCTGTGCAACAGATATTGTACAGTTCAAACGGCAAAATCCAGGGAAGGTGAGATTACTCCCAAACCAGCAACACTGTTAAAGTCCCCCTGTTGTCAATAAATTTTATCCCTTAAATGTAAGTATACCCTTGCTTCATTTAGGGGCCATTTACACGACACCATTTTCAACTAAACTAAATGTACAGTGCTCAGGGTAAATGAGTACACCCCCTTTGAAAAGTAACAATTTAAACAATATTTCTATGAACACAAAAACAATTTCCAAAATGTTGACAAGACTAAGTTTAATATAACATCTGTTTAACTTATAACATGAAAGTAAGGTTAATAAAATAACTTGGATTTTTTCAGTTTTAATCAAATTAGAGTGATGCAAAAATGAGTACACCCCACAACAAAAACTACTACATCTAGTACTTTGTCTGGCCTCCATGATTTTTAATGACAGCACCCAGTCTTCTAGGCATGGAATGAACAAGTTGGCGACATTTTGCAACATCTATCTTTTTCCATTCTTCAAGAATGAGCTCTTTTAGAGACTGGATGCTGGATGGAGAGTGAAGCTCAAATCGTCTCTTCAGAATTCCCCATAGGTGTTTAATTGGGTTCAGATCAGGAGCCACTGAATCACTTTCACCCTGTTCTTCTTCAGAAATCCATCAGTGGCCTTAGATGTGTGTTTAGGATCATTGTCATGTTGGAAAAGTGCACGACGACCAAGGGCTCGGAGTGATGGTGGCATCTTCTCTTTCAGTATAGAGCAGTACATCTGTGAATTCATGATGCCATCAATGAAATGCAGCTCCCCGACACCAGCAGCACTCATGCAGCCCCACATAAGCACACTGCCACCACCATGTTTCACTGTAGGCACCATGCATTTTTCTTTGTATTCCTCATCTTTGTGACGCCATCCAGTTTTGAAGCCATCAGTTCCACAAACATTTATCTTGGTCTCATCACTCCAGAGTATAGAGTCCCAGTAGTCTTCATCTTTGTCAGCATGGGCCCTGGCAAACTCTAGACGGGCTTTTTTGTGCCTGGGCTTTAGGAGAGGCTTCTTTCGTGGACGGCACCCATACATGCCATTCCTCTGCAGTGTATGCCGTATTGTGTCACGGGAAATAGTCGTCCCAGTTTGGCTTTCTACTTCTTTAGATAACTGCAGTGAACTTGCATGCGGTTTTTCTTCAACCCTTCTCATCAGAAGACGCTCCTGTCGAGGTGTTAACTTCCGTGCATGACCTGGACGTCTCTGTGAGATGGCTGCAGTTCCATCTTTTTAAAATTTTTGTACCACTTTTGCTACAGTATTCTGACTGATAAGTAAAGCTTTGCTGATCTTCTTGTAACCTTCCCCTTTCTGGTGTGAAGAAATTATTTTCTTTCTCAGGTCTTGTGACATTTCTCTTCCATGTGGTGCCATTGCTGACAGCAAGAAATGGGAAGGGGTTTTAACACCCTTTTATAGTAAACTGCCTGCTGGACACCTGTGAAATGAATAATTAGACTCACCTCAATTCTTGTTAAATTAAGTTCAAGTTCAATTTATTTATATAGCACATTTAAAAACAATCGTAATTGACCAAAGTGCTTCACAAGATCCAACAGAAAAAAAACAACTAATTGTTATACAGACAATATTACACAAAGTGCAAACAAAATAACCAACAGGTCAAGATATCAAAGCTCAACTACAATTGAAAGCCAAAGCATAGTAATGCGTCTTAAGCAAGGACTTGAAAGTTTCAATAGTCTGAGCTTTTCTTACATAAATTGGTAGACTATTCCAGATATTAGGAGCAGCCACTGCAAATGCTCTGTCACCTTTGTTTTTTAGCCTAGATCTGGGCACATCGAGGAGCATCTGGTCAGAAGACCTCAGTACTTTGGCAGGTGTGTGGACATGTAGAAGCTCCGTCAAATATGAAGGCGACAACCCACTCAAAATTTTAAAAACAATTAATGCAATTTTAAATTTAATTCTAAAACAAACAGGAAGCCAGTGAAGTGAGGCCAATACCGGTGTAATATGTTCACGTTTTTTGGTCCCGGTTAAAAGTCGAGCTGCTGCGTTCTGTACTAACTGTAGCCGTCGGAGTGATGACTGATCCAAACCGGCATACAAAGAGTTACAGTAGTCTAATCGCGACGTAATAAAAGCATGTATGACTCTTTCAAAGTCTTTACGTAGTATGTATTGCTTGACCTTAGCCAGAAGTCTCAAGTGGAAGAAGCTAGTTTTAACAACTGAACTAATTTGTTTATCAAATTTAAAAGCACTATCAAAAATTACACCCAGATTCCTGGTAAAAGGTCGAATATGGGAACATAGAGTACCAAGAGCATCTGCACAATCACTTAAATGTCCTGCACGACCAAACACAACAATTTCAGTCTTTTTATCATTGAGACATAAACAATTTTGATCCAACCAAATTTTGAGATCACTCAAACAGTCTAACAAAGGTTGGATATTATTCTTCTCAGTGGTTTTTACAGGCAAATAGATTTGTACATCATCTGCAAAACAGTGGAAAGAAATGTTATGTTTTTTAAAAATGGACCCTAAGGGCAGCATGTACAGGGAAAAAAGCATTGGTCCCAGAATGGAACCTTGGGGAACCCCACAAGAAAGACATTAGACATTTGTAGTCTAAAATGTAGCTTTGCTTCAGAGACTTTCAGTTGGGTGTACTCATTTTTGCATCAACCTAATTTAAGTAAAACTGAAAATTTTGTTCTCTAAGTTATATTATTAACCTTTCACTTTCTATAGTCTTGTGTAGCCGGACATTGGACGTCTGGCCCAGTTTGCAGCTTACTCAAGAAAAAAGAACCACCCTCTTAGGCAGGAAGAGTCTTTCTGATCATGTAAACATGTAAAACAATGTATTTTGTTTTTACATGCCATATAAGGCCTATAATTATTATTATTACTTTTATGACTTGTATATTATTATGTTGTTAATTTAAGATATAAAGGGTTTTGTTTT
Organism: Ancherythroculter nigrocauda; assembly: GCA_036281575.1. NCBI lineage: Eukaryota > Metazoa > Chordata > Actinopteri > Cypriniformes > Xenocyprididae > Ancherythroculter > Ancherythroculter nigrocauda. The sequence continues at coordinate 38,896,487 of VTFQ01000001.1, forward strand.
AATGCTAAATGTTTGTCAAATCCTAAAACTCCATTTTTTTTGCAGTTTTGTTTGCTGGTTTGTGGCCTGTTCACCTTAGTGGCCATGGTGGGGCGCTGCATCCCTGGACTGTTGCTCTCATACGTGGCTTGTGAGTAGCAGGCTTACTCATCTTCTCCAGTGCCTTAACAACTGTAAAATATTTACTTTCTCTGTCTCTTACTCAGTGCTGGGAGTGTTGCTGTGCCCATTGGCATTGTATTATCGGCTGTGGCAGCGTGCATGTGTGAAGCTGGAGCCAGCCCTGCAGTGGCTGGACTTCAGCACCAAAGGATACATGATGTCAAAGCCTATAGACAACCAGTGTAAGTACACGGTAGATACGACTAGGTGCGGATGGTCATGCTGAGAACAGTTTCTGCATATTTAGTGTTATATTTTAAGGACTGGATGGCTCTTGTATCATTGGGCCTGTTTACACCTGGTCACTTAATGTCTTTTTACTAATCGGATAGCTATCTGTTTTGCTAAAACTGTTCCATTTACACTTGGCCACTTAAATGTGTCTCTGCAAAACAAATATAAATCCTGTCTTCAATTCCTGCATTATATACTTAATCTCATATCAGACCAGACCAGGTGCAGAGGACAGTTTTCCTGCTGCTACCTGTATAAAAAAGTTCCTGTATAAAGTCAGAACAGTTAAAGGTGTTTTTGAAGAGAGGAGGCTGTGTACGAACAGGTGGCAGTTACAGCCAAATGTCTTGTTTGAGGTAGAGTCATTACAAACAAATTCAATGTATTGCCGTCAGATCCAGATGAACAGCATTGACGAGCTGTTAAGCAAGTTGGTTATGTTATTTTTCATTTTGACTGACGAACAGATGAAAATGTCATGTCAACAAAAGCAACAGATATGAGCTGCAGTAAGATAATTTAGTCTCACTACCTGAGCTTCAGAATGCAATACCGAACATTCAGTTTCATTTGTGGCAGTTTGCTCATCGGCTTGCTGAAGAGATCTTGCTACTTATCTGCGGGAGCCCAAATCTGTGGCGATGTGTGTTGCAATAGCTCTGTCATATCTGGCTACCATGAGAAAGTAGCCTGTAACGCACTTTCACGCTTTTATTTTTTTAACATTTTGGAAAGAGTAAAATATGTGGCTTCAACAACCAGATGCATTTACAATTGCCCAGTTTCTTCTGGAATGCGTCTCAAAGCACCTCTGTTTTGGATTGAGAGATTGGTCTCTCAATTTACACTGGGTCTTTTCACAAACCGATAGCTATCAGGTCAGAGAAAACACAAGAAATGACCAGGTTTAAACAGGCTGTTAAGGAGCAGTCACAAAATTCTGGAATTTTGCCAAATTTGCATGAAAATTTTGAACCTAATGCAAAATCTGTGTGCTGGGTAAATCTTCCAGATCGTGTGGATTCCTATTTAAATTATTTGATGCCCATGTCTCCCAAACCACTGGCTCATTTATATATTTTACCTGTATTTCTACAAATCGATGCAAAAAACTTTTCTTGATGTTTGTTGATATATTTCTTGTTGGCATGAAGAGTCTGTGATCTGTCTTTTACAGCATATTACAGCTTTCAGAGGTTTTGATAAACTCTTCTGTGTTTGCAGTTCTTCGTAAGCCCTTGAGGAGTGGAACATTAGATGATGCTAGTGACAGTGAAGAGGAACTGGCTGCGTTCTGCCCAACGGTGAGTCCAGAAACAGAGCCCAGTTATTTATAACATCAGGATTTAGTGCAGCTGCATGGTCATGACTCATGAGGTTAGAAGATCTGTAGGGGTTCATGACAGTATAAAGCAAGTTGGAAGATTTCATTGTTTTTTTTTTTCTCTAAATATTCTGCACCTGTAGTTTGATGAAGCATTGGTTGCTAAAGAACTGGCACTGACTGACTCTGAGCACTCGGATGCAGAGGTGTCGTACATGGATAACGGCACCTTTAACCTCTCTAGGGGTCAAACGCCCCTCACAGAGGGCTCGGAGGGTAAGACATCTTCAGCTCTTCTACTCTTTATCGCTCTTCTCATTCTCTTTGTGGGTCAGTGACATATGAGAATGTCTACAATAGAGAAAAGGAAGAAAAAATCTAGTTTAACATATCAGTTCTTAGAAAACTTGTACTCTTTGAATTCATTTTGTTTTCAGATAGTTTTGAAAAACCTTTTACCATTTAAAAGAAAAGTTTGTTTAATGACTTAATGAATTATTCTTGAAGTGTAAATCTTTTGCAAATATTAAGTCATAAATATCGAAATATTGAAAAACTGAATATAAATATTGAAAACTGAATGATGAACCAAGACAAAATATCAAAATAATTTTTTTATTCAGAAATTAAAAACATGTGCATCATAAAAGAGGTATTGCATTTATGAATTCCATTTGTAACATAATACTGTTAAAAATTTGGGGTCGGTTTTTTTTTTTTTTTTTTTTTAAATAAATTCAGCAAGAACCCATTAAATTAATCAAAAGTGACAGTAAGGTCATTTTAAAATGACAAAACATTTAATATCACAAAATAATTTAAGCAGCACAACTGTTTTCAACATAAGAAATATTTCTTGAGCAGCAAATCATCATATAAGAATGATTTCTGAAGGATCATGTGACACTGAAGACTGGAGTAATGATGCTGAAAATTCAGCTGACATCCCAGGAATAAATTACATTGTAAAATATATTAGAATAGTTATTTTGAATTGTAATAATATTTCACAATATTACAGTTTTTACTGTATTTTTGCCTTAGTGAGCATTTAGTGAGACTTTTTTCAAAAACATTTAAAAATCTTACTGACCCCAAACTTCTGAATGGTAGTATATATTTTTAAATTAATTAGTAAATGGGGACAAAAATTAGTCACGTCATTGACACATGTATCGTCTTTATTTATTCACTGAATAGATTTAGACAGGCACAGTGATCCAGAGGAATCATTTGCCTGTGGGCTCCCAGACTTTCCCTCCATCAACCCGGATGCCACCCTGATGGAGGACGATGATGATGCCAGCATCGGGCTGCCCAGCCTCAACTCAGCCGCGTACTCCGGCCCTCGCGGCTCTACCTCCGCCCTGCTGGATTTGGACACCCAGATGGACTCTGATCAGGAAGACCTTGACCCCGAGATCTCCCTCGGCTCCTTAAATCCTACCTCTGACCTCGCTAGTAACCTGGCAGGGGTCATCGCCAGCAACATGATCCAGGCAGCCATCGCAGGAGCCATGCAGCCCCGGCCACCGCAAGGTCCTCGGAGAGAAAGCGGCCCACGGGCAGGAGCGGCTCCGAGGGGATACAGGAAGCAGTCGAGCTCGGAGCTGGACACAGACCTGGATTTTGATGGAGAGGACTTTGAGATGTTGGATCAGTCCGAGCTGAACCAGTTGGATCCTGTTGGAGGGGGGCAGGGGGGTCAGAACAGAAACCAAGGGTCGAGTTTCCTGTCCAACTTGCTGGGGAAGCCACAGTGAGCCCATCTTACAGATACTCCCTCCATCTGTCTGCTCCTCATGTCCTTGCACCTTGATCCAAGTAGAAATTGTTTGCAGTGTTGATTTGAATGTCTACTGAGATGCTTTCAATTTATCTGAGTGAGTGAGACAGAGAGAGAGTGTGTTTGTTTTGCACTGTTAATGTAATATTAGATTCTCTTGCCAGGTCTCCTCCACTGGCTGCAGTTGATATCACTGTGAAGTAATCTTCTCCTTTTATGCTCCGTGAGCTTCCTCCTTGTCCTCTCTCATTTATGAGACTTGTGTGTGAAAGACTCCGATTTACTTTGTAGGCTAAGCAATAGGACAACAATCAGAAACATTTAAAATGATCCGAAATCTCTTTAACTTCTTATAAACCAGCAAACTACATTAAAGTCTTATAGATCTTTCACATCTTTCTTTTTCATACAGACTGTTTTGTTTTTGTCTTTAAGAACACATGGGACCAAATCAGACATTCCACCAACAATGCTGAGTCAAGACCATTAATGTATACAAATAATAAGTTGCCTGTATCTGCAGTCAAGACGTCGTTTAGCAGAGGAGTCTGAAGAGGTAGCAGTGACATATTAGGGCTGTGGCCTTATCTCATTTTATTAAAGGGGTGGTTCACCCAAAATTACTCATCCTCTTGGCGTTCCAATCCTGTATAACTTAAGTTTTTTGTGGAACATAGAAGACATTTCCCACAGGAACAAAAATGTCATACAGGTTTGGAACGACATGAGAAAAAGTAAACTATGACAAAATTTTCATTTTTGGGTGAACTATCCCTTTAAGGCTGAGACGTGAGCTTATGGTTACTAAGTAATAAACAGCAGTCAGGTCATCTCACTTTTCCGTGTATTTGCAATCGCTCCTGAGCTTTTTTCCACCCTTCTTTACATACTAGCTGCTGATGGCAATGAAAATGCATATTCCTAAATCAGGAATAATATGAAAAAAATATAAATCAATTATATAGCTAGTCATCGCCTGGTAATTTTAACCTTAGCACGCTTTTAAAATTGAGTAGTCACAATATTTTTATGACATTTGGCTCACCACAATGACATTTACATGTAAGTTCATGTGGGCTGGATTTTCTTTCTGTATTACTTGAAAACCAAGGAATAGGGTTAATAAATGACAGCAACTCTTTCCTCTTGTAAAAATAGGGCAAATTTACAGTAAATTGTCTTTCAAATGGCTGTTTTTCATCTGTTCGTCAGTCAAAATGAAAAATAACATAACCAACTTGCTTAACAGCTCGTCAATGCTGTTCGTCTGGATCTGACGGCATTACATTGAATTTGTTTGTAATGACTCTACCTCAAACAAGACATTTGGCTGTAACTGCCACCTGTTCGTACACAGCCTCCTCTCTTCAAAAACACCTTTAACCGTTCTGACTTTATACAGGAACTTTTTTATACAGGTAGCAGCAGGAAAACTGTAGATCTCCTCTGCACCCTCTCCTCTCATCTGGTCTGGTCTGATATGAGATTTAGAACAAAGCCTAACATTCAATACATTACTAAAGCACAAAAGGGTTTGAGGAACCACCTTTCTCCCTTTCTTGTGCTATGATGGAGCTGGTGGTTAAATGAGTTGAATTTGCTGTTTTATTTGCTGTTTCTTTAGTAGATGCTGACCCTTTTTGGGTTTTTATTTTTCTGTTTTTGACCCAATGCTGATAAGACCTGTCTTTGAGCTTTGATCATTGTGTATGCTGGAAAGTAGGAAACGTACCAGGAAACTGCTGTACCAATAAAAAGGCCGTGTTACCAGAGATCAGTGAAGTGTTTTCTCTTTTCCAAGCATACAATTTGTTTTCTCATTTTAATTTAAAGTATTGGAGCGTTGAGGAAATAAAATGGATGCAGCTTATCTTTTTCATCGATGTTTTCACAGTCTGCCACTTCCTGCTATTCCAGTTTATTACATTTCAAACACAAGTCTTACTTTATCCAGCCAACTTGAGTTAGGTTAAAAGAGTTAGTAATGACTATTCTTTTGCAACTTTGCTGTGATTTTTACTCAACCCCTTTTCTTTTTTTGTCTTGTTTTTGCTTGGTTGTGAGCCCTAAGAATTTTTTGGATTGCTGTGTTTAAAAAGGTTTAATTTTTTTTTTTTTTTTTGAGGTAATTTTTGTGTTATATGTGACATTTGTGGGATACTTATTTTTTTGAAAATGGTTGAAGTATAATGATATTTTCCCCCTTTTTTGTTTATTTATCATTATAATTAATGCTTTACTATTTATATGGACACCCTTTTCTGTTGTGGATGATGGCAATTCATAAAACCTTTTTTTGTTGTTGTTGTTTTTTCTGAAAATGTATTGATTTGATAAATAGTCCATATTTATTTTGAAAAAAGCATGGAAATAATTTTTTTTTTTTTTTTTGTAAGTGTGTCAGTGTGATTTGGTGGGGAAAATATCGGGCCATTTTACACTGTCTGTTCACCTCTTTATGGTCAATTTAAACTAAAGTCACCAGCAATTCAACTGGGACAATGAAGTGGTGGTTTATACATAGAAACAAATTTATGCCCAACGTCATCTATTGATGTTGTATTGATGTTAGTGACTTAAATATAAATCAGTTAGCCATGTTGAGGTAAATGCAAAATGCAGAATCACTCATCTTTTCTTTCTTTGTGTGAGCATTTTTACAGGAGTCTTTCTGTAGCTGGATTCTGTAATGTCAGTGACTTTTATTTCTGTACAGTAGTATTTCCCTCTTCCATTCCCTGTAATTGATTTTGATAACTTTTGATGTGCAAGACAATAAACAGATGAATGAATATATTAAGTAAAATGTGTGGTCTTTTTTATTAGTTATTTTGTGACCTATTGATCTTATCAAAATTATGCTTCTAGTCTATAATTTGTGCTGGTAATAATAAGTACTGTTATTATAATAGAAATACAAATTTGGATAAGATTTTTTTTTTTTTTTTTTTTAATATTCAATATTACAAGATAACCACCAATCAGAATGAAAGGCAGTTTAATTAAAATTAAATAAAACATATATACAGTACTGTGCAAGTACTTAAGCATTTTTAAGCAGAAATCAGTTTTTAGTGTGACCTCCTGGACTTCTTCCAGTTTGTCAAAGCAGAAACTTTTCATCATATTTTGAATTTTGTTCTTGGTCTTCCAGTCCTAGGTTTAAGAGAGCCGGTTCCTGCTATTGCTCAAGTGTAAGCGGAGGACACTAAATACATGACAGTTTTGCCTCTAGAAGCCCTTTTTTTTTTTCAGATGTTTTTTTTTTCTTCTTTTTTTTCTAAAAATTTCCTGTATTTTCTGGTTATATTCTTATGGAGACTGAGAAATAATTGTATATGGTCATTATACCATTGCTAAAACAACATCTATTGGTGGCCAAAGACTTTTGCACAGTACTGTATGTAATTAAAATAAAGTAGAGAACATGGTTAATCATAGCCCTGCTTTTACAGCAAATAATTTTTTTGTAAATTATAATCAAAACTGTTATTTGTTACTTTTTATTTGTCATTCTGACAAATTGTTTAGTTTTAATTCATTTCTAAATATAAACAGCAGGGATTATTTGGGGAAAAAAAACTTGCATTAAATCATGTTTTACCCATATTATAAGTATTCTTGTAATGATTATCAAATCAGTCTGCCATTTTATAAAATCTTCAAAATCTTTTTTCTTATATCCAATTCAGCGTTGTCTAAAAATCTACTAAAACAAACAAACAAAAGATGTAGAGGACTTACATTGGCAAGGATCAGTGAATTCAATTTTATATGCATAAACCAATATTTTTCATAGTGACATAATGACAAAATGTTTTGGGTTTTTTCTTAGGTGATTTCTTAGATGAGCTAAACGTTCATGTATATTATTTATTTATTTAACCCTCTACAGCACAGCGTTGCCCTCAGGCAACGGAAAGTTTTCTTAAGCCTTATGTTTAGTATATTTTTCTTTAAATGATTACAACCAATTAGAAAGGTCGAGAAAGTACCAAATAACAGTCCAGTAAGGTGTTGTAGTCACTATCAAGCACCATTAAGAGGTGGGACGTCCTGTTCTGACACATGGTCACAGGAGCACATGGTGTGAGAAGAAGGCAATATTATTTGCTTTAGTAATCTTATTTGAAACGACATGAACTGTACATAAAAATATGTGTGCGTGTATGAAGGTGTAGGTCAGGTTTTTTTTTTTTATTATTATTTTGCATGTTCAGAAATTCAGTTTTTCAAGTGTTTTTCCCTTTTTGCTTAATTTTTTTTTTTTTTTTTAAATCAAGAAATCATTGATTTTGATGATAATTTTCTCTCTGTACCATTGTCGCACAACAAGATTAGGGCCAAGCAATAATAAAAAAATAAAACCATCTCGAGATTAAAGTTGTTAAATTTCGAGAAAAAAATCGTTACATTTCGAGAAAAACGTCGAGATAAAATGTTGAGAATAAACTCGTTAAATTACGAGAAAAAAACTCGTTAAATTTCGAGAAAAAAGTCGAGATAAAATGTTGAGAATAAACTCGTTAAATTACGAGAAAAAAGTCGTGAAATTACGAGAACAAATTCGTTAAATTATGAGAAAAATGTCGTTAAATTTCGAGAAAAAAGTCGAGATAAAATGTTGAGAATAAACTCATTCAATTATGAGAAAAAAGTCGTTAAATTACGAGAACAAATTCGTTAAATCTCGAGATGGTTTTATTTTTTTATTATTGCTTGGCCCTAATCCTCTTCCGTACACAACGTTGCCCTGAGGCAACGAAAAAATATTTTGGGGTTGGGGGATTTTTTTTTTTTTTTTTTATCGATAAAATGTTCCCAAATGAACCAAAAAATGATGTGGAATATTTTTTTTTTCATGTGCCATCAACATGTGTGCAGTAGTGGGTTAAAACCGTTAAAACATATTCATAGACAATACTTAATATTCAAAAGAAAATTCAGCACGTCACATGCATACGCTTTTGTTTTCACCAACACACAAATGGCGTCTGACGGACGTACGTGGCGTCATCATCGGTAGACCCACAATTCAACTTGGCGCGCGAAAGCTGGCTGAAGTAAACAACAGAAGAGTGCAGAGATCGCTGACACATCTAGACTGAATAAACAATGAGCAAAAAGGACAGTTCAGGTACGCGATGCTTCTTTAACCTACACGAGTGAACATTTTACGTCTTTATGTGGTTGAATGACACAGCACAACGAAGCTTTAAAATAATCATCTAGCACGTTATAACACATCAGATTTACATGTTTGTCTCTCACACACACACACAGGTGTCGCACAGATCCTCGCTTACCTTAATGAGAAAAACAGACCCTATAGTGCTCAGGATGTTTTTACCAACCTACAGAAGCAGTGTGGTCTGGGCAAAACGGTAAAAAGCAACATTTCAGATTAAACACTTTTGTCCATTTTTGTTTTGATGACATCTGTCCAGCAGTTAAAAGAGTGCTGTGATATCTCAAGAGCTCTTTGTGGTACAATTTGATTGAGTGTCTGATGTTAAACGCCACTATTGTTTGTCATTGCACTTACACAGGCTGTGGTCAAAGCAATGGATCAGCTTGCCCAGGAGGGAAAGATTAAAGAGAAAGTCTATGGAAAGCAGAAGATCTACTTTGCAGATCAGGTTGGTGCGATTCCTCACATAATATAATTGGATGGAGTTTCACCCAGTGTTGGTTAATCGGCCTGACTTTCTGTCCCTTCAGTCTCAGTTTGCGGATGTGAGCGATGCTGAACTTAAGAAGATGGACAGTCGTATCGTGGAGATCAGCGCTGAAGTACAGACCATCTCTCAGAGCTGCAGGCAGCTGGATACAGGTGTGCATGACAAGATGTGCTTCTGGGAAAAGATGTATTGTTTGAACTTGTGCACAGACTGCCAGTGTTTGATAAAAAGTTCATCTTTTTGCCCACAGAGCTGAAGGAGTTGAACAGCTCATTAACCACAGCAGAGATGAAGGCACAGATCCAGGAGCTGCAGGCAGAGTGTTCTGGGTACAGAGAGCGGCTGGATAAAATCAAGTCCTCTACAAACCATGTGACCCCGGAGGAGAGGGAGAAGGTTCGAAATCACTGCGTTCTTTAATGTCTGTTGATCTTTTGGTCTTGGTTTGTCAAATTCACAGTGCAGGATATAGTCTGGGATCAACAGTAAGGATTTTGTCTGCTTGCCAGGTTAGACTAGTAGTACATATTTTTACTTGCCCTGCCAGCATTTTTTTTTTTTTTTTACACTCACCAAAAAAGGATACATTTTTTTCAGGAAATAACTATCATTAAAATGTTTGGGGTCAATAATGAATATATATATAATATATATATATATATATATATTTTTTTTTTTTAATGAATACTTTTATTTAGCAAGGATTCTGATCAAAAGTGACAGAAAAGACATTTATAATGTTACTAAAGATTTCTATTTCAAATAAATGCTGTTCTTTTGAACTTCCTATTCATCAAACAATTTTGAAAAAACAAAAAATCAGTTTGTGTAGTTTTAACTGTTTTCAACCTTGATAATAATGTTTCTTTAGCTTTGCTATTATGAATAAACTGCATTTCTAAAGTAGATATAAGTACATATTTCACAATATTACTGTTTTACTGCATTTTTGATCAAATAAATGCAGCCTTATTAAGCATAAGATAATTCTTTCAAAAACATAAATCACATAATCCCCAAACTTTTGAATGGTAGTTTGTATATTTTAATGTTAACTTGGCTTTTCAATAAAACCCCCTAACAATTCTGCAACAGTGTAACTCAATGACGGCTATAAATCCATACACACACTTTTGCTGGAAAGCTGTGACATATGGTGGAAAACATTTTCAGAAGCTATTATTTGTGAATCCAATTTAAAATGATTGACTGTCCACATCATGTATCGCAACCGTTCAGATCCGATTTTTGTGTCTCATTTTCTGGAATGTCTGCATTGGTTTCTATGGCAATGACGTCAAGTTGATAGGCATACACCAAAAACAACAACAACATGGAGTGGTTTGCAATACAGATATTGTCTTATTTACAACATGACAATGTGTAGCCGCTGCACTGGACTACTGCATCTTCTGAGGCAGCGGCAGAAATGTAGCGTGCTGGTATGCGTGGCTCTATTCAGTGCTGTAGTCTCCACCGTTTTCAAAACATGTCTTCCTTATATTGTCACGTTCTGCTCTTCCAACACTTTGCAACAACACAGCCTTGTTTCTGCAGTGACTTTCAGCATGTTTCCTATAACAACGCCTGACTTTTATGTTTTACGTTGCGTGAGAAAGTCACATAAGTCCGGGTAAATACGGGTTTCCAGAAATGCGATTTGAATTGGATTTCAAACCGCATATGAATGTAGCTTGAAATGCGATTTTGTTGATTTTTTTTTTTTTTTTTTTTTTTTTTTGCCGTTCACACTTGCTAAATCTAATCAGATTTCAATCGCATATAGACCCAAATCAGATTTGAGCTGACAGTCTGAACGTAGCCATTCTCAGAATCTTTAAGTAGTTACATGACATGACCTTAGTGACATTTAAATCAGCTGATATTACAACAATATTCAATACATGAGAGAAAGCCAAGTGTTAACATTTGCCAGCCTTATACATGAACACAAAATGTAGTGTTGAATCAGTACAAATGACATTTCTATCCACCAACCTGAATCTCTCCCACACTGGCCCCAAGCCATCCTTATTGTTGTGTTCTGCCATATTAAATAGTTTTTTGTAAGTACTGCAAAAAGACCAATTTAGAGCCTTCTAGCGTCTCTGGAATATGTTTGATTCATTAGGTGAAATGTATACAGATAATGTTGCTGTCTTGGGGCAGTCAACAATATATTATGCTTATGTTGCTGACAAATGAATTTCTTGCCCCTCAGGTTTACAAGGAGAGAGAGACTTATGTGAAAGAGTGGAGGAAGAGAAAGAGAATGGTAATGATCCATAAAAGCACCCATTTACAACTTCAAATTCTGCCCAGAGCTAATTTTTAACGACACCAACGTAAGGCATGCATTTTTTTTTTTGTTGTCAACACCATAGTTAATTAATGTACAAACTGAAACTGCATACTGTGGTCTCAACTGTCTTAACAAATACCTCTGATAGTGCTATATAACTTAAACTATACAGATATTTACCTTGAAAGGCTCTTGTACCATGATATGAAACTCCAAGCATAGCTTTTAAGTATTTTTTGTCTCTTTACCTACTAGGTTTCTGATATGGTTGGAGCTATTTTGGAGGGGTATCCAAAAAGCAAGAAACAGTTTCTGGTGAGTCATTCCATGTGTTGTTTTACTGCCAAATGAAAAACATTAGATCTCTGTCAGTGTTTTTTTTTTTTTTTTTTAATGTTACCCGAGTCTTCCCTTTTTATCTTGTGTGTATTTGTTTGAAATCAGGAGGAGGCTGGAATTGAAACAGATGAGGACCATAAAGTGACAATGCCCAACATCTGATGGAGGACTCACTGATTAAATCCAGATGCCACAGAAATCGTTGCTGGGACACCAGACTTTTGGAAAGGTTGGAAAGTAACATAGAGGATTCTGTGATACCAAGAGAACTGTTCTGTTAGAAACCAATCCTATTTATAAAAGTTATGTTGTGAAAGAAAGAACCTACAAGCTGTAAATACGTTTGAATATTGTTTATTTTTCAATTAAAAAGTATACCGATACAAAAATATTTCAACCAGATTCTCTTGCTGAAGTCAGAAATGCAGAAGCACAGAGTCTAGTATAGTAGTTCAGCACGACGTAGCCTCGTTTTCATGAGCTAACATTTCGCTTCACTGTATGGCTTATCTTGTGAAGACGTCCCTTATTCCAGCACAGGTCAAACAGCTGATTGTACAATCTGTTATTTAAAAAAGATCTTGATACATAAAAATCTGTGTCCTGAGTAGACTTTGATTCTAATTTTCATTATGCCTAAATTAACATTCATTAAAACACAAATAAAAATTGGGCGGTCACACCACGTGAAGTTGCTACCACGCACGGATGCGACTGTGTCTTCAATGATAGCTTATGCAGCAGAAAACTTACTGATCACAAGAGCGCAAACCATTAACATAAATGTAGGATAAAACACTGGACATTATTGCGCTACACAGAGCTGAATAAAAATGTACATAAAATCACAATAAGAGGCTTATCTTCCATTATTTGTGCGTAGACACTGCAATCTTTGGTCACAGCATCCCAAGGACACAGTGGCTTAAAAGAGGAACAAAGATGGCTCAGCCTTGCCTAACTTTAAATATATTAAAGCATGCGGGACAGCTGTTTTTGGACGTAAAAACCAACTGACAGTGATGCATCACAGTGTAACTAGGCCTCTCAGTTCCCCTTTCCAGCACTAAGCCGTTTGCAAAGGTGAAAATGTAGTTGTGCTTTGGAAAATGAGGTAAAGATGATAACTGAATGCAACACACCAAGCTTAATCATTCAAAGTCAGCTGTACGGTTTAAAATGCAGCAAACTGAGACGTTTCACACCTCGGTATGTGGTTTGTGAAGTTGTTGGACAGCTGGGTGTTCCTCATATTTGTAATTGTAAGATTGCTAGTGTATCTCAGCATCACAACTGCAAACTTGTGAAACTATGAATACTGATGAAACAAACAGATATGATTAAACTTTAGGACTGAGGTGTGTTTGACAACAACCAAACAGAACTTACATTGTTTAAACTCTTAAACCAGGTGAAGGTGTATGAGGAAACAGAATATGCAATATGCAGTAACAAACATGTTTTTCCTCTTACCTTCCAAATTACTAGTTATAAAATTTATTTCATTTCCACACTTGTTGATTGGAATCACTGCTATAAACACTTTATAATATCAGTCAATACTTGAGCAAGCGCTACTTCATCTTCTTGAACGCACCCCAGTCCATTAGTGTGCTGCATAGTGTGTGTGTGTGTGTGTGTGTGTGAGATATAGAGACAGTCCCTGTGTTCTTGAATGAGATATTAGCCTGAGAGACAGACAGATGGACAACTTCAGTACAGCTGACCATTCACCTGCTGCAGCACAGTCACCACATACTCTCTCAGCGTCTGTCAACAATACAGAAAAACATGGTCAGTCGGCGAGTTTTCAATGTTTATCTAAACTCGTGCCGTTGATTGACAGAAAAACGGAGGCTATCTGATCATAAAAATAGCAAGTGTAAATGTCCTTTAAGACAGTTGTTCTCAACCAGAGGGCCTCAGCAAATTTCTAAAAGGAACCTCAAGGTGACTGATTTGAAATGAGAGATTTAAAGGGTTAGTTCAAACAAAAAATTAAATTGTCATTAATTACTCGCCCTCATGTCGTTCCACATCCGTAAGACCTTTTGTTCATCTTCAGAACACAAATGAAGATAATGAAATATGAGAGCTTTCTGTTCCTCCATAGAGATCAAACACAACTACCACTTTCAAGGTCCAGAAAGGTGCTTTGTGCAAAAAACAAAACAAAACAGAATTTACCACTTTAGTTAAGAAAATATTTAGCTGCAATGTGCGTTCATGAGAAAATAAAGGCCTTCTGAAGCGAAGTGATGCGTTTGTGTAAAGAAAAAATCCATATTTAACAAGTTATGAAGTAAAACATCTAGCTTCCGCCAGACTGCAAAGAAAGTGTAAACTGGCGTCGTGTCAGTTAAGTTTTTTCCGTAAGTTGAATAGGGAAGGCGTAGGATGTAGCATAAGCTTTTTGAACTGCAAAAGTTTTACACTTTCGTCGTAAGTTGAATATGGAAAGCAGTCTGGCGGAAGCTAGATATTTTACTTAATATCTTGTTAAATATGGATTTTTTTTACACAAACGCATCGCTTCGTTTCAGAAGGCCTTTATTAACCCCCCAGAGCCATGTGGAGTATGTTTATGATGGATGGATGTGGATGGAGACACTTTCTTTAGCTCATATTCGTTGATCCCGCTCACTGCCATTATAAAGCTTAGATGCGTCAGGATATTTATTAATATTTCTCTGATTGTGTTCATCAGAAGGAAGAAAGTCATATACACCTAGGATGGCTTGAGGGTGAGTAAATCTTGGGGTAATTTTCATTTGAAAGTGAACTAATCCTTTAATCCTTATCCAGTAAATCAAAACTACAGGAAAAGTCATGGGGCCTTTGAAAATTATTGTGGACAAAAGCGGGCCTTGGAGTCAAATGTTGAGAACGCCTGCTTAAACGTGAGCATGTGTATGTGTGCTACCTGTGGCTTGCAGTGTTCCTCAATCCAGCTGAAGACGCAGGCAGAGAGCTCCTGAAAACTGCTGACTGACACTGAGGCACAGAAGGACTGGAATAGAGAGTCCATGATGCTCTGAAACACGCTGAACTTCACCTGATCTGAAACCTGTTCGCTGCCCTGCTGAGGGTTATTTTGATGAGCCTTCACAATGTGCTCGTAGTTCCTGAAACAAACCCCACACAGAGTCAATTGGGCTGCATGTTTCAAATGACCCAATTCTGATTTTTATGTGGCACAGGTCAGATATGACCCACGAATATGTAAGTAGGAAAAAAAGCACATGGATTCCGATATTCTCAGATCGGTTTCAGGCATCATTTATATGTGGAAATAATCTGACATGAATTGGAAACTGGCATTTGCCACATAAGCGGACAGATCGGTTATTCCTGTCAATACGAGTCGTACGTCATTGAAAAAGCAAAGGTGGCGAAGGACGTCAAATCAGGTGGACACCAACTGTGATCACATGACTTTTCAATGGCGCAACCCAGTGGAGACATGCTGAAGTTTTATGTTTTTTAGCCTTTGGGGCGACCTTTAAATATGGTGCAGAAAGCAAAAGCTTGCATTATCATCTTGTCTGTGTCCATTGCAAATCACGCCATTTTTACTTCCTTATTGACCCTAGCTTTTCCAGATCAGTACATATACAGTACAGTCCAAAAGTTTGGAACCACTAAGATTTTTAATGTTTTTAAAAGAAGTTTCGTCTGCTCACCAAGGCTACATTTATTTAATTAAAAATACAGTAAAAAACAGTAATATTGTGAAATATTATTACAATTTAAAATAACTGTGTACTATTTGAATATATTTGACAAAGTAATTTATTCCTGTGTTGCAAAGCTGAATTTTCAGCATCGTTACTCCAGTCTTCAGTGTCACATGATCCTTCACAAATCATTCTAATATGATGATCTGCTGCTCAGTAAACATTTTTGATTATTTTCAATGTTGAAAACAGTTGTGTACTTTTTTTTCAGGATTCCTTGATGAATAGAAAGTTCAAAAGAACAGCATTTATCTGAAATACAAAGCTTCTGTAGCAT
This sequence comes from Ancherythroculter nigrocauda, assembly GCA_036281575.1. Taxonomy (NCBI): domain Eukaryota; kingdom Metazoa; phylum Chordata; class Actinopteri; order Cypriniformes; family Xenocyprididae; genus Ancherythroculter; species Ancherythroculter nigrocauda. The sequence continues at coordinate 38,912,329 of VTFQ01000001.1, forward strand.
TATACACTACCGTTCAAAAGTTTGGGGTCAGTAAGAATTTTTATTTTTATTTTTTTGAAAAGAAATGAAAGAAATGAATACTTTTATTCAGCAAGGATGCATTAAAACAATCAAAAGTGGCAGTAAAGACATTTATAATGTTACAAAAGATTAGATTTCAGATAAACACTGTTCTTTTAAACTTTCTATTCATCAAATAATCCTGAAAAAAAATATTGTACACAAATATTTTGTACAATTGTACACATTAAATGTTTCTTGAGCAGCAGATCAGCATATTAGAATGATTTCTGAAGGATCATGTGACACTGAAGACTGGAGTAATGATGCTGAAAATTCAGCTTTACATCACAGGAATAAATTACTTTGTGAAATATATTTAAATAGTACACAGTTATTTTAAATTGTAATAATATTTCACAATATTACTGTTTTTACTGTATTTTTAATTAAATAAATGTAGCCTTGGTGAGCAGACAAAACTTCTTTTAAAAACATTAAAAATCTTAGTGGTTCCAAACTTTTGGACCGTACTGTACCTTGGGTTGTTTCGGCAAGTGTATATTGTAAATGCAGATATTGGATATGGGTCATTTTTAAAAGGTGATGCAAGCTGGTCATCAGAAAAAAAACAAAAAAAAAACTGATAGTCAAAAAAAATTGAATTGGGCATCAAGACCTGCAGTGTAAATGTGGCCTTAGAGGTCACATTTGTATGTAAAGACTTCTCCCTCCCTTAAAGGGTGTTATCTTTCTTGGCAGAAGAGTGACCGTGTCAGATAAAGCCCTCTGAAACCCAAAAACAGCTCTGCGGGAGAATAAGTGGAACTATATTTGTCTGCTTAAGCAGCTAAAAATGTTTCCGGCCCCCCTTTGAATAACCAACCACTCACGTTTTCATAATTTTCAGTGCCATCACCTCCTTCCTAAGTGTGGAAACATCCTCTTCCTGCTTCTTCTTTTCTTTGTGGAGAAACTGAATGTAGTCGATTGCTGCAAAGACACACACACACACACACACACACACACACACACACACACACACACAGAAGAGTTGCTGAGCTTTTCCATTCCAGACTAAAGGACATGTTACAAGGAAATATAAATAGGTAATGCAGGTTCTCACTCTTCTGAAGGACTGTAGCTTTGCTGATCTTTTGTGTTGCCATGGCAAAGTCGGACTGCTGCTGGCATGTAGGCACTATAGACTGCAGGTCATCATAGCCTTTCTGTGGGATAGAGATCCATACAGACACTTTTGAGTGATGAGCTGAATGTGTGAAACATGTGCACGTGCCATGTGTACTTTTATACATGGGCAGCTCATGATACAGTGTTTTGAGTGGCTCGGTTTACAGTATCTCTGCATCTGCTCTGAGATTGAGTCTCGGTACAACGGTACATTTGGGAAAGCAACAAATTTCTTATGAGAAGTGCTTATAAACTGGCTGTTGACAACAAAATTTCCGCCAAAATAACATCTTGGTCATTTAATGTTTGAAAATTAAGACCATAAAAATTAGTACTGTAATTTTACAAATTTTCTTATATATATAAAAAAAAATTAACTGAAATATTACAATGGTAAACTTTTGTTTGATATTTTTATTCAGTGTTAATAATACTACTAATAATCATTATTATAAACAAAGCCCACAAAATTGCATTCAGTTTTCATCAGTAATATCACAATCTGATTTTGTCCCCACTGAGAGCTGAGAATAAATTCATTATTTATATTTGGCAAAAGGGTTTTCTTACCCTTTCAGACTTGGTGCTATTTCTTAAACTACAAAGTAAAAGTAAAATCAATAGTTACATCATGTCTTGTGCCAAGTTTTAAGACATGTCAAGTTAAACAAACTGTACTTTAACTTTTAAAAACGCATCTCAATGCACTCTTGCATTTCATTGCATCAGATTTGCTCTTTGTCCTGTTTTTAAACACAACAACGTGTCCTGTTTGCCCTCTCTAAACAGTTTTGAGCACGGTTGCTGCCGTCCAAAGCAATATTAAAAATGAAATGTTTTGACATTTGAATACAGTCAAGTTAAGTAATTATTGTGCTTTTATGATTGATCATTGCGGTCACTTGGGTTCCCTTGGCATCTATATTATGAAACCAGAAAAGATTGTGCTTATGTCGGCTACTATATATCCATGTCTTGTCTGCCTGAAAAAAATCTGCTCTTCATGGTCTTACCTTGATGGCATCCCTGCGCTTCTGCTCTGCCTGTGTGTGTGCCTGTCTCCTCCGGTCTTTATACGACTCCTTATAGGGTGTCTCATGTCTGTTGTCACTGTCTTCATCATCTAAACCAAAGGGAAGAAGAACCATCTGTTAGCTACTACCAGTGGTCGTGATTTATTATATTTTGTCTCTCTTTAAAGTATCGACACATCTTTTCTTCCGTATTATGACGTACATCCAAGTGTAATGGATAATCGGAAAAGAAAAACTATAGGACGGTTGATTGGACTTTGAGATGTGGGCGTTGAGCTCAAAAACGGCAGACAAATGCTAAATGAATAGAGACTCTGACAGCAACATAGTGATGGCACAGATCCGGCCCACATCTGGTCCGCGTATAAACCACATGTACCAGATGAGGGCCGGATCTGGGCAAGACCACGTTGCTGTCGGGACCATGATAAGATACAGTTACAATATTTATAAAAATTACAAGGTCAAAAAATAGAAGAATAATGAAATGGATGAATCATTCACAATAAATGCATTTAGAAAAAAGATGAATTTCGATTTCTTGCCAACTTTAACAATGGCAAACCATCCAGAAAAGGGAAAAAATGGCCATTTTACAGCAAAGGGTATTTATCAATGTTGATATTAGATGACTGAGATTAGTAGCATCATCACCTGTGTTTGGTACTGAAGAGGCACTTGTGGATCCAATGCTGTTGGCTCTTGACACCAGAGTTCCTTTGCAAGCATTATCAGCAAAGAAACCTAAAGATATATAAATAAGTGCAAATATATAAACTAGTGGTACTCTTTGCGTACTACAATATTTGACAGCACAAACCAAGTAGTTTCAGATTGTCAAGTCCAGCCCATGAGGTAATTATGTTTTATGATTTTATAACCTTCATCTAACCTATTCTGAAGTCTATCCCTCATCTTGGCATATAAGCTGGAGAAAAAACACATTGTAAGCCTGACTGTGTAGTTGAGACTCGGTAATAATTCATAGCTCGGGTACTCACTGTGATCGAAGCCGTTGTCGCTGAAGCCGCCATCCGTCTGCTGAGACATAGTGACAGGTGATGTAGAAAGACAAACACAAGAACAGTCAAAACATCCAGAGACCAGCCAAATGATGATCACATATGCAAACAGAGCCTGACCTGTCCTGCCTTACCTTTATCTGGGACACCTCTAACTTCCAACTGTGAGGTGTCCTAAATAAACCCCTTTAAAATATAATGTCTCTCCGAGCTGTCAGATTGAGCAATCACTGTCATATTGTCAAGCTGTCATTACAGCTTGTGGAAAAGAGGGCATATTTTATTCGTAGCGCATGAATATGCGGCAGGAACTCAAGAGAATAAATACAGTGAGGAACAAAAGAGAACCTCAGTTTCTAGTGAGGCAGTTAAATGCGTTTTGAGACAGTCAATGTAGCCGACAAGCAAGTTAGCTTAGCGGATTCAACTCAACTCAACTAAAACATCTGCTACACAGCTTCCACTCTAATGTTAACAACATAAATGGTTCGTTTACGCGAAAAAACGTTTTCGGCCTCGTTTCAGCAGTGATTTGTTGTCTAAATCACCGCTATACTCTACGTTTAAAGGATAACGTTATGTGGGAAGCTGTAATTGTTCTTTTGACATGCTGAACTTTACGGCTAGCCAGCTGAGCTAGAAAGTGAAACCAACCCTACACAAATGAACAGAAACACACGTTACTAAGTCGATTTGGAAGGAAATGGCTGTTTAAAATCAACAGACGATCTTTATTTGAATAGTTTTGCTTACTTTTAGCCAGGGATCCTCCGGCGACGCGCTGTTTTCCGTCATTTTGGAATAAACAATGACGGGATACTACGACGTGTGCCCCCTAGTGGCCATTATCTGATCCTCATTCTAATCTAGAGACTCATCCTCCACTCTGTCCATCTCTCTTAAACACACTTTTCCTTGTGACTTCCGATAAACATGAGAGGTTCATTGTTAATTCAACGGAAATGATTATTAGTTCATTTACTCTTTTATATACCGCACTGTCTATGTAGCTATTTATCTCGCCCATACCTTACATTGATCCATCTCCTGGGACCCAGGAATAGACTTCTGTCCTCTGTAGTGGACATTATATTTTAGTGATTTTCTCTGACATCATACATGTCACAGTTTTACGTCTGGATGTCCTGTAAAGAGCACTTTCAGGGCTTTGCAGAGAAACCAATTTTTAGAGGTTTCCCTATGACAACAACAACTCCTTGGTCTTTAAAGGGTTAGTTCACCCAAAAATGAAAATAATGTAATTTATTACTCACTCTCGTGCCGTTCCAGACCCGAAAGACCTCCGTTGATCTTCGGAGCACAAATTGAGATATTTTAGTTGAAATCCAATGGCTCCGTGAGGCCTGCATAGGGAGCAATGACATAAAGGTACTAAAAACATATTTAAATCAGTTCATGTGAGTACAGTGGTTCAATATTAATATTATAAAGCGACGAGAATATTTTTGGTGAGCCAAAAAAACAAAATAACGACTTATTTAGTGATGGCTGATTTCAAAACACTGCTTCATGAAGCTTCAGAGCGTTATTAATCTTTTGAGTCGAATCATGATTCAGATCGCGTGTCAAACCGCCAAACTGCTGAAAGCACGTGACTTTGGCGCGCTGAACAGCTGATTCGACACACTGATTAATTTATGCTCCGATGCTTCCTGAAGCAGTGTTTGAAATCGGCCATCACTAAATAAGACGTTATTTTTGTTTTTTTGGCTCACCAAAAATATTCTCATCGCTTTATAATATTAATATTGAACCACTGTACTCACATGAACTGATTTAAATATGTTTTTAGTACATTAATGGATCTTGAGAGAGGAAATGTCATTGCTCCCTATGAAGGCCTCACTGAGCCATCGGATTTCATCAAAAATATCTCAATTTGCGTTCTGAAGATTAATGAAGGTCTTACGGGTCTGGAACGGCATGAGTGTGAGTAATAAATGACATTATTTTCATTTTTGGGTGAACTAACCCTTTAAATATGACTGAAAATGAAAATTAGCACTATAAAAATTAGAAAATAATATTTTGTAATTATCATTAAATCTGATTAATTTTCAAATTGTTTGTTATGAATCAACATCTCGGGAAAATGTTATGGAGTTCATAATCAAAATATGACTTTCTGTTACGAAACAGGGCATTGATTTCATACATGTCCTCTGTAGAGGACACCGGGACTAAAATCATGTTTATCAGGCATTTTAGGAGACACAACAAGTGAACAGGGAAAGAAATTATATATCAATATTCCTATTAATTATTAGATATTATTATGAAAATGTTGGCAATTATTACTCCCATTATTACACTTCTTTTTTCATTGCATGTTGCTCCAAGAACACATTAATATGCAAATTATAGTGTATAGATGCATTGTATTGAATAGAAAAACCCATGTATGACTATTTTACCCACATACTGCATAAAGTAAAATGGTATATCAGTTAATTCCATTATATCTTTCATAACAAAGTTGAGAATCATCTTTATACAAAGTTTGGTTAAAAAAATCCTGAAGCCTAAAAATTGATTGGTGATAAAAAAAAAAATAAAAAAAAAAAAAATCCCATTGTTTTTGCCTATACATGTCATTTCATGTCATTTATTTTTTTAAACAACTTAGTCCTGGTGTCCACCACAGAGGACAAAGCATAACATACGAATAAAATATAATGTTATTTTTTCATTTGTTTCTTATGCTCTAAACCAGTGGTTCCCAACCACATTCCTGGAGTACCCCCAACACTGCACATTTTGCATGTCTCCTTGATCAAGCACACCTGAATCAAGTCATCAATTCATTAGCAGAGATTCCAAGACCAGAAATGGGTGTGTCAGACAAAGGAGACATGGAAAATGTGCAGTGTTGGGGGTACTCCAGGAATGTGGTTGGGAACCACTGCTCTAAACAATATAATGACGTGAAAAAATACTAAATTCATAAAACTTTTTTTTTTCTGGGTCTCAGGAGAGTGTAAAGATGAACGCCAGTGTGTGTTGTTCAGTCATTCCACGTGGTGGTGCTCTAAGAGAGTGGATCAAACTGAGTGTTAAAGAATATGTTACACTCTAAAAATGTTTGGTTAAAAACAACCCAAGTTGGGTTGAAAATGGACAAACCCAGCAATTGGGTTGTTTTAACCCAGTGGTTGGGTTAAATGTTTGCCCAACCTGCTGGGTAGTTTTATTTAACCCAACTACTGATTAAAAATGACTATATGGCTGGCTTAAAATGAATCCAAAATAGGTGAGAAATTAAAAATCAGACACATAATTACTAGAGGGAACAATAATAATCAAAAGGTGTACATTTATTAATAAGCAATTTAATAAATGTTTATTGTTTATTATTCATTATCTTATTAATAAATGCTCATTTATTAAACATATTAATAAATGTTAATTTCCAGCATATTTTGGGTTTATTTTAAGCAAGTAATACAGTATTTTTTATACAACAGTTGGTTTAAATAAAACTACCCAGCAGGTTGGGCAAACATTTAACCCAACCACTGGGTTAAAACAATCCAATTGCTGGGTTTGTCCATTTTCAACCCAACTTGGGTTGTTTTTAACCCAGCATTTTTTAGAGTGTAGTGTGACATGATAATGTGAGGATAGATAGTGTTGGAAATCTCAGAAGCGAAGACCAGGAGACTTGGATGCATCTTCAGCAGGATTTTTTATTGAGAACACGTGCTGTCGGTATCTGCAGTCATCAAGTCTAACTAAGGCAGTGTACACTGAAGTTTATATACATTTTAGGGGGCAGTGCTTAGGGATAGAGACAAAGCACCAGGGAGACGACCTTAAATAAAGCATGCAAATGAAGTATTCAGGTATAGAAACCTGCTTCAGACTCTAGAGTGTCGCAAGTCCTAATCCAATCAGAATACCTATTCAAAGAAAGGGACAGGGGCTCCAAGACCCATTAATGAAAAAAGGTGAGTAATCACTCATTATACATTCAATAAATAGAACAGGAACTGGCAGAAAACTCTTGCTGGAAACTTTGCTAAACAGAATCTGATTTCGTCATCTTTACCTTAAAATACTAAAAACAATGTACTTCACCTTAGTATTTCATGTGAGGTTATGTCAGGATGTAGGATCTGCAGATCTTAAACTGATTCTTAAATTTGTAATCCCACAATAGGTACACTGTAAAAAAAAAAAAAAACAGATACTGACAGAAAATTACCAGGACATCCAGTAATTTTACGGACATCTCCGTTAACCCTAAAACAACACAATGAGGTTCAAAATCCCATCAAATTAGTACATTGTGCCCTTTTTTTTTGAGTGTAGATAGATAGAGATAGACAGTTGATGGACCCATTGACTTCCATAGTATGGGAAAAAAAAAAATGGTCATAGTTGTCACTGTTTTGCCTGTGTTCATCACAGTTTCTGATTAGTCCTCACCTGTTCCTGTTTCATTAATGATCTTTCCTTGTGTATTCAAGCCCTCAGTTTTCCTCAGTTCACTGTCTCACATTAATGTTGTTTGAAATTTGTGTGTTCTCACTCTTTAATAAATATTGAGTTTATTCGTTCATTCTGTGTCATGTGTCATCTTTCTTGTATTATCTACACAGATCACCGTAACAAACGTACAGTAGTCAGATGGATAATACACACAAGAGTATATAATGTGATATGTGTCAGGTCATCTTATTTTTCAAATACAAACAGAATTTAAACTGACACACCCAATGCTCTCTCTCTCTGTGTCTCTCTGTCTCTCTCTCTCTCTCTCTGAGTGTGAGGTGCAGGAAGCTTGACGCTTCTGCTTTTTTCTGTGGTTTCCTCCTGCTCTCAGACGGCTTCTCTTTCATTTCTGTAACAAACACCAGTGTGCTCGGACAGGTGCCTTTGTGTAATTATACCAACATTAGTATTTTCTTTTGAAAGAAACTTCTGTAGGCTTGACCAGAAGGAGTGGAGTTGTGAGAAAGATGCTCCAACATCTGAAGCACTCACAAGAGAGGCAGACTCCTGGAGAAAAGGCCCGTTACACCGGTAATCAACACACTCAGCCGTACTGAGAGACTAGAGGAGCTGAGCTTTTACAGGACCTGAATTTCCTTCATAGTGAAAGTATTAGAAGAGGCCTTTCTTGTTCCTTTTTTTGACTAAGCAAGCCTGAGAAGATCACCAAGTGTTTTTAGGAATTTTCTGATCGTGAGTTTGAATTATTCTGAATTTTTATCTTCGTTGAAAGCTTCTTCACAATCAATTGCATCGTCCTGGAATCAGTTTTGGTTTAAAAGTTGTCCATATTTTCTGATGCCATGTCCCATGTGCTTCCACCTACACTGGATCTAACTGACTAGAAAACTTTGAACACTTCAGTGGATTTTAACCTGTGGATTGTGGAGAGATTCATCTGGGTTTGGCCTGTTGGGATTGTCCGTGGTTGATCCAGTAGCAGTTCAGTATCCTGGAATTTCTAAGGAAAGTTGTGATGGGTAACGCAGCTGGCGGGTTGGAGCAGATGGAGGGGCAGGAGGCCAAAGGCTCAACGGGAGGGACAAACCCTACTCCCTCCATGCCTAAAAAGAAATGTGCCCCTCCTAAACTACCCATGCCCCCTGAGGAAGAGCTAGAAGAACGCTTCAGTGTGGTTTTGGTGAGCTCTTTATACACATGCATGATATATAACACAACAAAAGCAGCTAACTTTGACACTTCCTGTCAGACACTACGTTAAGATGTTAACATTAGTTTGTCGGTATTAAATTCTCTGTCTTTGCATTTTGGAAACATATACAGTACTGGGCAAAAGTCTTAGGCATGACAATATTTTTACCCCCAAAAATGTTTTTAAGTCAGTTATTTATATCTTTTGCTGTAGTGTATCAGTAGGAAATATCCGTTTTCATTTCCAAACATTCATTTTGCCATTAATTATAATAATCCATTGAGATTTTTGAATGCACAAGGAGACTGACAACAGCTGGTGCTCCACACTGAGATCTGATCTCACCATCATCGAATCCGTCTTACTTGAAGAAACAGATGAAACTGAGACAGACTAAATCCAGGAGAACTGTGGCCGTGTCTCTAAGATGCTTGAAGAAACCTGCCTGCAAAGATACAGTACTGTGAAGAGTTTAGGCACTTGTGTAAAAATGCTGTAAAGTGAGGATGCTTTCAAAAATACTGTTATAAATAGATTTTATGTATCAATGAACTTCTATTAACTAAATTAAAACCAATATTTGGTGTGACCACCCGTTGCGTTTAAAACAGCTTTTGTCCAGCTTTTTGCGCATTGTTTTTCAGGTATCTTTACAGGTAGGTTTCTTCAAGCCTCTTGGAGACACGGCCACAGTTCTTCTGGATTTAGTTTGTCTCAGTTTCATCTGTTTCTCCATGTAATCAAAGACGGATTCGATGATGGTGAGATCAGATCTCAGTGTGGAGCACCAGCTGTTGTCAGACTCCTTGTGCATTCAGAAATCTCAATGGATTATTATAATTAATGGCAAAATGAATGTTTAGAAATGTGAACTGATATTTCCTACTGACACACTACAACAAAATATATGAAAAACTGGCTTAAACCCCTTTTTTTGGGGGTGAAAATACTGATGTGCCTAAGACTTTTGCACAGTACTGTATAGTAGCAGAACCTGATTTCATGTTCCTGGATCAACATCTTTGTTGATCCTGAAACAACATTCCAATCAACCAATCAGATTTTTTTTAAGTTTACAGTTAATGTAAAGTTTAGGCTTATAACAGTGATTCTACATCAGTGTTATTCAATCATTTCCTTCTGATTTTAGGGATAACTTATGGGTAGGGTTAAGTTTATGGGTAGGGATATTGTTAGGACTACATTTTTTGACACAAATGTTGTTCCAGGATCCAAAAAATATGTTGACCCAGGAATATGTCTAACTCAGGATGCTTATAATATAAGCATTTCAAAATAAATGCAATCTTCAGTTACTTCACCTTATTTTATGATGTCCTTGTTACAGTGTAATTATACATTTAAGTACTGAGTAATATCAATGTACTTACTACAGGATTAGGGTTAGTTGCATGTAATTATGCACAATTTATAGTTATTACCGTAGTAATGTAATGTGTATCAATGACATTAAAATAAAGTGTCAGTCTTCCACCTGAAATGGGAAATTAAGTAACATTTGGAAAAACACTTCTGACTTAATGCAATCCGATCACTGTCACATTAGTTCACATGGGCTTTTGGTACAGGAACAGGCAGTAGTGTGATGACAAATTAGGCAACTACTTAAGAGAAGTCATAAGACAAAAAGAGGCCCTATATTCTTGTGATGACTGACCTTTGATTCGTCTTTCATTTCAGACACCAGTGTCAGTTGCTTATCCTCTTAGATATGTCATCACATTTGTTGGGCAATTTGTTGGATCAATTAACTGATGCTGAACAGAAGCACAGTTATCGTATATTTAGTTCCACTTCAAATACAAATTATGTACGCCTCTGTCCATCTCAAAGTAAATAATTGTGACTTCTCATGAATGCACCTTTATATGTCCCAAATGTGACTTTAATTCTCACAGTATATATCTTACTCTGAGCTAGAAATGGGCTAACAAGTAGCCATTTGATCCTTCTGAAAAGACTCTTATTGGTCTGACTGCATTTGTACGTATGAATGCTCAGAGGGACCTGCTCCAGGCCCTTTGACGAGCGGGACTCTAAACCCGTCATTACTGCTGAGGTATGGGGCTTAGCGACATCCAACAGTTTTGTTCTGGACCCTTTGAATTCAAGCGACAGCCTTGTTTAGAATATGAGAATATAAAACCAGTCCATGCCAATGGATATCACACATGCTCACAGTCATTTCCTCATTACAGGCTACTTCCATAAGCCTTGAACTCTACATTTGGTGCATTATATATAATATCAACTTAATCTAGTCTCCACTTCATTCACTGTCTTGTTAAGTACCAGTAGACCACAGTTAGTCCCCCACCCTATACCCTACCCCACCCTTTTCTCTCTCTGTTCCTCCACTAACCGCTTAATGCGTTTCTAAATGTGCTTTCACTCTTTGTACACGCAACCTTAAAAAATAACCCTGCTCAGAGCGGAAACATCTTACTGCTTTAGGAGGAAACACCCAAGAGCACAGTGTTTCTACACTGAACACCTTTTTTTTTTTTTTTTTTAACGAACCACACCCTCTTCATTTGGTTAACAGGTGCAATTTCAAAAGAAAATATGAAACATAAATCTAATGATGGATGTTTGTTGCTAATAATGTGTTTAAAGTGCAACACATGAAGCAACTCAGCCCTGTGCCATTTTTCAGGAAGTCACATTGCGTCAGACTGAAGACTGACAGCATATGATCTTAAAGAGAAAAACAAAAACTTAAGGGTAAATAAATAATGAGATATGTACTTAACATGATAGTTCACCAAAAAAAGAGAAAATTCTGTATTATTTACTTAGCGTCATGTCGTTCCAAACCTGTATGACTTTCTTTCTCTCTTCTGTGAAGCAAAACAGAAGACTATTGACTTACTTTTTGACTTTCTTTATTTTTTTTAATAAGTCATACAGAACTGAAATAAAATGAGGGTAAATAGTAAACTAAAGATTTTCATTTTCAGTTGAATTATATCCTTTTAGTTTGGCTAAAGAAGGAACAATAATTGCATCACACGTTTTGTAATGTAGACAAGAAGTCAGTCACATTTGCTTCTCGTGCATCAGAGATAAACGATGATCATCGTTACATATTCATGACGTAAAAGGCAAATCAGATGTTATTTGAAACTGTGGAAAGAGTTAACCAGCTGCAATATATACTTGTTAATATCAGTCTCCTTCATAACTCATCCTCAGACTTTTCCATGTTATTACTCCAGAATTCAGATGTTGCCATCAACATCACAAGCTAATTAGTATTATAACGCTGACAACAACTTCTTTCCTTTCTCTTGCACAATTTAATCCTGGTTCTGGATTACGTATCACTGGCGGCAGTAATTAAATATCAAGTTTTTGATATCCAGTATTATGGGTGTAAACTCTCTATTACAATCCGGCATTTTGTGTTTTTGTTTTTTACTTATAAGCTTATACTTTTGCACTTATGCTTGCATTTGTAATTTCTCTTCTCAGAGCTCCATGAATCTGCCTCCTGATAAGATGAAGCTTCTGAGTCAGTATGACAATGAAAAGAAATGGGAGCTGGTTTGTGACCAGGTGAGATACTAATATTGTCTTCTGTCAATCAAGTTTATGTATTTAGTTTTTTTTTTTTTTTTAATAATGACAGCAAAGTAGAACTGAGAGTATGCCTACATCGTTTCTCCCATTTACTTCTCATTTATGGAGTGAGACATTACTCATATTGAAATATGTAACTCACTTTATTTTTGAGTAGCTTTTCTTTGCATTTTTATAATACCCTGTGTCTGCAGTGTAGGTGTGACCTTTGAGAGGAAGTTGTCTGGTAGACTATATTGAGACACACCAGAAGCTTAAATGAGATCTGTACACTGAAACAAATATCAAAACCAAACTTATACAAGTTATATGAGGACTGTAACCGGGGATCATATGAGGGTATATATTGGGGGATTATTGCATGATATCTAGCTATGAATGCAACATGTATTACTCTAATCATACATATATCAGAGAAAATATTAAAGTGTTTATTGAAAAACGCCTCATTTAAATGATCTATCCTGTTTTTCTTGTTCTGTTTTGCGAGAAATTAAAATACAGGTTGAGGCATTTGTAGTGATCTGTTTTAAAGAAGGAAAAAGCACAACAGTGGTTGACAGAAAAATGCCTCTTTATGTAAATTATGTAGGCTGAAAAAAAAAAACCCCACAATAGTGAGTTTTGCAAAGATGTATTTTTATACGTACGCATTTTATTTTAATCGTTCAATGACAGTAAACCATGATGCAAGTGTGTGGTTAAAGCAGATGATGTAAAGATTGATATCAGCACATGCAGACACTTCAAGAGGAGAGAAAGAATTAGAAGGAAAAATTAGAGCAGCGGTATGAGGTCAGACTCTTAAGGTGGTGAAACCATGTCTACGCACTTCCTGTGTTATTATTTGTGTCTCTATGACAACCGTGCCATGCAAGCTTTGTAACTATGCATGCAGAGAGTTGCTATGGCAGCGTGTGCACACAACTAAGATGTATTTCTTACCTATTATGTAGGCTATATTCCACCTTCAGTTAAAATAAAATTCCAACTCAAATAAAATGATAGCAAGTTTGGGGTTGGTTACTGCTTTTGAACTTTCATTTCATCAAAGAATTCTAAAAAATGGATCATGTTTTCCACAAAAACATTAAGCAGTGCAACTGTTTTCGACATTGATAGTAATAATAAATGTTTCTTGAGCAGCAAATCATCATATTAGAATGATTTCTGAAGGATCATGTGACACTGAAGACTGGAGAAATTATGCTGAAAATTCAGCTTTGACAACAGAGGAATAAAATTGTAATTTTAAATTGTAATAATATTTCACAATATTACACTCTAATTGGTGGGCTAAAAACAACCAAAGTTGGGTTGAAAATGGACAAACCCAGTTAATGGGTTGTTTTAACTCAATGGTTGAACAAATGTTTGCCCATCAGTTTTATTTAACTAAACTATTGTTCAAAAATTACTATATGGCTGGCTTAAAATATCAGACACATATTTACTAGAGGCAACAACAATAATCAAAAGGTGAACATTTCAGCAGTTTAATAAATGTTTATTGTTTAATATTTTTAATTAAACTTAAATATTCATTTATTAAACATATTAATAAATGTTCATTTCCACCATAATTTGGGTTCATTTTAAGCAAGCAATACAGCAATTTTTAAACAATAGTTGAGTTAAATAAAACTACCCAGCAGGTTACGCAAACATTTAACCCTACCGCTGGGTTTGTCCATTTTCAACCCAACTTGGGTTTTTTTTTTTTTTTTTTTAAACCTAGAGTGTAGGATGAATTCAGGTTGATTGGGACACTTTTGCCCAGTCATTTCAATAGCAAAAAGTGGCAATCAACCTGAATTCACCCTACTGTTTTACTGTATTTTGAAAAAATTTCAGCCTTGAGGAGCATAAGCAACTTCTTTCAAAGACATTCAAAAAGATCTTACCGTCCCCAAACTTGATATTATTTTATGGTACAAAAGAGCATTTAAATATCTTCTACATGTTTCCATCAAAATGGTGGGAAATTAATCCATTCATTGTTTGTCTTTCTCCCAATGTCTATTAGGAGCGTTTTCAGGTGAAAAACCCTCCCTCAGCTTACCTGACTAAAATCAAGAGCTTCTACCAGGACCAAGGTGGAGTGGTGCGCAGGGTCAGTACTGTTTTGCTCTTTCCCTCAGCACCTCTGTACAACTCTCATTTCTCTTTTACTCCATGTCAGTGCTGACACCCACCTGCGAAAAAGGCCAGTTTAGAGTTTTGATGTGAAGTGAATGATTGTCTGTCCCTCTGTAATTCCTTCTCCACAGTTCAAGAAACGTGTGCAGGAGTCCACTCAAGTCCTGAGAGAGCTGGAGATCTCGCTCAGAACCAATCACATTGGGTAAGTGGCAGCTTTATTTTCCTGTACAGTGCAATGATAGACTTCACTGCTACTCCTGAATACAACTGAAAGATCATTTTGAACCTGAATAACAGAATACTTCCATAGAGACATTTCAAGATAGGGCTGTATGATAATGGTTAAACTAATTATCTTGATTATTTTGGTCAAAAATTAGGTTACACTTTATTTTTATTGTCCCCTTTAGACATTCTGTCATCTATGTTGTACTTACATGTCAACTAACTCTCAATAGGGTATTAGTTGAGTATTAGGAGACTGTTAGGGTAAGGGTTAGTAAAATACACCCCGTATTTTAGAGGTTAGTGGAATAAGTTGACATGCACTTATAGTCAATAGATTGTCTGTTGGGCCACCATCACAATAAAGTGTCAGCAGATATTAAGCAGACAATCTACTAATACTCTAATGAGAGTTAGTTGATATGTGAAATGCTACTTATAACAGAAAGTCTAAAGGGGGCCATCAAAATAAAGTGTTACAATCGCAATTATTAATCACAATTGTTTTAATTTGAGAAATTTGTTTTAAAATTTCATTAGAGTTATTGCACTTTCACATAAGTACAAATTAAGCAAGGTTTATTTGACCTTATTTGGTAAAACCCTAAGAAGCCGCTCTCAAAAGTTAGAACAGTGAAATTCCTAATAAGAATTACAATGATTCCAAACTATGTTCATGTTTTCTACTTAAACAACAAAAAGACTTTGTATTGTAGCACTTTTATGTTGCATTTAAACAGGTTGTTGCAAACAGATGATTATGCTTAAATATTCGAGAGAAGCAGAAATCGTGATCACCATTAAAACATGATTAATTGTGCAGCCTTATTTCATGATATTTCTTTTATTCTTTATAGGTGGGCTCAGGAATTTCTCAATGAGGAGAACCAAGGCTTAGATGTCCTGGTGGACTTCTTGTCGTATGCTCAAAGTGATGCACCGTATGTTTATTCTGTCATTACTAACATTTCTCATAAACATCATCTAGTGAGTTGTCCAAGCAGTAATTGTCCAAGATAATTTTATGACTAAATCTTAGATTCTGAAAAGATGCAACTAGAATTCACTCGCCACATTAATCATGTCAAAAAAAAAATCAGGTTCTTGATGTGTTTCTCAGGTTTGAGGTGGAATCTGTGGAAAATGGCAGCTCTGTTTTAGACAACAGGAGGTTGTCAGAGAGATCAGTGGAGGATCTAGCCAAAAATGTCAGTCATTCTCCAACACATGGGATGACCAGAGCAGCACGTGCACTCACTGTCCGGTTAGTCGCGCTACAACACCCCCCAAAATACAGGGATCACTGCTGGCTATAAGGACTAAAATCAAGAAACAATGACGTTTAGATGTTCTTCTCAAGCAGATACGTCTATTTGTTCATGTTAAGTGCTCATCTTTTGTTCATTCTGTGCTTTTCCACGTCAGAATATCTTCCTTGACCCATAGCAGAAAAACTATGCGAAATGCTCGATTGGCCAGTCAAAGAGATGATGTTCACCTCTGTATTATGTGTCTTCGTGCGATCATGAATTATCAGGTATGTAGGAGTGAGGTGCACATACAAACGCAAGACACAGCTACTCGGAAGATAATTTTAGAAGAACTTCATGTGATTCATCTGTTTTTTTTTAACAGTCTGGGTTTAATTTAGTCATGACGCACCCCAGATGCGTCAATGAAATTACACTTAGTCTCAACAACAAAAATCCCAGGTAAGAGTGTTTTTGTAGTGTTTGTGATTTGGGTGTGTTTGTTGTGTGAGTTTGTAATACACTTCAATACACTGTCCATAGGACTAAAGCTCTGGTGCTAGAACTGTTGGCGGCAGTGTGTCTGGTTAGAGGAGGACATGACATCATCATCTCAGCCTTTGACAACTTTAAAGAAGTAAGATGACTCACCTTTCACACATGTACTTACATTTTTTTTTGTTTTTTTTTGTGGGATGACCTCAAAAAATGTTTCGTAAGATTTTGCAGTTGTTCAAGATACATTTTAAGAAATTTCATATCATAATCTGCCCAAATGTATTCTTTCAAAACACTGTAATAAGTTTTTATCTCTCAGAATTGTTGGAAGAAAACTCTTGTATTCACAAAGGCTGCATTTATTTATTATCAGAAATACAGTGAACACTGTAATGTTGTAAACCATGATAATTTCAGAATTCTTTGATGAATAGAAAGTCCAAAAGAACAGCGTTTACACATTTTTGGAACATTATAAATGTCTTTACTGTCACTTGATCATTTAATGGTTCTTGCTGAATAAAAGTATTCTATTAAAAAAAAAAAAATCTTACTGACCCCGAAACTTTTGCACAGTAGTGTTACATTTTGTAGCTTAGATTATTGTGGGTGTCTTGCTCATGTGTGGCGCACCTTCTCACAGGTGAGTGGAGAGAAGAACCGCTTTGAGAAGCTCATGGAGTACTTCATGAATGACGACAGCAACATAGACTTCATGGTGAGCATGGGCGTGAATCACATTCATTTTCAGTTAAGAAAAAGATGACAACTGATTTTGAACTATGTCTTTTTCTTCACAGGTGGCTTGCATGCAGTTCATAAACATTGTGGTCCACTCAGTGGAAAACATGAACTTCCGTGTGCATCTTCAATATGAGTTCACCCAGCTGGGTCTTGACCAGTACTTAGAGGTCAGTCTAGTGTTCAGCACATAAAAGCATGACATACAACTTACACGGGATTTTATATGTTTTGTGCATTCATGAAGCTGCGCATGATCCTTCTAATGTAACTCATAACTGTTTGTTTGTTTGTATACGTGGGTGTCAGCAGTCCCTAAAGGAAATGGAAAGTGAGAAGCTGCAGGTGCAGATTCAGGCGTACTTGGATAATGTGTTTGATGTTGGAGCTCTGCTGGAGGATGCTGAGAATAAAGGAGACATAGTGGAGCATGTAACAGAACTGCAGGAGGCCAATGCACAGGTTAAATATACACTATCCACACAAACACATGTGCACATAATCATCTACCAAATGACACACATGCCTTATATTGTAGGTGTGTATTCTTGTGTTGTAGCTGAATGCCAGATTGCAGGAATATGAGAATGGAGCACTGGAAAAAATGGCAGAACTGGAGAAACAACTAATGCAGGCCACTAAAGAATCAGCACTGCTGAAGGTACCAAACTGCATTTCTCTGGCTGCATACTGATCCGTACTATGTACTATAGTATACTATAGATTAGAAGTAATGTGTCCCAAATCCTTTTTTATACAGGTGCGTTTACTGTTTAGTCTGTCAAAGGGGCCCAGATATCATATTTGTGATGGATTTTTATAGTGTGCATCTACGCATGTTTTTTGGTATAATATTGCCCACAATTTGTCCATGTGTTTCTCCAGTGCGGCATCATTTTATGAAGTTGTAGTATGGCCCAATATGGGAAGGCTGGCTCACATCATATTTAAAATAACACTGCAAAAATAGTTTTCTTAAGTATTAGTCTTGTTTTCCATAAAAAATATCCTTATATAAGGATATTATATTATTTGCTCTTACCCCACTGATAGAGGTTTTAACATTAATCTAATAAAAATTTAATTTTGATTAATTAAGAATAAATTCAAGACATATTCTCTGAAAACTTTACATCTTATGTAAATAAGTGTTTTTTTCTAGATATTTAGATATAAAATATGCTTAGTATTTTAACTAGAAATAAGACCAAACATATAGTCTATGTATCGTAGTTTGTATACTTACCATGCCAAATGCAGTACATACATGTACCCCTGGTTTCACAGACAAGGCTTAAGCTAGTCCTAGACTAAAATGCATGTTTGAGCTGTTTTAACTGAAAGCAACTTGTCCTGATATATCTTAAAATATGTCAGTGTCATTGTTTTGTCTCAAGATGCACACCAGTAATGTTTTTTTTCTAGTGTACTTTTATAAAAACTACTTAAATATCCTAATTGAACTAAGGCCTAATCCTGATTTAGGCTAAGCTATGTCTGTGAAACCAGGCCGTTATGTACTTAGAAATATCAAAATTGGGAAACAGTCACTGTCTCACTCTAAACCTTTACCTGTGTGTGTAACAGGAGAGCTTGCGAGAGTCCTGTACCCAGGTGAGCACTTTGCAGCAGAGAGAACGAGAACGAGAGATTCAGAGGGAGAGAGAACGAGAGCAGGAGCGTATGTCACAGCCCTCACAGGTAGAGAGAGAGAAGGTGAGTGAAAAGGAGTCCAAACTGGAAGTGAAGCTGAGGGAACTGCAGGAGAAAGGTTTAGTCCAACTGGAGCGCACAGCCTCTGGAAGCCTGGACATTGAAGTCATTCCAGTCACCGTAGAGAAAATTGTCACTCAAACAGGTAAGAGCACTTCTTGAAAAGTTCTCCTTGTGCTTAGCATCTAGTGAACTGAAAATGTTTACCTTAAGCTGACTACCTTGATGATAAAATAGCATCTGTTTTATGTTCACAGTGACTGTGTCAGGTCCTGCTTCTCAAGCCCCTCCAGCTGCAGCACCACCTCCACCTCCTCCACCTCCTCCACTACCTGGTGCTGCAGCACCTCCTCCTCCTCCTCCTCCTCCACCACCACCTCCTCCTCCTGGAAGTGGAGGCATTCCGCCTCCCCCTCCTCCTCCTCCTCCCCCTTCTGGTGGAGGTCCACCACCACCCCCGCCCCCACCTGGCTGTGGACCGCCACCCCCTCCAGGAGCTCCTCCTGCCCCTGGGCATGAGACAGGTGAAGGGGCAAAATATTTTACAATTAAAGAAATAAGCATACAGGCAGCTTGAACTGGGTGACCATATATCCATCTTTTCAATTGTTTTACACAGGACCCAAGGCACGCAAACCAATTCAAACAAAGTTCAGGATGCCTCTGTTGAACTGGCAGGCTTTGAAGCCCAATCAAGTTTCGGGAACAGTGTTTAGCGAGCTGAATGACGAGCAACTGTTAGGGGTAACAACAAAGAAATCCTGCATCTAAAAATGAACATTCTGTCATCACTCTAATGTTGTTCCTGTAGGACTTTCTTCAGGGGGACAAAAATAATCATTTTGAATAACCTGTTTTTGTTCATGCAATGAAAGTCAATGAGATACAAAATAACACTGGACCCTATTCACTTTCATTCTATGATAAAATATTTCAAAATATCTTTTTTTTATGTTGCCCAGAAGAAAGACTGTCATAGAAGTTTGGATCACCTATCAATGAACCTATTACATTTTCTCTTTCCAAGGAGATAAATATGGATCTGTTTGCGGAGCAGTTTAAGACCAAGGCTCAAGGTCCTCCACCAGATATTTCTAAGATCAAGGTTAAGGTAGCTGAGAAGGCCCCCAGTAAGGTGTCCCTGCTAGAGGCTAACAAAGCCAAGAACCTTGCCATCACCCTCCGCAAGGGAGGCATGAGCCCCAACGACATCTGCACAGCCATTGAGAGGTATGTATCGGCTCAGGGTTTGCCTGTAAACAGCAAACTGGACCAGCATGGAAACTCCCTTCTCTCTGTCTTTCTCACAGATATGATCAACAATCTCTGAGTCTAGACTTCCTGGAGCTTCTGGAACGTTTCATCCCATCAGAGTATGAGATGAAGTTACTCCAGAACTATGAGAAGGAAGGGCGGTCACTAGAGGACCTGAGCGATGAGGACCGTTTCATCAGCCGCTTTGGTAAAATCCCACGCCTTGCTCAGCGAATCAACACCCTCACCTTCATGGGGAACTTCCCTGAGAGCGTGAAACGTCTGCAGCCGGTCAGTTCGCATCGCAGTTTGGCTGTTGTATCTGACATAATGCATATGTTTTATTAAAAAAATCACCTGTTTCTCTAGCAAATGGATGCCATCATTGCAGCTTCGGTGTCCCTCAAGTCTTCATCAAAGCTGAAAAAAATGTTAGAGGTGAGTAGACTGCATTTGTGCTCAGATTTTTTAATGGCATGCTCCTTCAATGAGGCTCACTTGTCAATGTCCTGCTTCAGATCATCCTGGCCTTTGGGAACTACATGAACAGCAGTAAAAGAGGAGCAGCATATGGGTTTCGCCTGCAGAGCCTTGACCTGGTGAGTGAACTTGTGGATTGTAACTTCTTGTTTCTGTTATGCAGGGCTTCAGTATTATGTATGCAGAATGTTAAAGAGATAGTTCACCCAAAAAATGAATATTCTATGATCATTTACTCGCCCTCAAGTTGTTACAAATCTGTATGAATTTCTTTTTTCTGCTGAACACAAAAGAAGGTATTTTAAAGAATACTGACTTCCATAGTATGGGAAAAAAATACTATGGAAGTCAATGGGGCCCATCAACTGTTTAGTTACCCATATTCTTTAAAATACCTTCTTTTGTGTTTAGCAGAAGAAAGAAATTCATGCAGATTTGTATGTATCAGACTTGTAACAACTTGAGGGCGAGTAAATGATCTCGGAATATTCCTTTTTGGGTGAGCTATCCCTTTAAAGGCCTAGGTGAGACTTTTGGGAAGCTCTCTTTGTATTAGTTATGAGAGATGGCTGAACTTGCACATAAAGGCCCGGTTTCACAGACAGGGTTTAAGCTAAGCCAGGATTAGGCCTTAGGGCATATAAATAGCTTTTATAGGAAATAAAAAACATTACTGGTGTACATCTTGAGACAAAACAATGGCACTGACATATTTTAAGAAATGTAAGTGAAAGTTGCTTTCAGTTAAAACAGCTCAAACATGCATTTTAGTCTAGGACTAACTTAAGCCTTGTCTGTGAAACCGGGGAAAAGACCTTTGATGTAGAGGCCTTTGAAGCAGAAACAAAGAGGCTAATGGATACTAAAGAAAACCGGGATTGAAACTTTTCAAGGGTATGAAAACTTTGCATGCTAATCTTCTGTTGCTGAGGGGTTATGAATATAAATTTCTCATAAATTCCCTTACTTCTGTCAGATTATCCTTCCTTTACCTCTGCAACATAAAAACATACACCAATCAATCTTTTTAATTATAACTTTTTGTAATGTATGTTAGATGTAATAGAATATACTTGTAATATTTTGAATTAGTTTTCATTTTAATGTTATTTAAAAAGTTTTATTAATTTTTAAGCTGTGTATATTAAACATCTATATTCACACATTATAGTTAATGTAAAAATGTATCATCTATATAATTCCTTACTGATAGTGGGATATTTACTCAGAATAAAAACAACTGCATCTGCTTTTACCTTTGCAATAACTTAATTATCTCTGTATCTGTCCTTAGTGGCCACAGTAAAACTCACACTCTCATATCTTTCAGCTGTTGGACACAAAGTCCACAGACCGCACACAGACTTTGTTACACTTCATTGCGAATATGGTGCATGAGAAATACCCTGAACTTACCTCCTTCCACACCGAACTCCGCTTTGTAGACAAGGCTGCACTGGGTAAGACATATACAGTACTAATGATACAACAACTATAGTTACTATACAGTTACAACACATACATCATATACTTTACATACTATAAATATGGGAAACATAGTACAATCATTGCTTATCAATTATTTATGTAGTGTCTTTTTTCTTTCTCTTTTGCTCTCTCAGTGTCTTTGGACAGTGTGCTACAGGAAGTGAGATCTCTGGAGAGAGGGATGGAAGGAACCAAGAAAGAGTTCCTAGTGCAGGATGACATCCCAGCGCTGAAAGAGTTTGTTAAAGCCAACAGTGACATATTAGACTCACTTGTTAAAGATGGCAAGACAGCACAGGTGAGACCACAGGAGCATGTATGCAGACATGCACACAAACTATTTGACAAACTAATTCTTGCTGATTTTTTCTCTTCTGCAAACAAGGAGGCATACACGTCTGTAGTGGAGTACTATGGAGAGAACCCAAAGACGACGCAGCCTTCCATGTTCTTCCCACTCTTTGTCAGGTTCATCAGAGCTTATAAGGTGAGAGATACAGTCCAGCTATTGAACATGTTCATGTCAAAACATACACTTATTTAAAACTGTTTAATCATTTACATGCTTAGAGGAATTACTTGAAGTACATAAAGTAAGCATGTTAAATAAGCTGAGCTCTATACACAGATCTGCACCATTTGATTATTAATTACCATGACGGTGTGTTATTGTCACACAACAGCAAGCAGAACAAGACAACGAACAGAAGAAAAAACAGGAGATTGCAGCAGAAGAACAGGCGGCCCCTTCCCCAAAGAAGAAAGATGGCACCCCTCAAAAGGTTTATTTACAAATATATAATCAATTAACACTGCTATTGTCATTTTTTACAAGATGGACAAAATTTGTCACCAAAAAGTCATTCGGTTTAAGTTTTATCGAATGATGATATTTTCAAACAATGTTAACAGGCTGATATCTAGCTTGCTAGCTATCAAAAGGACAGTTAAACATTTTATATTTAGTACAAGTTTTTAAAATATTACAACATTTTCCATGTTTCAAAGCCATTGAACCAAATGACCTGATGTTTCGGGACATACGTATGAGCGAGTGAAAACATGAATTTTTCTATTAGTTAAGAGAGAGTTAGTTACTTTGCTTTATGACCATGTGGTCCTTTGCAGGTGTCTGAATGATGTCACATCCGGTCACATGACTTGATTCAAAACGGTCCCTTTATATTGGTTACTCCGAATGACATCAATGAAATTATTTTTTTCCAGACATTCTTTCTCATAACAAAGCAACGACTTCTACACATAATTTTAATTTTGATTCAATAAAAGAGATCTAGTTTTACTACCTTACATACTTCGGATGTCATATCTTTGGTTTTTTATTATTATTAAGGCCTTTGGACAAAAAATGACCCATGTCGTTGACCCACATACTATATATATATATATATATATATATATATATATATATATTATAGTTTAAATAAAGCAATGACTGGAACTGCACTAATATATATATATATATATATATATATATATATATATATATTATAGTGTAAATAAAGCAATGACTGGAACTGCACTACTGAAATTATTCCCCTGAAAAACTTTCTCGTACTCTGATCAGGGTCCCATGATGCCCAAAATGCCTCAGATGGACCTGATTGCAGAGCTAAAGAAGAGACAGGTGAAGCCCCAAGTCACAGATGGAGCCATTGAGGGCATTATCACAGGTAAAAATGTGTTACAGACTTACAAATTATACCATAAACACTTTCCTTAAGATATACTTTTTATGGTTTAAACTGGCATGGGTGATTTGCCACCTAATTCAACTATTCTATATTCCTGGTCACATTACATTTAATATATAAAAACCTAAATGGTAAGACCCCTGTTATTATTATTATTTTTTTCATGTGTCTGTGTGTTATTAGATTTAAGAAATTCACCCTACAGAAGAGGTGATGGTCGGAGAGCAGCTCCACGACAAGAAAACTGAGGGTTACCTTAAGACACTTCTCTCCTTCTCACTGGACACTTCTGTAAATAAAAACCTGGTCTTATTCTTTATATTGTAAAACTTTTTCATTCTGTACATTGAGTAAATGACTCTGGCAAAAACACATTCACAGATAATGCACACAAAGAGTCACACTAACAAACACATCACATGTTCTGAAATTGAGAATCTGTTAAAAGCCATCGTAATGTAATTGTAAATAAGCATAAACCATTTTAGTGCTATCACATTTTTTTGTGAATGTAAACAATTACTTGAGATTAAATGTTCTTATTGCTTATGAAATTATGCTCAAAGATGAAAACAGTACTTTTATACAGCCTATATAAGAAAAACACATTTTTTATTTTTATTTTACAATTCTTAAATAAAGGTAAAGGTTAAAAAAAAAACTGTACAGTAGTTTTATCATTTATATATATCATGCTCTGAAAGAAAAAAGACTCAGTGGAAATGTTGTCATAGAAGAGAGCTGTACTTTATTAGACACACAACCACAGCAAGTATGTACAAAAGGTCTCAGCTCTCAACGTTTTCTCACAGAAAAAAAATAAATAAAGTCACATTTCTCACAAAGTTATCATGGCATTCACACTGACAAATTAATTTCTTTTTCTTCTGTATCTAGGTGTTTATATATCTAATTTGTATATAGAGCGATTCAGTTGGTACATTACTCTAGTCTAGAGATGGGAGGGTCACAGCGTGGGTAAAGGGCTCGCACCATTACTGGAGCGTTGATGGTCAGAGCTGAGTTTAATCTGCTCAGTCATTCAGTAAAACACACTCAGAGCTTGCCAATCAAGTCTGGTTACCACATCACCACAGGTTACAGTAAGACTGGACATGCCTGAGCCACAACGAAATCAGACATATAAAAAGTAATTTTTTTCCTATTTCGACTCTACAGCTGTGAACCTCATATCAGTGCACTTAACCTCACTATTATCTCTGTTGACTCTTTAAAAACAAACAAACAAAAAAAGAAAAAAACATGTAGATAACTTTGTTTTTTAAAATCATCTGCACCGTGCGATTGCTTTTAGAATGTACATGCATTGCTATAATTATTGTTTTTAGTATTTTTAAACTTTTAATATATACCTTATAACTCCATCTTTTAAATAAAACTTTTTTTTTCTGGACATAATTTTGTAGGACTCTAATAATTAAGATTTTATTTACATGTTATAGTCTTATTATGTGTCTTTTTTTTCTTTTACTGTTTTGTAGTATTTTATTACTATTGTTTGATGTCAGAATTTTGTAACATCCACACATCCATGTAGAAAAATCTCACTAAAGAGCTCTGGTAAAATATTCTACATAAAGACGTTCCTTCATAGACTATTTAACAAATAACGTGCTTTCTCCAAATTACTCTGTGTTATTTTTGGCCTAGTAAACCAGATATACTGTAACTAGCAGAAGCATCCAGCTCCTCCTACTTCCTGCTGTCTTTCCGGGGGGGAAACTCTAACCTGTTAAAATGTGCAGATTTTGGCAGAAGCACTTAAGTTTAGTTGAAAAAGGCATTTGTTCACTGTCTCAATTTAAACATTTGTTTGTTAGTAGAGTCTCACTGTGGAACTATACTTATAAGCAATGAAGTTGCAGACTTACTCCCTTCCACTAGAGGACAGACAAGGGCCATGCCATTTCATTTACAAGTTGTTAATTTCATGCAAAGCAACAAATTAACACTTAGCAAATGACATTCTCAGGTCACAATACAGATCATTAGAGCTTCATAAGTATCAGCAATAAACCAGATTTGACCCAGATCACATTACTTCAATTCTTGGCTGGATAGAGGCTTTTTTTCTTTTTCTTTTTTTCAGATTCACCCAACACTTGAAACAGCTCATAAAATTATAATTAACAAAACTAATCAACCTGTGGTTAAAATGCAGATATACATTATACATGAACTGGACTGTACAGAGTAATATTTTAAACTCAATATACAAAACACTTCTCTTATGAATAAATCATTTTCTAGTGTGCTATATATATCCTCAGGATTACAAAAACAAAAATATGTACAAATAAATCTCAGTTAATATAAAATCAACAAACAAAAAATATACAAACGCAAATCTTGCATCATACATTTTTTTTCCAACCGTGTTGAGTGAAAAATAAATGACTAACTTGTGTGAGCTGATGTCTTCTGAGAGAAAGATCTTACTTTTAAAAAGGGAGATTTCACCACATTCCTACACATGTGCATTGCAGTCTCTGAGGGGGTCAAGGAAGTCTTGGCTCACATATTTCTACCAATGGCTTTACTAAGAGGATGAAATGTACTTCCTGACAGGAAGTGCTGTAGATTCGTAGCCTCTCCATTCAAGCATGAAACCCACTTCTCGTTTCTGAGAAATCGTAGCCACAAGAGTAACGTTTTGATCGTTTGAGTGTGCTCACTGCAGCATGAATTGCTAAATTCGTCTCGTTTGCTATTTTGCACTAGCAGTTTGGTCTGGGTCCTTAAATAGGCCTTTAGCAGCAGAGCTGTGAATATGACGCTTACTAGGAACTTTCCAGACAGAAAGAAAAATCAAGAAAAGTTTCAATCTTTTTGGACAAATGTAATTTTAAGGAGTTAGCAAACCAGTGAGCCACCTGGTTGCTCAACTTTTTGTGTTACTAGCAGATACAGACTAGCTTCATTTTGATCCTTCATTCACAAAAGTTAAATTCAAACAACACCATAGTCAAGCCACGCCTTAAATGAAGACGTTTTTCCGTGCATGTAACAGCCTACGCTTTGCCTTTTTGCCTCTCACAGTGCCTCCCCATGTGATTCATTGTGAATTTCGGACATGAATTACAGGCCTATTTGGCTGCGAGACACGGAGTAACACCACTAATCTCTCTCTGGCCATTTACTCTCGCTGTCGACCTAGTGCTTAAGCCATTATTTTAAACCCTGCATCACGAGCAATCAATTTCACACATTCGTTTCATTAGAAAGCTGGAAAAATCTCCCCTTTTGCTCCATTCAACTCATTCTTTTCACATTTAAATTCTCTGAGCTCAACCTGCAGGTTGTGGCATTGATAAATTCACAACATAGGAATACACTTGTGAGAAAGCTTTAACGTTGTGTGTTTTGTGTGTGTCATGAGAACTGGAATGAGAAAAGATGATGAGTGGGCATAACCAGAGCCTCAATGACCAAAAAACAAAACCACTCAGTATGCATAAAATATGTGACATATTTGTATCCCCACCCAAGGTAATCATAGACTGTCACATAATTACCTTCTTACAATGAAAATGAATCTTAGTGTCTGTGGCTTTGATAGACAAGCAAGGAAGGGTTTGATCAGCTCATTAGGAAAAAGGATGAGTTGGAATGCTCTACCGCACAGATGTCTTCCACTCAATGGATCATGTCCACTGGCATACATGCCCTCAGTCTTCTTGCTTGTGCAACCCCTTAAATTGTGAACCTAACCATCTGTTTGTTTGTTCATTTTAAATTGGAATTAAATTTCACAATCTGGGAGTCCAAAAGGTTAAAACAGCTTGTGCCGAACATTTGATGATTGTCAGATCATTGTACTTTCTCTAGCCTCTAAAACCTGTTGTGCTTCTTTTAACGACAACTAGGGACGTTTCCTAAATATATCCTTACATAGAAACTGTGACTAATAAGAACTTGAAAAAACAGCCCCCAAACCATTTCACAATATACTCAGGTGATTAGAAAGTAGGACTCCAGTTTCCAACAATTCCACTTCTGCCATGACAACTTGTTAAAGCAAACATGTAAAATTGCTGTTTGAAGACCTATTTGAGCGTAAATGAAAATAACGTTTGACTCTTAGGCAGTGCATGTGCATTAAAAGGATATTTTACACAAAAATGAAAATTCTGTCATTTACTCACCCCATGTAATTCCAAACCTGTATGACTTTCTTCTGTGGAACACAAAAGATGATATTTTGAAGAATGTTTTTGACCACACATTGAAAGTCAGTGGGGTCCAAATCAACACCCATTTATTTCCACTGTACACACACACACACACACACACACAAATTCAGAAAGTAAGTTTGGAACAATATACGAATGAGTAAATCATGACAGAATGTTCATTAATGGGTGAGCTATCCCTTTAAGGAAGTGTATAATCAGCAAAATGTTAATCATAGCACCAATTTCAGTTATTTTCTTTTAGCATTACGACTGATAGCCAAAATCTACATTAGAACGAGTGACATTTCCTTCACATTAAGTTTTTGCTGTATTTTTTTTTTAACATTCCTTTTGTTGATATAGATATGAGCAATAAAACGTCTCAACAAACACCGACTACTACAGTACTCACTTTCGATTATTGCAACTCTACTTGGTTTTACATAGTCTTACAGTCTTGATTTTACACTTGATGGACATCTACCGAACTCAGCTAGATCTCCAACATGTGAGATTTGGCAAATGAATGAGGGTTTGGGTAAAGAGTCCTTCCCCAGGCCTCCCGTGGGTGGTGTGATGCTGGCTGTGCGGTGGAGCTGGAAACAGGCTGGTGGTGAGTGTCCAAGCCCATCTGTTGGTTGGAACTGGCAGAAATGCATGGTAGGTAGAGTTTACAGTTTGGATCTACTCACAAACTGAAGAAAAGTGGACCCGCGATGCAGAAAGGTAAGTAAGTTATCTGCCTCAGTGCACCACATCTCCGTTATCCGAAAGGCGACTTGGTAGGGATAGCCAGGGAAAGATTCGGAAACAAAAGCTACAGAAACTTAGCCCCCCAAAAAAACTTTCTTTTAGGTATGTTGCATTTCATCTACTTGTGCTGTCTGTATCCTACATAAGAAACAATTCCAGAAATGTCCTTCCTTATTCCCTATCATCCCGAGTCACAGTCTTGGGTTCAGTCTTGTTCCGCTCCTTGTCAAACTCCAGGCTGTGGATGGCGGTGGGTTTCAGGGCTAGCGAGGACAGACTCAGAGAGGTGAGAGCAGAGGGTGATGAGGGTGAGGAAGAGGACGTGGGTGAGGTTGGAGAGGGAGGGGAGCGACCGTTGGAGATGGGAAGCGGAAGGCTTGAGGAGCTGAAGTTCTGCTCTCTCAGTAACCGGTGGTGTCTGAAGGTGGACGAGAGGAGGAGGGACTCGGCTGAGAGGCTGGACGCGGAAAGGCTGGCCAGAAGTGCTTTGGCCTGGTTGGAGGAGGCCGTCAAAGAGGACAGCGCTACCTCCTGGGGGTACTTGCGCAATCTGGAGGGCAGGTGGCCGGAGAAGCTAGCAGCTCTGGTGCTTGCGAGGAGCGACTCGGTTGCTCTGGCTCTGCTGATGTTCAGACTCAGAGCCTGAGGGTTGGATGGTGAAGGCAAAGTGAGGGGATAAAAGAGTGGGTAGAGAAGAAACAGAGCATAAAAACTGAGAATAAAGACATTTTGCGAGGTGTTTAAGGTTTGGTTTAGCTGTAATGTGTCATTAATTTCTCCCACAAGACACTTTCTCTAAGGAATGAATGAGGCTCTGGAGAATATTGACTGCATGATGTTTTAGGCCATTTAAACCTATATAGGATCGACTAGGAGGAACTGGGTAAAGGATTGTAGGCTTCAGTGAGGAGATGCTGATGAAGACGACGGAGGAGGAGGAGGTGGACAAGCCTTGGTCAGGTCAGGTTGGTTTGGGTCGCTCACTTCTGCTCACTGGGTCGAGGGGTTGGACGTGAATGGTTGCCAAGAGGGCCGACGAAGGATGGCAGGTGACACGCAGGTAGGTAGCGGTGACAAAGAGGACAATGCAAGAAGAAGGGAAGGATGGGAGGAAGGAGGAAGACAAACACAGGACAACGTTATTCAGGTTAGGATCATTCATGCATGATGCTAGCCTGGTACACAATTCTATGTGTGGATTTCATCACATAAGGGTGAATCCACATACATTTAAAGCACTCACAATGCACTATGCAAGAACTGACCATTCACAAAATCTTGGTGGGTTTATTGAACATGAGAGTATACACATCTCTATTTCCATCAGTCACAAACACTTTCGGTTCCTGTGTGACAGGATGCTGAGAGTGTTCGACTGAGATCTGCTCAAACTCTAATCAGTTGTGAGGGAGATTGATGGACAGCATGGATAAAAGGAGTGAAGAGGAGTGTGATGGGGATGAAGAGAGAGCCCAGAGAGCCTGGGTCTTTCCACATGAAGTGCCAATTATTCCACCCTGATAGAGCAGAAAAAGACTCTCCATCTATTCCTCGCCTATATCTCTCTTCCCCTTTAACCTTCTCCCTCTCTTTCACTTCTCTCACTCTTTTCCTTTTCACCCAGCCTTCTCAAAAAGCCCCTGGAGAACAAAAATATGGTTGTAGTTTAAAATAGCTACAATTTGAATAAACAATTATAGATATAGCTTAAAAAAAATTACAAAATGTGATTTTTTTTGCGTTTACTAAATTTTGAGAAAATTGATTTTATTTTGCTGTAATGTATTACAGTTTCCACAAAAATATTAAGCAAAAAAACTTAAATATTGACAATAATAAGATGAAGAAAGGATCATATGACACTGAAGACTGTGAATGGCTGCTGAAAATGTTAAAATATTTTAAAAAAGAAAACAGTGATGTTACATTGTAATAATATTTCACAATATTACCGTTTTATATTACATAACAATATTACTATAGTTCTGATCAACTAAACGCACACCGACCCTAAACTTTTTGAAAAGTAGTGTACATTTAATTTTCACTCAGTTCACAATTCACAATTAGTCTAATAAAGAAGGGAGAAAAGGTCAGAAACAGCAAGTGAATTAGACCTGTTTGAAGTATTTGTGGCGCAATGTTGATTCACTTCTCATCTATATGAGCAGCCAGGGACAGCAATCATTTGAAAGATAGAGTCTTTTCAGAGAAGGCTAGAGTAGAAAACTAAATCAAATGTGGACGAGGCCGAGAGATACAGTGAATGGCACAGCAAGCAGAAAAAAGGAATAAATGAAATGATGAGTCTGGGTGAAAAGATGTATGTACATAAATGTTCGTATCCATTTGCTGCAAGGAAGGTTAAGACAAGAAGGAGATATACGCAGTCCACTTCAAAGGGAATAATTAGCTGTTACACTGACAAGTCTAAACCCTGATCATATCCAGCTTAGCAAGAGTGCCTATAACAGCAAATATGTTCTCCTGTAATTATAGCTGCAATGAACCCTCTGATCTCACTCGTTCTCTTGCCAATATCTGCTTCTCTCTTCCTTCCCCTTAAAAGATTAGATTCTTTTCTAATATTCATGGCCTGTTGAACAGGGGCCAGATTTATTAAACAGAGTAAGGAGATTTACAGCGCAACAGCCTATCTTCTCCTTACCTATAGCACACAGGCCCTCAGCTGTCTGTATATGTATGTGTGCACGCTTTTTCTCCCTCTAATCCATCTTTCAAACCTCCCCTGTTTTCTCCACCTGTCTCATTTACTTGGCTTATGTTGTAGAGCTCACATTTTCCCAAGTCTCTGGCTTCATGCTTCCTTTCTCGCTCTTCTCCCGAGACCCACCTGTCTCTTGTTTCTTTGTTCTGTTAGGTGGTTTTAAGTGCATTTTAGAGTCCCAAATGTTCTGTGATTGACGCACCAATTCAGCTTTTTCAAAGCGCCACTCCCGTCACTGCTAGAAAGTTCTCTCCCAGCCTCACTTTACTTGTGACTGACAAACACAGACGTACGCACACATGTACACACACACACCTCTCCTAAAAGCTCTCGGCAGTGAGCTCACCCTCAGACAGACATTTTGTGTTGGATTCAAGCAGAAACGTTCTATAGCTTTTAGCATACCATTTTAATACAAACTAACAAAGTAAGTCTAAGAAGGCTAAAACCGTTCAAGACTGAGATGAACAAATTAAAACTGAGAACAAGGCTAGAGATAGACTAAGGCTGCAAATCAACACTTAGGCTAGACTAAGTCTAAAAACAAGACTCAAACCAAGTACAACTTCTACAAAAATGAACAAAAACCAAGACAAAGATGGACCACGTCTAGGCTGAGACCAGACTAGGCCTAATACTGTAGATAGAATGACAGAACATTAGACTGAAGGATGATAGAACGTTAGAGAGAGCAATATGTTGGACAGACAGACAGATAGATAGAATCATAGAATAGACAGAACCATAGAATGATAGATAGATTGACAGAATGATATAGAATGAACAATAGAATGATAGAACAGTAGAGAGAATGATAAAAAGAACAATAGATAGATAAACAGATAGATCATACCTGTTGTTGACCCTGGTTCTTAAGGAATTCCTCTCTCTGTTTGCTCGTTTTGACCTTTTCTGATCCACTCTGCTGCAGATGCTTCAGACGAGACAGCGCCTTACCACCACTAGTCTGAGATGGACAAGAGAGAAGAACAGATGTTCTGTGCACTATATTTGGTAATAATTTCCATCCAATTTCCAACAGTGTATTTGCAATCACTGGCAGTCAGAGGAAGTGCTGGAGGAAAACAGTGTGCAAGACAGGCAGGAGGGTGATGTGTTTTTAATAGAACACATGCAAGCATCTTGGCGCAGTCCTCTTGGTCTTTCTTACGCACACATTCACATATTACCTGTAATTTCTTGCATTAAATTCAGAGATGATAAATCATATTGCTCTGCATAAAGCTCCGCACAATTCTCACTAATGACCACTTTCTCTAGGCCTTCCTCTCTCTTCATATACTACCTAAACAAGATCGCACACTAGACCAGAGTCACAACCAGCCAACAGTCATTTTAAAGCTTCAAGGAGGTCCATTAGTTTTTGTTTTATGCAAACGAGCGCATCATTGGACGAGGGGCTTTGTAAGAGGATCTAATGCCTGCAATCATGTGGACCTATGGATGCCAGGCTCCATCTGTCCTACGAAAGCAGCATGCACGACCTAGAGCGAGGGGCTCGAACACCATAGTTAGGAGAGATGATGCAATGCTGGCTTGTATACAAATGTGTGGGCTGAAAGCAACTCAGTGGAAAACACAAGTGACATCGTCCAAATCCTTCCCTTCTGTCACTCACTGAGATCAGCCGCGTTCTCAGCGGAGCTGAGTAATGCACATGACGTCTGGTGGATTGCTGCTTCGTAGCGCGCTCACTTAAAGGCTGTTTACCCTGACACCTACTTTCCAAAGAGACAATACCGCATAAATTATGCAACAATATCACTTGAGTAGTTTCGAAGAGCTTCCCTGGACTTTATCTTTTTATTTTACAAGAAAAACACATAAAAATGTCAAATGTTCCAGAGGAAAATAAGACAAGGGGGAAGTAATCAAATTGCAAACTCATTTTAAGAGGGGAAAAAAGGAGTAGGCTAATGAAGAAGAGGAGGAAACAAGAAAATTTATTGTGCAAAAGATACAATAAGTTTTTCTACAGAGGCTGGAGGCAAACAATTTATCAAAGCATTTGCAAAAACAGCACAAACTGATGTAGTTGAGCAACCCAGCAGAAGAGACCAAAACCCTTCCACCAGAGATGAAGAAAGATAGCCGAAAAGATAGAAAGAAATACCAGGGATGAAGGAGATACTGAAGGCTAGGTTAAACCTTGGCTGTGGATGTACTGATGCAGGACGGTTTGGGTGGGACAATAGGTCTGTTTGTTTCTCCTCTGTCACCGGGGTTCTGATCTGTATGTCGTGTGCTGCCGGATCTCTGGGTGGAGGAACTCTGCGTCTGGGCAGATGCGGGGAAGATGTTGCCCGTGTGAGGATCAGTGCTGAACTCCATCAGGCTGAGCTCCAGCTCTCGGATGGTTTCCTCCAGACTGTCCAGTCGACGGTATGTGCTGTGGCAGATGTCTTCCTTTTCCCCTCCAACGCCTTGAGTGCGGATCAAACCGACTTGAGATGTCTCTATGGGCCCATTTTGCTGCAAGACAGACAATGTAGTGTCCAACTTACTCGTTCGCTTGTCTTTCGTCCCTGTCGCCGCCTCGAGAGACTCCTGAACCCTTGGCTCCCTCCTCAGGGGCTGTTTAATTGCTCTCTCCCTTGTTAAAGTCGGGCACGGCTGGGTCACATCCTGGACGGGACTCTGGAGTTCCCTCTGGGCCTCATCCAAGTCTTGTATCCGAGGGACTTTTTGGCTGGTTGTCAAGTCTTGTTTCCAGAGCGACAGACGGGGAGTCCTCACAATGTGGCTGAAGTAGCTTACTCTGATGTCGTTTCCAGTGTCATTGTCTTTAATTGTCTGAGCAGTGTCAGACGGTCTGGTCTGTGCTGAGTCCTCAGAAGGAGATGTGGGGAGAGAGTTACATTCAGTTAAGACTATCTGGGGAACTGGACTGGAGGTCATCCCATGCTGCATCTGAAATATAGCAGGAGTTGTTTGTATAATTAACCCCAAAATGTGATTAATAAAAGTATGAGATTCTAAGGTGAAAGTAAATGTGAGCCTCTTACCAGAGGTTTCTCTGTAAAATCACTGGAGTGTTCATGTAAACCAGACTTAGATGGAGTCAGCTGCTGGTACGTATATAGTATAGCACACATACAAAATTAAATAATGAAAAAACACTTAAATATGCAAACACATTCAGGAAGAGTTCACTCAGAAATGAAAACGGTGTCATCATTTACTCGCCCTCAGGACAGTCAAAATCAGTGGAACACATAATGTGAAATTTTGAAGACTTTTTCAGGCAATAAACATGTCTTCAAGCTTTAAAAAAATGCAAAAGTAGTCCAAAAACAGTCTTGTTTTGTGAAGAAATGACTCAAATTTACACTTTTATTCACTGATAATCTTCCCCTCCATTGAGCTGTTAACTATTATATTGTGATTGAATCAGTGAGTTCAACTTGAGTGTGATTTGTGAACAAATCATTCAGGCTAGTTTTGTGAATCGGATGAACTGATTTATTGAAATATCTAACTGAATCAGAAATGCGACATATTTCCTTCATGAACTTAAATGTCAGTTTGTTCACCACACAAAAGTATTATTACTTTTAGTATTAAGAGTATTATGGATTTAGAAGACTTGAAATATAGTGCTTGAGTCTTATCAGTGCCGGCCCTCCCTATACACAATGTACGCTAGTTGCGAATGGCTCCCGGATATTACAGGGCCCCTTTGCTCTCAAAGATGAGAGATTAATGCCTAGGCCTGTTTGATTAATAGAATTGTACTTTCAGTTTTGATTTTGTCTTCCAACGATTATGAAAAAACAACGTTCCTTTCCTTTAAAACATTCAATGTCGCCCTTCCTACATAACATCAAAAACAGTCAAATCATGTAATGTGACTGTCGTAATATACAGTCTCCTGCCAGACTTTCGATACTGAAAGAAAAGAAAAGAAAAAAAAGGCGTACTGAGCTGCGAAGGGAGCTTTCTGTGTGCATGCTCCAAGATGGAGCGAAACATGGACACATAGGCTACTTGGGGCTTTGGGAGTGCACTTAAAAGGACAAATACACACAAAAATATGTCAGAATATTTATAATAGATGTGTGCATTCGGTCTTAAAGTGACAGCAGCCTAATAAACCTGCTGCTGTCTATCATTTAATGTTAATCAAACAACAAAAGAAAACCAGAGACTCATTCACTGCTCTTCACTGAATAAATTTAGTAATTTTAATAAGAATCAATGTTTATTTAATTCATACGTTGAAGACACTGCAGTGTTTTATTTTTAGATTTGATTACTTTATTCAATTTCTGTATAGTAGGCTATTATTTTAGTAGGTTACATTTTTTTTATTTAATTTGTATCCTTTTTCTTTTGTATTTGTCCTATTGTTTGTAATTGTCTTGTTTTTTTTTTTATTGTATTACTGTTTCAACTCACTGTTATTGGTTGACAGTGAAACTACTCTGAAAGAACAGGATTAAGAGGTTGTGGAACATTTTGGGTTAAGACAGGGGCCACTTAAAAGTTTTGCTTAGGGCCCCCAGAAGTCTAGGATTGGCTTATGGACTGAAATGAAAAGGACTGAATGAAAAGTAGTCTTATGGACTACTTTTGTGATATCTTTGATGCTTTTGCATATTTTTTTTAAACTTTCAGTCCCCATTGATTATAATTGCATTGAAAAAAGCATAGTAAAACAAAATTTCTCCTTTGTTCCTCAGAAGAGAGTCATATGGGTATAGAACGCCATGAGGGCAAGTTAATGATGACAGAACATAAATTTTTACTTGAACTATCCCTTTTAAAAGATCATAGAGCTTTGCCTCTGTGCTCATATACAAATTTAAAAACAACAAAATTTAGAAATCTGGGTGAGTGCTACCACAATTCAATATCAAACTACCTTTAGTTTCAGTGGAGGAAATTGGGCATTTCAACACACAAAACAGACATGCACTGGCAAGGGCACACGCACACTTTGTATGTGGTGATTGTGCTCACGGGAATATCTTTGTTTTGTGTGTGTGTGTGTGTGTTTGCCTAAGAGCATCTTTTTACATCTCTCTATATTGGAGCATGACTAAGATTTCTGAGGGAAACATTGAGCATTTGGGGTAAACTAAAGGTGCATATGTGTGTATGAGTGTAGTCCACAATAGCTTGCAGTAGTGGCTGTTACCTGTCCAGCTGAGGGCAGATGGGGCAACAGCTGTAAACTAGAAGGAGGAGGGTGTTTCCTGGGAGAGGGCAGGGGGGGGGTCAGATATCGCTCAAAGAGCTGAGCATTCAGGGAGATTGAAGAGAATGAATGAAAAATATGGGATGCACAATATCAGTTTCTGATAACTCATTTCATGATTCCTAATTAAAAGCTCTAGAGACTCTGAAACTCAATCATTACGTACATACACATTTACATACAGGGTTGTGAATCCCATAATTCAATATTTAAAGGTGCCCTAGAACTTCTTTTTAAAAGATGTAATAAGTCTAAGGTGTCCCCTGAATGTGTCTGTGAAGTTTCAGCTCAGAATACCCCATATATTTTTTTTAATTCATTTTTTTAACTGCCTATTTTGGGGCATCATTAACTATGCACTGATATATAGGTTGCGGCCCCTTTAATTCTCGTGCTCCCCCACCCACGGAGCTCGCGCTTGCCTTGAACAGCATAAACAGTTTACACAGCTAATATAACCCTCAAAATGGATCTTTACAAGATGTTCGTCATGCATGCTGCTTGCATACATCGGATCATGTGAGTATTGTATTTATTTGGATATTTACATTTGATTCTGAATGAGTTTGAGGCTATGCTGCGTGGCTAAAGCTAACATTACACACTGTTGGAGAGATTTATAAAGAATGAAGTTGTGTTTATGAATTATACAGACTGCAAGTGTTTAAAAAAAAAATGAAAATAGCGACGACTCTCTTGTCTCCGTGAATACAGTAATAAACGATGGTAACTTTAACCACATTTAACAGTACATTAGCAACATGCTAACAAAACATTTAGAAAGACAATTTACAAATATCACTAAAAATATTATGTTATCATGGATCATGTCAGTTATTATTGCTCCATCTGCCATTTTTCGCTATTGTTCTTGTTTGCTTACCTAGTCTGATGATTCAGCTGTGCACATCCAGACGTTACTGGCTGCCCTTGTGTAATGCCTTGAACATGAGCTGGCATATGCAAATATTGGGGTCATACATATTAATGATCCCGACTGTTACGTAACAGTCGGTGTTATGTTGAGATTCGCCTGTTCTTCAGAGGTCTTTTAAACAAATGAGATTTATATAAGAAGGAGAAAACAATTTTTGAAACTTTGAAAGTTTGAAACTCAGTGTATGTCTTTTCCATGTACTGAACTCTTGTTATTCAACTATGCCAATATAAATTCAATATTTAATTCTAGGGCACCTTTATTATATCATTTTAACTGGGTGGAACATGTCCCACCATCAGAAATTACACACTGTACTTTGTATCGCAGCTATTTATTCATGAATGTGTATTTTAGAGTGTGGGTGAGTATTGTGTTATTGAGTTATGGGTTTGTTTCGAGATGCAGCTTGTGAGCCTCATTAGGTTTGAGAGGGAGGTTGCATGGTGTCACTGCAGCAGTGCCCAGATCTCCACAGGTCTCCACAGGGTTTCCAACAGAGACATGCAGTGGGAATGGAGGACAGGAGACATCTGCTCACTTACCCTGTCATCCACTCAACCAAGACAACAAAATCTGTCTGCTTGTTGGTGTTAATGAGCCTTGCAGTTTTTGTGTCAGTGTTAGTGTGTATTTCTACCCTGAAGCAGGTCAAGGAAGCCTAAAATCAACACCAACACAGCTCAAGCTGAGGCAGTCAGGAGAAATGCACTGTAGTGACCTCCTGCCAAAATGATAATATGTAAATGGGGACGGCTGGGGAAAAAGTTTAGAATTGAATTGTACATCAATTAAAAAAATACATAAAATGAATTGCTGCATGTTCTGAAGCAGAATTGGGCAAAAGATGGAATTCGAATTGGCAGTAGTAGTACATAGGATGCTAAATTGGAATGATAGTTTTGGAATTGCAGTTCAAAGAATTTGATCACAGTCCCTCAAAAGTTTTGTGATGAATAATTGCATCATTAATTTTGACCAATTATGTCTGATATGTGTAATTGCTCTAAACTTAGTTCAAAACAGTACTATATATATATATATATATATATATATATATATATATATATATATGTATCAAAAGTTGAAACATTTGTAATGTTACAAAACAAAAATTCAATTAACACTGGTATTACACTGGTAACACTTTACTTAAAGAGATGAAAATGAAAATTCTGTCATCATTTACTCACCCTCAAGTTGTTCTAAACCTGTATGAGTTTCTTCTGTTGAACACAAAATAAGATATTTTAAAGAATGTTGGTAACCAAACAGTATCCATTGACTTCCATAGTATTTTTTTCCTACCATGGAAGTCAATGGATACTGTTTGGTTACCAACATTCTTTAAAACATCTTTTGTGTTCAGCAGAACAAAGAAATTCATACAGGTTTAGCACAACTTGAGGGTGAGTAAATGATGACAGCATTTTCATTTTTGGGTGAACTATCCCTTTAAAGCCTTTATATATAATGCATTATAAAAGTATTTTAAATGCATGAATTATGCCTTGTAATGCATCTTATAATGCATTGTATTTTCTCATGAATAATTGTAACTACGGTTATAATACATTATAATGCGTATATATTCATTGAACACACATGCATTAAAACATAATACAAACAACCAATTTCAGATGTAACAAGGAATCTGAAAATATTATAATGCATTTTAACTTTGGTTATAATTATTTATCAAAATATATAATGCATTATAACGTACATTATGAACACCATTATAATGCATTATACATTTAGGCTTTAATTAAAGTGTTACCTGATGTTCTTAATAACTAAGCTCAGAACTTTAACATTAAGAAGCATGACCATTAATAAGAAATGTTTCTTGAGCAGCAAATCAGCATATTAAATTTATATTTGAAGGATCATGTGACACAGAAGACTGGAGTAATGATGCTGAAATTTCTGAAATACAATTGGCATGTAGAAGGGATTCCCTAATTCAACCGGAGTGGTGCATGCATAACCCTGCTCTGAAGTTTCTAATGCATCTACAGTAGATATAAAGTATATGGGTAAGTGAGATGGCATATTTGAAGTGTTATGGTTGTTGATTCTACGCACAGTTAAATTAGACACAACCGGTATCCCACAATACACTCACTAGTGCTTAACTAACAGCACTTTACATCAGCACAGCACAATACATTGTCAAACCACCCATTTGAGCTTAATAGGTCTTGAGCCAAAGAGCAGAGACAGAAATTCAGATCTCCTGCCTGCTAATGTGTGCTTAATGAATGAGCAAACCAGCCAACTGGTAGAATCCACTTATGTGTGTATGAGTGTGTGCGTGAACGTAATAGCATTGCTCTGTGGGTGTACAGCAGACACATCTGGCGCTTATGACATATGGGCATTAATCACCAACATTAACACTTCAGCCGTTAGGGCACAGACGGCCTGATGTGATTCCTCAGATAATACATGTGCTCACCTCCAGCTCAGCTGCTAACTTCTCATCGTCGCCCTCCTCTCGCTCTTCACCAGCGATGGTTGGAGGGGTGGAGGCCGGTCGGGGGGCTTCAGATATACTCCTCCGCAGCTTAACATGTGGCTTCTGAGACTCGGACTCCTCTGATTCTGACTTCTGTTTACATACGCAAAGATAGAAAGGAGAAATCTTAAAATACAATATGCACTTTAAAATGTAAAAGAAAATGTTCCCTTTTGAAGTAAGTTTGATGTACTATGAAGACATACTCTTTATATACACATAAACATGACCCCCACCCACCAAAAAAAATGTTATGTTTTTGGACTGAATGTTGTTGTTAATTCATATGGATATGTTCCACAAAGTCTGACAACAAGAAAATACTGAATTAAATAACTAATTAATCAAAATTTTAATTAATTAATTGATTAATATTTTGAAATATAAACATTTATGGGTGAATGAATGAATGAATTTTATATTAATAAATAAATATATAAATATTTTTAAATTATGGATAAACGAATGCATGTATGAATCTTGTAAAACTAAATTAATGCTGTTTCGACTAACATCATAATTAACTTCCATGAAATAATAACAAAAAGGCTGCAAATGTGTAGAATTTGTCCCATTGTAACGTAATGATTAAATGTTAATTAAAAGTAAACACAAGGGAAATTAACACACAGAACCTACAAAATCTTTCTCAATCTCTCTCAAATTCACCTGTGACCATCAGGTGATTTATCACCATAGGAACAGCTAGGGTGATAAAGAAAATATCAACCATGACTACACCCGCAAACACAGGTGGCTTTTATGAGATGTCTGACATTTTTGAGACCCTGCACTCAAATAAAAGTGATGTAGTGCTTTTCCCTGATTCCTCTCACAGTCTGTGCGTTTCTCTTTCAGAAACAGCATGTTGAACAAGTTTGCATGCATAAATACATACATGCAACATCCTCTGTGTGTCATATGCATTCCTGTATGTTGCTAGTCACCTTCATAGTCTTTCCAGGAATGATCATCTCTCCGCTGCGTGTAGTGAGCCCAGGGGAGGAGGGGAAACTTCGACGGGGAGGTGGAGGTGGTGGGGATTTTGAGGGCTTCTCTGTACGATACCTTGCCACCGTCAGTTCATCCGAACCTCGTCTGGATCCGCCATCTTTACTGGAGAGTTTATGCTGAGGTT
The DNA here is from genome assembly GCA_036281575.1 of Ancherythroculter nigrocauda. Lineage (NCBI taxonomy): Eukaryota > Metazoa > Chordata > Actinopteri > Cypriniformes > Xenocyprididae > Ancherythroculter > Ancherythroculter nigrocauda. The sequence continues at coordinate 38,953,847 of VTFQ01000001.1, forward strand.
TATTAGGCCTGTGTTCAGGTGTGGCATTGGTGCTAGATGGACTCTGGCTCTGATTTTGGTTTTGATTCTGGTTTTGAGCAGGTTTGATCTGCTTGGCGGCAAAGTCCAAGTCAGGAATGGCCTTCATGAGCTCAGCCTGAGTCTCCTCCAAAAGGCGATTAATGTCCTGAGCACTGTACTGTGTTAGACTCGCCCTCTTCTCTTCCCAATCCCGCTCTGCTGCCTGAGGAGACGTACAGATGAAATCTTATAAGATCATTAGTGTTTCAAAACAGCTATTAAACAAGCTCCACTGTTAAAGCCTATTCACACCAAGTGCGAATTTTCAGCTCTAAAAACATTCACAACAAGATTTTAAAAGCAAACTATATACACTACTGTTCAAAAGTTTGGGGATGGTAAGAAGTTTTAATGTTTTTAATAGGAGTCTATATGCTCACACCAAGGTTGCAATTATTTTATCAAAAATACATTATAAGTGTGAAATATTATTACAATTTATAATAACTGATTCTGTTCAAATATAATATAAAATGTAATTTATTAGTGATGCAAAGCTGTATTTTCAGCATCATTACTCCAGTCTTCAGTGTCACGTGATCCTTCAGAAATTATTCTAATATGATGATTTGGTGCCCAAGAAACATTTCTTAATATTATCAATGTAAAAACAGTTGTGCTGATTAATATTTTTGTGGAAACCATGATATATTTTTCAGGATTCTTTGGTCAATTGAAAGTTTTTTGAAACAGAAATCGTTTGACAATTTTGAACAATTTGATGCATGCTTGCTCAATAAAAGTATTAATTTCTTTCAAAACAAAAACCTTTTAAATTGTAGTGTATCTTTATGAACCCCATTACTAAGCAGTTGTGTCACTTCTGCACAATGAGTATTTTAAATCGTAAAATAAATTGCCATTCTTTTCAGCAGCACAAATTGTGCATGGTTCATTTTTACTTTTTTGAATACTTTATTCAGAATGATAAAAAATTGGCATTGGAATCGGTATAAATGCCTTAGACTTAAAAGTATAGACCATATAGACCATATACAGACATGGACTTTACATATTAAAACAACATTACTAAATTAAAAAGGTATTGATATTACCAGTGTTGAGGAAAGTTACTTTTAGTTGCTTTTAAAAGTAATGCATTACAGTATTGCGTTACTCCCTAAAAAGTAACTAACTTAGTTACTTTATATGAAAAGTAATGCGTTATGTTACTTTTGCATTACTTTTTCTCATCTGGGCTGTTTGTTTGTTTTTATAATAACAAAAATTATTATTTTTGGCAAATGTTCAGGCCCTTTCACATCAAAAGTGAAATGCATAAGCTTCAGGCTAAAGGAAATGTCAATTCACGCCTGTACAGTAGAGGGCGCAGCTCAAACAAACAAGCCTTTCAGCTGTGCTGCCATTCTGAAATACAGAAGAATAGGATGCAGAAGTAGTAGTAAATGAGTAAATGTATGCTCATATTGGCCCTCATTTATTAAACGAATGTAGAAACCAGCGTACACCCGAACGAAAAAATCAGCTCACGACAACGCTCACCTGTGATTCATTAAACTTTCATATGCGGCCATTTCCGTCGCAAGAATGAACGGGTGTTGATAAATGTGGCGGCTGAAAACAATCGTCATTTAAATATCACACCCCAAATTTTAGAAGCCTCGCCCTATAGTTTACGACACAGAGGAAAAGTAACCCAGCCATGAAGAAGTAGTAATCACATGAAAAAGAAATTGATCTTACTCTAAAAACACCCCTCAACCTCGTAATTGCAAATAGGCCTAAAATTAATTTAGCCAAAATAAAAATATCGGTAGGCCTAAATAAAACTAAATACAAACATTACAAACCCTTTCTCTGCATTTTAGTTTGCTGATAAATGGCTAAAATGTAAAGTTAGCAATGCTAGAACTGATATGTAGCATCTGCGTGTGTGAGTGAGGAGCCTGCGCGATCAATTGGATTTAATAAAATAAAGATAAATATTTTAATAAAATAAAGAAAACGAATACAACGCGAGCGTAGCCTGTACTAGCTCTACTTGATGCAACATTTTTCTCGTTTGTTTTGTTAATCTGTTAATTATTTCAGTGAAATATATTTCCTATTTTTTTATTCCTTGTAGGCTATATTATTCTATTTTTCTCTGCGTTGCAGGTGCATGATGTGTGAAACCTTATGTACTGTTGATGGAAAGATAATTTAATTTTAATTTGACATTTTAATCGTGTCGTTTAACGGTTAATGATCGGTTAGTGAGTGATTGTCGGTCAGGAAAATAATCTAAATGCTCTCATAACAATTCTCCACCAGATTTACTGTGCTGCACGCAAGTTCCCGTTGACTCAAAAACGTGCGTACATGAGCTGAGACCTGACGTGAGATTTGATCGTAGTCACCGCTCATGCTCATTTGATAAATGCATGGAAACGAGCGTACGCTACCACCAAAACTGGATATTACATACATTTAAAACACAATCATTCAACAAAAAATAAGTGCTTTCATTTTAAATCTTATTTCTCACCAGTCTCACTTCCACAGACGAGGCCTTATCAGACCCGCCTCGCCCTCCCAGCTCTTCCAATCCCCGTCCCTTCAATGAGCCCACCACCCCATGAGAATCTTTCTCACGCTGTGCATGAGACGGGTTTGAGTGGGCGTGGCTGTGGGCATGGCCTTGACCAGAGTGCGGGCTCCAGTTAGCCAGGCTGGTCTCATTGAGGCTTAGCGGTGGGCTGGTTGGAATGTCAAAGTCTGTGTTCTTCCTGTACTCGTCCCCTCCTCCGAGTTTAGGAGAGGGGTTGGAATACTCATCCTGGGATTTCCATACTCCCTCATTCACCTGCCTGATTAAACCATATAAAAGCACTCAAAATGATACAGTCAGACCGTGTGGTTAGACTAGGAATGATTAAATCACTGCAGTCAGTAAGTGTTTGTCTACCTCCTCAGTGTGGTGAGAGTGTCTGTGATAGATTTGCAGCGTTTAAGTAGGGCGTCCAGTCTGTGTGGCTCCTCTTTCAGGAATTTCACAGCTTCCACTTCCACTCGTAACACCACCCGCATTTTACTCTGGAGCCCTGGGAACTGATCTGAATGAGAGAGACAAAGAGAAAAACAATGAACGAGCATCGCAGACTCTCTTCTGTAACTAAACAGAGCTGAGGTTCAAGTGTCTGGATGTGAAGGACAGAAATGAGCCTGAGTCTGTCTCACTCTTCAGCTCTGTAAGAGTCTCTCCCAGTTTCCTCAGCAGCGAGCTTTTCTCCTCCAGCTCCTGCACTGTCACATGTCGGTGATTGACAGACATCTCCTTCTGGATTTCATCCACTGACTTCTCCAGATCACTGTCAACACAAACATCCTCTCATTAGTTTTTATTACATATTGATTGTTTCAGAAAAAGCACAAACCCCACATGGTTTGTAAAATGTCACTAATGACTTGTTATTGAAGTTATTATAAAGCATCTCAGTTATTACACCGAAGGGAATCTTGCACTTTTTAATGGTTATGACATTTAAAAGTTCAAAAATGTAGAAAGAGACGAGTGTGAAAATCCCAAGCCCGCTGCAGCGTCGGCACGCATTTGAATAAGTGTCAGTGAAGCAGGGTGTATTAGCACTAAACGACTGAGACACAGTCAGAGTGTTTACACTCAAAATCCAATTTAACCACGTAAAATAAATCCACCCCCCACAAAACGGTTTGTTACAAACAGCGTCCCGTTAATAATTGAATCACATCAACTGGCTGTTAGCTATACTTAATAACTGCTATCAATTAAAAGCAACACGAATGATCTGGCAGCGAGTTGAAGAGGCGGATTTAGTCACCCCGCTGCTTTTAATTGGAACAAAATAAATCAATGAGATGCTATTCGTTGTTTTTACAAGCTAACGGTGAGGTGTAGGTCTGCAGGTCTTTAAACGAGACTGTGTTTATACCTCATTGTTATGCATTCATTCACGTTGAGGTATGAGCTGATGAGAACCTGTGCAATAAAAATAACTGGGAAATAATTTTTTTGCCCATTATGCAGCAGTGACACTATGCTAGCACCCCAGAACTGCATTATCAGCACATTATCAGCACATATTGTGTGTGAGACGCACTGCAGTTGCTGTATGATGAGTTCTTCCTCATTCAGGTACTTGAGTCTCTCCTCTTCCACCAGGAGGCGCTGTCTCTGGAGAGGGTCTTCCTGTTTCCTCAGTGCATCAGACAGACGCAGACTCAGCTCTGTCTCTGTCCTCTTCAGTAGACTGCGTATGGAGTCCTGGTTCTGTAACTACACACAAACACGTAGACATTTTAAGAATGACCCAATATCTGCTTTTGTGTCCCACAGAAGACATAAAATCTTTTTTAAAACTATCAGAGGTTCTCAACCAGGAGGCCTCAGCAAATTTCCAATGGGGCTGCAGGATGACTTTAAAATTAAAAAATGAAATATATAAGCGTGAGTTTAAAATATTCTAGCTGACCCCACCAGAGTGAGGTTTTTTTTTAAGGTGACCGTTATTTTAGAACATTTGCCCTTATTGTTTCCATACCGACGCGTCATGCTTGTCACATAACACACGGCAGCCACAATGACACTGCACTGTATGACAGATGTATCGCTATTATTTTGTTTTTCCTTTTTTATTTAAAATATTCACAAACTTGCTTACCATGTCATCCACTATCTGCTATTCCGATTCTCAAATATGTGTAAGTGAGTGTGTTTTGTATTTTGAAAACATTTATAAATGATCTTTATCTTGACCTATAACGTGAGATGGGCGCCGCCATCTTAGTTTGCGCCGCAGTCCCGTCAGTCGGATTTACAGCATGTGAATTCATCAGTTTCTCCCGAAATACATGCAAATAAGTGGCTGGTGAACTGGAAGAATAATAGAGTAAACTTTATAGTTACTTAGGCCCATTATGTGTGTCTGATATGAATAAACGTCTGCAAATTATATTTGAATGGATTGTTATTGCTGCTTCCACTGATGTCTGACATCAGTGTGAATTTTATAAACTCTAAATGTATTGTTTTACTGGTGCTTTTGTGTATTTAAATGGCTGAAACCTTAAAAAAAAAAAAACATTATGTGGCTAAAAACACTGCATAGTTGTGATATATGAGAAGCGCTGAGCGCGTCCGTCTCGCAGCCAAAGCACGAAAGCACAGTTTGAATCTGGCAGTTATGTGATGTCACTGAATATTTTAAATCCTATATGTGGGACCGTACCACTCAAAAGGTTAAAGCAAAATAAAATGCACCACAATAGAATTATAATGTTCTATCTGCATTTTGAGCTTTTGAAATATTAAGCTTCAAAGTTTTTGCATTCCATACACCTTTGTGGACAAACCCTTTTTGTCTTCTAAAAGAAAGTTCCAAAATGTACACAAAAAAATTCATCACATTTTAAATAAGTTGACATGGAATAAGAATATGTGAATAACCCAATTTTGACAAAAAATGTCAGATAGAACCTTATAATTGCAAGGGGACGAATACTCAAAAACAAACCATTTAATTATTAACTATCCATCCATCCATCCATTCTCCAAACAGGAATATTGTAAATATTTAGCCTATTGTGTTGGACAGTGGTGGCTTTCAAGTCAAAAAGTTTGAGAACCACTGCTTTGAAGTGAATTATATATGTAGGACATGTTCCTGGATTTAAGTATAAGGCTATGCATGGTTGTTAAGCATTACGGTCTTCAGATGTCTCAATGTGAGAGCTTTTATGGGAAGCTACGCTGCTTAGGAGTTCAGCATTTTACAGAAGGTCAGCTGTCACAATCTTTCACAACACAGCCATCAGATGACTAATATATGTGCAAATACGTAACATTGACCTGTCTTTGACCATATGCAGCTGTCATACTGAATGTGAAGGTATGATATCACAGACCTGACCTTGCAAGAGCGTGTGTATAAGTGTATATACAGTACAGTGTAAGTCTCTACGCACAGCATGTCCTTGATAGGGTTAACAATGTATTGTATTCGTTTAAGTGCCCTAATGACTCTAAGTAAATGTGCATCCATGTCCTTGAGTTTATTTTCTAGTATTTTAAATCGGTGTATGTCAAAGTATGACTTTTGGGAGTTGGAATGCAAGACATCACCATAATTTTGTGATGTGCAAGCATTCTGCAGCCAGTGTTTGTTTGCCCTGAGAGGAAAACCGGCTGGACTTTGTCACTTGCATAGTGCCGATAATGAGAAAAGTGTGTGAAACCGTGTTTTTGTGCAATGTACGTGTGTGTGTGCGTGTGTACGATCTGATTTTAGTGTCGTTTGGAGGTAGTTCTTCCTCGAGCTGAATTATTTATGAGTCTCATGCATTATTCAACACATCCATGTCTCCTAGGTAACGGGATGAGGGCAGGGGCCGTGTCTCGAGCTCTGGCATTCAGGCAGGTAATTGTCTAACTCAGCAATCTGCTGTTGTCATGACACCAGTGGCTTGGCTCTCGACATCAAAGCAATTGACACCAATCTCGCCATCTTAACGTGACGCGTTCCCAGACTGTTACAACATCTCCTCTACTTTTCTATCCATTTGCCTCTTTGTCTTCCAACTCACATCCACCCTAAAATTGGGGTAGAGTGTCATATGTTTCGAAACTGCAAAAAAAATCAGTCTTTTTGACTTGTTTTCCCATACAAATATATACAAATCTCTTAATCTAATGTCAGCTTACCAGAGAAGCAACACTACACAAGATACTAAGGCTTTTCATGGATTGTATCTTTAATACTTGCTGCACTTACACTATAAACTTCTTTATACTTAAAACAAGTGAAAAATCTGCCAGTGCAGCAAGACAAAATACATTAAAGACACAATTTATGAAAAGAAGTCTTAATGTCTCAGTGTTGCTTCTTCTGAAATTTTATCTTGTTTTAAGACTTTTTAGATATTTCACATGAAAAATTTGAGAGATTTTTTTTTTTTTTTTGTAGCTCTGAATGGCTACATAGCCTTAAGTATTTGATATTACTGAGGCCTATTTTTTTTCTGAGATTACTGAGATCATGCAATCAAAAATCAAAAATGTTAAGACATACAGTAGGGTCCAAAAGTCTAAGGCCACATTAAAAATCTCTGGGTTGAAAAATCCACATAAACCCGGAAATAAACGACTTTAGGCTCTTGAAATAAGGAACATGAATAGGTAACAACAATAATAATATCACAAGATTCTGCACTCTTTTTAGGTCACTAATCGAATAAGCAAATTAGTGGCATTAATCATTTGAATGCCGCTGTGTGAAAGATAAAATTTCCTTGCTTCCGTTGAGAGAAAAACAGACAATTCTGCAAACAGGCTCTGTAGAACCTTCATTTCTAGTTTTTCTTCTCTGTTTATTGAGAGAGTTCACAGTTGAGATGCAGGTGTTCACTCATGAATCACACTGGTAGCTATCATTCCACAGTCAGTTTTATTAAAGCACTGCTGACTGAAAAGCTGACTTGATTTGAGGCTGGCTCCCTCTCTCTCCATCTATGTATCCCTGCTGGCCCATACCATCTCATCATTGAGTATGATATTAAGAGTTATTGCCTGCCCCGCTATAGGAGTGAATCACACACAGCAGCAGCCGGGAAATTAATGACTAGTTGAACACATGCTTGCTTACACATAAACACACTCTCACTTACTTACACACAGTAGTGTAATAAATACAGCATTCCCACACATCAGTCTTCAAGTCATTTCTATGACTTGGCAAGATTTTTCCAGTCATGGCTCTAAAATAATATGCGTGTGTTTACCCTACAGTTCATAAGTTTGTGGTCAGTAAGATTTTTTAATGTTTTTGAAAGAAGTCTCTTATGCGCAACAAGGCATAATTTGATCAAAAATACAGTAATATTGTGAAACAGTATTACCATTTAAAATAACTTTCTATTCTAATGTGTTTTTATTTTAAATGTAATTTATTCCCATAACGACAAATCTGAATTTTTCCAGCAGCCAGTATTCAGTGTCACATGATCCTACAGAAATTCTGATTTATTACTCAAGAAACATTATTATTATCAGTGGTGAAAACAGTTGTGCTGCTTATTTTTAGTTTTTTGTTATATTGATGTATAGGACTTCACTGTGGTTTTTGATAAAATTGAATGCTTGCTGAATTCAAGTATATACTGTATATTAAATATACATTATGTAAATATACAGTAAAGTCCAAAAGTTTGGAACCACTAAGATTTTTAATGTTTTTAAAAGAAGTTTCATCTGCTCACCAAGGCTACATTTATTTAATTAAAAATACAGTAAAAAACAGTAATATTGTGAAATATTATTACAATTTAAAATAACTGTGTACTATTTAAATATATTTGACAAAGTAATTTATTCCTGTGATGCAAAGCTGAATTTTCAGCATCGTTACTCCAGTCTTCAGTGTCACATGATCCTTCAGAAATCATTCTAATATGCTGATTTGCTGCTCAATAAACATTTATGATTATTTTCAATGTTGAAAACAGTTTTTTTCAGGATTCCTTGATGAATAGAAAGTTCAAAAGAACAGCATTTATCTGAAATACAAAGCTTCTGTAGCATTATACACTACCGTTCAAAAGTTTGGGGTCAGTAAGAATTTTTATTTTTATTTTTTTGAAAAGAAATTAAAGAAATGAATACTTTTATTCAGCAAGGATGCATTAAATCAATCAAAAGTGGCAGTAAAGACATTTATAATGTTACAAAAGATTAGATTTCAGATAAACACTGTTCTTTTGAACTTTCTATTCATCAAATAATCCTGAAAAACAATATTGTACACAAATATTTTTTGAGCAGCAGATCAGCATATTAGAATGATTTCTGAAGGATCATGTGACACTGAAGACTGGAGTAATGATGCTGAAAATTCAGCTTTGCATCACAGAAATAAATTACTTTGTCAAATATATTCAAATAGAAAACAGTTATTTTAAATTGTAATAATATTTCACAATATTACTGTTTTTTACTGTATTTTTAATTAAATAAATGTAGCCTTGGTGAGCAGACGAAACTTCTTTTAAAAACATTAAAAATCTTAGTGGTTCCAAACTTTTGGACTGTACTGTACATTAATTAGAGAGAGGGGGGGAGGGGGTGCATATAAATTAACTCATGAGCGACTAGAAGAGTCAGTTTAGATGACATATTCTTATATTTTTTATGTTTTTTATTCATTTATGCTTGGCTTTAAAGTATTTAATGAGCTAACTTTGCTGTTTGTGAGTGCAACCCTGATTTTTAAAAATGTATCAAGTTATCATGAATGACTGGAAAAGTCATGAAGCTTCACTGGTGTGAGACACTGTGCTTACAAGGAGAAATATTTGATGCAATTTTTTAGCTGAGTATATCTCTTTCCGTAAAAAATGTAAAAATGTCCATGACTTTTTGAAACCTTAAATTAATACTTAAAAATTCCCTCACAATTTCACGTGTTGCACGACTGTGGGAACTCTGTAAATAAAGCAAGGAAAGAGTATAACAGGCACATAATCCAATAGGATCTGTCAGACTGTGCCGTCTCTGCTCTGCTCGCTTTCAGCCCTCCCTAAAGCTCCCCGCACATGCTCCCTTTCTCTCCTTCACACATTCACTAACACAAACATTTCCCTTTATCATTACTCCTGTTCAACATGTCACCATGGTAATCTGACAGCTGACCGTACAAGGAATTTCAACAGTTTACAACAGTATCCATATGTATTTTATTTAACATATTTTGCCCCAGTCAGACATCAGATTCTATATCCATCCTGCTCGTCTGAGACGACTGCTATCTTGGGATAGTTGGTCCATATCTGGAAAAATATGACATTTTGACAGATACATTTCCAACTGATATATGAATGTTCTTACGTTTGCAAAGGCCTTCCCTGTTCCCCATGCAAGTAACTTCTCAAAGATCTTTCTGTTTCTCTGAGTTTCTGCCCTGTACCTGGAACGCAACCTATATATATGCACTGGTATAAAACACTAGCATGTAAAGCAAAAAGTAATTTAAATGGGTAATTCACCACTTGTAAGACAGACTTTTAAGAAAATGCAGTTTATGCAGTAGAAATGTTGGGGGAAAAAGTTAAATCAGAGCTAAAAACTTTTTGTCTTTACTACCACCCCTGACACGTTTTGTGGCAGACGAAGGTAACAAAAAAAGTACACATTGTTTATTTGCATATATTTTAACAATGCAAATCTGTTTAATAAATTCATTTTGTGTTATTCTGAATCCAATATTTTCAGTGTGGTCTCAGACTTTCAGACCCTACTGTATATTTTGCAAAAATGCCCAAAAACATTTGAACAGGTTTGATTTGATCATTTAGTCCTTTGGTTTGAAATGTTGAAGAGCGCAAAACATGACCTAGATCAATGAATTTCTTCCTCCACACCACACACACTGAGCTCCAGGACATGAAGCAACAAATCTGCCGTAAACACCAAGTGAGGCCATTCAGCACCGTCCTCTTTGTTTTCGCTGCTGTGTAAATAAATTGGACTGTGAGATATCGTGAAGACTACAAATCAGTGCTGCTGTTCCTGCCGTCTGTGCCTTCTGTACCACCTTCTGTGTCATCTCCTTAAATCATCCTCCGTGTCAGCAAACATCTAGACGTGTGACATGCAGGTTAGTACAATCCTTCATACCTCAGCATTGTTTAGTACTTGATTCTCATTGGTTGCCACACAATCCAAGGTGCTGATTAATATGGCTATCAAGTATTTCCAGTTTTGCAGACCGCATTACAGTTAACTTAGGAGAGCATTTTAGGGATGGATACCAATGTAAGCACATGAACAAGTGATTTCCGTGAAATAATTGACTCTGAACTGCTTAAGTGTTGAAATTTTAATGCACACCTGAGGTGTAACAGGCAATTTGATTCGCATCATGCCACATTACGACCTCAGGTATGCGTTAAGTTTTCAATATTTCAGCGGTCCATCGTTAATTATTCCAATTTTGAGACTGAGGTCGTGTGATAATGAAAATGCCTGACCTTCCAACTGTGCCGCAGTGTTTCTCTACACTCAAAGACAGTGTAGAACAGGTTATAACTTTCTAAGTAAGAGAGAAATTACAAAGTTTCGATCGTAAGGAAATGTTTGTGTCCTTAACATTGAACTGAGCTGAGCTAAATGATGACACTATTGTCTTGTGTAGAGCTGCTTACAGCTGAATTGAATTTGTTTTATAATGGAGGAATTATGCAACATGAACACTGTTATTTTCTTGTTTATTACTGTGAAGCTGTATAAACACCCTATATACTTATATATGTGACTTGACTTGTTTTGACTCCCTGAAAGATAAATGCCACAATAAGCCGTAAAACGACAGCCAATCAGAAGACCTTTGAAGTTTGATGTAATGTTTTAATATCAAGCTATGCCGAGCAAAAACTCAGATTAACATGGAAGAGATGCGATTTATCGCATGCAGCTTTATCAGGTCATGCTTGTTCAGTGCACGGCATTACCTGCTGGGTGTAGAGATGCATGAGATTGAGTGTTTGCGCGTGAAGTGTTACCTGCATTTTACGGAGCTGTGCGAGCTGTTTGCGCAGATCGGTGGCGTTCTGTTGTAAGTCGTGCAGGTGAAGCTGCATCTGTAGCCTGGAGACGGTGGAGGCCTGAGAGGTCCCAGATGAAGGCGGAGGCATCAGTGCCAGCGGGGCAGATGGAGTCAGTGCTAATAACCACAACACAAGACAAAAAAAAACCCCAAACAAACAAAAAATCAACACTGTGAGTTTGAATGACACACTCAATCAAATATGAATTAGTTTGAACTTACCCATCTACACCTTCTAAACCAGCATTGTTTAGTCCCGCTCCTGGAGATCGACCTTCCAACAGAGTTTATGATGCGTTCATGTTGCAACGAATGCGTTTAAAAGTTGAGCGTACATAAATGCGACCAAAAATCATCGATTTTCATTAATGATGCCTTCAAGTGCACCTGGGAAGCTCCTACAGCAAAGTTGCTTTTACAATGTCACATATTCAAGGTAAAAACACACTGTTTCACATGATTTTGGTAGTTTGATACAAGTTCTGAACCACCGTTTCGAAACAAAAGATTCGTAAAGCTTCATGAAGCAGTGTTTTGAAATCGCCCATCACTAGATATTGTTGAATAAAGTCGTTATTTCGGTTTTTTTTGCACATAAAAAGTATCCTCGTCGCTTCATAACATTAAGATTGAACCACTATCCTCAAATGAACTGTTTTAAATATGTTTTTAGTTGCTTTCTGGGTGTTTGAAAGTGTAAATTAACTTCCTGTCAATGGAGGCTTCACTGAGCCATTGGATTTTATAAAAAAATATCTTAATTTGTGTTCTGAAGATGAACGAAGGCTTTATGGGTGTGAAACAACATGAGGGTGACTAATTAATGACATAATTTTCATTTTTTGGGTAACCTAACCGTTTAATATGAATAAAGCAAACAGTGGTAAGATTTTTGGTTTTGAAAAAATTATCTTATACTCAGCAAGGTTGCATTTATTTGATCAAAAATGCAGTTTAAAATAATTGTTTTCTATTCTTTTAAGCAATCTATACATGAGATGTCAAACTGAATCACTACTACATTTCAGAAATCATTCTGATATGATGATTTGATGCTTAAGAAACATTTCTTATTATTGTCAATGTTGAAAACAGTTGTGCTGATTAATATTTTTGTGGAAACTGTGATATTTATTTCCCACATGAAGTTTGCATAATTTCAAATTGAGGGCAGGAAATAATTACAGCCGATTTTATTGATCATGATAAGCTTTGAATATCAATGGTTCAGTATAGTTTCTACATATTCTGTGTACTGAAGAAGAATTATAAAGCTTGCCAAAAAATATTTAGCTGGTTTACGAGGAGACCAAAGAACATTTCCCATCATTCTCCATGAAAGCAAGGAATGATAAAATAAAGAGAAAGAAACTGCCCAGCGAGACTGACTCTGACCAAAATCACTTAATCATATCATAATTACGATTTCTGAAATTGTAAGAAGGAACTTCCCAGGAGGATTGAACACGGCATTATTTCCATCCCTGTCCTAACACACCCGGCTGTAATTTCAATCAAGTGAACCCCATGACCTTGACTAGCTGGATTGGCTGCATTTGATTAGGATTGAGGCTAAACTCTGCGGGAAGGAAGATCTCCAGAAACCAGATTGAGTGCTTTTGCTCTACACCCATCCTTCCCTGTGATTTCAGACAGAGATACACTAACCCGCACACACACAAAGCGTGTCGTCACCTCCAGGGCCCACTGAGGAACATGCTGTTAGTGAGGAATACAGAGATACCAGCACTCTCCAGTCAGTCGTTTTTAACAAAAGGGTACATGTACTGATTCTCCAAGATTCAGGAAATGTGAATACTGACACATCATCCTAACACTTCATTTTCAGTGAGTGAATGTGTCAAGTTTAGGAGTGAAAACAGACTGAGGGAGAGAAATATCTAGTGCAGGCAGGCCGTAGAGAAGAGATACCGTAAAAAGCTACAGTGGGAACAGGCATTAAATAAGCAGAAGGATCACATTTTTGTAAAAACAGACACGCACACTACATACACCGGGAAAGACACGCCAATCCACATTAAACATGAGAGAGCAGAGACAAGGCTACCTTTCTTCTTCAGCGGGCCAGCTGTAACATACAGTAGAAGCTGTCAGCTTGTTCCAGTTTACTAAATAGGTGTAATGAAGCAAAGAAACAGAGTGCTGAATTGGACCTGTCGTGGATCAGATTCAAAGGGGGAGACTAGGACTCATGGGATACTCTCTGGATGGCCCTTTACTGAGTCAATTTAGACTCACCTCTCAAACCGTGGAGAATCTTCAAAGACAAATCTAGCAAATCAAAACTGGTGGCAGCCTTTGAAAGGCTGACCATTCAAGAAAATGTTCTCTGAGGACCACCGTAACAGATTTGAGAAGGAGAACGAGAGAAAAAAATAGAAAACCAAAGAAAAAAGTACTGAAGTCTATCTGTGAAAACTTTAAGGTTATTGTGACAAAGAAGAACAAAGTAGGGTCCTTCATTCAAGTGCACTCTGTTTGAGAATATCAGTATTTCAAGCCTGATCTACCAAGAACACAATATTAGACATATCAGACATAAGCTTGACAGCCTGCCTCATGACTGCTCTGGGCAACCATAGAGAAGAAGCTGGACTCACTTCCTGTGGCGGAGCCGTCGCTGGTGGATTCGGTCTTCTCGCTGGAAGAGAAAGGGAAGGGCCGTGAAAAGTCCGCCCCCTGGTCCGGAGGGCAGCCCGCCATCATGCAGAGACGCAGCAGGCCGCATCTGAGGATCATACAGCCATGATACTACCACTGTACTACAGCACCTGACTCTACACTGACGCTACACTACTCTAGCATGTACTGTACTACAGCAATACTACACTTGCCTTCTCTGTGCCTAATAATGGGTTATGCTACAATCTACTCTACTATCAAAGCACTGCAACTGTGTCTTTCACTATTTCCACACTTCACAATTCCTAAACAGCTTTATTTAAAGGTGCCATCGAACGTTTTCTTACAAGATGTAATATAAGTCCTAGGTGTCCCCTGAATGTGTCTGAAGTTTCAGCTCAAAATACCCCATAGATTTTTTTAAATTAATTTTTTTAACTGCCTATTTTGGGGCATCATTAACTATGCACCGATTCAGGCTGCGGCCCCTTTAAATCCTTGCTTACCTAGTCTGATGATTCAGCTGTGCACATCCAGACGTTAATACTGGCTGCCCTTGTGTAATGCCTTGAACATGAGCTGGCATATGCAAATATTGGGGTCATACATATTAATGATCCCGACTGTTACGTAACAGTCGGTGTTATGTTGAGATTCGCCTGTTCTTCGGAGGTCTTTTAAACAAATGAGATTTATATAAGAAGGAGGAAACAATGGAGTTTGAGACTCACTGTATGTCATTTCCATGTACTGAACTCTTGTTATTCAACTATGCCGAGGTAAATTCAATTTTCCATTCGATGGCACCTTTAACCTATAGCACTATTAAAACACATTCACTACCGTTCAAAAGTTTGGGTTACACTTTAATTTAAGGTGATGTAGTTACATTGCACTTACTCAAATAAGTACTGAGTAATATTAATTAACTACATGTACTTGCTATAGAGTTATGGTTAGGGTTTGGTTTAGGGTTAGTTACTTGCAATTATGCATAATTTACTGTTATTACTATAGTAAGTACATGTAGTAACGTGTAACTATACATCACCTTAAAATAAAAGGTTACCAAAGTTTGTGGTCAGTAAGATTTTTTTTAATAATTAAAAATTTTATTCGGCAAGCATGAATTAAATTGATCAAAAGTGTCAGTAAAGACATTTAGAATGTTACAAAAGAATTCAATTTCAAATAAATTGGTATAGTGATGTTTCTATTAATTAAAGAATCCTGAAAAAGCAGCACATCTGTTTTCAACAGAATAATACGAAATGTTTCTTGAGTATCAAATCATCATATTAGAATGATTTCTGAAGGATCATGTGACACTGAAGACTGGAGTAATGATGCTGAAAATTCAGCTTTGATCACAGGAATAAATTACACTTTAATATATATTAAAATAGAAAACAGTTGTTTTAAATTGTAATAATATTTCAATATTATTAATAATAATGTAATATATGACTGTTTTTACTGTATTTTTGATCAAATAAATGCAGCCTTGATGAGTATAAGAGACTTATTTCAAACACATTTAAAACATCCCAAACTTTTGGACGGTAGTGCATTAGAACTGAGCTATTCAACCCAATATAATACTGAGATTCATATTTAACTAGCTACCTTTATAATCCGAAACACTTCAACACTATGCTCCACCACAACTGGCTTTGATGACATACAAGAATAAGCAATGAACTCTCACTTAACACTATCTTTAAGACCTATTCACACCAAGTGTCAATTATGAGCACAAATTTGATTCAAAGATTTGAAACAAAATCCTTCTAAACACCAAGTGAACAGATTTGCACTTTGATTATCTGATTAAAAAAAGCGTCACTAAGCAACAGTATTTGCATCAGGCATAGTGTGAACAATCTCTATCCTAACTCTACCTAATATTAACTGAAAACCCTATTTACTGAATTTTCTCTTTATATAATGCATTTGTTTCTAAATGTCTACTCAACACTTTTACCTCAACACACTTTCTTTGTGAGGTAATAATCTAAATAATATTCATTTCCTGACAAAATATTCCAGAGTTGGCGTGAATGACTTGACACATCGAATATGAATGACAATAAATGTCCAGCAACATTAAAGCACCGATACAAAGAGACTCATGGCGATCGCAGGACAAAAATACCACCAGCACACACAATTTCAATACAAGCACTTTACATTCAGCAAGTAAAGACATATTTGCAAGCTTTTGAAACATAAGAAAAGCCAATGGCTACATAGCATACATGAGAAAGCAGAATATTACCGCATGAAAGCAAAATGGCACCATGCTAAGAACACTGAATAATTGTGAAATGGTTGAATGCATTATGTAAACCGGAATTTTAGAGTTAAAGTGCATTTCACACGGTACGCAGTCTTATGTACAAGTGTTTTCCATACAATCGAGAGGTAGTATGGAATGTGTTAGCATAACAAAACTCAATGCTAGAGAGCAAAAACATACTGCATCTCTGAATTACCGTAAATACTGTATTTCATGTTGCATGTGATAATTAACTAAAAAAATGACTAAAATACCTTAAAATGTCATTTATTTCTCCATAAAAGTGATTTTTCCTGATAAAATAAGTTGAATTGGGAACTCGCAGCTACTGTGTACCGTGTACAATGGCCTTTATGTGTCAAATGTTTAATGTGATTGGTACATCAGAAGCCTGTCATGTCTGATGGTCTGTATGAATGAGATGACTTTTATAGGTTGGTTTTGTCAATGTAAGTGAGCATCTGATTGGCTCTGGTTCCATGTAAATGGATCATAGATGGCTCTATGGATGTAGTGATGTCTTACGTGCTGTCGCTGTCTGGTGCTCGGGTTAGGACGCTCTGAACCAGTCCAGTCAGACTGGCTATCTGCTTCTCCATTGCCTCCATACGATCCCTGCTAACAAGGCAGACAGACAATGGATAAGTGTACACTTTTTAAATATACATTTTCTAAGAGTTTTCACTTAAACATTCTCCTAAATATTAGGTCTTGTAGGCAGGTTAGTATATGTTCCATTACCTATCAGCAACATCACTCAGGGTGTCTCAATACATATTAAGTGCCATTACCCGAGTGCAGGTTTTGTTTTGCAGAGTAAAAACAATTTAGCTGTTGGATGAATCTGTTTGGGAGGAGACTGAGTAAAAATAACCTAGTCTCTTTTTTAAATGTGCCACACAATCGCAGGACTTCTTTAGAAAAAGACAATGCCAAAAATAATGCATATGAGCCAAATAAGAAGGACCACAGTAAAGATAAAGAAAACTATTTAAAAAAATACTTTGTGTATTCATGTTGGTTTCATATTGACTTTGGAATAAAAAAAACAAAAACAAAAAAACATTTTCAACAAAAGTTGCAATTTAATTACTTTAAAAAAAGCTGTGTTGTAACCATGTGACATTTTACAGCCTAAACTAACCTTTTAATAAACACATTTTAAGAGACTTACTGACCTTGACACACATTGATGAGGGTCTGCAGGGGTCTCCTCTATGATATCACTTCTTGTTTTTTTTTTGTTTTTTTGCACCAACTTTTTGATTTCTTTTAATATTAACAGGCAGCAAAGCAGTTTTGTTAAAATATATTATTTCTAGGAAAAAGTCATAAATGTTTATGCATTCCTACATCATAGTTCAAAAGTTTGGGGTCAGTAAAACATTTATTATTATTTTTTTAAGAAATGAATACTTTGATTAATCAAGGATGCATAAAACTGATTAACAGAAACAATAAAGGCATTTATAATGTTACAAAAAAATCATTCCCAGCATTTTATAATGATTTCTGAAGGATCATTTGACACTGAAGACGGGAGTAATGGCTGCTGAAAATTCAACTTTAGTGACCAAAAGTGATGCCTGGGGGGGATATTTGTTTTTAATGACCCTACAAGTTTGATTAAACCATTAAAATATGAGGAAAATATTTTAAATATGAGCCTTGAGCAGGGTAAGAGAATTCTTTCAAAACTGCCATTCAAAAAAATCCTACCAACACCAAACTTTTGAACAGTAGTGTGCTTAAGGATATTTGTGTCTGGCATTTGCAATGATAAATTCTGCTTATTAATTTGTTTGTTCAGAGTGTGTAGACTGATGTACACTTCTTGTCAATAAAAATGCATGTCTGTCAAAGAAAAAGTGCATAAATGTCCTTTCAAATTCGCAGCTACCCTGTACCACATACACGGACATACACTATTGCCAGTGCTCACCGTGTATCCGTCTCGCCCCCAGACAATGGCGAACCAAATCCAGGCCCCTTACTACCATCTCCTAGGGGTTCAGAACTGGAGCTGGGTCTGGACTTCGGACTCTCTACAAACACAGAAGAGGAAGCGGAGTCCTTGCGGAAGGTCGTTCTCACAGGTGACCCTCGGCTTGGAGACCCGGTGAACGAATCCCTGTCACGCAGCTGCACGTCGGGAATCTTCTGCGGAGAGGAGGGAGGCAGACGAAAGCCCATGCCGAGCGTAGAGCTGCCATATGTATCAGAGTATAGAGAACCTCCGGGTTTATACAGGCTGTCCTCTAGGTCGCTTTGCAGCGCTGCGGCTGAGTATGTACTAAGAGAGCGCACCGAACCTCTGCGGTACAGCCCTCCTGACACAGGGAAGCCGAAGGGGTCAGCGATGGTGGCCAGGGACTGAGTAGAAGCGATACTAAGTCGACCCTCGTGCATCAAGCTGTAGGGATCAGCATAAAGACCTTCATTCTTCAGGAGGACCATGTTTTTGCCAGACATCTCCTCGTCAGGTTTGACATCGCGGCGCTCCAGGATGGCCGAGGAGGACGGGGTTAGGCCCTGAGCCTGTCCGTGAGAGGGCGAAGGGTGGTGGGAGTGGGATGGATGCTGGGGGCCCTGGGGGTGAGGGTGACCCGGACCAGCGAAAGAGGGGGGACGACCTCCGCTGTAGGAGAGACGGGATCGGGAAGGGGAGCCGGAGGAGGGTGAGGCAGTGGAGGAAGGAAGAGTGTTGAGGCGACGGGTAGGTGACGAGTCCCTGGATGTGTAAACCATCTCTCTCTAAAACAAGAAAAAATAATAGCATTTTATGAATACATCACTCTGAGCGACTTTATATGAATCCAAGTTCTAGGAGATTTAAAGGACTGAATACATGAACATAGAAATGATAAAGGGAAGTCATTCCGTTTGTGTTCATGAAAAGGAAGTGACATCATTTGTGTTTGAAGCCAAGTTCATAAATTGCCAAGTTTTACTCTGATTTAATATTTAGAATTTGTTTGAGATTTGTCAAGTTTATTTTACTTTTCCTAAACGTGTTTGTTTTGTACTATTTATAAGAGCAGAATAATACAACATATTCATTTGTATCTATTTACATTCAGATGGCACAATACAATTTATTGGCACTTATGGACATTATTTGTCGCATATAATGTTTAAAATCCTATAGACATTTACTGTAAAAACCACCTTTAAAAATTGAAAAGGCATCAGTTTCATAGATTTACTCTGCTACACTCATAGTTACAAGTGCTAAGTGGATATGTGCCAAAAATCATTCAAATGCGAAAATGTGGTGCTGACAAATCAAACATCTCGAAGCAAGAGCAATCCTCTGAGGCTCAACACAAAACCAAGAGCAGAGTTCTAGACTCATTGCCCCATTCTCTACTTCTCTCTCACTTTCCTTTCACTGGCCTGTAATTCAACTCCGGAGAGCTCTATTCACCCTATTCACTCCTTTCACCCAGCCTAGCTAAAGCTACTGGCATAACATTGGATTACATGAGACTGTATTCAGATTTCACCAGCACTTCTGAGTGAGCGCATATAATATACTAAGCTACAATGAGCAGAAGAAGAGCTTTTAAACTCCCCATTCACAAACACCAGGAAACCCACACTCATCTATTAGATCCTTTTTTTTCCTGCCTGGTTGCATCTCAGTATCTTTCACTCTCTTTTCACCTCTCCTTTCTAATCTTGCATATCATTTCATAACTTGTACTGTATATCTGCTTTTCAGTTCACTTGCATTTAGGCCACAGCTTGTTTTGTTTTATCTTAAGGCACTCATCCATCTTTTCTTTATATACTTTGCTTCTTTTTCCCTCTTCTCATCTCTGTTCCCTTTTGTTCTCCTACTCTGAGAGTAGTCAAAACTTACTGAAGCATTACAGGGATATAGCTTGTTAGCCTGCATACACGGACACATTCAAGTAAATGCAAGGACACACTCCAGGGAGCAGTTGACATGTTCTGTCCAGAGTTCTGCTGTTGAGTTTCAATTCGAGAGGTAATTTGAATAAATTCAAAGTAGCCAAAAGGCACAATGAACTTGTTACTGCTGGTTGCCACTTTGGAATTGCTTTTATTTTAATTAATTAAAAAAAGGTTACACTTTATTTTAAGGTGGCCTTGTTACAGTGTAATTACACAATTAAGTACTGAGTAATAATAATTAACTACATGTATTAACTATATAATTAAGGTTAGGGTTAAAGGGTTAGTTCCCCCAAAAATGGAATTTCTGTCACTAATTACTCACCCTCATGTCGCCCCAAACCTGTAAGACCTTCGTTTGTCTTCGGAACACAAATTAAGATATTGTTGATGAAATCCGAGGGTATCTGATCCACACATAGACAGCAACGACATTGCACCTTTTGTGATCCAGAAAGGTACTAAAGACATCGTTAAAACTTTCAATGTGACTACAGTGGTTCAACCTTAATATTATGAAGCGACAAGAATATTTTTTGTGCGCAAAAAGAAAACAAAAATCATGGGCCCTATTTTAACGATCTAAACGCAAAGTGTAAAGCGCACGACGCAGGTGCACTCAGGGCGTGTCCAAATCCACTTTTGCTATTTTAACGACGGAAAAACGGTCCGTGCGCCGGGGCGCATTTTTGAAATGGGTTGTTCCTATTCTCTTAATGAGTAATGGGTGTAACGTTCAATAAACCAATCAGAGTGTCATCTCCCATTCCCTTTAAGAGTGAGATGCGCTCGCGCCATGGCGGATTGCTATTTACATGGCGGAATTTGTTGGCGGAAAAGCTGAACGCTTTTCAAGCGAAGAAACCGATCTGCTCGTGCGCGAAGTTAAAGCGGGCTTGCAAATGCAGGCTTTCAAATAGCTCCGCGCGCTGAGTCAGTTAATATATATGTGTGTGTATTGGCACGATTGTTCAATTAATTAGCCAATTTTGTTCATCATTATAAGTAGTAATAGGCTGAATTGAAAATAGGTAGCCTAATTCTAATACACGCAATGACTATTCATCATTACATTTTTATATTTATGTAGCCTACACAATAATATTCTTTTACACTGTAATCCTTTTGTTTTTAATATTTGGCATGTTTGTGTGATGCACATCCCTGTGTGTAATAAGCAAAGTCAATGCGCACTGTGGACGCGCCCAGGGGCGCAGTTTCTACCAACGCGCTCTAACAAAAAAATATTGCGTCATTGACTTTAGACTTTAGACCAGGTTTGAGTTGGTCTATGGCGCAGTCTATTTTCAGCTTCTTAAAATAGCAATGCGCCTGAACACACCTCTTTTTTAGACCAGCACGCCCATGGGCGCACTAACTGGCGCAAATGCATTTACTAATTTAAGGACGTGGCGCTGAACGGGAAAACGCGAACGGCGCCGGACGCAAACTAGCAAACACACTTGCGCTGCGCCTTGCGTCGCATTGCGCCGGGTGTATTATAGGGCCCAATGACTTTAATCAACAAATTCGTCTGTCCCCATCATACTGCTACGCTATTTTCGTCGCAGAGCTTCAGTGTTTATGTCTGAACGGGCGGCTCAGCATTGATACCCTCGGATTTCATCAATAATATCTTAATTTGTGTTCCGAAGACAAATGAAGGTCTTACGGGTTTGGGACGACATGAGTGTGAGTAATTAATGACAGAAATTTCATTTTTGGGTGAACTAACCCTTTAAAGTTTGGTTTAGGGTTACTTGCATGTAACTATGCATAATTGGCTGTTATTACTAAAGTAACTACATGTAAAAGGTGTAACAGGGACATTAAAATAAAGTGTTACCCCAAAAATAAAAGCAGCAAGTAGTGTGTTCACACTGAAAATTCCAAAAAGAAAAAGTACACTTTAAATACCCGGATGATGCACTAAATTAACAGAAAAACTAAGTGTGGAATGTTGGACACTTCATGCACTCTTCTGGTCGCAGCTTTAATTATGGATGAGTGGGAGGGGCTATCAGACTCCTTATAAAATTCACACACTACATGGATGAGTACATAATGTATAGTGCGTCATTTAGAACACAACTTATGGGCTTTCAAACTGGGGTCCTAGGGTTTTAGAAGGTCTGCAGAACATTTGAAACAAACAAATAATCCTATTTTAGGACTAAAAAAGTAAACATATTTACTTAAAATATTACATGTTGCATTTAATAATTTTAACACACTGTAATTTAGCCTATATTATTTCTGTTTAATCAGAATTACTTTATCACAGATGTTACTTTATATAGACAGACGACTTATATGAAAACATAGTAAAAATTTTCCATATAATATTTTCATTATTTATTATTTAAAAATTTGTAAAATAAATGTAAAAAACGTAAACTTTTAAAAAATAAAAACATACAGAAACTTTAATATTACTTAAAATACTTATAAACTTATAATATTCTACTTTCCCAATCCTCATAACATATGTAAAAAACAGAATTAAAAAACAAAGAAGAGAATAAACAGACATGATTGTGCACACATACCCCCAAAAAAGGAAATGAGCAGAAACATTTGCATACATTAACTCATGTCTAATGTTAACTGAGAGTCAGCTTGACACTCTCAGAGGCTATGAAATGGTAAAGACGACTCGCACCAGAGAAGTAAAAACGAACATTTGATCAACAGAGTGACGCAACATGATTGCATTTCAAAGTCAACCCACATCAAACTCCTGTGGTAGCACAGCGAGCTCACAAAGTGAAACGAACTCCCAAGTGATATGCCAAAAACTGTGCATAATTTAAAAACCTCCGAGTTCAAGAACATCCAAATCTGAAAGACGTCGCTCAATGGATCAAACAACGGGTACCTCCCTTTAAAATATTTAACATGCAAAGAGGACCGTGACGTTGATGTGAAGGTTAGATTTGCCTCTGATCTCGCCACATACTGGGATCTACATCCGTAACCTGGTGATTTCTTATTTTGACTTGGAAAAGAAAACATTCTTTAAATATGGATCATGCTCTGTGCCTTATTTTACCCATAAGCCCATGCTGGGACAATGTAAGATGGCAAACAATCTGAATCATTGAATGCGGTAGAAATCTCTCACCCTGAGGTCTCCGTTGGCCAGATGTGCTGCAGGATAGGAGGCATAGATGGGCTCTTTGCGATAGATTTTAATGATGCTGCGGTCCTGTATGTCTCTCACGTCCTCCAGCTCGTAGAAGACGTTTCTGGCTTCATCTTTGATCAAGATGGCCGTGTTAGGGGACTTCAGCATTCCTGCTGTCAGCTTCTGAGGGAACATGTGCACGATGAGCGCGTGCAATGTCTCCAAACTGTTGAGCTCATGAGTGATATGAACACGCCTGGTCTCATCTCCGAACTGCAGGAAGAGGACACCTTAGGAGAGAGAGAGAGAGAGAGAGAGTTAAGAAGACAGTCAGCAAAGAACACCAGGATTAAGAGTATGTATTTGCATTGCATATAAAATCTTCATCCATTTGAATTACACTGTTTTAGCATAAACTAACAAACTTGATGTGATGCATATTTGTAAGTCATGCATAAATGAAACAGGTAAGATTTCTTTAACCGTACTAATAAACCAAATGTTTTAAATACACAATATTTCCTCCTACCTGAGCGACAGAACATTTTGTGTGTCAATTAATAATATTTTGTCAGAGATGACCCCCTTGACATATGGAGTACCCCAGGGCTCAGTTCTAGGTCCCATTTTGTTTTTATTATATATTCGCCCACTTGGTGAAATAATTAAAGGTCCCGTTCTTCGTGATCCCATGTTTCAAACTTTAGTTAGTGTGTAATGTTGTTGTTAGAGTATAAATAAAATCTGTAAAATTTTAAAGCTCAAAGTTCAATGCCAAGCGAGATATTTTATTTAACAGAAGTCGCCTACATCGAACGGCCAGTTTGGACTACATCCCTCTACTTCCTTCTTTAATGACGTCACTAAAACAGTTTTTTGACTAACCTCCGCCCACAGGAATACACAAGAGTTGCGTTTGTAGAGTGTGTTTGTCGCCATGTCGTCGAAACGCTGTTATTTTCATCCCGCAGTCCAATCACCGGGTCTGATTCCGGCTCAAATTGATAGGGTAAAATTAAAGACATGTTTACAATAACACTGAGCGCGTGCATCTCCACGTTATGGTAAGAGGCGTGACCTTTCCGGGCAAGATGCGCTAAGCTGCTGTCGAATCACAACACAGGAACCGCTGGCACAATCAGAACTCGTTACGTATTCCGGAAGGAGGGACTTCATAGAACAAGGAAGTCATCAGCCCGTTTTTATGACAGTGGAAACAGCGGTATACAGATAAGTAAATTATGTGAAAAATACTGTGTTTTTTTACACGCGAAACATGAACACATGTTATATTGCACACTATAAACACAATCAAAGCTTCAAGAAACCACGAAAAACGGGACCTTTAATGGTTTTAAAAATGTATCTTATCACTTTTATGCTGATGACATCCAGCTGTACTGTTCTTTTAGAGATTCTGAGTTTGACAAGTTAACTGATTTACTGGACTGCCTGTCCTGCATAAAGAACTGGTTATTTAATAATTATTTACAGTTGAATATTAAAAAGACTGAAACTTTAATCTTCGCCCCAGACCATAAGTTATCTCAAATTAAACAGCACCTTGGCTCCTTGGGTTCTTCTGCTCAGACGAGCCTCAGAAATCTTGGTGTTATGTTTGACCAAACTATGTCTTTGGACAGTTATTCTAGACAGCTGGTCAAAAATGGTTTTTATCAACATTTCTAAATTGAGGGCGCTATTGTCTAAAGCGGACTTGGAGATGATTATGCACGCTTTTATTTCTTCTCATCTTGATTACTGTAACTCTCTTTTTACTTATTTAAATAAATAAGTAAATCCTCGCTGGGTCGTCTTCAAATGGTGCAAAATGCTGCAGCCAGGCTTTTAACAGGAACACGCAGAAGGGCTCATATTTCACCAGTATTATCCTCACTACATTGGCTTCCCGTCAAATTCAGAATTGATTTTAAAATTCGAATTTTGACTTTTAGAGCTCTGCATGGACAGGCCCCCCAGTACATTACTGACCTGTTGACCCCTTATTCTTCCTCCCGTACTCTTCGGTCTTCAGGCCAAAACCTTTTTATGGTTCCCAAAGTTCGTGCAGAAAATTCTGTAGATTCTTTTAAAAAGCAGCTGAAGTCATTTTTATTTAGACAGGCTTTTGGTTGAATGGGTTGTAGGGGTGCTTGTGTTTTATTGTTTTGTGTTTTTTTTTTTGTCATTTGTTTAGTTTTATTTTGTTAGTTTTGTTGTACTCTGTGAAGCACTTTGTGATCTATATCTGTGAAAGGTGCTATACAAATAAAGTTTACTTACTTACTTAATAACCAGGCTTATAGTTATCATCAAATTAAATTTGTCATAATCATACATATTTGAATATGGCTTGTTGCACAACTAACCATATTTTAACCATGTTTATACTGAATAAATGTAATTGTTTCCACAATGAACATTTATGCTGATTCTAAGTAATTTTAAATAATGCATTTTGAAAATATGTTTATTTAAATAGATTCAAATAGTTCATATTAAACTATGCCATGATTTTTGAGTGGAGAAATCATACCTGTTTTATTCAACTTTGACTGACAAATATCAAGTGTGACAAGCATCAAATTAAGTTTATTAGTTTATGTTAAAACGGAGTTAAAACATCCAAATGGATAGACATTTTTTGAGTGCACTAAACTGCTGTGTGAGAGAGTGATGGTCAGATTTTGAGAGGAATGTCGGCGACAGCAAGTCTCATGTTTACGGCTGCTGAACTCCTCCTGTAGACTTTTTGTCATCAGTTTCTGTCAGTTTATCTCGCCACACTTCACCTAATGGGGCAGCAGGCGATTCTAAACTTCCTGCTGATGGGACAATAATCTCTCTGTGGGGAACAGCTCAAACTGAATCACTTTCAGCTTATATTGTGCCCTTGCTGATGTGAAATGAAAGTTCACCACTAGGAGATACTTCACACCATGGAAACTAAAGCTAAAAACAAACTGTTGAAGGTCAGTTTATGTGAATGCATTGTACTGCTGTAATTAACACACTGCTATTAACTATCAAAAAGTAGAAACATTTCACACTATCTAATTGCAGAAAAGAGAAATGCCATCTTCGGTCGAAAGCAAATAAGTACTGTGGGGCTGATTCGTTTACATGAATCATCTAAACAAAGTGATTAAATAGAATGAATCAGAATTTCCATCGCTACAAATGAAAAACAGGAGAATGTGTTTAATCGTTGTGTCATGTCACTCGACTGTAAAACTGCAACCACAATACAATGTGACATTAAAAAAGGTGATGTACCACTTTGTCTCATTATTATTACAAGGCTTGTTATTTAAAAAGCTACAGTATTTTTTTGCTGAACTGAGAAAACACTTTAATCATTAATTCTAGCTAGTTACTCCCCAACAGGGCTAATGATTGAAAAACTAACTATGGTCTACAATCTTTCATTTATCCCACACATATTTCCTGAGGTTAATGTGTTGATGTTTCATTCATTCTAACTTGCAAAAACTGTTTGTGTAACTTTGAGTTATTTAAAAGGAAATTAATACTTAATTGTCTATTAAACATCCAAGTACATTTCTGCATAACCTTTGGGTTAATGTTCACATTTTAACAAAGCTTCTTGCTTCTCAGTTGCACCCTGAAATGGTTTTAAAATAGTTTCTGGAAAGGCCAGAAGGGTTTTCTGTGATTTATATTTATTATTATTAATTGCCTACATTATTACATTATTTGCTATCTGCATTCTTTAAATTGTAATGTTGACATGCATTCTCTGTAAAGCTGCTTTGAAATGATATGTATCATGAAAAGCGCTACATACAAAAAAAAAGTGAATTGAATTTATATATTAACAGTTCAGAAAAGTTATAAACACCAATTTAGTTACAGCAAGCTGTACAGTGGATTGGATGAATGAAAGGCACTAGTGAACTTACTTATTATTTTAGGGGCTTTGTATGTCATTACATTACAGAATTATTTCACAAATAATATTATGAAATATTATTACAATTTAAAATATCTTTTCTATGTGAATATATTTTAAAATTAAGTTTATTTCTGTGAGGGCAAAGCTTCAGTGTCACATGATCCTTCAGAATTCATTCTAATTTGATGATTTGCTGCTCAAAAAACATTTATTATTATTATTATTATGTTAAAAAAAGTTTTTGCTTAATATTTTTGTGGATTCTGTGATACAGTTTTTACATTACAGTACATACACATATTTAAGGTCACTTTTGATCAATTTAGCATGCTTGCCAAATAAAAAGTATTAATTTCTTTAGTATTAAAAAAAAAAAAAATACTGAACGTACTGAATATTTTTGTGGAAACCAGGATGTATCTTTTCAATATTCTTTTATAAATAGAATATAAATTTCAAAAGAACAGCATTTATTTCAAATGCAAATCTTTTGTAACATTCTAAAATCTTTACTGACACTTTTGACCAGTTTCATGCAACTTTGCTTAATAAACATTAATTTCTTTCAAACAAAAAATCTTACTTTTGAAAGATAGTGTAGGTCGGACTCAAATCTGCATAACCATTGGAGAACCTGCTAGCTATGACTGCACCACAGCACTGTCACTAGTAAAGATGTTAACTTATTCTTATGTGTATGTGGGCATTAGCGAATCAGCCTTTTGAGTTTTAGGTATATGGGGTAATTTACTGGGAATGGTTGATTGATACTCCGATGAAGTGTGTGTATGTTACCTGGAGAGCGTAGTTTATTCTGGCTTGCAGAGCGGGAGAGAGGGAGGCTCTGACGGAAACGGTTCATGCGGTTGAAGCCCAGCGGCATGTCGGCCTCAGACATGGTCTCCAGAGACTCAGCAGATGCGAAGGACAGTTTAGATGCCTGGTCTGCCAAACCTGACTGAGTGGACTGGGAGTGACGTGGACTACGACTCTAAATGACACAGAGAGAGAGAGAGAGAGAGAGAGAGATTTTCAGCATTTTAAATGGCATGATGTAAAAGACAGACATTACTTACTCACAAGGAGAAACCAAGAGCAAATTCCTCCAACCAGAATAAATTGCAACTAAATGTGCCAAGTTTCTATACAACAAGTCTCACAAAACATAACATCACTGCTCCAAGGTGAGAAAACAAAGCAGATAATGTGCACCTGATTGTGTGTGTGTATAATGATGGGAAAAACAGTAATGCATCGATAGGAAAATCACTCACAGGACAAACAAGCCTCTGTGGATATATCTCAACAAACAGACTGAGACGCTAACAATTACACAGAAAAAAACTTGTCTGCCACACTATAGCATATACGTTAAGTCTAAATCGCACACCTGTTGATTTCTTGTTAGATGTTTCAGTATCATTGTTGTGGTTGTTTTGAAGTATTTAATGAAGAGGGTTCAAACAACCGAATCGTGGTGTGTTTCACAAGCTCAGAGACACCTGTAATGAGCTCCCAGGGTGCAATGGGGAAAGACTGGCAAGCTGGTTTTCAGAGCAGGAGACATTCACAGAGCGGCATCACTATACATCAGATCAATTCTCCTCTGTGCTGTGAAAAAACACTTTCTTAATCAGTATTTTTGTCTTGTTTTCCAGTAAAAAACAGCCAAACTTCTTTAAAACAAGATACATTTACTTACTTTGGGTCGGTAAGATTTTTTTTTTTAATGTTTTTGAAAGAAGACTCAGTAGCGGAGCCAGATGGTGATACTGGACACCCCTGGATTTCCTTCACTATACTGTTAGTTTGATGCTGATTTATTTTGACATGTGACGGCACCACACATTGTTAATGTATATTAAAATTTTGAATATTAAGAGAATATTAATGTTAGCTGCATAGATACCGAAGATTAAGAATAAAGGCGGTCGCACCCTGTACGAGAAGCGCAGAGCTGTTCAAACCACAGAGCACCTCTCACACAGTTTTCCATTAAATTACATTATATTTGTCCCAAATCATTGTTAATCCAGCCTACATAATGACTCAACCTTAGGCTGGAAGAGTGTATAGACATTTTTTTTTTTTCACAATAATATATTTGTCTTTCTGCGGACTGAATAAAGTTTATGCTTATAGAGAGATATAATAATATGGATTGCACTTTCTCTCTCTGTTTGCACTGTTTTTACAGCAAAACTCGACACCACTTTTTTCATTCTTGAAGTGAACTTGGTAACACTTTACAATAAGGTTCATTAGTTAACATTAGTTAATAATTTAGTTAATTACTTTAAGCTAATAATGAACTGCACTTCTACTGCATTTATTAATCTTTGTTAATGTTAATTTCAACATTTACTAATACATTATTAAAATCTTGTTAACATTAGTTTGCACTGTGAACTAACATGAACAATGAACAACTGTACACTGTAAACCCTAACTCTCAAAATACTTAATTGGTTTGAGTAGGACAAACTTAAATTGAACAAATTAGTTCAGTTAAATTAACTGCTATGAGTATTTAGAACTTTCTGTTTCTTTTGAGTTCACAGCAATGACATATTTCAAGCTGAACTATTTGAACTATTTCATTATTTTGAGTTGTATGAACTCATTTCTTTTAATTTAGACTAACTTAAGTTTAACTGAAACTGGGCTGGGATTTTTATTTCCCAGCATGCTTTGCCCATGGCACTCGAAAGGGAGAATTAAGTGTAAAATTAAGTGTTATATAATGTGTTTTTTTGGTGCAAGATTAAAGGGTTAGTTCACCCAAAAATGAAAATTATGTCATTAATTACTCGCCCTCATGTCGTTCCAAACCCGTAAGACCTCCGTTCATCTTCAGAACACAGTTTAAGATATTTTAGATTTAGTCTGAGAGCTTTCAGTCCCTCCATTGAAAATGTATGTACGGTAGACTGTCCATGTCCAGAAAGGTAATAAAAACATCATCAAAGTAGTCCATGTGACATCAGAGGGTTAGTTAGAAGTTTTTGAAGCATCGAAAATACATTTTGGTCCAAAAATAACAAAAACCACGACTTTATTCAGCATTGTCTTCTGGAATCCTTTCCATTGAATTGATTCCACTGAATCCTTTCATCTGTCGGCGTTGGTAATGCACTTTTACGTTTTGGCGATTAGGACATCCGCGACATGCACACTTATGCACCATTTTAAAAAATAGCTTGAATACAGCGTGCGTCTCCCTCAGACTGTAAACGAAGCTCGGGCGCACCGGATAACACGTCAGCAGCGTCTTGCGTCAGCAGCGTCACTGCGGAGTCGTGAACCCGGATTGACAACAGACCCGGAAGAGAATACAATGCTGAATAAAGTCATAGTTTTTGTTATTTTTGGATCAAAATGTATTTTCGATGCTTCAAAAACTTCTAACTAACCCACTGATGTCACATGGACTACTTTGATGATGTTTTTATTACCTTTCTGGACATGGACAGTCTACTGCACATACATTTTCAATGAAGGGACAGAAAGCTCTCAGACTAAATCTAAAATATCTTAAACTGTGTTCTGAAGATGAACGAAGGTCTTACGGGTTTGGAACGACATGAGGGTGAGTCATTAATGACATAATTATCATTTTTGGGTGAACTAACCCTTTAATGGTAAGGGAGATTTAGTAGTGAATAATGTTTTGTTATGCTAATTTAAAAGTTTCGGTTAATGTGGGTTTTTGGAGAGTTACCATCATGGTGACAAGTGGCGCATTCTGCTTGGTTTGAGAGCAGGTTTTAAGTTGCTATACTCATTCAGTAAGTGCTATACCATGCTATTGTTAACATTTTAGCAAATTAGCAAGTCAGCATTTTTTAAATTTTCTTATTAGGGTTTACAGTGAAATTGATTTGCAAAAACTCAAAATAAAAGTTAATTAACTAAATATTTTATGTTAATTGCTATCAAAATATATTAGTTAGCTATCTCAGTTAGGAGCATTTACCATGCATGAATACTACAAACTCAGCTTACTTAAAATTGGGAACATCATAACTCACAAAATTTGATGTAACTGATTACCTCCAATTTTTTGAGTTAGCCCAACTTATTTGGGTTTACAGTGTATTTTCATTAACTAAAGTTAACGAAGATTAGTAACTACAGTAACACATGTATTGCTCATGGTTAGTTAACTAATGGACTGACACCTCGAACTTGAGAACACACCACATCTGTATTATAGCCCATTTGAAACAAGTTTAAGGTTTACTATCAGGTTTAGATTTTCTGAACAATTTTTTACGAACATCACTTTGTAAATTAGCATTAGATCTTTTGCTAATAAACTAATAAAGCTAAAGCTAATAAACTTATTGGCAAGTATATTTTCTTGTTTTAGCATAAATCAAACAACATTTAGAAAGGTTTAAGCTTATAACAGATAACTTGTTTACACAGTGCACAACCTCTTTCACACACACACACACAAATATGCTGAAGCACAGCGGCTGTGGTGTGGTCGTCCCCTTTCAGATGGTGTCTGAGTGCAAAGGGCTGGAACTGAGCTGATAGATGACCCCCCCGGTGTAACTATAATGGGGTCATTTGTCCACAACAGTGAGCAGTCCGGGTGCTACACATACACGGACGCACATACATACATCTACAAAATAAGAGGATGTTTATCTACACAAAGACACAAATCTGCCATAGCTATTCTACGCTAAATGCTATAAATAGCGCTAACATGAACCAGCTATCAGGTTTGACTGCACTGTATATGATGAATTTTGTAAAGAGAATCCCTGCAAGATCAAAATAAAAGTTTTTTTGCAGAAATAAATTTGACATAAGGGCAAAGATGGGTAAATAAAGAGCAGAGGCAAATGAATGATGGGGCAGATTGCTGCATATATAAGAGCACAAACAGACCTAAAGGTGTAAACTGCTGATAATTAGCATACGGATTTAATACATTTGAGTATTTTTTTTTTTTTCCCACCACATTGCTCTAAACAAACTATGAGTGAAAACACCCTCAAGACCATCCATGTAATCAAGATCTCGGCTCTCTCTCAGGCTCTAATGCACTTTCAAATGGCTTTTTGTCAAATGCAATAAACACACAAGCTCTCACTTTCGTTTGAAATTTGTATCTGCGTCAATAAACATGTCAGCTTGTGTGTCATATTACCTTCCTAAAGTGCTGTATTTTCTGAATTAAACAGAATCAGGAATCCCTGTAGGATTCTCTGCAATAAATCTCCACCTTCATCGCAGACACAAACACTTCTTTTGCGTTCCAACAGCAGGAAGGAGGACAACCCCATGCCAAAATACATCTGACTTCAAAATGAAATGAACGAAACAGAATCTGACAGGACTGTAGTGTGAACTGCATACGATTATGGTAAATACACACACACACACCTAAGAAATCCACTACAACAACAGAAGATGTGATACTGAATGCAACATGAGGGAGTACAAATCTGAGAATGAAAACATGTATATGAAATCACTTAGATATGATATTCGCTCATTTACTATACATGTATAGTGAGTACCACACATTCTTTATTTGTTCAGAGAGACGTGCATAGAGGAACATTTTAATATAAAAATATTACTCTTAGTTCAGGGGATGTAATCAAATTCTGAGCTTGTGTTTAATTCACTAGTTCACTTGTTTTATAATCCTAAAGAGTGACAGTGGTAAACCGATTTGGCTTGCTGGCTTATTATATTATATTATATTATATTATATTATATTATATTATATTATATTATATTATATTATATTAATTATATTATATTATATTATATTATATTATATTATATTACATTACATTACATTATATTATATTACTGATAAAATAAATGTGGAATAGGTTGGTAAAAGGATGCTGAATAAATTGTCATCGGAATGAGGTAAGCAGACTGGTATTATTGTTATATTACTGACAGGATTAGATGAACAAAATTAACTTCCAAAAATGTAGTATAAGTACTATAATGTAAGATTTTCATCCTAAAATTCCTTAGGAGAAATTAAAATACACAAATGAGATAATTGCTGAAGTAGAAGACAGTAGAAGCATAGTGCAGTAAAATGAACATCAAAGCCCACATCAAGTATTTGATGCAAATATGAGTTCATATTGAAATCAAGTCATATTGATTCATATTGAAACCCTAACCCTTTCATGAGAAAAATCTGAGAAAAATATTAAAAAATGGAAATCTGAGAAGTATGGCCACTCCAGCAAAAGTGTCCATTAGTTCTCCATTTAATTTCATTTCCGTCTAGGAGTAACAATTAAGATATTACATAAGCCTCTCTTTTGTGTGTGTGAAAAAAGAAAGAGAAAGAGAGAGGCATATTTTCTTTTCCATACTTGAAAGAAGTGTGTCTATTCCAGATAAGTAGATGTGAGACATAGTATAATATAATGCATAATGTGCACAATTTTATTAAAATAACGCTATTACCTATTACAAAGTGACAGACAGATGAGGAAAAGGAATGATAGAGAGAGGGAGAAAGAAAGAAAATAATTGCTCTTGAGAATAATCTTCCTCTCTCTCTTGCTATTGTTAGACACAGACTGAAGGCATAGCAGAAATTGCTCCGGCAAATTGCAGTAGATTGTTGGCCTATTCAGTCCTATGCTGAGAGAGGCAGAGAAAGCAGGGAAATGGTAAGCAGGTAGGTGGTCATAAAATGGCGGCATTCTCTGCAGTTATCATTGGGGACTAATAGCGATGATGAAGACTGAAATGATAAGAAGAAGAGGCAGGAAGTGGAGGAAGAAAATGGATTAGTTCAGCACACCTTTACTGTCTCCTGGAGGACAAGCTGTGAGATGTCTCCCAAAACAAGAGATAACGTGTGACATTGTTTGACAAAAACATAAAAAATAAAGCTAAACTGGCAATGTGACGTGTGTCCGTTTGTGTGGCACATGAGTTTTATGATTCCTTGAGTCCCATGAAACATAAGTCACAAAAAAAGAGCTCAAAGACTTGTAGAAGCAAGCTGAAATTGCATGGTTGCTTCAGCAAATGCATTTTTATCTCACATTTGCTTTTATTAACACTTTTATCGATTAGGTTTAGGGTAAGTTTGAGGGTAGGTGGTACGTTATTTTCAAATGTGACAGTGACAGTGACTGATCGCGCTCAAACACGTCCAGTCAGAGCCAGTTGCGTTCAGTCTGCGATTACAGTCGGTGTTTAAATTCCATGTGTGAGTATATAAATCGGCTCCAGTCGAAGGAAACAATCGGTATGTGTGTTCAGTTCAGTCTTAGAATGTTTCAGCTAATCGTTAGGTGTGTCCCCGGCTTTAAGCGGGTTTCATTGCTATGGTAACTTACGCTACACATTCTCCGGAGCAGGTTTTATTCTGGTTTAGAGATAGCAGACCAAAACTCGACCAATCAGGTGCAAGTAGTGACCTGTGTCTAATGCAATAAATCCACTCCTCCTGTATCTCTCGCTCCAAATTAAATCAGTTTATAGTGAAAAAATTTTAGAGACAAAATTGCTCATCTTTTGCTGTTAATTATTTATTATATTTATATTAAATAAATTATAATTATGTATAATTCATATGACATTCATATAATTATTAATTGACAATATTAAACTTTGCTTTTAAATTAAAATAAATATAATACATGCATTATTATATATATACTTCAAAACATGTTGCTTACATGTATTTTTTTGAACTCTTTGTGAAGCTATATATTTGGCCTATTTGTTTGATTTCATTCAGTTGTCTTCTCAAACTTTCACTGCAACAGCAATGTTTATTCCTGCTTTGTAAATGCATTTAATTTAATTATATTTTTCATAACGATCTTTTAATCTTCAGAAGAGACGTGAATTGTGCGGCTCTCTCACGGGAAGTGAATCAAACGGACATTCTCCATGTTCCGTGTGATTGGCTGTTTGCCGCACATGTCACACTTTCAGGTGCACATGCTTCAGAGTTAATCACAAACTCTGGATTAAACCTGAGTTGACAGAGAACATTTATACCAAGCTTTGTGAGATCCAAAACCAGTTTGGATTTATCTGGATTTGTCAACTCCAAACCTACTCTGAAACTCAGAGTTTGTTCAACTAGCTTCATGCAACAGGCCACAGGTAGACAACAAAACCTAATCATACAAAACACTGTGATAAGCAGCAGAATTTAACAAAACATTTCACAAAAAAAACAAAAAAGACTAAAAAAAAAAAAAAAAACATGAATCTGGAATCCTGTGAATCCTCGCAAATTTATTCACTAATGAATCAGACTTCCAAGAGTTTCCTGAAAAATGCTAATTACTTAAAAAGCTAAATGAATTGGAAAACAACTGAAATATTGTCAAGCTACTAATTGTTTATGTTCTTAGCACTGCTTTTTAAACTTCCCAACACTGTCAACGACAAGCTTTGGGCCCTCTCTTCACTGTTAGCATAACGCTAGCTACAACGATTTAAACCTATGCTAATGGAAGAAACAATAAAAAAATGCTAATGAACCAGGGCACATGAAAACACATTTTTACCTCTAGATATGAAGAAATAATCATAGTAAAGAACAAGGCAGCGAGAATGACAGAGGAACCAAATTAACAAACCATTACAATAACTTGCAGAGAGGCTAATTTTATATGGCATAACCAGCCAGTGGAGATTTTTGTTTTTAACAGGCATCTGTTTAGGGCTCAACATCAGCACCTAATGGAAAAAATGTCCTGAAAGCATCTGACAATCTCTCTTACCATGACAAGAACAAGCAAATGAGACCTAGGAGAGGAGACATGATCAATCCTGTCTGAGTACATAACCTATCCAGAGTATCTGGGTATCCCATAGGCCATATCCAAAATTTTCTCCTGACATTTCCCACAGAAAGCCCATAATTCCTGAGGGCACTAATAGACAAGAACAGAGAATGTAAAGATTAAATATTGGATAAACAAGAGTGTTTGAGGTGTATAATGGTACGGAGGGTCAGATCAGAGGGAGTCCATTAGTCTAGAATGACTAATAATATGACTCACAAACACTGAATGAGACACAGCAAGACCTATAGTCCCAAAATAATGTCGATATGTACTCAAACGTGCTGTTTGCATGTTATAGTACCTGGATTTTTCATGATAACAGTCAAGACACAGACATAGAGAATGAGTGTGTCTCTTGACATGAGGAGTGTAACATGAGTAAATAAGTGTGAGAGTGAATAAGAATGAACGGAATCAAGAGGATCCGATTACCGAGTCTCACATAATGACACATTTATCACAGCCTGAGGCCATTTCCTGTATCCTTGTACAATTACACACACCCATCTCTAATCACATATGCATATAATAGACATTTTATCCCCGTTAGAATAAATATCATTCACAATATAATACAGGTTTAACAACAAGGGATTTGAGGGAGTGAGTAAGTATACATGTCTGTTTCTGAACCAACATCCTAACATCATCAGTGTACTCACTGTTGTGGCTTTATGATGATTTTTTCCTAGAGTCTTGTGCCATGGGTTTTTAAGATGCTGTGACAACATAAAAGAAGTTCAGTTTTTAAAAACATCTATAGAGACCCATGTGTTTGTTCTATTAAATTGACTTTAGCTGTAAGACTTAAGAGTTTGATGGGCAGGTATGTAAGAAAATTGAAGCAAGTAAAAGAGAGATAGATGGAGATAGAGAGAAAGAGCAGGGCAATGAGATTTAGAAGATAAAAGCCAGTGAAGCAGATCGTCACAAATCAGCGTCAGACCCGCCTGACCCACAGATCAATGACCTTAAGGATGTCAATGTGAACAGCCAAAGGGGGGGAGAGGGTAAGATCTCTCTCACTTTTAGCTACAATTTTGTCCTTATTGTAGAGCTAGAAAGAAAGCCCAAGAAAATAGGCAATTTTCTTCATCATCACTAAGAGTATTATCTAATTAGCTAAAATATTTAATAAACAAACACTCAAAAGTGGGATGTATAGAACTTGGTGCAGATTCAGTGTGGGCCTACAACAGATGTTGAATCACAACATGTACATACAACAGAACATACACCGCCCAGCCCCCCAAAAAGTCACTATTTGGATTTAAATAGGCAAATGCTTAAAGGTGCCCTATAACCAGTTTTTACAAGATGTAATATAAGTCTAAGGTGTCTCCTGAATGTGTCTGTGAAGTTTCAGCTCAAAATACCCCATAGATTTTTTTAAATTAATTTTTTAACTGCCTATTTTGGGGCATCATTAACTATGCACCGATTCAGGCTGCTGCCCCTTTAAATCGCGCGTTCCCTGCCCCCCGAGCTCTTGACTATAATACAGTGCATTTACAAAGTTCACACAGCTAATATAACCCTCAAATGGATCTTTACAAGATGTTCGTCATGTATGCTGCATGCATGTATCGGATCATGTGAGTATTGTATTTATTTGGATGTTTACATTTGATTCTGAATGAGTTTGATAGTGCTCTGTGGCTAAAGCTAACATTACACACTGTTGGAGAGATTTATAAAGAATGAAGTTGTGTTTATGAATTATACAGACTGCAAGTGTTTAAAAATGAAAATAGCGACGGCTCTTGTCTCCGTGAATACAGTAATAAACGATGGTAACTTTAACCACATTTAACAGTACATTAGCAACATGCTAACAAAACATTTAGAAAGACAATTTACAAATATCACTAAAAATATCATGATATCATGGATCATGTCAGTTATTATTGCTCCATCTGCCATTTTTCGCTATTGTCCTTGCTTGCTTACCTAGTCTGATGATTCAGCTGTGCACATCCAGACGTCCTGCCCTTGTCTAATGCCTTGAACATGGACTGGCATATGCAAATATTGGGGTCATACATATTAATGATCCCGACTGTTACGTAACAGTCGGTGTTATGTTGAGATTCGCCTGTTCTTCGGAGGTCTTTTAAACAAATAAGATTTATATAAGAAGAAGGAAACAATGGTGTTTGAGACTCACTGTATGTCATTTCCATGTACTGAACTCTTGTTATTCAACTATGCCAAGATAAATTCAATTTTTGATTCTAGGGCACCTTTAAAAGTCATTTTCACACATGAATTAGCACTTATGAGTCCAGACCAGAGTCCTGCACGCAGACGGGTACCCGACGGGTGACCCACCGAAGTTTACGAGTGGAATAATATTTACATGTTGGGTGTGGTGCGGGTGCGAGTCACACGCACGGTTGGCACGGGTGTACTGTGGGTCCAATAGCCAAGGCTATTCCAACTCAATTCGGTGCATTTGACAGCTGCTTTCAAATGGTCCCGTGCTTATTTGTGTTCACGCTCTGTCGAAGACCGTTAAAGGCATCTGATTGAAAGCTAGAGATTATATCAAAGGGAGCACGCTTTGCTCGCTTTATGTATTTAATATAGGCTATTCATAATTTGAATAAAAGTTTTAGAATATTTTCTCGTGCTGCTACAAAGAGAACCAGCGACCAGGTAAACACTGCTGAGTTTCAGAACAACTGCGTTTAAATGCCGAGTGGGTCGGGTCGGGTACGGGCTAAAATTCCTGTTTCTGTCGGATATCGGGTCGAGTGTTCTGTTAATAACTGTGGGTGTGGGGCGGGTGCGGGTTTATCAAACAGGACCCGAGCAGGACTCTGGTCCAGACCTTAAATTCATTAAAAAGTCTTTGAGTTCTGCTTAATTCTTGCATTGTAAATACAAGATCTTGACCAAAAAATGATGCACCTCTTGATGGAAATAAATGTTGTGAGGTTATTTCCATCAAGAGGTGCATCATTTGGTCAAGATCTTGTATTGACAATGCAAGAGTCGAGCACTCTGTAAAGTCTACTCCAGCACATCCTAAACACTTAACAACATATAACATGCTAGAAACATAATAATCACTGTAATAATGATCCAGTCATAGACTAGAGCCTTGAGTCATAGACCATGTCTATTTAAATCCAAACAGCGACTGTGTGTGTGTGTGTGCGTATGTGTATGTGTGTATGTGTATGTGTATATATATATTCTTTTGATATGTTTATATATATATAAACACATATCAAAAGAACAGAGCTTTTGAGAAAAGAACACACACAGAAGTAGTCAAAGCACTGACCTTAAAGCTCCAGTAGTTTGGCTGTTGCTATGGAGAAAGAGAAAAGAGGGAGATATTTAGACATTTATCTCTGTGTGTGGTGACACCTTAAACACAGTCACCATCTCCAACCATGTGACATCTTTTGTGATAAAAGTATGAGGAACAGAGAGAGAAAGAGAGAGACAGAGGGCACATCCCAGTGAAGAGATTTCTAAAAAAACTGGACAAACTCACATTCATTTCAACACACTCTCAATAATATTATTTTATTTTGCTCTTTTATTTATGCCCAATTTATAATTTAATATTTTCATTTAACATGTTTTTTATGTTCATCAAGGCTTAATTTATTTAATCAAAAATACAGTAAAACCAATCATATTATGAAACATTATAAACTGTTTTCTCTATGAAAATATTTAAAAATGTAATTTATTCCTGTGATGACAAAGCTGAATTTTCAGCATCATTACTCATTAGTCTTCAGTGTCACATGATCCTTCAGAAATCATTCTAATATGATGATTTGATGCTCAATAAACATTTCTTATTATTATCAACGTTGAAAACACTTGTGCTGCTTTTGCAATTTTGTGGAAACTGTGAAATTTTTTTTTCAGGGTTTTTTGATAAATAGAAAGATCAAAAGAACAGAGATAAAAACCTTACATAGCATTATAAAATGCCTTTACTGTCACCTTTGATTAATTTAATGTGTCCTTGTTGAATAAAAAGCTTTCTTTTAAAGGTGCCATCGAACGTTTTTTTACAAGATGTAATATAAGTCTAAGGTGTCCCCTGAATGTGAAGTTTCATCTCAAAATACTCCATAGATTTTTTTATTAATTTTTTTAACTGCCTATTTTGGGGCATCATTAAATATGAGCCGATTTAGGCTGCGGCCCCTTTAAATCTCGTGCTCCCCCGCCCCCGGAGCTCGCGCTTGCCTTAAACACCATAAACAAAGTTCACACAGCTAATATAACCCTCAAAATGGATCTTTACAAAGTGTTCGTCATTCATGCTGCTTGCATACGTCGGATTATGTAAGTATAGTATTTATTTTGATGTTTACATTTGATTCTGAATGAGTTTGATAATATGCTCCGTGGCTAAAGCTAACATTACACACTGTTGAAGAGATTTATAAAGAATGAA
This sequence comes from Ancherythroculter nigrocauda, assembly GCA_036281575.1. NCBI lineage: Eukaryota > Metazoa > Chordata > Actinopteri > Cypriniformes > Xenocyprididae > Ancherythroculter > Ancherythroculter nigrocauda. The sequence goes on from VTFQ01000001.1 coordinate 38,994,640, forward strand.
GTTGTGTTTATGAATTATACAGACTGCAAGTGTTTAAAAATGAAAATAGCGACGGCTCTTGTCTCCGTGAATACAGTAAGAAACAATGGTAACTTTAACCACATTTAACAGTACATTAGCAACATGCTAATGAAACATTTAGAAAGACAATTTACAAATATCACTAAAAATATCATGATATCATGGATCATGTCAATTATTATTGCTCTATCTGCCATTTTTCGCTATTGTTCTTGCTTGCTTACCTAGTCTGATGATTCAGCTGTGAACATCCAGACGTTAATACTGGCTGCCCTTGTCTAATGCCTTTCATAATGTTGGGAACATGGTCTGGCATATGCAAATATTGGGGGCGTACATATTAATGATTCCGACTGTTACGTAACAGTCAGTGTTATGTTGAGATTCGCCTGTTCTTCGGAGGTCTTTTAAACAAATGAGATTTATATAAGAAGGAGGAAACAACGGAGTTTGAGACTCACTATATGTCATTTCCATGTACTGAACTCTTGTTATTCAACTATGCCGAGATAAATTCAATTTTTCATTTGATGGCACCTTTAAAAAAATATTACTGATCTCAAACTTTTGAACGGTATTATATGTAGTATTAACCAGACTTTCCATGGCACATATGCTGCTTCAAATGCAGCTCTGCACATTAAAGATGGCATTAAAGCACATGGTGACACAGTGACACATAATTCCTCTAGCCTGGTCGTCATATGGAGCTGTTCTGAATGGGCTGGCCCTCTAAATGAGCCTGCATGAAGGTATTTTGAGGCTTTCTCTCATGTGTCCATCAGCTGCCCTGTCTGAATAACTAACTGACAGGATTGCAGCAAATTAGAAAAAAATTAATTAAAAATATTCCCTCTGTGTCTATGCTTGGCCTGCTGCCCAGACCTATCAATCATACCGAAATTGGTAAGCTGTCTGCAGCGATTTCACCTATCTCTCCCAATTCGTCTGTGAATTTCACTTTTACAGAAAGTCGAAGACGTCATCAGCATAATCCGTTGTAGTCTTTAACTTTCTCTGCAAGTCTAACTCTTTTGTTACCATTATATACTATATATCTATCAAGTAACTTCAATCACTGTTGTTTCCACTAGAGAATGTTTTGAGATGGGAATGACACTGTGGATGAAATAATATTTTTAAAATTGATTCTCCTGTGATGTACAGTATTTCAACTGTTTGACATTGTTAGACAACAAATTAAATAAACTAGTGAGAATGTGAGTGTGGTTTGACAGAGTTTATTTTCATAATTTAGTTTATTAAGGCCTGTGTCCTAAAGTGCCCAGAGGTGCCAAATATTCTTTGAATAAAACTCAGACTGCCGCTTATTTGTTGAACTCTACCCTGATCGATCAAGACCTTTCAATATTTCATGTGCAAGTCTAGACTACACAATCAGCTGATTAAAAGTGTGTGTGTGTGCAAACATAAGTTTAGAGAGGAAAACATATTAATTTAAAAACGCTTGAAGCATATAAACATCAACTAAATATTTCCTTCTACACAAGGACAAAAATCTTTGAAGCAGGATGTTGATCTCAATGGTGTATAATAGCACACTGCTCATATAGCAATAGTTCAGCATTATATTTCTAGTAAAATTCACCTGCTTTCAACTTGCAGTTCATCCTGGTACTGAGCACTGCCCTAGGGATCAGCAATATGAAAAATACATGAAGCACTACAGCAATCTTGTTTTCACAGATTGACAAATACACAAAAACCTACAGGCTGAGGTTAAGACATCAGCAAACATACATTGCATCAGTCTCTCCAAAAAGGAAATACCCCATACACACACACACACACACACACACACACACACACAATCATGTTGGGTTTACATGTTTTATGGGGACTTTCCATAGACATAATGATTTTTACGTGCGCACACTCACACATTTAATACATAGAGTATTTATTATGTAATATATATTAAATATATATTATATAATATTCATATTTCAGTGTTGGTCAGTGTATCTGTGCTGCTGATCTCTGGGAAACCAACAATCCCTTCTCAGATAATCCTGTGTTTATTCTGTTGTGGAGCAGGTTTAACTGGTTTCTGTGTCTGGGCTGCTTTAATGATTGATTCAGCATGCTCCTCCAGACAGAAATGGGCCAGATAGAGGGGCAGGACCTCACCTGCGGGGACTGATTCTGGGTTACCTGATGTCAGGTACTACTGAGCGGCAGATGGACCCACTGCATTACTGCCAGGAGGTGTTCTGGTACTGAACTTCAGCCTGAAGGCAAGCGTTTTGTGCAGTTGATAGTCAAAGCAGGGAAATAAACTATACTCTGAAACAGCTTGAGATTTAAGTGCCTGCTCAAGAACGTAATATTAAATGTCCCCCAGCAGCATTTTCAAACCAAAGCACTCTCATATTACGTGGGACATGATAGTCTCAAGCATGAAATGCACGACAGTGGGTTTATACACCACTTATATTCAACACACACACAAACATTCATTTAAATCTAAACCGAATGCGCATTAAGTAATTTCATGTTCAGGATTCAGTGGACTTTAAAATGATACCTATCAACATACAATGCAAAAGATTTTGGCTATCAAAAAAGTATTATTTCTTTATCTTTAAACTCTACCCATAAAATGCAACTTTATTTTAATGCTGTAGAAAGGGGGGGGGGGGGGGGTATTTATATATATATATATATATATATATATATAAATAAATATATATATATATATTTTATATATATATATATATATATATATATATATATATATATATATATATATATATATATATATATATGTAGAAAGGGGGGGATTTATATATATATATATATATATATATATATATATATACACACATACATACATATATACACATTATATATATATATATATATATATATATATATATATATATATATATTTATATATATATATATATATATATATATATATATATATATATATATATATATATTTTTTAAATCTTCAAAAAGTTAATCTACAGTAAATAGACAATTAACATTATTGTATTTTAATTATTGTATTTTATTATATAATAATTATATTTTTACTGTCTTTTCATTTTTTGAGTTGTATTGTTAAAAATACCATATTTTCAAATAAAAAAAAATATAATATTAAATGACACTCATAAATTATATTCTAAAAATAAGTACTAGCAGGCCTAAAATGAGATTAGTCAGCTTTAGCTAACTTCGCGCAAAATGCTTCAGGAAAATTGTCTGAAAAGTATGGCTAGGTTAGTGACACACACACACACACACACACACAAAAACCCTCCATGGCCATTTCAATTTGTGCTGTGGTCTCCAGCCAAACCACAGAGGAAGTGAAAAATTCACAGCAATGAAAAGTCTACTAAATCATTTCAATGTGACAGCCCTAAATTTCTCTCTTTGACATAGCTTTTGATAAATAACTGAAATAACACAACTACCGACACCATCATATTGGATCATAATTGTGGGCCGCCTCAGAGTCTTATGGATTTATGCACTGCAGGGCTGTGGCTTGGTGATGTTATTTTCCCCTAACAAGCAGAATTCCATGGAACAGTATGAGGCCGGCGTCCTCAGTTGCTAAGAAACAACACTAAATGGGGGATAATTGGCTGTCTAAGCTGCGGCTGCTTTTGCCAGCGGAAAATCAACAGCATACTTAAGAGTTAATAGACAATACAGGTGCAGCTAAAAGGAAACATTTAAAAAAGGGATGAATCATGCAAAACAGATTTTTCCAGAATGTCAACATGCAAAGACATAGATCACATGAAATAAGGCACATCCAAAATACATTAATAAAAGGTATACAGCTGTTGTGACTGCGGTTACGCCTACTGAGTGGCAAAAAGTCTAAATGGCAGCATTGGTTTTCAGCGCGAATGCCGCGAAAAACAGACTAAAACTGGAAAGAGCTTTGCGAGGTATATTTTTTTACAGACTGCCGAAAGCTGAAGAAAAGAGAAGCAAATGGATCGCTGCAATTCACAGAAATGGAGCGAAATGGATTTGCATTTACCATTTTGTCAATATGTTGAATTTTGGGGTAAAATCATACATTGTACTGTTATATATTGTATTGACAACTCATCAATTAAATATTTACAATCTTAAACTCTGCACAATTGGGTTGTTTTTAAATAAACACTGACAAAAACTATACAAGTTTTTGAACAGGATGATATATATAACTGATAAGTGATCACCCGGATTTAGACCTATATTGTATTTATATAAAGTGTTCACAGGCAAATTTGGTTTATGCATTTCCCCGGCGTCAAAATCAGGCACATATAAATGTCAGGAAACACGATTGCACAGCTGTATGTCAATATTCACAGATTACCGGATCTTTGGTAAGTTGTAATAGGAACACTATCAAGTCCATTCTTTAGGTTAATAGTTTGTTTTACTCGCATTTTTGCAGTTTCCCCTATTAAATTCAGTCATGCAGCAGACTCTTTTGCCACTCAGTCCGGCTGAGGGGGCATATTCCGGCGGGGAAGTGACGTCAATGCTTATTTGACTAACATAACTGAAAATTCTGCTGGTTTGTTACGAGTTTTAAATTTGGAAGTAAATTGGATAACGATATTGTGCCTTTTTATCAACATGCACTGACGCACTGAATAAAAATGGTTGAAGGAAATGCATCAGCACCAAACTGCTTTGGCACATGGAAGTTAACCTATCAGAGGTTATAACCCAACCCCAACCCTACAGACTTAAAGGTACAGTAACAAGAAAAGCTAAACTGTTAAATGCTAAGAGGGTTAAAATGGTATTGAAATAAAAATTCTGACTAGCATTATTCAGAAGGAAAAATCAAATACTTCAAAAGTGCATTAGAACATGTCCCCTTTAAATCCACCTCCTGCATGCATCTGAAACGTAGTGGCATTTGTTTGCAAGTTAAATGCCACCATGTGCACCTATACATGAGCATTACAACCCAAAGCACCTTTATTACAGCAAAAGCACATCCTTATGTGCACTAAACACAACAATCAGGCCTGAATACTAGTTGCATCTGATCCTGTGACCAGCATTAGTCTCCATCTGAGAAACATGTGTCAACCCAGCAAGATTACCGGAGCTATACACCACCTGACCCGCATGCAAAACGGCTCTTACCTTCCCTCTCACATGCACACACGGACACAAATACATGCATTGACACATGTTCCCTCTTCTTGACATGCACACTCACACTAGTCACACGCAAAACTCAAACCCAATTAGTATCCATCTGCATGCAGTCACCACGTCAAACAATCTCGCAATAACCAAACAAATGAAGCCGTCAGGTCGAATCTCACCTGCACCTGCATGCGTGTGCGCTAGTGAGTGTGCGTCCTCCCTGCACACACACGCACATGCACACTAGCTAGATGCCTTCAGTCTTAGCAGCTGGCTGTCAGGTGTGCAGAATACTCATTCTCTTATTCCTGCCCTCTCTCTCTGTCTCCGGCACATGCGACGGCAGGTTCTTTATTTAATTCATTACAGCATCGACTGGCTACTGGCTGCTGCTTTAACTCTTCCGTGCTAGAGTCTCTGGAAAAGGCTGGCAGAGGGTAATTAACTCTCCTCCTGCCGGTTTACACACCGTTGCACTCTTCTGTCTGCTCTCTCCCTCTCTTTTTGTCCTCCTCCCCTCCCCCTTTCCATTATTCCACACAGGCTATAGATAGGCAAATAAATAAGAAGGAATTCCTGTGATGCGTCTTCCTTGAGGATATTCCGAAACCCTTTTTCCTCTGCTCAGTTTTTTTTTTTTGCCTTCTCTGTTTCTCTCTCACTCTCTTTATTCCTTGTTCTCTCGCTTTCTCATTCTCTCCAGCCTGACCTTTGCAATATGATATCACCAGTTTCCATATAAGGGCGGTGTTGCCTTGGCAACTATGGACTCCACCTGTCTCTCACCCAACCTCCCTGTCTCTCTCTCTCTTTCATTTGATCCTATCATCTATTACACACTCGCTGGGCATTAATGTCATGCACAGGTATATACTGTGATGAGAATCACATACAGAGAGGATGAGAGAGCTGTAAAATAGGTGATAAAAATACAAAGAGAGACTTTCAAAACAGCCCTGCTGAAAAGACTAGCTTTCCATGTTTGGTGCTAGTCTAGATAGTGGACTACCATAGCCATTTTATTTGCCAACAAAACATGCTGGTCAAATGGATAGTTCACCCTAAAATTATAAATAAATAAATTCAAACCTGCATGAATTTCAGTGTAACAGAAGGATTGTGTTGGTCGCTCTAGTCAATAATGGTGGCTTCAAGCATCCTATTTCAGTCATATTAAAGTACTTTATGATCCCTTACGATACATTGTAGAATATAGATACGAAATATAGATGCATCTTTTTTGATGTCATTCATTGTAACTGCATGGAAGAGAGCAACATTTAGATTAGTGGTCGATTGATTTATTGCCAAGGCCATTATTTCAGGTGACAAGTTTTTCTGTTTTCCCCAAGTGTTGGGAGCCAGACTTTTATTTTGACAGCATCTGGACTTTTATTTATTTGTATTTTTACAGCTATAAGAATGGCAGATCCTGAGTTCTCATTCTTCATCTTCATTAGTTTACTGTCTTTGTTTAACTGTTCTGTCTGATAAATTAGATAGACATGTTTAAAAAAGAAATTAAACAGTATATGAAAAAGTATTATAGGGTTTTCTCTAGTTCATGTTGGCCACAATTATTGGCACCCAATTATTGCAATGTCCTTTTCCCAAGATAACAGCTCTGAGTCTTCTTCTATAATGCCTGATGAGTTTGGAGAACACCTGACAAGAGATCATCAGAGATCATTCCTTCATGCAGAATCTCTCCAGATCCTTCAGATTCCCCGCTCCATGTTGGTTCTTCTTCTCTTCAGTTCACTCCACTCATTCTCTTTAGGGTTCAGGTCAGGGGACTGGGATGGCCATGGCAAAAGCTTCATTTCATGCTCAGTGACACATTTTTGTGTTGATTTCAATGTTTGTTTTGGATCATTGTCCTGATGGACGATCCAACCACAGCCCATTATTGGATTTCTAGCAGAAGCAGTCAGGTTTTGATTTTTTATCTATTTTATTTGATAGAATCCATGATGCCATATATCTGAACAAGATGTCCAGGACCTCCAGCAGAAAAATAGGCCCACAACATTAAAGATCCAGCAGTATATTTAACCGAGGGCATGGGGTACTTTTTATCCATGTGTGCACCAAAACCATCTGGTGGGTTTGCTGCCAAAAAGCTATTTTTTTAGTTTCATCTTACCACAGAAGCCGGTCCCGTTTGAAGTTCCAGTCGTGTCTGACAACTGAATATGCTGGAGTTTGTTTTTGGATGAGCAAAGAAGGATTTTTCTTGAAACTCTTCCGAACAACTTGTGGGGATGTAGGTGTTGTTTGATAAATTTTTTAGGCTTTCTGAGACTCAAGACTCAACTAATCTCTGCAATTCTTCAGCTGTGATCCTTGGAGAGTCTTTGGCCACTCAAACTTTCCTCCTCACTTCACATTAGGACGATTTAGACACACGTCCTCTTCCAGGCAGATTTGTAACATCTTTAGTTGATTGAAACTTCTCAATTATTTCCCTGATGGTGGAAATGGGGATTTTCAATGCGTTAGCTTTTTTCTTATACCCATTTTCTATTTTGTGAAGCTCAACGATCTTTTGCTGCACATCAGAACTATATTCTTTGGTTTACTTATTGTGATGGATGATTAAAGGAATTTGGCCTTTGTGCTTCCTCATGTTTATACTCCTGTGGAACAGGAAGTCATGGCTGGACAATTTCATGTTCATGATCACGCTGGTGTGCTAAAAAAATTGTAAATATGAATGGGAATATACTTCAGAGATATTTTACTCAGAAGAATTTCTAGGGATGCCAATAATTGTGGCAAACATGTATTGGAGAAAAACATTTATTTCATAATGAGCTTTTCCCCCCATTTTCAATTCTTTTCCTTCAATGAAAGGTTAGATTTTTGTGAATTTTTTGAATTAAAGGTCAAAAAGATAAACAATGCAGTTTTTTTTTCACAGCCGCCTTTGCTCATATTAACTAAGGGTGCCAATATTTGTGGAGGGCACTGTGTGTATATATATATATATACATGTACATACACATGAGATGAGTTTGGAATGCTGGTGACCAGAAGTGCAGGTCATGTCAAAAGAAAAAAAAAAAAGAACAAGAAGAAAAAAGGCTAGCACAATAAATAATTTTCTATATAGAAGACAAATAGATGGAGAGATACAGGGCTGATGGGTATAATTAGAAGATTGAACGAATAAAGCCTCTTTTTCAACACTTATCCCTCTAAAAATATCAGCACAGGCAGATTGGAAGACTTGAGCGTAAATGTGTCTGTTACCTGCGTGTCTCTCTCTCTCTCTCTCTCTCTCTCTCTTCATGCACACAGCTGATTGGCTGATACTGGTTTGATGCAGTGACATCATCCATATTTGAATTCAACATTACGTCACCCTCCTCCATAAGAACCAGTTGTTCCATTCACTGAGTGATTGCTGTTTTGCAGTTCTCTAGCATGCAACTACCTGTTTTCTATGGTGAGTACAAAATGTTTCAATGACATTTTGACATCTTCTGTCAAGCTGTGTGAAAGCTAGGAAAATGGGGGCATATATTAAGTCTATGCCACTAGTGACAGAAGTGTTTATATGTACCGTAGGCTCTATGTGTCACTGTCTCCTTCACAAGACCTCTCAGAATTCAAAATCATGTGTTGTGCATCTTGTGTGTGAAAGTGTGTCCATGCATGCTAAATGTAAATTAAACAAGCAGCATATGTTCCTGAATCAACATGCTGGGAAAATATTCCTTTTACCCAATCAGAGGCAAAGGCAAAAATCAACCAATCCCAGCCCTCACCCTAAAATCAAACACCAACGCTTGGTTGATTACAGTGTTGTTTTAGGAACAAGCAAGGATGTTGAACCAAAAACATGTCAGACTTGTGTACACACACACTACCAACATTGATAAAGATGAGATAAATTTCTTGAGCACTAAATCATATTAGAATGATTTCTGAAGGATCATGTGACACTGAAGACTGGAGTAAAGACTGGACATGACTAAATTACATTTTAAAATATATTCAAAAATACTTTTTTTTTTAATTATAGTGATATTTCACAATATTACTGTTTTTACTGTATTTTGATCAAATAAATGCAGTCTTGGTGAGCATAAGAGACTTTTTAAAAAAATTTTTTTTTAAAAAAGCATTAAAAAATCGTATCGATGCCAAACTTTTGAACAGTAGTTTACAATGTCACATATAATATGCTATCCAATGACATCCAATCAAAAAAAGATTGAACATATGTTAAAAATAGCTAAATTAAATAAATATAGAAAAATTTTTTCAAAAAGAAGTCCATGAGCAGAAGATACTGCATTTTCAAATTATTATTATTAAATAATAAACTAAAAAAAAAAAACCTTGGCCCAACAAAAAATATATAATAATAATATAATATAATCATAATCATAATAATAACTTATTTGTAGTATTAAATAAAATAAAATAAAATAATAAAATAAAATAAAAAAAATAAAATAAAAATCTGTAACCCAAACCCTTACCATTAACTACCTCTTAAACCAGGGGGTTTGATATGATTTTTTTTTCAAGCCCCAACCCCAGCCCTAAACTCGACCCTGGAATATGATTGGTGAATCAGAATGCTGTTTCATGACTTACAACAATGTTTATCCAGCAACACCATAGAAAGTAAGCCTTGTACATACCTGTTCACGTGCGCTTCTCTCCGTGGTGCCCCTCATGCTGCCGTGTGAGGGGGATGGAGAGGGCGGTAGGGAGTGCTGGGGCGGGTACTTGTTCTTCAGGTGGTCCATGAAAGCGTCCCTCTTGCGTTCCATGTCAGCCTTGTGCAGATTGGTGAGGGCCTCCAGGCTCTGGGCGGCGATGACCGTGTGCCGGTGCTCAGAGGTGTGGACCAACCCCACGTTGGAGAAGCGGCGCGTGCTGTTTCCCAGCGTGCGATATTCACGTGGGTACTCCAGGTCATCGGTCGAGATCATGTGACCTCCGCCACGCTCCGGGTCTGGTTTGAGAGAGGAATGAAAAGGGGGCGAGGAGGAGTTGAGGAATGTGAAAAGTGTGGCACCAGCACACACGCATTCATACGGTCATGCACGACCACACGCACGCATGCAACAGCGCAAATGCATTCGCAGACAGACAGATGGTGGAGGAGAATGGGGTGAAGGGGAGGAAGAGAGAGAAATGGGATGAGATGTTAGACTTATTACAACAGAAAAGAGCACAAGAGCGAGTGGCTGCTCCCTGCAGAGCTATTGATCTCAGGTTTAGTCGAAAAGAGGGAACTAAGAAAAAAGTAAAAGCGCTGAGCTATAGATCAGAGAAAAGAATGGAGACAAAATTTCTCTGTAGGAGATTACATTTTGCTTTGCCTGTCGGTTCGCCTCTGTCATCTGAAGTGGCGTTTCTTGCTTTCTGAGGACACATGTTGGATCACAACCCCCACGCGCACATACCTTCGCATGCACAATATACACACATGAAAAATATGTTCATATAAGCTGGGAGAGAAAGGCATTAAAAAAAACTTAGCTACACAGGTCAGGGGCGTCATGTACAATTTTTTTGAGGGGGCACCGGTGGCAGTTCTGGCTCACTTTGTGCCCTAGACCAGATAAGACATGACCAAAGGAAAAAAAAAAACACAACAACTTTTAAGCACTTTTTTTTTTTAACAACTTAAAAGGATAGTCCACCAAAAAAAAAAAATGAAACTTGTGTCATCGTTTACTCACACTCATGTCATTTCAAAACCATATGACTTTTGTTCATCTTTGAAACACAATGAAGATATTTTTAATAAAACCTGAGATATTTCTGTCCCTTCTTTAAAAAGCAATTCACACATCAAAAATGTACACATTGCAAAAGTAATCAAACAAACCTTGTGCGTGTGTTTACCATATGTGACCCAGGACCACAAAACCAGTCATAAGGGTAAATTTTTTGAAATTGAGATCTATACATCATCTGAAATAAATTTGTTAGGATGACAATATAGGCAGAGAGACAACTATTTGAAAATCTGGAATCTGAGGGTGCAAAAAAAAAAAAAAAAAAATCTAAATATTGAGAAAATCGCCTTTAAAGTTGTCCAAATGAAGTCCTTAGCAATGCATAATACTTACAATAATAAATTTTTTGATATATTTACTGAAGGAAATGTACAAAATATCTTCATGGAACATGATCTTTACTTAATATCCTAATGGTTTTTGGCAAAAAAAGAAAAAAATTGATCATTTTGACCCTTACAATGTATTGTTGGCTATTGCTACAAATATACCTGTGTGACTTATGACTGGTTTTGTGGTCCAGGGTCACATATTTGATGTGCTCTATGTGCAGTATGTGTGTTGATAAAGCGCTCATGTCTTCTCAGACAACTTAGATTAAACTGCATTCATATGTATTACTTTTACAATGTCTTTTTATACTTTAAGTGTGATCGTTTTGGTTGTGTGGACTTTCAATGGATGGACAAAGATTATGAATGAATATTGAAAATATCTTCATTTGAGTTCTAAAGATAAACATCTTTTCGGTTTGAAACGACATGAGGGGAAGTAAATGATGGCAGAATTTTCATTTTTGGGTGAACTAACGCTTTAATCATTCAGTTAAGTCGTGTATGATGAAAAAGACACATACAGCTGACATAAGACGAAAGCTATCTGTTAGAAAACTTTTACTGGCCAAAAACTACTCTATATAGTGAAATATTTGTGATTTATATGTTTGATATCAGAATCTACAGATACTTCCGAATGGCCGTCAGTGAAGAAAGATGCAGTTAGACAGTTTAGTTACAGCATCTACCAGCTAAACCATGGTTTATGTGCCCCCTCTTTTTGAATGTGCATGATGCTTCTGACAGACCCGCACACATATGCATACAGTACACACTCCCAAACTGCCTCCAAGTAAAAGAGGCACAACCTAATGCACATTTAATTTAACTTCCTTCTGCAATTTCTTGTTCTCGCCCGTAAAGATGGCCTAAAACAGCAGCTAACACACATGGCACGCAGACAACACCCATTCGTTGTGGTCAGGCAGTATGCAGAGACAAGACTTTGACATACAGTACAACTGACAAAATCATTTGGAACAAAATGACAGGCCAACCTGATTGGCCAGAGGCAGGCCGACATGAGGAGATATGGGAGTGGCTGGTGTGGTTACCTTGCTTCGGAAAGCAGGCCCCAACATTAGCTGAAAAAAAAGAACATCGACCATAGTTAAGCTCCTCATTCTCTCTATCTTTTGCTCTCTCTTTCATTCCTTTTATCTTTCTTTCATACACATGCACAATAATTGCCTTTGGTGCCGTTGGCTAGAAATGATTCACAATCTTTTGTATTATACTAAAGGAATAAGGCATATCGTTCAGTCAATAATACAAAAAAAATAAATAAAATAATCTTACACCAAGGCACAATTCCCCTATAGAAAAAGTGTTTTTCATTGCTGGTGTGTGTTTTTTTGTGTAAACAGAAGCTTTCGGTAAACATCCTCAATAAGATAGGGTTCCAAGCGAAAACCCTCCCAAGTGCCTTAAGTCAAGAATTTATGAGTCTCAACGTCAGATTCCTGAAAGCCTGAACAAACAAATACACACACCCACACAAACACTACATTAAAATTGACCAACCATTCCTCCTTCACTTACTACCTCTTTGTTAACAGATTCAAACCTTGTAACCTCTCATGAGCAAAACATTAGTATATACATCTTAAAATAATTGAGTGTATATGTTTTTGATGATGTGTGGTGTTTGTGTGTGTTGGAAGTCAGAACATTTTCCAGCAGGGACTAAGGTAAGAAAAGTAGGTATTGGTCCTGATCGCTTGTGTGGTGTAATTTTGCTAATAAAATGTTCATGAAGTACCTGAATGTTTTAGTGGGTTCAAATCTAGCCCCTGGTGATGGAATGCTGCATTAAAAACCCTGAGGCCAGATTACATGAATGCACCGAGCATAACAAAACTGCTGACAGCTGCAGGTGCCTCTATTTGATATATCAGAGTGGTATGCTATATCTTCATTGATTTGTCTATTGATGAATATTTTCATTCATTTGTTCATCATGACTTTATAGATTCATTAATTCACTTATCAACCCATTCCACAGTTCACAAAACAATAAATTACTGTTTGGTTTTTTCTGCTTTTCTGCAATTTCCCACCATTAATTGTTCTATGCTAAACCTTTTCCAAATATATGGTAAATATCTGCCAAACAGCTCTATGACAAACTATTAGCAAATATATACACTAAGTTTGGGGTCAGTAAGAATTTTCAATGTTTTTAAAAGAAGTATGTATATGATAAAAAAAAAAAGTGAAATGTTACTAAAATATAAAATACCCTTTTTCCATTTGAACATATTTTAAAATTTTCGTCCTGTGAGGGCAAAGCTAAATTTTTCAGCATCATTACTCCAGTCCTCAGTGTCACATGATCCTTCAGAAATCATTGTAATATGATGATTTGTTGCTCAACAAACATTTCTTGTTATTACCAATACTGAAAACAGTTATGCTGTGTAATATTTTTATGGAAATAAGTTCAAAAGAACAGAATTTAATTTGAAACAGAAATAGTGTGTAACTGTCACTTTTAGTCAATTTAAAGGGTTAGTTCACCCAAAAATTAAAATTCTGTTATTAATTACTAACCCTCATTTCGTTCCAAACCAGAAATGTCATTCCAAATCAAATCCAGAAAGGTCTAAGATTTCATCAAAAAAGATCTTCATTTTGTGTTCCGAAGATGAACAAAAGTCTTAAGGATTTGGATCGACATGAGGGTGATAAAATTATAAATTTTCATTTGTGAACTAACCCTTTAATGCATCTTTGTTAAATAAAATTTGGCATTTCTTTAAAAATATATATATATTCTTACTAACAACAACAACAACAACAAAAAATCTTAATAACCAAGCTTTTGATCGGCAGTGTAAATATCTGCCACTAGTAGCAAATAGTGCAACAACAAAGTGGCAACAACAAATTATTCAACAGCACGGGCGGACTTGGCCATCTGGCATACCGGGCACTTTCCCGGTGGGCCGACGTGCTTTTTGGGGCCGACGGTCGCCGACCGCAAAAAAAATAAAATAAATAAATAAATGAAAGTGAAAGTGGTAGGCCTAGATCGGCGGCCCAATACTTTTTCAATAAGTAGTAAAGCAATACAAACGCAAACGGGCGTTTTAAGTTTAGAAACATTTTGAGTCACCCCTCCCTTGCCTCACAGTGGTTTGGTCCACCGCGCACGTCACACTCGCTTGTGTGTAGATTCTGTAGAAGACCGGCGGCGCCGGCGGGAGAGAACAGTTCTACAGACAGATGAGTTCCAGTAAGTCGGCTGTTTTTTATTCAAAAACATCGGATGAAGTGATTATTTTCTCTTTAATTAGTCATAACAACAACAACAACAAAAAAAGATGATAACTGATGATTTTTCCCGTGAGACGGCTATTTTAGCGATTATAATGTTACCTAGCTTGTTGGATATAAGTCATCCACACCAACAACAATTAACATTGTGATAAGTATATGTAAACTGTAATAAGGCTAATAGATTTACTGTTGTGTGTTGGGTTATGCTCAGTGTGTATTCATCGTATTGTGGTGACTTGGTCAAAAAAAAAAAAAAAATTTTATATATTATATATATATATATATATATATATATAATGAAATTATATAATTGGTTAATATATAACTATATAGTCATGAAATTATATTCCGCTTTATATATATATATATATATATATATATATATATATAAAGCGGAAGGACAGGTGGTATTTGTGATCTTATGTGGTGGTGGGCCGGTCTGGGCCAAAAGGCCGATTTTTGGTCCCAGTCCATCCCTGTTCAACAGTTTGCCAAATTGTGATTATTCATATACTTTTAATTTTGTGAATGTAATTTGGTTCAAAGCAAAAAATGTTTGAGAGCTTGTCATTAAAAGTAACCCTTGTAAAGTATTTATTTGTGATGAACTGGAACTTAATATGTTAGATTTAAATATATGCCACTGGAGAAAATAGAATGAAGAAAATCAAGACCCGAAGTCTCTCTCTCTCTCTCTCTGAGAAACATCATATCATGTACTTCCAGCTCAATGGGATTTGAATCACTCTACTCACCGTCTCAACTGTCACCATGGTCTCCCTATTGCCCCTTTACCCCCTTTCAGGAAGCTTGGGGCTAAAAACACTATTACCATCCGATGAATTATTCACATATTATTTAAAGCATTGAATCTGAAAGCAGCTGGTATGTTATTAAGCAGAGCCTGGTGCTTTAAACAAACATCAGGGTTGTTCTGGAGTAATAGACAGCAGTGGTGCTCCTGAGGAACGACTAAATTGAATGACCTTGTGGTTAATGTTGTTAGCATTGAATTCTTTAATAGCACTTATACTCTCAGGAGAAGGAGCATTATCTTTCAGACAGCGGCCTGTTGAAGGACAGAAGGAACTGATACCGACTTACCGTGATACTTGCTTTAGGGAGTTTTAACCACTAATACACCCTGACAATGTGAGTAAACTGTGTTAGCTTTAGCAATAAGAGCTTTGAATGAAAGCAAGGAGGACATGTTCAATTCACTCAAACAGGCTGCATAATTGAGTGGTATCACGGTGTTTAAGTTGTTCATTGGTATTTTGTTCAAAGAACATTTGCATATTGGTGATTGCATTAATAAAATCCAGCCAATAGAGATTTGATGGCTTGTCTCAGCTGGTTTTGAAATAACTTTAAAATACCTATTTTCTATGTGATTATATTGTAAAATGTAATTTAATTCAAGTGATGGAAAAGCTGAATTTTCAGCATCATTACGCCAATCTTCAGTGTCACATGATCCTTCAGAAATCATTCTAATATGAATTGGAGCTCAAGTAACATCTCTCATTAGTCCTTGCTGAATAAAAGTATTAATTTCTTTAATAAAATCCTACTGACCCCAAACCTTTGAATATATTTATATACTGAAGTATGATTACTATGCAAGAAATACAGTATATTTACATTTACTATTGTAATGTGCATGATAAATAATACTATTACATAAAGCTCTGCTCTCAGCTGTATTACATTAAAGTACAGCAGTTGCAAAGGGGACCGCTTTGGCTGAATTTAAGACCACAACGGACCAGATTAATGCAATAAAGCCAAAAGCCTTGAAGCACTGATTCCACGAAAACTACACCCTGCTGTCTCATTCTCTCATCTCAGATCATATAATCTCAGCTAACTCATCCTCCTAATAAAGACAAAATGCTGTAGCAAAATAACCGTCTTGAGTTTAAGGAAGGAGAGGGCATTTGACCTGTGGAAGCAGATATGATCAGCAAAGAGAGTCAGCCCATCTGACGTGCCAAAGCAGGTAACTGCCGCTGGCACAGAGAAAGAGAGAGAGAGAGCAAACAATGCCGGAAGTGGAGACAAGTAGTTTGCCTCCATCCATCAGAAGCCAAGCTAGAATTACCATGACAGGCAAAATCAATGCAAAATAACAGCCTGAGAACGTGTTAGCAAGACCTTTTCACAAAAGTACAAGAGAACAATGATGTTTAGCAAGCAAGAAGGAGTGATGGAGAGAAAATGAGAGCTAAAGCCATCTTTATCCCACTGTTATGAAGAACTACTGTCTGCAAAGGCAGTACTTGTGCTGAATGTGTCTTTGTGAATTATGTGATAACTTTATTGGAAAACATTGTATTACTGCATATTTATTCAAGAGACCTTGTTTTATCACAGAACTTCCAAAGATAATGGCTTCAGTCCCATCTTCAAAGTCACAATCTCTACAAATCTACACTAGTAAAGAAAAAAAAACAAAAACTGAAATTTACAAAAAAAAAACAGGCAGCTGTGGTTGTCAGAAATGTACTGTAAAAATATAGAAGCAATTTTTAAGTTTTACTGATTTACTGATATATTTCGTCAACAGGTGTAATGCTTATATACCAACCTGAAGTACTAAGTACATCTTCAATCAAACCTCATCACAAGTAGTTTGTTGTTTACTGTCAGCTAATCCTGCAGGGCACTATCAGAGTTCCTCTGAAACCCTCCACCTTCCCCAGCTCCACCTGCCTAGACCTGCTACAGGATATACGTATGTTTATGCAGCAGCAGCAGCAAGTCCATAATTGCTCTGCAGCAGCAGCAATAATCAACAGCAGCAGCAGCGTAGCTGATCTAGTCCACCAAGACCATTAACACTGCCATATTCATTACCATGAATGAATATGGCAATGTTTTCTAAGAGCAAACTAAGAAGAAACAGTATTACAATGAACACAGGGGATTTTGGGAATGTCGAAACAGATTACTTGTCAATTACTTGATCTTATTCACTTACAATTAAAATTACATTGTTAAATTACATGAAATTTCCATTTTTTTTCACCGTATATATTAAGAGAACTTACCATTAACTAATTAACAGGTTATTACCGTATAGCATTTTTACAGATTGTAATTAAAGTACAATCATTTTGCAGCTGAAAAATAAGAAGAGCGATTGTTCTTTTATTATCTGCATCATAGTGACAACACTAGCATGCACAGCAAAATCTCCAGAGTTAAATCAACTCTGCTCAGAGTACATTTGGTCCCTCTCTAAATAGTGTTAAAATAACACTGAAGCAGAGTTAAAGTTAATGAGATAATTAAGCAATTAATTAAGTGATGATTGTGCATTAGTGATGAACACCTGCTGTTAACAAGCAGAATCACTGAAGAAAAGAGAAACACAAGAACTACAACTGACTTCAGTCACAGCCTTATTAATTGCTTAATTATCTCATTAACTTTCACTCTACTTTAGTGTTATTTTAACACTATTTAGAGAGGGACCATATGTACTCTGAGCAGAGTTGATTTAACTCTGGGGATTTTACTGTGTGTTAACACAAGAAAATGATTTTAGTAAGAGTGCATGTCTGTCTAACTGCAAGCATTCATTCATTCAAAATACACCTGCAAAACAGGTGACCAATAAGAGAAGAGAAAACTCCTGGCAAATTCTAGGACACTGGACAGTGAAGAACCAGCAATAACAACTAAGGCTACATTCTTTGCATTGAAACACACAAACAGTACTTTAATTTTAGAAACTTGAGCATCCTTCTTTTATCTCCTCGCACACACAAAAGCAACAGCCTGTTTTACAGTGGCCTCTAGAGTTTGGCTGCTCAACAACAGCACTGGCTTTTCACCAAGAACCTCTTCAAAGGGGAAATGTGTCATTTCAGTCTCATTAGTGTCCCCCAAGATGTCAAAGTTTTGTTGTTTATCATGAAACCATTAACCCCCGCTGGCAGAGGCAGTAACTCCACACTTTGTGGGCCAAAAGCGTATTTCTCCATCAAAAATAACTGTGTGTCCCAGAAAACACTAATACTAATATATTTACCCAGAGATTTTCAGTTAATAATTCAATAATTAAACAACACATTTGCATGGTAATGGTTCTGTGATGTTAATTCATGGTCACATAACATGCAATAAAATATTTATTTTTTTAAGTTTTATTGGTTTCTAACCTTAACCCCTATTCAACTATCCTTAATCAACTATCTACTATACTCTAATGAGAGTTAGTTGACATATGTGCAACGTTACTTACAGTCAACAAAAAGGGGATCATCAAAATCAGAGTAGTATAAGGATAGTAGAATAGGGGTCAAGGTTCATAATAAGTCGACATGTAGTTACAAAGTAACTTATAGTCAGTAGATTGTCTGTTGGGGAACCATCACAATAAAGTGTCAGAAGATATCAAGCAGACAGTCTACTAATACTCTAATGAGAGTTAGTTGACATTTAGGTGTAAAGTTACTTACAGTCAACAGAATGTCTAAAGGGGATCATCAAAATAAAGTGCTACCATTTTATTTGATTGTTTTTATTTGAAATTATTTGTTTATTAATTAATTATTAGCTTTTCATGAAATCATAAACCCCACACTCTAAAAAATGCTGGGTTGTTTCAACCCAAGTTTGGGTCAAAAATGGACAAACCCAACCATTGGGTTAAATTTTTAAATGCATTTTTTAACCCAACGGTTGGGTTTGTCCATATTTGACCCAAATTTGATTCAGTGATTCACAAAGCCCAGTTTGGAAAACCTTTGCATATTCTTAAATGGTCCTATTTGACAAAATGAAAATAATAAATCCCATAAATTCCCTTTTGGCTTTAGCCATCACAACCAGAAAGAACAGCAAGAACTAATTGAATTAAACTAATTTAATCCAATGGTATTGTAAATGCTGCTCATTTCACATTCAAAACATAGCAATTATTTTTAAAAGCCAAAGGCATATTCTAAATGGAGCCCTATCAAGTGTAACGACTTAATCAGGGTGAATTAGTCTGGTGGGTATACAGTACAGGGGATAACTAGTTGAAACAACAACAACAACAACAAAAAGAAACAAATCATCTAATTCCAGAAGATATGTAAAATCAATCCAATGGGGGGAGGTGCCATCGGTCAGATGTTGTTAAACAAAACTAAACCACTGCAACTGTTCAATCACTTCTGTCTCTCTCTCTATTTGTCTCTCTTTCTGTGACTGCAGACAGAGCAAAGAGTCCTTTCCTCACTGTTGTATAATTGCTATTACTGCCTAGGGGCCATCAAACTCACTGAGAAACAACTCTTTCTCTAACAAGTCCATTATGGATGAGTCACACAATCAGATTCACAGACATACACAAATTGAGAAAAGCAAACAAAAGTAGCAGGGCAAGGTCATTTCTCTATCTGTTCCATGCAGTGTCCCCGTTTTATACATCAGATGTTTGAGAAGTGTTCAATATTTAGCTCTGCCCTGAAGGATTTGATCAGACTCAAACAGTGAGATTGAGAATCAATCTTGTTTTGCCCTTGATGTTCACAATACCATTACACAAACACTCACTTACCATGGTTGGGGCGGATTACCAGCTTGTTTGCTTCCCCTGGTGTTAATAGCAGCCTTTTTAATTAAACTAAACAAGAGATCGCCATCCCCCGTCTCTCTTTCTTAGTCAGAGTGGAGAGTCATCCCACGAGTAATTACAATAACAAGACTGCTAACAATGTCAATGTTTGATGAGACAAAGGCGGTTTTTAAGCCTAAAATGAATATTTTAATACACATAAGTGTGTGTGTGTGTGGGGGGGGGGGGGTATCTTTAATATGCTTCCGTAAACCATCAGAGACACCATTAAAGGAGCTGTGAGAAACATTTCATCTGCTCACAGTTTTGCTCCACAGATCTTCAGTCTAGCAGAACACTTTTACTGTAGAGCAGTTACAGATAGCAGTCGATCAGAGATGTAAAATCAAAGAAAATGTGAAATATAATTAATGAAATAAAGTAGACTGTACCTGTGACCTAATTACAGTCAAGGTTATATGCTCAGACCAAAAACGCAATCGCCAGTGTGATATTTTATACAAAAGTTCAATGAACAAGAAGTTAATATTGAGTAACTTACATCTTAGGCACAATACTGCCAGTTCCTTTGTACCTTTTTGCATTGCTGAATGGTTTCAAACAAGTATAAAGTACGGACTGCGCCATGTCTCTAATCAACACCGTCATAGTGATTAACTCGTGAATGAATTACTGTTTTTGAACTAATTGGTTGAGTGAATGATTCAGTGATTCATGAAAAGAGTCACTTGTGTCATTCCTGTACAAATCATAGTATTTGAATGAATTTGTTGAGTGAATGATTCAGTGGCTCACTTATGAAGGTGTGTCCGAACGGACCAACTGGGTGAATGATTCAATGGCCCTGTCCCAAATGGCATACTCCGGACTTGTGGACTTCCTCAGAGTCCACACTTTGGTGACGTCATGTAGTGCAGACCTATAGGGCCCTTGGCGCGAGTCCACGAGGGCGCATTGAGAGGTATTTTTGGGACAGACTCGATCGTCACGCCGGAAATAACGGTCTGGTTGTTTTTTGACAGGAGCTGCAGGTTCGGGGAATATGCTGCCTATTGTTGTTGTTGTTGTTGTATATCACCAGGGTGCGATTTGTAGGGGGGATGGGATTTCCGCCCTTCTGGTCTATGTATCCCTGCCTCTGCTTAATTATTTTTATCCCCGATGGGGATAAAATTAACATGACTGTCCAGTCAGCCGTTATACTGTGCTCGCAGCGCGCACTCAAGAATTGCATGCGCAAATTACTTTATTATAGCTTAAATAAAGCGCAAAAGAATCTACGAGCAATGACCGTCATTATTCTGTTGTAAGTGAAGTCATGAAATTACCACACATGCAATTAAAGCTGCCTCAAAACTGTGCATGCATGTATTTGTTGACATGGTTTTAAAACTATTGTTATCCAATTTGTTGGTCTTGAAACGTCTTAAAATGCACATATGTACACCAAGGAAATCTAAATTTTCTTCCACCTGGGCATTAGACAATATATACATGCTTATTTAAATAATGTATACAGTCGTAATAATACATAATGTTCCATTTGAACTAAGATTACAATTTTAACACATAATAAACATGTGTGAGTTTCAGATGAATTTACAGGTTTAAATATAAATACTAGGTTTACATATGACTCAGTAAAGCCCTGACATTCGGTTCTATTTATTTAATGAATCATAATGCGATCGTATTATTCAACACGCTATTATCATGTTTGAGATATCAACCACTGGTCAATGACCATAATGTTTGTATAAACTGTAGGTAACAACTGGTAAAATGTACACCTAGGTCATAAAAACCATAGCCTAATGATACCTACACTTAAATATTTTCTTCTCAGCCATGTCATCAATTGCTCTTTAGCGAAATCTCCTCCCATCCGTTGTCTGATTGGCCTTTCGCAAGGATTCCTGGGTAGTTAAAGTGCGCGGAGCCTGCATCTATGCGGGCTTCGCGGAAGACCGCTTCAAGGGTACAAAGGGGGCGCTGCTGAGCACACTTCAGAGAGTTGAAATGCTGACTGGGACGGCCTACGGACTCGTAGACTCTGCGAGCATGCGCAATTTAAGTCCACGAGACTGAAAGTCCACATGAAGTGCGCCATTTGAGACAGGGCCAATGACTTGCTTATGAAAGCAGTCACTTAGGGTGAATCTCATTTCTTATTTGTGTATCCTCGTTTCCTTTCCTCACTTCCTTTCCTTGCATCTTAGCTCCACCCCCTTAGGATGCGAGGGAAGGATACACCCATGTGTCCTCGCTCATGACTCCTCATGAAGCTTCCTCACTCCACGTTCCTCGCCTCCTCATAGTAAAATTAGAGAATTGAGATGTCCTTCAAGATGGCTGAGAATGATCGGTTTCAGTGTCACGGGATGGAGGATGTAGGAGCGAGGAAACGAGGAAGCATCAATTTGAGTATTGAGAAGCACCCTCTATTTGCTCCTGAATGAAGCAGTGTGTTTGAATTAATTAATTGAGTGATTCACTGACTCATTCATAAAGACAGTCATTTGTCGCCACCTACTGATTCAACAAACATGTTAACTGTTGTACAATGTGCACTTCTTGATGGGATCTGACTAGCTTCGCAAGCATTTTTGCAAAATGCTTCCAGAACATGTCTAATTGTTTCTTTGATTCTTACTGTTACTGTCAGTTAAGATGCATAAACCAGAAAGCAAGCAAACATCTGCAAAATTAGCTTGTGTTCCTGTTTCTATCAATTTTCAGTTATAAAGGTCTGCTACCAGACTTGAGCAAAAGGGTACCTGAAGCTGTAACAATACATAACTTTGGGTTTCTAATTAAAGAAAAACTAAATTGCTATTGTAAATATTTTACAATAGCAATGCATATGCACTCACACCCTCATTTATTGTTGAGTTTAGAGAGCTATTAGATTACTGAATCATGTGTCTGGGTCTATTAAAGAGGAAAAAAATATTGATGGATTCAGATCTGCAAATGTGACAGTAGCGGTCAGGTCAAATCAGGTCACAAGCCTGCTGAGTAGAGGCTTCAGTTTAATGCCAGCAAAGAGTAATCTCTAAAATCAATAGGAAATTATTGCATTCTCTTTCTTTCTCTCTCTCTCTCTCTCTCTCACACACACACACACACACACACACACACACACACATACATATGTGGTTTACGGGGACTCTCCATAGACGTAATGGTTTTTATACCGTACAAACTGTATATTCTATCCCCTTACACTACGCCTACCCCTAAACCTACCCATCACATAAAACTGTCTGCATTTTTTGAATTTAAAAAAAAAAAACACCATTTAGTATGTTTTTAAGCCATTCGGTTTACAAGGACACAGGAATTATACTCATAAACCATGTTTACATTATAATACCCATGTCATTATACACATTTGTGTCCTCATAAACTATGTATACAAGAACACACACATACACACACATCAACCTACATAACTTAGATTCAGTTAATTAGTTTCACTTCATAAGCTTGAACCTTGCATATAAAAAGAATAATTTCCTGAAACAGATCTACACAGATCACTTTCAAGGATAATTTCTCAAACTTCACAAAAGCAAGCACAGAGCAAAAGGGAGAGAGACATGAGCATTTGTTTCATGCAAGTTGAGTCACACAAGGTTCTGCATCTCTAGTTATTTAACTGTTATATAATACAAGCAAAGAGCAGGAAGGTCTAGCATTAAAACAGGTTTATTTTTGACAGTATTGTTACCAGCTACAAAGTTTCTCTCTGCTTCTTTTCCTCTCAGTCTCTCTCTCTTTATAAAAATGCTGAAATAACAGGGTCTGCCAGGTCAGACGTGTTGGAGTGCTACGCGTGCTCCTTCACTCATCTCTTTACCTCACAGCAAAGAAGCAGGCAGAAGAATCGACCCACTTTCAAGTTCTCTCAAAAAAGACAAGCGGTCCCGCTCCATGCTGCCCACTTCATAAACGCACACACAAAAGAGCACTGAATTTTTATTTCAGGCCTTCATAATTCCTTTAAAAATCCTTGAGATTTCTTAATACCATTTAGACATGCATCATTTTCTCATCCATTAAGTGATATATTTAATTTAAAACAAGTGAAATGAATGAATCAAAGTGAATGATTAGTGTATTCTTTCATTGGATGTGAGGCGGCAGATGTTAAGCTTGCTACAGCAGGCTGAATCTTTATAATGATGATGTCATAATGATGTATAACTTGAGGATAAACCCTGATTAAGCTTTTGACGGTGAAATTAAATTAAATTAGTCCTGTGAATCTATACAAATTAGTGACTATAGTATTCATATAACTATCATAAAACACTCTTTCACTGCTCAACACACAAAATCCATTTCACGCATTTCATCACTAATAATATAATGTAAACATGTAAGACAATGTCTAATAATTAGAGCTGAATAAATCTCACATAAATTTGCATAATAAATCACTCTGCAGTTTTTCTGGCTAACCTCTGAAGGAGAAAGGTCACGGTACATTAGAATAAAAATTTATTTGTTATAAGAAATGAGTGGATGCAAACACAATAAACCTAATCTAAATATGCAAACCAGTGTAATTTTAGTATTATTTATATGCTATTATACACTGTAAAAAATATTTTTCGAAGTTGTAAATAAAACAAAGATTTTTGGAGTATGTTTTACAAGAAAATACTATTTCAGTGTTTCTACTTGAAAATTTCACATTTAATTGTCACAATTTCCCCTGTGTTTTGTGTGTTCTAGGACTTTTATTTTGAAGTGTATTTTCTGTTTCCATTGTTTTGTTTGTTCACTGTTAATTTGTTCCTGTTTGCCTTTGTTTCTGTAGTTACCCTTGTTTGTTTCCATGACGATTCATTACCCACACCTGTTCCTTGTTAGCCTCTTGTTATCCAGAGTTTATATACACCTGTGTTTCAGTTGTCTTTACATGCATGTTTGTAAAGCTGTTGCATTTCCATTCCCAAGTTGGATTTTTGTCTCTTTCCTTCTCCTGTTTGGATATATGTTTCCCTGCAGTGATGCCAACTGCTTTCAATTGAAAGTAGCTAAATCTGATCGCTAAATATCACCAGATGACGTCATAATGGCGATTTCACTGATTTATATATAAAAAAAATATTGATAAATGAGTGAGATAAGAATCTAGATAAGGTTTGTCCAAGAAGTTGCTAGATTTGTTGCTAGGCTTTTAAAAAAAAAAAAGTCTCAAAAGGGGTGAGGGAATCGTTAAATCTAGTGACAAAATAGCTAAATTGGCAACACAGTTTCCCTGTTTGGAATATTGTCATCTTCCCTGTTTGGATTTTCTTTGTGTTTATTTAATAAACTATTGCTGCAATCATATCCTCGCCTCTCCTCTTCCCTGGTAAATGTAACATTAATTCAATGCATTACTTGCCATTTCTTTAATTATTAATTATGATACCATCAATTTCTGAGTGAAAACTGTTACAAAGCCAGCTTTTTCTGTGTAGTATTTATTCATTTGAATTAGCTTTTATTTTTATATTTTTATTTAAGTTTATGGTAATTTTGTTGTCATTTTAATTTCCTTTTTTGTATTTCATTTAAATTTTTATTTCAGTTTTAGTCATTTTGGTACTTCAACTTAAAATTGTTTATTTTAGTTAGATGCCAAGGTATATTCAGTTTCAGTTTTTCATCTAATATTTATAATTTATTTTATTGCAACTTTATTTGAATTACCGAAAGGGATTTTTAATAGTTTTAGTTAATAACAACACTGCTACAAAACAAGCACAACAGAAGGAGCTCGGATCAGATTGACTCACTGTGAACTTAGAAAAAGAATTGGCAGAGTAAATGTAGATGAAATGAAAAAGCTGGTGGAATTATAAATAGGAAAAGGCTGATGCAAAGTGGGTGTGCAGAATGCTTGTGACCTCAGATAACATCTTACATCAATACTCTAATAAACCTGTATGCACAAAAGAACATCTTAATTGAGCATAATGAAGGCATGGTGAGTCATACATTTCGGGAAAAACAAATATTGGAGAAAAAAGTAAACTTAAGTTGTTTGCTGCATAAGGAATTTGTTCGCTCACCATTTTTTCTGTGCCACCTTTCTTGCTTACTCACAAACAAACCTATGAAGTGAACTATTATAAGTCCACTCAATAAGACTCAGGTAGACATATAGGTCTGGCTAACTTAAAGCTCTTAAAAGGACAGTTCAATCAAAAATGAACTATCCCTTTATAGGGCCTGATATACTTCAAATTAACTTCTTTTTCGTTCTTCGTTTAGGGGTAAAACGAAGTTCGAAATGCGTGACCTGTATACGAACATCTGACACCGCCTACACTGCTGAGATCGACGGTTAGATGAATATGTAAATATGTGCCGTGCACTTTCTTCTCAGTAACAAAATAAACACAACAAAAATGAGAAAACAGCAAGCATTTATTACAGAAAGCATAAGAAAAGCGTCTACATGGGAATGTTAGCACGAGCTCTGCAAATTAGCACTCCAGTCACATCACGTCTTCATATAGCACTTTATTCAATAGATTGCTTAAAATCAAGCAGCTTTACAGTATCAAACATGAAAAACAGTGTTAGTGCCTCATTTTTTTACAAGCACAACTTCATTTTGTACTATAAAGCGGCTATCCAGTGTGTTCATGTTTTCACCCACAGAGCTCTTACCTCAACAAACTCAAACACACGAAATGAGTCAAAGATGCGTTCGATGCGAGTGAAGGCGGAGCCTCGGCGCACACCTCCTATTACGTCATCATCACTGACCAATGGTAGTAGGTGTTTTGCAGCTGGAGCGAACTTTTCCTGAAAGTTTGCTTTGGCAAGCCGTTTCGAACTTCCAAAAAGAACGCAAAACGAACTTCGTTTTGGCCTGATTTTGTTCGAAATGACGTCACATCAGTTCATTCTTCGATTTCGTTTGAAGTATAACGGGGCCTTAAGAGTTTAACTACTAATACAAAGTTCCCAGGTTTGATCCCAGGTAGAGGTGACCTGTGACCTGAGAGAGTCACCACGTTCTGCCCTATGACCACTGTACCTTTGAGTTTCCCCAGCTGTTCCTGCTATAAATAAATCACTTATTAATAAACATCATACATCAACTAAATGAGAAGTTTAGTTTAGAAACAGACTCAGGAATTGTCATCAGCGTCAGCAAGCCACATGTCGCATATTTGCAGTGGAAACATTTTCAGTGGAAACGATGAGTCATTGGTGAATTTGGCTGATGTTGTTTTATCCAGGATGAGGGCATTGTGTTTTACTCTTTGTGTTTGCTCATTTGTTTCTGGACAGAGAATGTTTCCTCCATTGATCCGGTAGTATTGACTTTGGCTCAGAGACTCCAAAATGCTATACATGAATGCCTCATGAGAAGATACTGAAGTCGAAGGGTAACACAAACAGTAAAAGCGTTTGTGTTAATATATTTTTATTTCAACCTATTGCAGAAAGTTATCTATTTTCTGTTATGTTGGGTAAAAAGGAAATAAACAGGGAAGTCTTCATTTAAGTCTCTTGACTAGAGCAGGATCCCCTTCAAAATTTTGAAACATTTCAAAATTTGCCATCATTCACTCTGGGCAAGTTTATTAGACAAAAAATAAATAAATAAAATATTTAAATAAAATTGATTTAAATGGCTGTCACTGGAGAAAGATCCCTTTTTTTTTTTTTTGCTGCCAAAGTTAACCAGCATGTATAAAATTCCCCTCCTGGGATCAGAGAAGTGTCTGTCAATCTATGTGGAAAGACTTAACAGAGCCTCAGTCCCCAGGAGGCCACTCTAAATCTCCTTCTTATTCTCATTCCCTCTGGCTCTCCGTGTCTCTCTCAGTCCCTCATGGTTGCCCATTGGGAGTGGAGCACGGAAGGAGGAACGGGTGGGGCAGCCTCACAGATGGGCTGGTGGGTAGGTTTCCGTGGTTACAGGCGAGGAAGAAGAGGAAGAGGAGCCATCTGGCAGTGGTTTGGTGAGATGACGTGTCTTGCCCCTCACCCACAACACCCACAACCCATGGCAACATGCCTACCACTCCACCAACTGTTATACAAACTACAGGTAGCAGAACAACAAGTACAGCTACAGTTAATGACAACACCTGCTCTAGCAACTGGAAGGAATCTCAGGCTTTCAAATAAACCACAGAAAATGTCTATCTAATACTGAACTACCCATAGGTGATCACAGCTACAGCAGCACAAGGAGTTAACCAGCATGCACTGCAGCAGTGAAATACTGCCATCAGCAGATATTAGTCGTTACTCTAATTACTCCAGATATTCTCTAACTGGTCACAATCAAAAATGGGCCACACTTCCATTCTGATAAGGTCACAGAAAGGCAGGAAAAAAAGAACGCTAAATATAAATCATAAAACGCAACTATTAATATAATCATGCATAGTTTGGACAGCAGTAGTTTTGTTTTATCTTAAAGGGGTGGTTGATTATGATTTGACTTTTTTAACTTTACTTAGTGTGTAATGTTGTTGTTTGAGCGTAAACAACATCTGCAAAGTTACGACGTTCAAAGTTAAATGCAAAGGGAGAGATTTTCTTTTAAAGAATTCGCTGTTTAAGGACTACAACAAACGGCTGGTAGGGACTACAACGAGCTAAAATTTAAAACCCTAAAATTTACATAAACCCTGCCTCCAAGAACACGCAACAAAGGGGGTGAGGCCATGTTGGGCTGCTTTAGAGAAGAGGAAGAGTTGTTATAGTAGAGTGTTGTTGGCATGCCGTCATTTTTCACCGGACTGCTTCACAAACGAGGGTCAATTCAACGCTGGATTTGCACAAAAGATTAACATGACGGCACATGCTAGTCGATGAGTTGAATCAACTCCACAGCAACTACATAAATTTATCCACTAAGTCTCTCCATCAGTGTCTGACTCCAGTTTGAACAATGTAAGGCTGAACACTGTTACTTACAATCCTCATTTTGGCTGTGTGAGATTCTCCAGCTTTGTTGTTGTTGAGCAACCAAAGCGCAAGCTGTTAAAGCTTCTGATTACTAAAATTTACCAAGAAATCATAATTGACCATTCTTATTTTGTTTTACACAATGTTGCACTATTTATTATAAATGATTTATTTGTGCACATCATTATTTTTTAGAATTTATGTGCACTTGTAATCTTTAATCAAGAAAGTTAGCCTCCCCTCCCTCTCGCAACAACATCTGTTCTCTTTATGATGTATGTCTCAGTGGATGGTGGGACTAAAAATCCTCCACAATTGACTGCAAACTGGCATTCAGATCTGCCTCCATTTAGTTAGCAACACCCAACTTCCTACAATATAATAAATTCCCAAAGGATGATCAAGTCCTACATTTTTTTCTCATTCCAGAAGCCGTTTCACTCAGATAAATGTCAAAATGGGGGAAACGACTATCACAACTTCTATTTCATGCCAACTTTAACTTTTAAATGGGTAAAAGGGCAAAAAAATACAATAGAATAAAATACTTGTTTGCTCCTCCATACACACCAACAAGTCCAAACACATGATCAATATATATTGTAAGCACATTGTGTTTTTTAAGGTCAGAGTGTCTGTCCAGAAGAATGCTTATCATCTTCATCCATGACATCCCTTTCAGCATGTTCACAAATGGACGGGACAGAACTGCCCCTCAGAAACCTGGGAAATGTCAAATAGCCTGTTTGTACATGTATGTGTGTGTATGTATGTGTGTGTGTGTGTGTATGTGTGTGTGTAGGGAAGTTAACCGCTGCTGTTGTGGCTAAAGCAGTGAGTACACTTTTATACCGATTTCCTAACTAACATCCCAACCTCATTTCAAAACCTCATGATCTGTGTTCAAGATTCTTCAACCAACGTCAATAAAAACAAGACGTTTTCGGCACAAGTCAAAATGTCAGATCTGAATACACATGATTCAGGATGTGTGGAGAAAGAAAGAGAAAGGCAAAAATAAAACAAAATGAAAAACAACACAAAACTGGGACAAGAGGTGGTCAGAAGAGAAAAGTAAGGAAATGGGAAGCAGAAAAGAGAAGAATGACTTATGGGAGGCCCGAGCTGGAGGAATGGGGTGTGACAGAGAGAGGCATGAGGGATTTGGTGGAGCACTTGATGTCTTGTTAGCCTCAACCTACAGTACACTGTGATTGGCTAAAAATATCACATAGCTCATGTCGAACAAGGTGCATTCTGGTTTGTGGCACTGGAGCATTTATCATCACATGGCCCCTAAAGTGCCAAACACAACCTTTCTCTCTTTCGCTCTCTCCATCTCTGTCTCACTCGCTCCCCTAAATCCAACACATAGCCATATGCCTCCTCTGTTGATTCTTCCTGAAATCTAGCACAAACCCCAGTGCTAATTGCCTGTATTGTTCTAGGCTCTAATGATCTTTTAATAAAGCCCCATTCCTTCAGTTTCCCTCTTTTCTTTTAGCATAACCATGTACCACACCCTTCCTTTCTACATAATTCATCAAGTCATAATCTGCTTATATAAAACATCCTAGATCCTTTTTTATCTACATATGACCTCTACAACAGGCAGTGTTGTCTCCTCTGACTCTCCATTTCTCATTCCCCCTTTCCGCTTTGTATATTTTGTCTTTCTTTCAATCTAGATTGCATTTAATCTACTCTGTTTTATTATGTTGCTTCCATCTGGTCCTTTTTACTTTCCTTTTCACTTCCTCCCTCCAGCATCAATGCTACTTAGCTTCTGTCTTTCCTCTAAACACTCTGATTGGTGGGAGGGGAAATGGTCTCATTTCTTTCCACAGATACATAAAAAACCCTCACAGGCAATTTGAGTCTCTTCCTCAACTCCTCTATAGTGGACAACAAGACTAATATGCTTGCTCTACAGAGAAAATATACTAAAAAAACAACAAAACAAAACAAAACATAAAATAAAATAAAATAAAATAAAACAAAAACATAAAACAAAACAAAAAACAAAACAAAACAAAACAAAACAAAACAAAACAAAACAAAACAAAACAAAACAAAACAAAACAAAACAAAACAAAACAAAACAAAAACATAAAACAAAACATAAAACTAAAGTAAACAAAACAAAACAAAAACAATGGAGGGATCAAAGGGAAACCCATTCATGAAATCCTTGAAAATCTGTGATTTTTATAAGTTATGATTTAAAAAGAATACAAAATATCTCAGATTCTGCAGTATTTCTCAGTCAAAAATTAGTAAATTAGTTAGTGACATTGATCATGTGACTCCATACAGATGGTTAGATTTTCTTCCATTGAAGCTCTAAATTCTTTTTGGATCATCTTAAATCTTAAAAAATGTTTAATTCAACTTTCACTTTAATATGATGTAATCAAAAATGTTGTATTAAATTATAAATTAATACAAAATAATAATTTTCTTCGATATTTGAACCCCAATTAACACAAATGATCTTCACAAGTAAGACAGACAGAAAAAGTGCAACCATCCAAATGACCATATTACTCCCCCTGGCAAAGTCATTTCCCATTCCGCTAAAAATTGGGAAAAATGGGAATATCAAGTTAAAGGTGAATAAAAAGAGAACAATTTGCATCCAACCTGGCTCTTCTTGTTCTTCATTGCTCATCACTTTTCCTATCTCTTCTGTCCAGCTTTACCCCACCATCATTCCAATCCATTCCCAAAACAGTCAACCATATGACTGAAAATGTCTAAGGCATTGACAGAGAAAGAAAGAGAAAGGGGGAGGGAGGACGCGTTGGCTCTAGTTGGTTGGGTTGGTTACAGAAATCGCTACTTCCTGACAATCTCTCTCTCTCTCTTTCTCACTCACATCTCTCTCATTATCCACAGTTCACTGCATGAAGAACAGAAAAGAAGAAGAAAAAAGCATTTCCCCTCCTAAAACGCCAGCGTATGTGTTTATGAGCATGTGTGCGGGAGAAAGATTTAATGTGGGTGCATTCGTGTCTGTGCATGTGAGAAAATGAGCAGACGGTGGTGTTGTTCAGTCAGTGGGTGATGGATAAGGTGGGATGTGTCACTGAGGCATCAGTAATATCTAACCTGGCTACCTGACAGTCCTACTGAGAAAACACACACACACACACACACACACATTTTTGTGTCCCCACGGTGGGGACTTTCCATTGACGTCTACTGTGCCCACAGAGTGGTAAAACCTGACCCACACACAAACACACAATAACTAAGGCATACTGACATATTGCATTATTATACCCAAACTTTTAGAAAAAAAAATGTGCTAGGGGTACAACAGCTGTCATCGGGGCAGTAGCCTTGAAGGGATAGTTCACCCAAATATTTTATCGTCATTTACTCACCCTCATGTTGTTCCAAACCTGTACGAGTTTGTTTCTTCTGTTGAACACAAAAAAAAAATATATTTTAAAGAATGTGGGTAACCAGGCAGTAAATGGCACCCATTGACTTCCATAGTATTTTTTCCTACTATGGAAGTCAATGTCTGGTTACCCACATTTTTTTTTTTTTAAATATCTTCTTTTGTGTTCAGCAGAAGAAAGAAACTCATACAGATTTGGAACAACATGAGGGTGAGTAAATGATAAAATTTTCCTTTTTTTGTGTGGATGTATAGGCCTTATGAATGTTAAATCTCCACAGTGAACTGTCAGTTTTTGTAAAACACTAAATGCACATATGAGATTTTTTCCCCCCTAGGGAAATATTTCCAAGAATCAAACAATTCCCTTGATACCAGCAGCCTTTATTAACAGAAGACAAGTACAGGCCTCTACACTGTGATCTTCCAGCGCAACATAACAAAAGCTGATCAAAGAACAATTGTTTCTCTCAATTTCACTTTTCTTCAGACGGCAGTTCTACCGAGAAACTGACGTCCATAATTAACGAGCTTCAGACACGTTGTTGCCCTGATTTACCTGTCTGCTTACTAACTGTTCCATCACCAAAACAATCTTTTTCAGATCTTCTTTAAAAGAAGCAAACCTTCTGTTAGGTCCGCACACAGGGCATCTTTATTGATGAATGTCTAGTGCGTAGGAGGCTGCAGCAGCGTTTGGATGTCACTAACAGTGGCAGATTTTTTCCACCTCTGCTTAAAGCAATCATTTCTCTTTCCATCAACACTGAACTCACTTTATCCTGCAGGAAACATTGCTCAGCATGAAGGTGTAAAGACTTGAATTTCCTGCTAGACAAAACAGAGATCAAGCATCCTGCACTGCAAAAAATGCTGTTCTTACTTAGAGTTTTTGTCTTGTTTCTAGTC
Organism: Ancherythroculter nigrocauda; assembly: GCA_036281575.1. NCBI lineage: Eukaryota > Metazoa > Chordata > Actinopteri > Cypriniformes > Xenocyprididae > Ancherythroculter > Ancherythroculter nigrocauda. The sequence goes on from VTFQ01000001.1 coordinate 39,028,030, forward strand.
AAAATATCTTAAAGTTCTTAAATCAAGAAGCCTTTTCTTGACAAGTAAAAATTATTTTCTTGTTTTCTTGTTTTCATCCTTAGAACAAGCAAAATAATCTGCCAACGGGGTAAGCAAAATAATCTTAATCCAAACTGAAAACAAGATTATATAGCTTATTTTTGGTTTGAAATAAGATTATTTTTCTTACCCCGTTGGCAGATTATTTTGCTTGTTTTAAGGATAAACACACTTAATTTTGACTTATTTTTCCTGAAAACAAGAAAATAATTTTTACTTGTCAAGAAAATGCTTCTTGATTTAAGAACTTTTAAGATATTTTGACTAGAAACAAGACAAAAACTCTAAGTAAGAACAGCATTTTTTTGCAGTGTGCAATAAAATAATAAAACTCATCTGGAAAAAGATCTCAAAGAAGTAGTAAAGGACAACGCCTTGCCCTAACCCCAAAAGGACAACGCCTCCCCCAACACACACACACACACACACACCACACCTTCCCTTCCCCCTGACGCAAGTCACTGAAAGTTCTTCAAGACATATAATGTAACTTGTGTATCTCTTGTTTTTTCCTTTTTATGTTTGGTATCATTTTAAATGTCTCAGTGCGATTGGTAAAATGGTCTCAATTTCACAGCAGTCACTGGTAATATGAAGAAGATTGAAAACTAAGGAAAATTCTGTCCTCTTTTTGGGTGGTGCCTTTTGTGAAAACCCACTCCTCTCCCCACAAAACAGGTGTTGGTGTAACCCTTTTGTTCTGGTCTGTATATAAGGTAAATTGCAAAGCAGTCAGGGGGGATTTTCTGTAGCCAGAGACCCCCACACAGTGATGGACAAGTGTCTTCGAACACTAGTCCAGCACTGTGTGCATATGCATTTAAACTGATGTTATGCATTTATTATTTCTGAATTGGCTTCTAATTGTCTAACTGTAATGTAATTGGCATGATATATTTTTACTTGACAAATAAAATGTTATATTTGGTTTATTATTCTTAATTCATTATTTCTAGTAGATTAAAGCGAAAGTATTACTGCAAATCTGTGTTCAGGATTGATCATACGGAAGGTTTAGATGGAGCATGGTGCACAATTTCTGACTATCGCTGCCTTAAATAAATTGCAGTTTTCGTAAATATATAAAAACTATGCTTTTTGTTACGAGTAAGCAGAGGGTAACCGACTTAAAGGAAGATATTTACCCTGCATCCAATGTTTAAGGTCAGAACTGACGAGTTTGTGTCCGGGAAGAGCATTCAGTTGGCCAAAGTGACTCTTCTAAAGCGATACCGGGACCGCAGTGAACGAAATAATTGAAGATATAAGGTAATCAGAATAATCAAAAATCTAAATTAAGGCATAGCTAATGATTCATTTCTAATTGGAAACACAACCTAAGAATAAGAATCATTTGAAATTGGAGTCAGATTAAACGAGTGAAATTAAGTGAACTTAACAGAGGCGCTGAAAAGGCATACACGCGTTAACCTTCACCCAGGCCGTCGGATTCCGTTTTTGGGCCGATGGGGGGATTCCTTAGAGGTGAGCAAACACACTTAAACAAGCACACAGCAGACCCACAAAGTAAACACAAAAATATGCATACAGCAATGAGTGACTGATACTTCTTGGAACTTTTCAGCAGCATGACCCTGAAAGAATAATACTCTATTTTTTTGCCCACACTTGACTGCTCTCAAAAGATTACCACTTTGAAATATTAATGAAAGGTTTGTAATTAGAAAAACACTGAATAGAAATCAGGTTGGGTCTCTTTGCAACTAAAGAGATTTCAGTATATTGGTTAATGATTTCTTTTGGTGTTTTTTGGACTATCACAAAATGACCATGGCATATATTAAGGGAATACTGGGTGGCTAAATTACATTTTTGGCCAAGAACAGCTCTTTTAAGCATGAGTGCGCAGACAGCTCACATCCTGAGGTTTAGACCCAGCTCCCCAGTGCTGTGTTTTAATTGGCCAATATCAGGACCTACATATATATCCCACAAACATTTAGAATAATTAAGATTATAATCAGCACATTAGAATGATTTCTGAAGGATCATGTGACCTTGAAGTCTGGAGTAATAATGCTGAAAATTCAGCTTTGCATCATAGGAATATATATATTATACACAATAGAAAACAGATATTTTAAACTGAAATAATACTTTGACCAGTAGTGTGTGAGTGTATTATACATATACAATAATGCTAATAAAATATATATTTAAAATAACTCTTTTTTAGTGTGTGTATAAAAGAGATAGTTTGTGTCTCTGTATAAGAGAAAGTGGTGCTTTAGGAAACTAATGATTAAATGTTTATTTTTAATTGGGTTGGAGACGGCGAGAACAAGAGCAATGAGTTTCAAACGTTGAACTTGAAGAAAGTCTTGTATGTTTGTGTGTGTGTACGTGTTTGTGTTGTGGAGACAAACCAGCTTTGGTAAGCATCACTCGAATTTTTTTCTCATAGTTCCACAAGAGAATATTGCTTTAGGGAACTAACACTCACAAAGAGAGTTTCTAAGGGTTGTTAGATACAGAATCTCACGATTTTCATCAAAAAAAAAAAAAAATAGTTTTCTGTTTGCATATTCATCAAGTGATATACATCACGTGGAACACCCCGGAGGTAGCAAGAGTTAATTTCTGTAATTTATGTGCATCCTGCCAGTGTGCTCTTTGAGCACTGATGTCTGCTATCTTTCAGCAGAATTAACAGATGATTCTTTAATTAGCGCAGGGCTAAAACAGTGTGAGTCCAAACTAACAGCCATTTAATTACCAGTCACAAACACACAACACTAATGCACTGAACTTTGAGAGAGTGAGTGTGGGTATACTGCATATCTCTGGGAATCTGGCTAAACATTTATGTCCAAGGGGTTGATTGTTAATAAAACTAACAGATAGTGTCTTCAACCTACTGGATGACCTGAGTTTGATTAATAGCTCATGCTCCTTTCCAATCCAATCCAATCCAATCCAATATATACAGTACAGTCCAAAAGTTTGGAACCACTAAGATTTTTAATGTTTTTAAAAGAAGTTTCGTCTGCTCACCAAGGCTACACAACTGTTTTCAACATTGAAAATAATCATAAATGTTTCATGAGCAGCAAATCATCATATTAGAATGATTTCTGAAGGATCATGTGACACTGAATACTAGAGTAATGATGCTGAAAATTCAGCTTTGCATCACAGGAATAAATTACTTTGTGAAATATATTCAAATAGAAAACAGTTATTTTAAATTGTAATAATATTTCACAATATTACTGTTTTTACTGTATTTTTAATTAAATAAATGTAGCCTTGGTGAGCAGACGAAACTTCTTTTAAAAACATTAAAAATCTTAGTGGTTCCAAACTTTTGGACTGTACTGTATATATATATATATATATATATATATATATATATATATATATATATATATATATATATATATATATATATATATATATATATTAGAGGTGGGCATAGATAAATTTTTTTAATCTAGATTAATCTAGATTAATTTTGGAATTAATCTAGATTAATCTAGATTAAAATGGCTCATTTGAATTCTGCCGAAGACATTCAGAATATGTGAGATACCCAAATTGTCCCTGCGTCCCAATGTCCGTACTATCCATCCTAAATAGTATGTGAGATTAAAATAAGTGTGTGCCAAAGCATAGTATGTTGAAAAGAGTATGCCAAAAGTCCCCGGATGGTCTACTATTTCCGGTAGATTTTCGAAGTGTGGATCCGTGCACACTATAGAAGGCTAATATTGCCCACAACCCATTGCGCGTTGTACGAGGATTCAGTTCAGAACTACAAACATGAGTAAAAAGTGTTAAAAACTACAAAACATGACGAATATGCACAATAGAGGCTGAGAGGCTGTTTGAGTGACTAATAATCAGTTCAAACTGATAGAAAATATTTATTTAATGTTATATGTGTTATTTTTCATCTGCAAATACCAATGTGGACTTTTTTAAAGATCTGATTGGCCATTAAGTTATAAATGCATCATTATGCATTAATATGAGGACAGTTCTCCACATGAAAGACTCGCGACTGCAGATCAACGTGCTGCATTTCTCTCCGATACGGTAGGAAATTAGCTAAATGAAATGTGGAGGATGTAAGATGAATGATTGACAGGGCAGTTTACGGTGACTGGATGCGACAGAGAGCAAAGACGCAACTGTATGACGTGATATTATGTCCCAAAGCTTGTCTTCTCTTTTGCTACACACTCAAAAGTAAGTATTTTTTGTTCACAGAAAGAGTACTTTTAGGGCGTACTATAAGTAGGCGAATTGGAACGCAGCAAATGACTAAAAGTAATCCACCATTTTGTCCGACAAAGCAGATAGGAGTTAGAAGATTAACCTCGGTGGAGTTAAACTTTTGTATATTATATTTTGTATATTGACATCTTTCCGCGTTTGAAACAACATTGATTCTCATGTTCATTCATGTTTATTTGATGCTATAAATGGACTCGTAGTAAGAGATGATCGGTTTACGAGCCTCTTGAGCTGAGGCGCTACAGCAATCTGTCACGACCATGGTCACGACACATTAAAGAAAACAGGTTTTATTGTTTGAATTTCTTAAAAAACTACAGTTTTAAAGCTGGGACTTTGTTAAATATCATAAGTTACCTGCTTTGTCTTGTCAGTGTCCTCTGCTCCGTGATGCATTTATCACTGTGTGACGTGACGGGCCTGACAGCACCACGGCTTGTCGACCAAAGCAACAGTAACTAAGGGGAGCGGGTGGGTCTTTGAGAAGGGTCAGTTCGGCTAGGTATACATCCGCGCTAAAATATCAAGGTGAAAGTCATCATAACTTGCGTAGAATAGACCCAGCTCCCAACCCAACTTTGAGAATAGATTAACGGCGATATTTTTTTTATCGCCCGATAAGAGTCTCGCGTTAACGCAGCACGTTAACGCCGTTAACGGCCCACCACTAATATATATATATATATACACAGTTGTGCTCAAAATTATTCATACTCTTGGTAAATATGACCAAAGAAGGCTGTGAAAATAAATCTGCATCGTTACTACTTTTGATCTTTTATTTTAAAAAATCTACAAAAATCCAACCTTTCATTGGAGAATAATTTTAAATGGGGGGAAAATCTCATTATGAAATAAATGTTTTTCTCCAATACACACTGCTCACAATTAATCATACCCTTTTATTCAATACTTTTTGCAACTTCCTTTTCCCAATATATATATGTATGTGTGTGTGTGTGTGTATATGTGTGTGTGAATTGTGATCTTAAAATATGAATAAAATGATAAAAATAATAAATAAAATAAATAATACATTATTTAAATATAATATATGTTATTTATTTTATTTATTATTTTTATCATTTTATTCATATTTTAAGATCACAAATCACACATATATGTGTTTGTGTGTGTGTGTGTATGTGTGTGTGTGTGTATATATATATATATATATATATATATATATATATATATATATATATATATATATATATAATATGAATAAAATGTTAAAAATAATAAATAAATAATAATAAGAATTAGATAATAAAAAAATATGAAAAACTACTAAACTACTAAACATTTTTTATTTGCATAATTTATCAAATTATAACTTTCCCTCACTTTATTAAATAATTTCTACAACAAGCAATAAATTTGGCACTAACAAGGTGTTGAAGAGATGAAGTGAGATGAGATATGAAACGTGATATATGAAAAAAAAAACAAAGAAGATCAAGAACATTATCACTTGTGAATGGATGCATAAAATGCCAGCTATCAAATTGCCTTAGCAAGACAAACAAGTCAGCCATTTTATGCCAAAAATAAAATAAAATAAAATAAAATAAAATAAAATAAAATAAAATAAAATAAAATAAAATAAAATAAAATAAAATAAAATAAAATAAAATTCCAAAAACAAACAAACAAACAAACAAACAAAAAAATAAATAAATAAAAAACTAATTCCATCACTGTAATTTCCAAAACACATCATTATTTATTACGGAAATAACACTTTGATGGAAAGTTTTTTTTTTTTTTTAATATAAAAGTGCCTATAGTTGAAGAAACGAGTGAAAAAGGAATGTTTCTGTGTGAGAAAAAAAAATAGGGACATAGAAAGAGAGAGATACAGAGTATCTAAAATCTAATGTGTTTTCATGGTGGTTTTCCTTCCTTGGCAAGCTCTCAGGGACTGATAACAAACTCAGAGATACACACGCTCACACCTCACCAGACAACACCGTGAGACCACGAAGACTCCCAGTCAGCCCAGACGTCTAGATCCAAAACAGTGCTGAATAATTTAAGGGCTACACATGGCAAGGCTTAGGCTTTTCTGTGGACAACAGTACAGCATTTCGGAAATCTTATAACAGAGCAGCACGAGCAATGATAACGAAACACGGCAGTGGCAGTGACTGTAAGTAAAATAAATTGCAGTGACTAAAAAAAAAAAAAATATTCCATAACACTGCAAAGTTACTGACCATACAGAAGATTGGCCAGCAGTCTTTCTGAGATGTGTGTGGGTGGGTGTAATGTCTAAACATGTCTACATACACTGGCTGATATACAAATATATAATGGTGTATGTGTGAGCAAACACACACTGTATGCATATCAGTAAACACATATGTTTATGTTCTAGGCCTAGAATGTCTTGCACACCATGGATAAACACCTACGAAACTATTAAGGGTAAAAGGGCTTTCAGCAGGCAGCCAGTAGCTCAGCATTTCATGCCAGAGCAAATGAGAATTGTATTTTGGAAAAAATTGCAACATCAAAACAGCATGTAATTATCTACAGCTGCCAGACGCTATTATCGTCACATACAACAATTACGAATTAAATCAGCAAACGTTAAATGACACATTTTGTGAGCATATCTGCATGGCAGCAGTGCATTATGGGTATGTGTTTTGGCTGATATAGATAGGCTGAATGTGTTCGTTCTGTAATGTCTCATCCTTTTTAAAATGTTTTCCAAGAATTTTGTTGTATTAACATTAAACATTTATGGCGAGTTGCACACACACACACACAAACAAGCACAAAGTGTCTCTGAATGCTAAGAATAACAAATTCAGCACAGAAAAGGAATGTCACACATGGAAATCTGTCATGTAATTAGGGCTGGGCGATGTATCGAATGCTTTTGTCACGCGCATTTCTTCAGTAAAGCCGGTTCCCTGATTACCGCTAAATCGCCATCACCTGCTTTCAAATGAAGCGGCATTTAATAGACAGAACCGTAGATCACTGATAAGACACGCAATATCGCGTTCAATATCGATATGTATCGCCGTCGATATTGAACGCGATATTGCGTGTATAATCAGTGATCTACGGCTCTGTCTATTAAATGCCGCTTCATTTGAAAGCAGGTGATGGCGATTTAGCGGTAATCAGGGAACCGGCTTTACTGAAGAAATGCGCGTGACAAAAGCATTCGATACATCGCCCAGCCCTACATGTAATGCATCAGTCACACAACAAAACACAGATTCACAAGCACACATTCTCACACACACATCCAGACAGCATGAAATGAAGAACTGGAGATTTTTCAAACTGATTTTTTCAGTTTTTAAGGGTAAGGTAGGAAATGTCAGCTCTATATATAAGAACATGTGTGCGCGTTTGTGTACAAAACCACGTATGCATTACGTGTCCATGTGTTCGCCGAAATATAAGGCCATCTGGTGATCACAAGACGCAACCTCTCTGATCTGAAGCCTACAGACTCGAGCCACACAACGTGTCAAGAAATCATAATTTCTCACGCCACTGGCTTTGAAAAATATAATGGTGGCATTAACAGTAGACTGTCACAGAGCTGCACTTGACACACATAAAGCTCAAAATTGTTGAGCTGAATTACCAAAGGACCAACAGCACACACACCAGAGCTTGTTCATAGTGTCAGATAGACAAGCTCATGCAAACACCACAAAAACATTATATTGCAGCAAAATAATTAGCAAATATGTCTAAAATATAACACGTCGTGCACATTGCCAAACAAATTGTGCTAATTTAAAAGTTACTTTGGTTTCTCAGCAAGTAAAACATGACATTGCAGCAAAGTTCGGGCAGTTATAATGAATTGAATATTAGCATATATTTTTATATTTATTTATGTAATAAATACACACACACATATATACATATATACACATACACACATATACATATATATATATATATATATATATATATATATATATATACACACACATATATATATATATATATACACACACATATATATATATATACACACACACACACACACACATATATATACATATATACAGATACACACACATACATTATATATATGTATATATATACACATATATATTTACACAGAGTAATAAAAAATGAGAGAAATAATAGACATTTTTATTTTATGGTATCATTGATATACATGGTACATGTACTTACTACAGTAATAACAGTAAATTATGCATAATTACAAGCAAGTAACCCTAAAACACATGCCAATCCTAAACCTATAGAAAGAATAATTGTATATTCTTAATATTACTCAGTACTTATTTAAATATTACAACTTAAAATAAAGTGTAACCGAATAATAAAATATATGTTAATTATATTAATACAGAAAAAAATACTAAAAAAATAATAATATTATAAAATAAATAATAATAATAATAATTAAAAAAGAGAGTGAGAAAGCACAAGAACTTAATAAAAAGACAACAAAATATGTTGAGAAATGATTGCGAGCTCGCATTCAGAAACGATGAAAAGATTGAGGATGAGTGACACTGACAGATGAGCGATTGACGGAATGAAAAGAGGATGGCAAAAGCATAAATGCATATAAAATCGTATGTAAAAATGCATAACTAAGAGCTTGACCACATGCTTGTAAAGTCTGACATAACAGAACGCACACACATATAGAAGAGCACGTAAGAAACAGGCATCTTTGAGGAAGACTGCGCTGTCACTTACTCATTTGAACCGACAAGGATGATATTTAGTCCATAAGCTTTGGAAAAGGACATGCTGAAGGAATCCGGTGTAAAGAAGCCATTATTCCAGCGGTGAGCACTCATGAGTCTGTGTGTGTGTGTGTGTGTGTGTGTGTATGCATTAGAGTGTTACACTCATGCGAGGACGCTGCCAGTGCGTGAACATGTGAAGAGGGCAGAATGTGACACCAGCGGAACGAGCAGCCAATCAGAGCATGCGTTCAGACAAACAGGGCACTCTGTGACTTTCTCTCATCCCTTACCCCTCTTCCACCTGCTTTCCCTCTCTTATTTCCCTCTCTTGCTTTAGGGGAGAAGTGAAGATGGTGATAATGGGAGACTGTCCGTCATGCTAGTGGATGACCCAGATTCAGAACAAGAGAATGAGAATGGAAGAAGGGGCTGGATGTTGACGGTGTAAAAGAGAGAGAGAGTATGAAGAGTGGAGAAAGAAACGAAGAAGTGGGGATGGTAGCGTGGCCATGATGATTCGATTAGCTGATCATGGACTGGAAGAGTTGAGAGATCCTCATCAGAGGAAAAAGGGAGGAGAGAGAAAGAGGAGAAAAGGACAGGGTGAGAAAGAGTGTGTGGAAAGGAGGAGGAGTTCTGCAGCAACACACAGCGCCTCACTGTGGCAAGCACACACACACACACACACACACACACACCTCCTGCTAAATGAAGATATACTATATAGACTTCTATTGATTTTATATTTTTATAGCCATTTATAATGGCTACAGACTAACTTCACCATTACCTGAAAACAAAACTGTATTATTTTAATTATTTACTTTATTTAAAAATAATTAGTACTTTTTATTGACCTTATATTAATTAAAAGACTGTATATAATAATAATTTGTACTTCTAAAAACTCATTTGTCACACCACAGGACATTCATAATGAACAAGTGAAGACAATATGATTGAAAACTCTAACTCATAAGAGAAATTATAGCTTGTCACAGCATAAAAAATATATATAAATATACTTATAATTTTAATATAATTTATAATTAATTATATTTAGTATGTTTTTATATGACAATGATAATATTCATCTACATGTATTGTAATAATTATTAAAATTATTGTATTAAAATAAATATTCAACATACAACAAAATATGTTTACACAGAATTTACATGAAAAATAAAACTAATAAAACGTACACTTCAATGAATCAATTTATTGACTATTTGATTATTTTATTAATTCTATTTCATTGATTAAAAAAAAATATTGAACATTTTATGAATCAACAACAAATTTACACAAACACATGAGAAGTGACTTATTCTGAATTATTTTGTCAGTAAAGGAACACAAGCTTGACAAGCAACAGTCATTGATTAGAAAGCCTCAGTCAGCTGAGACTAAAACTGACCTTTTCCAACACGCTGAAGCGTAAACTTTGATGCAAAAATGTAAATGTCTAAGAGATGAAAGGAATGAGGCTGCAGCGAGACCGCATGACTGCACAATGTTAAACAGAAGCAATGCATCGCTCATCAACACCGATATACTGTAAGACTTACATTAAACACATGCTCTCAGAACAGCATCACTGCAGCCAACACAATCTGTACCATTTTAGACAGCAACAATGCATAATATGCAGTAAACACAAGCATTTATGGTAACAGAAGAGTCAGCATTATTTTCAGCACCAAAGACGATTCCAGGTTAGTGTAGTTTATCAGCACCACGGACAGCGCTAGTGTACCTCTCAATGTAAATAGCAGCTCCTTCGACAGCATTTAAGATCAAAGATCTTGAAGATAAGCTCCATGCAGAGGTGAACAAATGATTGGGGCACTTTTTTATACACAATGCAATTATCACAGTCCTCTTATGGGTCTATAAAACACATACTGCATATGCTGATGACGAGCATTCTGTCTGGCATGCACTAGAATCAGCTGAAAATGGGAATATTGTTAGAGGGATGATTGAAAAATAAAAGTGATGGAGATTCAGATAGGAGAAGGAGAGTATGTATTATCATGTAAAGACTGAATGATTGCACTCTCAGTGGAACAGGAAGAGAGCAATCTTTCGCAAGCGCCGTCCTTCACTTGCCCTTCAACTCGCAGCATCTTTTGTTCTGCTTCCTTGAGTGCTTTACACCACTTTTTAAGAAAGGCATATCATGTAGATCAGGATTTTCCTTGCTCTTTTGAAATACAACAGCCTGATGTACTACTAAAAAAAGTAGCCAAAGCTTCCCTACAATTTATCAAAATTAAGCTGCAAAAAAGGAGTCGTTCAACTATCTTTGTCCCCAAAGTGAATTTCAGTTTTGCAAGACACTTCAGCAGCATGGATTGTCACTGTGTTACAATGTAATGTAGGAAATAAAGTGGGTTAACCAATTACAACAGAGAACATTTACATATAGATTTAATGGATAGTTCACCCAAAAAAAGAAAAAGTACACTCTAAAAAATGCTGGGTTGTTTCAACCCAAGTTTGGGTCAAAAATGGACAAACCCAACCATTGGGTTAAATTTTTAAATTTGGTTTGTCCATATTTGACCCAAATTTGGGTTGAAACAACCCAGCATTTTTAGAGTGTATGTCATCATTTACTCAAACTCCTGTTTAAAGGTATATGAACATACATACAGTATGAACATATAAGAACATATAAGAAATGTATGCATATATAAGAAAATTTAACATCCATGGAACCTTTCCAATCCACAAAAGGCAAAGTCCCTTTAAGAAAAGTCATTTCACTTGCCGGCCATCTTTGAAACGCCTCTCAGGCATTCAAGTGCAGCTCCTATCTATTTGAATGGGGAAACATCAAATCCTCCAAAGCTGTTTGCCAAGTTTTCGATTTCATATTTGAAATCACCAATGAAATCTGACAACAACTGTCTCATAAATTTTGTTTCTAAATGCTCGAATCATGACAAAAAAAAAAAACTGTATTTTTCAGGCTGGATCAAGCTCATGCGCATGCTCAGTCCTAAAGCGCGCGTCTGACTGTTTCTACAGGAACCGGAGCTTCTAACGGCCGCTGCATTGACGCGATGACTTTACCTATCGGCGATTGCCTCTTATCTAGAAGGCGGGACATATTCGGCCATATTGCACGTTGCACTTTCCCACATTCTAAACAATACGAGTGACGTGTCTTGTGTTATTCTATAGTCTTTGCAAAAGGTTATTTTAAGGTTCTTTAGACTTTGAAAATGTTCTTTACACCAAGAAAATATGGTTCTTTTAAAGGGTTATTTCACCCAAAAATGAAAATTCTGTCATTAATTACTCACCCTCATGTCATTTCACACCTGTAAGACCTTCGTTCATCTTTGGAACACAAATTAAGATATTTTTGATCAATTCCGATGGCTCAGTGGTTCAACCTTAATAGTATGAAGCGACGAGAACTTACTTTTTGTGCACCAAAAAACAAAATAACGACTTTATTCAACAATATCTAGTGATGGGTGATTTCAAAACAATGCTTCATGAAGCTTTGAAGCTTTACGAATCTTTTGTTTCAAATCAGTGGTTCGGAGCGTGTATCAAACTGACAAAGTCACGCCCCCCAGTGATGAACCATTGAAATTTCGAAACACTTATGATGTAATGAAGCCTTGTTTACTGAAATCACGTTACTTTGTCAGTTTGATACACGCTCTGAACCACTGATTCAAAACAAAAAATTCGTAAAGCTTCGAAGCTTCATGAAGCAGTGAAATCGTCCATCACTAGATATTGTTGAATAAAGTCGCTATTTTGTTTTTGTTTTTTGGTGCACAAAAAGTATTCTCGTCGCTTCATAACATTAAGGTTGAACCACTGTAGTCACATGAACTGTTTTAAATATGTCTTTAGTAGCTTTCTGGATCTGAAAGTGTAAATTATCTTGCTGTCAATGCAGGCCTCACTGAGCCATCGGATTTTATCAAAAATATCTTAATTTGTGTTCCGAAGATGAATGAAGGTCTTACAGGTGTAGAACGACATGAGGGTGAGTAATTAATGACAGAATTTTCATTTTTGGGTGAGCTTTAAGAGCTGTTCACTGAAAGATTATTTAGAGAACCAAAAAAAAATGGTTCTTCTATGGCATCACGGTGAAAACTCCCTTTTGGAACAGTTGTTTTTATGAGTGTATAGTTGCAAACACAGAGTTGAAAAACGGTCATGTTAAACTAAATGACGACTCCTTTGGAGACTTGAGATGAAAAATTATAAGTGAACATTAAAAAAATAAAAAAGAGTAAGATATGGACCTTACAAGTGTTTAAAAATGGATTGACTTTATAACCCAAAGAAATTTCTGGGTGAATTCAATATCAAAAGATGTTTTCATGTCCACTGTAAGAGAAAAAAAGAAAGAAAGAAAAAATCAGTGTTTGATCACAGTAGTGGAAGTGATTTAAGGCTGGGATTTGTTAAAATAAAATGGAACACATGTATCTGATCGATTCTTTCTTTTCCAGGTTGTACTCCTCCACTCACTTTTTCTCCCTCTCCCCCTCACTCTCTTTCTAGTAGGTGGTATCTTTATATTGAAAAGGACCCCATCACCCTCTCTGTCTCTATTGTGCTTATCTCTATCACACATACTTCTGCCTTCTCCTCCTTCCTCCCCTCTCTCTCTCCTCATCTAAACCAAATATCGCTCCTTTCATTTTCCCTCTCCTTCTTTGCTTTGTTTTTTGTTCACTTTGGGGACAAAGAATAAGTAATCTCTGCATCTTTTCAATCTGTCACTCAGCCGGAGAATGGCAGAGGAACGGAAAAGAGGAAGGGAAAAAAAGCACGACCGAGTAGAAAAGATGGATGGGATCTTTTGATTTTAGAGTGCTTGTTAATTTTCCCCAGCTGTCGTTCTCACAGAACGGCGCACAAACTGCTATAGATAGATGCCGATTTAGTTAGCGCCGTGGCATACTTTCATGAGTCATTATGTTGAAAAGAGCCAAAGAGTTCGTAGAAAGTTGATGAATCTTTTGTGACCCTGAAACCTTTGATCCGACAGTAGCAATTTATAGCTGCAGTTTGATGTGATGAAAAAGACTAGGTTTGTTGGCTGATATCTTTAAGATAAACAGTCAACAAACTTAGCAATAGGCAATCGCAACACAATATACACACACAAAAATCACATAAGGAATGAGTTAGAGAAGGATAGTTAGGAAGAAATATCAGACTAAATGACAGATGATCTGGTGTTAATTTTTCTGGCCAAGAACCGCCCACTTAGAAAAGAGACTGTCAGACTGACAGACTAAAGCAACAAGCCACAGCAACATTTTTTTATGTGCTGTTTGGAGGCAGATTTGGATTTAGATGCGGAAACAGATTAAACCACAATCATATAATATAACATTTTATACATAATAAATTGACTACATAAAACGCATTTAAATAATGATGCTGAAATCTCTGTAAACTGTTATACAGGAAACAATACAATGCAACTATTATAATAAAACATAATATTGTTTACACTACCATTCAAAGGTTTGGGGATGAAGTCTCTATGCTTACCAAGGATGGATTTATTTGATCAAAAATACAATAAAAACAGTAATATTGTGAAATATTATTACAATTTGAAATAACTGTGTTCAGCAGCCATTACTTCAGTTTTCATAAATCTTTCAAATATGTGATCTGAGACTATGAGCTGCCCACTAACTCTACCCCCTAAAATCTATTTAATTTAACACAACATGCCCCTTACGTTGAATCACTTAGCTTTAGCAAATCAGAGAACCTTTAAAACTGCATTAAATCCGCACTTGATTAGCTCACGACAATCCTTATTAGTTTCTCTCCATTCATACAAAACACAAAAGTCCCCATGGAAGGGAATTTAGGTGGAGGAACATTAGCTAAGTCTTCCTGTGCTTACTAATGCTCTCTGAAAGTCATGACCAATCTGTTTCCTGCCACCGAAGGCTGCGTGTGACTCATTCCTCACAGTCTGGATAGACCGCAGAGCACATGAGAGGAATATAACACCATCCAGATTCAGAAGTTAGCTTAAATCACTTCAAATCATGGGATCCGACAGGGCCTCCAACAATACTTGGTTATTTTTAATGCATAATAAATGCATTTACAATATGCCGCAGCTGGTGTCAAGTCAATAGCCTGCTACACAACAACTGGCACCATTGGTGGCACCAAAAGTTTTCCATATAGTCGAGAAAAACATGAGGTGCGTGAATTTTATTTTAAAGCTCGCGCATGTTCCCATGGCTATATAATATAAATCTTTATAGATCTATGAAAGAAACCACTTTTACCTATGCAAAGACTGCAGCTCTCCAAATGATCTAACTCAATAAGCAGCAGTAGATTGCTTCATGGTTTCCCATGGTAGTTTGGCTCTGGCATGCTCTTCTGATGTGCTGCACTAATTGGCCTGTGCTGTCAAAGGCCACAGAGCATAATATGAAAGAGGAAAATGCCAGCTTCAAAAGACATCAGGCAGAGCGCCTGTAGTGAGAAACCTACTCCATCTCTCCTCACTGTCACATTCATTCCATCATTCTTCCAGATCACTGTTGCACAGATTTAATTTCCTCTTAAAGCTCTCATTCATAAAACAAATGGGTTTCAATGCTTTTGAAGCACTTCAGTTTCAACAAATAATCATTTGTATCATTTACAGTTGAGTTGGCTCTATAGTTTTTTGAAGTTATATGCTATTATAGCTTCTTTAAATCAACAGCACACACGCAGTGGAGTTCAAAAGACTGAGACCACACTGAAAATTTGAACATTTTTGTGTTTTAAAACCTGGATTTAAAAAGAATGAAAACATTTAAAACAAAGAAACTAAAATGAGTAAGAAATATATTAGATTCTGCTCTATTTCTAGGTCCCTAACCAAAGAAGTAAATTACTCTTGTAATTGTGACTCTTGTTCTTAGACTCAATTTTAGAGGGGGGGGGGGGGGGGGGGGTATCACACAGTTTCTGCCAATTTCATGTTAATCTTGAGTACCTATAGAGTAGTGCATCCTTCATATCTCCAAAAAGTCTTTAGTTTTATCATATTTATAAAAGATACATACGCTGTACCGAGTATTTCCGAAAACAGCCGAGTGCCTGGAGGTCTGTCCTGTGAGCGGAGATAGAGTGACGAGCTGTCACGTCTACATGCAGCTTTTGTGTAGAGATCGTGTGCGAGCTATCAATGGTCAGCTAAACAGATGTATTTAAACACGCAATACACCATTGCATAATCCCTGGATAACTTTTGAATCACTATAATGAATATAGCGTATAGTGAATGATGAACAAATTTATGAATTCACTATATTCGTGTTGTTTACATTATATGCACTTAGGCGCCTATTGCCAACAAAACAGACATTTGAAGCAGTTTTACTCACCAGCTGTGGTTCCAACTCATGACAGGGATCATTATCGCTGTGACCGCTCCATCTTTCAGTTTTAAACAATCTGTAAATCCAACGTGGAACTGAGCCTTGTTTATGAAACCATAAGCGCCGATCCAAAAAAGTGATTGTAACTATCAGTTTCTATGGTTATTTTAATAACAAATAACGAGAGCGCGTCAATGTATTGCGTGAGCACAAAAATCTCAGCTTTACTTAACGCAAGAAAAACGTGGGCTATTCAAGTGTTTGTGAGGAGTGTGAAAGCTCAATAGTAGTGCGTTTACTGACAGCTAACATGGAGGCGCCGGTGCGATCACTTGCACTTAAAATACTCCGTAATTTTTGGTCATACAGATAAGAGTAATACATCTTATGAATATGTGAAGAGTCTACTTTTATTTGTGTGCTCTAAAAAAAAAACCAACAAAACATTGTGCTTTTGTAAAATAATGCCATCTCTCTCTGTGAACTTGAGCGTGCCCAAAAAAAAAAAGAACACAACCTCCATGTAAACTTGCCTCATAGACATGAAAAATATATCTATAGAAAGCAAAATGTCTACTTTTAAATGAACCAATTAAAGTGGAAAACAGATATTCTCAGGTTATGTAATCCATATGAAACGTGCATATAGGCACATCCACTACTGCAGAGATGACGAGTCAGCATCGTCAACATCATCACTGCAGGCAAAAATACAGAAAACACTAGTTTATCAATTATTAAAATGTTAAAGCAATCTCACTGTTTTCCCCTGACGCATTCATAATCATTACCGGTGCGCCGTGGCAAGCTTTATGCGTGTGCGCTTGAACACAGATTAGGCTTTGTAGGCATTAAAGGCTCTTTATTGTGATTTATATGGTTTATTAATAATCGTGTGATTAGTCAACTAATCGCTTAAAATGAACGACTACTAGTTGAACAGAAAAATATTTAGTCGAGGGCAGCCCTTGGGTTTTCATGTTTTATGGGGACTTTTGTGGGATTTTTTTATAATGTACAAACTGTATATTCTATCCACTAATCCTAAACCTGCCCATCACAGAAAACTTTCTGCATTTTTACATTTCAAATAAATAAATAAATAAATAAATAAAATCACTTTGTATGATTTACAAGCTGTTTTCCTCATGAGGACCAAAAAAATGTCTTCTCCATTTTGTCCCCCTAACATAGGGTTTACCAGGACCACGCGCACACACACATAAGAAAAATGCCATAGAGCACAACATTTATCTCAGGCCTGCTAATGATGTGTGCAAACAATTAAGAAAAAGACAAAAGCTTTTCTATTCTTTGTCTCGCAATCCAAACACAGCACAATCTAATCTGCACAGCAGACAGAGAGAATAAAGCCGCTGTCTGCATTAAAGTTCCTCTATGAATTAAAATCATATTTCACATTCCAGCACAAACCAAGAAGTAAAACCTCCAGCCACTTGGACCTGATCCAGAAAAGCCCTGGTCAAAACTTACAGCACGGAGGCAAATCCGAAGAGTAAAAACCCTCCCC
Source organism: Ancherythroculter nigrocauda (assembly GCA_036281575.1). Taxonomy (NCBI): domain Eukaryota; kingdom Metazoa; phylum Chordata; class Actinopteri; order Cypriniformes; family Xenocyprididae; genus Ancherythroculter; species Ancherythroculter nigrocauda. The sequence goes on from VTFQ01000001.1 coordinate 39,045,996, forward strand.
GTCCAGCCCAAACAGCAGGCAGTCTTCCTGCAGCATGACTATCAGTCCAAGAAGAGTAGGATATGATGTTATGCTACAGCACACTGTTCAAATGGATGCATTTAATGCACCATCCTCCCATGTGTGTGTCCATATATATGTGGCCAAGTGTATTAGGAAGGGGGAAGTGCTATACATAATGGTGTAGACACACATATAGTTTAAGCACTTACATCTGCACTGTACAGCATGGCTATTCTGAAAAGAAACACACACCTGAGGGCACAGAAGCACTTAGGTTAAAGGTGCCCTAGAATTAAAAATTGAATTTACCTCGGCATAGTCAAATACCAAGAGTTCAGTACATGGAAAAGACATACACTGAGTTTCAAACTCCATTGTTTCCTCCTTCTTTTATAAATCTCATTTGTTTAAAAGACCTCCGAAGAACAGGCGAATCTCAACATAACACTGACTGTTACATAACAGTCGGGATCATTAATATGTACGCCCCCAATATTTGCATATGCCAGACCATGTTCCCAACATTATGAAAGGCATTACACAAGGGCAGCCAGTAACGTCTGGATCTGTGCACAGCTGAATCATCAGACTAGGTAAGCAAGCAATAACAACAGCGAAAAATGGCAGATGGAGCGATAATAACTGACATGATCCATGATAACATGATATTTTTAGTGATATTTGTGAATTGTCTTTCTAAATGTTTTGTTAGCATGTTGCTAATGTACTGTTAAATGTGGTTAAAGTTACCATCGTTTCTTACTGTATTCACGGAGACAAGAGCCGTCGCTATTTTCATTTTTAAACACTTGCAGTCTGTATAATTCATAAACACAACTTCATTCTTTATAAATCTCTCCAACAGTGTGTAATGTTAGCTTTAGCCATGGAGTACTATCAAACTCGTTCAGAATCAAATATAAACACCCAAATAAATACTATACTCACATGACCTGAAGCATGCATGCAGCATACATGATGAACATCTTGTAAAGATCCATTTGAGGGTTATATTAGCTGTGTGAACTTTGTAAATGCACTGTATTATAGAGTTGCGAGCTCGATGGGCAGGGAGCATGTGATTTAAAGGGCCAGCAGCCCCTGAATCGGTGCATAGTTAATGATGCCCCAAAATAGGCAGTTAAAAAAAATAATTTAAAAAAAATCTATGGGGTATTTTGAGCTGAAACTTCACAGACATGGCACCTTTAAACCTGTTCATTTCTTTCTAGAGGAAGGATGACAATTGAAAATAATGAACAAGGTTATGCTAAATATATCATATATTAAATGCTGTATTTGAAGTCACATTTAAATTCAATAATTGTAGAAGGATGCAAATTTTAGGGACAGTACACTGTAAAAATAGTCAATGCATGTTAAACAGCATGCAGTAAAAATGGCAGTTCTCTCACACACACACACACACACACACACACACACACACATGTTTGTTTTTGTGAATTGTGGGGACTTTCCATAGACTTCAATGCATTTTACACTGAACAAACTGTACATTCTATCCCCCTACCCTGCCCCTACCCCTAAACCTAACCCTCACAGGAAACTGTGCAAACTTTTACTTTTTCACAAAAACTCATTCTATATGATTTATAAACCCATTTACATTGTGGGGACCGCTGGCTGGTCCCCACGATGTAGGTGAACTCAGGTTTATATTACATCATGGGGACATTTGGTCCCCACAATGTAATATAAACAAAAGCACACACACACACACACACACACACACACACACACACACACACACACACACACACACACACACACACACACACACACACACACGTGTACTAAAGGTTGATCCTTGCTTTTAAATGACAGAATTAACCTCTATTCAACCCCAGGGACAATACTGAAAACACATCAACAAAAAACAGCAGCCAAAAGCCAGTCATCAGTCGCTCAGTAAACACAGCTCTTCAATCCTGCTCTTTTTATGTTTTTTCTCTCCTCTTCCGCTCTCTGCCAAATTACCTCCTTTCTGCTGCCTCCAATTAAAGTGATTATGAGACTGTGGCTGCCGCTTGTGTGTATGCAGAGAAAAGAGGAATAACATGCTGATTATAGCTAATAGAAAATGTGCATGTGGCTGCGGTAGTCAGTGTCTTGAAATGGTGTATTAGAATTTGTCCATCTATCATTTCTATGAATGTATGTGCATACATAAACATCTGTGTGTGTGTGTGTGTGTGTGTGTGCGTGCTTTAAAGGCAACATAATGGCAACTGCAGCACATCCGTAATGTGATCTGAATCTGAAGGAAACTGAATTTTTATTGGAAAATAATATTTGCAAGGCCTTCATTTCATCCACTGGGATTTGATTGGATCGTGAAAACATTAGGCAGTCCATTAGGCTATGAAATTATTAGTTCATATTTTTTTTTGTGCAGCCTTAGTTATATCATTTCAGAGGCAGTGAAAGTTATTTATAAGTTAAAAAGTGATACATTTGTGTTCAATTTACCATAACATGCACTGATGAACACCCTGAACAAATATTAAGAAAGTAAATAGGGTTTTTAAAGATTTATGTGAGTGTTAGATGACAGCAATCTAAATGTAAAATAGGGGAATAATATCAATTATCTGTTAAAAAAAAACTCTAATATCAGATTTATTGGTATGGCACAGATATATTGTGCATCCCCAAAACACTTTCTTATATTCAAGTTAAACATGCAGAGACAACCAAGTCATTAAAACATTGTCATTACACATTCATTTGGTGATGCTAGTGGCGCAGAAATTAAATGTGCCACTTTTAAACACTCCCAGCAGCTTCACAGGTATAATAATAACTTTAGAGAACACATTTACAGCAAAGAAATGGCAGGCCTCGCTTACTAGAGCACCATATAGTACACGCTGAAGGTCGAGTTGACAGAGCAAATCTCACAGCCATATAGAGAACAGCAGGATCTGTGGCTCAGGGCTCCATGTTGAAGAGTGGGCGGACATTGGCTGTCAATAGACTTTATGCACACTGAACAAAAGATGGAAGGAATAATCCAGAGGGAGAGAGGAAAGAGAGATGGCAATATCACAGCAAATCATGTGTCAAACAGAGAGAAGAACAGGAAGGAAGGAGAAGAGAAAGAGAGCTAAATCAATACTGTTTTATATGCTGTGTATGTAAAAGTCAGATCATGCAGGACAGGGGGGTATGATGAGTGGGGAAGAGAGGAAATTGTAGACACAAATAGGTACAGTGCTATTGGTGTCCTTGTTTGCTATGAGGAATTCATTCTCACTTACACATACTGCACACATGTACACTGAGCACTGTGAACATCACTTCCACAATTAGATCTTGAATTATTCAAGGTACTGAAAATGCACTTGTTTAGTATTAGTATTTCAAAACAAGATAGATGCAAGTGGTTACCAATGATTTTAAGGTAAAATCTTTGACAGTGAAAATGTGCTGGATATTATCATAAGGTCAGGTGTTCAGTTTTTGCACAGTGAAGCAAGTGAGGGTGAGGTTTAGGTTTGAGCTTACTGCAGTGATGGTTAGGTTAGCACTCGGACAATGTTTAAGTGCAGCACAGAGACATAAAATTGGTCCTATAATGCTTTTTCACTTTTTCAATTTTAGTTTGTGTGTAATGCTGCAAACAGAGCATTAAAAAAGATCTACAAGGTTACAAAGCTCAAATCCCACTCCAAAAGAAGATATTCACTTTAACAGAAAACACTTTTCAAGAACTACAACTAAAGGCTCGTTTGGACTACAACGCACTTCTTCTGGAACTTATGAAGTCGCAACATCACTTATTTAAATAATCCTTGTCCATGGAATATGCAGAAAAAAGGGGTGATGCCTGGTTGAGCTGAGCTAGAGAACACAAAAAAGACCTGGGCTGCGTCCAAAAAAATGGAAAATGCTGCCTTCGGAGGACACATTTCAAGGTAGGAAGGCATCAAGGCACGTCCGAATCCAATGTTAGCTTGACTTCCTGTTTCCGGAGATACCTTCATCTGATCATTTTTGAAGGAAGCATAGGTGTATCCTTCGCTGCCTTTGATATCCCACAATCCTGTGCTTTACATTCTGTGACAGTTGAGCTAGAAAAATAAAGATGGCGTCCGAAAGTTTCAGTTTGTGTGTAAATATACATTTTTGACCAACATTTGCCACTTTTGATGTCATTTCTAGCGAGAAATTACTACTGTAGTAATTAAATATTTGTTTAGTTCCCACCAAAGCTCACGCTTTTTTGCTGTAGATCATTAAACTGTTATGCTGGCTCAGAAGTCTGTCTGAAATCAGTTTTGTGAGGTGCCTTCATGCACAAACACTGCCTTACAAGTCATTGCCTGATAGGGCAGCGAGGCAACAAGTCAGCTGCCTAGGTTTTCGGATTAGGCCCTGCTTTAGTAGCGTGTAGTTGCCATTAGGAGTGCAACAGATCGTAGTTGATCTGTGATCCGTACGAACCAGGTCCCACGGTTCGGAATGCATGTGATTCGTGGATTAACTGCATTTAGCCGTTATATAGTGAAAGTTTATTATTTGCACATTTTTGTAAGGCTTACCAATTTAAAACACTCAAGCGTTTCTAAACAACTCAAAAGCAAGAAGAGGCAAAAGAGATCTCGATTCGCACAAACACAAAATCTAGCTCTGTTTCGCGACTCCTTGAGCTTGAACGGACACATACACATAAAATGATCTTAAAAGTATTCTTGTATACAGTCAGTTATAAAGTCTTAAGTGAACCTAAACAGTTGAGATAACTTGAGAAAGAACATTCGTACATTGGTTCCATGCATTTAGTGGCAGCAGCCTAAAAATAACTGCTATGTCATTAATTGTCAAACAACAAAACAACATTAACAATGATTAATCTACATTTAATTTATACATTGAACACTATGCATGCAGTGTAATTACAATTATATTTATATGTATATTATTACATTTCTGTACTACTGTTAGACCTAACTTTATTTGTAACCGTTCTATAGTAGCTATTTATCTCTGTTTTAATTTGTGTATTCTTATTTTTACTGTCTGTTCACTTGTCTTTAATAATGTTTGAAGTTTATTAGTCAGGAGTTTTTGCTGTCCTTTAAGTAATAAATGAGAAGCAAAGTTACATTTGTCTTAAAACCGTAATATGATCCGAACCGTGAGTTTTGTGATCCGTTGCTATGTTGAAGAGAAGCTGGTTTTACAGCCTGGTCTCATTGTTAAAGGTGCCCTCGAATTAAAAATTGAATTTACCATGGCATAGTTGAATAACAAGAGTTCAGTACATGGAAATGACATACAGTGAGTCTCAAACTCCATTGTTTCCTCCTTCTTATATAAATCTCATTTGTTTAAAAGACCTCAGAAGAACAGGCGAATCTCAACATAACACCGACTGTTACGTAACAGTCGGGATCATTAATATGTACGCCCCCAATATTTGCATATGCCAGCCTATGTTCCCAACATTATGAAAGGCATTAGACAAGGGCAGCCAGTATTAACGTCTGGATGTTCACAGCTGAATCATCAGACTAGGTAAGCAAGCAAGAACAATAGCGAAAAATGGCAGATGGAGCAATAATAACTGATATCATGATATATTTAGTGATATTTGTAAATTGTCTTTCTAAATGTTTTGTTAGCATGTTGCTAATGTACTGTTAAATGTGGTTAAAGTTACCATCGTTTCTTACTGTATTCACGGAGACAAGAGCCGTCGCTATTTTCATTTTTAAACACTTGCAGTCTGTATAATGCACAAACACAACTTCATTCTTTATAAATCTCTCCAACAGTGTAGCATTAGCCGTTAGCCACGGAGCACAGCCTCAAATTCATTCAGAATCAATGTAAACAATATAACAGTATACAATACTCACATAATCCGACACATGCATGACGAACACTTTGTAAAGATCCATTTGAGGGTTATATTAGCTGTGTGAACTTTGTTTAGGCACTGTTCAAGGCAAGCGCGAGCTCCGGGGGCGGAGAGCACGAGATTTAAAGGGGCTGCACAGCATAAATCAGCTCATATTTAATGATGCCCCAAAATAGGCAGTTAAAAAAAATGAATTAAAAAAAAATCTATGGGGTATTTTGAGCTGAAACTTCACAGACACATTCAGGGGACACCTTAGACTTATATTACATCTTGTAAAAAAACTTCGATGGCACCTTTAATACATAGGTATTAATAAGTAACTTTCAAAGGCACAAAACATACATTTTTGTACGTTTGGATAGGTGCTGAAATGTACAATATGGATGTATTGGCAGCATTTATATGTAGCATTATTACGCTTTTATAGTGAAAAAAACTTAAAAAATATTTCTTTCATGTCATAAAAATGTATAATTTCCCTTTTATCACTTTATAGATATATGTAAGATCCCTAAACCCCACTCTTAACCTAAATATACCTATTTTATACAGAATTTTAAAAGATTAAAACATAATGGACATAAATGTGTAGGAAAATGACAATTTTAGTAACTCTAACATAAAAATGATATTTTGAGCCGCTAATCCTACACCTACCCCTGAACCTACCCACAGCCATTTCTTAAAACTAAAGCAGTTCAAATGATGATGAGTTGCAGTCGCAGTCCTCGCTGGCAGTAATAATTTTTAAGGGGTAAAGAGCAGAATTTAAGTTATTAATCCATGAAAATATAAATTCGGCTTCTCTCCTTGAAGGCGCACACTCATTTCAAATGTCAATCCGCTGAAACACGGCAATGTCGCAATCTGTGACGAAGAAGGTGAGAGCGAATATCAAGCGTTCAATATGCCGTAAAAAAAGTAATCCCTTACTTTACTTTTTCAAAGGAAAAGAGTTTACAGTAATGACTTAGTTAGTAGTGAGTTACACCCAACACTGCGTTAGGGTTCAGATGATATTTTGGTTTAGTGCAGCAATGTTTACATCAGCATTCAGATGGTATTTAAATTCAGTGCAGTGATGTTTATGTTAACGTTCAAAATGTGTTCAGTGCTGTGGCATTTATGTTAGAATTCAGAATGAGTTTATGTTAACAGACTGGGTTTAGGTTGAATGCAGTTAGTCACTGCGGTCATGCATACAGGAACTAATTAGGAGCCATTACCATTATGAAGGAACTTACATGAACATATGATAGTTTAGGGTTTAAATAGTGTTTAGGTTCAGCACAGTGGCATTTGAGTAAGTGTTTATACAGTGTTTTGGTTTAGTGCAGTGAGAGATGAATTATGAATGGCTCTTAGCCAGTGTTGGGTTGTGTAAAATGCACATGCTCATGTAAGTTGACTCCATAAATCAAAACTCCTAATTAGTTCCTGTAGTTCACGTACTCTCATTGGTTGAGAAACCTTGAGCAACAGTGGACATGGGTTTTCCTTTAGTTTCTTGTTTGTGCTTGTTTAATTTAAATGAAATGACTGCAGATGGAATCTCATAAACTGTGAGACCTTGTCTCTCAGTGGACAAACACACACATACTTAGTCTAATACACATACTTTCACACTCTCTGGCATTTCATACCGACCGGAAAAACAGACTCTTTAAATGAAACGCGTAAAACACAAAAGCCCTCCCACGGGAAACACTCGCGCTCTGCATCAATAATTCCAGAAGTTCATGAATATTTGAAGATTCCATACCTGAGATGTGACAGGAACAAAGAATGTAAGAAAGAAATGCAACTGAGTGCACAAGAGAGATTTAGAGAGTGTGTGTGTGTGTGTGTGTGTGTGTGTGTGTGTGAGTGTGTGTGTCAGACAGAGAAAGAGAGAGGAAATGCCACTGCTTTTGTCATCTAAGTGGATCTCTAAGTGACAAGAGTTGTGAACAGTTATTGATGGCGTTCCAGGATGGCCAAAAAAAAAAAAAAGAAGGCAACTCTTTGCAAAGTTCCAGAAAGTTCACTGAAACACACCCAGAGCATCTTGCCCAGGCAGATGCCAGGCAGCTAAAAAGACACCACTTTGATACCTGTCCAACTATGATGACATCACATCCAGTCCACACAGCAGGGGGCAACAGATGGTTTGTGTCATCTGCTATCTTCCTCGGATGCTTTCTAAAACATCTTCCGCAGCGCAAAAGATGTTGCGATGGAAGATGAATAGATGAACACATGAGAGCAGAAATAAAACTGAAGGAGGATCCTTTCAAATGACAACAGCATCTGCCTGTGGCTATTTTATTAATGCTTACACATCTATGCATGTAGGAACAAGAAGGACTTGTTTTCTACATGACATCTGAGATACAGTTAATAATATAATAGGCCGTCTGTGATTTTATGCTTTGGACCGGATTAGGATATAAGCAGTTTTTGCTAAAATTGGAGTGTCTGTAGTCTGGATTCAGGCATTATGCAATCACAAAACACACCCAAATCATACTTGAGAGATGCAATGTAATTATAGCATTATGCATATATTTAAGGTAAGGAATTAATTTAGATGATATCCAAGACTGCTATTACAGTGAGTGTTGAACAAAATATGATCACCCTGCAACGTCATCAACCATAGATGACACTTGAGCCGTGCATATTAGAGGAATGTAATGTATTATGACATAATATGCTTCTGTAAATAAACATAATGTTCATGTAATATGTATGATGTGTAATGTATCCAATACATCGATTTGTATTTACATATTAAGTTAATATTAATTGAATCCATATAAATTGTCATTTGAAATGCTAAACTGAATTGCTTAAAGAGGTGGTTCATTGCGATTTCACTTTTTTAACTTTAGTTAGTGTGAATGTTGCTGTTTGAGCATAAACAACATCTGCAAAGTTGCGACACTCAAAGTTCAAAGCAAAGGGAGATATTTTCTTTTAAAGAATTCTCTGTTTAAGGACTACAACAAATGGCTGGTTGGGACTACAATGAGCTTCTTCCCGGGTTAGTGACATCACACCCTAAAATTTACATAAACCCTGCCCCCAAGAACATGCAACAAAGGGGTGAGGCCATGTTACTGCATTACAGTATGTAACACAAATGCAATAGCATGTCATAAAAGCAAGATGACAACATAAGTTATAAACTTAATTAAACTAAACTATACCTGTTCTGTCTTCATGCAACATTTATTCTCTGGCTCTGTATGATCTTACAACAGTTCCCAAACAAACAATGTATAGACTATATGATAGAATATGCTAATCAATGACTTTAAGATAGTTAACTCCACATCAGCTACATAAATTCATCAACTAACCGTTCAGAAATGTCCTGTTGCATTCTACATGTTGTTCTTCTTCTTGAGTCTCTCCATCATTGTCGACTCTGGTTTGAATATAAAAGGCTGAACAGTTTCTGACATTTTCAGTGAGTCTGCATGAGGTAATCAGCGCTATTTTGGGTATTTTGAGCTAAAACTTCACATGCACACTCTGGGGACATCAGAGACTTATTTTACATCTTGTAAAAGTGGCATTATATGACCCCTTTAAAATGAAAATAACATCACTTGGTTATATTAGATGTGTATTTTATCTTATTTAACTGTAATCATAATAGTTGCATTGTAACAGTCACATCTCTTGCTCCTTATACCTGTGAACAATGTTGTGCAAACCACCCTTGGGACAAATTAAGCTCAATAAAAATGCTGGAGCCTCAAATAATTTTCACTACCTTTATTTTAGTCAAATTTCTTCTAGTACTGGAGTGATATGTAATGCTGGGGAGTAAATTTCCCTCTTCACTTACTGTGAAGTGATGTTAATTTATTCCTTATGCAGTGCTTCAAACTGAACGTTGGCTCCCTTTGAATTGGAATCTCACTTAAGATGGTGGAATACCCTGTGAAGTTCACTTGGCAGGGTACTTAGGATCAAATGGAACATACCCTCTCAACCTACTCAGGTTTTAGCCTGGATTTGGTCTTGAATGAGCTGGTCTCGACTACAACACTACTTTTTTCCTTTACATCAGGTGGTATACTATTAATCCACAGAAAGTTAGCAGAAAGAACTGAATCCATAGTGGAGCTGCACCAGGAAGTGAAACGATGAATGTAACTTTAGCTACAGTATTCAACATAATAATACTGCATAACAAAATAATATACTGCAATCAAAGACATTCCTATCTGGACATGATTAAATTTCTCAGAGAACACTTGAGTCACCTGGAAAATGGCAGGTAATTTGCTCTGTTTTGTGCGAGAAAAACACAGAGGTGTTTGATGTGGACATGACTAAAATAGATGCGAAGTATATTTCTGAAACGTGAATTTACGTGACCTCCACTGGGAAAACAAGTCTAGTCCTAATAGGGCCTTACTTCTGCATGCATACACACAAATACACACCACAGAGAAGGAAATACAATGAAACCGGAGAAGTAAATGGATGGACAATGCAATAACTCTTTTTCAGAAGCCATCTGATGTAGCTTAATTTAATTGATTTGTGTGTGTGTGTGTGTGTGTGTGTGTGTGTGTGTGTGCTTTTGTTTATATTACATTGTGGGGACCAAATGTCCCCATGATGTAATATAAACCTGAGTTCACCTACATCGTGGGGACCAGCCAGCGGTCCCCACAATGTAAATGGGTTTATAAATCATATAGAATGAGTTTTTGTGAAAAAGTAAAAGTTTGCACAGTTTCCTGTGAGGGTTAGGTTTAGGGGTAGGGGCAGGGTAGGGGGATAGAATGTACAGTTTGTTCAGTGTAAAATGCATTGAAGTCTATGGAAAGTCCCCACAATTCACAAAAACAAACATGTGTGTGTGTGTGTGTGTGTGTGTGTGTGTGTGTACATTCTGGCATCAGTCTGTGTTGCACTCAGATTTTGATCTTGACAAAGGTCAGACATTAGCCAGTTTAACTCACAGGCATGAAAGCAACTCTCTCTCATTCTCTATCCATCATTTAACTGCTCATCAGGCTGCCAACTTTTCCATGTTGTTCCTACCGTTCTCCATTCTAACGTCACAAATCCATAGAGAGCATAAGCAATTTAATGGCACATTACCAAAATGCATTGGACGCTAAAGCAAAACATTAGCTGACTACCACTTGCTCCAAATTTACATGTAATATTAAGCCACTATAAATATGCATTACATTTTCCCAGTCATTTACTGCACTGCACCCCTATAGCTTTGCTTGTAAACAAAACCATGGTGTTCTTCCTTATTACTGAGCTTAAAGACCGGCAATTACAGATGACAATCTGATCTCACAAACAAACAGTTTCTCCACAGACAAGCTTCACTAAATGATTGAGTATGTCACAGGGAGATATGACTGTGAGCAGACAGGGTGGGTGGCATAGACGAAAAGTTGAAAAGGGTGTGTGAAACAGTATTTAAATAAATACAAAAGAAGCTCTTAATCATTTCAACAAACTTTTTAAAATATATAACATCTCCAAGTGCATTTCAGTACCTGGGTTGCATATTGTTGTGATAGACAAGAGAAACAGCAGTTTTCTTATGAAAAAAAGTATATTTTTTTTTTTTTTTTTTTGAGATCTACAATAGGTTTACATTCATACAAGGTCAAAAACAGTTTCATTTTCTCATAATATACATTGCAGCATCACCTCTTTTCTCACAGTGTCTGAAACAGCTCGATAAAAGATTCGGTCTATCTAAACTCCTCCTTTCTGTGAGTTACTCTGCTCTGATTGGTCAGATGGCCCAGTCTGTTGTTATTGTCTACAACTTACAGCATGTGTTAGAAGCAAAACACCTATTACCATATCTGAATTTCATCTTCAGAGGCTTCCTCAGTACTTGTGATACAAATAGTAACAACGGTATCGATATAGGGCTGGACGATTAAGCGAAAAGTAATCGAAACCGAAATTCAGAACCTCTAACCGACATAATTTTCCCATGTCGGTTATTTCGTTTTTTAATCCTGTTAATACTTCCCCCTTTAAAAACATACTACCGTGTGTGTAGCCACGTGACTTCTCCCCGTCCAGTCAACACGGCGCACGAGCGGTAAGCCTTGCATCTTCACTGAACTGTGTAAGTTGTATGTGTTTTAAGGTTTGCCAGTTTGGACATTCAAGCGATTTTAGATGATTGGATGTGTATTATTGTATCGAGCTACCGTGCTCGTGCAGCTGCATTGTGGCACGAACACTCATACAAACAGTAGCTGCGCAAAACGTGAAGATCGTGCGCAGAGAGGAACACAGAAACTAGTTGCAAAGACTATAGAATAACACAAGATGCATCACTCGTATTGTTTTGATTGGGAGAAAGTGCAACGCGCAATAGAGTGCCTCAGGGATGACGCATTTTTGTAGGCAAAACCCGGAAGCGAGTTAGCATTTTAGGACTTCTGGTTCCAACGCCGTAAAGTCTATGGGTTTTTTGAATGGGTTTTTGCTAAATCGCCTGAAATAAGGTCTGTGGTTAACAAAGCCTCTAAATATTTTCACGTTTTGATCTATGACATAAAACACACCAGTTATAACCCACTTGTGATTTTTAAAACTTTTACTGTGTCTTAAAATCGGCGGTTGCTAACAAATTGCTAAAAGGGACTATTTCCTTTGGCGGGGACTTTAGACGTCATCATTAAAAACGGGACATTTGGACAGCATTCCTCATGAAAAAGTGGATAAGTATTCATACACAGTGCAGATCATAATCAGCGAGCATGTTTTTAAATCAAGTTGTTTTTAAATAAAGTTTGAGGAAGCTTGGTGATGGTGACGTTGATACACGACCATGGTGTGCTGTAGTCCGTTTATAGCCTACTGTTAGCCTTTTATATCTGACCACTTTATTTAGGCTTCAAAATCTATAAATGTTGTGTTAACTTGTAAAGATTATCTTGATAGACAAAACGTGTAAGTGTCATAACCCTTTGTTAAACACAGAGCTTATTTTCTGCGATTTTCCAAAAGTCTATGGGAAAAATGCATAGGCTTTCAATCGAGGGAACCCGTGCGCCGCTAACTTCCGGGTTGGCCTACAAAAACACGTCATCCCTGGGGTGATCTATATGGCGGAATAAGTCCCGCCTTCTAAATAACAGCCAATCGCCGATTGGTAAAGTCATCGCGTCACTGCAGCGGCCGTTAGAAGCTCTGGTTCCTATAGAAACAGTCAGACCCGCGCCTCCGAAATGAGGCACAAGAGTCGCGCATTTAGGACTGTGCATGCGCATTAGCTTGAAATGTTATGAACCATAGATAACATAACTGCTGAAAGTGAGCCATGTCAGATCACTCTTTCAATAGGAAAAAACATCCCACCTTTAATAGTCAAGCATATTTATAGTACAAACCTTGTCAGTGAACTATGAAGCAAAAATAATAATAATAATAACAATAATCGTTCATTAATCGTAATCGAGGTAAAATGTTCAATTAATCAAGGTTTTGATTTTAGGCCATAATCGTCCAGCCCTATATTGAAATATGAAATCAAGCCGAATCCTCACCCTTTGGATGTTCTGCAAAGTAGATTTACATTTGCAGCACAGAAAACAGAGTCTTCTCGACATGTTAACAACACAAACCAAACTCTGCCAGGCCTCAGCTTCAACTACAATGTTTGAGCCAATGAAGACCAAAGACAGGCATTATGCAAATTTGTTACAAACCTACATAGGTTCAAGCAGAAAGTAAAATTAGAATTACAGGCGATTTGTTTCAGGCAGTTCAGAATCGGTTCTATCTTTTGGGAGACAATAACTCAATTTATTTTTGATCATTGAAACATTGACCTTTTACATTCACAAAAAGCTATATAACACACAGAATAAAAGGTAATATCTGAAAAAGCATAATAGGGGCACCTTAAAAATTGCTAGCAAGGTGTCATAAGCGCATCACCTCATCCCTACCCATAAACCCCTCTGCTCCACACACCTCCCACAACATCTCAACCTGCTTTGTATTCTGAAGCTGTTGTCGTGTACGTTCACTCTCTCTCTCTCCAGCAGTGATGGCTGAAGAACAGAGGGAGGGAGATGAGTGTCAGACAGAGGCCAGGCGATTACCATTTCAGTGCAAACACACGCTTTCACAGTTTCAGACTGACACAACCAACTCATGCACATATACACATATATGATGTTTCTGTGCCAGGAATACTTTAACCTTGTGCTGAAGGCTACTATTTAAACATTTACAGATTAGATTCAGCTGTGGGAATTTTTTTTGTGTGTGTGTGAGAGTCAAGCAAATCCATGTGTGTTTAAATATGCAGCTGGTGCTGGATGTTCCCCTCTCTCTGTCACTCAACATTAAACATTATCCTGCAAACACAGAGACTAGATGAGTGACTTTGCTCTCGTCCTCATCTCTATACTATGACCTCATACATAACAGACAATCATATTAACTCAACTGCCAGCACTTTATGTCCTGGAGTTGATTATTAATAGATTTTTGATTTTTTTTTTTTTTTTTTTTTTTCCCTTTTTGTTACATTAAGGTCAATTAACTTTTTACTAAGCCTTCATTGTTTCCAACTTATTTTATTGTTTTACTCTGGTCCCAAATCTTACAATATTAAACCCCATTATATAAAAAAAAGGGAAACAAAACAAAAAAAAGAAAAAAAGAGCAAATCATTTCAAATATTGTTGTCTGAAAATTATTTATAGAAACTTAAACACAAATTATGATAGTCCCTTAGTTGTGGTGTCTTTTTCACTGCAACAAACATATTTACCACTAATAAAGTTTTATTAAAAGGTTAGTGTACTTGGTTTCCAGTGACATGATTTGTGAACAAAAGTTAAAAAAATATAGATCACTTTTGCTATCGTGTGTCACTTCCAATCAAGCTGTGATTTTGCCAAATTATGCAAAAAGTATGAAAAATGTTATTTAATTGTAAGTAATTAGCATTTAAAAAATGTTACTTATGAAATTAGCCGTAGCCATTAAAATGTTTAATATGCCACTTCAGTCATTTTCACCATAATATGCTGTTAAATAATACACACACTCTTGTTTGGGTTGGTGAGACTTTTTAATGCTATTGAAAGAAGCATCTTGTGCACCAAGAATGCATTTATTTTATATAGTAAAACAATAATATTTTGAAATATTACAGTTTAAAATAACTAAAAGATGGCTGTTCAGCATCATTACTTCAGTGTCACATGATGATAATTTGCTGCTCAAGAAACATTTCTTATAATTATCAATAGCTGAATACAGTTGTGATGCTTAAGGGGGGGGATCACACACAGTTTCTGCCAATTTCATGTTAATCTTGAGTACATATAGAGTAACAATGCATCCTTCATATCTCAGAAAAGTCTTTAGTTTTATCATATTTATCAAAAAAGATAGATACACTAAACCGAATCTTTCGGAAAAAAGCCGAGCTCCTTGAGGCGTGCCGTGTGAGCGGAGCTACAGAGTGACGAGTGCGTGCAGCTTTTGTGTAGAGATCGTCTGCTAGCTGCAACATCATATTAAATACAAAGGGAACAAAAACATTCGTGGTGTTTACATTTTATGCACTTGCGCAAAACACACACATCTGATGGAGTTTTACTCACCACCCGCGATCTGCAAATCCAGCGCCGAACTGGGACATGTTTACAAAGTATTCGTCACCGAAATCCCGGGAACAAACAAACATACTTGCACAACTCCATTGCTGCCCCAGAAAAACAAACTTTATCCTCTGTTCCCTTAGCGCTGCATTCTTTGGGAAGCTGAAAAAGGTCATCTTTCCCTCACAACCAAAAACACACTCCTTTGGTGACAGGAGCTGCATCTCATTTCGGAGGCTGTGTCCTTCGGAGGTCGCATTTGAAGGCTGAATACGTCATCAAGGATGTCATATTTAAGAAAAGTAACCATAATAAAATTGACTGATATTCATTGTGAGGTGTAAAATACTGTAATTTCTTTCTTACGTTGCAATCTAATGGTTATTTTTGTTAAATGAGACTGCCTCGATGATGTACCGCCTTCAAAGGGTGCAGCCCCTGAATTGGAACACAGCCATTGTTGAAAAATCTCTTGGCTTCCGTATCCCTAATGAAACGCGTTGATGGGTGTGCTCTTGCTCTGGGTGGTGTGTGTGTGCGCGCTTATCAGGGAGAAGTGCCTAAACAAGGAATTCCGCTCTCTTTTGACATCATACAGGCCATACTCGAAAAAAACGCTCTGAAACCCGGTCCGAACTGGAAGTAGTGTATTTGGCACAGAATACGTCCAACTTGTGTTTTGAAACTTTGGCTATGTTTAGCATGAGAATGCAACTCTTTATCAGTGTAAATAAGTCAGAATGCATGAAATAGCATTACAACCCCCCTTTAATATTTGTTGAAACTGTGATACATTTTTTTTTACTTTATACATGTCTCCGCTGTCACTTTTGCTTAATTTAATGCATCCTTGCTGAATAAAAGTATTAAAAACTTACTGACCCCAAACATTTGAACAGTAGGCCTATGGTGCACACAATTTGAGATATACTGGAAATGTTCATGAAGGGGGGAGAAATGGCAAAAATAACCCTGTTGGAATTGTTAGCAAGCCATTTAAACAAACTTCTGAAGCTTAAGAGTGAGACTAGGGATTGGGGAGACATCTCATGGGCTGCTTTTAAAAGCAGATATTCGTCTATGGGATGCTCCGCTGAATATGTTCATTGAATTGAGTGATGGAGCGCGGTGCCAGTGGAGCCTCATTGTCTGGTACTAATGGCTAACAGCAAACAACTGTGGGCTCCTCGGGCCAGACAAAGTGGTGATTGCTTGTTTCTGTCTGCAGGCTCAGACACGGGCACCAGTCTGACCTAGTTCTGCTGCTGACAGGAAGAGAATTAAGACCAGTCCAGCCACAAATCGCAGCACTACTTCCAGTCCCAACAGCTGAACAGTCAATCACAGATGAATGACATGGAGAGGGAGAGGAAGGTCACGGAAATGCTTAAATACATGCATAGAATGGAATGGAATGGAATAGAATAGAAAGAAATATGTATCAAATGTCTCTAGCTGTGAGCAATTTGAATGAGATCAAGGTGAACCTAGAAGCTTTTGTGAACATATATATATAAATATGTGACAATAATGTAAGGGTAGATGGTTTTTCTACTGAGAACAAACAAACAAGAACAAAAGAAAAAAACTGTGCTATATAAGTTTATTTTTATATTTAAATATGTAGCACTGTGGGGTCCTGTGAGGCATGGCATTTTGTTCCACTTTTTGTCTCCACATATAGCAGAATGACAATAAAGCTGACTTTGTTTGACTTGACTTGAATATTCAGGTAGCTGCCGAAGTGCCAGTGAGTCTGAAAAAGCCGGCGAGAGCAGTGACCGCAGGAGAGCAAGACCAGGCTCAGGCACCTGTGTGGAGTCTGTGGTGCTGTGTGATTGCCTCACTGTTTGAATTATATCAGGCAATGATAAGAATCACTGAAGAATGACATGAGGCGAATATTATCAAGAAGTAACAGCTTCTGAAAGCCTGCTTTTATATTCAGACGAATATCAGAGACCATTTTGAATCAGAGCAATAAAGATTTGCACATAATTTAATTTCATATATGGCTGATTCTTCAATTACGGGAACTTTTCTGTCCTCTAGGATGATTTTAAAGCCAAAAAAAATCTAGGTTTAAAGAAGACATTACATTAGCTTTTTACTGCATCTCTTTACTTACTTTTTAAGTGGAGAAAAGCTAAATTACCCTGACATCTTAACATTCCTTTATAAATGTTTAAAGGGGATATATGATGAAAATCGGACTTTTTCCATGTTTAAGTGCTGTAATCGGTGCATCTACCAACCCAGAAAATGTGAAAAAGGACAAGCCAGTAACGTTGTTTTTGCAAGCCTTTCTCTGCAAGCATGTGAAAAAACGAGCCGTTCAGATTTCGCTCCTCTTGTGATGTAGGAAGGGGATCTAATTATAATATTACTGAATCTGTATGTTTCCACTCACGGCGCCACCATTTTTGCCCTCGGGGGCCACCTGAGACTTATATCACATCTTGTAAAAAGGGGCATAATAGGTCACCTTTAAGGTGTTGTGTTTTCTCTCTAAAACATATATTTATGCACAATACGAATATATGAATTTACACACTACTGTTCAACTGTTTGTGGTCGTTACGATTTTTTTAAAATTTTGAAAGAAGTCTCTTATGCTCACGAAGGCTGCCTTTATTTGATTAAAAGATACAGTAAAAAAGAGTAATGTTGTTAAATATGATTGCAATTTAAAATAACTGTTCTCTATGTGAATATATTTTAAAATGTAATTTTTTTCCTGTGATGGATTACTCCAGTCTTCAGTGTCACATAACCTTCAGAAATCATTCTAATATGCTGATTTGCTGCTCAAGAAACATTTCTTATTATTATCAATTTTGAAAACAGTTGTGCTGCTTAATATTTTAGTGGAAACTTTGATTTTTTTTTTTTTTTTTCCAGGATACTTTGATGAACAGGAATCTGAAAAGAACATTTCATTTAAATGAAAAACTTTTGTATCATTAATAATAATAATAATAATAATAAATGTCTTTACCCTTACTGCTACAAAACATTTGATCGGTAGTGTATATACACTCTATTTATATATGTATGTATTCATTTGGTACTAATACACTGTAAAATGCGGTAATGTGCAAATTTAAAATAACAGTGGTGTAACATAGTGCAGGTGAATTCAATCATAATAAATTATATTTTTGACTTGACTAGACATCAGTTATATAGATAAATTGAAGAATCACCCATAACTAAATATAGGTCCTGTGTACACCTGGTATTAACCTCTGTCTTGAGTAATCTGATCACAAGTAATCTGATGAGACAGATCACCGTTTACACCTATTAACATGCATCTCATGACAGCACTTGTGATTGAATTTCTTAACTTCGCAAACGAGACTTTAAGCTGAGTGCTCACTGTTATTATAGTACTTTAATAGTTTGAGTAATCAGATCAAAATAATATTGTACCCCATTGGGACCAGTACTTAGCGCTGTCTATTTGTATTCAGATCACCTGAGACAACTGTAAATATAAAATGGGGCTATAATTCAATCCAGACCAGTTGAACAAAACAGTCAACAGAGTAGCTGAAGGAGCAGTGCACTGTTCTGACAAAAGCAAAATGACTGAATTATCACTTGCAGGTTCCAGTGTGTACAAAGACAGACAGATGAAGAGAGAAAACAGACAAAGAAAGATGGACAGACTGGCAAGAGGGGATACAACCGACAGGCGGGATGTCAAAGGGGATCTGGCTGTTCATTCATAAAGACTAATCGATTCACAGGAGGAAAGTGCTAAGAAAGCATCTGCAGGCTTTCTGTGCTCCCCGGCAAATTACGCACTGATTGATATGGATCCTATAGCTGCCAGGATTCGGATTTATGAAGTAAATCTGCAGATATAGACACACACATTCAAATGCAATGCACATACATAGCTGTGTTCAGGGATGTAATTTTCTGATTTATTTCATGGTTTATCTTGTGAGCCAAGACCTAAAGCCTCACAGTTAATCCTCTTTTATGCACAAAAACAAACACATATACTCAAATAGACTGACTCTGACAACTTAGTAAGAGATTTTCAGGCCTAAATTAGCTATTACTGTGGCAACACTGAAAAAACTAAGAGAGAAATCTTCTCTCTGCAGAAACAGACAGCGCTCCAATTAATTCAGATTGAGCCTGGAAAGCAATAACTGTCATTTAAGCGCCCCTGCTGTTATAAAGCCCCAATGAATACCAGCATGCACCTGTTTGTGTGTGTGACTGAGAAAAACAAGAAGAGAACGAGTGAAAGAATAGATGGACACCCCTCAAGGTTACCTGTCACAGCAATGTCATTGCTGGAGGCTGGCGTATCCCATGTTGCCATATACTGCGGATGAGATCTCTGGCTGATGTTTAGCAGTGACACTCTATGTTTCCCTCTAAAATAAAACCCTCTGTCCAATCATCAACGCACTGTCACAGAAACATTGTGTCATCATCAGCCAATCACAGGACAGTTCACATTAAAACATTTTTACAGTATGATGGCAGAACTCTCCTGAGGGTAAATGCACTCGGAGTAAAATGCAAAAATTGAACTTAAAAAGGGAATATTGAGGTAGTATCACACAGCAATCAAAAATTCATAAGCTGCAGTTATAATGGAAATTTGTCCCTGACGATTTTACTGTTACAAATTTTATAATTTAATAAGCCTGGTGTTTTTTTTAAATACAGGCCAAATTAAAATGCTCACTAGACCATAAACTTTTTTTTTTTTTACACTACCGCTCAAAAGTTTGGTTCAGAGAGAATTTTCTTTAAATAAATTGGTGCTTTTATTCACCATTAAATTGATTGAAAGTGACATTTATAATGTTATAAAAGATTTCTTTTTTAAATAAAAAGATTTCTATTTCAAATAAATGCTGTTCTTTCAAACTTTCTATTCATCAAAGAATCCTGATAAATGTATCACGGTTTCTGCAAAAATATTAAGTAGCACAACTGTTATCAACATTGATAATAATCAGAAATGTTTCTTGAGCAGCAAATCATCATAATAGAATGATTTCTGAAGGATCAAGTGACACTGAAGACTGGAGTAATGATGCTGATTCAGGAATAAATTACACTATAAAATATATTAAAATTAAATATATATATATATATATATATATATATATATCAAAATTATTTGAAATTGTAATAATATTTTTACTATATTTTTGATCAAACAAATGCAACCTTTGTGAGCATAAGAGACTTCTTTCAAAAACATAAAAAAAAATCTTACTGACCTCAAACTTTTGAAAAGTAGGATACAATGGGTTTTGCACAGCTGTGCGCAAACCAGTTAACCTGTGCGTAGTTTAGTCACTCTGAAAAAACATCATTCTGACACTAGAAATGGAGTTTTTTTAAGGGTTAGTTCACCCAAAAAATTAAAATTATGTCATTAATTACTCACCCTAATGTCGTTCTACACCCGTAAGACCTTCGTTCATCTTTGGAACACAAATTAAGATATTTTTGTTAAAATCCGATGGCTCAGTGAGGCCTGCATTGAGAGCAAGATAATTTACACTTTCAATGCCCAGAAAGCTACTAAAAAAACATATTTAAAACAGTTCATATGACTACAGTGGTTCAACATTAATGTTATGAAGCAACAAGAATACTTTTTGTGCACCAAAAAAAATAATTTATTCAACAATATCTAGTGATGGGTGATTTCAAAACACTGCCTCATGAAGCTTCGAAGCTTTACGAATCTTTTGCTTTGAATCAGTGGTTCAGAGCGTGTATCAAACTGCCAAAGTCACGTGAACTTTTGAAATTGCGAAACGTTTCGAAACACTTATGACATAACGAAGCCTCGTTTATTGAAATCACGCTCCAAACCACTGATTCGAAACAAAAAGCTTCGAAGCTTCACGAGGCAGTGTTTTGAAATAACCCATCACTAGATATTGTTGAATAAGGTCCTTATTGTGTTTTTTGGCGCACAAAAAGTATTCTCGTCGATTAACTGTTTTAAATATGTCTTTAGTAGCTTTCTGGGCATTGAAAGTATCAATTATCTTGCTGTCAATGGAGGCCTCGCTGAACCATCGTATTTCATCAACAATATCATAATTTGTGTTCTGAAGATGAACAAAGGTCTTATGGGTGTGGAACGACATGAGGGCGAGTAATTAATGACAATTTTTTTTATTTTTGGGTGAACTAACACTTTAATTTCCTGTTATCATTCTGTTGTCTACAAAATGACAAATTACCCCTTCTCTTCTCTCAAATGAGACTGTAAGTGTGGTGCTATATAATAGAATCTTACTATTATATAAAGCCTCTTTCTCAAACACTAATTCATAATCCATACAGATACGAAATGACATGTGAAGAAGTGGCATAACGTAAATCCTTTCTCAATCCATGGCTTTATATTCAGACAGTAATATCATTCAAGGGTGTTCTGTATACGCACAATGAAAAATATACAAAGCATGACTAGTACACTATTACAGGTCCTCTGGTTTTAGTCATGCAGCAGCAGAATACAGCTGTCAGTCCTGTTTGAAGTGCTAATGCACTTCTGCTCATAGACCTTTCAGTACACAACCATTTTTAACCAAAGTCACACTCAAAACCTTACGTTTTCAGCAGTCACAACCAAATTTCGAGAACAAGTTGGATGTGCAGTATGGACATGCTTTGTGGGTTATATTTTTGTGGTCAATAAATAATATTAGGGATGTCAAATTTCAGTTTATAAACATTTTGTGGTTGTAGAAAGAGTCAAAACTCTTGTTAACTTTTTAAATGTTCCTACAAGAAATGGTTAAGGGGGGAAAAATTCTTCTTCATTGCACTTTTTCCCCATTCAGACGTTTAATGAAGAACTTTTTGGACTTGATTAATATGTGATATTGTGAAGAGTCTTTTAAGCTTCGGCTCTCTCTGCAATATGAAAAAATTCAAATAACAAGATGGTTTCCTGCTTAATGATACAGATAGGATTTTAATTACATTGGATCAGAAAAAGAGCTAATTTGAGCTGGGTCTGATTCACAGTGATTTTACACTTGAGATTTTACACTGCTCTGCCAATCGGCTGAGAAAACAGATGAGGAGAGTTTCTGACCTCATACCTGTGAGAACTAACTTTGGTTTGGAAAAAAGACCCGTTTTAAATATCAAAAGAATATTTATCATCATTATTTGTATGGTTACAGTCATTGCAGATCAGTTAGAATTTCTACAGGAAGTTTGAGAGTTTGTCAATCCCAAATGCTTCATTGTGAAAAGCACATGTTTTAGAATGCTGCACACAAACAGTCTTGAAGGTCTAATTCTCTGTGAAGTAAATCACTGTATTTTGAGTAACTGTGTCTAACCACTTGAGTTTAATGATACGTCCGTCTGAATATCTCTTTGGCGGAACTGTAGAATGTAATTTGTAACCATTCCTCTACCTGCCATTCACCCCAAAAAGCATATTCTGTGCAGACACTCAAATCAGACACAAATCATCTCAACAGCACTCAAACAATGAGAAGGTAGGCAAAATTGGAGCTGGTATCTGGACGGCTATTTTTACCTACACTAATCCACAAGGGTAAGAGAAGACACTTGTGACGATGCAAGAAAATTTAAAATAAATTAATAGTTTTATTCAGCAAGAATGCTTTGAATTGATCAAAAGTGACAGTTAAGACATTTATAATAATAGCTGAACTTTCTATACATCAAAAATTCTGAAAAAAAAAAACAATCATGGTTTCCACAAAAATATTAAGCAGGTTTCAACATTGATAATAATAAGAAATGTTTCTTGAGCATCAAATCATCATATTAGAATGATTTCTGAAGGATCACTGAAGACTACACTCTAAAAAATGCTGGGTTAAAAACAACCCAAGTTGGGTTGAAAATGGACAAACCCAGCGATTAGTAGTTTTACTTAACTATTGTTTAAAAATTACAGTATTGCTTACTTAAAATGAACCCAAAATATCTTGAAAATGAACATTTATTAATATGTTTAATAAATGAACATTTTAATTTCATTTTAGATTCATTTTAAGTCAGCCATATAGTCATTTTCAAACAATAGTTGGGTTAAATAAAACTACCCAGCAGGTTGGGCAAACATTTAACCCAACAGTTGGGTTAAAACAACCCAATCGCTGGGTTTGTCCATTTTCAACCCAACTTGGGTTGTTTTTAACCCAGCATTTTTTAGAGTGTGGAGTAATGATGCTGAAAATTCAGCTTTGACAACACAGGAATAAATTACATTTTAAAATGTATTTAAAAAAAAAAAAAAAAAAAAGGATTATTCGAAACTGTGATAATACTTCCCAGTATTACTGTTTTTATTGATTTTACATCATAAATGCATCCATGGTGAGAGACTCCTTTCAAAAATAATTTAAAAAATCTTACCAACCCCAAACATTTGAATGGTAATGTATGTCTCTCTCAAGGGGACCTTGATTCATAAAGAGTGGAAATCTACATTTACACATGCTATATCATATTTCATCCAGAGATATCATATTTTTCAGATATACAATAAATACTGTAACTTTTACTTGAGACGCTTTACGATACTATGGTCTTGGATAGAGATTCTGTATTATAGATACTACAATAAATGCATTGGGAAACTGATAAGCATATTACACAACAACATATCACACAAACCATCATCATGTGTACACACACACTCCATGAGAATGAAACTAGATCACACCAGATAACCTAAAGTCTTCAAGTTTCAACCAGGAACCATTTCTCCTTCATCTCTCTATCCCTTCCTTTCATCCTAGTAGTGCTTTCATCCCCCTCTTTTCTTTCATCTACACCTATTTCTCCTTTTCATTCCTAAGAGCAATGCTCTTACACTCTCCGTCCTGCACACCTTCTACACCTCCACATTCTGCACTCTTCACTCTCTATTTAGCTTTCTTAAATATTGCTTCTGACATATTTTCCTGTGAAATGGGTAAATAAGAGTGGGGGTGAAAAAAGAACCAGCTTTGGAACATGGTAGCTGGTTACTATCTGGTCCATGCTACGGGTCCTTAGCTAATTGTTTACTAATCAAAGCTGGCCATTAGCTTGCCCAAGCTGGTCAAAACTAGTGATTATCTGATCATTAACTGGTCCAAGTTGGTCACTAACAGGTCAAAGCTGGTCATTAGCTAATCACTAGTTGGTCCAAACAGGCCAACCAGTCAAAAAACAGCTTGACCACATTAAATAGGTAAAGTATCTGCTGGTGCATTTGTATACATTTAAAGGTGCTATAGAGGATGTTTTGTTTTATACATTTTTGCAATATTACTTGAAACTGTCTTTACTAACTGATAAAAGACTATTTATTAGGTGCACTGAAAGGAATAATATTAATATACATCATCTGTGCATGAGGTAGGGCCTTAAAAATATCAGCCAATCGCGATGATCGCGTAAGCGATTGGCCCTCTGGCCTGTCAATCACTGCCATGACGTTCCTTGTGCGAGACGTGCGCGGCTGCGCTCTCCAGTAACTTTCCACACTCCACAGGCGCTGCATGCAATGTTTTTGTCAGGAGACAGGAATAACAACTGCAGATTATGAGTTACCTGCGGTGAGTCTGACATAATGAATCCACTAACACGACACAGTGAATGCCGGTGGTAAACACTCGTGTTCCAATACTCGTGCACGAGTTTTGGGAGGCGTTCCCACGAAATGAGCTGTGAAGGAGGGGGGTTGTTCTTACGCATGCGCTCATTTCAAAAACTCACTAACAGTCTTTGGTTTCTCAGTCGACAAAAAGATCCTCTTTATCACCTTTAATGAATATACAAAGTTCTAAAATATTTTATAGAGTAGAAATTGTGAGTAAAAACTACTTTTAAAAGTCCTTTTTTCTTCATCCGAATGGCTAGAAAAGTCATGGGGCCTTCAAAAATTGTTGTTGACAATGGGGGCCTGTGGAGTTAAAATAAGGTTGAGAATCACTGCTTGTGGCCTGCTAAAAAACAGCTTCATTTAGAAGATTTAGGAAAAGAAGGAATAGAAGGAGAGAAATTGTGAGATGTTCTCAGACTCTTGTTTTCCTGTTCTTCAGATTATCTGTTGTGTAGTTCATGTAATGAAGCATCAGTGTTCTCCATCCTCTGCAATTCCTTCTTTTTTTAGGCATATCGGCCCTCCCTTTCGTGCTTACCAAAGCTGGACTGTCCCAAGAGAGTGTGGGTATGCCTTCAACAGCCAGTCTCCTTCTTTCTTACTCTCTCCCTGCCTTCCTCAATCTCACTTCAAGCAAGCGTTTCCCTAGTTTCAATCCATCTCTCATCTGCTCTGTATATGCGTTTTTCTCTGCTGAAGAATTTTCTTGTCTTCTCTTGTAGCATTTCTATCTCAGGCCTCATATGAAATCTTTCTATCATTCTTGTGATGCCTTATTTCTTCTCCCAGCAGACTTCAGGGACAAATGCCTCTAAGCTCCTCTTTGTCCATTTCTCTTTCTTTGTTTTTTTCTATCTTTTTTTTCTGCCTCCAATTCGTAGCCTCCTTTCTAGAGAAGTGACTTTGAAATTATGAGGTGCAAGACAAAAGAGGAATCTGAAACTAGATTTTTAAATTCTCAAGAAAATGCAAGTGCTCACCCAGGCTAAATTCTAACCACCACGGTGCTACACTTATGTTGGTGGTTGCCAGGGTGTTGCTAAGGAGCTCTAATGGTGTGTGCACACCAAAAGCGAACGTAATTATTTGAGCAAGTAGATTACATACAAAGTCAATGCAAAGATGAGGGGCGATGCGAATGACGTAAAGTTGGTGACGCGAATGCCGCGAACACGCAATATTCGCTTGAAATGCATCTTCCGTGCAAGTTAAAAAATTTCAACTCGAGCCGGAAATTCGCATGATGCGCTATCGCGCAAGCCAATCAGCGAAGAGCTTATTGACACGTCTGATTGTATCAGAAAATGGGGGAGAGCATTATTGTAGCCCTCTGAGGGCACCCCGAAATTTATGATACAACTTCTTATTCATGCAGAGACTGGACAAAAAAGGAGATAGCTTGGAGAAAAGTAAGCGAGGAAGTTGGATTATCTGGCAAGTGATGAAAATATGCATCTGTTACTTGATTCTAGCTATGGGTTTAACATTACTAAGAACTCTTATTAACATGGTTGATGATGGAAAAATGGCAGAAAGAAATATTGTTGTTGATGTACGTGAAGACACCCCTCATCGTGCAATTTTTCTTTTTTATTTGATAGAGTGTTCTGGGTGGCTGCTTAGTGACCCAATTCATAAAAGGCCTTCAAGGGACAGTTCACACAAAAATGAAAATACTATAATCATCTACTCATCCTCAAGTACACATGATAAAAGAACTATGAAGACTGTGAAACTCAATGAGGTTCCAATGTTGTTTTGGACCCCACTAACTCACTGTATGTACAAAAACAATTGAAATATTTTTCAAAACATCTTGTCTTGTGTTCCACAAAAGAAAGTCAATCATACTGGCATAAGCAGCATAAGGGTGAGTTTTCATTTTGGGTAAACCATCCCTGTAAAGGCATGAGAATATGTTTTTGATTGTTTTATAGTTCAATAGGTAAGTCAAAACGCTTGTAAGAGCGACTTCCAATCAACAAGCTACATTATTTGACGTTTGTGGCCCAAACAATGCAAGACAAGTTGCTCAGTAAAGTTTATTCCTCAGGGTCCAAATAGTAATTGCCTTCACAAGCACCACAAAATTTTCTCTCACCACATGCTCACACACTCACTCCAGGTTTAATGGGTGTGATGCTTCCAACCGTTATACCTACACGGCCACTGAAAGCTAAGATGCAAAACCACAAATATACACACTCACATACACGTTCATGCATTAAGCAAAAGCATCATTAGCAGATTTTTTTTTTTTCCATCTCCCTCTTTCCCATCCTTCTATTTCTCTAGGCATGGATCCCGCAATTTATCTCTGAGCTTCCACACCCACTGAGCCAGCCTTATCACTCCCATCCCTGGATACCCTACTCATCAGCAGAGCCCTTGGCTCCCACAGACACAGAGCAAACGGCATGAACCGCCAAAAGCTCACTATGCACACAAACACACACATACACACACACCCCCTCCAACCCCACCTTGCCCCACCCCCTCACCAAAAGCAATAGGAAAAAAAAAAAAGCAGAAAATGAGGAAAACAACAAACACAGCAAATAAAAAAATACCTGCTAGAGAAGAATAAATGAAGATAAGGTTGACATACCTTGGGATGGTGCATTTCCCATAATGCCTTCACCGTGCTCCGCTGCCTACAAGAGAGAGCCACCAGCCTGCTTCCTGATCCACCCTCCTGGTCCTCCTCCTCTCTCTTGTCTTCACTCCGTGTCGTTAACCGCTCCCGGAGCCGGCCGCGCTTCTATTCGCTCCTTTTCTCCTTCCGTCCCTGCCTTCCTTTGTCTTGCTCTCTCGCTCTCGTCCTCTGTTCCTCTCCCTCTCTCTCGGCGCGCGAGATGGGCTCGTTCTCTCCAGCTGGTTCTCACAGGCAGCAGCGCCGTACGCGTGTGAGGTGATGTGTGTGTGTGCGCGCGAGTCAGGGAGAACGAGCGTGTGCGGTCGTGTGTGCATGTGCGTACGTCCTTGCTCGCTGCCGTGCTATTGAGCTCGCTTACTAGTGTTGGAGAAACTGCAAAGAGCTTTTACTAAACACACAGCTTATACTAAGCAAAAAGAAAAAAACAAAAAAAAAAAAACAGTCAGTGACAGATTAGCATGGTTTTGTTGTTCTCTTCTCGCTCTCGCTCTCTTAAAGGTACAGTCTCTTATCTGCAGTGATTGTACTCATCTCTTTTCTCTTGGCCCTTTTCTCTTTCTCAATCTCTGCAGACTCCTTTGTGGAGGAATATTGGGAGCTCTAGGGATGGTAGCTCTCCGTGGTGCTGAAAGTCACAGGAAGGGCCCTAGAGAGTGATGCTTAGGTTAGGGATGGGGAGCCATGGAGGTCCCTCTTCATACTCAGAGAACCAACCAGGAGGGTAAGGTGACCAAATTTAACATGACAATAAATGTGGGAAGAACTTAAAGGGATAGTGTTCCTTTAAATGAATTAAGACAATTAATGACAATAATTAAAGTATGAGTGAAAAGCATAAGGAAACACATTGTGATGGTGATCCTGTTTGCATGAGTGTTTGGCGGGAGCCCGGCGTGGAAGTGTCAAGGAAGTGTTACATGATTGCAACGAAACATGGCGAGGTTGCCATGACAGCAACATGTCCTTCTGCATGGGAAGGGGAGGGTTTTTTTTGCCCACGTTAGCAGATGAAGCTGATGAAGGACAGGACTCTGTGTCCATTAGGCACAACACACAAAAAAATCCTTCTCTTATACACATGCACAAAACATAGACATACGTTAACAAACAGTCACACTCATGCTTTTTAAAATCAGTTGTTTACCTCTGATCATAGACTACAAGTCAAGCCACCATCTCTAACATAATGACCATGAAAATCATGAAGGTCTTCCAAAGGTCACATAAAAAAGGGTCCTAAATGTACAATTCAAGATGTTTGAATGCAAAATAGCCACACGACGTGACACAATCACAGCCAGTCAGAAGATATTTGATGTTTATTGTACAGCTATGCCGAGCGAACTTTGGACCAATGAGATTTCACTGTAGATGGGGCTACCCGAAGCAGCAGATATAGAAACCAAGTGATCAACAAAATGTCCTGTGTCACAGTTGAAGATAGTTAGGACAAAAGCTCAGAGCTTTCATCGCTTGTCACATGGCTCCTGTAGAGAACACAGTGTAAATGTGACATCATGCACTACAGGAGTGAAGTCATGGAACAGATGGTGGAAACACATGAAGGATCATGCAGAGAACACATAAGCACATGCTAAGACAACAAATCATGCGGCTATTTTGCTTTCAAACATCTTGAATTGTACCTCTAGGACACTTTGGACAAACCAGGAACAATAGCACTGGGTTAATATGCATAATATTAGGGATGCATAACATTATTTTGAAGGTCATATTAAGGTCATACTTAAGTTCTGTTCATACTTAGTCAAACTAAGAACATGATATG
This sequence comes from Ancherythroculter nigrocauda, assembly GCA_036281575.1. Classification (NCBI taxonomy): domain Eukaryota; kingdom Metazoa; phylum Chordata; class Actinopteri; order Cypriniformes; family Xenocyprididae; genus Ancherythroculter; species Ancherythroculter nigrocauda. The sequence continues at coordinate 39,075,600 of VTFQ01000001.1, forward strand.
AATCTGAGATCATGTTAATGACACACCACTGACAGGGGTGTAACAATACATTGATATGGATCCATACATCAATATCAAACAACCCACTACCTGTTATAGATCAACTACAGTGCCCTCCACTAATATTGCCATCCTTGGTAAATATGAGTAAAGGCAGCTGTGAAAATAAACCTGCATTGTTTATCCTTTTGATCTTTCATTCAAAAAATTCACAAAATTCTAACCTTTCATTGAAGGAAAACAACTCTAATTAAAACTGTTTTTTTTCCTCCAATGTATGTTGGCCACAATTATTAAGAAATCCTTATGAGTAAAATATCTCTGAAGTATATTCCCATTCATATTTACGTTTTTTTTTTTGGGGGGGGGGGGCAACAGGGTGACAAATATGAGGAAACACAAAGGCCAAATTCCCTTAATCATTCATCGAAATAGGTAAAATCAAAGAACATAGTTCTGATGTGCAGCAAAAGGTGTCAGTCAATGTAACTTGAGTTACTTATTTAAAAAAGTAACTAAGATTTTTTGTTGTAATGCATTACTTTACTAGTTATTTGAAAAAAGTAATCTAATTATGTAACTTGCGTTACTTGTAAAGTGTTATATATATATATATATATATATATATATATATATTATATATAATATAAAAATATTAAAAAATATAATATAAAAAATTTAAATAATAACGATAATAACAACAACAATACAATTTTATATGATTTTTTTTTAAATAATAATAGTAACAACAATAATAATTAGAATTTGTATTAGTATTATGTATAAATCAAAATATATATACGTGGATATGGAACTGGCTTAAAAATCAAGGGGCAAGAGTTTTTTGGTCATATTAAGGTCATACTTCAATACCAGCTAAAGAACGTGTTATGAATCTATGAGAGCACATTAATGATACATTGTTGACTCATGGGTCAAAAATCCTTCTGATCATAACAAAAGGCAGAAGAAGAAACCACGACACATATGTGTGTGTGAGTTGCGCATAAGGGTCTGTTTGTGTGCATGTGTTTTTAAGGATGCTTCACAGAAAGGGTTCGTAAGATTGACAGAGATGGCAAGGGAGAGAGAGAGAGTTCTTAATGATTTGTATCATTAATAATGTATGGCCAGGCAGGCTCAGGGAACACGACTGCCTGCCTGCAGTCCATCTGGTAAATGACAGGAAAAAAATGAAAGGAGAACAGGATCCAACCTGCTGCTGTACCTCTATTAAAAAAGAGGGAGATCACAGGAGATCTCAGGCAATGTGCCAGGTAGTTATGCATAGTTCAATATATCACTTACAGGTCCAAGATCAGTTTAACTAATAAACTTGTGGCCGTGTTATAATGAGATGGGTCAGATCTGATTGCAAATCAACCTCAGTGCAGTTTCTGTTCATGGTTCTCACAGAGCAAAAGGAAAGATGAGTCAGATGAGAAACGCACACTCATTAACATGCAGTACTACACGTGATACAGTTGGACCACAGGGGTCTATCACACTCAAACACAAGTGCATGATTAAACACACTCACACACACATCTTTCACTGTCGCTCTAATCTAGCACATGGCACCATGACGATGATGATGGGGATTGGGGATGATAATAATTGCCAAGTAATTCTCAAGGTCATCATTATCATGACGGAGAAAAGTGAGGGAGGGGAAGAAGAACTAGATTGGGGAATGGGGAACAGACAGTGAGTGTGAAAACGGGAAAAAAACAATATGGATTTATCAGAAACAGCAGAGAGAAAACTGTGAAAGGGTCAGTTTAGTCCTTGAACCCCTACCAAGTTTGGACTCTGCAACAAACAGGCAAAACCAGCAGAGAACAAGGCAAAGGGAGATATTGATGGGGTGGAAACAGCAGGCATCTAATTTGCTATATAAGGACAAAGCATCAGACTCAGCAAAAAAACAAACTTTTTAGGGTGATTGATACTGCTGTACTTGTGGTTTTTTAAGATTGCAATTCAATTTTTGAATTTAAATGAAGGTAGCAAACAGGATGTATAATAATAACAACAGGGGGGTATTGCAGAAAGCAGGTTATGTGACATACCTGGGTATGTTTAAAGGATTAGTTCACTTTCAAATGAAAATTAACCCAAGCTTTACTCACCCTCAAGCCATCCTAGGTGTATATGAATTTATTCTTTCTTATGGACACAATCGGAGATATATTAATAAATATCCTTACACATCCGGGCTTTTAGGAGGTGAAGAAAGTGCTTCCATCCACATCCATCCATCATAAATGTGTACTCCACACGGCTCCGGGGGGTTAATAAAGGCCTTCTGAAGCGAAGCGAAGTGTTTCTGTAAAAAAAATCCATATTTAACAAGTTATAAAGAAAAATATCTAGCTTCCACCAGACCGCCTTCCATATTCAACTTACGAAAAAAGTGTAAAACTTTCGCAGTTCAAAAAGCTTGTGCTACAGTACATTCTACGCCTTCCCCATTCAACTTACGGAAAAAAATTAATTGGCGCAATGCCATTTAACACTTTCTTCGGAAGTTGAATACGGAAGGCAGTCTGGCGGAAGCTCTCAGAAAGAAGAAAGTGGTAAACACCTAGGATGGCTTGAGGGTGAGTAAAGCTTGGGGTAATTTTCATTTGAAAGTGAACTAATCCTTTAAGAGTAAGTGGGTAACCTCAACTTTCATTCCAAAAACGGAGGTAACTTTCAGGGTATGTAAGAAGCTATGGCAAGATACTCTCTGAACATACTGTAACCTGCTCTGGAGCAGGTTATATTTCAGGGTTAGTTTGCTTAAGAGGTATTCAAATGCATTTTATATAATTAATATAGTTATATTAATGTAACTAAATTTGTTATACAGTTACAATTATATACAATATTATATTATACAATTTTTTTATATATATATATATATATATATATATATATATATATATATATACACACACAGTACAGTCCAAAGTTTGGAACCACTAAGATTTTTAATGTTTTTAAAAGAAGTTTCGTCTGCTCACCAAGGCTACATTTAGTTAATTAAAAATACAGTAAAAAACATTAATATTGTGAAATATTATTACAATTTAAAATAACTGTTTTCTATTTGAATATATTTGACAAAGTAATTTATTCCTGTGATGCAAAGCTGAATTTTCAGCATCGTTACTCCAGTCTTCAGTGTCACATGATCCTTCAGAAATCATTCTAATATGATGATTTGCTGCTCAAGAAACATTTAATGTGTAAAATTGTACAAAATATTTGTGTACAATATTTTTTTTCAGGATTATTTGATGAATAGAAAGTTTAAAAGAACAGTGTTTATCTGAAATCTAATCTTTTGTAACATTATAAATGTCTTTACTGCCACTTTTGATTGATTTAATGCATCCTTGCTGAATAAAAGTATTAATTTCTTTAATTTCTTTTCAAAAAAATAAAAATAAAAATTCTTACTGACCCCAAACTTTTGAACGGTAGTGTGTAATGCTACAGAAGCTTTGTATTTCAGATAAATGCTGTTCTTTTGAACTTTCTATTCATCAAGGAATCCTGAAAAAAAAAAGTACACAACTGTTTTCAACACTGAAAATAATCATAAATGTTTATTGAGCAGCAAATCAGCATATTAGAATGATTTCTGAAGGATCATGTGACACTGAAGACTGGAGTAACGATGCTGAAAATTCAGCTTTGCATCACAGGAATAAATTACTTTGTCAAATATATTCAAATAGAAAACAGTTCTTTTAAATTGTAACAATATTTCACAATATTACTGTTTTTTACTGTATTTTTAATTAAATAAATGTAGCCTTGGTGAGCAGACGAAACTTCTTTTAAAAACATTAAAATCTTAGTGGTTCCAAACTTTTGGACTGTACTGTATATATCATTTATTTATTATTATTGTCATCTCACAAATGGATTAAATAATTAGCATCAAACAAACAATATTCTTATTCTCAGTGAATAAAGATTATTTATTAAATGAAAACATTGAAAGGATTGCACAACCACCAAATTGGTGGCTATGTGCACTAAGTAGGTTATGTAAATCGCCATTAAACAAAAGTAGTAGTAGAATAGCGCACTTTTTCTCAGCACTTTTTGTGTTTCCATGGTGAATCATCGATTCGTCGCTCTGTTGAGAATGTCTTGTGTCGTGTGTTAACCAGGAACATTATCTGGGTTGGCTGAACTTACTCCCGGACGTGTTTTTGGAACCAACATACCTTGAGTAAGCAAAGGTTTGGGTTAATCAACTGAGAGTTTAGGGTATATGTGACGGTAAGTTAACCTTGCTTTCTGGAATACCACCCAGTAAATAATAATATATTGTTATTGTTATTAAGCCATTTGGCATACTATTTTAAGATGAAGTCAATGACAAATTATCATTCATAAATCAATTCGAAATAATATGCACTCATCCAAACTTGGTGCTTGGCCAAAAAAAGCATTGTGCCGTGTTTTTATTATTATTATTATTATTATTTATTATTATTTCCTTAAATTGTCATTCATAAGAAGAATTCAACCTGATAAATTTACAAGACGAGATTTGTTTGTTTTTTTTAGTATTTGAAGTGTGAAATAAGAATCATCCTGCCAGCATATGACAAACCTACAGTGCCCTTTTCAAAATGTATAAATGATCAATGACTCAAAACAACACTAAGGCGGCATTAAAAATGTCAAATGGAATGTCAGCCCAGGCAGCTTTTCCCTTTCAAAGCAAGCGAATCATCACAAAGCAAATTTTACAGTGACTTCTGACTTGACGCTAGAGGCATTCATCTATAAAGAAATGTTTAAAGGCCTTTTCTTTGTTGCTCATTCAATCAATGTCATCTGAAGAATACCCTTTCCTAAAGGAAGCTTTGATGACGTTATGAGAAAATTACTCAGAACTTCCTCTCTCTAATTCTTTGTGAGATTTTTGCTTGAAAACACCCCATAATTTTCAGGGAAGTAGTGTTCATACTAAATAACTCAACTTTCAAGACATTTTTATCAAAATAATCACTGTGGTTTAGCATCACCCAGTGATATAAATTTGGACTAGATGTTTATGATTTATTTGTTGTCGTTGTTGTTATTGTTATTTTGCTCTCCAACAATCTCTCCGAAATTGAATGTTTTGAATTAGTTCCTGTTTATGCCATTTAAAGTATCAGTATTGCCTGAAACTAGCTCATGAGGTCTAATATTAAAGCTACTTGCGTGAGAACACAGAACTAAACTAACACAGCTGTCCAAACTTTTATGAGATATTTTATGATTTATTCCAGGGAAACAAATTACCATGCAAAAACTCAGCATATTTCAGCCTATTTGATTTTGGACAGTAATTTGTACCCTTAAAAAGCATCTGTGAGCGGTAATCAGTGGAGGCATGCTGAGACCAACTGAGGGATTTGATTACTGCAATTTAAATATCGCCAGGGCTTTTGAGCTCTACCAGCAAGCACTGAAATTATTTTCTCTGAGAATTTTAGCTCAGAAGACTGAGTGGTTATGACATTCTTTTCTGAGGCAGAATGTGGAGTTTCACAGTGTTTAATCCCTTCCTTCTAGAGCAGCACAAATTATATGGACGTGCAAAGCCGGCAGCACTTGGATGGCAGAGACTGACCACCGCTGATCATGTTTATTTCCCATGCTGCTCTTTAAATATTCATGTATTCTCAGTGCATGTCATGGAGCTCTGAAAGGCAAAGGTTTCTGGGTTGTTTTAATCTAATATAAATACCTTTTGTTTTCCATTTGGTTGCAAGATATATCTGATTTAAAAAAAAAAAAAATTATATATATATATATATAAACACACACACACACACACACACACACACTAGCATTCAAAAGTTTAGGATCAGTAAGTTTTATTGTTTTATTTGAAAAAAGTCTCATGCTCACCAAAGCTGCATTTATTTGATTACAAATAGAGTAAAAAATTGTGAAATATTATTAAAATAAGTGTTTTCTATTTTAATACATTTAAAAATATAATTTATTCCTGTGATCAAAGCTAAATTTTCAGCATCATTACTCCAGTCTTCAGTGTCACATGATCCTTCAGAAATCATTCTAATATGATGATCAAGAATAACTTCTTATTATTACCAATATTGAAAATAATTGCATTGATTAATATTTGTGTGGAAAGTATTTAAAAGAACAGTATTTATTTGAAATCTTTACGAAATTACGAAATCTTTTGTAACATTATAAATGTCTTTGCAACTTTTGATAAATTGAACGTGTCCTTGCTAAATAAAAATATTCTTTTTTTTTAAACGGAAGTGTATATATAAAAATTTTACTTCTTAATTCTTTTGTACATTTGTACAATAAATATACAAAAAAATAAATAAATAAATCACATTGATATGTAGGCCTAAATTGTTTTATTAAACAAATATAATATGCCCCTGCTCATGTGGTCTGGGTTTAAAAACAATCAATACAAGAGCAATTGATGTGCACCATTACATGATTTCTCTCGTTTCTCTTGCCAAGCCTCCATCTTTCCTTTGCCTTTCACTCTTATACTTGTTTCCCTGACCCGTGTGTGTGTGTGCGTGTCTCATTAGTGAGGTGGTTGTGGTTGTGTTCAATAAAGCACCAAGCGGGTTCCTCCGCTGCTTTCCTCTCTTCCCTCAGGCACTGTGCTGCACTCTCTCTTTCCCTCCTGCCTTCTAATAACATGTCATCCCTCCTTCACTGCTCTGACGGCACAGTGAAGCTGATGAGGACAGATTCGAGTTCCTGTGTTTCTTTAACCTTCCTCATCTCTGCTCCCCTCTCCTGTACTCCACCTGCCATTTCCCTCAGAAAGGCCATGAGCAGCTCAACGCAATCGCTTTCTGTGCACGTGTATGTGCGTGAACAACTGTTTTCTACTAGTCCCCCTGTTTCTAGCACTGGCTCTCTGAAAAGCGCTGAGCACTAACCCAGAAACCTTTGCAACAGACAGCAGCTCAACTAAAAGAATTTCTCCTTCGCTCCAGTGACAGCATTGCTATGGCAATCGTTAGCCCTCTGGAGGTGGAGATGCTGATGTGAAGTGCTGGGCTAGTGGCTTGAGAAGACTGGATCAGACAGGGCAGTTGCATGGGACCGTAATCACACACACACACACACACACACACACACAAACACACACAAACACACACACACACTGGGTTTCCATATTTCATGGGGACTTTCCATAGACATAATGGTTTTATACTGTACAAACTGTACATCCCCTACCCTTCAGTGCACCCATTATAGAAAACTTTCTGCATTTTTACATTTTCAAAAAACATCATTCTGTATTATTTATAAGCCGCTTTCCTCATGGCATGGGGACCCAAAAGGTCAAAGATTTCTCACACACACACACACACACACTTCTTAAAGCTAGCATAATATGAATAATGATAATACAAACTGCCAAAAACACTTCGCCAATATTGATACTAATGCTGAAGCCACTATTAAACTGAAAGCTGCTTTCTAATAAAATTGTTTACAGTTTTTTTCAGTTGCTAACAAGCATTGTTCAATACCGAAACCACATTTTTAAAACTCTTCAGACAGTCAGCGAAACAGAAGTCAATGCAGACCAAACTGTGAACCATTTTTCATTGCTTTCAAACAAAATGCATTCAGTGACCACACTTTTCAAAATTCAGGAACTCTTTTCCCATTCATACTCCACAACATGCAAAATACTATGTATTTTCAGCACATTTTTCTAATGCTAACACACTGCATTCAAAATGATTAAAACACATTCAAAACAGAATGATGGCAAATTCCAAGCATTTATGCAGTAATTATTTTAAAATATTCTCAATTTTATAGCCAAAAATTAAAAAATAATCATTACAAGCTAATTGCAATTTTAGCTGAAATCCCACCCACTCCAACGCAGGAGAGAGAGCAGACTAGAACCATCACTGTAATTTACTATAATGAACAACTACACATGTTGTTACAGTAATGTGTAGAATGTATTTTATTTATTCTTTTTTTATTATCATTGCAGCCCTGGAGTTTTTCCCCTCTTTTTTCACCCTTTGGTTATAATTTTCAAGTATTATATTCATATAAAAAAATGAAATTTTGATTAATTTCTGATTCATTCGTGTTACAAATGCTTTCAATAAAGTGAAATTGTGTTACAGTATTCTATATGAAGAACTGATTTATGTGGAAAATCATTGAAACTTTAAAAAAGAAAAGTTCATCAATTATGTAATGCTTCCTGTTGTTAGTGTGTTTTAGGTCAGTGTGTTGTGAATGAAATGTGTGAGATTAACTGTTTGGCCAACATTCATGCTGGTAATGCAAACTGTGTGAAGAGTTTTGAAAATGTGGTTTCGGTACTGAACAATGCTTGTTAGCAACTGAAAAAAACTGTAAACAACATTTAAAAGCCATTATTAACATTATGGTAATAACCCTGTGTTATCCTTTCTTCAGCAAAAATTTTAGAAAATAAAAATCAACTTATATACTTTAAAGAAATCGCTTAATCACTTAATGATTTGCTAACATAGTTAAATTTTCAGCCAAAATAGAACAAACTAGAGCCATAACTAGACTCATAATTCTTGTTTGATTATGAATTTTGAAATTCTGAATATTCTCTGAAATTTCACAGTTATTCATTAAGAATATTTTTTGAAAGATTAAGGTTGCATTTTTTGAATATTTAGACTGTAGATTCATGAAGTTCATTAAATTATATTATTATTAAATATTTTGTGTGTGTGTGAAATTATGTATATTATACAAATTACATACTTGAACATTATTTTTCAAATAGCCTAATAAAAAAAGGATGGTTCTAAACAATCTGGAGCATAAAAACATGTTCATTTTAATGCTTGTAAATAGTTGCTGTTGTTTGTTTGTTTGGTTTTTTTTTTGGGGGGGGGGGGGGTGTATTTAGACAAATGACTAAAAACTGTTACACTCAAATTAGTGGCTTAATGTGTCTAATTCTAATGTCATTACCTACAGATATGGTGGAGTTATTAAAAACAGCTTACTGCCATTTCAATGCGCATCAGTATTTGTGCAACATAAAATCAGTAAACGCACACAGAACATGTTATCTGTACAACGCTATATCGGTATAACATCAGTGTCAAAGGAACTGATACATCAAGAACAATCACTAGTGCATGAGGGATGAAATGAAGAACATTGTGCATCTATCACAGCTTTACCCTGTACATCTTTTGTGTACCAACACACCTACACAGACAACATGCCATGCGCACAACAACATACATTTGTTTTCACACATCGCTGGGCCACTGCAACTGGCTTTCAGTGGAAGAATACACTCATACATCTACATCTTTGCACTTCATTCACAGGTACACAAACAAGTGAACGTCTCTGGTTTAGCCTTCACACTTTTGCTTATACTATTAAGGCCTTATTGCTTTGTGCCATGGTACAATGATGAAGAGCCAGGTTGATGGATAACTGTAGAAAAGCACAGTGAGGCACAGAGGATTCAATAACCTCAATTCTCCATCACACATTGACATCCCATCTTCTCACCATCTGGATTTTTACTGAAATCAGCTTCTCCTTTTCCAATATCACTCCTTAAATTCCCTTTTTAAAAACCTCTTCCCACAGTTCTTTGCCTTTACTAGTTAAATCCTGCTTTTCACTGGCTTCAAAATCAATGTTAAGGAATCCGTTGTTGTTTTGTGCTGTAATGGATGAGAATGACAGCTGTCTGTCTTTTCTTGTGGACCAATATAGCAAATTATGATCATTGTGATGTGCATATTACATGCAATTAGTCTCAGGTCTTCCCTCAATGATAATTATTTACCCATCTCTGTTCTAGACTCATTCATATGCAGTATTGCTTTACAATTAAATAGGTTGCATCTCTATAGATTCTATGGAACAACTATTCCAACGTCTTATACTCTTTTCACTATATAAAGAATGAATTTTCCCTCAAATCATAACCCTAAAGCACAGCACACACCAACCCAGACCTTTGGGTTTCCATGGCGACTGTGATGATGGTGGAGGGGTGCTGTATTTTTGCATTGTTGCGTGAGATGAGGAAAGTAAAGAAACTGTGGGGAGCTGTGTTTACAGGGCACTGATGTGGTCTGAATGTGGCCATTACAGCGTCCATAGCACAGGAAATGTTAGGAGAGGACATAGAAAAGAAAAGAAAAGAAAAGAAAAGACAGAGAGCGGAATCAGATTTACAGACACAGAGTCTTGTTTACTGTACGTTTGTATCTCTATGTAAAACCTGTTCACTAGTTTCACGCGAAAATTAGGATTCAACAATATGTTCGACTTAAAGTGGCTTTAGAAACATGGAATCTATTCATTTTCCCTACTTTGACATTGAAAATACTTTGTCATCATCACACACTAACAAATTAACAACAATTAAATGTAATCTGTAGCAAATGTCAAAGTAAATATTAATTTTCATAATATACATTGTAATGCTGTGATGCCAAGAAACACTTGCAGCATTTACATTTTCAGCCATATATATATATATATATATATATATACAGTGGGTATGGAAAGTATTCAGACCCCCTTAAATTTTTCACTCTTTGTTATATTGCAGCCATTTGCTAAAATCATTTAAGTTCATTTTTTTCCTCATTACAGTTTTTCTCAATTGTTTACACACAAATATTGGTACTTGAGACACAATGACCACAACATGTAACTCATGCACCAACCCCCTGAACCAATTCTGCTAAACTACAAGCACAATTCCTGTTTTACACTCACATTGCAGTTCTAAAACACACTTTTTTCAAAACACTACACACAATTCTCTGCATTTGGCACAATTTTCGGGCAGAAAAATCACAAGGAACACACTGCCATTCAAATATGCACACTGACTCATCACATGGGCAAACACCTGTCACACATTTTTACAATTAACAAACAGAGCTTTAGCATAAAAGGGCAACAGGTGAGCTCTTCTGTTTTGGATGCCAACAATGGAAACAGAGGCAGAGCAGCATACTGTAGTTTGTTTTTATACTGTAAACAGTAAAATGTATTACTGTATACAGTAAATTATTCTGTTGTTTTTTATGTATACCACTGTATGTGCAACTTTGCATTGGTTTGGATGTGCACTGTACATTGTTTTTGTTGGAAAAATAAAATATATTTGTTACCGTGTATTTGTGTGTTCTGTCTATAAAAACTAATATATATATATATATATATATATATATATATATATATATATATATCCAACCAGTTGAACACTGATGTGCTCTATGTAAAACACAATGATGAATGGAAAACACTTCTCCATTCATCATAATGACTTTGGTCTTTATTTGGTTCAATGTTACACTTACTACAGACAGTACATACATAAGTGTGTTGTAAAATATTTGTAGTATATATATATTTACACTTACATAAGTGTGTTGTAAAATATTTGTAGTATATATATATATATATATATATATATATATATATATATATATATACTACAAATATTTTACAACACACTTATGTATGTACTGTCTGTAGTAAGTGTAACATTGAACCAAATAAAGACCAAAGTCATTATGATGAATGGAGAAGTGTTTTCCATTCATCATTGTGTTTTACATAAAGCACATCAGTGTTCAACTGGTTCTTATAAATGTCTATTCATATGATGGTTTGTGTGTGTCATTTGAAAACAAAATACCATTTTGAGAAGAAAGAACATTGTTTTGAATGTAAAGTTTCATTTTGCAGGAGAACTGAGGAGTTTTGCCCATTGTGTGTGTGTTTTTTGATTTGTGTGTAGAGTTCTGAGAGTATGAGGCATGCTTTCAGAAAATGTGTGTAAGCAATCGAGAAAAACTGTAATGTACACACAGCACCCCATATTGACAGAAAAACACAGAATTGTTGAAATTTTTGCAGATTTATTAAAAAAGAAAAACTGAAATATCACATGGTCCTAAGTATTCAGACCCTTTGCTGTGACACTCATATATTTAACTCAGGTGCTGTCCATTTCTTCTGATCATCCTTGAGATGGTTCTACACCTTCATTTGAGTCCAGCTGTGTTTGATTATACTGATTGGACTTGATTAGGAAAGCCACACACCTGTCTATATAAGACCTTACAGCTCACAGTGCATGTCAGAGCAAATGAGAATCATGAGGTCAAAGGAACTGCCTGAAGAGCTCAGAGACAGAATTGTGGCAAGGCACAGATCTGGCCAAGGTTACAAAAAAATTTCTGCTGCACTTAAGGTTCCTAAGAGCACAGTGGCCTCCATAATCCTTAAATGGAAGATGTTTGGGACGACCAGAACCCTTCCTAGAGTTGGCCGTCCGACCAAACTGAACTATCGGGGGAGAAGAGCCTTTGTGAGAGAGGTAAAGAAGAACCCAAAGATCACTGTGGCTGAGCTCCAGAGATGCAGTCGGGAGATGGGAGAAAGTTGTAGAAAGTCAACCATCACTGCAGCCCTCCACCAGTTGGGGCTTTATGGCAGAGTGGCCCGACGGAAGCCTCTCCTCAGTGCAAGACACATGAAAGCCCGCATGGAGTTTGCCAAGATGGTAAGAAATAAGATTCTGTGGTCTGATGAGACCAAGATAGAACTTTTTGGCCTTAATTCTAAGCGGTATGTGTGGAGAAAACCAGGCACTCATCACCTGTCTGATACAGTCCCAACAGTGAAGCATGGTGGTGGCAGCATCATGCTGTGGGGGTGTTTTTCAGCTGCAGGGACAGGACGACTGGTTGCAATCGAGGGAAAGATGAATGCGGCCGAGTACAGGGATATCCTGGACGAAAACCTTCTCCAGAGTGCTCAGGACCTCAGACTGGGCCGAAGGTTTACCTTCCAACAAGACAATGACCCTAAGCACACAGCTAAAATAACGAAGGAGTGGCTTCACAACAACTCCGTGACCGTTCTTGAATGGCCCAGCCAGAGCCCTGACTTAAACCCAATTGAGCATCTCTGGAGAGACCTAAAAATGGCTGTCCACCAACGTTTACCATCCAACCTGACAGAACTAGAGAGGATCTGCAAGGAGGAATGGCAGAGGATCCCCAAATCCAGGTGTGAAAAACTTGTTGCATCTTTCCCAAAAAAGACTCATGGCTGTATTAGATCAAAAGGGTGCTTCTACTAAATACTGAGCAAAGGGTCTGAATACTTAGGACCATGTGATATTTCAGTTTTTCTTTTTTAATAAATCTGCAAAAATGTCAACAATTCTGTGTTTTTTCTATCAATATGGGGTGCTGTGTGTACATTAATGAGGAAAAAAAATGAACTTAAATGATTTTAGCAAATGGCTGCAATATAACAAAGAGTGAAAAAGTTAAGGGGGTCTGAATACTTTCCGCACCCACTGTATATATATATATATATATATATATATATATATATATATATATATATATATATATACACACACACACACACAGATCAGGCATAACATTATGACCACTGACAGGTGAAGTGAATAACACTCTTCTAATCTCTTCATCACGGCACCTGTTAGTGGGTGGGATATATTAGGCAGCAAGTAAGCATTTTGTCTTCAAAGTTGATGTGTTAGAAGCAGGAAAAATGGGCAAGCGTAAGGATTTGAGCAAGTTTGACAAGGACCAAATTGTGATGGCTAGATGACTGGGTCAGAGCATCTCAAAAACTGCAGCTCTTGTGGGGTGTTCCCGGTCTGCAGTGGTCAGTATCTATCAAAAGTGGTCCAAGGAAGAAACAGTGGTGAACCGTCAACAGGGTCATGGGCAGCCAAGGCTCACTGATGCACGTGGGAAGCGAAGGGTGGCCCGAGTGGTCCGATCCAACAAACGAGCTACTGTAGATCAGATTGCACAAGAAGTTAATGCTGGTTCTGATAGAAAGGTGTCAGAATACACAATGCATTGCAGTTTCATCAGAACTGGACCATGGAGCAATGGAAGAAGGTGGCCTGGTCTGATCAATCATGTTTTCTTTTACATCACATGGATGGTCGGGTGCGTCGCTTACCTGGGGAACACATGGCACCAGGATGCATTATGGGAAGAAGGCAAGCCGGCGGAGGCAGTGTGATGCTTTGGGCAATGTTCTGCTGGGAAACCTTGGGTCCTGCCATCCATGTGGATGTTACTTTGACACGTACCACCTACCCAAGCATTGTTGCAGACCATGTAGACCCTTTCATGGAAACGGTTTTCCCTGGTGGCTGTGGCCTCTTTCAGCAGGATAATGTGCCCTTCCACAAAGCAAAAATGGTTCAAGAATAGTTTGAGGAGGACAACAACGAGTTTGAGGTGTTGACTTGGCCTCCAAATTCCCCAGATCTCAATCCAATCGAGCATCTGTGGGATGCGCTGAACAAACAAGTCCGATCCATGGAGGCCCCACCTCGTAACTTACAGGATTTAAAGGATCTGCTACTAACATCTTGGTGCTAGATACCACAGCACACCTTCAGGGGTCTAGTGGAGTCCATGCCTTGATTGGTCAGTGCTGTTCTGGCAGCAAAATGGGGACTAACACAATATTAGGACGGTGGTCATAATGTTATGCCTGATCTGTGTATAACCCCCCACACACATAAGAGATTCGTTCAAAAATACCGATTCACCAGTAATGAAACAAGTAAACTTTTTGAGTGAGTCAGTGAATCATTCATTCAAACTAATTTTTTTTTTAAAAAACAATTAATGAAATATTTTTTAAATAGACTGCAGCAATTAAAATTTTGTCAGAATCTCTTGTAAATGTTATTTTGTTTAGTTGTCTTCAGAATCAGGGGAGAATCGTAATCTCTATTTTTAAACAAAAAAAAATCTGATTCTGTGCAGCTCTGATTCTCTCTCTCTCTCTCTCTCTCTCTCTCTCTCTCTCTCTATATATATATATATATATATATATATATATACACACACATATAAATACAGACACAGTTTGTGCACACATCCACAAGAGAGAAAGAACCATCACTCAATGTCCCTAGAGTATAGTTTGCGTGCAGAGCTGGATGTGAGCTGTCGATTTGATGCACAGGAAAAAGTGATTCAACACCCTGAAAGAGGTCAGATAACAGATGAAATGTTCACAGATGCACACAAATACTCCAACTGACCAAAGAGCAAAAGCATGTTCCTATAATGTATATAAACACAAAATGCATCAAACACTTTATGCATACGGGCGAGATCACACATGCACATTTACACCCGCATACACACAATGAATAACTAAAGAGGCACTCATGATAAAATAGGCTTTTATCTACTCTTCAATCTGAATCTGAATGTAGAGTGAACCGTTTTTTTGCGAAGATAGATAGATAGATAGATATTTTAAGCATCAATTGAATAGTTTTAAATGTTTTTTTTATTTTAAATGTAAAATTATTTATTAGTTTGTTTTATTATTTTATTTAACTACATTTTAATATAATTAATTAAATATTTTTAAAAGTCTATTCATTTCTTTTTTCTTTTTTTTTTATTGATTTATTTCCATTTTTATGTTTGAATAATTGATAACGGATTCCTTCATTGTATTTTCAAGTGTCACTTCTAGTCCTCCATAAAAATGAAGGCATGGAATTATGAATTGATGAGGTGACATGGACATGACCTTCAACATTATTTCGATCAGCTATAACAAAATGCAAACTTCGCAAAGAAATATGAGGAAAAATGTCTTCTCAATTATACTTTGTTCCTTAATGGCAGTGTGGGGAATAAAGGAGAAATAAACTCTCATCCATCCATCTTTCCTCAATTGACGATGGCCTTCAAACAGTCCTTTGGGATTTAGAAGGGCGTGAAGGGAGGAGAGAAGCTCTGTGTGGAGGAGACTTCGAGCATGTCGAGCATGTCAAATGAATAACTGCCCACAAATTTCAAAGGACCCATAGGTTCAGCGATCAATGCGATTAATGCCGGGTGAGTGCATGTGTGAGTGCATGTGTGATGCGTGCGCCTGTTTCCTCTCCTGGGAAACATGGGTGGGGTTACTATGGCACTGAACTGTGATGCTGAACTCCATATGAATATTTAAGAGACATACCTCACCGATCAAACACCAACCAGATGTGGAGGGAAAAGAAAAACAGGGGCTTTCTTTTTTATTTTACCAGCTCTCTCTCACTCTCTCTCTCCTCTCAGACTCTATAAATAAGTAAGATTCCGTTTCCACGGTAACATGTCCCCTGAGACTTGGTCCCTTCTACTATTAGGGGGAAAAGGTGTGCGATGAAACAACAATATCACACAACAGGTCTCACAGTCCTCGCAACTTCCACACACCTTAACCGTGTCACAAATGTTTACAATCACACATAAGCTAGAGTCATAAATCTATCTATATGCCCCGTGTTTCCCATCATTCCCTCCTGCTGTGTTTGTGTTGCCACCAAAGCATCGTTCCCCATCAGCAGCCCCCGGTAAATCACAGCATATGGGGATGGCTTTGTGCTGAGATGCATGAATAAGTGCTCATAAACTGGGTGGGAAATTTACAAGTACACTGCTACAGCATGTCAGTAACAATAACAGATGCCAAGCCAGAGATATTGGAGTAATGCTTCTGCAGTTCATATCTAACTGCTGACTTCGCTCAATTCCGCATTGTAAAGTAAAGCAGGGAAAGCTTAATGTAATTTAGGCATTAACATGTACCCTAACGTTAGTTGTTTTTAAGTAACTGGGCCTCTCACCTGCAGTCGCTGTGAACGGCTCCCTCTTGTGGGGGTTTTGGTGTTTGGAAGCAGAGCAGTCTCTGGCCTACGACGGACAACCAGGAACAATCCGTCCAAGCATTTGGCTTCATTTGGCGATTTAACGACGCCATTTTTACTTGGCCGAGCCTCAGTAAAACTCTGATGTAAGGCCAAGTCAAATGTACAGTTAAGTCATTATCCGACGAGGGATATTTTGGATTGGCGGCCGTGTCGTGACCGCCTCCGTCGACTGTTTGAATCAGAACTACTGATTCGCGAATGAATCACTCTTTTGATTTATTTCAGTGCATCGAACAAAACGTTAGCGAATCGGTGTGGTTCGGTTCGTGATTCATTCTGAATCATTTGGACAGCTCGCTTGCACGTGCTGAGTCGTTGGAGCGGTTTGTAACTGAGAACAAATATTTTATGACAAGGAGAACAAATGAAATTTTGACGAAATTAACATTCACCTAATAGCCTATAGAAAACCATCCGATCTTTTGTCAGTCGTGAAGAAGTTTTTCTAAGTTAAACACCTTTGAATGACGACTGCAGAAAAACAAAATTTTCGGTCAAAACAGTAAACAAAAGTGCTTATTCCCGATATTACTGTGTAGTTTGAGTATGGTACACTCAGACTAATAGGCCTAACACTAAAAGTGGTTCTTGGCTCGTAATCATATGGGAACCGCTTTTGGTGTTATGTAGCACCCATGCTTTGCTCTACAGCACCTGGTGTAGAACCCATTAGATGTGCCATATCACATTTTATTTCTTCAACAAAAATGGTGCTAAACAGCCCCAACAGTGGTTCTTTGGCTTGTAAAGAACCTTTAAAGGGGCTTAACAGGTTCTTTGTACGGCAGTGGTGCTATATAACACCTTAACCACTCTAATGAATCACCGAAGAAGCGCTGAAGAACCATACAGGGGCTTAACCGGTTCTGTATAAAGTAGCAGTGCTATATAGCACATTAACCACCCTAAAGAACCACTGAAGAAGCGCTGAAGAACCATACAGGGGCTTAACCGGTTCTGTATAAAGTAGCAGTGCTATATAGCACCTTAACCACCCTAAAGAACCACTGAAGAACCGCTGAAGAACCATACAGGGGCTTAACCGGTTCTGTATAAAGTAGCAGTGCTATATAGCACTTCAGTCATCCCAAAGAACCAGTGAAGAACCGCTGAAGAACCATACAGGGGCTTAACCGGTTCTGTATAAAGTAGCAGTGCTATATAGCACCTTAACCACCCTAAAGAACCACTGAAGAAGCGCTGAAGAACCATACAGGGGCTTAACCGGTTCTGTATAAAGTAGCAGTGCTATATAGCACCTTAACCACCCTAAAGAACCACTGAAGAAGCGCTGAAGAACCATACAGGGGCTTAACCGGTTCTGTATAAAGTAGCAGTGCTATATAGCACTTCAGTCATCCCAAAGAACCAGTGAAGAACCGCTGAAGAACCATACAGGGGCTTAACCGGTTCTGTATAAAGTAGCAGTGCTATATAGCACTTCAGTCATCCCAAAGAACCAGTGAAGAACCGCTGAAGAACCATACAGGGGCTTAACCGGTTCTGTATAAAGTAGCAGTGCTATATAGCACTTCAGTCATCCCAAAGAACCAGTGAAGAACCGCTGAAGAACCACTGAAGCACCAAGATTTGGTGCTATACAGCACTCATGGTTCCCCTATGATTACGAGCCAAAGAACCACTTTTAGTACTATAGCACCATTTTTTTTTTAAAGTGTACCGTAACCTTAATCATTTTACCATAGGACTGCGAGCAGGCTACTTGTATAATTTTGAGATCTAGTACTGTGTCATGTGAATAAATCTTTTAGAACTCTGTATCCCAACATTAAATAACTTTATTAACGTTTAACTAAATAACTATAACGTTTATTTATGGTTCTGCATATTTATGATACACAGTTTTTAATGTGATAGAGCAGAAGAAGCTGAATATATAATTCTATTGCTGTCAAATTTTATTAATTTGATTTGGTGTTTTACACTCTAAAAACTCCTGGGTTATTTCTTTAACCCATTTTCTGGGTTATTTGTGTTGGGTTAAAATTATGGGTTATTTTTTCAGAGAGTATCCATTTTCTGGATTATAGGGCTAATATTTTGACCCAATTCTTGGGTTGTTTAGGTTTCTGGGTTATTTTTCAAAGAGTAACCCATGTTCTGGGTTAACACCCCTCCCCCCGCCCCCCGCTGTTGTTCTGGAATTTTCTCACAACAGTCGTTTGAAACAACCGTCACTTGAACTTGAACGCACTCGAACCGTTTTGGTCTGGGCTTCTTCGGTGCAACTTCGTCGCATATTCAAGGTAAGCAAGTATTTTCAGTGTCAATGTAACGTAAACTTTTCTGTGTCCATGTACCCGTTGCTAGTTTAGCACCATTTGCTGAAAAAAATGACCATGGCTTACCGTGGTAATTCTGTGGTTAGCATGTAGCCACCCACGGATATCGCAACAACATCTAACTAAGTTAGTTTAAAGTCCGTGTAAAGTAAAAAATAAATATGTGTTTTGAGTTTGTCAGACTAAAGAAGAAAGTGTTATTAACCACCCAGCCAAATCTGAATGATTAAAAATAACGATAAGTTCATGAAATTAGGTGTCTAAATGGTTGAAATGCTTTTTACACATCGTTGAGAAATACATGTAACGTTACGTTATGACCTATTTAATGTTTAGAAGAAAATGACTGAATTCACTTTACACGGTCTTTAAATTCTGTTTTTCATAAACTGTGCTGTACTTATCTCATTGTTATAATACTGATAATAATACGATAAGTACGTTACAGTGCAGCTTGTGGCGACTTCATGCCGCGTTAAGGGGGTCGAACACCGAACGAGAAGAGCCGCGCTGCGCAGCGTCTAGGACAACTCGAGGTATCGCGTAATTTCTCAGTTTATGGCCAGCAATATTGTTATGTTTAAGGACATTATGGAATTAAGATAATGTCAGTACTATGTTATGATTGTACTGTATAATTAAATACAACCGTTGCTGAGTCTGCAGTCTGAACACTTTAACGTTACCTCAGAGCGTCCGTTAACTGAATGAATTGAGAATATCACCTGAAAATCCAATAACATCAGCAATTTTCATTCAAGCAGCTGATTTCTGTAAATTAATGTAAAACGAAATTTGTATTGCAGCACATGGTGAAGTCACTATATACATTAACGACTTATTTGAGACAAATGTGTAAATTTAGTATAAGACAGCATTCCCTTAAAAGGATATATTTAGGATACATAATTATTTGTTAGCTTGATAATCAAAGAGTGTCTGGTGAGTGGTTCACAATTGTCTCAACTTATTAACAATACTCATGTTGTCTTGGTTTCTGTCTTTCAGGTGAAGACAGAGATGAGGAGGCATTTCTTCTCTTAGATGAGGACACTATCAAAAATCTTGTCCCTCAAGTTCAATCCAGTTATTGAATGTTGTCAAATGTTTGAGAGAGAATGAGTTGTTTATTTTTCTATTTTTTTCTAATGTCTAATGTTATTACATTGTGACCTAAAATAAATAGGTCCAAGTGTGTGTTTTTTATACAGTTTAATTTAATTTAATGCAATAAAAATGTAAAAGTGCTTGAAGTGTGTAAGTTTTATTTTCTGAAATAATAATATATAATAATAATAATTTCTGGATTATTCCAACCCAGATATTGGGGTTGTTCTTTTGACCCAGAAGTTGGGTTATATTAACTACAATGTTGGGTTATTTTTAACCCAAAATTTGGGTCAGGTATTTAACCCAGAATTTGGGTCAAAAAGAATAACCCATTTTTCTGGGTTGAAATAACCCAGAAATTAGTTGGTCCCTTTTTAACCCAGGATTTGGGTCAAAAATAACCCATTATGGGTTATTTTTGACCCAGGAGTTTTTAGTGTGTACCCTTCAGGTGAATAGGAGCTACATTATAGTACTTGTAGGTCTATGAATGACTAGATAATAGTCTGCAGAAGGCATTAAAATGGCCACTGTGTGAACTGACTTTGCCTGAACTCAGTAAGCTTATCTTGGCTAAACACTTTCCAGCACTGTCCATTAATATGTGCTTCAGTCAAACAGACTATTATATGTTAAGGTGTTAATGGAGCACACTAGGGAGAATGAAAATACAGTATTAACCTACTGATTACACACACCAAGTCTAGTGGGAAGAGTATCTAGCAAAAAAATCCCTCCTTGTCTCTCCTCTTTTCGATAATGCTAATTAACATCTTTTAGCTGCGCAGATCCCCGGAAACATCAAAGCGTACGATTAAATTATCACAATTAATCCACTGGAAGTCATTATCCAGCGATCATTCCAAATATCAGTCATGGGGATTGGGAAATGGAGGGAGGAGAGATGGGTGGAGAGCCATTAGGGTGTCCAACAATGCAGTAGAGACAAAAAATAGAGATGGAGACAAAAGGGAAAATTGGATGCTCGATCTTATATTTCTCAAAAGCTCATTTGCGAACGTGTGATGATGGTTCTTCACCTCAGCTAATGAGTGACATGGAAAGCCCTGTACGAGAATGAAACATTCACACTGGAGCTCTTCAAAGCAACACACACCTCTCAGTGTGAGTAATGAGCTGAATCCACCGACAGCGGTTTCTGTTCTTACCCTGGTCTCTGGGAGTATTTTATAGGATTTTTGGACCAAATTTGTCTCTATTTTTACCAGCAGAAGAATCTTATTTTCTCTATTGGATTTCAATCCTGGGCTGTGTTTCCCAAAAGCATTGTGAGCCTAAGTTGTTCATAAAGACAGCAATGCAGCAATGGTATCTATGATCAATATAGGTGCACAATGCTTTTGAATGTTTTAGTTGATCATTAGTCATGATGTACGCAGGGGTGCCCAATCCTGTTCCTGGAGATCTACCTTCATGCAAAGTTCAGCTCCAGCCCTGATCAAACACAACTGAACCAGCTAAGGAGCATTTGATCACAGACAGATATGTTTGATCAGGGTTGGATCTGAACTCTGCAGGTAGATTGGGAACAGGATCGGGCACCCCTGATATAACGGAAGTACCAACAGATCTTTTATTCTGTATTGTAGGGTTTTAATGTTTGGAGAAGTCTGGCATGCATCACCAGAGTCTTTCGTTTACCAGATCAAGTCAGTATTTGTATGAAAAATTACATGGTCGAAAAAACTGTAAAAAAACAAAAACAAAAAAACAATGGTTGTGGTGAACTTCTTTGTCAGGTGGACTTTGAAATGAATAACCTATATCTGAAATTCACTTTAGTATTAAGCCCTTTGGTTTAACAATATAAAGTGATTAATCTTAGCAATCATGCTAATTAAAACCTGTTCATTTGAATTCATGTGTTCAATTGCTCGATGCCATCATTAATTTCATTTTGAGAGTTTGTGAGCTCTTATAACTGAAATAGAAATGCACATCAATCTTGCTGTCTGTGGGGTGTTGTGATGAATTTGTAAGAAGGTAAAAAGAAAGACTGTCAAAGCCTTGAACTGTCTTGCCTGAAAACAAAGTGCTATATTGGGTGCAAACCAAATATAGTTAAACCTCCATGACAACGTGTTGACAACATGTTCATTTGAATAGGAGGACCTGGAAAGCTAGTCATTATCAGCCTGAATGGAACCAAGTTCAATTCCTTTTTAGAGCTTGTTTCAGTTAGACACAGATCTGCAGGATCTTTGAATCATCTTTTCTTTGAATCAGTTAAGTACTTTTCAGATATATGGATGGCTATGACTATTGTCATGCTGCACAGTTCCATTTACTGGGAGCAATAATTGGGATTACTCACTGCCACATTCTTCCCCCTTGTGTGTGTATATATATATATATATATATATATATATATATATAAAATATATGTGGCAGACATTCCGTATTCTACTTGAAGAAAGTGTAAAACTCTATCAGTTCAAAAAGTTTACACTACGTCCTACACCCTCCCTATTCAACTTGCGGAAAAAAACTTAACTGACGTGATGCTAGTTTACACTTTCTTCATAACTTGAATATGGAAGGCATTCTGGCGGAAGCTAGATATTTTACTTCATAACTTGTTAAATATGGATATATTTTTTTTACACGGATGCATCGCTTCGCTTCAGAAGGCCTTTATTAACCCCCCGGAGCCATGTGGAGTATGTTTATGATGGATGGATGTGGATGGAGACACTTTCTTCAGCTCATACTCGTTTGGTAACGCTTACTGCCATTATGAAGCTTGTATGTGTCAGGATATTTATTAATACAACTCTGATTGTGTTCATCAGAAAGAAGAAAGCCATATACACCTAGGATGGCTTGAGGGTGAGTAAAGCTTGGGTTAATTTTCATTTGAAAGTGAACTAATCCTTTAATGCACATGATTGATCCAGAGCCAGTTACATTTAAGTAACTTCATCTTTGGTGAGTGTTTATTTCTCTGTTTGTGTATATAGGTGCCAGTAAAGCCACTTGAATCTTGTTTTTCAGGTGAGGTTTTTTCCTCCCTCAATTTTTCTCAAAACTCCAGATCCTATATGGCAAGAAAAACTTAACTTTAAGTTAAAACTTTACACACATTTTTATATTGATAGATGACATCAGAGAAGTCTATTTTAAAATAAATTCGTTTTTTTTTTTATAACTTATGCAGAACCTGTTTAAAAGAGATTAAAGTCAAAGTTTGGAAGATCAGCTCCACAGCACCACCTTGTGATTAACTAGAGTATGACATGCACACATCAGTGCTCCACAAACAGCAACAATGCAGAAGATCTGAATCTAGATAAAAGTTGTAAAATAAAAGCACAACAAAATCAATTGTAATAGAGATCTCTTTATTATAGTGCATTTATCAGATGTTACAAGATGGGTTTAAAAAAAAAAGAAAAGCTAAAAACAAAAACCATTTCAGTAAAAGAAAAACATCTGCACACGTTCCTTCCTCCTATTATTTTACAGATTTTTTTGAAATTAAAGCTTCACATCTGAACATAGGATAGCTAAACGAAATCTGAAAGCTAAATACATTTTCATACTCAAGTTCATACACTTTAATTACTTGTCATAGATGATGCTTATTCAAATAAATCTATCTACTACAGTAGATTTGTATCATAACTAAAAGGCCAAGGAAAACATTATTAGAGTTATGAAACATGAATTTTGGTGACAGACAAAGGGGAAAGAAATTAATAAAATGCATTCATGTTGCCATCAGGTTTCACACAAGGTGAAACGTCAGCTATTCCCTTGTGAGAGGTCAGCACAGGATTCGGACCACTGGGATCTTTACAGCAGAATGTTCAATGCTGTATTCAACACTACAGTTGCCTTTGGAATATGAAGGGAAGCAAAGCGTTTGTCAGTTTTGGATTATTAGAAGATGCGTATACACGTTCTCAAAGCAAACATCTTTCTGCTGGTGCTTGTTTCTATCAGTGACGTGTTTCAAAATAAACCGGTGCATCAGGTAAAGCAGCCATCAACAGATGAAGAGAAATGAAGGAAGAAAGAAATGTGAAATATGGAATAGGGAGGACTATAGCTGGCTGGAGGAGTTTGCATTTTCACCTGCAGCTGTTCTGCATTTCTCTCACACAAAGAGAACCATAGAGACAACCACTGGAGCGTGTTGGCGACTCTGGATCAGTTGCAGATTCGCATGGATGTTCATCTATATGTCATGGATCTCATTTTCAGATTAATAGGGAACCCGAATGCACCCCAAAAAGCCCTTAGTGGCCTCACCTGAACACTCATGCGATTCTGACTGTACATATGATGCAGGACACCTTGAAAGAGACCGTAATAACAAAAAAATAATCACAACAACAATAAAAATAAAGAAAAGAGCTAAAAGAGTCATCACTGGAGTGGGAGCAGCTCGCAAAAGGCCTTGCTGCTCCAGCAGAAGGCGCTCACTCCCTCCATACTCCCACAAACACTCTTCACTTCTGCAGTCGCCTCTTACATGCCAATCAAAACACATGTAAGGCTGTTAGTTAGTGCCTGGGATCTGACTGGATGATCATAATACAGCAAGATCCAAGAAAGCAGACACACAGGGTCACATGATTTCTTCCCCACAGGCAATAGTTTAAGACGTTTTACAAGCTGACTATGTGTAAACAAAAAGTTTCACAGGCTTGTGCTTGAATGCGCTTGACTGAGGACAGCAGTAGGGAAAGCGAGCTGGTGTTCACATGGAAAGTGTCATGTGACGTACCTGAAAGCATTAGCATGATTTTCAAATAACGCGAAGAAGAATGGATGAAAAACAAATGTCACTTTATTGTCTGATTTTTTTTCCTTCTTTTTTTCCCAACCTGATGCAGGTTACAATGAGTTTTATCAAATGTGGGGTCAAAGGATGGCAACTCACACCTTGTAACATTTTAGTCATGCGTGATTGCTTTAAACATTGGGAAAGGGAAAAATCAGGCCTATAGTCTGGTTTCAGTGTATTAGGTAACAGAAATATTTAACATCCTGGGTCATTCTTTGCGTGCAGAAAACCACGGGGAGAGGAGGGAGAAGAGGGAGAAAGAGAGAACCGTGCTGTACGCTGAGTGTCTATTTTGAAAGGCACAGCAGGGCTACTCCCACCCTCAGTTCACTCACACACACACACACACACACACACACACTTGCATGTGTATTTTAGACAGCACTGGGCTAAGTCTCTGACGTATACAAGACTGGACAAGAGAAAGATATGAATAAACTGGGCAACCGGGGAGACTGAAACCAGTGCTGTCACCCTTTACACACACTCATACACACAGCGCTGACAGAAGAGGAGAGGGTGGAATGGATCATTTAGCGTTTTTGAGCTGGTTGGAGAGCCAGTCGAGCCCTTCGTACAGGCCATCCCCGCTTGTGGCGCAGGTGGCCTGAATGTACCAGTTACGATGACGCAGGGAATGAAGGCCCAGCTTATCTGTGATCTCGGCTGCGTTCATCGCGTTGGGCAGATCCTGTATGGAACAAACAGGAAGAATGATGCAGTCAGTTACTGAGCTTTGTAAAAAAAACAAAACAGATTTTTGATTGGAAATGATACTGAAATTTAAAAAAATTCTATAATTGTTCTGACTATTAGGGGTGTAACAATTTATCGTGTCACAATATAGCACAATACAAAAATGCAACAATATGTATTGTGTATAGTTCACCCTAAATGAAAATTACTTATACAGAGTTTTAGTGTCAGTACTACATTAAACTATATAATGTATAATAATGCAATGGAGAAATATTTGTGGCTCCTGGTAATGCCAAATGTCTTATGTTACCAGTAAAAAGGGCTACATTATTTTAAATACTGGATATATTTAGTCAATGACAGAGTGAAAGCAAATTTGTCTAAAATAATTCTGTATTTTCAGTGTTAGAATCATGAATATTTTTATTCTGGTATCATCATTGTCCTGTGCATTTATTGTTACCAGCACCAAGTCCAAGCCTATTCATTTCCACCCACAATGTAATACCAAATTTAACATTTTAATCAACAGTACAGTATTTGTTATCCTTTTACCATATGTCTTGGAGTATCACAATAATATCATGAGTTCAGTATCGTGATATATATCGAATTGTTACACCCCTACTAATTTTTTTCCCTGGCTTTGTGAAAATGTGTTTGTACAGTGCTGCCCGTCCTGCAGATGTCACTCCTCCTGCTTAATATTTTTGTGAAAACCATGACTTTTCCCCCCATATTTTTTATGAATTTTAAAAAACCTTCAAAACAACAGCATTTATTTGAAATAAAAATCCTTCAACAATTTAGAAGACTTAATTGTCACTTGATAAATTTAATGCATCATTATTGAATAAAAATATACATTTCTTTAAAAAAAAAAAAAAAAAAAAAAAAAGACTGACCCCAAACTTTTGAACAGTAGCGTTTGTAAGCAAAATCAATATAAGTGAAATATACCCAACTTAATCAGAATCGAATCAAATTAGATCAATAGCTTGTGAATCAGAATCAAATCAGGAAAACTATATCGATACCCGGACCAATCAAAGACAGTCATACACGACCTCAGCCATAGCTGAAGTCTGAAAAGGAACCAAATAAATACTGGGGCTGCTGATGCTCCTTGAGTTCAGCTAATTATGTTCTGCTTTCTCTTACCTGTTTGTTTGCAAAGACGAGCAGCACGGCATCTCTCAACTCGTCCTCCGCCAGCATCCTCGTCAACTCCTCCCTTGCCTCGTTCACTCGCTCCCTATCGTTACTGTCCACAACAAATATCAGGCCTGTGAAAGAGACAGTGGGAGATTGAGTATGTGCTCAAGAGTTGCTTGATACCTGGTACTGTGTGTATATGAGTAGACACTGACCTTGTGTGTTCTGGAAATAGTGCCTCCAAAGCGGCCGGATCTTATCCTGACCACCCACATCCCACACCGTAAAGCTGATGTTCTTATACTCTACTGTCTCAACATTAAAACCTGCACAAAGAGAAGGGAGGCAAGTTAAATAAACATTGGCACAAAGAAAGAGGGGCAGAAGGAATGAGGGTGAAAGGGCATGAACTGGTCCTGTCTCACACTGGGGCCCTACTCTAATAACACTACAGCCAGAGGGCAAAAACTTTTACCATATAAACACAGAGCAAAGAAAGAGGGATAGAGGGATAAGACCGGACACACAAAGATGGGATGAGAGGGGAGACGGGGAAAAGTAGAATAAAGAGTTTTGTTTGGAAAAGACTTTTGATGATGTCTTACAACTATTTATTGATCATTTTTTTAAATGCCCATGGAAAAAAGAAATATTTACAGAACCAAACCGGAAAAAAGGGCAGCATTCATGAGCTGTATACATGGTGCAAAACTAGCTTATTAGTCTGAAATAAGGATGACTGAGAAAGAAAGAATAGTAAAAGCGAAGAAGTCACAGACCGATAGTGGGGATGGTGGTGACTATTTCTCCTAGTTTCAGTTTGTACAGGATGGTGGTCTTTCCAGCAGCATCCAAGCCCACCATCAGAATTCTCATCTCTTTCTTCCCAAAGAGATTCTTAAAGAGGCCTGCAAACATATTACCCATGGTGGCGGATCTGCGGGGAATAGAGAGGGTAGATAGAGTTATAGAGCAGACAAATAAGATAAATGAGACAGAATATAAATTTTAGTATCTGAAGAAGCCGCACTTCAATGTCAATAACAGCACATTTAAATACACTATACTTCTGAAACAAAGAAGGTTATGAGGTCACCAACTAATTCATGATGTGACCAGTGTTACAATACTGTCATTGGGTTTCAAACAGAAGCCAAAATACATGCCCAATTCATCTGACAACAACCATGTGACAAATAGGAGAGAAAATTATTATGACGAAAGGTTCTAGTTGTACTTGATCAACCAAAACAAAACTGAGGATAGTGTGACAGTGGTAAAGATCAGAGGTGGGGGGGGGGGGGGGGGGGGTAACCTCAAGATACTCTGCAGTAAGTTTCAGATACAGGCATCCGCTAAATAATTACATACTATTCAAGTTATTTGAAAGAACTTAAAGACCCAAATGATACAACCACAATCATTTACACAGGAACTGATTAAGTGTTTAATGTGCCATGAATGCAGGTTATGTTTTAACCACATCTTACTGACTCTGGGTAAACATGTATAGTTCAAGGCTGATTCACGTGTGAAGAGAAAGGAGGGAGGAGAGTCACAGAGAAACAAAAGGCTCAGTGAGGTGAATGCAAGATGCCACCAGTGGAAAGAAGAGTATAGGAGGTAACCAGACACCTGACAAACCTGTAAGAGGAGACACCTGCCCTCTGAATTAATCAGAAACATGGAGAGAGAGAGAGGGCTGGAGATCGATTGAGTTACTCTCTAATCCCAACTGTAACTCAAGAGATAAACTACACAGTTTTAGACAGTGAGGCCACTACATCCCTATACAGAGGAAAGACAGTCAATCCATCTTCTCCTTTCTTGTGTCTGAACAATAAGGGACATGTTTTAAGACTCTCAGAAAACAGCCAACCATAATAATTCAATCTGCTTTAAAACCTGTAAAGTTTGAACTGTATAAGAGTCAAAATCTGCTAAGGGGTAATAATGGCCATGTACACAATGCAGCTAAATTATGCACATCAGCAAACAAGAACAAGCCCATTAAAAACCAAATAAATGGAAATGTTTTATGCTGAAAAAAATAAAACCTGCACCTGCTCACTTTAATAACTCAATTGCTGTATAAGCCAGACTTAAACAACTACCCCAAAAACAATTATAATAAGTGGACACTGGACATGGCAACACTGCAAGAGCCACTTAAAGCAGCCTTTAAACAAAAACAACGCCTCCGTCGACTGTGCTTTAGTAAAAAAATTGCTGAGTCTTTTGTCAATATAACTTTTCTTTGGTCAGAATAGTGGTTCGGTATGTGCTATGTTCAGGGAAAAAGTAATACTGCCAAATAAAAATAAAGAAAATAATAATAAATAAACAAATACAAGCAATAGCACAAATAAATACAATACAGCAAGGATGCAAATAAAATAAAATGTGCTTTTCAGGTTGGTCTAACAGTAGTTTTCAGGTACAGAAATTGAATAAAGCAATCAAATGTCAAATAACACTGCATATAATCTTCACTGTGTTTCTTTGTCATTTGTTGTCTGATTGACAAAGACAGAAGCAGGAATTTTTAGGTTGCTGTCACTTTAAGGCAATGCACGGATCCAAAATACCAATACTTTACACGCATTGTCTTTCTCAATTGTTTATATAACAGACTATGTATGGATACTCGCAAAGACGGGCATGATGTCCCGATGTCACATCTTTCACGATGGCCCCAGGCCATCGGCCAGTCCTTATTTGTTGAGCCCCACTGTTGGCCCCACTGTCGGTCTTTTTTTTTTTTTTTTTGGACCATCGCTGTTGTAACATATAGGAAAGCCAGAATGTTCCCAGACAGGAGCGGCTGTATCAACGGCTTCTCTCCTTTGCTTGTCATGCTGAACTGCAACACCAACACGTGAGGAACTGTAATCTCATTCAGTTGACTGGACAGCTACTCTCACTTGAAAGGCATGCCTGTATCTATCAACAGAAACCCTGCTCTATACAAAATACACAAGTGCAAAAATAATCCATCACACTACAGTAGCACAAATAATAAAAGCAAGCTTGTTCACAAGTAATTAAAGATCTGAAGGAATGTACTGTCTACCGAGTCTAAATGTAGAACAAAAGTTAGGTGCCAAGAATGGTGTGAGAACACACCCATTGAGATTGTGAGAGCAGTGTCCTTTGGGTAAAAAGAAGAGAGGTGGGGCTTCATAATGCAGTGAATCCAGAGTTGAAACAAAGTCCCAAAAGAACAAACCTACTACATAATCCTCAAACTATTTGAAAAACACCCTTTTTGTTTAAAAAAAAAAAAAGTGCTCCACAAGGGTCCACATCACTGGAAGACGTCCCTGCAAATACAAGGAAGTACTGACTCATTCTGTGACTTGCACATATTTCCACAGGTTGACTCACTGATCAGTCTGACAGGGTGCATTGTGGTCAATGTGTGTATTTCAGATAAAGAAAGAACAGGCAAGACAGTATGATTTGGGAAAATAATGGAAGATAATGCAAATTAAATTTTTTTTAATCTGCCATAGGGTACGTCAGCCACAAATTAAGCCACATCAATTATTCACAGGAACCAAAGAAGTTGAATTATTGAGTAGAAAAGGTGAAACGAGAAGCTCTTGCTAATGTTGTTGTAGTAGTCATAACTGCACACTAATCTCTGTCTAGTGTAAATAAATCTACAACCTTCCACTGAAAATCATCAGTCTACAAAGTCTTGATATAAATTCATTTGATTCCATTAACGGGTTTCAATGACTATGTCTTAACATTTAAAAACCTAAAAACATTTAAAAACTATCAAGTGAAAGTTTTCTATTTTTTTCCCCATGATTATTCACTTTGTCCTTCTGTGCAGCAACACATTTAAAAATCACGCATCAGATGTGATGAGTATTGCTGACTCTTTTTGTTTCCACTGGTTACAACAGACTGAAGTAGTCATGCTGAAACTGAAGGCATTTAAGGTTAAGCACTAGCTTAAATAACAGCCCCATTCTTACACTGAAGTCTTCAACTTAATACTCAAAGGGCAGAGTAACAACCACACTGACTGAACCTATCGTTCAAAAGTTTGGGGTCGGTAAGATTTTTTTTAGGTTTTAATGAGTGTCTAATGCTCACCAAGTCTCCATTCATTTGATCAAAAATACTAAAAAGTAAAAAAATATTGTGAAATTTAAAATAACAGTTTTTTGGTTACACTTCATTTTACAGTACCATAGTTACATTGTAATTAGAGTTACAGTTAGGTTTTTTGGGTTTAGGGTTAGTTACTTGTAATTATGCATAATTTATTGTTATTGCTATAATAAGTACATGTAGTAAGGTGTAGCTACGGCACTGTAAAATAAAGTGTTACCGTTTTATTACTTATATTTTAAAATGTAATTTTAAATGTGATGGCAAAGCTAATTTTAAGCATCATTACTCCAGTCTTCAGCCAAATGATCCTTCAGAAATTTAATATGCTGCTCAAGAAACCATGATAGTTATTTTCTGAATTCTTTGTTGAATAGAAAGGCATATATTTGAAATAGATGTTTGAAACATCATAAAAGGGTTTGCTTTCAATTTTGATCAAATCAATGCATCCTTGCAGAATAAAAGTAGCCTATTAATTTTTTTCCAAACATAAAAACTTGCTGGACACTAGGGATGGGCGATATTATCGTTTGCGATAAATACCGTTGAAAATTCTCCTCACGATAAAAATTGGTCTCCTCGCGATAATTACGATAAGTCTAGTTGTTGACGTATTTCATGCGCGACCGATTCACTGTTCACATGTGGAGTTAAAACAAGCATGACGAAAGACGTGAGGCTGAGGAGCAGCTTGTTGTTAAGCGAGGAGTTCCCTTCACAATTTGGAACTGGTTTGGTTATAGAAAATCAGATGTGGAGCAAACTACGGTAATCACTATAAACAAATGTTCAATGAATGAGCCGTATGTCATTCACGCCATCATCACCCGGGTTTTGATAGCGCGCGAGTGCAGGTGAGACCTGAACATCTCACGTTGCTACTGTTTAAACTAAACTCATTTAAACCTTGCCAGTTGCCACTTTAAACATTCAACTGTAAGACGCAAAAGAGAACTTGCGCGCGCTGTGAGGAGATTTGTGTGTACTCATCCGAAGCGCGTACACGGAGAGCTGCGTCAGATATATTTTGTAAACTATCTGAAGACATAGTTGGGATTGTTACTTTTTGACATATATATGAGGTCGCGTTAACTGTTTTTGTTTTTTAGCAATGACGGAAAAAATATGAAGGCCGTCCGTCATTTTGACAGATTACTGAGGCTGATGTAGCTTGTAAATGTAATTCCCACCCCTGCCCAGTAGGTGGTGAGCGCGCTCCAGTGTGGCAGCAGAGCGCGAGTTCAGTCTCCAGAATAAAATGATGCGTTTGATTACAAGCACTCAGTTTAGGTATATTTTATAATAATAAAGTTATGATACTTATACTTAAATAATTCAGTTTCTAATCCAGTTCGTTTTGTTTTAAATGGTTTGTTTTCTTATTTTTCTTGCTGACTAATGACCATCAAGTTTATGGTATATATATATATATATATATATATATATATATATATATATATAAAATTATCGTCATTGGTATCGTTATCGCAATAAATACCTGAAATTATCGTGATAATTTTTTTAGGCCATATAGCCCATCCCTACTGGACACATACTGTATTGTACATTGTGTTGCTCCTATGTACATATAAAGTGACTCCAGCAACTGTCCGCTCACATTTACCAAAACTGCCCTTCACTAAGCACACATTACACACACAAAAATGTTTATTTTTCCAGCAGGGAGTAGCAGCAAACAACATTCCTGACATTTAGGAATGAGAATGTAAAAATAATAATATATTCAAACATCTCTGAAAAAAAAAAAAAATAGATTAAACAGTACTCTTGTCTGATGTATGTAGAATACTTCCCCTATATGAAAAGAATTATCATCAAACGATCAAAAAGATCAAAGACCGAAATGGTTGAGGCAACCCGTTTATCAGGCAGACTAGGAAGTGAGAGCATCACATGACAACATACGATCCCATCCACAGTTTCAATGTTGCGACAGACGCAGCCAATTATAGCGAGAAATGCTTCCTAAACTAGAAATCAACACGTCAGTCATTCATAATCTTGGTGACTGGGAGTCTGTGCTTGCTTACAAAACACCTTACAACTCAGCAGCAGCACTACAACCACACACTGATTTAGAAAAACGGCAATCATCCGACATCAGATATCTAGTTCTACTATCTGACCAGGAACTGAAGGGGGTTAAATGAATCATCAGTGACAGTCAACTAAAACTACACTTTCTTTGATTGAATCAATCTCGCCATACATTACAGTGTTTGACACCCGCTGGACAAATGAAAGATGTCATTCGCGCTTTTCCACTTTAGACCTACATATAGAGCATGTTGTCAACAATTATACAGGCAAACATCACTTCTGGTGACGTACCCAAAACACCTGAAATAAAGCGAAAGAAACAACGTCAGATGTCTCGTACACCAAAATCAGAAACGCGGCCTAGCAATTATTCACCGATTACGCACAGTAAACTGACTTTGAGTCACTGCGATCTAATAGTCTGTTTATTTCCTCCATCGCTCCTATTTATCCTGCTAGTTACGAGACCAATTCGATCGTCCAGATTACAATCAATGTAGACTGTCAGCGCAGGAGCTGTTTTTTATACAGGGAGCGTTCTGCTTGTGTCGCGAGCGACGCCTTGTCTGCTATATCATGTGCTAAGGGCGAGGTAACTAGATCACTCTACTGTTTACTTCACTGCTTATTTCACTCTGGTCATACCTGAGTATCTATACAGTCTGCGTAGACGGTAAAACGCGTTTGCGCAGAAAAAGTGAGCGCTGAAAATGTCTGTATGTTCGGATAAGCAGGCGCGAACTGGTTATGCAGTTCCACATCAGCTAAGCAAACATCCGTTAGTTAGCATGTTAGCCTCCGTGACTGAGATCATCATTCATAACCGAATTCTCGTTTTCCGTTAGCCACATCTGAACGACAAGTGAATTAAAACACCTCTGTACAATTTACGTCAGAATGACAAAGCAAAATATGTCGTTTCGGCGTTATTTACCTTTTGGTGCAGTTTCGCTACGATTTTTTTCCGGTTCTCCTCCTCACCGCTAAAAAACAAAATGGCGTCTTTCTCTACTCGGAGGACGGTGGCGTCATGTGTTCCGCCCTCGCGTAAGTGCTGTCCAATCACAGAGTCCAAAGTATATGTGAAACCCCACCCCATTATTGTCGTCGGCCAATGACTGCATCGTGGGCGTGAGGACCGAGGTACGCGTGTACAAGCCGCCTCTTCCCATGCAAAATGAAAGATGAGTCGACCTGAATATGTTTAGCAAATTTATGCTTCTAATGAGAACCTGTTTTTATTCGAACCGAGCTAACCAGAGAGTTGAGGGAATATACAGTAAAAAGATCCAATGAATTGAAGGTTGTGTTGGAGGAGGACTTTATAAATATGACAGATTAGCTGCTTCGAGGAATGCATCGTCTAGCATTAACATGTAGGTTACCCTCTAGCGGCAAAGATACTACGACGTGTCAGGTGCCCATTTTATAGTCTTTAATAATAATAATAATAATAATAATAATAAATATAGTGGGTTTTTTTTCCCCATTGTAGGACCATTTGTGATATCTTATCGCACTCCATATGCAAACAAACAAACTAAAAAATGTAAACAAAGTTTCATACTTGAAATAAAACAATAGCCTATATATGAAAATGGAAAATATAAAATAAAAACTAATTCAGAAATATTAATAAACACTATAATAGTATCTTAACGATACTAAAACAACACTGATATTTAAAAAAAACCGTAGGCCTAATTAAACATAAACTTAAAAAAATATATTTTCGTTACCCTATTTATTTATTTATTTATTTATCAGGCATTTTTGTCCTAAATCAAGATGACCTATTGGCCATAAATATATGAATAGCATCAAATCATAAATCAATAGTCCACTAGATGGTGTACTACAGCATGAATGCTGCAGAATATAGACAGAGTATGTTCCAGTCAGCAGAGGGTGCTACAGATAAGACCAAGCAATTGTTGCCAATCCACTGAAGAACAAAACTACTACTGGTAATTCATTGAATATTTGAAACTAATCTTTTTGTTGTTGTTATTTATTTATTTGAACTTGTACTTGGATGGCACATTCAAAGATTTTAGGTCACTGCGGGACATTGTACAAGGTCATCAACAATTTGAAAGTATGTTAACATAATAGCTGGATACCATGAGAGTCTGGCCTTAAATTAATTAAAAAGTCTATTCATTGAAAATTTTAGGCTGAACAGATTTTTTTTCAAGTTGTAGGCTACCAAGAGTAGTGACAAAGAAAAAAAATAACCAAACAAGGCCTTTTCGAATTCAGACCTGAAAAATCCCTAAAATGTAAAATACATAAATAGACAAATTGTTGGGGAGATATTTTCATTTTAGAAATAAATAGTATTGTAGTAACAGTCCCAAAAGTTTACTTCTGGCTATAAAGAATAACATTCTCAAGGACTAACTGCCTGAAATATAAGTTCCTCTAACAACTTTAATATCAGTGCAGTCCGGTATGCAAGGCTTTACTGTCAACAAAAAGAAAACATTTTAATAAATACACATAACATTCTTAAAGAACTTTATATCAACTTAAGTGTTATCTGCTGTATCATTTTAAAGACCTCAAAACAAATGGATCCCTATTCCCTAATCCAACACAAAAGGTGATTGTGTCTCTTCTCAAATGTCTTATTCACATTTTAGGAGCAGAGTATGTTTCCTCCATATATTGTTTGGATCAGTCACCACAAGCAGGAAGTGCACCTGACACACCTACGTCATAAAGGTGGATGTCTTAAACAAAGAAGGTGACCTCATAAGGGAAATGCGGAGCCCAGTCGGTCAGTCACTGATGGAGGCTAGAGGAACTGAGATGAAAGATCAGTCATGATTAGCTCATTATATCTTGTGCTTAGTGATGACAACAGCATCAAAGATGCCAGTGCGTTAATGATGCTGAGGAAATGAGAATGGAGCCACAGTTTGTAAACAAGGTGTCGGAATTAAACAAGAGTAAACAGACACTCATTATTCCTCTCAGAACACTTATCTTTAGCCTCTTTAAAAGAATAGTATTTATAACAAGTGATGATGACACACACACACACACACACACACACACACACACACACACACACACACACACACACAAAAAGTCTAAATTATTCAATGTTGTATTTGTTTGGCATCAGTATGAGATATCAAGACACACAAAATGTCTCTTTACTCCTTAATTTCCTCTTTATTTATTTTCATTTGGATTACAAAAGCAGAAATTAAAGTATTATATGTGAAGATAAATATTGAAACAGTACTTTATTAGTTTATATCGCCTAATCGATTTGTGGTGTTGGATGATTACATAATTGCCCATCCATGTGCTCCATAATCAGAAGGGCAGCCCTTAAGTAAACGCGAACCATTCAGCAGGTACGCGCACCTGCTAATCTGTAGGGAAATAGGAGTCATTTCCTTGGATGGCAAAAGGCGGAGTATATGACTGATGATCCAGTAAGTTCAGCGCTCATGCCTCACCCCTCTCGGGACCGCGCCTCCCCAAGGGCTGAAATGAGTTTCTGCCCCTTTAAGAAGTTGCTCTGTCCAGCACAGCTGGGATTTCAACAAGGACAGATAGCGCAATGAAGAGCAGCGTCGACCCGTCATCATGTGCACCGGGCTTCCAAGGACTGCCTGTCCGCTGCGACTTATTGCCCTCTGCATCCTTCTCTCCCACGCAGCAGCCTATTTCGGGTCAGCAGAGTCTTTTATATCCTGCATCTTTTCTGAATTCTTGGAAATAGCCTCTGAGTGCGTTAGTGATATATTTGACATGGAATAGAATCATTTTAAGTGGTGTCACCAGGTGGAGATATTTGGTGATGTTGGATAACCCGTGCGCAATTACGCATATATTTTATATGTTTAACAATCATGTTTAAAACCTACATTGCAGACTGTCTGTTACAAATAACCACATTATGCAGAACTAAACAATTATTTAAAGAATGTGGTATTTTATAAAATGATCTAAAATTAATGAACTAAGAAAACGCTTGGCTTGCTCGTAGAAAGTAGCAACTAGTAATACCATTAGATTTTATTTTATGTATTGTTTTCTTTGTTTGTTTGTTTTAAAAACATTGATTTGTCTAAAATATTTAAACAGTGTGTTGTTCTGGCCGAATATTGCCTTTTAGAGCAGCGCAGTGTATGGATCCAGATGTCTTCCGATGGTTTGGCACCGCGTCCTTACCCTCGCGCTACCTGATCATTAAGATCTTTCTGGCTTACGCTCACAGGACGTTGCCCCATTGGTGTTTATATTAAGAATCCTATAAACACGTAAAAACACTCTCCAGTGGGTTTTAATTAAGAGTGCTTACTGGAGATTGTTAAGCGCCACAGTGTTTCCAAAAGCACAAGGGCGCTCAGACTTCTGACTGGGGGAATAGCACGTGTAGTTGTGCGCGTTCTCTATTCAAACACGACTATTCAAATCAGGTATTTAAACATATATTCAAAGCACGCGTGCCTTCACTAGTGCATTCTAATTTGTTGATTTGCTGCCTTAACTCTATTTCAAATACAGTAAAAATTATGCCAAATTTTACACTCTGAAAACCAGTGGACATTTAAGTGAGAGAAATAACAGTTAAACTGAAACAAATATTTTATAACATATTGATTAAAACATTTTACAGTGTAGCCTATGTGATGTTTTTAAAGTTCTTTAAGACTAATTTGACAGTTTGTGTGTGTGTGAACTAATCAAAATAAGCCTCCTTAAAAGTAATGCTTTAACTGTACTGTAGTTTTAGTGACTGTATTATGTGTTATCGTTAGGCTTACAGGTCGCGAGCCCTTGGTTTTTCTGCCCGGTCCATTTGCCAACGAGCCTCCAAACGGTAAAGCGCACCTGAAGCAATGCGAGCAGATGACTTTGACGCGCCGGCAAAAGCGATTGTGTCGGCGGGAACCGGGGTTGGCGGAGACTCTGAGGGAATCTGTCCGCCTCAGCCTCCTCGAATGCCGCTATCAGTTCCGCAACGAGCGCTGGAACTGTAGTATGGATGGCCGTGGAAGCCTTTTAAAACGAGGTAAGATATAGGCTAAAACTCGCCAGGTGATTTTAAAAGAGAATTTCTGTAAAAAAAAAAAAACAAACAAACAAACAAATATTAGCTATTAACATTACATTTTGCTCAACTCAACGGGGGGTAAATGTAAATATTGGAATATATGTTATTATAGCTATGATAGGCTTGACAGCCATTTTATTTTTAGCCATTTTTACCCTTTTGCTCAAGGTCATAAAATTACAAGTTGTTTATGGGATTGTTTTCCCATCACGAGGGTGTTTTTAAAAAAAATAATAATAATATAAAATTGTAGGCTATGGCCACTAAAATTGTATTAAAAACTATGATAGATAGATAGATAGATAGATAGATAGATAGATAGATAGATAGATAGATAGATAGATAGATAGATAGATAGATAGATAGATAGATAGGCCTAAAGAAAAGTTAAAGTAGGCTAATTAAAATTTGTTAGGAAAAATAGGACAGGCTATAAAAAGTAACTGCTGGGGGAAAATTAATACACAGTAACTGGTAGTCTATCAGCTTTTTATTGTTAAAGTCGTTGTTTGGACGTTCATAAGGGACACAAAAGAAATGACCAAATATTGTGAGTTTAAAACCCACAAAACACAATTTTACAATTTGCTGTTAGTTAGTCTGAAATTAGTCAGTGCTACTTATATGTCAGAAAAGGAAATGTTTTAGTATTAACAACTATGCAGAAACCTCCATGTGGTGTCTGTTTCCAAACGGACATGTGCGTAATGTGCAGGATGTGAATGTTAAAGCCATGCGTAGGTCAGTCCGCTGGTAATTAGGGACTTGGGAAGCGCGGAATCCCTGTGCGGTGAGGCCTCGCGGGGCCAGTTGAAGTATTTTTATCTCGCGGAAAAGCGCCCAGTTCTCAGAGGAAAAGGGCGGCGTGATCGCGCGCTTTCATCTGACAGAAAACCTAGTCAAAATAATAATTAATTGGATCAAAATACACGCCTTGTCTCAGCTCTGATCTAAGCAAACAATAATACGAGGAGGTTGCAAGGAGGGATTATGGTTAAAGGATCATGACACGACACTGCACTTAACACTCAATGGGAAAAGTTGTAGGATATGCTGGAGGATTTGAATGTTGGAGAACGACATTAGAGAGGCACGATAAGAGAGGCCTTTTCGTTTAAAACTGCACAAACTAGCCTACGTGAAATTATTTTTAAATAATGAACGTGGTCATGGAAATTTACTTTATAAAACAAAGATCCAGTATCTCTGTTATTGTGGACATATTTATTATGGACATTTATAATACTCACAATCACTTATAAGTATCGTCATTTAAGGATGCTGTTGTAGAAATGCATTATTTACAATCAAACATGATTAATTTATAATGTTATTAATATTAAATAATTTCAATAAGTGCTTATCATTTAACTTGTCATGTAAGCTCATCATGTCATTCCCATGATGCAACCCACTCCATTTAAAATCAAACAGCTTTTATTATGCTACTTATATTACTGGAGTTGCCATCTACATCATTTAAAAATATTTTCCAAAAGTACTTTTCATTTATTTTTAATGTGGAAAAAGTATAAGACACATTTAAAGCAGTTTTGCACAGTGCTCATTAATAAATGCATAATTTCATCAGGTTTTAAAGAGACAGCCTTCCTGCTTGCGGTGTCATCAGCGGCCTTGTCTCACGCGCTGGCCAAAGCGTGCAGCTCAGGACGCATGGAGCGCTGTACCTGTGACGATTCTCCTGGTCTGCAGCACCGCGAGGCCTGGCAGTGGGGCGTATGTGGGGACAATCTGAAATACAGCACCAAGTTTCTCAAGAAGTTTTTGGGGCAAAAACGGGTCAGCAAGGACCTGCGTGCCCAGATCGACACTCACAACATTAACGTCGGCATCCGGGTAAGATGGAAAATATTAAAAATATTATCATAGTACAT
This sequence comes from Ancherythroculter nigrocauda, assembly GCA_036281575.1. Lineage (NCBI taxonomy): Eukaryota > Metazoa > Chordata > Actinopteri > Cypriniformes > Xenocyprididae > Ancherythroculter > Ancherythroculter nigrocauda. Next base: position 39,115,660 of record VTFQ01000001.1, read on the forward strand.
AGTCCAAAAAACTGGTATTGGCATAGTCGAAAAACAATTTAGTATTTTTCATACTTTTTGATAGTGATATAATGATGGGGGGCCTTTTAATCTACTCCAAAGCTCGTAGAAGAGAACATCTGTAAGGGTTAATTACTCTCGCACCTTCCCGTCCTCTCTTGGCTGGTGGGTTGCAGTCTCCTGGTTCATTGTAGCCCAAAGGAGAGTTCAGCGAGTGGGGTGAGGCAGGTAGATGAGCAGGTATTGGCCAGCACTCTGGAGCCAGGTGTTCCTTCCCCTTATCCAGGCATGACAGCGCTTGCTGTGGGGGCCCTTTTCAAAATTAGAGGTCTCCCATGAGGGCGATTATACAGAGAGGAGGCCTCTGTAATATACAAGCATTTTTTCCACCTACTGTATGCCTCCCGCTCTACCAGTCTCACTGCTGCCGCCGCCGCCGTTGCCGCTGCTCTCCCAGACTTTCATAAATCCTCATAACATCCCTCAAAACAGTCCTGTTACCAGGAGACTGGTAGCCTCAGGGAAAGACAGAGGGAACGAAAAAGGGGGAGGGTTTACGAGGTTCACAGAAAGAGTAAGAAAGGAACGGCTGGACAAACTCGGATCTTATCTTATCAGTCTCCGGTTTTGTTGTTTCCCACAATTGACACCTCGGGCCACAGATGGCGGTTAACAAAAACAAGCAAAGGTGGCTGAGGTCTTGTTATCCCCTCCCCTTTCAGATTCTCTCCATTTCCTCGCTTCTCCTTCTCTGTATTTCTCAGGTGGCCCTGGGGTGGGAGCTCATACCTGTGTAGGGTGGAACACCCCCATCGACCATTTGACCTCCCCATCTCCCCCTGGGCTCTTTTTTGATAGATTGATCTGCAGCCTCCTTCACATTATGTGAAATGAAGAGAGGAGTATGAATAGGAGAAAAACATCAATAAAAATATTTTGGCTCTCAAACTCAGAGATACAATACTTTGAAATATTAAAAATAAAGATAGAGAGAGAGAGCATTAGAACACAGATGGAAATGTGCCAATCGGAGCATAGCTCAGGGATGGTGGTCTCCAAGAGGTGCAGGTCAGAGTTGAAAGATGACCAGCTCAGACATTCCCTCTGCATCCATCATCTACCATGTCAAACTGATTTTTTTTTTTTAGTTCAGCGCTATGTGGAGTCCTTGAGTATCCACTTAATTTCTTGTGAACAACTTATAATTTAAGCTAGCATGCCGCCTCACTTTTAGAAATGTCTGTGATCATCTCCCTCTCCACTTTTGGGGAGATAATCAATACCAATATATTAATGTGACCCCTTAAACATGTAAAAATCGTTCTTTTTAGGCAAGTAGTCCTCAACCTTTTGGACCCCAAGGCCCCCCATTGGCCACAAAAATATTCCCAATAGACTCCATAATTTTTCCAGTTTTCTTGATTTACTTGAAAAGGATTTAGGAGAAGGATTTTTTTTAGAGCTTGGAATAACTAGAATATCCTAGATTTCCAAGGCTGGGAGAATCCTGGTTTTTCAAAGAAAAAAAGACTGAATTGGTGGATTAAAATAAGAAATATTTTATCTTATTTTAAGTCATTTTAAGTGATCTTGAGGCCCCCTTGGAAGTTTGCTGAAGGTTCTTAGTTTGCCTGGGCCCTCTGGCTGAGAACTACTGTTTTAGGCCCTTTCATGCCAACATGATACAAACAAGTGAAAAGGAATCCCCAGCGAATGGTCGATTCACACCAATAGCAGTAGAAACCATAGCAGCTTATGGTTAGTGAAAATTTAGAATTTTAAATTTGATTCACAGTAAATTTCAGGCTTGGAATTTGGACCAAAGCTTATATCTTATTGGCTGGCACGTTTCATCACCGGACACAAAAAATAGTCACAATCACAAAAGTGTTAATAGTTCTATAGGAATGAATAGCTTCGATTTAAAATCTTCTTTACTTCCAAATATTCCCAGTCAAAAAGTGGGACCAACTTACAGCATCCCATAACTAATCTGTATCAATCCTCTCTTTTGCCTCAAAATGTTGTATTTGGCATACTATGTTCATGTCTTCGCCTCTGTCTTTTCTTTACCTCTCAGGCGGTGAAGAGTGGACTTAAGACTACTTGTAAGTGTCACGGCGTCTCTGGTTCGTGTGCTGTGAGGACGTGCTGGAAGCAGCTCTCCCCGTTTCAAGACACAGGCCATCTGCTGAAGTACCGCTATGACACGGCCGTTCGAGTGCACAGCGTCACCAACTCTGCCACGGGGGAGACGGAGCTGGCGAGCGCTCGTCGACATAGCAACACAATTCCCCGTCCACGGCCCACTGAGCTGGTGTTTCTGGAGGAGTCGCCCAGCTTCTGCAGGCCATCGCGATACTCGCCCGGGACGGCCGGCAGACCGTGCTCCAAGGACACCAGCTGCAGCAGCCTTTGCTGTGGACGAGGCTACAACACGGCCCTCCGCCTCACCACCCTCTCCTGCAACTGCCAGGTCCGCTGGTGCTGTCACGTCGAGTGTCAAACCTGCCTCCGAGAAGAGGAGGTCTACACTTGCAAGAAACATTGATAGATCATGCAAGAAGGAGACTGAGAGGAAGAAGCAGAAAGTGAGGAAGGTTGTGGATGCGTCTAGTAGTCAGCTAATGAGAGATTTGGAAAGGTTTGGATGTTGTGATCCAGGTTGTGCTAAGAGAAAAAATTTTGAGGATGATCTGCCAGTCTTACCTGATTCAGAATGGCAAAGATGAGATGGCTAAATAGCTGAGCGTCACTTTCTCAAACTCTGGGCTCCCACATGGAGTTCCTAACTCTGAGGAACATTTTCATGTAATCTAACCAATCAGCACCTGAACAAGAGTATAGAAGCTGCTGCTTACCCCTGTCCTACAACAATTCTTCCTCCAACTTCTTGGTCGGTTACCAATAAAACCAGTCAAGAGAGTCCTAGGGGGGTATTTAGGGCTCGGGTCGGTCTTGAACCCTCCATGGACAGCAAGCCAAATATGTATACCTTCTCTTCATTAAAGATTACATGAACATGTGAACTCGTGAAACCTGGACATTGGCCCCAGAGCGTTTGTGAGATGCTTGACTAGAATAAAATGGCTCTTCTGCTGTTAAGGAAACAAAATAGGACATTCCATATGTTTTCCAGCTTCTCGCAAGAAGTGGAGGTTTGAATTGAACCAGACTACTCTTTTCTTCTGCAGTGATAAACCAACCTCTCGGGGAAGGCTGTCTTTTGAACAGTCTGTGTTGCACGCACACTAATGGCAATGGACTAGTGATCTGCAACGTTTAGATATACTCAAACTAATAAGTGAGATGGCTCACTTACAATTCTGACTGCTTGTTTCTTTTTTACCTGCCTATACTGTATATCTCTCTATTGCTCTGAGAGTCCACATATGGCTTCAAAATATACTGAAAGTATGAAGCACTTATGAATGCATTTATTTGTGAATATTATTTTAGTCTTTTATTTGTAAGGACAAAACTTTGTGTCTGTTATGGTTGTTGTGTTGTCATGCTTAACATAGATATATATATTACAAATGGGTGGGTGGGTTATGCTGATAAACTGGAAATCTACTGGGACACAGTCTGCTTTTATAGACTTTTAATGAATGTTAGAGCTAAAGTTATATAATCAAAAATGTTATGTTATCTTGAATGGCCATTAAATGGCTGTATCTGGTAATAGATAGGAATGTATTTATTGCAATTAGACAAAACCAATCAACTGCTGCACCAATTTCAACTTGCTGGTCAATTCCAGACTGCATTTATGCAATTACACTTTTTTAGTGTAATTTGCCACATTTCTGCATGATATCCTGCTTCTCTATGCAGAAGTATGTCAAAAACACAAGCATTAGAGATCGACCAGAACAATGTGTGTCATTACAGCATGACCCAAACATAACCTCTCCCTACAGCTGCATACAGTGTGTGCAAACATCTGGGCTTCTGAGTGTGTTGTCTTCGCTATCCCATCAAGGGCAATGAGAGTGAATATGTCCCATCCAGAACAAAGGAAAACATCTCCTTCCCTAGTAAGCAAAGCTCTCTGCCCTATAAAGTCTGGAAGCCCTTTCATGTGTGTGAAGCCTTTGATAAAGTCCATTCCAGTCCCTTATTAGCCCATTACCAATCAGAGAAAATAACAGTGCTTTTTTTCCAGGATGTGCCAGAGTTGAAAGTTTGCCTTTGTTACAAAGATTTTTAAATTCAGCAACAACAAAACAACAAAAAAATACCATTCTTTTTTCAGAGTTTCTTTTTTGTTATTGTTTTGTAGATACAAAAAACATGTTTTTTTGCACAAATTGCAAATTATATGTAAAAGAGACCAAATATGAGAGGAAATGTAAAAAAAACAAAAACAAAAAAAAACAGTTGTATTGGTGCACTGCACATAAAGGCACATTTCAACCTTCAGACACAAAGTATTACTCAAAAATATTTTCTGTTAAAACATCGCATGCATTTCTTCACTTAACAATAGAAATTTGAACTGAAAGTATGAGAATGTGAGCGTGTACGTGCCTACTTGTATGTACGTGTGTGTGTGTGTGTGTGTGCATGGTGTTTCTGGGAAGGGAGAAAACTGCAGTAAAATTGGCCACATCAATCAAGTGCAAGAAAGTCCAAGCATTCAGTGACGTGCCACTCAGCTGAAGCGAAAACGTTCGCTGTAAAAGGGTTTTACTCTGACTAGTTTATATGCATATAGTATGAAAGCTTCCACCTGTAATCAGTTCATTTTCTATAAAAGAGACTAAAGAAAGAGAGTTCTCACACTGAGTCATCACATGCAAATACCTGAAACCCCAACTGTGGCTGTGAAAATCCAAATGAGATTGTACCCTTCTGAGTGTATGTGCATGTGAGTGTATTATGCCTGTGTTTCTCTGCTGCAATTGCTGAAATGGTAACATTTGTAGCATAGACATCCATAATGAAACCTCTCTCAACCTGCAGGTTATGGAGTCTATGTGTTTGTTTGTGTTGTCATAGCTTTAACAGTGTACTGTTTCACTTTGTGATTTCACGCCGGGGATTTTTTCTACTACCTCACCCGGTCTATGGGGGAAATGAAATACTAAGATGTTTTTTTTCTTACTAGATATTTAAGACAATGCTTCTTTTAAAAGCTTTAGCCTGAAATACAGATGCATTTACTCCTTTTTTACTATTGTGATCCATTTCCTTATTTAAGAACCAATTTATCATATTCAAATAAAATAATACATTTGTAAAAATGGTGTCTGCACATTTATCTCTTCAACTAAAACATTGATTTCCTTTCTGTCTCTTGCGTTCACTCTTTCTCTTTCAGTGTTTGTGGTTGCACACCTGTCCAGAGCTCTGCACGCAAGCACCTGCTCTCTAGTTAAATCACAGCTAATCATGGAGCTGATGGATCCTGACCTGCATTATTTTCCTGTCACTACTCTCAACCTGAGCCTCATTCTCATTTCACTCACCCAAAACATATACAAATAGTTGAGCTTGCACATGATGATTTACCACACTACATTCGCACCCACACATAACCAAAATAATGTACACTGGGAATCTGGCATGAGCTAAGTAACAAGCTACTTTATGACACCTTTGCTGGCTGAGCTAAGAGAGAATAATCAAACTGACTCACCTCAATAGTGCTATATCCCTCTCATATGTAACATAGTTAAAGGGTTAGTTTGCCCAAAAATGAAAAAAAAAAAAAGTCAATCAATTACCCTCATTTCATTCCAAACCTGTAAGACTTTCGTTTATCAAAACACAAATGAAGATCTTTTAAATGATGTTTTATTAACAATGTTCGGGAGGAGCATTAATAATTATCTGCAGATTCAATCGCTTTATATGAACAGATTTAAATGAACATAAACAGAAGCTCAATCGTTCTTGTTTGGTGTAAACCTCATTGGTTCTTGCGGAAGCTCAAACTTGCTACGTAACATGAGAATGATCCTCATTGGTTCTCAATGGTTCTTTTACTTTATAACTTGTAAAATATAGATATTTTTCGAACACAAACACATCGCTTCACTTCAGAAAGGCCTTTATTAACCCCCTAGGAGCCATGTGGAGTACATTTATGATGGATGGATGCACTTTCTTGAGCTTCATACTTGTTGGTCCCGTTCACTGCCATTATAAAGCTTGGACGCATCAGGATATTTATTAATATAACTCAGATTGTGTTCATCAGAAAGAAGAAAGTCATATATACCTTGGATGGTTTGAGAATTAGTAAAGCTTGGGCTAATTTTCATTTGAAAGTGAACTAATCGTTTAACTCTTATATGTAGTGTTGAGACGTGCGATTCATTCTAGTGAATCAGCGCTAGGAAGTCTGACACATTCTCAGATCATGCTAAATTGTCCTTGCTCTTATATGTACTTGGGAAGTCTGATTCATTCCAGTGAATTGGTTTTTGATAAATGGTCCTTACTCTCATAAAATGTTGAGTCCACATTCATTCTAGTAAATCAGTTAATTCTAAATGGTCCTTACTGTGATATGTAGCGTGCACAAAAGATTCATAATTTCTAGTCTGTAGTACTATGTATGTTTTCAACTCAATTATGTTGTTTTGTCGTATTTAGTATAAATTTGTACCTGCACAAGTTTAGTACTGACACACCAATTGAAACTGTTCATTGATTGTAACCCAATCAATGAGCACGAAATTATTAAATTATAGAGTATCACTGTTTTATTTGTTAGTTATAAAAACATATTTCCCCCTTAAGTATCTTCAATATAGTTTACTATTTTTTGCATGTAGGTTAGTGCAGCTAACTCTTCAGAACAGTAGTTTGACTTCAGAACTCTGCAAAAGTTCTAAATATTATTTCCACAGAATTGGAACGCCCATAATTCATGAAGTTCTACACCTTACCTGCCCCGTTTAGGTTCATTTATTAAATGTTAAATATTTATTAGCTAAATATTCTGGCTAAAATGTCTCCAGATACCGTCTGGGTCTGGTGATATTCATAAGCTGACTCATCATAGAACTAATGTGCGCTTTATTGTCTGAACATTAAAGCATGCATGCATTGCTGTGTTTGATGTAGAGGTAATAGCCCTAATAAGACCCTCCCATTCTCTGTTAAGACGTAATGAGTATAATAGTTGTGCTCCATCAAACAGATCTGTGCTTTCACTGTCTGCCCAGATCCTCAACCCAGACCTCATCTAATGACTGTTTATCAGTACTTACTTTTATTAAAGTCCCAGAAAAAGGTTGGAGGTGAAGCAGACCAGAGATTTCATGTTTACAACACAACAGCCACGTCATGTGGTGGCTTTGTGAATAAAAGCTGATTTGGTACTAAACCAAAGTCTAAAAACAGTTAACTTAAGCCTTGTTGACTACATTTAAGCACACACACACAGATGCACGCATGCTTCAACAAAGGAATTTCTATCCCTTGGGGCATGTCAAGGAGAGAAAGGTAAAGTTCAGACAGAAGGGAGGGATGAAGAGTGAGTGAGTGAGCATATGGATGAATAAATGAAAAATGTGCAGCAGAGAGATGGCTAATGCGAATAAGTTACTGTTTGACATTGGTTTCACACAGAAGCAAGCAGACTGCAGATGGATATGCTGCTATGGTGAACCGCAGGGGGTCTGTGAGGGATGATACAGCACTAGTTTAATAATGAATCCTAAAGCCTTCATTTCCCCAAAGCCCAGCATCCACAGCCTTCTTCTCACGCACACATCCCCTAGAGAGAGGCTGCATCAGGGAGAGAGTGTGTGTTCCTCAATGAGTGGCTTTGATGTGTCTATTTTCATCCTCATCATTTTTCTTTTATCAAATGTGTTTGTGTTGCTTTAAATATTCACTATTCAAGCATGTTTTAATTGAATCAGAATGTGTGTGTGTGTGTGAGGTGTGTTTGGTCAGTGAGGTCAAGCAGGTAGGTCTGTTACCCTCTGGGGACAGGACACTTTATCTGCCATCTTCAGTCTGGACAGAAAACAGACACACGTAGCATAAAAATACCAGTTGGCTCTTTGATAAATTAGAAGTAAATTAAATCTAATTTTTAAGCTCCTGACAAGATGAAACACCGCAGGCCAGCCTGGGACAGTGATATGTACAAGATTGATTATTTCTTTTTAGGAGCATTCCTGTTTTGTGATTTTGGAACACAAACATATATTTTGAGAAATGTTACAATTGAAATCAAAACATTAACTTTCATTGTATAGACAAAAAAGCATTTAGACAGTTCTTAAAATGTCGTTTCATGTTCCATAGAAGAAAGAAATACAGGTTTAGGACGACATGAGGGTGAGTAAATGATGACAGAATTTTCATTTTTGGGTGAACTATGCCTTTAAATAAGTAGGTCATGTATTTTCATAAATATTATTTTCTGTTGCTTAGCAAATGTCCTTTATCCATAATGGCTTACATAGTTTTACATTGATTACTGGTTTATGCGTTACCTATTGGAACACACACTGATGCTTAGCTCCTTTGCCTTGAGCAAGAACACATTTCTATGAATTTGCTACCTTATGTTTAGCTATGCACCCTTCTAGACCATCACATGAAATATCAAAGGAAGGAAAAAGAGAAATGCAGAAGAACAGTGGAGTGTTTTCATTTTAAAAGACAGGGAGCAATATAATAAAAAGGTATTGTCTGAAATGTTTCTATGAGTGGGTGAGTTGGGGGGGTGGGGGGGTACGATGGCACAGGGTAAGAATTTGGAATGTGAAATGAGTAATGTTATTGCTCAACCCACATCACAAAGCCACAGTGCCTGGAGCTATGACAAGCTGAGTGCATATCTCCATTCCTTCATCCATCCCTTCATTCCACCATCTCTCTGTACTTTTTACATTCTTTATCCTTTCATTTGTCTGACTCTCTATAATTATACTGTATCTGTTTTAAGTTAAAGATTTAATCTCTTAATATCTGCTGATATAATAATGCAGATAAGGGAATCGGTCCATATGGTAAGTTAAGCAGCAACGTTTATAAGAGCACTAATATACAGTCCAAAAGTAGCACTGGAACTTTCACTGTTTGTAACACTTATCCATGTTTGCACGTTAAAGACAGATTATTTGTTTCTGTATTTTAGTGGTGGAGACTTGACTCTTTCTATCAGTTAGTTATGCCAGTAGTTATGCCACCAAACTGTCTTTACAAGACAGTCATTTGAATTGTTCACTCAACTGATTCATTGAATGAACACTGATTCATTCAGGAAGGAAACACTGCTATGTGTGTTGTTCAGTGACGGGTCATTCTGCATTGATTTCCTTTGAAACTATTTTCATTTACTTCCTTATTGTGAGGTATATCTGAGGCTCCGTACACACTTTCAGGAGTGACAACCGCATTTAAATACGGAAGTGAATCCCCTAAATTATCATTACATGTGTGTACGGAACATGACTCACTCTCGAAAATGCGATGATTGACAGCTTGGAAACCATAACGACGTTCTGGCGTCTCTAGTGTTTGGTATCCGTTATTGTGACCAAAGTAATATTACAGTGACAAAACACTCGTTATTTTCAGCAATTTAACTAAACACACTAACACAGTCGACGGAGACGTCGTGTTTTGTTTATGCTTGTACAGCCTGTTTCATACAGAGCGCGCTCTTTCTGTGTTGCCATGATCACTCGTTATAAACGTTTTTGGGCTTGTTTAAGCTCGTCTCATAAAGCAAACGGGTTTATGGAGTTATTAAAGTGAGCAGACATGAATCGTGATATTTTGGTCTTATTTTCAGTATAAAACATTTGGATTTATTTAGCTTTATCATGGGCTTATTCTTGTTCTCTGATTTTTCTAGCAAGATCTGGCAACTCGAATGAGAAAAGGCTCGCGCTTTCCCTGTGATTGACCGCGCATACAGAAGAGAGACACATCTACGATGAAGGTTAAAAAACGTCATTAACAACTAGTTGTTGAGTTCCGTACACACTGCATTGAATTTCTGTAAATGCGGTTGTCACTACCTGTATTTTGCGGGAGATAATTCGGTTGTAGGATGTGGTTGTCACTCCCGTATTTTACTGAACTATGTGTGTACAGAAGGAGATTAAGCACTAAAAGGTGAACTGACAACCGAATTTAGCTGCAGTGTGTACGTGGCCTCAAATGACTTCTTTAGAAAAAAAAAAAATTGTGCATCAGGAACTGATTGGATTGTTTAATGGTTGTGGTTTGCTATTGCTAATTGATTTCAGGTGTTTCAATCAGACCCATTGCCACAGGTGTATGGAATCAAGCACCTAGCCATGCAGTCTGCATTTACAAACATTTGTGAAAAAAGGGTTGTTCTGAAGTGCTCAGTGAATTCAAACATGGTCCTGTGATAGGAGGCCACCTTTGCAATAAGTCAGTTATTCATCCCTGACATTTCATCCCTGCTAGATATTTTAAGGTCAACTGTAAGTGGAATTATTGGAAAGTGGAAGTGTTTAGGAGCAGCAATTCAGCCACAAAGCAGAAGACCACGTAAAGTCACGGAGAGTTTTGGCATTACATTCGACTTTGTAAGTAGAATCTTTTTATTTTCTAAATAAAAGTCCCAAAATGTACACAACTTGAAAGAAATAACAATGTAAATAAGTCATAAGGTCATGGAAACTCATTCCATGAAGCTCTCACCACAGTTTTTGAGCTGATATTAGTGTGTGTTTTAAAAAATGTATTTAGTTATCACTTGTAGCACACTATGGGTTCAGATGTACTAAGTGGTATCTAAATACATTTTTAAATACAGAGATAGTATATTAAAAGCACAATTTAGTTCATATTTCATGGTGTCTCAAAATAGCACAGTTGAGTACACTTAGATGTTCTTATGATTATCTTAAGAAGTACTAAAAAATATTTTTTAGTATAAAGTACAAAATTAGTGCACAAAAATAGAGCACTTTAAGTACATTATCGAAACATACTTTTTTTTCACCTGGGGTACCAACATATTCATAAACCAGCTTGATGTTCCAATGGGTCAGATACTGTGTGCACAATCAGACCACTTCGTGGTCGACTCAGAGGGCAATTTACAGCTAAACATGCATGGTTTATACTGGTGACAATGGACTAATTTCAAATCTTGAACAGTTTTATAATAGCCGAGGAAAAAAAGTGGAAGCATTTCTGTTGTTGTGGCTTGATTCCGCAGTGTTGTTGATTTATATTTGCTTTCTTTAATTTTTTGCTGTGTTGTGCAAAACTGGGCCACCTTTCTGTTATTTCTCCTATTATGAGTGCCTCGACCATGCATAGGCGAAGACTTACTTGTTCTCAAACTCCTATATTCATTGTGAAACACCCATTCAGCGCTATTGCTTCAAATGGACCAGCCCACAATGCATTACATACTACAAAACCATAATACATAAATACGATAATTGTATTTATGTATTATGGTTTTGTAGAACAGTGTGAAATGGGCTTGAAAATTAACAGCAATTGCTTACCATGCAAAATATTGCCCAGAATGCATTGTTTTAATGGCATCCGCTGTAAAAAAAAAAATAAATTAAAAAAAACTGTATAAAGCTCCTAGATCAACTGTAAATCAAAACATGATCACAAAATTTTAAATTTAGCTGTAAACAAAAGTTGGATTGGATTACATTGGATTTTGGTTGAAAATGAAAATCGGGTTGACGTCTTGACTCAACGTTTGTTTGATACAAAGGTCCAACGTTAGGCAGATGTTGAATTTTGGTTGGAATAAACACCAAAAAAAAAAAAAAAGAAAAAGAAAACTGTGAAATCCATGGCAATACAGGGTGCCAAACGTTTACCATTAATGGAACTAATGATTGAAGACGTAACTGACTTCAACCACAGCCTTAGATGAAATCAACCAAGATAAACGAAGACATTAATTGACTGATTTCTGTCAGATATCTAGCTACATAAGTTCTAATTGAGAATTAGGTTTAGATGATGTTCTGTTGAAAATGTTTAGTTTTAAGTCACCATCATAATTAAAAATTATATAATTTTAAAGAATCCTAGATGACACCAGCCAACTAACTTATACACTGATTGTATCTTCTTTATCAAGTAGACGACACCATCAGCTTCCACAACAAACACAGTCAAGCAGCCAAAGTACAACTAAAGGCCTGGGACACACTGACTAAACTATTTTCAAATCTTAATAACACATTTTAAAACTGTGGGAGACCACAGACATGACAGTTTCAGCCGACTTTTAGCATTATAATCCTCTGAACGAAAACTAGATGATTGAACCGGACCGCAACACCACACATGTTGATTGCGGAACGATCTCACGGAGACTCGCGACATCAAACGTAAGAAAAACAAATGGAGGACAAACGATGTTGTCAGCAGGCTTCTGTAACACGTTGTGCTTTACAATGAAAAATAAAAGAATATGGGTGGTCTTCTTTCTCGATACTACACTTTTGTGGAATGTTTGTGGCTGCCAAGCACGCAACATCCGGTAGGTGACACTTGCTTGCTCTCATTGGCTATCGCGGTTATCACGTCAGCGGCAGCCCGCTCATTTGAGATCTGGGACGTTCAGTCTCGTTTGGGAGCAGTTAAATAATCGTAGTGACACAATAGAGGATTTTTTATTTATTTTATTTTTTTTTGACAAAAGATCGTTTGCAATAAGCCTCGAATCTAGCCATTCGAGGTATGCAATATTCATTATGTAATATATCACATTATATTTTGCAGTATATATTCCAATATATTTTTGCTATATACGAGGTCTATGAAGCCCTGCACACCCACTGAAGCTAAGCAGGCTTGAGCCCGGTCTATATCTGGGTGGGAGACCTCCCTAAACTGGGCTTATAAAATCTTCATGTGCGTGGATAGGCATGCGCGAGGCGAGTGCTCTGTAAAAGAATGTGTATATGCGCATGCGCATAGTCTTTCTTTACAAAGTGACATCGCCAACTACTTCTCTGGCATGCGTAATACAGCATTTTAGTCGTTTGCGTGGATCCATGTGAATGGGGATTTTTGATAATGTTGTCATCTGTACAAAGAAAAAAATGTTTTTAGTACATAGTTGTCGTGTAAACATACCTTTAGTGTTAGTTTTTCTCTTGCTGCTGAAATTGTGTTAACTGTGGCACAAATAGCAAGGGAAAAAGTAATGTTGACAACGTGATGATGATGAAAAGGTTGTCATCCTCTAGACATCTCATCTTACACAGTGTTTTTTTTTTATCATGTAGATGTAATGCAGTTAATTTCATCTTAATAACAGTCTGTTATAGAATACATTGCGGCATCAAGCATGTCACCATTGTTGAGATTTGTATTCAATGTAAGAGGTTATAAAAGAGTTGGAAAAGCTGTTTGAGCAGCCTTGCAGCGGTCAACCTGAAGCTTTCACCTGCACACCCACTGAAGCTAAGCAGGGTTGAGCCCAGTCTCTATCTGGGTAGCTGCGGGAAGAGGTGTTAGAAAGGCCAGCAGGTCTGATCAACCTGTAGGCTGAGTGGGTCCTAATGCCCCGGTACAGTCGCAATAAGCTGTACTGTATAAAGGGTGTCACCCTGGTGTAAAATAGTCCACATATCACATACCGCCCAAAGCCCCCGTACAGTCGCCATAAACTGTACTGATAAAAGGGTTAAAATAAACCCCAGAAAATAAGGGGTGTAACCCTGGGGCAAAAAATAATCCCTACATTATTTTCATATCACAAATGGTTCTTACAACTTACATGGAAGCATTATATATATATATTTTTTCATTACTATTTTTAATGTTTTTGAAAGAACTCTCATATGCTCATCAAGCCTGCATTTATTTGTCTAAAAATACAGAAAAAAGTAATATTGTGAAATATTAATAATATTAGTAATATTGTGTTTGTGTTGATACTTTAAAATACTTATTTCTATGATACAAAGCTGAATTTTAATATATATTTAATATTTATTTAATATTTTTTGGAACCTGTGATATTTTTTTCAGGATTTTTGTTGGTTTTTTTTGTAGGAGGAGTAGGTTTTGTATGGTAGAAAATGGCAAATTTGGTATCGTAGAACTCTGCATAAGCCAACAAATCTAACAATGTAAGTTAAATGACAATATGCTGAATTTTTCATATGTTATAAGCATTTTCATAATTTTCATTATATCTCTTAACCACTAGGGTGTTATGTGCTATACAAGAACAGATTGGCCGATCAAAGCTTTTAATAACTTTTTGGCTGAAGTGTGAGTAGATGCTATATAGCAAATTTTGTGTAAATTGGACGAACGCTCTAGAAGTTAGAAAAAGGTTTTTCGGAAATTCAAAATGGTAGAAAAATTTTAATGATGGAAATGACATCATAGCATTCAAATCAGCATGAGCCATGGATTCAGAGGAAAAAATAATTTTGTTTCTAGGAATTAACGTGTCAAAAGCATAAACATGAGTGAATCTTTGAACTGTTGGTGGCGCTAGAGGGTTTGAGGTAGAGACTCCAAATTTGCTATGGTAACATTTCAGACTGTCCTCTATCTGTGGCCCTTTTTAAAAATTTTACCATATTGTTCTATGGGCTGCCATAGACTCAAGAGCGGAAGAATAATATTAAGAAAACTAACGATTTAGTCCCTTCCCTTTAGTCCCTTTGATCGCTACAGTGAAAGTGCCCTTTACGGTCACATCACGGTGCTCCCGCATTAAAATCTCATTAAAGAACAAAACATACCGTCATTGAGATCTCGATCTCATTGCAATCTGACAGTCATTGAAATCTCGTAACCAAACAAAACCGACTGTCATTGAAGTCTCGTAATGAAAAAAAACAAAAAACAACTGTCATTAAAATCTCATTAAAGAACAAAACATACTGTCTTTGAGATCACAATCTCGATCTCATTGAAAACGGACAATCATTGAAATCTCTTAAAAGAACAAAACCGACTGTCATTGAAATCTTATAAAGAACAAAACATACCATCATTGAGATCTCGATCTCATAGAAAATTGACAGTAATTGAAATCTCGCAAAGGAATAAAACCGACTGTCACTGAAATCTCATGAAAGAACAAAACCGACTGTCATTGAAATCTTGTAAAGAAATAAAACCGACTGTCATTGAAATCTACTGAAATAACCGAACAAAACCAACCATCACTGAAATCTTGTAAAAGAACAAAACTGACTGCTATTAAGATCTTCTAAAGTAAGAAAACCAACCATGACTAAAATATCGTAAAAGAACAAAACATAGTGTATTGAGATCTCGATCTCATTGAAAACTCACAGTCATTGAAATCTCATAACAGAATAAAACCGATCGTCATTGAAATCTCGTAATGGAACAAAACCAACTGTCACTGAAATCTTGTAAAAGACAAAACATACTGTATTGAGATCTTGTAACTGAACAATGCTGACTGACAATAGAAAACCAACTGTCATTGAAATCTCGTAAAGGAAGAAAAAAAATCTGACCGTCATTGAGATCTTGTAACCGAACAAAACTGGCCGTCACTGAAATCTCACAACCCAATAAAACAGACATAATTGAAATGTTGTAACCGGGTAAAAGTGACCCTGATTGAGATCTTGTAACTGAACAAAACCGACCATCTTTGAAATCTTGCAAAGGAACAAAACTATTATCCATTTTGGTTTCATGGTGACTTTAAAGTCGGCATGAAATGAAAATTCACCCTATCTATTTTCTAAATGCATGTTATTGATCTTATTGTGAACAATCGATTTAATGCTTTTTTTTTTTTTTTTTTTTTTTTTTTTTTGAGCTCATAATTTTTAATCGAAATGTCATAACTTGATCTTCAAATGAAATGACAGACTGGTGATATGCCCGATTTAGTCCACTTAAACCCCATCACTTTCTAACAATCAACCTCAAACTTGCATTCAATATTTCTCAATATTTTTCAGTAGCCCTTTTCAATCAGATGTACAGTATATCACAATATGAGTGATAGAGTAAGTGAGTGTGTGAGTACAAAGTGAATGATGAGGTTGTCTCTTTGAATGATGCTATTGTGAGATATTCGGAGGGTGAAGGGGGTGGGTGTTTTTGTCTACAGACATAAACTCTCTTTCTCTCTCACATGTACACTTTACACAAGTAACTGTGTGTGATTACTTCTACAAAGACCATAAGGATAAACAAAAAAATGAAACGCCTCTCAACCTGTTGTTCGCCCTTGCAATATAAGCACACTTACCAGGGATTCATCTCCTCATGATCCTGACTGGGTGGCTGAGGGCTGGGAAAACTGTGAGGGAGGATTTCCCATGAGCCTTGCCATGGTGTTAAAGAAACACCTGTAGGGTTAAAACTCAAAGCCACTTAGGATAACTTTCATTCCACACATATCTTACACTACACTGCTTGACAAGCACAAAAATATCCTGTACAACCAAAGATATAACTAAAGATCACAAAACATCATATTCGGTACCTGTGTTACTAGATCCAGACTTGGATCTGACCTCCATTAGCAATGGAAACAAGAGTTTCCCAGACTGATCAACAAGTGCACTGAAGATAACGACAGATAGGAGGCAGGAGCAGCCTTCACTCCTCTTCTCTTCACATCAACATTCTCTCTGTTTCATACACATACAAGACATGTGTTCACCTAAACATGTAGTGTGATTAGAGTTTTTTGTGTGCTCCCTTTCTTTCCCAAGCCTATCTGTAATGCACCCATCTGTACTCTTTCTGTGGACGGCCAGCCATCTGCACACTGAAAACTCTATTACACGAACAAGGATATGAAACATTCTTAGTGTTCATGTATCAAATTTTGCTATGTTCATGACTTCACACAAGGGGCTTATTGCAAAGTTAGGGGTGATTTATACGGAATGCGTTTTTGTGTTAAAAAAAAATGCAAAAAAGGGGGTGAAAAAACACAAAGGTCTGTAAAGATGAACTTTTAACTTGAGTGCTGCATTTTTATAATGTTGTGTTGTGCACAAGATGCTGCAAAGATGCAAGTGCAGCAGTCAAACATGTGGAATGCAAAAATGCATTTTGAATTTATGGCCGCTTAAGGCCTGTTCACACCAATGATGATAACAATAACAGGGGAACAATGTCATTGTAATCACTTTCAGAAAGATTTTTAAAGTCCCCATAAAAATCAAAATGTAGCCTTAAGGTTATGAATAAGTTGGTCTCTCATTTCCACTAAAATAGATCACGGATTTTCATGACATCACCGCAGACTTCAGCTTCTCATCAGATCTTCTACCCAATCAAATGCTCTCTAGAATCTAAAGCGTCCCGCTCCCTACATTATAAATAGACGCTGAATCTGTGGCTGAAATCGGTCACTTGTTCACACATTTACTATTTTCTACATGGTGAATGGCACATAGTGCACTATATACTGTAGGGGACAAGGAATGATTAAGACAGTGTAAATATGTGCTTTCCATTGAGGCGAATGAAGTCTGGTTTCACGTTAGTGTCACACGAACCGCCGCAGCGTGAACACAGACTGCTCTGGTCCAGAGACACGATAGCGCAGAGCGGATCATATCTGTGAGTCAGCTCAGACCACAAAATGTATTGGACCTATTTGAATTCTGCACAGAACCCTACAAACATGCCCCTGCGGGGCCCATGCTGGCTTTTTGCAGGCACAGTTGGCTAGGGCCAGCCCACATCAAACCTAAACAGGCCCAGTGCGGGCTTGCCCAGACGAGGCCCACAGCTTTGGGCTCACTGCGCCCTCTCTGTGAGCAGTCCACACTAGCGAACTGCCCACATTAAGCTCATGATGGCCCAGTGTGGGCCAGCCTGTTCGGGCCCAGAGCAACTTTTGTACCTTTGGGCCCATGCAGGTTTTGTGTAGGCAGCCCATTTTAATTTCCCATGCTGTTTGGCTGTATTTTTATACAGTATTTTCTGTTTTCTTAAATTACATACAAATGTATGTAAAATTACAAAAATTAATACAATAACAAAACAGTTAGATGATAAAACGGTCAAATGTCTGGCAGTAAAGTAAAATCTCCTTATTTTAATAAGCTGAAAACACTGTCACATGACCAGCAGCAACAGAACATTAAATGCTAACAGATCTGTCTAGATCTCAGCATCTTTACTTAGTACAATGCAGTTTGACTATTTCTTTCATACAAAACTTTTAGATGTTGATGTTTTATTGAAAATAGTACATTTTGAAGTCACCGTTATGGAGGTGAGCGTTTGCTTTAGTTGGGCACTTGACCCTTAAGTTTTCAGCATCAGTTTTCAGCAGTTGTTATAACTGTGTGTTTCTGAAGCACATTTGTTTTAACAAAAATTGCTTATGGTTAGATGAAGTTGGTTACTTATTGATGATTCAGTCATCATGTAGTGGCCAGAATCAAAGAGATTTACATTTTACAAAGTATGGTTTAGGGAATATTTGAGTGGCAGATGCCCCTACCAGTCATTAATGAATATTCTTTTTTTTAACAATCATTAACTGTGAGGCACTCTGTGCTGCCAGATTTATTGTTGTAGATTAATAGTGTGGGCCTAGTGAGGGCTGCCCAATGCAGAGCCAGCGCTAAGGGGCCAACGTTTTGCCAGTGAGCAAATTCTCAGGGGCCCTGCGCTGGCAGCCTGCTGGGGGCCTGTAAAGGGCCAGTGCAGGCTTGTTTGCAGGGAATGCTTTTTTAAAGAGATATGGAGTAGATGAGGAGGAGAAACGGTTAGAGATTAGAAGAAAACCGAGGTTTTACCGAGCTCAACGGCTCTGGCCGAGCTGTGATACAAACAAAATGCTATTGGCTGTTTTAAAGAAGAGGAGGAGCTGTTCAATATGCCCCGCCCTGTCTTCCTGTTTCAGTTGAAACTACGTCAACACACTGAATAATGTTGCATGTTCCAAGGCACTTCAGTGGGGCTTTAATAAAACTTTGACAACCAATCAGAATGCATTCTGCTTTAAAGAGCTTGAGCTTTCAAAACAGCAGCTATGGCATAACTGCTTATATCTACAGAATGTTATTGTGCATTAGTGTAGATGTTAAAGCTGCTGTCCGCGATTTTTGGCCCTCTAGCGGTTAATAAACAGAACTGCATGCGTCTTGCGGAGGAACATTGTAGCCGGAGCTACTTTTCTCCGTGTATGTCTATGGCGAGTCACGCAGTTACTGTGATACTCTGCGGCGAGTCCTACCAGTCTGGTCTGAAATAGTCCGAATATAAACACTTATTATAAGTGTACCATAATGATTCAGGGTAAGACAAAAACACGGTTTGGAAAATGGATTCATGTTGTATATTCTCATTATATCATTTTTGTAAATTTTTAACACAAAAAAAGTTGCGGACTGCAGCTTTAAATAATATACAGTAGTTATTGCTATACTGAAAATCCTCATTTTGGATTTTATATGCAATTCAAATACATCAATTTCAAATTCAGGCATAAATATTTATTTGAGTGTGCCCAATGCTGAAGAACCCACTTACAAATACAGAGGAAAAAGCACAAAGCCTTACAGGTTTTTATTTGATCTCAGTAACCTCTCATCAGCTGAAACACAAGTGCTTTATTCTTCTTCTCAAAGTAAAGACAGTTCAGAAAACAAGAATGAAAAAAAAAAAAACAGACGTCTGGCATCCAAACATTTCTACCCCTGGAGCGATTACAGCACCATTCATGATCTTCATCATGACATCATAGATTGCCACCTTTACCTGCTGTGCTGTCAAGTTAAAAGACACCGACTGCAGTTCTTTCCACCAAACATTAAGTGGCTTAATAACATATTATTTTCTCTTTATGCATGAAAAAGACACAAGAACACCTCGTGTTGTATATTTATATCCACAGAACAGCAGTGTTGTTGCTATGGTGCCCGATGTAATGCCGACAAAATAGACAATTAACCTACTGTTTATTTTGTAGTCATTCTATTAGTTTCTTAGCAAAACAGGTCATCAGGGGCATTCACAAATCACCAGCACCTGACAAAACCCCCTGCCTCTGGTTCACAGGTGCGTGAGTTTGTGTGATGGCAGAAGGTTGAATGATGCTCTGTCGCTTGAGGACAGATTGCTTTGACATGTGTAACCTCTGAAAATATGATCGAAAACATCATTTAGCCTCATTGCTCTCTATCTACTTCCTCTTCCCAGAATAATCATCCCTGTTTCTCCCCACCTCCATTTCTCTTGACTCCTGTCTGCTTATTCCTGTGAAAGTCTCCCTCCCTCTCTCTTTCCCTGAATATCCCTCTTGGCCTCAGGAGGTGTTATGACAGTAAGGATGGAGTGTGTGAAGAGCAAGAAGGAGCATGAAGAGAGATCGTGCTGGGGGCGAGCTGGATGGAGGGTAGACGGGAGTTAAAAAAGGGGCACTGTTTCAGAAATGTAGCCTGGAGAGACAGACATCAACCACCATTTGGCTTCCATTCAGACCTGCCCGTCTCACCCACAACACTAATGGTTTGGGGGGGAACACATAACATCTTGAGTAACACATAAACACACATGCACATGCACACACACACACGTACGCACGCACACGTCTGGTTTGCTTTCTTTTTGGGGACTCTCCATAGACATAATGGTTTTTATACTGTACAAACTGTATATTCTGTCCCCTTACACTAACCCTACTCCTAAACCTACTCATCACATTTTTACATTTTCAAAAAAACTCATTCTGTATGATTTATAAGCTTGTTTCTCCATGGGGACCTCAATTTAGGTCCCCACGGTGACAGGAGTCTCATCTTTGTAGGGACATTTTGATGCAGGAGGTAATACACTCGTCATTCCCTCATAATGTAGGGAATACCAGGTACACACAAACACACACACACACACACACACACGCATACAGACAGACACAGACACACACACACACACACACACAGACACAGACACACACACACACACCTGTCTATAGAGAATTCAGTGATGAAATTGTTGAGGTTTAACCACAGGGCAAAAAAAAAACCCAGTGTAGCAAAATCAATGTCACTTTCATCCACTCACTTGCTTCACACTGTAATGAACAGGTCAGCAAACAACCACCTCGTCTGTCTGTCTCTCGTGGAAATTTTGATATCATTATTTTTGTGTCTGTGTCTCCAGGCATGGGAGGCACTAGATCTGACTAGTGTTTTCTGATACAGGGCTGCGGAATCCAACATAATTAGACAAAACCGGGATGAGCGAAAGGAGTTGACAAAATCTAGCCCCAAGAAGTTTTGTCATTATGTTCTTCCTGTCACTGACGCTCCATCAAGGGATGAAAGTTGACACATCTTCCCCCAGGCCTCAAGCTGTTACCATACTATAAGAGTGATGGTATTTGCTTTCATAAAACTACAATTGCTGCATGATTCATGTTTCACATTAATGATGAATGGGATTTAGGATTAATGTATTGAGGTTTACATTAATAGCTGCCATTTAAAGGGCTTTGTGGAGCAGATTTCTGAATGCAGAGATCTATGGGAAAAATAGCCTATTAAGATTAAAGCTGGTTACTAATTGCGGTTCACATTATAATATAAACATTCAGCTCTTCCTTACAAAAACTTAACGCTGTGGTTATAGTTTCCACCAACATTATTTTTGCACGGGACACAATTTTATGAGCCACACAATACTACAACGCAGTGTTTATCAATCAGTTGATGTTTTATGTCTCCTCTTCATTAAATTCGATCACTTTTAGCATTTTATAATATCTCTATTATTCTGTTATTAGAAATGAATAGTGTCTGTCGGAGAAATGCCTTTTCATTTAGAAGTTCATAGAGAACTGTAGGCTATGAGAAAAATGTAAAATATTTTTCTCAAATTTGATTCACAGATATCTGTATTCCTTACAGACTATATTAGGATTAATGAACACCATTTTTGTTTTATGTCCCCTCAAAAATAAAACAAAATATTAATTTATTTTAGCCTAACTTTAATTTTCGCTAAATATCATATAGCCTAAATAAAGTTCTATAGTAAAACCATACCCTTGTTTTTGATCCTTGAACAGCAGATTAAAATATGTATCAGGACTATTCTTCAATCAGATATTTGGACATGCCTGTAGGCTATGTTTTCTTTTGTTTATATGATTGCAGTTCTGAATGTAATTTGACATTGTTTGGTCTGTTGTACCATGAATGAATGAATGAATGAATGAATGAATAATACGATGTTGAATACCATTCGCCACAGCTGGCGCTGTTCTCTCGTCTAGTGTTTTTTTTTTTTTTTACAGTCAGGCGGTTGAGAGGGCGCCTAAAAGAGGTCCTTTTACTTGGTGACGTGTATGCTAGACAGCGATATGTGAAACTAAACGAAACGGATGATAAAACATTGCATAACTTTCGATTAGAGGCTTTTAAATTGTATTTTTTACCGTGTTTTTGGTGGCGCCTTTAACCGTCACTGAAGATGGAGATGCTTTACCATCAGACCAATAAGTGAGTTTGTTCATTCTTATTTCAAAACTATCAGAAATTAGCTGGCTTACCAGTAAACTGAACTATTAAATGCTGAATGTTTTCATAAGTTCGGTACAACATGTAACAAATAAAAGGCTCTTTCAAATCTGTTGTGTGGAAATGTGATAAGCTGTTTGGTCTGACAGCATCCGTTAAATGAAGAAGATAATGTTGCTTTGCCTTCTCTTTTTTTCTTCCTGTTTATGAATCTATTTTTGTTTTTTTGTTGATATTATGCTTAATTATGGTCTCTCAGATGTTTAGTACGCAAAAATTGAGGTTAAACTATAAGGTAAAGCATGTATAATGCTATCATCTGTCTGACAGCAGAGACGTCACACTAGATAGCGGGACATCCACATGAACCTGAAGTACCCTGTACCCTATTGTCTCCAACAACAGCGATTAATGCTTTCTTAATGTAGTGTGTTTAACCCTCTCTCTCTTCTCACACACCCGTGTCTTTCACTGCCAGACAAATTCAGGAGGTTCAGTCTCACATGGGACGACTGGAGACAACAGACCGACAGTCAGTCCACTGTAAGTCTGTGTGTTTAATGTGTATGAGTGTCTGTGTGTGTGTGTGTGCTTACAATAGCTCGAATAAAGATCCTCATTCCCACAGAGACGATAGGATACGAATAAGACACATACCTTTAAACATTATGGGCCGGTTTCACAGACAGGGCTTAGACTAAGCCAGGATTAGGCCTTAGTTCAGTTAAGGTATTTAAGTAGCTTTTATAAACCTACCCTAGAAAAAAAAACATTACTGGTGTTCATCTCGAGACAAAACAATGACACTGGCTTATTTTAAGAAATGTCAGTACAAGTTGCTTTCAGTTAGGACCGCTCAAACATGCATTTTAGTCTGGGGCTAGATTAAGCCTTGTCTGTGAAACTGGGCCAATGATAGTCAGAGCTGGGCAGTTTGGTTTATGAATATGAATTTCATATATATATATATATATATATATATATATATATATATATATATATATATATATATATATATATATATATATATATATATATATATATATATCAGAGAGAGAGAACAATGTATGTACCTGGTAGACACAATACAAATATATAAAATTATTCGTCAACGAAATTAACACTGATATATAATCATATATATATAAAAACTAGGGGTGTGACGAGACAGGTATCTCACGAGACGAGAGGAGACTCGAGACTGAGTTCACGAGACGAGACGAGACAAGATTTTTACACACTATTTTTAAGAAATCCTCAATGGTGAAATCATGACTAGAAAAAATATTCTGCAGGTGTATTTGAAATGTTTTAACTAATCATCTTGTAATGAATGTCATTTCAGTTCTACTTTCGGAGTATGAATTATCATATGCAGTAAAAGACAACAATTCTCAAGCACTGTAAAAGGTTTTGCCACAAACTCAACTGACTGACTTCTCTTCTGTATGATTTCAGTCTCTTCAGACCTTACTGTACATGATTTATGAGCTTCTACAACTGTAGACCTCCTAACTGAACTCCTTTCCACAATCTGATCATAGAAATAAAAACAGTATAAATAAAAATGTTAACACTTTACAATAAGGTCTCATTTATTAACATTAATGTATTAACCAACATCAACTAACAATGAGCAATATATTTGCTACAGTATTTATTAATCTTTGTTTATGTTAGTTAATAAAAATAGTCATTCATTGTTAGTTCATAGTTTACAGTGCATTAACTAATGTTAACAAATGAAACCTTATTGTTTGTGCTTAATAAGATTAAGAGAAAACTGTTATTCATTTTCATGGTAACATTTTACAATAAGTGCAACCATAATCACACTCTCTCAATATTCAAAGTGCAAATAAGACCACATTTTTCTTTGATGCAGAGCTGAGAGGTGGTTACAACTACACTGCCCAGCCTAAAATAGTTTTCATATTGAGAGATATCTGTATTCATCAGGGAGCCGCTTTCAAAATGCGGGGTATTGAGATCCCGTTTGAATGCGCGCTCCTGTTTACTTTCACTTTCAGCGATCGCGCGTAACTCTGTAACGCCTGTTTCACACTGCAAGCGTGAGCAGCGCGTGAGCGTAACTACACCGTCACTGCAGCTGCAGAGACGCGCGAGTATTCACACTGCAAGCGTTTGTACAGCGTCACAGCAGCGGCTCGAAGATGCATATAAAGTGAGCATTTCTTTATCAAGACAGCTATAAATTTGTTTTTATAAGTTGGTCATTTATGAACTTGAGAGTCTTGAAAGTTTAACATGGGGAGGTGTACAACATTCTCATATAAACGTAATGAATAAATAAAAAAAATAAATACAAATAAAAGCCTCGTGTTATCCATTGCTGCACACGAATGAGGTAAGCTTTGTGTTTAACATCATCTGCCGCGTGCACATATTTACAATACAGCAAACTCGGCGAAAAAAGCCAGCAGTCTGTGTAATAACTAAAATAATGTTTATATATCATATTTTCTGGCTAGTTTACTTTAGTTTTTCATAATACACCATACTTTAACCCAAACTGAACAATTAAAAACAAGTTTAAATAGGTAAATCTTGTATAATTATTTTTGATTCTTAATTTTTTTTTCCTGTCATACTCAAATTCTTGTTAAAACACATTAGACATGCTTATTCTGTGCATTTTGAACACTTTTTGTGTGAAATTATATTTATTTTGTCCATCAAAAGTGTGCTTTCACTTTAATTGAGCGTCAGCAGCGCAGCAAAAATAGACTCGGCGCCGAAACGATCGCTTCACTGCTGCTTACGCGACGCTCCTGCTTTACGCTTACGCGCTGCTCCTGCTGCCTGTGTGAATGCATCCGTTGGTTAACATGGGCGCCGAAAAAAATACGCGCTGCTCACGCGCCGCTTACGCTTGCAGTGTGAAACAGGCGTAAGGAGCGGCGGCGACCGTTATCCAACTGAATTAAATGTTTTTTATTTAAATACAAAGCAAAACGACAGTGGAGGCGTAATGTAAACACGAGATCTCGTCACACCCCTAATAAAAACCCATGGGTATATATATATATATATAACCCAGATATATATATATATATATATAAAATCAGTGTTAATTTCGTTGACGAATAATTTTCGTCATAATTTTCGTCAACGACATTTTTTTTTTTCACGGACGAAAACGAGACGACTAAATAAAAATGCATTTTGAATGACTGCAACTATGACTAAAATCTACTCTAATTTTCGTCAACGAATAAAAACGAGACGAAAATGAAAAGTACTGAATTTTGCTCTTTCGTGTCTTTTTGCAACTGTCCGCTTTGGCGAGCAAAGTACAGTTGGGTGAACATAAACAGTTTGGGGAATATCAGATTTTCCTATATCAGTGTATAGGATCTGTGTATTGTTAGAGAAATGCTTAATGCATTACAATTTAACTAAATTAGATTTTAGTTGACTAAATCTACTGTATATTTAGTCGACTAAAATCTTATGATATTTAGTCAACTAAAACTAGACTAAAACTAAAACAATTTCCGATGACTAAAAATATGAGTAAAACTAAATGGCATTTTAGTCAAAAGACTATGATTATTATATATATATATATATATATATATATATATATATATATATATATATATATATATATATATTAGTCTGCTAAATGCGACTGTAAGGCATTAAGATATTATAAACATTAACGTCATGATTTTTTTGTAAATGCTTTTGAAAATTGACTTTACTTTTAAATCTGGACATGACCAAGAATATACCAGTTGTTGTATAGGCCATACCAGGAATTTATTGTACCAGAATGTCAATATTGTAGCTCTACATTGACTGTAAAACATATTTTTGGTCTGCCCAATGTCATTAGACAACGATTTTTGAAACTTATTTCGTATCTTCCTACTCTGAACTGTTTGATGGTCTACACACAGAAATTAGTTGTTTCTGTGGCAGTGCCCATAACTAAGCCCATTTTTTGTTTATATTTTAATCCCTACATAAATTCACATCTTTATTCTCTTGCATATTGAAGAACTGAGAAAGTGCACTGGGTAACACCAGTTATAATAATGTGACATATAACCAGTCCAGCACCAATAACACCAGTATTTTCCACTTGTGATCGGATAACCTAGATGTAAAACCACATGTAAACTAGGTCCAGCCGATCTAAGTCATTTTTGGTGCCACTGACCAGCTGATTGTTCTGTGGAGGTGGAGCTCATGCACAGAGCCAGGCTGGTGCCATGGCAGGAAGGACAGGGAGGAGTGATGGGGTGGGGGGCATGGAGAATGGATGCTTGACAGGAGGGCGAGAAGTGTGGAGTGGTGTGGTTTGTGTGTGTTTGAGGTGGTGTTGTGGCTCTGTGGTGAGTCTGAATAAGATAACTGTCTCCTACCCATACTGATGACATCATATGAGATGTCATAGGCGGGAAGGATGCGTAACGTATGCATACGTTAGTCTGTGTGAGAGCGACTGTGAGATTGCATTGTCTCAGTGGGTGGGGGTCAGGGCAGACTGTTTGATAAAACTTTCCCACCAGTCAGTGGTTCTCTCCAAGCAATCTGCACTCATTCCCAATCTGTGGATCTGCATGTCAGTGCTTGATTGCACCTGTACCTTACCTTACTTATTTAATGAACAATATGGCAATTGAATTCCAGACCAAGGCTCTGTGTTCACAGCTGAGGCTCGAGCATTACTTCTGCTTCTGGAAAATATTGAGAAGGGTCAAGAACGGGACTTTTTAATTACCTCTGACTCAAGATCATGTCTTCAAGCACTTGAATCCCTAAAGGCTGATCGCCCCATAATTGTTGAAATTGTAACTAAATTAGATCTTTTAAAGAAGGAAAACTTTAATATTATTTTTTGCTGGGTTCCAAGTCACATTGGACTGACTGGTAATGAGAGAGCGGACACAGCTGCCAGGGATGCACTTGACCTGGAAATATCTGACTGTCAAATACCACCTTCTGATTTTAAACCAGTAATTAATTTATACATCACTAACAAGTGGCAGAAAGAATGGGATGAAAATAAAAATAATAAGCTGCATGAAATAAACCCCAGTATAAAAAGAAGTACCTTCCATAACTTCAAACATGATCAAATCGTCTTCACTAGGTCTAGACTGGGTCACTCAAGACTTACCCATGGGTTTTTATTAATAGGTGAAATTCCTCCTTTAATGTCTCTCATGTCAAGTTCCTTTGACTATTAGGCATATTCTGTTGAATTGTAATTTTTATGATGCTGCTAGAAAACGCTTCTATTTCATATTTCAAAATGTATCGCCTGAATGTATTTTAGATTTTCTATCTTATGTCAAGTTGAAATGTAACATAAATCTTATGGATGGATTTAAAAACTTAATAAACAAACAAACAACTTATTTAGTGCTATATTTGCATGTATATAAACCCTGTATATATTTTGCATGGCTAATTTTAGCTTTTAGTGTTTTGACTTTAAATTTATTTAGACAAAATAATGTAGAAATTTAATATCTACCTTTTATCATTATCAGACATAACATGATTATCAATATTGGCCAGAATTTAAATATTTGTGAATCCTTAGTTTTAATATATATAATTTTTTATCTATTTATTTATTTATATTTGGAATTCATTATTAATTTATATATTATATATTATATAATTTATATTTATATACTGTTATATTTATATACTACTGTTTGAACTTTTTGTTCAACAAAAAAAAAAAAATGAAAAAAATTTATCATGTTTTCTACAACTGTTTTCAACATTGATAATAATAAGAAATGTTTATTGTGCATCAAATCATCATATTAGAATGATTTCTGAAGGATCATGTGACACTGAAGACTGGAGTAATGATGCTGAAAATTCATTAAAAAAATGCATTTTAATATATATTAAAATAGAAAAGAGTAGTAATTTAATATAAAAGAATAGTAATTATATTTCAGAATATTCTAGTCTTTACTGTATTTTTGATCAACCTGCATGGTGACGTATGTGAAGTAATTTTGTGATGTACTGATTTGTGTACTTATATTTTCTGATGCTTGTGTTTCTTGCAGTACTTGAGAATGAACTTCAAGCCAGAATTGATCAGATCTTTAATCAGCTGGAGCGACTCGAGATACTAGCCAGTAAAGAGCCACCAAACCGACGCCAAAATGCCAAACTGTGAGTGCATCAGTAAAAATATCCACTAGTGCCTTCTTGAATCCAATCCTCATCTTGATCAGAGGTTGGTTTCTAAAGAATTGTAAACTAGAGCAAAATATCCTTCCTGTCAGAAGTTTAAATTGGAATCCAATTCGATCATTAACCACACACAGATAGCAGTCCAGTATGAGAGTAAGTGGAAGCTGGACTATAGACTACCTCAACGTTGTAGGTTCAAAGATCAGAAGATTCATAAACTACTGCAACGTGTCCACCATGGGAAGCCAAGTTGCTCTTGGAGGATTTTCCCTGTAGTAAATACATAATGTAAGTTGCTTTGAATAAGAAAGCCACTGCCAAATGAAGAATAATGTGATGTGATGTGAGGTGATGACGGTTAGGAGTGTTTGTGTTGTGTGCGTGCCCCGTGGCAATGAGATCCAGTGAAAACATTCCGTCTGCAGTCACGTCATCACCAACATTCCTGTCGTGTGTGGCAAAGCCTGGCTAAAGCACTGCACAAACACACCTGAGGCCAACACACCTGTTACACTCACTCACAAAACACTGAATATCATACAGACACTTCCTGAAGAGTGCCTGTATGACAATGTGTATGCATGACCTCAGACACTCTACACAGAAACAACATAATCTTCTCACAATCCAGCTTAATGTTGGTAAGTTGGTCTAACAATGGGAATCCTTGTTGTAACGGAGGGAGTTTCTGTAATTTAAGAGATTGTTAGACCTCCTATATCTGTTCTAATACATACATGTTTTTCTGTATTTGGTCAAAACAAGTGAACAATAAGGATTTTGTCTGTTGGCCCAGTCAGCCCATTAGTTCATTTTCATTTTTTTTTTTTTATAATTAAAAATATATAAAGAATTGAATTGTAATGAATGAATACATTTTATTTTGAGCATATTTACTTTTATTTTATCATATATATATAATATAATATGTGTATAGATATGTGTGTGTGTGTATATATGTATGTATATGTATTAGTAACAATTTTAAAAAAAAATTTAATTTTTTTTTATTATATTAAAAGAATAATTAAATTTTTTTTTTTACAATATATATATATATATATATATATATATATATATATATATATATATATATATATATATATATATATATATATATATAATATACATTTTTTATTATTTTAAATATATATAAAAGAATAATTTAAAAAATGTAACATTTTTACTATCTATATATATATATATATATATAACAATTTTACAATTTAAAAAAAAATTTTTTTATTATATTAAAACAATAATTTAATTTTTATTTACATTAATTTAATTTAAAATTGTTACTATATATATGTATTAATATATATAACAATTTTACAATTTTTTTAAAAAATTTTTAGCTTAGCAGTGTGATGATTATTATTAGAAATGCTAATTTATTAATTTTATTAATAATGTTAATATTAATATAAAGTTAACTTTAATAGTATTTTTTATCATTTTTAAAATGAATTTTAACAGTCATTAAAACAGTCCATGTAAAAATATACAAAATCATCACTAATAAATATAAAAAGATTTTTTAGATTAACTTTCAATAATAGCTGGCCTGAAATTCTCTTACACTAGCCTTGAGCCTTTGTATCATCCTTACCGCTTAGCCCTGAGTGGTGTAAATAAAATGTGAACATTTTGATTCAAAACTCATTTTTAGCTGTTACTGAGAGCAAAATCTCTTTATACTAAAATGAGCAGGAACTTTACAGCTATTGCATCACTAGACAATCCCTGCTGGCTGCTGTGTGGTCCAAAAGACACTCACTGTGTTTTTCTTTCTGTAGGCGTGTTGATCAGCTAAAGTATGATGTGCAGCATCTTCAGACAGCCCTGAGGAACTTCCAGCACAGACGTTACGCTCGCGAGGCTCAGGATAGAGAAAGAGAGGAGCTCTTGAGCCGAAGTTTCACAACAAACGTCAGTAGACCACACACGTTCTTCTACATACTTTTTGCCCAAACTGTTTCATTATCACTCATCAGTCTATAAACATAACCTCACACTACAAAGAAGGCATGATTTTCACAGTGCTGTGTGCTTTTTTTTTTGTGTAGGATGCAGACACCTCCATCCCTATTGATGAAACCCTGCAGTTTAATAGCAGTCTACAAAATGCTCACAGAGGAATGGACGACCTGCTGGGCTCAGGCTCCAGCATCCTTAATGGCCTGAGAGACCAGAGGAGCACGCTTAAGGTCTGTGTGACACAGAATACAGGGCGGATTTCATCGGAGACCAGGAAGGGGAATTTTTTTTTTTTATCCTCTTATCAGGGTGTTTCTAAACATTTCAAATAGTGCTTGACTGATTGCTGGTAAAGTGCCGATGGCAGTTTAATGATAGCCAAATGAAGTGTATACAAGATTGAGGAAAAACAATACATCTATTGATATTGAACAGTAGGTGTTTGAGGCAGTGATATTTTAGTGTTATTTATATACTATTATATTAGTTATTCACATTTTTAATTGTTAATTTTTTTAAAATTATATTTCTATTTAGATTTATTTTATTATATAAGTTTTTCATCTAATATTTATTATATAATTTTATTTCAGTGCAGGGTTCCTACGCAGTTTGGAAAAGTATGGAATTTGATTTGTGTAATTTCCAGGTCTGGAAAAGTATAGAAAAAAGAAAACAGAGTAGGGAAAAATATTTGTTTCTTCAGACTATTGCCCTTATTCAGTTTTTGACATATAATATGAAGAATTTCTAAAAATAAATGTATCATACAAGCAGAGTGTTTAGTGATTAATCAGGTAGTAAATAATCAAGCAGGTTTCTTTTGAACTTCTCTAAAAGGATGTGATTGTGCCACTCAAACCAGCAATGTAAAAGGAGCAAACAATCATCTAAATCAGAGTACTTTGCTGTTTGGTGATCGTGCAACATCAAATCACGATTTTGAAATGGAAAATGTGAGGAACCCTGTCAATTAATGAAAACGTTTCAGTTAACGATAACAACACTGGTTTGAGGTCATGCATGCACATACAGACGATGACTGTGTGTTTCCAGGGAGGAGTATGTGCTCTTCCTGAAGCTCCTCTGATTATCACAGAGCGTGAGAGACCGTCTCTGATGGTGGTTTTTGGGGAAATGGGGGGTGATGTGTACCTCAGATGTTTTACTGAGTGAATGGATGTGTCTGTTGCTCACTGTGTTAAAAAAAAACTGTAGATTCTTGGTAAGATCTTTCACCTTCTCTCTTTTTTTTTTCTTTTTTCTTTTCATAGGGTACCCATAAAAAGATGTTGGATGTCGCAAACATGTTGGGTTTGTCGAACACGGTCATGCGTTTGATTGAGAAACGAGCAACACAGGACAAGTTCATCATGATGGCTGGAATGCTGGCTACTTGCTTTGTCATGTTCCTGGTGGTTAAATACCTTAGCTGAATTTTCCCAGCTTTAGCCAACTTTGCTCCTTGATCCCGTCAGTGGCTCATTCCGGTTTTCATGGCACATGCATCACATCTGTAAAAATTGCAGATGTGTGCTGAAGGAAGTCACACAACTGCTTCTTTGCAGGATGACTGTCAGTATCTTTTGTGTCTCTATTTCTTCATCTAATGTATTTTAAAAGACATTGAATTATTTCATAACTTTCTGCTCAGCTGATTTTCAAATAAGCAGCTAAAAAAACACATTAGTCTGCTAGTCTGAACTAAAAAGATCAGTCCTCCTGTAGTTCAATTTGGCTGTTGCTGATGGTGTCAGAGCAAATAGTCATTAAAATGTACTTTAAAATGGTCTGTTATCTGGCTCTTCATCACCATCTCTTGGAGAACAAACCAAAAATGTTTGGTTATTTAATACTGATTTTGTACTGTATTATTCCTAACACTTCAAACCTGTAAATATAGATTCTTGGACGTTTTTGTGCAATAAACTCATCGCCCATATACATCCAGCTGCCCTAAAATGTAAAACTTGTTTCATACTGTTAAACGGTCTACGCCTGGATCTAAGCAGGAGCCACAGCCCCCGGCAAACAGGAAATGAGACGTCTTATTGGACATCTGCTGCATGGATCTTGACGCTCTGTGTGCGCACATTCACACACGCTCAGGACCCCAGCAGCAGAATCCTCAACAATGTTCTCCTGCAACAGTCGTATATCATTTATGTTTTTGCCACTGTTGCTGAAATTCATGTGCTGTTGAACAAGATACCATAAAGCTCCTAATATAGACTTAATCAGAGTTTATTTAAATGATTTGTTCATAGTAATGCTCAAGCATGATTTCTGTGTGTGTGTTGAGATTAAAATGAGAATGTGAAAATGAAAAATGTGAAAGTAGAAAAAATGTCACCTGCAGTTCTTTTCCAATATAGTTTAGGATAGGATTAGAAAGACAAATGCACACAGTTAATGCTTATATTTGCTCAAACACGTATTTTAAGGTATTAAAACCCCGCCTCTGTAATCCGACAAGCAGGCCGCACTTGTAATTGAAAGATAATGACATTTAATATAGATAATTGCTGCTTCCTCTATATAATTCCTGGTGAAAACTTTGCAACAAGACTCAATCTACGGCGAGTGAAGTACCATCCAACAGTGCCATCTAGTGTTTGAAACCAACAGCTGTCAAATTGACGTCATTTGGGTGAACTTCATTGTGGCGTTAAATTTAGGGTTTGTTTTACCAAACCCTTAGTAAATATATCACTAAAATCTGCCTACAATAAAGATAACATTGTTACAAGTTCAAGTTAATTTATATGGATTGAAAAAAATTCAGAGCTATACTTGCTCAAAGGGCTCGTTCCACAGTAAGGTAAACCATCCCAGAAGGAAGGCTCTTTGTGTGGGTTTTGATCTTAGTGTACAAAAATAGTTCAAACACTTTTAGTACAAAATTTTAAATGCCCTTTGTTTGACTATTAACACTGAAAAAAGGTTATTAATCAGTAACTGGACATGTCCAATATAACCTTTTGTAATGGGTCAGGATACACATCAATAGGCTACTTTTATTGTCATGTGACTGGCTAAACATTATTTTATCAGGTTATTTCTACATATAGCACAGATGATCTTGCAATTTGATTCACTTGTTGCCATTTTCTGATGGCTTGCAGCTGGTTTTGCTCTTCCTGGGGTTCACCACTAAACAGTGAGGGACAGGTCATGGTGGTTTGCAAAACAAAATAGCTTGATGTTAAAGTGCAATTTTATTTATTTGCATTTCTATATCTTACTTTTTTAAGTGCAAACTTAATGTCCTGCTGATGTTCAAACCAAGGCTGTTTTGGAATGTTATTTTAAGTTAACCTAAAATCTTAATGCAAAGTTATGCAGCTGTAGTATAAGGCCGTTAAGGGCGCTTTGCTTTAGGAACATTTTTATTCAATGAAAAAAGGATTTAGTACTATTTCATATAAACATGGATAAAAAAAAAATAATAATAATCATACCTGTACACCAGAATTACAAGTCAAAGTTTTTATTTGCTGATGCATCAAGGAGGAATAAAAAAAGCTAATGTCATTGCTGCCATTTACAGTACGTCACCAAAAGTTGCCACATTCTGTCCCCTCCACTGTCCAAACGCACTCCTGACCTCTGTAGTACCAGCCCTGATTCATGTTTACATATGCTTTTTTCCCCCCATTTTTAATTTCATTATTTTTTTATTAGCATTTTAAATGGGTGTTACAAACCTTTATTTTACAGTTTCACTACGTTAACTTATTTACATTTAACTAATTGTACAGAAAGAAAACATTTTCCAAAAACAAAAAAAATAATTTAAAATCAAAATAGAAAATAAAATTATTGCAGAATACTACAATCATACAGTTGTTACAAGATGCAAAAACAGCATCTCAATGTACATTTTTCAGTGCAAGATTTCACAATTTCAATAAGGGATGGGAACCTTCAAATCCCAAAGTGTAACTTGTTATACAGTTTCAACTGCCTGTGACATTATAAAACTTTTGACATCAATGTGTGATGTCTGTTTCGTCCACTATTTTCAGATCATTTATATTGATTTACAACCAATCAGCAAAAATAGCTTAACACTGTTGAGTGCAGAGTATGGCTTTTATTTTAATCATCTTGTTCATGTTTCGTGATACGCTTTGATCAGAGTATAGTACAATGGTTTTTGATGATTGGTGTGCTGAAAATGACCAAATATGATAATCCTACAGCAAACCAATCATCAGTTTATCACAGCCTGGTTTTTAAATAGCAGGCTTAAGTGTATCTTTGCATATTCATACAATGTGTTAATTCTTAAACTCTGCAACTTTCATGAATGCTTAGTATGCAGAAAAACAAAATCTCCAAAAGTGACCCTTAAAGACCACCCATTATCAACTGTATACAACCATGCTAAAAGCCCACAACAAAGATCTTGATTATGGCTTCAGCAAGTGAGCTTCTGGATACAAGAAACACGTCAGGAAAAAAAAACTAAAATTTGACATACCATACAAAATGAAACAATACGTCAGTGGTTTCCTAGTTGTAAGATCCATGTCTTGGCCTATAAACCAACTCATACTCCTTTTGTTACATACCTTAACCAACCAACCTAGCTCCTGG
Source organism: Ancherythroculter nigrocauda (assembly GCA_036281575.1). NCBI lineage: Eukaryota > Metazoa > Chordata > Actinopteri > Cypriniformes > Xenocyprididae > Ancherythroculter > Ancherythroculter nigrocauda. Next base: position 39,150,891 of record VTFQ01000001.1, read on the forward strand.
TTCAGGACATACAATTTCATAACATTGCAATCTCAAAAGGCAGACAAGATCTTATTCTGTCCTCAATTTAAATGCACCCCTAAACAGCCTTGTTGAGGTCACCCTAAGGTAGCAGAGGACGTAGAGGACAGAGGAGGACTATGGGTCACCAGACTGAGCTACCCATTAGCTAAAACTCTTCAGCTTTACGCGCTGCTTGGCCAGGCCTTCTCTTTGAGAGAAGCCGGACTTTCAGGAGCCATGGTTTGGAGGGTGCTGAAGGTCCTGCCCTGAGAAGATAGGATGCAGAAGTGGGTGTAGCTGTAGGGCAGCCGCTGCCGCAGCAGAGGCTGGCCGAGGGGCGAAAAGCGTTGGGTAGAGGGCAGCATGGGGGATGTGGTGTAGAGCAAGAGGGGTGTGATGAAGGGCAGAGGCTGGTATAATATGTATGGGCTGGCCTGAAAGGAAGGCAGTGTGGTGGGCTGGAATCAGGCCAGTGTGTCCTAAAGAGTGACCCAGTGAATGGCCCAAAGAATGGCCCAGTGGTGACAAGGAGATAGGAGTTAGATGATGTTGAGGTATGTGGTGCACCTGGGCTAGCTGGGCATGGTGGGGATGATGTGGGTTATGGGGATGAAGGCCCATGGCAGCAGCGTGGTGCTGCAGGATGGCGTGCTGCACTGTGGTAATAGAGGTAGCAGAAGCTGCAGAAACTGTAGGTTGCTGGATGTGGATAGGCTGCAGTGCAGCTGGTGGTGGCGGCGGTGCAGGGGCAAGGTTAGCCGCTGCTGCCAAGTTAGCTGCGGCTGCAGCAGCTGCAGCTGAGGGGAAGCTCTTCACCTGCTTGGCCAACAGTTGCTGTTGAATGTGCTGTTGAGCTGCTTGCTGCAACTTGCTGTATTTCTCCATTTCCTCTGGGGTAAAGGTGATTGGTTGACTTTCTAAAGGTGCAAGACCATCCTCTTCAGCTTCCATGCCCATGTCCCCATCCTCCATTGTGGGAGGGGGGTAACCAGGGTAGGCATGCATAGAAGGCTGCGGTCCCATCTCGGGGCCCATTAGATGCCCGTCCAACATGGGGTTACTGGGGTCTTGTCTTGGCTCACCTTGGTATTGTGACATCATCATTGCTGGATCCTGCTCATATTGTGGCTGAGACTCATGAAGGGCTGGAGGGTCTGAGGGTGGATGTCTAGTCTCCTCGGGCACTACAGCATTTGATACAGTCTCCTCCAATTGCTGCTTTTGTTGTTGTTGCTGTTGTTGAACTGGTGGCTGAGGTGGAGGAGGAGGTGGGGGAAACTCACGAATGGGTTCTACCAGGATCACTTCATTACTATCGGAATTTTTCCCCTGTTCAGACTTTTCACTCTCGGTTAAACGTGTAAGAGGAAGTAATGGTGGCTTTTTTCCTGCTTGGAGCTTGCCAAACAGAGACAACATACTTTTGTTTCCAAGGGCAGGGGGGAGCTTGGGCCCAAAGTATCCCTGTGGAGGGTCCTTGATCTTGATGCCCGTCTTAGTGCCAGTACCAGATTCATCTCCTCCTTTTCTAGATTGGATTTTCTCCAAGAGTTGTCGAGCCGTGAATGAATTTCGATGTTCTGCAGCACCTCCACCCTCCTTTGAGGAAGCTCCACCACCACCTCTAGTTCCTTGTGCAGATGAAGAATTGCTGTTTCGGGATTGTGTGCGGGAAGAAGACCTAGGAGACTGGGAACGGTAGATTCGCGATCGGTTGAAATCCCGTCGCCGTGTTGAGCTGTCAGATCGCCGGCTGTGACCATGTCGATGTGGAGAGCCCTTGGTGGAGCTAGATGAACGACTGGCAGAGCTACGGCTGCGACTGTAGCTGCTGCGTCTGTAGGAACGGGCGCTGCTACTCCTACTACTACGACTGGAGCTGCGACTACTGCTCCGTTGGTGTCTCCGCCGATGATGTTTCCTGCGGCTATGTGAGCGTGAACGTGAACGCGAGTCTTCCTCTGAAGAAGATGAGGAGTAATGTCGCCTGTGAGATCGCCCACTATCACGCCTCTCATAGTCTGAGTCTGAGGAGGGTATTCTTGATCTGTGGCGACGTTCTTCATCACTGTAGTCACTGTAGCTGTCTGAGTAGCTATGGCTACGGCGACTGTAAGCACTGCTCCCTGCTGAGGAACGCTCTGAGCTACTTGAGTAGGATCGACTGCGTGACTTTTGTCCTCTGTGGCGTCTATGGTTGTGGTCTCCTCGACGAGACGACCTACTACGTGATCGTCCAGAATCATCACTGCGGTGTCTGCGCTGCTCACGTGGTGGTGTGGAACGACGGTGAGCTGGTCGAGAACGTTGAGAGGATGATCCTCCATCCTCCTCACTGTCACTGCTTGGAGGTCGACCTCCACTTAAGCTCTTTTGGGCTGAGGCAGAGCAGGAGGCAGCAGGTGCATTGGTGTCAGATTTAAGACGTTTAGTACCATTGTGTTCCTCTTTAGAGCTAGGTTTTCCTGCACTGCCTTCCTCAACCCCAGACAACTGAGACAATTTGTGGGACCGTTTTCTCTTTCCTCCCTCAAGGGATGTGCTTACTCCTGATGACTGAGCAGTGGATACTCCATCTTTGTCATCCTTTTCTTTCTCTTTTTCCTTACTGCCACCTCCCTCTACTTCAATTTCATCAGTGCCACGTGGTTTATTTTTGCTTTTCTTTCTTTTATGTTTCTTTTTCTTTTTTGCTTTCTCTCCTGGTGTCTCATTCTCCAACTCCCCCTCCACTGCTGCTTTTTCTTTACGTTTGGAACGCTTGCTTGACTTCTTGTGTTTCTTCTTCTTTTTCTTTTTCTTAGACCCTGCAGACACATCTTCATTACTTTGTAATTTCTGCTCATTGTTCTCGCTTTCAGCACCCTCCCCTTTTAATAAAGATTGTTCTTTTTGAACAGTACTGGGTCCTGCAACCGATGTAGCAGTGCAAGTCTCTCCACTAGTGTCAGGAGTCCTGTCTGTGTTTTCAGGCTTAGACCCCTCTTGTCCATCAGTGCTAACGGCCTTGGCAGGTTTGCTGTTTTTGCTTGCCCAGTTTCCTTTGTTTCTTGACAGTTTGAAGTCAAAGTAAAGAGGATTACAACTGTAGGAGAGAGATGGCTGAGCCTTAGTAAATTCCAACAATTCAGAAGGCCATTGCAAGGTAGTGCTTTCATCCTTACTTAGCACAGGAAAGAAAGGCCCAGTTGGCATGCGGGGACCTGTGTCTGGAGACTCTGATATCCCTTGCTTGGCATCAGCTGGTTGGTTCGAGCTAACTACTACTGCTGTATCAATTTGCCCTGCAGCTATACTACCCGATTCTTCCTCTGTGTTCACTTTAGCTAATGTGGGAGAGGGATTTGAGTTTTGTGCCTGTGCAGGTTCATTCTCAGCGTCTTTTTCAGATGTGCAGCTGCTGACTTTGATATGTTTTTGCTCTCCAACATTACCTGCTGCTGCCTTCTCATCTTTCGCTCCATCCTCATCCTCCTTGCTATCACACTGCTCTGTAGCCTTCATGAAAAGCAGAAACTGGAAATGGGGCTTGACCCGACAATGTGCAGGAGGTACGTAATGGTAATACTGTGGCTCCTGTCCAGAGTAACCTTCCTCCTTTTTCATCATCATCTTCAACTTGTTCAAAGTGGAGGCCAGGGCGGCTCCATCATCTGGTTGTGACTGCTCTTCTTCACCCTCACCCCCCCCACCAACATCTCCTCCTCCTCCACCACCACCACCACCACCACCACCTCCTCCTCCTCCTCCTGCTTGGGGGATATCAGTGGTAGATGCTACACCTATATCATCTCCTCCAGTCTTTTCTCCTCCCTCTTCCTGACCTTCTTCTCCTTCCACTGTCTCTTCACCAGGGTCTGCAAAGAAAGCTGCAGCTGTCTCAAGTTTGACTGGAGCTTTCTTAGCAAAAGAGAAGGAGACACTGACTTTGGGAGCCTGTGAGCCTCCAGAGGGTGTTGGAGAAGAGCTAGTCTTGTTAAACCCAAAGCTGATGGTAGGGCCTGTTCTAGGGGAGCCTTGACCACTAACACTACAGACTCCCTTATCTTCAATAACCTCTGTGTTGGTATCCACTGTCATAGGCACACCATCCATGGAGTCTTCCCCCTTTTCTCCATCTACTGCCACTGTGGTGGTTTTAAACATAGGGCCACTACCAGGGACACTGTAAAAATAAATTAAAGAATGAGACCATTTGCTACAACTGCCAACACTTAGAAGACAGACTCAGAATTTTACTTACTGGTCTTGCTGTTTCCTCTGTTCGGCCAGTTCATGAAGCCGCCGCAGCATCCGCTCCTGTTTTCGGCAATCCTTTTTGGAACGAGAAGACACATTCCGAGCATACTCTCTCTGCTTCAGCTCCTTCAGTCTCTGTAGGATTAGACAGAGAGGAATAAAAACTTACTGAAAGTGTTACAATCTGGAGCTGCACATATGAAAAAAGACGTTGAATGTGAAGAAAATTATGACATGTTCAAATGTTGTTCAGTATAGTCATGCCTATGTGAATCTCTCCTACCTGCTTGTGTGCATGATCGTAGGAGTTGATATGATTGTCAAACTCCTGATGTTTCTGGTATTGCTTATCACACAGTTCACAGTAGAAGTTGGCCCTCAGTTCCTCTAGAGCTTTAGCAATGGCTTTTTCCTTCTCTGCATAATCCTACAAAACACAGAACAACATATCATGAAACATTAATGGAATCAGGTTGATTGGGTGTGGAAAACTGGCTTGCATAGGCAACTTTTGGCATTTTGGGGAATGGTATATCAACATGTTAATGTACTGTACATGTAGGATAGTTTGTCAGGAGAAAGAGACAAATGAATTATAAGCATGCTTATAACCTCAAATGGCTTTAGAGAGAAACACAATCCACTTAGGTTACCCACAGTTAACTTCAGTAATCTTTTTGTATGTTTGTTTGTATGTGGTTGAGCTCCAGTGGAACAAGAGAAGCTTTGTATCCATCCAAGGCAAGTGACTGTGACAAATCGATCTCAAACATTCACTGAATTTTAACTAGATAAGACTTGCATTTAATCTACTACAAATTAGGGAATTGGGAAGAACTGTAAGTAAAGAGAAATTATGTGTGTAGGTTTGACAGAAATACTAACAGAAAAAGGCAATGAACCTTGTTGCTGTCATAGAATTTCACCTTGTATTTTTGACGCAGTTCCTCTGTGTCTTCTTTTTCAATTTCCAACACCCGGCGCTTCTCTGTGGCATCTTCTGCATAGTCCAGCTGTGGGCACACGTGCACACGGAGGTTAGAGGAGCACACATTAAAATGAACATTCATTATGAAAAGAAAGTACAAACAACAATGTTCTCACCTCCATTTCCATTCGCCCCATTCCCATGACGTCATATTTGAGGACGATGGGCACTGGGTCAGTTCGTCCTATGAGGTTGGGGGCGAGAGGCAGAGAGAGAGACATAGGACAGAGGTTAGACTTTTGTTCAGATTTAAGAGAAAACTCGGGGCGGGACAGCCTGCTTAGAGCACAGGGTGCTGGGTTAGAGAGACTGCCTTCAAGTGCAAGAGACCAGAAAGCTACAGTGAACCAAACTCTAGCCATTCTCACAGCTTCATGTGCAGCTCTCCCCTTTAAAAGGCCATTCCAGGTGCTGCAATATGACTAACTAAAGCTAGTTTAATCGTTTACTGTTTGAGTTTGCTGCCAATTTATTTTGTAATCAACTGCATACACTGAAAAAAGTACAAGCTGCTTCCACTGAAAGAAGCAAGGGACAGAAAACAAGAAGGGGAATGTTGGATTGAAGATTTCACTGAATTTGCCGCAGTGTCCCTACAGTGGCCTGCTTAAGGGCCTGTCTTATTTCTCACTTACTTTCCTCCTCACTTTCTGTTATCGCCCTCCCTCTCTTTTTAGCCAAGTCTCAATGCAGTATGGACTGTGTTCAGTCCAACTCATGTTTTTAATGTTTGGTTGCCAGGAGTATTTAAGAGAGGGAGGAGATATCAGCATTCACTGCATCTTTTCACAGTACTGCGACAACACTGGCTACCAGATCCAAAGTGTGTGTCTCACAATATTCTCCTCTTTACACCCATTTATCTAGGTCTAAACCCTTTCTGAGCTGCTCAACTTTCCTACCTGGCTGCAGGCCACACCTGGATGCAAATGAGGTTTATGTCCCATATGATATCCTGAGATAGTACTTTCTTTTACTGATAGTCATAGCCTGTCATATGTTTTATATATGCAAGCTGTGAAAAGACCTAGATCAGAGGAAAAGTAACATCAGAAAAAATGAACACAAATCAGAATGAAACAAAAGAAAAAAAGACAATCAAAACTACATTGAAGATTGACACATAATTGCTTAATCCACTCATAACCAGCCAAACGAAGCAGAGAGAGAGAGAGAGAGAGTGAGAGAAAGAAAGAGAGACACAGGGAGTGAAAGACGGAGAACAGAGAGAATAAGGACACAAGCACTGAGCTACAGCAGCAGAGTGACGTCAAAGGCCAGAGGTTGCCATGGTGACAGTGCAGGGTTGGGGAAAGGATGTACTTACCTGGGAGAGTGTGGGGATGGGGTGGGGGTGGCAAACATACAGACACAGAGACAGGAAAGGGTGGGGGGTTTCAAATAAAGGAGAAAAGGCACAACAACAGAAGTAATACTAATTTGCGGCTGCACAGGCTAGCACCATGGTCACAGTCAATCAGACTCCAATCAATCGTTTGGATTTCAGTTTTTTTTTCTGTCAGTCTTCCTCTTTTTTGTCATTTTTTGGGGGGAAGTTGTTCAAGTTTTAAAAGCAGGATCAGTTCATACCCTTGGGCTGATGTAAATGACAAAAGGCAAGAAAAAATTGTGAATAACATCTGGAGCCACTTAAAGCAATAAAGGGCTAGGAATTTAACTATATATATATATATCTTAGTGATTTTTTTTTTTACAATTATTTAACCATTACCCATGTACATTACAATTACGTGATGCCTAAATGCCCTTAAGCATTGAAATGCTGATTTGAAACTGACAATTTTTTTTTTTTTTTTTAAGACAAAATGGTATGCATTTTTCATTATTAGCCATACCATGAAAATAATTTTCAGTCCATTAGTATTGGCCATAATTTTAATATCAGCTCATTCATATTTTATTTAATCATATTTTATTATCAGTTTAAAGATAAATAACCTTTGCCTATTACTTGTTTGAGAAACTTTCAAAACCAAGTAAAAGCAGCAAGTAGAGTTGACTTTATTCTCACCCTGCTGAACTAACAAAAGAATATGCCTTTCAAATTTCTCTAAATAAAAGGAATTAAGGCATCAGTAGTGCAAATACATTTTGAGAAATCTGTGTTTGAGTCAAGAAAGATAACACATTAAGTCCTAGCCCTTGAGCAGAAAGAGATGCATTAAAGTTTGGATACTTGAGACTGTCTAATTTGTGGCAGAGAGGACTGGAGCTTCAGCCCAGTGGTATAATTGTTCCTGTAATAAAGTGATAAAGGAGCATGTATGGAACGAAAAAGGCCTGAAGGGATTCCAGCCCCCACCAGAGTCTCCAGGAAAGAGCACTGAGGTATTCATACTACCACCAGGGTGCACAAGAGAGTTTATTAACAAAACAGAGAATCTGTATATAACAAATGAGCTTCATTTGAATTAGATACTTAAACAATATTCATGTATCTGGTTAGTGTCTTAACATTCTACCACATATAATCAGAAACATGGAATGTCTTAGATGTTCCTGTAATGATTAGCACTGATTATCTCAGAGGTTAGAATATGTCTGAGAATTTTCCCTAAAAGGTAGGGGGGAATCCCAAAATCAGGCCCCAAAATCAACTAATCCTTTCCCTTCCCAAACAATCAGTCGTTGGGAACAATGTGAGGTCAAGACTAGCATTATGCATTCCAGTGAAAGAACATAACGAGACTGGACGAAAAGGGTGCAATGCAACAAAAAAGGGGAAGTGAATCTAAATATCCCCCAAAAAACTGAAAACAAACAGAATGAGAGTGTTCTAGAAGAGTGCATATTGAACACTAAGAGACGGGCAGCAGAATGAAGACTAATACAAAGAGAGGTAGAGACAGTTTAAGCCTATTAAACACTGGTGCTCTGATGATGAGAGTCATATCAAAACAAGAAATGGGGGAAGTAAAATCAAACAAAACAAAAACAAAACAAAAAAATAAAAAAATGAAAGAATAAATCAAAATAAAATAACCAATTCAATCAGGGGTAAAAATAACATTTACCACTAAGTTTACCATCAGCACAACATGGCCAGGATCATAATGCTGCAAAAAAGAAACACCAATTGGTTAAGCAGGAAGATTGAGGCACAAAGAGAGCGTTCAGGGGTAAGGGGTAAAGGGTTAGGGGTTGGGTTTGGGGGCAGGGGCTTTGGTGTACCCCCTACCAATGGGCCTGGGTGATTACAGAGATACCCTCTCACCATCCCTGACTCTCCTCCTCTTTACTGCTCATTTCTGGTACTATAATTTCAGGCTTTTGGGTTCCCCCATGACAAAGCAGGGAGGAGTTTCCCCTCTCTTTGATGATTGTCTTTCAACAGAAATGTATCAAACCATCACTCAATCCAAAAAGGAGCACTCAACTCCCCGTTTCCCCCCTTTCTCCAATCCCCATGCGGGTCCAAGTCTCCACGTGAATGTGTTTCTGAGACAGAGAGGCAGTTATATACATACTTCATCACGCAGCTGTACGAGCTATGAGAAGCATACGCTGTGAGTGAGCTTTTAGCAGCGCATCGTTCTTATCGGACTCTGGCTTCTTTAGAGGACTAGATCTGTTTCATAGCCATTTTCATCTCACCATTTATCTAGAATCAACTCCAATCAGTTTTGTGGTCTCTTGCGTTGCTTAAAACTCAGTTTCACAAGACTGTGTCTCTACAGCCAGCATGCTCTGCAGGAGAGGGGGAAGGAGATGGGTCAGGTCAGGTGAGGCTTTCACAAGTAAGTACATTTATAAGAGGAGAAGTGGGATGCAGGTGGGATGGTGTGAAGACTTCTCCCTGCAAGCTAAAACACCTGAGCCCCCACCCCATGTTTTGGTGACACATACACACACTCAACACATACAATTTCCACTCCCACATGTACCACATGTGTACATTCACTTCACAAAAGTGGACGCAGGCAGATAGACCGATCGAAGGCGGAAGGAGGGGGAGAATGGGCGGGAGATTGAGGCTCATTCTGGCAAGCCATTCAGGGGAATCATGGGAAAGAGGCAGAATCATGTTCACAGCCAATCAGAGGGCCCCATCTCATGTTCTCAGCCAATCAAAACACCCCCATCGCAGCCAAACAAACATTAAACTAATATATACAAGTACTATTCTAACATGGGTGAATTCTGAACAATCAAGAGGAAAAAAAAAGGGCAATTAATTTCTACAAAATGTTCACTGATTCCATTTTGGTATGAGTTTCAAATCGTAGCGCTGGTATTTTGAGCAGAGAGCGTTTAGTGATTGTAAGCATATATAGAAAAGAACTAAGAGAGGCCGTTAGGCTACACTGTAAAAGGGGGAGAGTTATTTTGTATTATTTACAAGAAAAAAACATCCACACGCACACACACTCTTACTCAAACATACACACAAACATACAGTGGGGGAGGTCCTACAAACCTTACCTAAAAAACAAGAGTAAAAAAAAAGAAAGAAGAGTAAAAAAACAGAGTCAATACAATGGAAACTCAAAGCATTTGGGGAGACATTTCAGTAAATTCACACTCAGTACCAAGGCTCTTTCCAAAAGATAGAGAGAAAAGGAAAAAGGATAAGGTTCAAACACCATGGCATGAGCACCAGAATGGGTGAACAGGCGTGTGTGTTTGTTTGTTTGTGTGTGGGTTTGTGTATTTATGCAGCCAAGTCCTTTGCACTAAGAGCGAGTGTTTTCAAATAATTCCCAACACGACCACTTGACTGGGTCAAAACACACATACGCATGGTCACTTTCTTCTGAGAAACCTTGAGTCAGTTTCTCTGAGGATTCCACAAAAGCAATCTGCCATGTAATTTGGTGTACATTGCTTTCCACAAGCTCTCACTCTACCCCTCCCCTGATTTCTCTCCTGCAAGATGGAACTAATCTACTTCCTAAAGCCTGCTAGAAGCTCCAGGATTTTATCTGATCTGGAAAATCTCTTTCACTGCAAACAAACTTCAGACACTCTGTCTGCTCTGTGTATTAAACACAAACAGCATGATGACAGGAAGACGACAACCAAGAAAGGACAAAACTCTGATCTTTGGAGTGTTTTGCCAACAGATGGGCGGTGCTGGGGAGCACTGGAAACATTCCTAATCTGTCACACACTTGACTTGGCTGGGATGACAACCTCTGGCTATGGCTACTTCCTCTGGGTTCTCCGCAGTGCGAGTTCTAAGAAAGCAACTCACACCAGTGGAGTGTGAGTTTCTACGGCAAAGGCCAAAAAGAGAGCTGTTGTTCTGGTTTCTGCAGTCACTCACCGCTTAGGGAAATGCTGACTCTGTGTGAAGTAGTGCTGGCAATATAAAATTAATCAATATGGTGAACATCACAAGGATTGTATTGTGATTTTATAGGCCCATTAAGCTTCCTAATGGGCAAATAACCTCTTTCTACTGATTAAGAGAGCGAAATGGAGATATTTTAAAAAATTGCCTCCGACTGAAACCTCAGCAGCAAAAATAGCTATGCAAAAAAAAAAAAAAAAAAAAAAAGTTAAGCCATTTCAGAGCAAATATATATTTTAAACAATATTCTTACAGTGTGTACACCACTCAAATGTTTGTAATCTGTTTTTTAAAAAGTTTTTAAAAGAAGTCTTTAATGCTTAACAAGGCTGCATTTATTTTAATCAAAAATACTGTAAAAACAGTAAAATATTATTACAACATATTTTATAACAATTTAAATGTCTTTACTGCCACTTCCAATTAATTTAATGCATCATTGCTACATAAAAGTATTAATTTCTTTAAAAAAAAAAAAATTATCCTGCTATTTTTCTTACTATGGTTGACATGGGATGTTGAGGAAAGCTGTCACTGGGAGAAATGAAAACCGATATGATGCCTTTCCCATTTATGCGCACTGATAACTGGATTAAGATCTTGGGCTTCTACACAACACTGACTTTATTACTTGAATAGCAGAGCTTAACAGCTGCAGGGCAGTGGTCTAGAGTGTATGTGTGCGCATGTGCAAATTTGTGCAATAAAAGCAATCTCTAGGGAGAGACTCACATACTTGCCTGACGGGCCAAATGACCTTGCAAAAGTTAGCTGACACAAACCTTCACTGTTTACTTTCAATAGAGGTAGAGAGAGAGCCATTATTATTCCTATCATTGATTTGTGTGAGCAATTTCTTTCAAATCAAAACCTTTCTGCTGAAAAGATTTGTAAATGTCATTTTAACAAGGCAGCATGTCAGAAAGGTGTCAGCTGGGTTTGCCTTCTTTCACTTGTTGAGAGTATCTTGTACTGATTTACATGTGGGCAGATCAATTTACATGTTTCTGTGCAAACAAAACCTCTCATGCACTCAGAAGTTGCAATGAGGACTAAAGGGAAAGAACAAAAGAAAAATCTTTTGAAATGTGCTCAGAAATCTCAACATTCTTTCAGACTATAATACACTACATTTTGTTCTGATGCACTAGGAGGATGACACATACTAGCATTCCTCACTGTGTGCTTTATTTCCTGCAGGCTTTGCAGCGTGACTGCTGCACATATGCATCCTGCTGGGGTGATAAGATGTTTGTGTGTGTCTCAGAAACTGCTGGTTAATTTCTACATAGATTTCAGTCTACCAAAAAATGTATCAGCCTGAAGTAATGACCAAAATCAGAGCCTTTATAAAGCTAACTTTACTCTCCGTCTTGGGAAAAATCTTAACGTCTACTCTGTCTGTCCATGAAAAGAAACTCCCTTCTAAGTAATTGTGTTTCCTTACTCAGTGTTTGACTCAGTGTCCCAAAATGTAACAAGTACATTTTTCTTAAGAAAAGTCAACATGAAATCTAACACTCTATACATCTCTGCTCTTTGCACAATGAGAGACAAAGTGATCTTTTTCAGGGAAGAATGGCTCATATGCATATTATTCTACTCCCTCACACGCATGCAAGCCAAATGACCACTGAACTCAGACAACAAGACTGCATCAATACAGCATCTCTGCAGGCCATAAGTCAAGTGCAGGGGAAAAAGTAGAGAGGGAACTGGGAGAGGACAGAGGGATGGAGAAAGAAATGAAAGAGTTGATCTTCCTTAGCAAAAGCACTACAAAAGAACACAGTGAATATGTTTATCTGGTGTGACACAGAGGATCATATGACCGTCTGTGTTTCGGTTTCTCACTGATTCTGGGTTGCATGAGTGTTAGGGTGTGACTGTCCATATCAGGGATGTGCATGAGTAACTACTCCTCCTACACTAATACAACCACTATTTAGACTAATGCAATTTTAAGCCTTTAATTATATCAAGATGTTATTGCTTTAATGAATGCATATTCCTCATTAAGTTTTGTGAAAATGCATTTTTGAGTGTGAGGTTTTGACACCATTATTTTTAAACTGTGATGTAACATTTGTAAATGAAAAAATATAAGCTTCAATTGAACATTTTTGGTAAGGTTTTTTTCCTACTTGCTCAGTCGGGCCGGTTCCGATTTTTACCTGCCCTGCTAAAATGCACAAAAAAAGTTATTGTTTTCGTTGTTTTTGAACCATGTAACATTGTAAAAGTGCTTTAAGATTTTCAGGTAGGTCTAAATATACAGAAATTGAAAAATTAGGCACTGCGCAGACTTCACTGCATAAATTATAAATTAAATAAGATCAATCCTTATTAAAGCTACAGAAGTTATTCAGTCAAGAGAAGTGTGTGATTTTCTCATTGTCTTTTTTTCTTTGATTATCATTTATGAAAACAGACAGCAGGAGGTTTATTAGGCTGCTATCACTTTAAAGGCCTTTGCACACTGAGTCCGAAATTTTCGCATGTGTTTTTTCGTATTCACAATCCTAAAAAATCGTCACGCACAGAGACTTTGCACACTGCGTCCAATGCGTATTAATGAATGCGTTGCGAAAAAAAAAAAAATTCGCAAAACAAATCGCAAAACAATACAAAATGAAGTCTTCAAGCAGCGAGCACGATTAGTTGTCTCCTCTCTTCTTAAAAAGAGAAAAAGAAAGGAGGTAATATTGGGTCCATTCAATCCTGAGATTGCATAGAGAGAAAGGAGAATTCACCTCATCAAGGAGCTGTGTGATTATCCTGAGCGTTTCAAAGTTTACTTCAGGATGTCAGTGGCTCTGTTTGATGCTTTACTGGCACAATCTGTCTTTATATTCTGTCTCTTTGTATTCCTCACGTTGTTTGTCATTCAGTGCTGCTGTTTTGTGCTGTAGAAGACGTGGATCATCTGTCAGATAGCATTCTGGATTTTTGCGTTCGCGTACGGTGGCTCTGAATTGTCAAAACGTCTCTCAAAATGCGTGCCACGGATGCGAAAAACGCAGAAAATCGAACCTGATCCGAATATTTTTTTGACGGACGAAAGTTTCGGAGGCAGTGTGCAAACATGATTGACATAACGTGAGGTCGAATTTATTTTTTAACGTGCGAAAGTTTCGCATGCGAATTTCGGACTCAGTGTGCAATGACCTTAAGACCTGACACACATAACGCGGATCTGACGCACCACTCTTTATGTTCATTTAACAATTTTTAACTCATTTACTCAGACTGCGCTTACGAGGATACTCAAAAAGCGGGAATTCTGACAATTTCGTGTGGTAAGCGGAATTATGTGCATGCGTTTCGGGTTTTTCACAGACAGTAGGCTACAGATTTTAGGGGTTTTTTTGTGTCTTATCATGCTTGAATGGTTTAATAGCACTTGAATGAATGATAGCGTGATCATATACTGTAGCGCAGCCAAAGGACAACAGAAAAAAAAACAGATGCTGTGTTAATTTTTTACAGCATTAAACTGAATAAATTAAATCACAAAATTAGTGTGTTAATTTTGACAGCCCTGACAGAAATATAACAAAAAAACTAAAACGGGCCATTTTTGACTATTTTCAAATTTCAGAGGCATTCTAACTGCATTATAATATGCCATATCACACAATAAAAGTGTGCAATCTCAAGCCGTTTCTGCTTGCTTTTTTTGCAAACTGAATGAAAATGCAAGCTCCCACATATTTAAAACAATTACAATATCATAATATAAATCATAAAAATATCTTTTTATTTTTACAGAACTGCAAAATTACTCAAATACCCATCTCTTGTCCATATCTACTCTAGACTATAATGACCATAGAAAAGCTAGAGCACTCAGTGCTTATCTTTTTTTTTTTTTTTTTCCCCCTTTATTTAAAGAGACAGGGACAGTGCACAATAAACATTAACCTCAAAGGGAGAGATGCATTGTACCGGGTTTTAACTCAAGAGCTAATTTTCACCCGTAGTCCCTGGGCAGGCTGATGTTAAGCTATCTGATGTCACCTCATGCCATTCTACCAACTCCTTCCTGTCTATCCATCTCACCCTGTCTTCCCCCATTCACCGTATCAACACTAGTCCAAACAAATTCATTCCTCACAGACACATCCACTAATGTCAGTACAAATGAAAAATACAAATGGGTGTGCTGGAACAGAATAGAGAGAGAGAGAGATCAGAAAAGAAAGAAAACATTTTTACAACTGATCAAACTATAGGGCATTGATGCTGTTGGGTGGAAATCAAGAGAGAGTAAGAGTGGGAGAGATTGAGCTTGATAGAGAAAGGTGCTTGCTTACCCTGCATGGTTTTGCCCAGGCCTTGTCCCAACTTCCAGCCATGTTTCTGAAGGAGCCGGTGCCCAATGTTATCCTGATGTGAGGAAGAAAGGAAAGAAAGACCACAATATTCCAATAATAAGAAGCGCTTTCCTCACACACACACTCACACCGAGTCACGAGTACACATGGTAGCCAGACAACTGTCAAAACATCTTCACTCACTGTCATCAACATTAGCAACATCTGCTACACCTTTAAACTCCTTGTCAGATGGGGAGCGGAAGGGAGAGAGAGGGAGGAAGAGCAGAGGGAGATAGATAGAAAGAACAAGAGGAGGAAAAGTCATTGGGCTCTGTAAAAAGGCACATATCTGAAGCCTTTACTCTATAGTGTTTGTTGTGGAGGAGTAATTGAACCCAACTTCATACTAAAGTCTATAGTCTAACATCTAATCTATAGTTTAAAAGGGGCATTCCTCAAATTAACTAGTGAAGGTAACAGCTAAAAGGGATGTAAGTTTACGCTACCAACCTCTGAGTTTACGAACTCACTTTCAGTCTCAAAGGAAGGAGGGAGGAACGTACGGTTATATACGTATCATGACACACAAATACATATATAAACCATCTCAGGGAGAAAGATTAATGCACAAACAACTAAGGGGGAAGGAACGGCACAGACATGAGCTTGCATACACATAAAAACCAAAAACTTTCACAAGCTTTTTGTGAGTTCATCATCATGACAACAGAGCCACCACAAAAAAAAACAAAAAAACATACAGTATGTAGCTGTAACGAGAGCGAAAGGAGGAGATCAGGGAGTGAGACAGTCAGAGAGGTAGATTGATAGATTTATGGAGAGACAAAAAAGAAAAATGGAGAGAGAGGGAGGCCTCGGTTACCATTGAGAGGCCCGATCTGCATGTGTGTGAGTGTGTGTTCGCATTTTATAGACTGATCTGATGCTTCAAAAAATGAATAAAATAAAATAAAATAATAAATAGAAAGAAAAAAGATAAACAGAAGTTACTAAAATACATGAAATGCAAGAATATATAAAAAAAACAAAAAAAAAACAAGCTTAAAGTCACAACAGCTTTAATCTGATCCAAGCATAAAGAAAAAATAATAATATAAGGATTAAAAATTTGAGCACTGAAAGAAAAAAAAATATCTACACACACACCACAAATAAAGGCCAATATGAACAACAAAAAAAAAAAAAAAAAAAAAAAAAGAGGTGAAAACCAAAACCATTAACCAGCATGCAGCTTTTTGTTAAACTTTTTTAACAAAAAGAGACGGCGGTGTTAGTCATATCTGTATAATAGTAACTTAAGCATATACAGGGAAGGAGAGGGCAGCAGAGAGCTCAGGATGTTGTTAGAGATGAGGGCAAGCATATTACAGTGATTATGCACAAGGTCATCTAAACAGATGTCACAACCTACAGAGCGTGAGCATAAGATGGAGCAGCCATGAGTGGTGTGTGAGAGGCAAGGAGTGGAGCAAGAACAAGGTTAGAGCATTATGGGTAGGTAGGGAGGGTTTACCCCCACAAGACACACCCGCTTTCCATTTGCTCTGCCGATTGTTTGCCACGCCCACGCAATGGTTTGACCAATTTGGATACTGAACTGACAGCCCCAAATATACATTTTATAAATATAAAGCCATTAGTCTTACAGTCTGTTATTAGAGATCCATGAGGCTTGTTTTTAATAGTGCTTCAAATAGCTACTCCATTTCTTTTCCTTACTTTGGTGTTAAGACTGCTACTGGGATTTGATCATATTTTTCCATTTATTTAATGGGGTTATTGCAACAGACCTCCTGAGGCATCCGTAACTCGATTAGGTGTTGGGTTGATGAGAAAACCTATGGCAAATTTGAGAAGACCATTCAATTCACACTTTTCTGCTTTCTCTATGGGTTTCTTAAGAATAGTGCCAATAACGGTATTAAACGCAAGTACGTTAAACAGAAAACAACAGTGTTCAAAGGAAAGAAAACTGACATGTTTGAATAAATTCATTTTATTTGTGAATTTGCATTTGCATATACACTAATGTTCAAAAGATTGGGGTTGGTAAGATTTTTTGGAAAATCTCTCATACTCAACACCGCTGCATTTATTTGATCAAAAACACAATGCAAAAATACAAAAAAAAATAAATATTAATATTGTGAAATATCATTACTATTATTTCTTCATATGATTTGACTTTTTTTCAAAGTGTCACAATATGACTGAATAATAATAATAATAATAGGCTTTCTTATTTAAAAAACATTTGTGCTGCTGTTTATGGATTATTTGATAAAAAAAAGTTCAAAAGAACAGCAATTATTTGAAATTGATTTTTTTTTTTAAATTTTCAACAATGTCTTTAAGTCTGAATGAAGAAAAAAAAAAGAAAAAAAAAAAAAAACTTTTGACCCCAGACTTTTGAATGGTATTGTATATCTTAAAACAACTATAGCAATACTATTGTTGTTATTCAAAATTGTATTATTTGTATCAGAATGCAGAGCTAAAAATAATTAAAAATCAGTTCTGCTTCTTGGTTATCATACACATACAAGAACAATAGTTATCATATCGGCCATACAAAATGAATATTGGTCGATCTCTCCTTTTATATATGTTATAATTAGTTATACAAAATAATCATATTAAATCTTCAGTTCATTTATATCTTAGCTTGGAGAGTGTGTGTGTGTGTGTGTGTGTGTGTGTGTGTGTGGTGATAGAATATGGAAACGCTTTCTCCAGATGGTTTGCGCATGGGGAGCTCCACTAATGCTCATCTTGTACAAAATCCCCTTTGGGCCTCTGGACATCCAAACAGCTATGTGCATGTTCTTCCGTTCAAATTACAGGGATGAAAAAAAAGGAACAAGAGCGTGGGATAACGATCATTTCCTTTTCTGTATTTATAGTCAGCAGAGGAGGCCACAGAACGCACATCAAAACCAGCAAAAGGCCAACTGCAGCTTGCATGTACCTCTAAAGAAATGATGATAGTACAACATAATTAATCATAAGACAAGCTCGTGTACAGATGTGAGGACAGACCGCACGATCAAGAGAGCAAGTCCCAGGATCTTTCATTTATCAGCAGTGCAGATGCGCCTGCAGTAAGCCCAACCCAAAAGGCCTGCAATGCAGTGGCTCTGCAGCATCCTCTGCTAACAACACACAGCATTTCATCATTCTGAAGACTCAAGGAGCATCTAAACAGGGTGCGCATTGAGCTGACCTAACATTAACTCTTCCTGCTGAGTGGAGCACTTTACATAGCAAACCTGAACTTCTCTTTCCCAAACAGGAGACCATTAGATCAAGAGAACAGAACGTGTCTTTGTTTAGTATAATTGTTCATACGAGCCAATCAGAATCAGGCAAATGTGGCCCAGATCCACTGGCCCTGTGGATGGTGTGTCAGGCAGACGTGGGAGGCGGATGGGTTTTGTGGGGGCAAATGGATGAATGCACTAAAATTAAACAGACAGATGAAGAGCAAAAACGCCGAAGAATCCAACAGCAGTGCAAGTGGAGTGAAAACATGTCCATACGAACCTGGCTTTTAAACCCTGGGCTGTCAAAAGAACAGTCAAACGTCACACAAACTGAAGAAACTGGCCAATCTCTACAGCTTTCTACTGGTCACACTGTCTCTTTGATCCACTACATTACCACAGTGAATTCACACATCTACACATCCACTAACTGGCAGTTAATTCATATAAATGATTAAAAAAAACAACAAAATGTTATATTGTCCAAACATATACACTCCCACAAGGAAAGAGTGATAGAGAGTGATGTTGTCAACAAAGTAAAAGCAGGAAGTGAGAGAGGGAGTGGAAGGTGGGATTAAAATAAAACAGGAGAGAGATGTGCAGAGCAGCGAGTGGTTTTACAGTGTGTTTAGGGCTTTATTAGCGGTTTGTGACCGCTTCATTAAGACCAACTTAAAAATTGAGAATGAGTTCACACTAAATTTGATGTTTTATATTGTGTACATCAATACTGAAGCATGGAAAATTCACAGTACCGCCGTTATAAAAACATAAAATGTAAATAAACACACCTCTATTTCTTCTTTTCTTTCTGTCCATGAAATTATGTGAAATGTAAATATGAAAATAGAAAGGACAATTATGCTGATACACTGGAAATAAAAAAACATAGGAACTAGGAATTGATGGTCTCAGAGACCAATGGAAATGTCAAATCAAAGAACTATAAAGGCTGTGACACACCAAGACGTCAGTCGGCCACCGGTGCGCATCTGTTGGGCTGGTTTTCGCAGTGCATCCTACACATCGGCTCTAGCGGTGCTCACGACGGTGGGAGCTCACCAGATTCAGCATGTTGAAATGCCGTCGGCGAGAAAGATCGCTTTGAATGGCTGCTTAGTTTAGCGAACGAGTCAGTGCATGAGAATAAAAGCAAAAGTGATGAAAACGAGCAAAGAAGTCAAGATGTCACAGACAGAAGGCTGTTTTAATTTTACATCATCTTACCTGAGCATTCCAATATTTTCATAAAATGAGCTTGCTAGAATGAAGGAAGTGAACAGCATGATTGATATTCAAAATGGTAAGAAAGAGCTGCTTTGTTTTTACGGTTTGTATATCTGGAGTCCTATATTCGGTTTCCCTTTTTGAATGATGAATATAGACTATTTATACCTGCTGATATAGACAGTTATTTCCTTCCACGCAGATGCAGAGCTCACGTGCTCAGGCAGTCGCCTGTAGTCCTTTTGATGTGTTCAAGCGCAGCTTTATGCCTCAGACGCAGTGGCAACAACAGTTGGCTTCTGTTACCGGTAGTTCTTTGACATTGGCTTGGTGTGTCACGGCATTAAAAGCCAGTGAGTGGTGGTTGATGAAGAAACCATTTATGAGATGACAGTGTTCCTGCTGACCTTCATGCTCTGTAGCTGGTTGCCAATGCTTTAAAACAGATAGATGACCAACAAGAGCGAGAGAGATCAGAGCAGGAAAGTGTTATCAAGTTAAGGTGGGGTAATGTTTTTTAGGTGAGGGTGTATGTTTGTTAGGGGACCTTGACAGCTGTTGTTGCATCAGTGTGCTTATGGAAAAGAGAGAGCGAGAGAAATCGAACATTCTCTTCCTTACTGCTTTTGCTTAAAAATTGAACCGTTTCTGAATTCATTCCACTTTGTTTGATATTTGGTTCTCTAATGCTCTAACATTAAGTATGGCTAAAGTGTCCAAACACTTTTTGATGCCACTGAGTTCCTTGGAAAGTCCTGGTATTCAGTGTTAATTTAAAAAAAAAAAAAAAAAAAAGGAAGGAAGAGGAAGACTGAACACAGATGACGGAAAAGACACCTCGGCTATAGGGTCGCAACTACAGGTCAGGGTCTTTTGAAATGGCAAACCTTGACCTTTCTATCATAACATTCCTTGGTTTATATTTCACACAGAAGATCATCCAGACCTTCATTAAGAGAATGTGTGTGCATGTGGCTGCAAACTTAAACTGTATGAACTGAATGTTTTGAAGAATGCATGTGCCAATTTTCAAGTCTATTAGGTTGTAAACTGTTGAGACATTATGTATAATACTTACTGTATCTCATAGTTACTCATGGGCTTTGTTTACACAGTCAGCATTTGAGTTTACAATCATTTATTCATACTGTTGGCATGAATAAATAACCAAAGCCAAGCTTTTTTTATACAGTGACTGAAGCAAATTAAAATGGGGACCTGCAGAACACTGGAAAGTCTTATGTATAATAAATATGTCCAATCAAGGTGCACATTTCTCCCTTCAATATTGATTTAATGGATAGCAGCTTTGAAAGCTTTTTTAAAATTTATATTTATGTGTAGAAGGCAATGCTTGGGTCTTACCAGATCACAAAACCGATGGGAGCAGTGCCGGCGGAACGGTGACTGGACCTAAACCTTCAGATATCAAACAGCTCATATAACCATCTCTGTGAGTTACCAGAACCCCAAAAGAAAACACACTCAAGACACTGACTGTATGACGTGACAGACGACTATTTTTCCCCGTGTGGCTGTGTTCACACAGCACAGGTTTACTGTTGCCTTGAACATTTAAGGGAGTGATGTTGGTCATAAATGCTTTTGTGACTCTAGTTAATGAACAAATTGTGAGAAAATAACCATATTTAGCAGTGCAAAACAGGACTGACAATTGTATTGCCAGTCATTATGCATTTTGAGTTTCCTACATAATTCAAAGTAAAGCCTCTAGGGAAGCCAGTTACACAATCAAACCTATAATGTGTGTGATTTATGTGATGTCTGTCATTTGACTTGATCACTGCCCTGTGCACATCTCCTTGGGTTGGGGGCAAGAAAAGGAAGATGAGAATTAGGGTACATAGTAGGATGAAGGGGAGTGTGTGTGAAAGAGATGCACTAATGAGAGAACTAATGCTATTGACTTAACATGCAAACAGACAAACAAAGGTGTTAAGAGAGCAAGAAAGAAGAGGGAATAAGTAGATAAAAGCATATGGGAAAAATAAGAGAAGATCCCGATTACCACAAACCTCTAGCTGCCTACAGATCACACACAATGATTGGCAGAGGAGAGGCATGGGAAACAAGAGCATGACAAACACAGCGCTCGAACACAAGACGCACACACATACATGCAGCGATGGCTGTCACTGTCCACCCAGACCAGCTGCTAGGAGTTCTTCGATATAAATACACCACTGGTGTTTGGTGGAAATAGCCCTGACACACTAGATCTAGAACAGGAAAACAGGGGGCAAATAAACCAAAGCTCAGATGTTGCTGTGTGTTTGTGTGATTGAGGAAACATTATGCACTGTATACTATGCTCCGAGTGTAAAAAATGAATTGACAGTGATAGCCATTGCTTCCTGAGGTGTGTAACGTCTCTGCTCTTCACGAACGCTGCGTGTGGCAGTTCTGCTCTCCACACCCCTCCATAGACAATAGTGCAGGAGCAGGAATCATTTGGTTCAGGCAGGCAGCCAGGCCACCTCTCCTGCTCTCTCTTGTATCCTTCTGACCCGCACTCTGGGACGGTGGCTGCTCCAAACAATACCAAATAGATGTGACCAAGAGACATCTTGATGAAAAAAAATAATAATAATAAATCTGCCCCTAGACATATGAAAACATACTTCTACAGCTTGTTAAAAAAATATCGGACATGAATACATGACTCAAAGTCATACTTACAGTAATAAAAGCTTTTACCATAGTACAGAAATATATATATTTTATTTACTTTTGACATTCAATTCACCATGTCAGTATCACACTCAACAATAAGGATTTTTTCCCAATGTTTTTAGCAAGTGTAATTGCATTCAATATTTGAAAATTCTCTTTACCATAGAACAAAATAAAATAAAACAATAAATAAAAAAAATGTATATAATTTAATATGTTTAAAATGTCCAATATGGCTGGCTCAACTGGGATACTGTCACACTGTGCCATCCTTATTGTTGAGCCCTGATACTAATGTCAACACATGGAAAAGTAGTCATTTCAATACAAAATGGTGTTTTTTTTAATGAAATCGATGACCTGCTTTTAAAGACAGGACTGCTTGATTTTCATGTATAAAAAAAGAGAGAAAAGAGAGAGAGCGATATTAAGTAATATAATAGAATGATACACTTGAGAATCTGATTTTAGAGAATTTACCCTACAATAAAGTGTAACTGGAGCAGAGAGGACAACATGGAGAGGAGGAGAGGCATCCGGCATGCAAACCTCTGAAATACAGAGCGAACCAGAGGAACAAGACAGAGAGACAGAGACGAGAGCTGCCTGCGATATTATCTACATGCCTAGTCAGCGAAAAATGCAGTCCCAGTTGCACAAGCACCATGCCAGCACATAATGACAGAGGGTACTGTACACCGAATCACTGTGTTGGAGAGAGAGAGAAAGAAGGACAGAATGATGAGAGAGAGAGAGAGAGAGAGAGAGACAGAGACAGAAAGAGGGAGCAAGAGAGAGTGAGAGACAGAGAGAGAGAGAGAGAGAGAGAGAGTGAGAAAGCGTTACAAGGAGCCCCTAAAGAGACAGGAGGAGGAGAGCAGAGCGTGCAGATACAAACCGGGTCAGAGCTGCTTAGCTAATTGGGGCCAATTCGCTGCAGGAGAGAAATGTCGAACACCCCAAGTTGTGTACAATACTGAAAATATCTGAAATGAACTGTCCTACACAAACACTAACACAAAAAACAAAAACACACAAGATACTGGGCACTAGTGTGCTCATACACACATACACCACATTCCCTCTAGCTCTCTGCTATGTGAGGTGGACGACACACTGAATGGTTCATATCTAAATCAGGTCAGTCTAGTTTGAATCAAATGGAGCAGACACACAGACCAGTTGTGTAATTCAATTGGCGGCGTATCAGAGGTGTGCCTCTAAGTCTGTCAAATCTCACTGACTAAGAGTGAATGCATTGACGGAAAGCTTTAATTAAACCACTAAATGTCTGTGTGAATAAATGAATTATTCTAGCTCTGTGAGTTAATGCACATGCACGTCTTCTAAAGAGGCCGTTTGTTTTTTTGTTCTATATGCTTAAAGGACATTTGCATCACAAGTTCATGTATCTATTTGTACAAAAATACTGAGAAAAATACTGATTTTTTTTGCAACGCATTCCACCATTTATTGCCATGATAATATATTTAATACTTTCTGCTCTGATTTAAGACCTTTTCAGGGTTCCCACTCATTTTCACCGATCATTTTCCAGGACATTTTCAATTTTACTATGGCAGGAATAAAAGACAAGGATCACGCCCTAAAGTAATATATTACTCTCTAAGTCTTTAAAAGGCATACAGTTTATTGCCATGACTAACTATAAAACCAGTTTTTAATATCAGCTCTTAATCATACATTGACTATGGAAGCTTGTTTCCACCACAGAATTTAAAAAAATAATAATTGCAATTACCTATTTTGTATCTCACTATTCAGACTTTTTTTCCCCTCGCAACTGCGAGTTTGTATCACAATTATGCAATTTATAATTCTGACTTTATAACACAATTGCGAGTTTATATCACAATTATGTAAGCTCAGAATTTTTTAGAATTTTGAGATAAAAAGTTGCAGTTACCTTTTTTATTTTTTTATTCAGCAGCAGACACTTCCATAGTTTACTGCCATGACTTAACTATAAAATCACTTTTTATATAAGCTCTTAATCATACATTATGACAAATTGCTCTCATTACCAGTATCCATATCATAGCAAAAAATATTGGAACTATTTTAATGTCTTGTTTAACTATTTGAAAATAAAAATATTAGTCAAAGACAAAGTCGATGAACAACAAAGAAACCAATATCACGTAACAGAATATGTGGCAGGTTAGTTATTTCTGTCCCGTCCAATGCTGGTTATCATCATGTATCAATCCTGCATTTAAATAAATTAGTCATTCCCAAAACTTTGCAGTGTGTATACTTAGCAGCATGAAATTATTAATCGCATCAAAATTATTAGTTAAAAAATTACTGAATTAGGTAGCTGCTTACTAATTAACCTTTTCTGCATACATCTGAGCAGTTAATAGCATTAGCTTACTGCTGCAAATGGCAACACAAGACTAAACATCATCATTGAAAATACTATGTCAAAACTCAGCATTCCTGAACATCGCACTTTCTGCAACTAACGGTAGTTGTTTTTGGCCAGTAATAAACTTTTTGTTCTCGACTAAAGAAAAACCTAAGAACTTTTTAAAAAAATATTTTCAAGAACAACAAGATTTTCCAGGACATTTTTCATTTTCTTTAATTTTCCAGGACTGGAAATGACAGGACTATCATTAATTTTCCAGGTTTTCCAGGACAAGTGGGAACCCTGCTTTTTAAGGCCTGAATTTGTGCAAGGAAGAATTAAGACTTTTTAAGACCTGCAGAAAGCCTGTATAAAATTTAAATTTATTCCTGTGATGCAAAGCTGAATTTTCAGCACCATTACTCCAGTCTTCAGTGTCACATGATCCTTCAGAAATCATTTAAAATGCTGATTTGGTGCTCAAGAAACATTTGTTTTTATCATTATCAATGATGAAAACAGTTGAGCTGCATAACATTTTTGTGGAAACCATGATGCATATTTTTGTAACATTTTAAATTCACTTTATCACTTTTGATCAATTAAATGTGTCTCTGAATATAAAGCATTCACTTCTTTCAAAACAAAAAACAGTGGTAGTGTCTACATGTATATTTTAATGGTTTTTGTGGAGGGCCTTTGGCTTCCTCCCACACTGAAGCTGAATGAAGCTCATCCAGGACAACAGCCAGAGGAGCCTACTTATGTACAAGCGGACAAACACTCCAGGTCTGCACGTTGAAACGGCCTTGGATAAGGCAGTGCAACAATTGAGCAATCATGGATAATAGATCAAAATTTGTTGATGTTGATCAAAAAGTCTGGCCAATGTTGAATTATATATTGTACACGCGTGACGGTGCATGTCTGTTATATCTTTTCCACAGTGTGCCATCCACTTCACATTTCAAACAAATGTCAAAAACTCATTTTATTCAGGAAAACCATCTAACATCCACACAAACACATCCATCCTCACTCATCTGTGATCAAACAAATAAAAAAAAAAAAAATAGCAAGCTGATCACAGTGATTGGTACAATCCAACAGATCTGCTTCACCTGTGTCTTCATTATACAGTCACACAGGTGAGGACACCAGATGTGTTCACTGAAGGCCGAAGTGGAGAACAGGGAAGGGGGTCTACGGTGGCCTCCAGAAAGGGACTGCTGACTTATTTACCAAAAAGGATGTGATTTGACTATCTCTAAAATAAGGGTAGGGGCTGACCATAGAGGTGGTGTGGCTATCCCTGACTGGACCAATCATTCACACTCTCACACACAGGAAGCAGCTGTTCTAGTCAACAGTACCAAGTGAGGTGTGCGGCCTTACCGGTTCTATGGGCTTGTCCAAAGAGGCCTGTTCCAACTCCAACTGACCTTCCTCATACTGGTCAAAGTGATTTCCACCCTGAGAGGAGAAAGGGAAATGAAAAGAGACAAGGAAGATGGTAAATTAAAGCAGAGCAAACATTCCCTGTAAAATTATTTGTGTGTCAACATTTCCCCAATAAAAATGTAACTGCAAAACAAACAGATGTTCCATTCTTAAAGGAAATGAGCAAACAGTACTGGAACTGATCCACTGATTCTTGGCTTCATGGTCAGTGCCAAAAATCTAGACAAACCAGATCATTCATCTACCTCGATTCCGACAGCAGGAATTTAATCAGATGAGAAAAACGAGGTCAGCTTGAAAGGGAGGAGGGGTGATTTCCAATCCACCTGCTCATCTTTTTCTCTATGAAAGATAGGTCAGTCAGTCTAGCCGTTTTTGTTCTATTGTTATTTATATCTTTTGCCATTCGCTACTGAATTGAGAGGAAATTTGCAGGCACAAAAATGAGAGTGGGCTGGAATCAAAACTGTGTCTGTAATATGAGTTTCACAGCTCAAAGCCTAACCATTAGGCCATGGCTTTGACCTCTTTAGCCTTTTAAACATGTAGTTACATTGGAACTATTACAACAAACCAGGGACCAGTCTAAAAGTAAGTTTGTGTAAGACAACAACAGAAGTAGATCTTTTCTTCCATATTGTGATCTACATCCTAAGGTATTGAGAAAAAAAGTGGGACGGGGATTTATTTGCTGATCTGAATGTGAGCATGAGGTCGATTGTAAGAAAGTTGTAGGTTTTAATGATTGGAGAAGTCCAGGCATGTCACCAGAGAGTAGAGAACGACCGATATATCGATTTACCGATATTTTCCCCCAAATTTAAGCATTTTACCATAATCGGATATCGATTTTGTAATATCGGATTTACCGATGAACGCCATCTTGTGGGTGTTTTGAGAATTGCGCGCAGGATCGCCATTACAGCGGGAGACGAGACAACGGCGTACACAGGTAAAGTATACTTACCTGCTTTGCTGTAATTAGTGAACTTTATTTAACATAACAGCCATTAATGCACAAATTAGATGTGTTACATAAATGCCTGACATTTAGCTAGTTTATGCAGCTTGTCTCCAAGAAATGGAGACAAGCTCATGGAGTGGCGTAAGAGAATCCGTCAAGTCCTGTCCCAATAAAGATGTAACTTTGCATGAATTAAATAATACAGCCATGAATGAGCACATGTTGGAAATAAAAGCGCTGAATTTAATTCTCTCTCTGTTGTCTATGCTCATCATTAGTCTCGTCAAGTCGTCTGCATTTTGCTGTTGATGCTCCAGCACGGGTTCATGCTCCAGCACAGCCACCGCATGTAACTTTTAACAAGATTCACTTGTTTAAAACACCGTAATTATAAAAGCATTTACTATATAACCATTAATTCGCTAATAAACATCCAAGTAAACGCAACTCTATGGAAATTAATTTATCTCCGCGAACGATCACAGTTTGAGTATAGTTCTGTGTAAATGCAGATAAACAGCGCTTTGTCAGCAGATATTTCATAATCTAAAACAACAAAAATATTATTAATAATTCTGATATAACATACCAGTTGAGAAATGCAATAAAATACGATGTTTTGTTTGTTATAATCCAATATTCCAGAGAATATTATTCAGTTATTTAACATTATCCAGCGAATTATTCTTCACTCTTTACTTTAGCCTATTAAACAGCTTATAAATCTACTAAAACTGTAGTTTAAAATGAAGTATTACATTTCTGCAAAGTTGATATGACTCCTGTCTTTAATTTATTTACTCCAT
Organism: Ancherythroculter nigrocauda; assembly: GCA_036281575.1. Classification (NCBI taxonomy): domain Eukaryota; kingdom Metazoa; phylum Chordata; class Actinopteri; order Cypriniformes; family Xenocyprididae; genus Ancherythroculter; species Ancherythroculter nigrocauda. The sequence continues at coordinate 39,178,567 of VTFQ01000001.1, forward strand.
TTGAAAACATTAGACATTCTACATTTATTTTGCTTATTGTTAACATTAGTGTTGCTGCTGATGCTTCATGTAAATAAAATTATTTTTGATATATTAAGATTAAAATTAACATGAAAGACTACTAATTTTCAACAAATCAGTTTAGTAACTGTGCACTTTTTTATTTTTTGCACTTTCAGACCCCTCTATTTATTGGTGTATAAATAAGATTTGATTTGTTTTCTATGCAAGGAGGGAGTGATTGTTATAAATAAAATGGTTTGTTCAGTTTAGTGGTGTTGTAATCGTGTCAAAAGCATAAGTATAACAGTAAATAAATACCGGTTCTGCATATCGGTTATCGGGCACATAGACACACAATATCCGTTCTAAAAAAAAAAAAAAAAAAAAAATCAATATTGGTCGATCACTACCAGAGAGGTTTGTCTTGTTGTTCACTGGAAGATTGAGAAATTTTGATTAAAAATAATGAGCTCAAAAAAAGGATGAATCATTTACAATAAAATGCATTTAGAAAATGGACCGGGTGAATTTATTTTTCATGCTGACTTAAAGCTTTGATTTCACTTCTTTAAACTATTGATCTTAATAATTAAAGCACAGGATCATGGCAAATGAGTAGACAGAAAATAGATTTAATACGAACAGAAAAAAGACTGACAGCAGCTAAAACTGTTTAAGCTGTCAGCTGTTTTTGTACACCGCCATCACTCTCCAGCTCTGTGTGCCATCAGAAGCCTCTGCTACAGTCAACGCGTCCCAATGACAGGCCAATGACAAACCCACAACCACCCGCATACAAAGAGTTTACACCCGAACTGGCCACAACAACATACTGAAGAACATCTATAAATTCACTCAACACAGCTTTTGCACTTGACATTTAGCTCTTTTTATGAACATTCAACAGCAAACACCCACATACATCCAATGGGACTACTGTGTGCTCTTACGCATGCAAACAAAGGAAAACTTGCTCTCAGCAGGGTCACGATTTGACACGCTCCTGCCCTCTGACACAGATCAGAGTGTTGTGGCAGCAGGACTGCAACACTGAGATAGAGACGAGAGATTTGTAGGCAGAAGGGTTATGCAGAGGAGCAACTGATGCAACCTCACATATGACAGATGCATGTGGTGTGGTGCGTTCCCCAAAGGATGGATGAGGGTGTTTATTTCCTCTTATCTAACCAGCGGCTCTATGGCTGTCTTTGTTTAAACTCTGACCCAAGTCACTGCTTAAAGCCGTTAGGCATGAAACCGCACCTGTTCTGAGAATTTACACTCCCCACTCACATCTACACAAAAAACACTCAGCTAAACAACAGGGGTGCAGCCGCCCCCGATAGCTTACTTTGCGTTCACCCGAACAGCTGAAGACAAGGGTCAAGCTCATTATGGGAGGTCTGTATGATCCCACTGCTTTATCTCTTACTGATGATAATGTGAACAAGTAAGGTTGTGCTCATTTATTACATGGTTCTCTGGAATACTTGATTCTGATTGGTCAGTTGCTGCACTAAGCAACTGAGCAGTCAAATATGACCAATGAAAGTAAATATTTCAATGCTGTCCATTGCAACATATCACAGATACTTTAATGTCTCTCATGACTTTGCAGTTAGCATAAAAAACAGAGGACCTAATTAGTGACATTTTGAGAGACTGTATGAGAGAAACATGTGACTGCAGATGAATGTTAGCTTACTAGTCTAGGGCTGTAACTATCTATTATTTTTAGGATTAATCTATTTATATCCTGATCAGTCGATTATTCCTTTAGTTAACCTACCAATACAAAATAACTATAACTTCTCTTTCAATGTTTTATTCAAACATTTTCACATAAAATACAAATTTAACAAAAAAAATAAAGTGCCGAAAATCAAAGGGCATCTATCAGTAATACAAATGTCCATGATGGTTGCATTCATAGTCACTGTTTGTGATTGACAGCAAGGCACGAGTCTTGAAATGTTTCATTCTTCCAGCAGAGTAAAGTATCTGCTTGAATACATATCTATATTATTTAGGGCTGCACGCCATATATCGATTTTAGCATCGAAATCGCATCCGTGATAGTCACATCGCAGGATGTGCGATGTCTAGTATAGGACTGTTAATCCGTATGGACCAGAAACCATGGTTCAAAACGCATTTGATTCTCTGATTTGTTTGACCATCATACAATGAAAGTTTATCATTTGAACGTGTTTTAGGTCCTGTCAGTTTAAACATTCAAGAGATTTTAAACCATTTAAACACACAAAGACACGAAAGAACTCAATTCTGAACGTGCAGCTGTTTTATGTGCGCACACACACAGTTGCACCTGGACACCGAATGTCGTTCTCTTCCGCGTCTATTTGTGCCTGAATGGACACATACATGCAAAATTGTTAAAATACACGTAAAAGAATGACTATCCTCAAAAAAAAAAAAAAAAAAGACAGAGAAAAATCTTTTTTTTTTTTTAGTTTTAACAGACTAATTATGTTTAATTGATACAGTGAGGCTATGCAGTGTTATTTTACATTTGATTATTCAATTTCTGTACCTGAATACTGTTAATGAACTTTGTTCTATTATATTTATCTATGCTTGTAATTTGTTCATTATTTTATGCACTGTAGCACAATACTACAATATTTCTTCAAAAGCAGATTGTGGAGACATTTTAATCGTTCACAATCTAAAATCGTGATATCGTACATCCCTAAGATGCGGACATGGACGATGCATTGGTTGTGGATTGGATGGAGGCAGATCTGAATGAGAGCATTTGATTATAAGAAAGGGCAGGGTTTAAGTGGACTAAATGATTGGAGTATACAGCAAACATCACCAGAGAGTGATGATAATCATGAACTTCCCACTTGTATTAACGACATTGTGGTGGCGTATATGTGCGTTCAGCTTGTAAATACGATCTTTCCGACATGACTTGAATTACATATGTTGCACATTGTTACTTTTGACCCTCTCTGTTGGGACGAAAGTAACACAGGTGGGTCAAAAGTAACAACAATACAAGCTAGATTTTTTGTGTTACTCTTGTTTTTATTAAATATACCGGACTATGACCTTGTTAATATGTAACTTCAAATATATTTGTATTTGTATAGCTGTGACGTAGTTAATCTTGTTTATTTATTTTTGGCTGGTAGAAGTTCTGAATGGCCGGTAAAATAAAAATTTTGTAGCCAAATTGGCCGGTGAGTGAAAAAGTTAATTTCAAACCCTGATCGCAATGTCATTTTTTTCCCAGTATCGTCATGTCACACAGGCTAACCAGTCTCTGATGTGGAAACAGTCTTTGTCCAGAATCTGTGTTGTAACAGCGCAATTCCAGCGTTATGGACGTGACATTTGCAGTCAAAACTTGAAATATAAATTCTCAGAGCATTTAATACCAACATATTGAACCGTCTGTTTATATATTCATAGTCCCTTATTAAAGGAGTCCAGACATTAGAAAAATGTCAGTCTATTCAATCGTTTTATATTTCAGATGAGGGAAATATACGTGTTACGGACGTGACAAAAAGTCACCAAGTTTTAGGGGTCAACATATTTTTTAGGAATTCTGTGAATTACACTGCGGGAACCAAAATGCCCACCAAATGAAGAAGGGTTGGTTTCTCACAGAACGTAAAATACAACAAGGTCATATGAATATGATTTAATATGAAGCGTCCGTAATGGTCATGTCCATAACACTTATTAAGGTTGTTCAGAGCAACGTAGTGAGATGATTTGTTGATCCTAATAAGCATAAACATAATTTAGCTTTGTGTATAAAGTTAAGTTATTTGTATAATTGTTATATGACATAAACTTAATATTTAAAATGTTACGGACGTGACAGAGCACTGAAGTGTCCTGACCTCTTTATTATAGCCCTTATAAATTCAACAGGCAGTGCTGTTATGACAAAACCAGTGTATTTATTTCTCAGGCATGTCTCCATCTCTCTGCACAATGCTTACTGTTAAAATAAAGTTTAAAAAAAATGGGGGCTTCTTTGATCCCTTTTTTGAAAGCATGAAATATGGTTGGATGAAAATGTAATTTAAACATTGTTGCTTACCTCATATGTTGTGGATAAACAAGGCAATTTTCTTAAAATGTCTGTTAGAGCACATGAATATAGTATATTACAGACTAAATGGACAACTTAAAGGATTTTGTTCTTTTGGTTAAAAACCTTTTTTTCATGGTAAGGATGACCTTTGTGTGGAACTGCCCAACAAAAAACAAAGGACAATGAAAACAACGAGTTTGAGGACTCTTGAGGAGAGATTGTTCTCCACATTTATTCTGGAATAGAAAAAATAATAATACAATTTAAAGAGACTGTGACAACCCCTCTGGGAGACCTTTCCCGGGAAATACATTTCCATTCTGCATGCATTCTACCATCATCCCGTCTGCTGGTAGTGAAGACATCTGCCTGACGACAGCAGGATCAGTGACAGTTTGAGTCCAGTCCCCTCAGGAGCCAGAGCTGAACTCTTATCAGCAGAACTTTGACAGAAAGGACAACCACTGAGAGAGAATATGGCATGGGGCACATCGATATATATATAATAAAATTTTGGTTTAAGCAGGAAAGAAGAGAAGGGGTTTTAAATGAACTTTTTGAATACACACAAAACCCTTGTTTAACTGCAGCCAAGTAGGCCTGGGCCAAGTGGCCAAAAAGATTATGACAATAACATTTTTTCATATCAGTCGATATTAATAATTATCAGGATAAATATCAAATCTTGGTCTTCCATTAGTATTTGGATCATGCTAATCACAGGTAAAACTATGCATTGCACCTCACTACCATGGTAAAAAAGAAACTGTGTTGTTTCTATGGTATTTGTTAGGAAAACAGTGGCCTAAAGACATTTGCAATACAAATGCACAAAAACAGCTATAGCCTATTAACAAAAAATATGGTTATATTTATATTAATTATATTCCATCACTCCTTTAATGCATTTAACATCTTGTCTACATTAAAGCAGAACTAAGTAACTTTTTTTACCTGTATCATTTTGGCTATATGTTTCTCCTGTTTTCTATGTCAGTGTTTTGTTGGGAAAGTTAGTGCCTTTTCATCTGGCTTTAAACTAGTTTAAATCATAAGGCATTTGCGGTTTGTATGGGAGAACTCTGAGAAACATTAAATTCGGTGCATACGCAACAGAAATGGCAGTGCTTCTCAGTTATTGCCACCAGTGCAACGGTCTGCAACAAGCATGCGGAGCATCATTTGCATAGTGCATAAACATATTGAACACTTATCAAACTTTTGTTCTAATTTTATCGCCTATATGACGAACCCAGCCCTACAGCCAAGACAGGAGTACAATGCAAAAATGTGACTGACAGTTCTGTTGTGGACTAACCAAGCAGAACATGCGACTCAGACCGTGCAGCATGACGTAAGCTGACCCCACAAACGAAGTTCTGCGAAACTGCGACTCGTCTCAGAGATCCTGCACACATCTCAGTGCTGCAGAAAACCCAACCAAAAATGGACAAACAATCACAGCAAAGATAAATAATCCCTCTCCATCACCCAATAAAAGGCAAGCTGCAGAATACCATGCTAAAATGATCCACACATACTGCATGATGTGATGTCCAGTCTCATACACAGATAAGCTTGAGTCTAACTCACACAACCACTATCTGGGAACGGTAGCATTACAATGAGAGTACAGAAAGTAGCGGTCTCTTTCTAGCCTAAACACACAACGATCAAACGCAGTGACCTTTAAACACTGCATGAAATTGCGTTTACTTAGCCTCTTCAGCTCAGATATTCACAAATAAATAAATGCACTGCTTTCAGTTGTTTGGTGAACACTGCAGGTAGAAAATGCTAATAGTCAATTAAATACAAGCCTTTGTCACAGACTGTCAGACTGTATCTGATACAGAACAGGAAATATATACATTTATAGAAACACACCTCATGAATAAAGATGGATCAAAGGCATAAAGGTCAAGCAAAAACACACAAAACAGACCACTCCATTAAGACCTTGAAGGAAAAATACACAGACCATAACATTGGTACGCTGACCAGAGTCACCAGGATGCATTGCTGTTCAAAGATAGACACAAAGCATATGAATTCATAATGCACTCTCACCCAAGACAAAGATGAGCAAAAAGTAAGCAGAAAAACCCATGGGAGAAGTAGAATGACCACAGCTATTCAGCTTTGAAAGTGACCTCTGAATGACGTCTATTAATATTTACTTTCAGCTTTCCAACATTTTGTGGGCTTTATAGTTATATTTCCCTTAACATAATCACAATGTGAAGTTTAAAGGGTTAGATCACCCCAAAATGAAAATTATGTCATTAATTACTCACCCTAATGTTGTTCCAAACTCGTAAGACTTCCTTGTAAGACGCAAGTTCATCTTTGGAACACAAATGAAGATCTTTTTGATGAAATCTGAGAGATGTCTGTTCCTCCATTGACTGCCTTTGCAACAACCACTTTCGTGCTTCAAAAACTTCATAAAGAGATCGGAAAACTAATCCATATGAATCGAGCAGTTTAGTCCAAATTTTCTGAAGAGACTCGATCGCTTTTTATGATGAACAGAATTTAATTTAGGCTTTTACTCGCATGTAAACATTGATCAGTGAACATAAACAGAAGCTCAATCTAACCTCAATGGGACACAACAACAAACCTTTTCCGGAAGCTCAAAGTAACTGCGTAACACACGAGAATGAACCTCATTGGTTACACAGCTAGTTAGAGCTTCCGGAAGAGGTTTGTTCTTGTGTGTCATTCATGTTAGGTTGAGCTTCTGCTCATGTTCACTGATCAATGTTTTTTTTTTTCCCCCAATCAAAATATCTTAATTTGTGTTCCGAAGATGAATGAAAGTCTTCCGAGTTTGGAATGACATGAGGGTGAGGAATTAATAGGGGTGGGGGGAATGGTTACAGCATAGTATCGCGATACTTTCCGCGGCATACTGTATCAATACACGGACGCCAAGTATCGATTTTTGGTAGAATAATAAAATCAATTTCTTTTTCAGTCCACTAGATGGTGGTGTTGAGGTTTTTTTCCTGGTGTAGCATAGAGGTGCATACCTGTTTGCATAACATCGTGGAGCAAAGAGGACACTGACAACGCATTAACGGACAAGACAGAGGGGGTTACTTTTGGTATGAAACAATGTCTTATGTTTCAAATTGACTTTTTTTTTTTAAAAGAAATTCAAACAATAAACCGTTTTCGGTCTCTTTAATGTGTCGTGACAGATCACTGTAGCGCCATGAGCACACGTAAACCGATCATCTCTTCCTAGTTATTGGACGAAATAAACATGAATGAACACCAGAAGGAATGTTGTTTCAACTGCAGAAAGACATCAATACACCTTTTTTCAAGTTCAAGTCCACCGATGTTAATCTATTAACTCTCCTGTCTGGTTTGTTTGTCCGACAAAATGGCGGATTCGGCGTTATGATTGGTCAGATCGCCTGTTAATCAAACTCCCAGCAAAGGGTGAATTAAGGTGGACTAGAGACTGTAATACAAATAGTTGAGTTTGCCAGGTGCATACAACATTTATGACACAAAAGTGTTGGTCAGTTTGTCTGCTTGACAATCCCATTTTGCAGCAATAAAATTGAAGTAAGATGAACAAACAGAAATGTATCTTTTTAGATAAAACAGATGTTGACAAAGTTTTCCTTTGTAATAAACTGCAATATATATCGCAGAATATTGTAATATTTAAAATCGCAATAATATTGTATCGTGACAAGTATCGTGGGGCCTCTGTTTATTCACTTGGGTAAAGTTGGTTTTATATTCGCACATTCGGACTTTCCAATAAATGTGCAATAAATTATTGTGTGCGAATTTTAAGCAGCGACATGATATTGACAACTAGGGCTGGGCGATATATCGCATGCGATTGTCACGCGCATTTTGTCAGTAAAGCCGGTTCCCTGATTGCCGCTAAATCGCCATCACCTGCTTTCAAATGGAGCGGCATTTAATAGACAGAGCCGTAGATCACTGATAAGCCACGCAATATCGCGTTCATATCGCAGATGTATCGCCTTCGATAATGAACGCGATATTGCGTGGCTTATCAGTGATCTACGGTTCTGTCTATTAAATGCCGCTCCATTTGAAAGCAGGTGATGGCGATTTAGCGGCAATCAGGGAACCGGCTTTACTGACGAAATGCGCGTGACAAAAGCATTCGATATATCGCCCAGCCCTATTGACAACCAACTATTGTCAACTTACAACATTTTTCACAGTCGATCAAAATAGGCAAGTATTGTTTTAATGGCATATTTATTTGTGAATGTCCACTGAATGTCCAATGTAGTGTGATTAACAAGGCTATTGAATACGAATATCCGAATGTGCGAATATAAAACCAACTTTACCCAAGTTGTTGATTCCCACCCCTAGTAATTAATGACAGAATTTTCAATTTGGGGTAAAGTAACTCTTTAACATGAACCATTTTAGGCCGTGTTGAAAAAAAAAAAAAAAGAGTTTATCACTTATCTCCATTCAAAAGAGGATAACAGATGACATAACAGATAACGTTAACAGATGAACATGCTTAGATGCAAAAATACTGAAATTTGATTCCAATGAACAAAGCAAAGCCAGAAATGCAAATATTATCATCTGTTTGTTCAGACGTTCAATGGCAAAATATCATTTTCTCAGAGAAGTTTGCAAGAGCTAACACTTTAAATGAACTAAGTGATACTCCGAGTTTAGTTTTCAGCAAATAAATGGCGTGTTGTTTAAACTGATATATTTTTTCAGGATTCTGATGAGTAGAAAGTTAAAAAGAGCAGTATTTATTTGAAATAGAGTTAAATAGAATAGTATATTGAGTAAAATAATGCATTACAATTAACATGCATTATGTAATCAGATTACTTTTTGATGTAACGAGTAAAGCATTACTAGTAACATGCATTACATAATCAGATTACTTTGTTGATGTAGCTGCAAATTACATTCAGTTAACACAAATACATTTATTTACAGCCAAAAAACGTTACTGCAGATGAAGTATATTCACAGAAATAGTATGAATTGTAGCTGAAATATAACTAGTGATGTATGATATCCAATTTAGTGGACAGATGATTAATTAGAATTTCCTCTTTAAAATCAATCCTTAGAAAATTTAACAATGATATGACTCTTTAGATGCTACAAGAGTCTCCTAGGATAGAAGGAATGGATGGATATTCCAGAGCAACTTGGCATTTCTGACCGGTCTTCAGCCATCTTTGTTTGGAGAAAAGAAAATTCCACATACAACTGCATGCCACTTGATGGCAGTGTATAGGATGAGCACTAGAGTCCGGTGTAATGGTTAATGTGCCATCAAAACCCATGCATATGCAAGAAAATGGCTTTTTGAATAGCTGTCCACTGTAGTGACCTCTATGCGTGAAAGGGTTAATTATGTCACCAGCTCTTGAAAAATTGCCAGTCAGTTTGGCTGCTGCCTCTAATATAAACAGTGTTCGTCGCTTCACAATGTTCGTAGGCACTCTAATGAAAGCCTGTTTGTTCCTGTCAATACTTGATGTGCAGCCCAACTGCGCAGTTTTAGAAACCCTTCTTTCAGAATTAGGGCTGGACTCTCTTCTTTGACAACATGGCCCATCTGACTAAACACAGGGACAAAACTAACTCAGTCCCTAGTTAAATCAGAAAACCTTCCCAGAGGAACCATTAAGGATTATATTAAGAAACTCTCATGACAAGAAACATATCATTTGTCAAGACAAGAACAACATTCCTCATACATTTCTCAAGAGATGCACAGAACACACACACACTGACATCTGCATAATGTAATACACAATGGATCCCTTTTATAGCCTTGTGCCCAAGCATCAATACTCCAGACGCTGTAATTGAGGGTAAAGTGTTATTTATCAGCTGGCATAACTTGCAAATCAGGTATGCAAAATACAGCACAAACATGCCATTGTGCTAGTCAAGAGTCAGTCTGAGACAATAACAAATCAAACAATGCCTGTATTATTCGCATATAGTCACAAACGCGAGCAGACACAGGACATGATATCACGGCTAACGTCCTAGCAAAGTTAAACTGCACAAATTTGACTAGCTTTAACTACAAAACGCAGCATTAGATTTTGAACTTTCGCAAGTAAAAGCGAACATTTTACATTCAGCGCATATTAGAGTCAGGTAACCGCTAGTCGATTATATATTTGCTCATATTCTCCAGACTGAGGAGTTTATCTCTTAGTGCCAGGCCGGGCAGAGCCTGCGGTCATTATACCAGCGTCTCAAATTCACAACATACCCCTGTCAAACACAAGGGGTCAAATGACGACACTTCCCAAACTTCAGCGGCCATTTGGATGTTTTTTGGAGTTCTTAAAAATGTATGAGGTGAACTGGGAAGCGGCAAGGACACCTCAGTGGTCTCGAGCTTGTCAATGCTGAATTGGGACGATACCGCTGTAGTAGTGTCACAGTTGCAGCGCGAGCTCAGTGGCTCAATCAATTAACCCCAAATTGTACAAAGCACGACTCTCCAAAATACACAATGAGCTAACATGTTCCGGATACGTGCAGTTTCCAACAGTTTTATTTACCTGGAAATCACGTTCTTCGTTGAATCTAGAGAATCTGTCGGCCATTTTCTCTGCTGTTCGCTTCGTCTCCTGCGTTCCGACTTGTTCCTCTGTTGATCGAAACGCCCAGTGAAGTAGGCGGATGAGCGATTGACCAATGACAGCGCGCCGTGGTTGATTGATGTGCTGGCTGTCCAATCATCTAAGCGCGTCGTGCTCCGAACGCATTGGCTTTGAAAGAGAGCGTTTTGAACCATTGCTGGTGTTTTTGTTATTCCCAGTATGAATAGTACAATCTACGGTCATTGATCGCAGGATTTTGGACAATTTTACCAATTTTACGTATACCTTTTAAAATGTGGCTTGCATTTGTCTACTAGACATAAAATCTGAATGTATGAATGATCTAATAATACTTAAACTTTAATGACAGTATTTACTCAGTATGCTACTTAAGGTGTTTTAGTGTATATTGTATTTCATTATTTCTACGCATGTAACAATTATCATTCACGTGATTCTTTTTATCAGCTGTCCTTTGTTAGTTGCTGTGAGGGCCCCCTCTGGTGCCAGGATTAAAAACAACAGCATCCATTTGGCTCACAAGCTTGCCAAAAAGTTAAAAAGCCTTTGAATCGAATGGAAAACTCCTGACTCTCAATTCTCTAGCCTATCCTCGGCCTACGGCTGTAGCTATAACAGCATTATGCAAAATTAAAAGAAAAAGTAAGGAAACTTGTATTATAATATCCTCCTGGGACCCAGGAATAGACTTCTGTCCTCTATAGTGGACATCATATTTTAGTGATTTTCTCTGACATGTCACAGTTTTAAGTCTGGATGTCCTGTAAAGAGCACTTTCAGTGTTTTGCAGAGATATCAAATGTTCGGAGGTTTCACCGTGACCACTCCCTCTCCTTGGTCTTTAAAAATGACTGATATTGATTTAGTGATCAAATTTAACACCCTTATGGAAATATGATAATATTTTGTTATTATCATTTACATCTGAATAATTTTCAAATTGTTTGTTATAAATCAACATCTCAGGAAAATATGACTTTCTGTTACGAAACAGGGCATTGATTTCCTACATGTCCTCTGTAGAGGACACCGGGACTAAAATCATGTTTATCAGGCATTTTAGGAGACACAACAAGTGAACAGGGAAAGAAATTATATATCAATATTCCTATTAATTATTAGATATTATTATGAAAATGTTGCTAATTATTACTCCCATTATTACACTTCTTTTTTCATTGCATGTTGCTCCAAGAACACATTAATATGCAAATTATACACAGTGTATAGATGCATTGTATTGAATAACCCATGTATGACTATTTTACCCACATACTGCATAAAGTAAAATGGTATATCAATTAATTCCATTATATCTTTCATAACAAAGTTGAGAATCATCTTTATACAAAGTTTGGTTAAAAAAATCCTGAAGCCTAAAAATTGATTGGTGAATTTTTTAAAACAAAAAATCCCATTGTTTTTGCCTATACATGTCATTTCATGTCATTTTATTTTTTTAAACAACTTAGTCCTGGTGTCCACCACAGAGGACAAGTATTACCTGTTCACCGCAAAAAGCAACAACACAAGTTAGTAAACATCATGAGGAAAGTTTTAACTTATGTCCAACTCCATGTAAACACCTTAAATCTTTTAAAGTGTAAAGATTTCATTTAATTTCAGATAATACAATAGCTGCTTTAAGGACAACGCACATGATTGACAAAGTACATATATGCAGTTGTGTGGAAAACACAAGAATTGATGACAGGATTATTTCTCACATATAATTTATGGCATTGCCTGTTTTAAAACACACAATTGATACATGGCTAGGTCAAAATGCAAAAATCTAAAACCAAATCAGCACTTCTGGCAAGGTTAATCAAATCTTTTTAAGTGAATCTTCCCACAATTGAAAGGCAGACAAAGTTTGTTGTGTTTTTAGTTTAATCAAAAACATGTAAAATTAAATAAATATATAAAATAAATTAGATAATATGGTCTGACTCTTACATCACTTGATTGTAGATCAAATTCTACATAATCCTTTCTGTGAAAATGGGTCCTTTTTATTATCTGTATTGAAGGAATGGATTCTGGAATCCACTGCCGCTTCAATATATATCTTTTACGTTATTAATCAACATTTATCTTTCTGTTAAATTATTTGAATGACTTCTTCAATGTATGTTAAAGCATTTCTTTTCCTTTTCAAACACTAGAAAATAATTTTGTACCTCTCACTGAGAGAAAAGAACATGTTATCAGTATGTTTTGGGAAAGTTTCCTGCTCAGAGCAGAGCTCAGATCAACTTCAGCCTTGAAGAAGCTATGAAACGTGTATCTGTGTATGTGCGCTAAATGCTCTGTGCAGGAGTTGGATATAAGTTAAAAACAGGATTCCCAGGCTGTTTGACTGTGGCCCATTTAAAAAAAAAAAAAAAGGTGCTATATAGCACTAAAAGCGGTTCTCGTAATCATATGGGAACCACTTTTGGTGTTATGTAGCACCCATGCTATGCTCTACAGCACCTTTGTCAAATGGTGTAGAACCCATTAGAGGTGCCATATTGCATTTTATTTCTTCAACAAAAATGGTGCTAAACAGCACCAACAGTGGTTCTTTGGCTCATTAAGAACCTTTAAAGGGGCTTAACAGGTTCTTTGTATGGCAGTGGTGCTATATAACACCTTAACCACCCTAAAGAAGCGCTGAAGAACCATACAGGGGCTTAACAGGTTCTGTATACAGTAGAGGTGCTATATAGCACCTTAACCACCCTAAAGAACCACTGAACCACTTTCATCTCTGTAACTTTTTCCCACACCCTCTCATGGGATGCTTCTTTCCCCAATTTCTGTGCAAGCATCTATGTACCTACATGCCAATTTGCCAGCAGATGGTGCTGTTGACCAAATATTGGCAAAATACGACTTAAAAACTGAAGATTTATTTGGAAACAAGACTGGATAAGTCAAATTTACATTATTTCCCATTACATACACCCCCAAAAAATTAAAATAAAAACAAAAACAAAATAAAAATGCCTTAGTAGCTATGCAAATATAATAATAATACTAGCCTATTGCTAATAAAGTAATACATAAACTAAAATGAATAAAACATTAATGAGAATTTAATGTTTTCTACATTGTTTGAATTGAGATACTGAATTTATTATGGTGGCTGAAAGTATGTAATGGATGTTCCACAAATGTATTTTATCGCACTACTGTGGCGGAAACACACACACACACGTTTGAAACAAACATCAATATGGCCATTTAACGTCAAACTCAACGCTGCTTTGAGGGAAGTCTCTTTCGATATGACTCTTCAGTCGTGTGTCACATTCCGTGTCTCAAAGCCTAGTGAGCTGTTTATCGAGACAGCCGCTTGAACGCGTATGTAGTGCCCCAGTATGCTGTCTAGGTAGGCAGCGTACTAGGTTTTGACACGCAGCCTCAGTCTTCCTGTCTCAGGCGATCATCAGAAGAGTTCGACACAGTCCGACACAAGACGATTCTCGTGCCTCATTAAATAATATTAAGGTAAGTCCCCTTAACTTTACCGAATTACCCTTATAGTGTCCGTCACGAACGCCTGTCTTTAATTCCCACAACAGCAAAATTCACTAAATTTAGTCTCGGAGGATTTTCTCCCCGATTTGTGCGAAATGGCGGCGCGAAGGAGGAAGTTAAAGCGCTTCTTCCTTTCATCGTTTTTAAAATGTTTTAACTTATGCAAATCCCCATTAAGGCTCTCAAAATAATGCTAATATAAATGTATAAAGATAACTGAGAAAAAAAGTCGTTCATTTGTGAAAACGAGGAATTTCATGCACAGATCTGTTGATAAGAAAATTAAAGTTTTTTTCTCTCCATATCATGTGTAACATTCATGAAATATATACATCACGTATTAAGTTGCTCAACTTTACCAGTTACATTGAGTGTGCGAGAAAAAAGGATCTACAGTAATACATACAGTTCATGTTCTCTTCATATACAGTACATACAGAAGTGCAAATGTTTATCATGTGTTTAATGTCTAATAATGAAAGCATTTCTGTAATGCAATGGAAATGGTGTCTCATAGCAACAGCCCTTTTATATATGCATTCTGTGGCACTTGGGTGGCAAAGAGGCCCCTGACAGGTATTTAGGGGGGTCTGTTTGCAATGGGATAATCAGGTCTGGATCTTGCAGGCCTCCAGTTCCTGAGCAGGACTTTTGAGCAGGACTTACTCAGGCCAAAAGCATCCTGTTCATGTGTGGGGGCGTGGATGAGTCACACCTATGTGTGTGTGTGTGTGTGTGTGTGTGTGTGTGTTTAAGGCAAAACACTTCAGACAAAACTATTGTTTTTTTCATGCTCTTGTCATTTTTGAGATTTTGTTTCCATAGCATGTATTCTTTAAGACTAGTTGAAAGCAAACACCCATTTAAGTGTTTATTTTATTGCACTTTATCTATTTGCATCTGTAGATTTCAGTTACAATAGACAACTTTAAAGGCCTCATGTGCTAAACCAGAAATCTCAGCACTTTGTAGTCTTATTCATTTCTTTCTGAGCAGGTTGTTCATATATAATTTGCCTGTTATATGTAAAATTTTATTCCTAAATACTCTTTCTGGCTGTTTGACAGTAATTTATGGAGTGATAAAAAGAAATCTCCTCTGTAAACACCTCTATTATGAGATATCTAATATGTCAACAAAATGAAAGAGAATTTTTTCATGTTCACATTTTTTGTTGTGGAAATGTATGCAAATTTGTGTATATACAATTCCTCATTTGCATATTTAAAGATAGTATTTCAGAAAACTTGTAATTTCAAAATGTAATGTCTTAATCTACTGTGATTCATTGAGTGAGGAAGTGTTGTGATATATTTTCACCATATTGGAAGACTTATTCTTTGATTTTCATGCTTCCATCTGTCTTATTTTTGAATGCGTAAAGCGAAAAGTTTGTGGTTTAGTGATAAAGACTTAAAGGACCTAAAGGTAATTGGCTTGCAGGAAGCAAGTACACTACGGTTAATGACTGGTCTTTCAAACGCATAGTCATTGTGAAGTGGACATTCCCGTTGGTTAAACCGATTTGTTTTGTCACAGACTTCAGTGGTAACAGGCTGTCATTATAGCTCTTAGCATGTGTGTTTTCCTTCTCGGCCCCGTCCCTGGCCTCAATACCACACTGTTCCTTTTTGAGCTGCCCGAAACATCCACACTTCCGTAAGCCACGGCCTGCTGAATCCACTGTCTGTCATTTTGTGTTTTCTTCCTCATCTGCTTGTCGCTCAGCGCTCTCACTTCTGCATTCAACATTAAAAAAACAAAGACGCAAAACCTGCTTTTTAACCTGCTTGATAATTACAGGCTGTGAGTTTTGACGCGTTGATGAAAAGTTAGCAGTTAACAGAAAAGATAACGAGTTTTTGTCTGTTACAAGCCAAACCGCACCATTTCCCTGAACTGTTAATTAGAAATGACAAATTCAAGGTGTGGCTTAACTCCCAGTTCTGTAGTAGCCTGAACATAATTGACTGTGACAAATGTTTGCAGTGTGAAATTTTCTTTCCTAGTTGTTTTCTTACTTTCCGTGGCTTTGAATAACAGACAGATGTGTGACTATTATGCAGATATTAGTAAGATATTCACAGTCGTTAAAAATGTTGGGGTTGGTTGGAAGGTTTTTGAAGGAAAGTCTCTTATTCTCACCACGGCTGCATTTATTTGATCAAAAATACTGTAAAAACAGTACTATTATGATAAATTATTACAATTTAAAATAATTGTTTTCTGTTTTAATATATTTTAAAATGTAGTTTATTCCTTGGTGGCAAAGCAATAAACATTCTTCTTATAATGTTGTTTTTTCAAAATTCTTTGATGTAGAAAGAATAGAAGAACAGCATTTTATTTGAAATAGAAATCCTTTGTATAGTTATAAATGTCTTTACTCTCACATTTGATTTATTTAATGCATCCTTGCTGAATAATAGTGTTACTTGAAATGTTTTTTTTTTTTGCTACCAAAACTCTTACTGAATTTTGATCAGTAGTGTATCTTCTAAATGTGTTTATTGCCATAAAAATGTTCCTTCAAAGTGAAAATAGTGATCTGTAATGGAATGAGGATATTTAAATATGCAGTATTGTGTTGTTGTCATACTTTTCGGCTGACAAGGTTATGTCTGATTTAAAGACTATTCAGTTAAGCAGTCAAACCGGTTACAAAAAACAAAAACAAAAAAAGATGTTAGTTAGACGTCATTTAGGGACAATTTTTTTTTAGCTGCTAGTTTGCTCTTGTTTTTATTATCATATAATTTTGGTGAGAATTGTGTGGCCCTAATGCTTCTTTTTCTCTGTCGTCAGCAACACTAATAATTGGATAACTTCTTTGTCATCTAAAGCCCAAAGTATACTTTAGTTTTGACAACACATACACACAAGAACGTTTCATCATTGTCCAGTTTCTGCGCTATTTTTCTCCAGAAGTTATGACCGATAAAAATGTCTCTGTACTTGTTTAACCTTAAAGTTGTGGGTGTCTCTTAACCCGCGTTACACAAGCGGTCATCAGCATGAGCATTTATTGTTATCTCCAGTAGTTTGTGGTTGTTTTTGTCTCTGTTTCTTTTTTTTTAATGCAAAAAATGGGCTGGGGCAGTGTTTCCACCTTGTGGACAAACAAATTTGTACAAAAAATTTAAGCCACATGTTCAAGGTAAGCATACAGAATTGGAAATATGGCTGTGTGCATACTGTACAATATATGCATACTATACTGATGACAAAAGTTAAGTCATACACTGTATGCATACAAAAGCATACGCATAAAATATGCTTTAG
This sequence comes from Ancherythroculter nigrocauda, assembly GCA_036281575.1. NCBI lineage: Eukaryota > Metazoa > Chordata > Actinopteri > Cypriniformes > Xenocyprididae > Ancherythroculter > Ancherythroculter nigrocauda. The sequence goes on from VTFQ01000001.1 coordinate 39,196,102, forward strand.
CCTCTTTAGTCTTTAGTCTAGGCTATTACACTGGCGGGCGGCATTTTTGATGTTGGGTCAGATATGGAAATCCAACAAATGATGGACTTGATATCCGTGAATAGACACTTTTCACATTTCCAGGGTTCTTTGAAGAGGAAGTCGTCATAATTCGGTAAACTTTGATTGTGGTGAATGGAAACTACAACAAATATATTTTTTTACATTCTATTGGCTGCAATTGCAAAAGAAAAAAAAATGGCAATAGCATTTCTATGACTTAAAATAGTAAAAACAAAAATATTGAGAGATTCTGACATTGGTTAGAAGAGCGATAGATGTCAAATTTGCCGTCACTCCTTCAGACGTTGTATTAGAAACACTTACACAGCAGTGAATAGTAAATAAAGTAAATAAATACAAGGTATAGTGTTATGAATGTATTTTTCAAATACATTCATAAAACCCTTTTTTTTTAACGAAAATACGAAAAACGTTGATAGATTTATGCTATGGAAATGCGTCATCACAGTCTCTTCATCACCTCTACATTCAAATTGGACATTTCAAAGTTCACAAGCTGTTGATATTTGTTTGAGCACCAATAGTTCATTCAGTCATTTACTCGCCCTCACGTTGTTCCAAACCTGACATTCTTTGATCTGTGGAACACAAAAGAAGATATTTTAAAGAATGTTGGTTTCTCAGAATTTCTTATTTTATGTTCCACAGAAGAAAGAGAGTCATGCAGGTTTAGAAGGACATAACTATGAGTAAATAATCACAGAATTAAAATTTTAGGGTGAACTGTCCCTTTTAAGATGATAAATGCCAAAAAAGATAGAAATAAGGTGACAAATAAATGCATTATATGAGAACAAGAGACAGAGTCCTTCAGGCAGATTACTGAGAGCCTGACTGCTGCCTCAGGAGGAGGAGGAGGAGGGAGCGCAAGCAGGGGAAATGGAGATGGATTTCCCGTAAATCAGCCCCATCCAATCAGAGCGCAGTCGCTCTCGACATGGCAGACAGCCAGCGGGATCAATCGTCTGAGGTGAACACTGACTAATGGAGAGAGAGAGAGAGAGAGAGGGGAGGGACCGCCTGTGATAGTGTTAGTAAACGAGTTCTCATGCTTTGCTCTGCATTTGAAGCTGCATTTAAAAAGCGGTATGTTACCTTCTATCTCTCTTGCTTTTTCTTGTGTGCAAGATTAAAATGTGATACTATTTGCTACTCATCATTGAAGATGCAGATGCCTGTACTGTAATGAAAAGGACTGTCATTCTCTGCTGGGGTCTCATGTGATCATGCTGGGTGTAACTGGACGTGTTGTGAGGAACATTTGAGGAACAACAGGTTATTTGACTGCATGACTTTGTTGCAACATATTTTCCATTGCTCATGTTTGAAACGCTATAGGATGATTTTTATCTTCCCACTGTGAGTGCTGTGAGTGCTCTCTGAAGTCATTTTGGTGATGTAACAGCTTCTCCATTAGCTATCAAAATGGAGGATTCAGCTCCTTGCAGCCAATAAGCCGTTGGCAGCATCTACGTGGATGACGTTGGTTTTAGATGGAGGCCTGTTTTCTCTTAGTTTAGAGAGAGTGGGAAAGGGAAAGGGAAAGGGAGAGTGTGGGACAGATTAACTGGGGTCATGTAAAGGCGCACTGATGCAACATGCTGCAACTGCCTGAGACCTTGCAAACCTTTCTTCAGGCTGTGAAGATCTTTCCAGCTGATCTGAAGAAAATGACCTAATTGTTAGTGTATTCATATCATTAAACGCTTTTAGGAATAATTATTTCGAAAATGAAATTTATTTGCATGTTTGACTGATTTTATAAATGTTAAATGACTGCACAGTAATAAGGTTTTCTTATGAAAATGCGGTTGCTGCTTGCAGAACTTGCTGCCACAATGCTGTGGGTGGTTGCCAGGGTGTTACTGTGCGGTTGCCAAGGTGTTCTGGGCTGTTTTAGCTTGTTGCTAGAGTGTTTTTTCTGAGTAGTTTTAGTTTGTTGATATTCAGATGCGTAGGTGTTTTATCTTGTTACTAACTACGCAGTTCCCTAAAGGGTTTCTGACTGGTTTTAACTTGTTGCTACGGTGTTCTGAGTGGCACAATTTGAGGCATCTTTACTGTCCATAGGCAAGATGCAAACCAAAGATTAATACTTAAGGCAAGGCATGACTAATATTTCTCACACAAGCGCCACTAACAAAAGCTTCACTGTATTTCCAAACAATGAGGAAGTTGAAGACAGAAACTGAACCACACCTTCTGCATTTTGAAAAGTTATCATAGACCAATCAAACAAGGAAAAAAGATTGTCTTGATACCTCCCACATATACCCGCAATGAAGTAGTGAGAAATAGTCACTGACGTTAGGTTTATGATAACAAGCTAGCTTACTTCTGTAATTCATCATTAGAGATAAAGCTCTGATATATTGTTCTAAATTAGGACTTTTTCAATACCAAAATGAGTCTTATAGTCTGATTTATAACTGGTTAGCTTGTTTAAATGCGAGTTGTACAACATCATCCAGTCAAACGGTGTCAAAACACTGCAGCAGTGGTGTGAGCCAACAGACCACGCCTCCATTTTGATAAGCAGAAGGCTAATGTTACGCCCTCAGCAGCTCCTCCCGTTCCACAGATCAACCTAGAGGAGCAGGAAGTGTTAAAGTGAAGAATAGAGTCTTTGTGTTCACTGAAAATACTTACAGCAGTGTCCTCTGTCACCTTCAGCAGGTACAAAGTCCAGGCTTTGTGACCAATCACTGTTAGAATGAATATATATCACCTTGTTTTAGCTGAAAGAAAATACCCGTCAGTTAGCGTTCGTGAAGGCCAGGTGTGTGGGATCTTTTTCCACGGAGCGGTTATGATCTTGCTATGTGTGTGCGTGAGACAAAAAGTGAATGAGGGACCCTATTTAAGAACCATGAGGTTTAGTGATACGCATTGAATGTTACTGAGCAATATGAGACTGAATTGATTTATTGATCTGTTTCTTTGTTTCATAGAATTTCAAGATGCCATCTCAGAGAATTCTGAACTCCACCGTCCCGTTCTCCCACATGGATAGCAAAGCTCTCAACTGCCTCGGCTCGAACCCAGCTTCTCACACGGAGAGCAAAGGAGGAGAGCTGGACAAAATGGATCCCTTGAAATATAACTACTTATGGAGTGTCATGAATCATGGCACTGCCAAACATGAGTGGAGACACGGGACAGAGATACAATCCATCATCGCACAGGCAGAGTGTAAGTACTGATCTAAAGAGACAGAAACAACGAGATGATAATTTCTAATGATAATATTTCCAAATATATTTGGGCTGAATTGTTTCTCTTTTTTCATAGGTGAGTCCCAGGATTCGCAGGAGTTCTGCCCCAATGGCAGGTAAAACCTACGTGACCGTCAAACAAACACGTATTTCATTATGTTTTCTTTTAATACCAGGAATTAATATATCACTACAACTTTTTCAGTCACAAAAATGGGCCACGTGTTATCTCCTCCATATCTCCTGTTGGCTCCGTCTCTCGCAGTCGGTCCAGAAGAAAACGTCGTAAGAGACAGCGGCGGAGACAGGATGAGAAGGACAGCCGATCCAGCGAGTTCGTGGGAGTCACCGGTGTGCAGGAGCAGGACAGCGGCGAGTGCCTGTCGTCATCGCTCATTCAGGTTAGACTGAATTAACTGTAATTGGTGTAATTATCATAGAGCTGAGGGGAGGGAAGTGTATTACACAAAAATTAGGTTGAATTTAATGAAAGATATATGCAACAGTTTTGTTCCAAATCCTAGTGTGCTGTCTGGATAATCCACAGCGTGCAAAGAAAGCATCCAAATCCTCTTTCAAGGACACATCAAGGACGATATCTATTTGCTTCTTAAAGCGATAGTTCACTTAAAAATGAAAATTCAGTCATCATTTACTCACCCTCAAGTTGTTCCAAACCTGTGTGAATTTTTGATGAACACAAAAGAAGATAATTTAAATAATGTTGGAAACCAAACAGTTGATGGACCCCATTGACTTCCATAGTATTATTGACTATGGAAGTCAATGGGGCCCATCAACTGTTTGGTTACCCATATTTTTTTACCCAAAATATCTTCTTTTGTGTTCAGCAAAAGAAAGAAATTCATACAGGTTTGGAACAACTTGAGGGTGAGTAAATGATGACTGAATTTACATTTTTGAGTGAACTATCGCTTTAAGAAGCGATCGCTTTTTTTTAAAATTTTTTATGGAGAAGTCCATACCACAACTATAACAATAACAATAATGACACAGATGAAAGATATCACTGGAATTTCTTTCAGAGCTATTTTGTTTCCAGCAGGTGACAGCCAATCAGAAAAAGCTTGTGCACTTAAAGCAGCAGGCGACATAACTGCAGTGCGCAATTATAATAAAACAAAACGTTATTGTCGGTTGGTGTGGACACTAATATAGTTAAAGTTATATTTATATTTCGTTCTTGGGCCTGTTGATGCACTAAGCAAATTAATCTAGCAGAATCTGACACGAGCAGATTATTAGCAGTTGCTAAAACAACAGAAACTAATTAACACTACAAAGCTAATAATCTAATATTGATTAAATTAGTGCATTTTTAATAACCTTTTTACTTTTCTGTAGTGAATTAAAAATGGTTATTTCTTTCTTCATCACTTTTGGATGCAAATTTTCACAGCATAGTTCTTCTAGGCAGGAAGCTCACTATGTTTTGGAACTGAATGTATATAAAGTCTTTTGATTTCATTTAAGACTATTTAAGACTCTTGTCTCAGCTGTTAGTTTATGTCCCAGAGGAAATCCAGTGATTAGCTAAGTACTGAGTCATGTTTTGTCTTTAGCTCTCCCTAGAGGCTTGAAGCACTTAATCTAAGGGACACCTTTACAGACCCAAACAGATTTTTCCCATTGTCTGCATTGATTTTTATACAGCTTTCAAGTGTCTTTCTCTCTGATCCAGTCCAGTCACCTTTGTTGTGTCCTCTTGGTTCAGGTTAGAGACCCAGTGTGCATCAGCAGCATCAGCAGCAGCAGTGGCCTCAGCACAGAGAGGGTGTCTGTGCAGGAAACAGAGGGACCGTCATACTCCTATCAGTGGGAATCCTCTTGCCAGAGCTATGCTCAAGTGAGCGAAGAGCTGAAGTCTCCACTGAGAAGTGAGATCGAATTTCGCCTGGCTGTTACAGCCCTGAGGGACTACGTTACAACTGAAGATCCCTGCTTTGCATATAGCTTTGTCAAAGACGTGCTGAGAGAGGAGAGGGAGAGAGATGAGAACGAAAGAGAGGAGAGCGACAAGAACGAAGGGATCCTGTTTAAAGAGGTGATTTTAAATGGCACTTAAAACATGAGGAAATTGACATGTGAAATTGACACATGGATGAACTCATACTGAAAGTGCATAGATGCGTTCTCTTGCACGCTAAGATACAAATTTACATACAAGTACACAGCCTAAAAGTCATACAAGCACACACAACCTGACACCTTTAGAAAGACAATACAGATAAAGACAACATAAGTATACTAATACAGAGAGGAAGAGAGAGAGTAAGAAACACAAACTTGTCTGCGTGTGTACACATAGCCAGAAGTTGACTTGCGGTCGTCGATTTCCTGTTTTTCTTGCGTTCAGCCGGGTTTCATGTTTACATCACCAGCCTAGTTCTGCTTGGGGAGTTTCCTTTACAAAGAGAAATAAGCAAACAGCAAAAAAAAAAAAAACGTCTTCACACACTTACTGTGGTAGTCATGTGCTCTAATATGACATTTAGAAATTCTGGACATTTTCAGTAATTCTATTGAACCGTTTGATTATGTAACGAAGATGCATCAGTTAGGTATGCATCAATATTGAATCATGGTTGTACAAAATCATACATTTTAAATGATTAAATAAAACAATAAATAGTTGTAGTTTATTAAGTAAATGTAGGCATTACAACATTAAAAGGTACAGTATATTATGAAAGATGGATAAAAAATGGATAAAAATTCCAAGTGAAAGTTGAAAGTTGTTTTATTATGCACAAATGCACATAATTTTACCATTCACATTTTTTTTTAAAGAAATCAATACTTTTATTTAGCAAGCATGCATTAAATTGATCATCAAAACATTTAAAATGTTACAAAAGATTTCTATTTCAGTTAATAAATGCTGTTCTTCTGAACTTGCTGTTCATCAAAGAATCCTGAAAAACATTATCACTGTTTCCACAAACATATTAAGCAGCACAACTGTTTTCAACATTAATAATAATCAGAAATATTTCTTGAGCATTTCTGAAGGATCATGTGACACTGAAGACTGGACTAATGATGCTGAAAATTCATCTTTGACATCACAGGAATAAATTACATTTTAAAATATATTAAAATAGAAGAATATAACTGTTTTCTACTGTATTTGTGATGAAACACTTGCAGCCTTGTTGAGCAAAAGAGGCTTCTTTCAAAAAACAAAAAATCTTACCTGTAACACTTTATTTTACAGTGTCATTGTTACAAAAGTTACATGTAGTTACTATAGTAATAACAGTAAATTATGCATAGTTACATGCAACTAACCCTAAACCAAACCAAACCCTAATCTTATTATATACTTAGTAAGTACATGTAGTTACTTAATATTACTCAGTACTTAAATGGATAATTACACTGTAACAAAGACACCTTAAAATAAAGTGTAACCATCTTACCAAGCCCAAACATTTGAATGTTAGGATAACCAGTAGATGTCAATTATTAAAATTCCATACTGTTTTGTCTAAATAAATAAAAAATAGAAGTCAATTTAGGAATCACAACATTATAATGTACACTTTTCATTTTGAGATTTACTAAAGATCACATTTAACAGTGTTATTACTGTTTTTAAAGATTAAGTGAATGTTAGATGACGGCAAATATTATAGCCGTATATATTGTAGCATGGCTGGAGCACTGTATTGGCCAATCAGCATTCATAACATCATTGTGTCGTTTTTTTTTTTTTAAGGGTCTACAACCTGTGAATTATGAGTACAGAGAGGGACGGGAGTATGAACGCTGTCGATTTCTCAAGCAGGGCTCCTTCGGAGAAGTCTACAGCATCAAAGACAAAGGCACCGGGTTCATGTGTGCCGCCAAAAAGGTATTTGTGACCTCCTTTGTGTCCAGCTTATTCTTCTGGCAGATGGCACTGCTGATATTTAAATGCAAGTTGTTTTCCATTGATCCACCGATCGTGTGTTTCAGGTGCCGTTGGAGAGTTTCAGCAGTGAGGAGGTGGGCTCGTGGAGTGCCCTGCAGTCTCCTCATGTGGTAGACCTTTTTGGAGTGGTGCGTGAAGGTCTGTCCATCATCCTCTTCATGGACCTCAAATCCAGTAAGAACTCAGACACACAACGCACAACCTCTTTATTCCCTCATCCATTTCTTAGTTCATTATTTGGCATATCTGGTGTTCCGCACTAAGGAAGTCTCTAGTGGAGAGATGGAAAGTTTGATCCGCTCTGTTTGCACACTCTTACAGGTTCTCTAGGACAGCTGGTGGAGGAACGAGGCCGCCTGCCAGAGGATCTGTCCCTGCACTACCTTCAGCAAGTACTGGGGGCGCTAAACTACATACATAAGAAGCGGATCCTTCACCTGGATATCAAAGGTACGTGCAGAATGTAGGCTGGATTGCTAAAAAGCTAGGTGGAGTCTTATAAACAAGTCTAAAGCTTGAGCATTTGTTTTGTCCTCTTTTCACTAAACCAGACTGTCTCCGTTTAATTTATGTGGAAAGATGACATTTAACATTAACACATCTTCAGGTTATGTGGAAAATGGACATCCCTTTTTTAATCTCACTTCCTTCTGTGGATTCACAGTTCTTTGGAAACCGCATAAAGAAATGAAAATCACAAGTGAGATGTCCTTAATATCACAATTGTTTCTTCTAGACAGCAGTTGTGATTAAATGGAGAAGAAACTGATACTTTTGCTTGTGTCTCCTACTTAAAAGATTTTTTCCTGAGTAAAATGTTAGACCCTGTGGTAATCTAACATGCGTTTTCAGATTTGCCAGGATACCAAAAGTCTGCATGTAAATGTCAGATATCTCAATATGAACTAGTTTCTTATAACTTCTTTCCAAAATCGAATGTCAGTTCTTCAACAGTTACCTCAATGTAAATTTTAGGAGATACATCTCAGAAAAAGTTAATATACAAGTGAACCATTAATTATTATTGTTAAAACTTTTAAAAATAGTTTTCTGTTATCAAAATATATCATAAAATAAAATATAAATATTAGACGGAAACCTAAACGTAAAAAATCTGGCAGCTAACTGAAATAAAAATGAAATAAAAATAAATTAACACTAAAAAGAAATATATATAAAAAACTAATAAAACTAATAAAAATGACAAAAGCACATAATACAATTACTAAAACTGAAAATATATGAATGAGTGAATGTTAATAAATAAATACTTTAATAGTATATAAAAAATAACATAACAATACAAAATAAAATGACATAACATTGAAAAGAGCCATAACTGATGGACTTCAGGCCTCCTGAGCTATAAAAGAGCAGTATATGAGCAATTAAATGGCCTTCTGGGTTGGTTCTGTTATGTTCCTCAGAAAATGCTGTAAGAAACACATTTTCAAACAAACTGTCATAAAGTCATATCTGAATAATTACATATATGCAGGTGAAGAAGTTGATTCTAATATTGTGTTTGTGGCTGGGATTAGTTGTTTTTCCGTAAAATGGGGTGAAACAAACAGCACCTGTGGTGAGAGAGAGAGAGAGAGAGAGAGAGATCAGAGAACATTGTGAGCAACCCGGGGCTGGGAATTTCCCACAGCATGACTCATGTGGTTCAGATGAGGGGGGGGGGGGGGGGGTTGATATCAAGTAGAAAGAAACAAGACACTGACTGAAGAAGTGACCATATATAATGCAGAAGGACACAGGAGATTAAATGATCAGCTTTATGTCATTATAATCCATTCAAATTGATAAAGGGCAGTTCAATTCAATCAAACAGTAAAACAAACCTGTCTTATCTGACATCTACAGCGCCATCTGCTGTCCAAATATTCTGCAGTTGATTATCAGCGTTTTAATCTTGTCTATTATTTTCTTCAGTAACAAGTTGTGGTTTGCAATTTAGAAACCGAAAGTCTGCCACTTTCCAATTTTAACTTTTCCTGGAACCGGCCAATCACCACTTCTAGAGAGACTTATGGGAACACATTGGAAAACATAAATATTTTCTAAATACACATTGCTGGTATTCCTGTACACAATTCAACAGTGTTGCAATAGAAAAGTTGCTCTGCCTCTAATTTTAGGTTACTGAATCACCTTATTTTTCATGTAAGAGTGGGTGTTTAAATCGAATTCTGCTGTCATCTGCTTCCAGTTATTTACAAAACAGCTCGTTATGCTGCTTGATATTGCAAACTGCTAAACTTATCATATTATTTTAATGTATGGTCATAATTATAAACACACTGGTTTGTAGCGAAAATAGTTTGACCATTTACTACACTTTTTTTGGTCAGCTAATGAATTAGAAATCTCACACATTCACAGAAAATAACTTACTTCTGCATTGAAAAATAAGGTACTGCTCCCATTCTGAAAACTTACCAATAGTTAATAAAGTCATTTCAATGCACTATAAACTAGATGCATGTAAATTATTGAATAATAATAAAGTTTAATGTCATTGTACTAAAGGTTATGGAAATAATAGCAAAGTATGATAATTTTATCAATCGATTTTTAATCATTGTGATGTTAAACTCCCAATCAAAATGACTCAAAAGTGTGCTGGTCACCACTCTTATGCTCACCAAGGCTGCATTTATTTGATATAAAAAAATACAGTAAAACAGCATTACAAACCATATTTATTTTAAATAGTAATCTTTTGTAACATTATGAATGTCTTCACTGTCAATTCTGATCAATTTAATGCATCCTTACTGAAAAAATTAATTTCTTTTGAGGAACACCCCCCGCCCAAAAAAGAATGGTAGTTTAGCTTTTAAGTATTTCTCAGGGATTTTCCAAGTAATTATTCAGTTATTCTTAATAAATAAAGTAAATAATTTATTGTAATTTTTTTTGGTCCATTTTTTTTGTGTTTTTTGTGTTCTCATGTTTGTGTTTTATTTTCAGCGGATAACGTTTTGCTGTCAGAAGATGGGAAAGATGCATTCCTGTGTGACTTTGGGCATTCAGAGAGATCAGACAAACAAGGGCTTAGTAATGGTCAGGGTAAGTACATTTCATTATAGCCTCACACATATTGCAAGTGAATATAGACACATGCATGAGCTGAGCATCTAATTTGGTATGTGTTTAGGGCTGAAAGGCACAGAGACTCATATGGCACCTGAGGTGGTCCTCAATGAGCCCCGCTCTTCAAAAGCAGACATCTGGAGCAGTTGCTGTATGCTTCTGCACATGCTCAATGGCTGTCATCCATGGACCCGCTACTATTCCCGTCCACTCTACCTCAAGGTAAGCTATGATTGGAAATAAAGCCAAATAAGGCCCTCCCACTTTGAAAGTCGCATTTAATTTTAATCAGTGTTGATTTGCATTCACTAAACACTTAATAAATATTGTTTGTGTTTGCACGGTGACAGATAGCAACAGAACCTCCACCACTGAGGGAAATCCCATCAGACTGCAGTTCCAATACAGCTGACGTCGTAAAAGCAGGACTACAGAAAGATCCGATCAATCGAGCTTCTGCCAAAGAACTCGCTGTTAAAACTGCTAAAGCACTTAAAAAAGGTACCAATAAAGAAGCATGCAACACATACAAATGTCTTAATATTAAATATTACACAATTAAAAATGTCATCCATTTATTTGCAGTCGGGGGACTTCGCAGTCCCGCGAGAGGAGGAACCTATATGAAGCCACTGGGGAAGCCAGAGAAATCAGGCCCCGCCCATTCTGCCACACCCACCACATCCCACCACACCACATCCTCTCATAACTCTGAGCTGCAGTGGATGAGCTTTGAGCAGAAGAGGAAAGAGGGTGATGGGGAACCTGATGACAAACCACACAAGGGAAAACCGTGGAAACGCATAGAGGAGACAAGAAACGATGAGCACTCTCCTCCGAAATCACTGCTCCACATTCAAGCCACTTCAACTGAGCCGCAAATCATCTATAAAACCAAGCCAGAACAAGAGATGCGGAGACTGGAGAAAGGTGAGCAGCCCGTCACATCCGATCATGTGATATTCAAATGAATGCAGAAGTGGTGAGCATAAAAGAACTTTCCAAAAATTGTACAAACCCCAAATGTTTGAACGGTAGTGTATAATAAATTACATGCAGTTTCAGAATTTTGATCTAGTATTTTATTCCATAAAAGTGTTCCTTAAGTGGTTCATCCACATCTTTTAAAAAATTCAAATGTATCCACAAAGGAACATACACGTTTTATGTGCATTTTGGATATTTCATTTGCATCTTGCTGTCTTTGTGCCAAATCCCAAAAATGTGTGGATGGAAACAAGCTGCTTGTTAATATTCATTCTGAACCATAGAATTGCAGATTATAATTGTAACGTTGAGTTTGTTCTCTTGCTTTCTCTGCAGATTTATTCCTGAGTAGTCTCTCCCATCCTCATTCTGCTGAGATACAGGAGCAGCTGCTCTCTTGTATCAGTAGCGACTGCCTCTCCACTAGAGAATACGGGGACAAGAAGGTAAACAAACCCAGGCATGAATGCTGGATATGAGGCAGCCTGTAATTCCTTCTAACCTAATTCATGTATATTAGGGGTTGAACGACTTACGTTTTTTTAAAGTCGGCATTTATGTGAGTCGACATTGACTAGTTGCTGAATATGTCATTAATGAACAAATAAGCCTGAACATTAAGCTGAGACTCGGACGCGGGTTGCCTTGTGCACAGCTATGGCATATGACAGTGCTGCCCACAAGGCTATTGCTCCTACATAACAACTTATTTTGATCAGTTCTTTTGTCTTTGGGTCATTGTATTTCTCACAGATTTCTGCTCATTCTAAATCAGATACAGAAAAAGTAGCACAGTAAAGATTACATTGATATGAATGCATTAGTGAGAGAGCGATTGCGTGTGTGAATTAACCTGGCAGCGTCTTTCTACTAATAATGAAGCTTTGGTTTTTAGTTACCAAGAAATATATGCTACTAGAACTTTTTAGTTTCTAAGCTATTTTATTGATAAAGCAGAGTTGACAATTCATTTTTTGCGCTAGTGAATGTTTCTGTGTTTGCGATCTGCACGTGATGTGCGCGCTACTGTATGTGTGTGCGTTACAATGCAGCAGCACATTAATTTAGATCAGCTGTTCACTTGTGTGTACAATAAGCTGTTTAAGACGTGCATTCACCCGATCAATATTGATCATCCAGATGGTATAATCAAACATATCTTGTGGAGCGCTCTCTGAGTATTCATTTAAAAAACCTCTTGGATTTCATCAAAAATATCTTAATTTGTGTTCTGAAGATGAACGAAGGTCTTAAGGGTTTGTTATTGAATTAATGAAATTTCATTTGTGGGTGAACTAACCCTTTTTTGGTGCAACCCCTAGTGTATAGTAAATACAGTACATTAAAAGGTTATTAAGAGTGATGGTTAAGACCACACTTCCTGACAACTCTCAGCTGTTGGTTGCTAGTGGAGCATCTGACTGTGACCAATTACAACTTAACTGAAATTCAAAGGGTTTCCCTTTTTTTCTTTTTTCCTCCAGGATTCGGGACGTTGGTCAGTCGCTGGTGATGATGACAGCTCAGGCGTGTTTTCTTACAACAGTCAAGATATCCAGAGCTTCAGCAGGGACTGGCTCTCCCCCACGCATCAACCTCCGCCCCGCTGCTTTGAGGGTGTGTTAACAAAAACCGATTACTTCAAATAAATGTTACTGGTCCAAAACTTAAAATTAAATCAGTAAATCAACAGCGGTTTAATTAATATTATTAACAACAGCAGGTCTAGACCTAATGCGCATAATGCACAGTTCCATTTAATCTAACTTTTTTTTTTGTCACATATTGGCACATAATAGTGAAGCGACGAGAACATTCACACATGCCGTTGGTGTGATATTTTTAGATGACATTTATCATGGTTATTTGTGCCATGCTCACATCTGTTCTTTGTTTCTTCAGGGGTGGATGTTTATATCAGGGACTTTGATGGGAAATGTTTTCACATTCGGGAGACGCCCAGGGTGAAAGTAGGCCACATCGCAAGAGGAATCAGCGATCAGGTAAACATTGTGTGTGTATAGTGTGTTTATGCAGAACACATTTTTTTTTTCTGCATTACTCTTTTTTGTGTTTGCTAGAGAATAATATCTTCTCTCTCGGGCAGATCTCAGAGAACGTGTTCAGTCTGCAAACAGAGGATGGTTGCATGGTGCCTCATGACAAAGAGGTCCTGGAGAACAGCCTGTTTCTGCGTTGTGTCCCTGCCCCTGACTCCTGCCACTATCATCAGTATGGACACAAGCCCTGCTGCACCCTGACCCCCGACTGCAAACTACCGTGGAACTGGAGGATCAGGGAGGGGATGCTGGAGACTAGAGACTGATCTCTCCAACCTCAATCAGTTTCTGTCAAGCTTTCTGTTTTGCATTGAATTTGGGCTGAATTTGTTTTCATGAATCTTTTCTGACTAATAAGGCCGCATTTACACTGCAAGTCTTAATGCACAGATCTGATCTTTTGACCATATCCGATTTTTTTGGACGACGTGCTTACATTTCTTTTAAAAGTGACCTGTATCCTACCAAACCTACCAAAAATAGCCTATATGACATCACAAATCAATTTCAATGGTACATTGAGCTTAATTTATTGACATGAATTCATATAGAAACCCTTTTAATGCAATAGTTACATCCCTACTTAAAAATAATACAAATTCTTCACGACAGTATACGTACGCAGCTCCGCTGGAAGCGTGTGAGTTGAATAATACTCGGGTACGGGTAGATATTCACAGCTTCATGGGCTCGAATCCGCCATCCTATACTAGTTTTTTTTTTTTTCATTAAAACCAATGCGTTCATCAGTGATTGTAATTTCATATTGCAAGTTTGTGTGCTGCTTTTTATTTTGTGGTTTCAATGGAACGAATAGTTAGTCTCCACAACGGGACTGAAGCGCGCGTCTGTGCACGAGCCGTCGTCACTGACAACCGCGGCAACGAGCACTCAGTGTGATTTCAAGACAAAGACTATAGAATAACACTTAAAGGGACTTTGTTTCAAGAGCAACACATTTCAACGTCAGATCGCCTTTTATTTAACACAAATGAAATTAATAATCTACCAGTCAACTAGAGATGCTCCGTTTATTATAGGTATGTCTGTACCGCGAAATGTAAAAAAACCCTCACTTTTCAATGACGCAGGAGTCGCATTTACAGGGGAATATCCGATCTGTCCGCTTACACTGCAGGCGCAAACGCACGTATCCGATTCATATCTGATTTATAACCACATATGAATGAGGCCTGAAACCGATCTGTGAAAATCGGAATCCATGCGCTTTTTTCCTGCTTACACGATCGTGACTCATATCCGATCTGTGCCACATGGGAGGAAAAAATCGGAATTGGGTCACTTGAACCGTGCAGTGTAAATGGGGCCTTTTCGAGCCATTGTCATATTATTGATTTACATTCTTATTATTTTGAAGTACTTTTAACCGACTGTGCAGGTATTTTTTGCGCTCTTCTGTGATCATCATGGGACTTCATGGAGTCTTTTCATGATTAATGGCAAGATTTTAAGGCCTTTAGTCAATCAAGTATATGCCTTAAACCCTAAGCACTTATGAATTAATTACTTTGTCAATATGGTTGAGCTGTGGGACATAAAGATGCACATCAATATTTGAAATAATCACCAATCTTCTTTGCTAAGAATGTTTTATCTTGTATTTTAAAGATTCCTTAAGAATTCAATAAAAACTCATTCTTTACATTTGTTTGCAGTTGTCTCAATTAAGAATGATTGATAGTAGTATTCAGTATTGTGATTGTAAGCGTTAATTATATGGATAATCTTATTGATCATTTAAAAGTCAATCAAATGTCAGAAGTACAACCCGAATTCTGGAAATGTTGGGACGTTTTTTTAAATTTCAATAAAATGAAAACTAAAGTCTTTCAAATCACATGAGCCAATATTTTATTCACAATAGAACATAGATAACATAAATGTTTAAACAGAGAAATGTTACACTTTTATCTACTAAATGAGCTCATTTCAAATTTGATGCCTGTTACAGGCCTCAAAAAAGTTGGCACGAGGGCAACAAATGAAATTTTGAAAAGATTCAGCTGGGAGAACATCTAGCAACTAATTACATTAATTGATATCAGGTCTATAGCATGATTAGCTATAAAAGGGATGTCTTAGTGAGGCAGAGTCTCTCAGAAGTAAAGATGGGCAGAGATGTGAAAGAGTGCGTAAAAACATTGTGGAATACTTTAAAAACAATGTTCCTCAACGTCAAATTGCAAAAACTTTGCAAATCTCATCATCTACAGTGCATAACATCATCAAAAGATTCAGAGAAACTGGAGAAATGTCTGTGCGTAAGGGACGAGGCTGAAGACTTTTATTGGATGCCCGTGGTCTTCGGCCCTCAGACGACACTGCATCACTCATCGGCGTGATTGTGTCAATGACATTACTAAATGGACCCAGGAATACTTCCAGAAACCACTGTCGGTAAACACAATCCGCCGTGCCATCTGCAGATGCCAACTAAAGCTCTATCATGCAAAAAAAAGAAGCCATATGTGAACATGGTCCAGAAGCGCCGTCGTGTCCTGTGGGTCAAGGCTCATTTAAAATGGACTGTTTCAAAGTGGAAAAGTGTTCCATGGTCGGACGAGTCCAAATTTGACATTCTTGTTGGAAATCATGAACGCCGTGTCCTCCGGCCTAAAGAGGAGGGAGACCTTCCAGTGTGTCATCAGCGTTCAGGTTAAAAGCCAGCATCTCTGATGGTATGGGGGTGCATAAGTGCATACGGTATGGGCAGCTTGCATGTTTTGGAAGGCACTATGAATGCTGAAAGGTATATAAAGGTTTTAGAGCAACAATATGCTCCCCTCCAGTCTATTTCAGGGAAGGCCTTGTGTATTTCAGAAGGACAATGCAAAACCACATACTGCAGCTATTACAACAGCATGGCTTCATCATAAAAGAGTTCGGGTGCTGAATTGGCCTGCCGGCAGTCCAGATCTTTCACCGATAGAGAACATTTGGCGCATCATTAAATGAAAGACAACCACGAACTCTTCAGCAGCTGGAAATCTATATCAGGCAAGAACAGGACCAAATTCTGACACCCCAACTCCAGAAACTCATAACCTTGATGCCCAGATGTCTTCAAACTGTTTTGAAAAGAAGAGGAGATGCTACACCATGGTAAACATGCCCCCGTCCCAACTATTTTGAGACCTGTAGCAGGCATCAAATTTGAAATGAGCTCATTTTGTGGATAAGTGTAAAATTTCTCTGTTTAAACATTTATGTTATCTATGTTCTATTGTGAATAAAATATTGGCTCATGTGATTTGAAAGTCTCTTTTTTTTTTTTTTTTTTTCAAATTTAAAAAATGTCCCAACATTTCCGGATTGCGGGTTGTAAAACTAGTCACACTACAAAACGGATCCACATTACTTCAGTGTTATTTTAGTATTACTAGCTTTTATTTTTATATTTAACATCTGTTTTATTTTGCTATGTGCTTTTTTCATTTTTATTAGTTTTTTTTTTTTTTTAATAATTCTATTTCTTCTTTTTTATTTCAGTTCTATTAATTTTAGTACTTCAACTTAAACCACTGGTACATGATTTACATAGATCAGTGAAATAAACTTATTTCAGCTAGTTGCCAAGGCAACATTTCTGACTTTTAATATTATCATCTAATATATCTTATTTCTGCTTTATTTCAACTAATAAAACCATTTTTTAATTTTGTTTTAATTAAAAATAACACGGCATTGCATAGTCGAAATTAAGTCAAGCTAAATTTGTTTCTCATGATTTCAAAGATAAGGATTACAGCTAACAAGTGTCCAGCATGCAAGTGAACTCCAACTGTTTTATAAACATACCAGGATGCACCTCATAAAGTCTTCTAAAATCAACCCAGAATGAATAGTTTCGTTTTTTTAACATTCCCTACATAATTCCCATACTTTCGTTTGTTATTGCATTGTTCTGATGCTTTTCCCATTATTTTAAAATGTGGAAAATTATAAAGAGTATCTCTGGCTCTATCAAAAACAAAAGACACCACACATTTAAATTGAAATCCATAAAAACAATTTATTGTTTCATTTTACATCTTACAAAACAAACTCATGGGCTCACAGCACATAGACTGCCTTAGGGTGCACAGTTCATACCATTTTACAAAGATGTAGAAAAAGATGAAAAAGTGGTGGCTAGTATCATAAAAAGGCCAAGGCACTGTCAACGAAAGAATCAAAAATAAAAGAAACTGTATCCAAACCACCAAAAGAGAAAGAAACGAGTATATAAAAAAAGAACAATTGCATGTAAAGCTAGGATTGTGGGTCTGACTAACCATAGTTAAAATACAGTACTAAGAAGACTTTGCTGAGGGGAAGAGCTCAACTGATCTGTCTGTAAGTCTGAGATGAGTCTGTGCCCATGAACTATGCCTTTAAACACCGAATGTTTGCACCAGCTCAAGCAAAACCAACTGCTTTTCGCAAAGTCCCCTTATGTGGAACGACTCTTCAAGTGTTTTGATAGTCAGGCAGGACCCCCCACTATTCGAAAAGGAAAATATTTGGTTCTGTAAAAAACAAAGTCGTCATGGCTCAGAGTTTAATGTATTTCAGAGTCACTAGTATCATCCATCCCTGACGTAAGAGGGGCTCGGCGCTCACGCAAACTAAGACACGCCCACATACTGCAGCCAGAGTGCTGATTGGTTGGCTGCACTGCTCAAACGCTGCTGCAAACACTTTATGAATGCTTAAGAGGCTAAAGTTGTACCTTCAAGTATAATCAACTTCATTGACATTGGTAGCCCCTGCTGTGATGTACTGGTTGAGACTGTGAACAAAGAAGAGGAGGAAAGAGGACATTCAAATATCAGCAGAATACAGCCTGAGCCCATTCCTACTCTTTCAGATGACAGACGTACAGTCAAAAAAAAAAAAAAGAGACAGATATTGTAATAATTCAACATTTATAAGCTATTATAAATTTTTATTAAATGCAACTGGGACTGTCATTACGCAAAACTTTGGACCAAAAAAACAAACAAAAACAATATGACTTCTAAATCAGAATTCCTGCATTCAATGTTTAATAAATTAAATCAAATACCAATACTTTTATATAACCTAGATACCCATAACTACGAATAAATAGCTAAAATAAAGCCTAAACCTGAACTCTTGCGCATTAATCTCTCATTTTTCAGTGCAAATATTTAGAAGTTGTAGATGAGAAAGGGCACAGGCTCAGGAGTAACAAGAGCGGCTCGAGACATCTGAATCATGCTTGACTATCACTCTTTCCTCCTCTTCTCTATCTCTTTCAGTGAGTTCATATCATTTTCAACTCTCTTATTTGTCTTTCTCTGTATATCTCTACTTCAAATCCCTTTCTGCTCCCCCCTCATCTTTCCATTCTCTTTGCTGGTCTGTTTCACCCTCTGTTCACTGTCTCAACTCTCTCTTCTCTCACTCTCCACCATCTTATCAGTCCTCGTTCTCACATCTTGCGGATCACCACTACTGTGGTGAGAACTCCTGCCAGGAAAACCCCGATAGTTTGCCATGTGGGGGTCCCAAAATAGGAGCGGATTCCCTCCTGAAAGACAAGAAAGGGGATGTTTGAGATGGCAAGTGTGGAAGAGTATTTAATACAGAGCAAATTACATACTTTAGTTTAAAAAAAAAAAAAAAAAAAAGTATAAAAGAGCCAATGACAGATAAGAGTGATCCTATGATAATATTAATAAAGCTTTTAGGAGAAGGGGAAAAAATTGTTTAAAACACACCAAGTTCTTAGAAATGTAATTCTTTAAATCATTTAATAATAATAATAATAATAATGATAAAGTTTCATTAAATGATTAAAGAAATCTTGAAAACATACACATATTCATCATTATTTGCAAAAAATGTTTATTTTTTATTTATTTATTTATTTATTTTTTACAAATATCATGTATTATTAATTCTGTTACATTTCTAATTTTCTATGCTGACATAATCAAAGCCAAATGGGTTTGGTAAATAATATTAACCAATAATTTCATAGTCAAACAATTAAACCAAATCCAATAAAATTACACTACCATTCAAAAGTTTGGGGTCGATACAATTTTTAAAACATTTTTGAAAGAAGTCTCTTATTCTCACCAAGGCTGCATTTATTTGCTCAAAACTACAGTAAAAACAGTCATATTTTGAAATAATTGATTTCTATTTGAATGTATTTTAAAATGTAATTTATTCCTGTGATGCAAGAATTTTCAGCATCATTACTCCAGCCTTCAGTGTCACATGATCCTTCAGAAATCATTCTAATATGATGATTTATCTTGATGCTCAAGAAACATTTCTTATTATTATCAATGATGGTAACAGTTGTGCTGCATAATATTTTTGTGGAGTACTGCCTGAATATTGAGCTTCACATTACGGAAGTTAAATATTCGTGTTGTTTTATGTCTTTTGTTTACTGTGGTATCAGTTTATTTGGTAAAGGTCATTGTGACCTGTGCGGAAAAATCACATCGACATTGACATTTCACATTTCTTTGATTTTAAGGAACTGACTGAGTCACAAAGTCCCTGTCACGGCTTACCCATCCACCCTGTTCCCTGATCCAGTTGATAACATGTTCCTGAATGTAGGACATAGTCCAGCTAATGATGGTTCTAATGATATCAGGAATCTTGGTTGAAATAGCCTAGGAGTATAAAAATAAGAAAGATAAATATTTTAAATATCAAAACAATCTATTTCAATATGAGACTGAGCTTGCGAAGGTCTTTACCTTGATGACAAGCCGGCACGCAAAGTAGAAAAGAGCCACCACCCTGCCCCAATTGAACTTCCCATCAGAGAAGATCTCGCGGGCCACTCGCATGAAGACGTCTTGAGTCGGTTGAAGAGCAGAGTCATTTAACATCCTAAAGCAAAACCACAGTGAAGACGTATGGATGAGTAGCAGCACAGTGCCATCCAGTGGGCATTTCCGAGCACAGCAGGAGATCACCCACAAGCTAACTTACCTTTGCAGCTGCATATTTCCATCCAGCTCATCTCCGATCTGCTGTAAACACTGCGCAAGACGTTTATGGCTGGGGTCACACAGCTCAACACCACCCAACTGACTCCGGGTTACTTCAGCATCACCATCTCCATGGCGACGAACCCGCTCGTAGACGAAGCTGCAAGACAGGGGCGAGATGACCGAGGTAATGAACAAAAACAAAGAAAGTGGGAAATGAGAAGTGGAGAGAAGATGATACTCACTTATTGAGAAGTGCAGAACCCAAAGCAAGTATCTGGTCATTGCCAATGCCTTCAAATGACAGGGAATAATAATGATTAAAAACAATACGATTAAAAAGACACTTACAGTAAAAAAGGAGCAAAAAAAAATTTTTTTTTTACTTTTGTTCAGCATAGAAGACAGTAGTAAAAAAAGGTTTTAAAAACACTCATGTGAACTTTAAAGTGAACAGACAAGGATCTGACAGTGGAATTGTCCCATACTGTTGGTTACGTGACTCAGCAATGAATAATTCTGCACACATTTGGTTTCAGTTTCCTGGTGAGTAAAGTTGATATAAAGAAACTAATATGCATGAGTGGTCCTGTGGAGGAAGATGAACTTAACCTTTACATGCTTGATATATGACCAGAAATGGGTTTTGTTTCCAACCTGCTTACTTAGACATAATTTCTAGTTATCAAATGCTGTCTAGTTAGTTATGAGACGGCCTGTTTTATTGTGTTTGTCATGTGAAGGTTTAAGGTCAGCAATCTAGTTCTGAGTTATTTTAAAGTCCTTAGTTTTATTTGAATATTCAAACATGTAAACTAGTAGTCAAAATTAGTTATTTATGATATGTGCCTGAGGGGTAACCCTCCTTTTGTGTTTGGGTCATTTTGACCCATGATACACTGCTTGAAACACTGGTTAAAATACTTATTTCTTTTTGACGTTTTGTGACTGTTTCCTCATTTGGGGTCATGAAAATCTAGATGTGTTTTGGAATGGATGTACAAATTTTGTGTCTATGATGGTATTAAAGGGTTAGTTCACCCAAAAATGAAAATTCTGCCATTTATTACGTTCCAAACCTGTAAGACTTTCATTCATCTTCAGAACACACATTAAGATATTTTTGATGAAGTCTGAGAGGTTTCTGTCGCTCAATAGAGATCCAACTAACTACCACTCCAAGGTTTCAGAAAGGAAGGAAAGACATCATTAAAGTACTCCATGTGACTCCAGTGGCTTAAACTCAATTTTATGAAGTGACGTGAGTGCTTTGTTTGTGCAAAAAACATAATTTACCACTTTATTTACAAAATAACATTATCCAAAGCGTGTTCACGCAACAATGACAGCTCTCGGATGAACACAAAAAGCATGTGTCGTGAAGCTCCTGTGAACACGCTTTGCAGATCAATATTTTTGTATGCAAAGTGGTAAATTATGTTTTCTGGCATAAACAAAGCACTCACGTCACTTCATAAAATTGAGTTTAAGCCACTGGAGTCACATGGAGTACTTTAATGTCTTTCCTTCCTTTCTGGACCTTGGAGTGGTAGTTACATTGGATCTCTATTGAGCGACAGAAACCTCTCAGACTTCATCAAAAATATCTTAATTTGTGTTCCGAAGATGAACAAAGGTCTTACGGATGTAGAACGACACGAGTTTGAGTAATTAATGACAGAATTTTCATTTTTGTGTGAACTAACCCTTTAAAAAGGTCAAACTGACCCCCATTAGTTTCCATGCAATTCACCAAATTTCTAAATTCCCGTCTTGGCAATTCTTCATGTACACACAGCCAGTTATGTCTCAAGTGAACATAATCGGTTTGGGTAAAGAAATCATGATGGAGATCTATTTCATTCACACAGCAGGAGCGTTTTAAAAGTATAGTTCACCCGACAATGACAATTCTGTCATCATGTCCAAGATGAGATGTTATGCAGAACGACAGCCTCGGTGACCATTCACGTTCATTACATGAAACAAAAAGCAATAAAACTAAGGCTGTTACACTGCCTTACATCTCTTTTTGTGCTCCACAAAAGAAAGACAGTAATACATGTTTGAAACAACATACAGTTAAGAGTCAAAGATGACGTCATTTTCATTTTTTAGGTGAACTGTTCCTTTAAATCGATAGCAACTCGACTCGAAACCTGAATATGACCAGCTATCGCTGTGACGAGTGTTTACTGCCCCCTCCTAAGGATCATAGGATGATGTCACCTCTTCCAGAAATCAACAACATCTCAGTATCGGGCATGTGAGCACAGCGAACACACGCACACACAGGCTGTGTCTCAAAACGCAGCGCGCTGCCTATCTAGACAGTAGGCATCATCTGCGCGTTCTAAACAAATAGAAAGTTCGGAACGCTCCAGTGATGCTCGTGTATTCGTTTGGAACGCGGATGATACTCAGATACGCGGTCTGGGTAGACGGCTGACTTTAAAACACTGCAAAAGACGACTGCGGGTTGTTTGTTTGCTTGTTTATTCAGTTCGAGTCATTGTTGTCAATTAGCAGCTCTGAGCAGGGATCGTCCGGTGATCGGTATGTGTACAGACATGTTTCAGACAGACAGCGGTGTTGTGACAGTGAACGGCACTGAGCAAACTCACAGTTTACCTTATAAATGAAGTCTAATCTACATTAAAACGCAAGTCTAGATGCTCGGTTGGGTATCTGAGATACGAAGTGAAAAACTGGCAAAAATCATAATCTGAACATAAAGCGGCACTTACCCGTATCGCCTCCACCCGACGGCGCTGCCATATTAGCACGAAAATAAGGCTTCCGCTGCCTGCCTGCGTGACGTCAATCAGTGATGCTCCACAGAGGAGGAAGTCACGACGGACAAGGGTCCGATGCTCCACGCTTCAAATACAAGGGTTTAGAGGAAACATTTTTAACCCGTTATAAAAATATCACTGATTTACATTACAAGCTTTCAGAATTTCATTGTACCTTTTGGCCATATAAATGACAACATCTGCATATTTTTGTTCATTTCTTTAAAAAATTGAGGTGTTTTTCCCTCCTCGAGTGTGAGAATCAAATTTTCCACGTGAGCCATAAAAATCTGAAGTATCAAATACGATACACAACATAAATGCAAATTTATATATATATATATATATATTTAAATACAGTTTTTATTTACTGTATTTAGATAATGCTCAAGTACGTACGTTACGTTATTTGAACCTAATGTGTTTTGATTGAACGCACACCAAATGAACACGATGGACAAACGTATTCAATACCTTCTCAACAATGTAACATCAAACACTTGAAGAACACAATGTCATTAAAAGGATTTTAAATGTAAAGAGTTAAATAATAGTCTCGAATAAAAGACCAGTTTGAATTCAAGATTTGAACGGTTAGCTCAGCCACGCCCACAATTTGTCGTCACATCCGCGAAAACCTCTCTTCCGTCCGTCTCGCGCATGTGTAGCTCTCTTTACGACTCGGCTGGCGAAGATGGCGGACGCACAGGTATGTGATCTCAAACGGCGTGGTCATGAAAACCCAGTTGATTTCATGTTAAACTTCAGCCGAAAGCCACAGATTCTGGTAGATGAACAGCGAAGAAACCCACATGGAGACAATGATGTCCAAATGGACCACATTTAGGACTAGAATACGCGTTTTTCCGTCTCAGGCTAACGGGTGGTTAGCGCTGTTGATCGGAAACGCGAGCGGCCTTTCCTTACCAGACGAACAGAACGTGACTTATTAAACATGCAGCTGTTTATATGGACTACAGTTGTTTTAAGAGAGACAGTTGGATTTAGTATGCAGAATCAACTTCGTCGAGTGATTAAAATAACTGAATTAGTCTGCAAAGCACTCCAGCACATGGATGGCTTTGCCTTGAGAGGTGAGGAAGGATATGCTACAGTTCCAGTAGCAGCAGTCTCAATGTTACTCGAGTCCAAAAGCCCATTTTTGTGGATTTGAACACATCCTCTGATGCTGCAAATGATGTTTTCTCACGATGGTCTTCCAAGTCTGCGAGACTCTGACGACACTGCCTTATGGCATCACTGATGCAGCAAACAATGCCTAAATGTTTAGTTAAAGCCGTTTTGATGCTTAGTCAAAAGTGTCCTTTCATCAGGCTTTTATGTGTTGAACATTATATCAGCATCCATACTGACACTATGCTTGTGTTGTTGTTGTTTCAGAACGAGAGGTCTTATCAGAAGCAGCCCACCATCTTCCAGAACAAGAAGCGGGTTCTGGCTGTTGAAGGAGGTGGCAAAGAGAAGCTCCCACGTTACCACAGAAACGTTGGCCTGGGCTTCAAAACCCCCAGAGAGGTGAGTTTGTGTTTGCATGCAAGCATAACTTTTCACAGCACATGATGTTTTCTCACGATGGTCTTCCTAGACTCCAGGAGAGCTCTGAGGATAGAGCCTTATGGCAATGCTGATGCAGCTGAATATGCTTCTGTTATGTAACCCTTATACTTATTTCAAATGACTAAAGTTCTTGTGCTTTACTTCGACAGGCTATTGAAGGCACTTATATCGATAAGAAATGCCCTTTCACTGGAAACGTGTCCATCAGAGGCCGGATTCTATCCGGTGAGTCTTTGTAGTTCTTCTTGGAGTAATGGTAGTTTTAATGGGGTGCAGATGATGTTTTCTCACGATGGTCTTCTGAAACGATTTTGAAGATGATGCCTAATGGCTTTACTGATGCCTCCTTGTATCTAATTTTACTATATCTTTATCCCCTTTGGAAAGCAAAGAAAATGTAATATCTAGACACCGGTATCTACATATGTGAACTTATTGGTTGTCACCTTTTTCCAGGTGTGGTGACCAAGATGAAGATGCAGAGGACCATCGTCATCAGGCGGGACTACTTGCATTACATTCGCAAGTACAACCGTTTTGAGAAGAGACATAAGAACATGTCTGTCCACCTCTCCCCATGCTTCAGGTAAAACGCCTCCTGTGGCGCTTCCTCAAAAGCTTTTGTAAACCCTTTTTGTGGATTTGAACATCCTCTGATGCTGCAAATGATGTTTTCTCACGATGGTCTTCCAAGTCTGTGAGACTCTGACGACACTGCCTTATGGCATCACTGATGCAGCAAATAATGCTTAAAATGTTTCTCTGAGCTCATTGTTTTTGGTTTGAGTAGTTTGGAAACTGTAGAAAGTTATTTTTTTCTTCTTGAACATCACTAATGTTCTCCATCTGTTTAGGGACGTGACTCCTGGTGACATCGTAACAGTTGGAGAATGCCGACCTCTCAGCAAGACTGTGAGGTTCAACGTCCTGAAGGTCACCAAGGCGGCTGGAGCTAAGAAGCAGTTCCAAAAGTTCTAGAACTGTTTGAACAACATGGCTCCTCTGTATTGTTTGTGGGAAAGACAATAAAAATCTGTTCTCTAAATGTTTCTATTGATTTCCCTTGTATACTATAGTCTATAATGAAGTTACTTTGCAAAAGCATCCTACTCTTATGCCCCTCAACATTTTATATTTTGCACATCTCCTAGCTGACCCAATTAAAACGGTCAGCAGATATTATATACTTTATAAAATATACTATTGTTTTGAATTTGTGTGAATGACGCATGTTCATGTCGATTATGAACTCGCTGTTAATGCATTTAACTTTGCTGGCCCAATGCTTGTATGTCCCATCAGTACTAAGAGAACCATACACATTTAGAATAAATGCATATTCTCACGTTTTATGAATGAATACTCTACATTAGATTGCAGTAGGCCCTATGTTTGGCTGCAATCGATGTACAAAACGGGGATGCAAACAGGTAAGGGGGGAAAAAAGGTGAGAACATTGCATATGTGGGGGCATGCTATGCACAATATATATTTTTAAATTTGCTTTACATGTTTATTTGTAGTTACTTTAAGGGATTTTTTTTTTAAAATTTTTAATACTGTATATCCAAAACTAATGCAGGATATTTAAGACAATATTGGCTGATTAGACAGCAATACTGAGCTAAACTGCAAACTTTTTGCCCGCTCTCTTCGCCATTCCCACATCTCTGACCTCAAATACATAAAATATTCCTCTTTAAAGACATTAGTTTTTAAAGTAAGAGTAAAGGAAACAATGTACAGTACTTATTAAGACAACCAAGTACCCTTGTAAGACCCCCCCACCCCCATAAAAACACTTTCTCATTGGATCTATGAAAATCCCATAAGTGACCTATTTTGATCTCAAAAAGGTGAGTTGTCACTGAAAGGTGAGGAGTTTGCATCTATGGCAAATAAAGGTGGATTCCATTTATCTAGTGCAGTGTTTCCCAACCCTGATCCTGGAGGCACACCAACACTGCACATTTTGCATGTCTCTCTAATCAAACACCTGATTCAAGTCATCAGCTCATTAGTAGAGACTCCAAGACCTGAAATGGGTGTGTCAGACAAAGGAGACATGCAAAATGTGCAGTGTTGGTGTGCCTCCAGGAACAGGGTTGGGAAACACTGATCTAGTGATGAGTGCTAAATTATAAATTGTAAATAACGGTAATATCTAATTTGCCTTTAGCAATAACCTCAAACTACAACGTTTATTATTCCTAAGTTTTGTGCATTACGTGCATTTTTATTTTTTATTGAGATAACAATAGGGGAATACAAAGACATTTGAATCTGTAAAACAATAAAATAAAAATTCTGTCTCTTAAATCACAAATCATGGTTCCCAAACCTGTCCTGATAGTATGCACATTGAGACACAGCCAGGCATACAGAATGTGCAGGGCTGGGATCCTCCAGGACAGGTTTGGGTACGTGTGTGCACGCGTAGGAAACCTCCAGCAGATGGCGCTACGTCACCGGTGCTGAACGCGGCAACAAAACACGTCACCTGCGTACGTCACGCACGCTGTCCGTGTTTGAACGTGGCGGCGCGAGGGTGTGAAAATTATAT
The DNA here is from genome assembly GCA_036281575.1 of Ancherythroculter nigrocauda. Lineage (NCBI taxonomy): Eukaryota > Metazoa > Chordata > Actinopteri > Cypriniformes > Xenocyprididae > Ancherythroculter > Ancherythroculter nigrocauda. Next base: position 39,223,391 of record VTFQ01000001.1, read on the forward strand.
AGTTATACTCTATATTCGGTGTTTTCCATGTCTGCACACCTAATGAGAACGAAACTTTCAACGAATACGTCCATACTCCAGTAATTTATGCTTGTCGCGTTGCATATCTGCTCTTATGATTAACAGAACAGACATGACAGCCACGGTAAGCTGTGTACAAAGAGATAGCATTTTTGTCGTAAGCTAATAACTATATAAACTGACTATTGCGATTTTGTGTTGATGATATTATTCACAATTTGTCGACACAGGCTGGTAATAAATGGAAGGGGCTGTTCAGTGTTGGAGAGGAGTTTGAGGATGAGGTTTGGAATGTACTTTTAGTTTTGAAATGTATTTTAAGGCATGTTAGTGTAGTTTACAAAACAAACTAAGTTTACATAGAATATGATGCTTTTTATAGTTGAGTAATGCCACATGCACGTTAAAACGAAATACAAATATAACGTGTGTGTGTGTGTATTCATATTGCTATATTTTTAACTTTGTTTTTCATCTGTAGGATTTGCTTGAAGCTGATTGGACATGTCCATCAGAGCGCACATCTTCTTCATCTGTGTCCTCACATGTGTTGGCTGAAAAATCCACTCATGTTCAGCAGAGACCTGTTAGCTTGTCATCAGGCGCTGGGGAAAATACGTCAGAATCTGCTTGTGTGGCGACTCTTCGAACCCCAACATGTGGCACTATCAGTTCCCCACCAGACCTCTCCATACCTCCATATCAGACGCTTTCTTCCTGCATTTCTTCCCTCCGGGCGCCTGCGTCCTCCCTGAAACCCTCCTCTAACCCAATAAACCCTGCACCGCCAGCATCTCTCAGTGTCCCGCAGAGAGACCTCACTCCTCAGGATGACTTTGATGACTGGGATGTGGATCTGGAGGAGCTTGATAGCATTCCTCAGATGGTTTCTGAGCCACAAAATATTTCACCACCGCTTGACAACATTTCACCCGTTAAACGAATGAGACATTCAGCAGCAGAAGTGTCCTCCCATGAAAGGTTCGGTGCAGCCTGCTCAGTGTCAGTTGCACGGCCCTTAATCAACACCTCATTTGTTTCCAATGTCGAAGGCCCCAGGTGTCCATCTACCCCTATGCAGAATCCAAATCACATGCATATCCCCGCTACATTAGTCTCACGATTTCCCAGACCTGTGACTCCAAGGCCTCCAGATGTGTCGCCTCAGTGCCAGAGGGGTGCTTCGACACCGAGGACCCCACTGCAGCCCGGAGGATCTCTTTTCCACTCTGTGTCTTCTGCTATCGATTCTTCTTCCACATTTACACCTCGTCCTCTCAACACGCCTGTCCTGACCAATCACTTGGTCCAGCTGGTGTCTGCAGCCAGTAAGACACCTCAGAGACCACAGAGCTGTATGATGCCAGCCAAAGCACGCCGTTTCCCTGGCCCAGCAGGAGCACTGCCACAGCAGGTCAGCCAAGCATTAATTTAGCTGATTACTGTCAATGACACACATTATGTACTGCCCATTTCTGTTATTTAGTACATTGCAAGACTGTTTCTCACTAAAACATGTTGTTTATGTTTATTATTGTTCTGTAACCTAGAGATTTCATTTGTTTTCTCACTATTTGCTTACAATATTCCTGATTTTTGTAGGTCAGTGGGCGGAGTCTTGATGACATTGTTGTGTCAGTTCCTCAGACACCTGCACATGGAGCGGTTGCTCGCCTAAAAAGCGAGGTATGTGAAAGTGGGACCTTCCACATTACAAAATTACAGTCAATAGATTTTAGGCTTGTAATGTCATTTTATTGTGTTGTTTATTCCACTTTTATTGTTTACTGAAACTTATCAAACCTTTAAAAGTATTTGAAATAAAACATACATTGTTAGATGGAAAAAGTTTAAACTTATTTAAAATTACTAAAACTAAAAGAGAAATAAAAATAAATAAAAGCTAAATAAATTACATAACAAAATTACTAAAACTAAAATGAAAAAAAAAAAAGAAATGATAAAAAAAGCTAATTAAAGTAAATTAAAGGGTTAGTTATACAAAAATGAAAATTCTGTCATTAATTACTCACCCTCATGTAATTATCTCATATTTGTGATGAAATCTGAGAGCTTTCTGTCCCTCCATAGACAACTACACAACTGACACTGACGCTTCTAAACATTTATAAAGAGATCGTAAATCTAATCCATATGAATTGAGCAGTTTTGTCCAAATTTTCTGAAGACACTCAATCACTTCATATGATGAACAGAATGAATTGAGGATTTTATTCACATGTAAACATTGATCAGCGAACATAATCTCAACTGAACATGAATGACAGAATAAACCTTGACAGAATGGATTCATATGGATTAGTTTTCCGATCTCTTTATGAACTTTTTGAAGCTTCAAAGTGTCAGTTGCGTAGCTGTCTATGGAGGGACAGAAAGCTCTCAGGTTTCATCAAAAATATCTTAATTTGTGTTCTGAAGATGAACGAAAGTCTTACGGGTTTGGAACAACATGAGGGGGAGTAATTAATGAAAAAATTTTCATTTTTGGATGAACTATCCCTTCAATAAATAATAAGAGTATATAAATAAACTAAAATAACACTGGTTTGTTCCCAATGTACAGAAACACAATTTTTTATTCCAGGGTTCCTTTTAAAAATAAACACTACTTATGAGTAAACAATATATATTTTTTTATTTGTTTACTTGTTTGTTTAGATGTACCTATTTTCACTGATTTTAAAAGAAAAGACAATCATTTTATATGCTACAGGTGAATTTAGGCATCGCAACATTATTAAATCAGGGTTCCTACGCAGTTTGGAAAAGTCTGAAAAAAAAAAAGTTGATTTTAGTATTTTCCAGGTCTGGAAAAGTATGGAAAATTATTTTTGTTCCAGACAATTTCCCCCATTTAGTTTTCTGAAATATAGAATTAAGAATTTCTAAAAAAATAAATCTATCAGACAAGCAGAGTGATTTCATGGCAAAGTTGAGTGATTCTCAAACACAACTGAATGAATTAAAGGCGCACATGTTCATTATGCAAAACTGTTTCTTTACTATAAGCCAGTCAGTTTTGAACTTCGCTAATCACTCAAACCAGCAACACATTACAGTATCAAACTGATGTGTCAGAGGTGAATATGTGCAGATTAAAAATAGGGCTGCAAAAAAACTATTATTTTGATAAGCGATTATTCTAATGATTCTTAGAACAGTTAGTTGACGATTATTTCACTGATTAATCGATATGTTTGATCGACTATTAAATTACAGTTGCGTTACAGCGCCCCACTGGTCAAACTGCGTTATTGCAGGCCTTAAAAATAGGTCTTAGGAGTTCAAATGACTTTTCGTCAACAAAAATATTTGTCCACAGCATATATATATATATATTAATATAATAATATATATATATATATATAATAAAATATATATATATATATATATATATATATATATATATATATATATATATATATTAATATAATAAAAAAAAAAAAAAAAAAAAAAAAAAAAATATATATATATATATATATATATATATATATATATATATATATATATATATATATATATATATATATATATATATTATTGTCTTTTTCTTACCGTTTTTATTTTTTTACACCCTACAGTTGTGGATTCACTGACACTTTCACTTTCTCGCACATACTCTCAAACTTACACTCATCAGACGGGGTGTCCGTTTTTCTCAGCAGGTCTCCAGCTCTCAGGTGAGCGAGGATGAGGAGTTCAGTAGGGGTCCGTGGGCAGTGATGAAGTCTGAGATGGGATTGGATGAGAAGAAACCTTCTTGCTTTCTTAATTCTTACAGTGTTGCCATGGTTCTCCGCAAGGTGAGCTATTTAAATCTCACAGCACACTGTGTATTTAAATTGGATTATTTGAGTGTTTGTGCTTGGGATAGAACTTTGTTAGCTTTCAGATTTCTTCGTTTTATCCAGATTTGTACAATAAATATTTGTATTGCTTTTTTATGCCTGAAGTGGAAGTTCATGACAATAATCGGGACAAATGAGAAGTCTCAGCTCCCTAAATGATTAACACAAACATAATCACCGTTGTCATCAGTCACCTTAAAGTGATTATTAATGTAATTTTAATGTGTTTTGCCCAGTGTGTCATAACGATCTTCTGCTAATGGTACACGTGTGTTAAATATTCATTAGGCTGACAAATGCTGATTAGCTTTTCACTTGATTCATTACCAATGGCCTTGAGGCTGTGCTGCAGCTTATGTTTTTTTTTTTTTTCCTCCTCTTTTCTGTTAATCCTTTTTTTTTGTGCTTATTTGTGACTTAAATCTTTCTCACTCCTCCAGGCTGCTCTCAGGCAGCTAACTAAGAATAAGGTCCCTAACATGGCTGTTGTCTTGAAGAGTATCACACACACACACGCAGATGCAAAGGCCGTCTTCAGAGATCCCACAGGTACTACAATTAGGGTCAAATGTACACTACCAGCCAACTCTATCTATCTAACTAACTATCTATCTTGTTAAAAACGTAGCTTACTGTCTCCATGGAGATATGGATGACCATATCCATCTGTCTCAAGTTCTCTCTCACCCTCATACAATCACTGTTATTGTGAAATCAGGGGGTCCCTGACTGAGCCGGTGTTCCTGGTCTGATTGCACAATCTTGTTTCTAGAAAAGTCTTTTTTTGACTTGTATTTTCTTGTTTCTTTTTCTCTCTGAAGGTGAGATGCAGGGCACGGTTCATCGTCGCCTGGTGGAAGACAGACAGGGAGAGCTCAAGACAGGAGCTGTGTTACTTCTTAAACAAGTAACTATCTTTTTGACCTCATTATAAGCTATAACATGAAATAATATGCACTTAAGATTACACCAGAAATTGTTTTACTTTACTCATTATTATTTTAATTTATTACTCTGAGCCATGGCTTGATGGACAGTACATGTTGAGCCGTAGTGCTTATGTGGGCTTTACGAGATCAGGCTCGCAATATTTGCAGAACCCATTGTGCACGCTTCTCTATCATTTCCAGTCCTCTACTGTGTGTCTATCCAATAAAGAGACAAGGAGTCCATAGATTTCTAATTAATTTTTTAAAGGTGGGTGTGTTTTCACCATCACACCGAAATCACTACCTGAATGTCACACCCAATAACCTTCTCAAGATATACCCACCTGATGGGGTCTTCCATAACTCCCAGCCATCCCACCCTCCACCGGTGAGTCACCTTGTTCTGTTCTCCAGTTTATAATTTTTTTGTATTTTGCATTTTCTGTATTGTCTTTTTACAGGTGTTTGAGTCTAATTTGGTGGTCTCCAGCATTTTGTACCTGTCTTGAGGAGATGCTTCCTTTTGTTTCTAAAATGTTTCTCTATTAAACTGTTTGTGTTTATCTTTTGTTTTGTTTTTATTTCACCCCTGTTGTGCCGCATACAAGCAGGAGTTTGCATTGCGTAGTGAACCCAGCAGGTCTGCAGGGGGCCCGGTCTCTCAGATGGAGCTCCACTTTGATGACGAAGATGAAAATGCAGTTGAGGAAAGTCGGGCTGCTGATGGTTTAGACACTGCAGCTGTCTCTAATGACCTCTGTCAAGCATCTACTGTGTCGGGACCAACAGAGGACACAGCATGGGACAAAGGTGTGTATGTTGGAGACAGTTTTGTCAATTAAGCAATGTCACACACAAGCAAGAGTGCTGCTGTAGTCATGAAGTGACGTACCGGCTGAAAGCTGGTCTGGAACATAGTATGTGAGTTGAGTGGAGAGAGCCCCAGCTAGTAAACACAGTTTTCCATTTCCACTGCTGAGAAAAACCTGCTCTGGGGTCCATTTCCTTCCTGCTTAACCACTATAATATAATGATGATTAGTTGCTTATTGTGCTCAAGAGCATGATCCACATGTCATACCAACAAGAATCTGTGTTTCTAACCACAGGTTGAAAGCTGTAGTTCCAACCACACAAGTTTACGATGCTGTTTGCGAATGTTTGTTGAATCTCTGTTTTTGGGGAAACACTGAAGTGCTGAACTATGTTGGCAATGACATAGTTGTGACCATAGTTGTCTAATAATGCTTTTGGGAAACACACCGCTGAGCTTTTCTGGAGTGATAAGGAAACACAGGTGTGTTGGAGGGAAAAAATTCTTGCTGCAGGAGAAAACAGACCTTCACAGAAAACAAACAAACAAAACAAAAATGCTCTGCTTCCACACTCACATACTCTAGTCTGGAATGGCACAGACAAGCAGAGTGATACTAGCAGCACTCTTGTGTTAGAAACGGCACTTCACCATTTAAAATAGGATTAGAACCAACAATTGTACTTCTTTTTTTTTTATTATTATTTTTTTTTATTATTTATTCATTGTTTACATTTCATGAATTGTATCAGTCGTATGTTAAAAACATCAGGTATGAAGTTACTTTTGCTGAAATCGATCAGACTGTGGATGCAAAATGCAATTTTGTCATTAATTACTCCCCCCTCATTACTCCAAAACTGTAAGACAAATTAAGATGTTTTTGATGAAATCTGAGAGCTTTTTGTCCTTCCATAGACAGCTACGCAACTGACACTTTGACGTTTCAAAAAGTTCATAAAGAGATTGTAAAACTAATCCATATGAATCGAGTGGTGTAGTCCAAATTTTCTGAAGAGACACAATCACTTTATATGATAAACAACAGATTTAACCCCTTAGCATTCCTGTAAAATTTGCAGCATTGCAAGTAAATTGCATGCTGTTCTTGAACCATGTGGAGTATATGCATGGTTTTGGTCTCTTTTAAAAGGTATGTGTACCGCATGGCGGTACAGTTGAACTCTAACAATTTAATTTAAGCTTTTATTCACACACAAACATTCATCAACTCACTTCCATTGTGGTAAACAGAAGCTCAAGCATGCTTGTTTGACGTGCAAGAACCATTCTCGTGCTACGCATCACATTTGAGCTAAAGCAAGAGGTTTGTTCTTGTTTGTCATTCAGGTTCAGTTGAGACTCCATTTATGTTCACTGATTTTATGTTTATATGTGAGCAAAAACCTAAATTCAATCTGTTCATCATATAAAGCGATTGAGTGTCTTCAGAAAATTTAGGCTAAACCACTCAATTCATATGAATTAGATTTACAATCTCTTTATGAACTTTGTCAGTTACGTAGCTTTATGAAGTGTCAGTTACGTAGCTGTCTGGACAGACAGACATCTCAGATTTCATCAAAAAAATCTTCATTTGTGTACTGAAGATGAACGAAAGTCTTGTGTGTTTGGAACAACATGAGGGGGAGTAATTGATTCATTTTTGGGTGAACCATCCATTTAAGCTAATTTAAGTCATATTCAACTGCCTTGACATTCTAAGCAGCATTGAGGAGGAAAACATTGTGCCGTGCATAGTGGGAATCAGAAAGCTTTTGATCAGCATCCTTAGAAAAATTGACCATGGATTTACTGTAGTATCATTAATGTTAGTCACTATGAAGCTCTGTCAGGCCTAGGATGACCTGATGTGATTTATATATTGACCAAAATTGCTCAACACACAAAGACTGTTTACTTCGACTGAAGTAGATTTAAAATACTTAAACACGGTATTTAAACACCGACTATCTCCGTGCATTTGGGCATGATCAGTTGTAAGTATCAAATTACATTCATAATCGGCCTTACAGTCGTTAATTGTGTCCCTGGATTAATTTTCATTTATACATTTTTCACATTGTTTATGCTTTATTTGAACATTTAAGTTTTCTGATAAGAATAATGCACTTATCTTAATGGCTTTTATCACGCAACTCACTAGAATATATTAAGTTGCAACAAATAATGTTTTATCTTCTAAACAGTGGGTGGTATGCTGTGCTTATTTGATCTGTTTGAAATGAGATGGGGAAAGAAAATTTAACTTATAATTTTCAGATGTTCCAATGTCTTTGAACTGTGGAGAGTGTATGCATTTGAGTATTAATCTTTGTTTGTGAATGTTTCTTTTCTTAAGATGACCTTGATGAGCTGCTCGTGGAGTTACCTGTGGAGTCATATGATGGATTGCATTGATCACTTTAAATATAAAGTATAATTGTAGAACATGTCTCATATTAATACATATTATGACCATACCCACTATTAAACAAACACCTACTAACCAAAGACATCACTACTTTTGTTCAGTTTTTGTGTAAACCTTTGTAAATATGTACATAATTCACTTGCATAAATTGAAGAAATAAATTCCCGATGAGACCCGTAAATGATGTGTTCACTTCTTGAGTCTTGCTGACAAATGCAACATGCTTTTGTAGGTAGTAATATATAGGTTGAAAGAACTTGTCTTTAAGAATCAATGTTAATTTCATGCTGAAATTAGCCAGTAATCTGATGTGTTCTTTTTTTGGCAAGCTTTCCTTGTGAATTTTAATCAGCCATTAAGGCTACACTTTGCCAGCTGGATTCCTCCTTAAAGGACTTGAATGGCATAATTAGTCATTTTTGGTGTGCTAACAGAGTGGCTGGCATAATGGGGTTTGTTCACGCTGTTTAAAAGCTTTTTCTGAGCTTTTAAAAGATGTCTTGAGTGGTTGATGTGATTTGATCATTTCATTGATTATAATTGGGGAGTCCCAGCCTGTTACTTTGTCTTTCACTGCCATCTTTTAATTTACATTTTTACCTGTCTTGATTAATCTTCATATTTTAAGAATTTCTCTGTACTTTCTTGGTCTCACTGTCCTCAACAGCATGTCGCTCTGTGTATTATTGGTTTCTCGATTAGGTGTATTCACTGCAGTGAACCCATTATAAAGTCATAAAGGTGCAATTACTTATTCAGTCTTCCCTGGCATACCTTGTGTCTAATAATTAATTGGTTAAATATTAAATCCCCTGTCCTCCCTGCATAACTTATAAATTGGGCCGGAGGTGGGTTAGATCTATCAGCTGGGTGTCTTACGCTGTATGTCTCTTTTTGTTTTTTTGAGTGAGAGATTTATTTTTATATATATATATTATATATATATATATACACACACACACACACACACACACACACACACACACACACACACACACACACACACACACACACACACACACACACACACACACACACACACACACAGTAATATGTGATTTAGCAGGTGCAGATTTAGTTTATAACTAATTAGTATTTACTGTTAATCTGCATCCAAAAGCTCTGTTTCATCAAAATCTGTGTCATCTTTAAATGGCCAAATGCAGCATTAATGGCTTTTGATTTGAACTTTGAAATTCTTATAGGCATTTTCCTCCATTAATAAACCTGTTCTTGCTGCTTAGTATTGAGCTCAGAACAAAGACTGTATCTGATCTAATCTGTCAGCATGTCACAGATGTCTCTTGTTACTTGGTGAATGAATGTGTGAGTTTTATCCGGGGCCCAGAGGAGGAGTAATCCATGTTTAAACTTTGTTCATTACTGCAGCTGAAGGGGCACAGGGACCTTGCCTTATTCGCTTCATTAAGTCATTAACAGTCTGGAAGCCCTACAGCTGTCAGCATTTTGGTGGCCTCCACAGAGATTTTGGTGCGAGACGAGCTGTGAATGCATGTGAATGATGGAGGATGGGGATTATCAGTAATTGTAATATGGCAGCCATCATTTCTAATATGTCCTCTTTCAGTTGAACTCTATCCTCATGTTAATTTCTTTACTAAAGGGATTTAATAGGCATATTGCATTGACTTATTTTTCTTTTATAAAATGAGAGATTTGTTCACTTCTCTTTAACACTCTTGGCTCGTCTAGCTTCCGTCGGATGAATCACCCCAATAATCTCTTCTAGATAGCTATGCAGGCATTTTAAGCATTAATGCATGCTGTAGGATGTGTATCAGTCGCTAGGGGGCGACGTGCGCACTAATGATCAGCCTCAGATTCAAGCGTGTTTACAGTCATTCCTCCATGAGGTCTTTAGCTTCAGTCCATAAAGGCGTTAGTGTTCCGACCTTTTTCTTTAGGTCTTATTAATTTGCCTCGAGTAATTAACACACTTGAACGAAAGCCAGATTTAATCAGTATTGGGTCTTCTCTCAGTTTGAAAAGCTCTTCATTGTTACACATGGAGACACCTGAAGGATCAATCACCCAACTCTTCAGCATTGATTGGAAGACCTTCACCATTAGAGACGCCATCTTGCCTCTTGGAACGCGCCAAGTATACACACGTCTCATTTATTTTTCTCCACTAAATTGTGAATATAATCTGCTTGTCTAAATTATTATTCTAACTGGACAGGTGTGTTCTCACTGTACTTTTAATTTAGGTCTCATGATGTGCAGTTAAACGGCTGCTAAGAGTTATGTGAGTGACCCTGCCTGCTGTTGTCTTAAACTACTTGAAAATAACAGGTAAAATACAGCTTCTGTCTTTATACTTGGAGAAATGATCATGATTATCAGCAGCTAGAGCAATACCTGAAAACTTGTTTGTTCATTTTCATGCAGTTTAATTTGATATACTTAACTAAAACTGCAATACAAATCAATAAAAAGATCAATTAAAAAAAGTTGCATTATTTTATTAGTTAAAATAATATGCAACTAATAAAAATGACAAAACACACAGTTGCTAAATATTTAAAGTTAGAATGAAATTGGAAAATGAAAAAATAAAAACTAATACAAAATATTAAAAACTACTAAAATTACACTGGATCAAACTAAATTTGCTTTTCCAGAGTGAAGTAAAGGTGTTTGTTAGGTAGGAACAGATTATTGTTGGTCACCGTGATTTTGCCAAGTAAGACATGTTCCTGGATCAACATTCCAATCAACCAATCAGATTTGAGAGACAAGTTTACTGTTTATGTCCAGTTTAGGCTTGCAACCAGGGTTAGGTGCTTCTACATCAATGTTATTCACCTATCTTTCCCCTCTGATTTTAGGGATAAAGATTTTAGGATTAGGTTTAGGGATAGGAATAGGGTTAAGACTAAATTTTCAGACTAGAATGTTGTTCCAGGATCAACAAAATGTGTTGATCCAGGAACATGTCTTACTTGGCAAAATCACGGTGACCGACTATTGTTAGCCAGCACCCCTGCTTTTGAAAAAATCCCAAGAAATGGCATACCCAAACTAAAACAGATGCAGTTCATGAACCCTTTGCAAAAGCATAAGTATGGTCTAATTTGAAAGCAGACACTTTGCAGTTTATTGTAAAGTCATAATTAATTATTCTTGTTATGAAAAAAATGGTTATAAATAGCGTAAAAGTTTTATTTTTATGAAATATCTTTATGAAAATAAAATTGAAGTTGGCCTTGTTGCAGTCTAGAAATGCACTGCAGCTAAAGCCACATGCCTGACCATGTTATATTTCAAATCTGAAGATAAGTCTAAAACTCTGAGTTGTATTAAATGTTTTTCAAGATCATGTCTACTAACAACTTTCAATTCACACAGTTTTAATCCTTTTATCAAACTTTCATCAAACTTCTCACGTCACCTTCTTTGAAATTGTATTAAATACCCTTCTTGAAAAAAGAAAAAAAAATCAGTGAGCTTTACAATTCAAAATTATTTATTTGCATTACATTTGCTCAGAACAGGTGCTTCTCTATGGGCTAGCTTGCATGTTAGCTTCGCACACCAACAAAACACGACAATTTATGAGATTAAACCCATGTTTTATTGCTCCAATCTTACAATTCGAGTGTTTTAAATAACCTGTGATGTGATGTGGCTTCGGAAACAGAAAGAAAATATATTCTTTTATGGCAGGGATGGACAACTCCGGTCCTGGAGGGCCAGTGTCCAGCAGAGTTTAGCTCCAACCCTAATCAAACACACCTGAACCAGCTAATCAAGGTCTTTAGGATTAGTAGAAAGTTATAGGCAAGTGAGTTTTTATCAGGGATGGAGATAAACTCTGCAGGACACTGGCCCTCCAGGACCGGAGTTGTCCATCCCTGTTTTATGGTATAGAGTACCTCAGGGATGACATGTTTTTGTAGGCCAACCCGGAAGTTAGCAGCGCACAGGTTCCCTCGATTGAAAGCCTATGCATTTTTCCCATAGACTTTTGGAAAATTGCAAAAAATAAGCTCTGTGTTTAACAATGGGTTATGACACTTACACGTTTTGTCTATCAAGATAATCTTTACAAGTTAACACAACATTTATACATTTTGAAGCCTAAATAAATTCGTCAGATATAAAAAGCTGACAGGAGGCTATAAACGGACTACAACACACCATGGTCGCGGATCAACGTCACCACCACCAAGCTTCCTCAAACTTTATTTAAAAACATGCTCACTGATTGGTCTGTGCTGTGTATGAATACTTATACACTTTTCCATGAGGAATGCTGTCCAAATGTCCTGTTTGTCATGATGACGTCTAAAGTCCCCGCCAAAGGAAGTAGTCCTTTTTAGCAAGTTGTTAGCAACCGCCGTTTTTAAGACACAATAAAGGTTTAAAAAAATCACATGCGGGTTATAACTGCTGTGTTTTATGTCATATATAAAAATGTGAAAATATTTAGAGGCTTTGTTAACCACAGACCTTACAGTATTTCAGGCGATTTAGCAAAAACCCATTCAAAAAACCAATAGACTTTAGTGCGATGGAAGTCCTAAAATGCTAACTCACTTCTGGGTTTTGCCTACAAAAACACGTCATCCCTGAGGTACTCTATTCTGCACAATGAGAAAAGCGATAAGTATTGCATTATAAATTATGAAAATACCTGACATGGCATGAAGAACACAGATAAACCATATATTGTCGCAATTGTGTATTTATTATCTAGTGTCTATCTGCATGTTATAGCGTTCTCTGGAAGCCTCTGTTAGTTCCTGGAATGTCACATGGTATGTCTGTTCTTCACCAGTGCCATTTGTGGACAAAATGTGTATAGAGCATCCTCAGGCTGCAAGTATGAATTGAAAACAGTACATCAGAGTATCCAGTGCTCATAATGATGACAACGGCGCGTTTTGGGTAAAAACTGAATAAATATTACTCTTATGTATAGAAATTTGACATAAACATATGAGAATCCATCAATATTTCTCTAAATGTGCATGCTTTTGACCTAAAAGCCCTGAGGGATGTTGTTTTGTCAAAGTGTTTTCATGAAGACCATACAGGAGTTTTTCTCAATGAATGTGGCTGATGCTCATGTTTCAAAGAAAAGGTATTGATTCCGTTTTTCATATTCATAACTCCTGATGCATATTAACAAAGTACGGTCACTATAAGATTTTGAGAGTAAAACAGAGGTTAGAAATTGAAGCTTGAGTCTTAGATCTTTTAATGATGTGTAGTTTGTTGTTTTGTAGTTAATTACATTACATCTAACAGTAAATTTGAGCTAATTTAAACAAAGAAGCTTCAGTGCGTCCGCGTCCTCGTGAAGGTTAACAGGCGCTGTTGTCCTGACATTCATGTGTCTTTTCTGTTGCTGATCATCAACACAGAATAGGGCTTCTGTGCCATGTTTGCAATAAGGCGCTGGTCACACTGGAAGCATTGCTGTTTGTCTCAACTAGTTGAAAAACTAAATTTTTGCAATGCAAGATGCTGAAAAACCAGTGAGATGCAACTGAACAGCCAAAGATTTGTTTTATTTAATACATTTTTAATATGTGGCATTCATCAGCAATAATGTGAAAATAATTGGCTTCTCAGTATCAGCCAGAATCATTGCATCCTTATTATCTCCTAAATTTGAATGAACTCTGTGTTCAGACATTCAAGCAGGATAATGCAAGTGTTGCAATGCGACGTGAAGTCAATGTTTTGTCATTCTTTGTGCACCATATGGCAGTGGGCATGGGTGTCATGACGTTTTTTTTTTTGTGTGTGAAGGGGCACCAGAGGCAGTTCAAGCTCACTTAATGGGTTAGTTCACCCCAAAATGAAAATTATCCCATGATTTAGCTACTCAACCTTAAACCATCATAGGTGCATATGACTATCTTCTCATCTTCTAATAAAGGCCTTCTGAAGTGAAGCGATGTTTTTTTGTAATAATAATAACAATAATAAATCCATATTTAAAACATTATTAGGTTGTACTTTATTTTAGGGTCCAATTCTCACTATTAACTAACTATTTACTATGACTTTGCCTCAAACTATAAACTAATTACTGCTTATTAATAGTTAATAAGGTAATTCTTAAGTTCAGGAATTGGGTAAGATGTAGAATAAGGTCATGCAGAATAAGGCATTAATATGTGCTTTATAAGTACTAATACACAGCCAGTATCCTAGTAATATGCATGCTAATAAGCAACTAGTTAATAGTGAGAACTGGACCCTAAACTAAAGTGTTCCCCATTATTGATACAATAACTTGATTCCGGCAGACGGACGTACGCATTGATTTCCCGAATGACGAACGCAGAAGTGCAGAGTATAGAGCAAAACGAAACACCGGTCATGAATTAGAAGTCTAAAACGAGAAATTCAAAGAGAAATGTGGGAGGATTTTGATATAAGAGAAAGAGGAGCTTGAGATTGTTGCCCAGCACTATTTGTTTAAATCACGAGGCGTCCAAGCTTGCGCTACTCTTACGTCCTACGTCATACATCGTGTCATGGGTTACTTTTGTGGTGCAAGTCGACTTGCTGGAAGCTAGTTATTTTAGATTATAAAGTTTTAAATAGGTTTTTGTAAGAAAAGATCCATATCGATTCACTTCAGAAGGCCTTTATTAACCCTCCGGAGCCGTGTGGATTATATTTATGATGGATGCACTTTTTAATGGCTTCAAAATCGGACCCCCGTTCCATTATATAGCTTGGAAGAGCCAGGATATTTTTAAATCTCTGATTGTATTTGCCTGAAAGAAGAAAGTCATATACACCTAGGATAGCTTGAGGGTGAGTAAATCATGGGGTCATTTTCATTTTTGGGTGAACTAACCCTTTAATGAGCTAGGTGGAAAAAAACAGTAACAAAGGGATTTTTTTTTTTTTAAATTGAAATGTGAAGTGGGATAGCTAGACGCTGGTACATTTTTGTTTAGCATGATAGAGGACGAAAATTCTGACCTAAACTATTTTTTAATAAACCAGTCAAAATTGCAGTTGATCTTGACAGCCATTGATCATCATACAATTTGTTGAATGGAAAAGTCATGCATTTGGAGAGACATGAGAGTGAATAGACGATTTATGGAAGGTGCAACTTAATTTAACTGATAATATGTGAAAGAGTGATGTTTGCAATAGCATTTTAGACATACACTACCATATTCAAATAAATGCTGTTGCACAATTTCCACAGTAAAAATAAAAATAAAATAAAATAATAAAATAAAATAAAATAAAATAAAAAAATAAAAAATGAAGCAGCACAACTGTTTTCAAAATTGATAATAAGAAATGTTTCTTGAGCACTAAATTAGCATATTACAGTCATAGCCAAAAGTTTTGACAGTGACAAATTTTGTTTCACAAAGTTGGCTGCTTCAGTTGTGTTGTGGATTCTCATTGTTTCTAGATTGTTGTGCAGAGTGATCAGATGCATTTTTAAATCATTGCAAAAAGCTTCATTGGCCAAAAAAAAAAAAAAAAAACCCTTATCACAAAAATCCAAATTTCACAGTTTTTTGGCCCTGGCACAAAATGACCAGGGGTCTCATTTATAAAGCGTGCGTACGCACAAAACGGGGCTGGAAACGTGTGTATGCCAGTTCCCACGCAAAGGTTGTGATCTATAAAAACAAACTTGACAGGATAATGTGCGCACCTTTAAGTAAACTTTGAGCCGTGCGTACGCACATTCTGGAGACAAAAGTGATATGAATTGAGATAGTGCTACTTTCGATCACTTTTCCAGTGACACAATGTTTTAATGACAGCGAGGAGCGCTGGGAGCACAATAATTCCTCTTTAAACTAAACTGCAGATGTTATGACAAAATATTTTTTTCGAGAATGACGATCAGTGATGCACACTTAACTTAGATATTATGGAAGACACTGCTGGATTCGGTGGTCAAACGGTCCGTTGTCCTGTTTGAATAGTTCCAATGATAATATCTTACTGTATAACCACAGCTGCACAGAGGTGTTGATGTTGTGTGAAGGATCTTCAAATAGTTACCACTGTATTTGAAGGATATAATTTGAGGAAAACGGTAAGATTTGCTTGTTTTCTTTTTAAAATACTTTGTCAGTGACGCACCAAGTCAGACAATTGTATTTACACTGCAATAAATAAGTAGTCCGATCTGTTTCCACTAAAAATAGCCTATAAACTTCCTAAAAGACATGTTCACCTCATCAGCAAAACTGCATAAATTTGATTTGAATTGTTTAAAACTATTAAAATACTATCTGGCCAGTGGAAATGAATGAATCAACTCTATCCTAAAACCTTTATCTGAAGTATTTTATACAATTTTGTTTTTATGGATATTTTGATATATTTATTCTAAAACATAAAGAGGATATTGAATGATCTTTATCAATATAATGTGTGGCACAAATGGCATTTATAGTCCATATCTAATATTTTCCAATGTCTTGTACCTTTGACGGTGTTAACCGTGGTGTCACGTGGATGGGAATATGTATGGAAATGATATGCAGATGAGGTTATGCATAGTAAAACTAGGCGTCATAAGCTCCATATATGGTGATGTCGGGGAGGAGACAGGGTGGAGATGGACGTACGCACAATCTTCCGCTGACTGGGATTTATAAAGTGATTTGTGCGCAGGTTCTGGCGTACGCATGGTTTTATAAATCTGATTTTTTTTGTGTGTACGCAGAATCTAGCTTTTGCGCGTACGTACACTTTTAGTAGGGATCCTACGCACAGTTTTATAAATGAGACCCCAGCTCACTAATTATATCATCAGCACATTGGAAAGTGTGAACGAGCACAAGTCAGTATCATTGTGACTGGATTATAAGAGCACTTTGATTGATTGCTATAAAAGGAGGGAAGAAGTGCTTCCAATCATTGTGTTCTTGTGTTTGCAATGTTACCTTCAAAGAAAGATGTGCAGCATCATCACACTTTGCAACAAAATGGCTTCACATGCAAGGAAATTGCTTCAAAAAAGATTGCCCTTGAACAATCCTTTTACTGGATAATCAAGAACTTCAAGGAGAGAGGTTCAGCTGCACTGAAGCAGGCTACAGGACGTCCCACAGTGTCCAGCAAGCGCCAGGACGGTCTCCTCCTGTGGAGTCTGCTACAGAATCGTGTCACCAGCAGTGCAGAGCTGCTCAGTAGAGTGTGAGTGAATCTGCACGCACAGTGAGGCCAAGACTTTTGGACAAAGGCCTGGTGTCAAGAAGGGCAGCAAAGAAGGCACTTCTTAAAAACATCAAGGACAGACTGAAGTTCTGCAGTAAGTACAAGGATTGGACAGCAGAAACTGATGAAGCCCCCTTCTGACAGTTTGAGACATCTGGAAAATCAATTGTCCGGAGAAGAGTAGGTGAACTGCACCATGAGTTCTGTGTCGTGCCATCAGTGAAGCATCCTGAGACCATCCATGTGTGGGGCTGCTTTTCATCCAAGGGAGTGGCTCTCTCACAATTCTGCCCAAAACCACTGTTATGAATAAAGAAAAGTATCAAAACGTCCCGCAAGAGCAACATCTCCCAACAATCCAGGAGCAATTTGGTGATGATCCATGCCTTTTCCAGCATGATGAAGCTTGGAGATCATTACATTTGACATTTTGGATCTGTGGCCAAGCAACTCCTCGGATCTTAATCCCATAGAGAACCTGTGGTCAATCCTCAAAAGACGAGTGGACAAGCAGAATCCCACAAACTGTGATCAACTCCGTGCACTAATAAGGCAAGAATGGATCTCCATCAGTCATGATTTGTCCCAGAAGCTGATATCCAGCATCCCAGAGTGAATTGCAGAGGTTACAAAGGACTCTTTGCTTATATTAAATGTTTTGGCCAATAAAAGCCTTTAAAATGTATGAAATTCATATCATTGTTTTCCAGTAGACCATAGAAAAATGAAAAAATAATGTACAAATACCAAAGCAACAATCTCTCTCTCTCTCTCTCTCTCTCTCAAAAAACAACAATTTATGTCACTGACACTGACTTTGGCAATGACTGTAGAATTTCCGATGGATCATGTGACACTGAAGACTGGTGTAATGGCTGCTTTGGCATCACAGTTATTGTAATAATATTTAACAATATTACTGTTTTTACAGCATTATCAAATCAATGATGCCTTGCTGAACATGAGACTTTTTTTTTTCAACATTAAAACAAATTTAAGATGGTTGTGTAAACCATTTCATTTTTTACCTACAATAACCGTGCATGCTCATTTCTCAAAGATACCAATAATTTGTGTTTGAAAGTTGCGTTTGATATTAATTCGGGTGAATGGGCATGATGCTTCAGGCAGTATGTATTTTTCCTGTCAGGTCATGACCGTGTGTCTCAAACGGCCTTTACTCTTTCAAATGGTTTTTGAGCTTGTGTCATTACAGGCTGTCAGAAATCCAGTATAAAGTTCCAGCCTCACCTATTGATCTGTGTGCCAAACGCTTTCCACACTTAGAATCAGAGCTGTGTGTGTGTGTGTGTGTCCCGTGCACCCGTTTTGTGTAAATGTATTTGCAGAGGTTCATAAATTACCTCTTTGCTCGTTCCCCTTCTCTGTTCCTCACATCTGCGTACCCAGGGCTGAAACAGATGAGGAAATCAGGGAACTGGAATGAAGGAATGAAAGTGTGCGGCAGAGAGACCGATGAGGGAGAGAAAGGGAGAATGAAATGGGTGTCAAGGGCAATGAAATAGAGAGGAACATTTTCTCCACCTCACCTAACCCAAAAAGAAAAGAAAAGAAAAAAAAACCTGAGAAAGATGTTTACGGTCTGTTGTGAAAGATAAAACAAGCTTCTTTCTTACTTGTCTGCTTGATCTGGGGAGGTTTATGAGAGGTGAAGGGAGCTCAAGTAGCCATCCAGTTCCTCAGGCTCTGCTGTCTTAATGCGGTCTGGCGTTTCCCGCCAGATGAGCCGTGAAAAACGTGGCGTAGACGATGTCATTTCCGAAGAGTCGCACTACACGACTGTCAGGAGGAGAAATGGAAGGAGAAATAAATGCGAAAAGTATTGTAGAATGATCTTCTACAGTGGCGCTCAGAGATGGAGGAATGACATATTTCTTTATATATCAAATTTTTCACCAGCTGCTCTCATCCATTTAAATTTTATTTTTATACCCTTCTGGCAAATCTTTACTTTCCTCCAAATTCAGCTCTTGCTGTCATCTTATTTTGTATCTCACAGTCCCTGCGCTTTCCCTCTCTCTCTCTCTCTCTCTTGTCCTGTCTGCTTGCATTACAACACACACTTGTAGCATCTCTCTCTCTCTCTATCCCTCTTTTTATATCTCTCTTTTTCATATCTATCCCTTTCAGTCTTATTGCTTTTCTCAGTCCCCCTCCCTCAAGTGTTTGTGCCTTGAATGTTGTGCAGACGCAAGCATTAAACTTAAAGATGCCTCACACAGTTTCTATTACACATTTTCAATGTGATGATAGTCGCCCGCCGGGCACCAAATACACTATCTGTCATCACTCCATCTTTTCTCTCTTTCTCACTCTGTGTGTTCCCATCCTCTCCCCGTTTTCGTATTTGATTCTTTCAAGTCTCTCCGTTCCTGCTTTTACCCCCAATCTGCTTCTTGTGTCCATCCATCACGCTCTAAGCGGAGAGAAGAGGAGTGGAGTATGAACGCACGCGGGAGGAGAGGAGAGAAAAGCGAGCGCGAGAGAGGGAAGTCTGCACAGTGTCTCGCGAAGAGCAAGAGCGAACGAGCCCCCTCTCTCTCCCTACCTCAGTTTGGGTTTTTGCGTGTGCATGTGTGCGTGTAGCTCACATCTGTACCGGCTCAGCGGTCTTTCGCTTGGATACGACGAGAAGAGGAGCGGAAGCGCCGGGCGCGCGATGGTTTGGCTGGACTAGCGCGAGAAGCGCGCGACTGGGAGAAGATCGCGCTCACACATTCAGTCGACTCAGGATCAACGACAACATCTTCTCCGGCCCGCTCTGACCCGCCTCTCTCTCCCTCTCTCTCTCTCTCTCTCTCACTCACACACACACACACACACACACACACACACACACTCACTCATGCACGGCGGGATGTTGTGTCGTTAGGCTGCACGTGAGGTGCTTAGAATTGCCATTGGATGTCTAGTGACCGTGTGTGTGTATGTGTGTGCACGTGCATGAATTTGTTTATGGGGGATGGGATTATTAAGCTCCATGTAATAATTTTATTTATTATTCAATTGCACTTCAGTTAGCTTTATTGACATGTCTGTAAGTAGGCTAATACTTTATTGCCAAAGTCTTTACTGTATTTGCTCTGGGCACTTTCAAAACATTTCTTAAACAAGTGGGAGAAAGTTAGAGAGAGAGAGAGAGATTGATGTGAAATAAGGAAATGGTGGAGGGAGATTGCGTAGAGAGGGAGGATCCTGGGTTTCGGAGGGGCTGAAGTGATGGAGTGGGTGGAGAGACAGACGGAGGGAAACCCTTGGGCAGCATCTTCCACTCCATTGCCGCCCTCTCACACTGCTTAATATGGAGCAAGATCTGATCCTCCTTCTGTGCTCTGTGATCTCTGGTCCAGCCTGATATTTATTTGTAGGAGCAGCTCTGACTTCTAGTGTTCAATGGACCCTGTCTTTCTCTCTCTGTATGTGTTGCTTCCTCTGATTGGACAGGAGACAGTTTGACTATGGTTTCAGGGGGTGTGTGTACCATGATTTGTTTCTGTTTGAACATATTTTTTTTCTTTCTTCCTTCATTCTTAGATTTCTTTCTCCTTCTTTCCTCCCATTCTTCTTTCTCATTCCATCATTCTTTCCTTGTCATGTTTCTTCCTTCCTTGTAATTTTTCATCTCTTTCACCACCCTCTCTATTTTTCACTTTCCTTTCTTACTTTCCTACCTTCCATTTTCTTTCTGTTTTCCTCTTTCGTCTGTGTCTTAAACTGTCAGTTTCTTTGGTCAGTAGGGTTCATGTTACATAACTCTCTCACTGGTGTCTACATTCAGTTTTATGTTTTTTCATAAAGCCTTACAGTGTCACGGTGTCTCTTCATGTTTGCATCAAACCCGGCGCTTCACTATATTTCATGATATATTATTGATGTGTTTCTGAAACTCTAATGTTGTGAAATATAGCCAGAATCAGATGCCAGAAGGTGCCTGGGCTTAAGCTGACAATCACTATGTGCTGATCTCCCCGCAGGTGTGTGCGTGTCTGCCATGGACCTGAAGGAGGGCTATGGAAGTGAGGTCAGTCGTGAGACAGAGAGCGGAGGGATGGGGAGCCTGGGAAGCCCCTCGTCCTGGCAGTCCTTTGCCCACCGAAGCACCCTGCATGGTTTGCGCTTCATCTTCCCCTACTCTTCCTCCTCCTCGTCCTCCTCTTACCGCTCCACTTCGCGCCGTCTGCTCTGGAGCGTGGCCTTGCTGGCCAGCCTAGTTCTACTGGCTCTGGAGAGTGCCGAGCGGCTGGCCTATTTCCTCTCCTACCCTCACGTCACCAGCGTGGATGCTGTGGTTTCTGGCAGCCTCGTATTCCCCGCCGTCACCGTCTGTAATTTGAACGCCTACCGTTTCACACGTCTCACGCAGAATGACCTTTACCATGCCGGGGAACTGTTGGCCCTGCTGGACGTGCACCTGCAGATCCCCGAGCCACACCTGGCTGAGCCCCATGTGCTGGCCTTTCTCACGGAGAAATCCAACTTCACTAACTACCGGCCAAAGCCCTTCAGCATGCGGGAGTTCACTGAACGAGTGGGTCACGACCTGAAGGAGATGATGCTCTACTGCCGCTTCCAGGGCCAGGAGTGCAGCCACCAGGACTTCAAAACGGTGAGTGTCTGCAATACGTTTCTTTCATAAGGTATTTCTTTTAGCGATCAATTGACTCGGAAGAAGTGTGTTTCACTGCTGTGGACTAAAGCGTTATGGGCTCAGTGTTGTTGGCTCTAAAGATTATCCTTGTTGTTGAGCTGTTTCATAGGTTTGTAAAGAAATGATATTGATTCTTGCTGATGGTGTAGTTCTGGATGCTAAGCTGTGGTCTGAAGAGTTTTACTGCTCCATTAAGATACTCTCAGACTCTGTGTGTGTCTGGAAAAGCTAGCTTTCATTCTGAAGGTGCAGCTGTTTTCACCTTGACTGCGATTCTGTTCCTGGAATGTTTATGTAATGTGATGGGCTGATTAATTATCTGTTGAATTCCTAGGATTTAATGTGCCTCTTGCCAAGTACTTCAAGGATTCAGAATAGATTCTACCTCAGTAACTCTGAGATATTTTAGGATTTTCTCCTAAAATTATGCTTGTTTTAGAATTTAAAGGGTTAGTTCACCCAAAAATGAAAATTCTGTAATTTATTACTCAGCCTCATGTCGTCCCAAACCCATAAGACCTTTCATCTTTGAAACACAAATTAAGATATTTTTGATGAAATCCAAGAGGTTTCGGAGGTTTCTGATCCCCAAGAGAAAGCGACGTAATACCCTTCATTCAAGGTCCAGAAAAGTAGTAAAGACATCATTAAAATAGTTGATGTGACTACAGTGGTTCAACCTTAATGTTATGAAGCAACAAGAATACTTTTTGTGCGCAAAAAACAAAACAAACGACTTTTTTCTCCTAAGCTGTTTATGTTGTAGACACAGTGCAGTGCTTCCGTGTTCTACATCAGACTGCCTGCTCATTATTGGCCGGCTCCAGCGTCAGCATCACACGCTGCGTTGTGCTACTCTCTTGAACAGCGGCGGCCAAAACTGAGTCGGCGTTCAGACATAGAACCCGAAAGCCTGCACTGTCTGAACGTAAACAGTATAGGAGAATGACAGGGAAGAGAAGGAATTGAGTAAAGTCGTCCTTTTTGTTTTGTTTTTTCACACAAAAAGTATTCTCGTCGCTTCATAACATTAAGTTTGAACCCCTTTAGCTACGTTGAGTATTTTAAAGGGGTAGTTCATTGCGATTTCACTTTTTTAACTTTAGTTAGTGTGAATGTTGCTGTTTGAGCATAAACAACGTCTGCAAAGTTACGACACTCAAAGTTCAAAGCAAAGGGAGATACTTTCTTTTAAAGAATTCACTGTTTAAGTATTACAACAAACAGCTGGTAGGAACTACAACAAGCTTCATCCTGGGTTGGTGACATCACTAACCCTAAAATTTACATAAAATTTACATAAACCCTGCCCGCGAGAACACGCAACAAAGGGGTGAGGCCATGTTATTGCAATACAGTACGTAACACAAATGCAATAGCATGTCATAAAAGCAAGATGACAACATGACAAATTATAACCATAATTGACCCTTCTTCAGGAGTTTGATTGACAAGCGATCGAACCAGTCTTAACACAGAATCCACCATTTTGTCCGATAAAGCAGTCAGGAGTTAGATGATTAATCTCGGTGGACTTGAACTTGAAAAACGGTGTGTATTTACATCTTTCCGCATTTTAAACAACATTCCTTCTCATGTTCATTCATGTTTATTTGATGCTATAAATGAACTAGTAAGAAGAGATGATTCACGGTTCACGAGCCGCTTGAGCTGAGGCGCTACAGCGATCTGTCACGACACATTAAAGAGCCACAAAACGTTTTTTATTGTTCGAATTTCTTAAATTACACAGTTTAAAAGACTTTGTTTAATATCATAAGTAACCTGCTCTGTCTTGTCTGTCGATATGTTGTCAGTGTCCTCTTTGCTCCACAATGTATTTTTCACTGCATGTGGCGTGACAGCGCCACGGCTTGTCGGACAAAGCAACAGTAACTAAGGGGGGCGGGTCTTTGCAAAGGTTCAATTAAACTAAACTATACCTGTCTTCATCTATCTTCATGCAGCATATATTCTCTGGCTCTGTAGGATCTTACAACAGTTCCCACACGAGTGATTTATAGATTATCATGACAGAATATGCTAATCAATGACTTTAAGATAGTTAACTCCACATGAGCTACATAAATTCATCAACTAACCGTTCAGAAACGTCCTGTTGCATTCTACATGTTGTCACTTCTTCTTGAGTCTCTCCATGAGTGTCCGACTCCGGTTTGAATATAAAAGGCTGAACAGTTTCTGGCATTTTCAGTGAGTCTAATAAGGTAATCGGCGCTGCTAACATGAGCTCTTGAAACTCTGCCCTCTTCGTAGGAGCAGCAACTCATTTGCATTTAAAGGGACACCCACAAAAACAGAGAGTTTTTGCTCAAAAAGTGACAAATTTAACACAGTGTTTTAGTCCCATACATTAACTAGACTGTGGCGGCCCACCACATTCTAATTTTTCTGCTACGGTCTCAAAAAGAACCGGAAATAGAATGTTCATAATATATGAATATATGAGAACCGGAAATATAGTGTCTCTTAATACCCCCATAGAAGACGAATAGCTGCTCTGCCGAGTGAAAGGAGCTATTTCTGTAGAGTGCTTGAGGTGTTACAACAGATAGACAAGTTCGGCTAATGTTTCTGTCTATGGATATGCATTCTGGCTTCCCAATACATTACAACAACAGCGATGACCAAAAAAAAAAAAAAAAAAATGTGGACAAAACAGTCACTCTTTGTAAACTTTGTTCAATGCGAGTGCCATATGCACCGGGTGTTGATAGCGCGTGAGTGCTGGAAAAACCTGAACAGCACACAATGTTGCTATCTGTGTTTAAACTAAACTCATTTAACCCTTGCCAAATTAAACATTCAAGAGCCAGAAGACGCGAGTGAGAAGATTTGTGTGTGCGCTCATCTGAAGCGCACATGCGGAAACCTGCGTCTCAGACAGCGCGCAAATATTAAGTCTTGTGCTTCAACGGACAAATTTACACAAAAATTATGTCAACATGCCCATCTTGATGAGTAGCCTATCCTAGCAGACATACCCTGCTTCTCAGTCTGCTCCCTAGCTTCCTAGGTCGTGAATCAGTATATCATGTAAATGAATGTGGCCGACTCCCTGTTCAGTGCCCTGACTACTTATCTAGGGCACTGATTGAGACGCACACATTGTCTGTTATGTCTTAAGTGAACTTATACAGTCGAGAAAGACAGCGCATGTGCACAGTATCAATATTTTGGATCCTTGCATTGTCTTAAAGTGACAGCAGACCAATATTACTACTGTCTGTGTTTTTAATGTTAATCAAACAACAAAAGACAAGGAAATCACTCACTGCTCTTGACTGAATAGCTTTAATAAGGATTAATCTTTAATTTGCAGTAGGGATGTGCAACGATTAATTGCGATTAATTGTTTGCAAAATAAAAGTCTGTGTTTACGTAATATGTGTGTGTTCTGTGTATAATAATTATGCATATATCAATACACACACATACATGTATAAATTTAAGAAATATATGCATGTTTAAATAAATATATATATTTATATATATTTTATATTACATATAAATATATATATTATATATAAATATAACATTTTTCTTAAATATATACATGTATGTGTCTGTATTTATATATACATAATTATTATACACAGAACACACACATATATTACGTAAACGCAGACGTGCGTCACGATTAATCGTTGCACATCCCTAATTTGCAGTCAAATATGTAATGTTATTTTATATTTGATTACTTTATTCAATACTTTATTCTGTACCTGAAAACTACTGAAAACCTGAAATGCACTGTTTATTTTATTTGAATCTTTGCTCTACTGTATTTATTTGTGCTTGTAGTTTGATTATTTGTTCTTATTTTCTTTATTTTTATTTGACAGTCCTTTTTCCCCTGAACATAGCACATACCGAACCGTACCGAAACTGTGACCCTAAAACCGTAATAAAAACCGAACCGTGAGTAATTTGAACCATTACACCCCTAGTAAATAATAACTGTACATAATAAATATGTATTACCGGCCCCCACTAATAATTCTAGACATAAATTAATTCAACAAAGGTAATCTCTTTTGCTACATATTTTTGATGGTTCAGATGTATACTCTACAAGTTTGTCCATTTATGAACCATCATTTAATATATGTTGTTTATGTGACTAATGTGCCCTACCATCACCATTCATGTCTATGCAACCAATAAATAAATTACTATGAGAGCACAATATTGTTTACAAGAGAACAAATTTCTTCACTGATGTAGTCACTTAATTTTGCTTTCAAAATGCACCAGATTTATGCATTTAAATGTAAAATGTCCAAATTTATTTTATGGGGGAGCATGTCCCTGGACACCCCTAGAACGCCTGATGTCCACCCACCACAGTCTCACTAAATTCTGTGGGAAACACTGTAACATGCTATAAAAATGATCTGTCTTTGAGCTAAAACTTCACACACACACACACACACACTATCTTACTGGACCTTGAATGTGGTAGTTACAATGCTTTCTCTGGGGATCAGAAACCTCTCGGATTTCATCAAAAATATCTTAATTTGTGTTCTGAAGATGAACGAAGGACTTATGGGTTTCGGGCAACATGAGGGTGAGTCATTAATGACAGAAATATCATTTTTAGATGAACTGAACTAACCCTTTAATACATTTGGCTCTGCCTCAAAACCTACTGTCTCTGTCTACCACCTACTTAAACCGCATCCTAACTGAAACAGAATCTTATAAGCCTCTGATCTGAGACCTTCTTCATTGGCAGCAACTTTATAAACAGCCACTCAAGCATGCCCTGTGAGTGGTGGTTCTCATGTGAACCTCATGAGATTCACAGACGCTCACATCTCGTTCTGTTGTTTACATATAGTCTGCTAATGATTTCAGATTAAAACAACTCTTTTATGTATCTATTATCAGCATCTCCCTTGATGCTTCAGGCACATTTTCGCTGACCTCCTCGCAATGCATTTTTAGCCACAAAAGACGCAAACAAAACTGTTTCAAAGTATCTTTGAAAGCATTATTTGCTGATTACAAATTGAAGCTGTCAGCAGCATGTCTGAGACAACAAGAAATGGTCGTGAGACAGAGCCATTTGCTTTTCAGAAATGTTATTGACTAGTTTTTGCTCTAAATATTTCAAGACCACTAGGATGTTCATATTCTCTGACTGGTAAAAATAGATTTAGTGGTTTCGTGGAGTGGAGATGTAAATGCTGGCCGCAGCTGTGTGTGAAGAATGAGTTTTTCTCGACACTAAGGAGGGCTGAGATGATGAGGGTTGATAGCTGGTGTGATACTCCGTTGGAGTGCTGCTATTCTCTTCAGGGGTTGAGGTCTGTTTATCCCCCCTCAGTCACTACACGTGTGCTCTCAGTGCCTCAAACCGCACACAAGACCATTATAAACAAACTCGCGCACACGCTATGCTTGCTTTCTGTTGCTTTGAGCTGTCTCTTCTTGTTTTCATTGATGATACAGTATGAATCAGTGTTTGCACTGCAGCAGACAGGCATTATAGTGTTCTTGCTTTTGTATCTTCTGGTTAAATAGTCCTGTTATATTTAATGATGCTAAAGATTACTAACAAAAGGTAGCTACATACATTAAGTAATTTAAGGTTGCATAATTTAATATGTTGCAATATTTAGCGGTATCTCAAATGAAAACTGTGTGGAACTCAATTAAGTTGGAAGCATTCATTTGGATCTGATAGTTTACTATAAATACAACTAATGGGACATTTTAATTTTGCATAACTAAGTAATGAACCTCTGTATTTAACTTGATATTTAAGTAAAAAAAAAAAAAAAAAAAGATGTAAAATGCCATGCATGGACTTTCTGGCCCCCAACTTTTTTTTTTTTTTGAACTGGTTAATTGAAATGAACTGTCAGAACAAACCAATTTGCTCCAATGTATCGGACTTTCTGCTTAGGAGAGAGAGAGGGAGAGAGACATTATAGGGGAATTTGTTTAATGATTGCTTCAGCTAGCTTGTGTTCAATACAATGTGACTTTTTTGGATAAAGTACCTTGTTACAGTTTCTTGAAAATAGCCAAGCTGTTGCGCTTCTGAAAAATGTATTATTGTTTAACAGTACAGGTGCTAGTTAAGGGTTTGGGACTGTGCACTTTCTTGTGGTGCCATCATCCATCCAATTAGTGTTGCCATGAAAGAGCGATTAATCACATAACGTTTAGAGCTCTGGTGATTGTTTCGTATGATAACGTACTTTAATGTAAAGTAACGACCATTGAGACGCATGCAATATGTAAAAATGATAAATGTAAAAATATTCAAATGTAAAAATAAAAGTAATATTTACAAAAGATCAAAATGCTACAGTAAAAACCTGTTAACTGTAAGTTATAAGAAAACCAAATGGTTGAACATTGCATTACATGTAAGTAAAAATGGAGTTTCCATATAATTTACAATGTAAAACAATAAAAAGACATTCCATAAAGTCCCCATGTGACACATCACATATGATTAAATTCTCATTTTTGTTATTGGTAATGTACAATGTTTTGTTACATATTCTATTGTGTAGTACAGTGAATCTCAACCTTTTTTGAGTAATGGACCCCCGTCATATTTGGAACCATCCTCAAGGACCCTAGAATAAAATTGGCTCATTGGTATCATTAATGTCTTTGTGACGACCAAATGCAATCAAGTGTAATTTACGTTAGTTGACTTGTCCAATATTCAGTCATATCATCAGTTATATTATACATATATATTATCTTCTTTTATGGGAACATGTCAATTTTATATTCAGATATTTTATAAGGACCCCCTGGCATTATGTCAAGGACCACTAGGGGAAACACTGTTTTAGTAAATGTTTATCATATTGTTTGTTACTGTGGTTTGTTACCCTGATGGTGTTTGTTACCCTGCTGGTGTTTTGACTTTGTGTGTATTGCCTGTGTATGAGTATTGTTTTATTGGACAGGTCACTTACAGTGAACCCTGATTCATCATGATGCATTCTTACCATCTGTGTTATAATGATGGTTATCTGTACATTTGAAGGTAAAAATCACATTTTGGTATTGGTAAATTAGCATTATGTCTATGCAAATTATAACTATATGATAAAAAAGACATATATTGTTATAAGTTGTATAGTCAAGCTGTAAAGATTCATGCTTCGCTTTATGTATCTTCAGAGAATGAGAGAGCAAACATACAGTATCACATGAGTCATTGTACATCCTGTCGATATGACTGAATTGCCCTTGCTGTATTGTCATGACCCTCTGTCCACCAACAGGCCGTGTGTTATCACACGCTGAGAGCCAGGACATCAAATGGCTGTGCATGCTGCTTTCCTTTGAAGATAGCCTCTATTTTAAAGATAAGTGCTTTATGTGTAGGCAGCAGATATCAAAGTCAGGAGTGAGCCTGGTACGGCATGACCTGATGAAATTCTTCACATGTAGAGCCGACCATGAACAGTATATTGTGTGTATTGTGTCTGCATTTTCCTTACGCCCTGCATGTGGTCTGATTCAGTGCTAATGTATGATAGACTAACAACACTGAAAAATATAGACACACTCATGGTGATTCCATAAGTGTGGAAGAAGACACACTTTCTTTGTACTAATTCAGTGCTATCTTTGCACAAACATAGCCTTTTCTATACTCAAGCCTTTCCTGATTGCACCCCCCAGTCATCAACCTGTCATTTCCTGTCACTTCTGTGAAATTACAGCAGTATGACAATAATTTCAATGTTGGGTAAAAGCCAAGGCAGACTGTGCGACATCAACTATCCTTTATGTCACACTGTGTGCTGCACTTCTTAGCGTATGACAGCGTTGACTCAACATTTACCAGTCCGTGTTCGTTCTGACATCCTCATTTACTCATGAAATTAAAATTACACTGTGCAAACCCAGTCAAGCTCTTGCACAAATGCTGCAAATGCATTGCCTGGGAAAAAAAAAAAAGTTGTGACTTTGTAAAAAAATTGTCCAAATTTAGAAAAAAGCTAATTGAAGTAGCCTAAGTTTGATTGAAAAATTATAACTAGGGGTAGTGCACCAATATAAAATTTCTGACTGATACAGGTAAGCAAATAAACATTAATTTTATGGCCAAATTTATTTTGCCATAATAAATTAAAATAAAAAACTAAAGTCAGTTGTTTTAAATGCTACAAGTGAATTTAGGAATCACATTATAATATACAGTAGGGGGAAAAGAAAAATTTTATTTTGAGATTTGCTAAAGATTAACATTTAACAGTGTCATTAAAGTGCCCCTATTATTCCTTTTTTAACGTTCCTAATTGTTACATATGTATGCTGAGAGATGAGGCGAGTACGGAGATCCACAATACAACAGGGTTTATTCACAATAACCAGAACACAGGAACAACATACATGGTTTAGCAAACAATAGAACAGACAAGGAGTGCAAGGAAAGTGTCCAACTTAAAGGGAGTGCTGACGAGGAACAACAGGTGCAGGGAATCCGGGGAGATGGCGGGAGGGAAGACTGATGATGGGAGTGAAGACAGGTGCGCGGAACAGGAGGATTCTGGGAAATGGAGTTCGGGACAGACGTGGATGTAACATTACCTCCCCCTCCCCGGAAGGCGTGTCCTCACGCCTCAGATGAAACTGCGGGGAGGGGGGGTGTGCGCCCTGGAGACCTACAGGCGGGTGCGGAGGTCTCCAGGGCGGTACTAGGTCCTCGGCCCTCATGGTGGGTCTGGAGCCAGGGATGGCCATGGCAGGTCTCTGAGCCCACCCCCATCTTTCCCACCCACAGGTACCCTTCCCCCCCCAAAAAAAAATTCTTTGGAGGACTCAGGGGTTCGAAGGACTCGTGGGTTACTGGAGTGGGTTCAGCGGCGGTTGGAGCGAGCTCAGTCATGGTGGCAGGCGCGGGCTCGGCGGCTGGAGTGGGCTCGTGATAGGTTGGAGCAGGCTTGTGACAGGCTGGAGCGGGCTCGGCGGTGCATGGAGCGGGGTCTGGAAATGGGATCCAGTTCATTCCCTCAAATTCAATCAAAAGCCCCACTGGAACTGAGGTGGGCTCAGCGGCAGGAAACTCAGGAGGCTTGGGCTGCACTGTGGCAGGAAACTCAGGGAACTTGGGCTGCACGGAGGCAGAAATCTCTGAAAACTTGGGCTGCTCGGAGTCAGAAAACTCAGGAAACTTGGACTGCATGGGGGCAGAAAACTCAGGGAACTTGGGCTGCACGGAGGCAGAAAACTCAGGGAACTTGGGCTGCACAAAGGCAGAAAACTCAGGGAATTTGGGCTGCACGGGGGCAGAAGACTCAGGGAACTTGGGCTGCTTGGTCTTCCTCCTTCTCTTGGGTCATCTGGACCCAGTAACACTAATATTGTTATGGGAGTCTCCTACAACAGCATGCAAGGTCATGGATGTTACATGCATGCACGGTCAAAAAACACTTTAGTTTTCTCATAATAAACATTTAATTTCACCTGAGTTTTCAATGTTTTGTAAACGATTCGTTAGAAGCAGTTTAAAGAGTCAGTCTCTCTAAACCCCTCCTTTCTGTGAGCCTACACTGCTTGGCCCAATCTTTTGTGTTTGGTCTACTGCGCGCACCGCGCGCCCATTGCCATAACTGAATGACAGCTATCAATTCATAAGACATACAATGTATGGACAGAAAAGATGGCATCGATTTTACCATATCAATTCGAGCCCGAGTCTGACGATGAAACATCTGAAGTAGTCGATCAACCAGAAACTGATTTGCACTCACGACTGGAGTAGGACGTTTCTATATGGTAATTGTCACCTTAGTTTGTGTTATTTATAAGACGTAATAGCAACGTCACTGTTATACTTTAGGTGCACCTTTGGAACTGTATCAGAATGCCAGGCGAAGCTGAAAACCTCTAACATAAGAGAATCATTTAGGCCAGATGTGTACAGACTTTTTCGTTATACGTATTAACAAAGAAAAATGGCTATATCATTGTTTGACATTACAGTGAGTGTTTACTGTTTACAGAGAGAATGCTTCAAATAGTTAGTGCAGACTAGCATCTTAACATCCTATTAAAATACAGATAGAGCTCCACTGTATTTTAATAATAAAAACACAGTTTGTTTTACAGTTATGTAAGCGAACCGAGCCCACAACTATGTTGTAAACTCCCACGTTAGCCGAGCACAAACGTGAATAGCTGATAATGCATTATACTTTGTAAACAAAAATCGTGCTCCATCCTTGATCATTACTCCAAGTAATAAGACAGACAATCTGCATTAATTGACACATTTTTAGACAATATTGGACCCACATCTGAATAGCAGAACTACAGAAACGTGAGTTAGCCGGTTAGCAGGAGACATACAGACTGTACATTACACAACATAACATACAAAACTAAGAATTTTGAACGATCACTAGAAAATATAAACATCAAATATTAATCATACTTACAGGTTGAGATTCAGAGGAGCAAGCTGGTCCAAATAAACTGGTCATTGATCCATATTTTAAGATCAAGCGTTTTGTGAATCCTGCGTTAAACTCCCAGAGGTTTGAGAAGCAGTCATCAGTAAAATGACAGGAACACAACAAAAGATTGTACTGCTGTGGTATTGTTGAAAAAATGAATTTTCCCTGGTGTCTGCATGCAATAAGTGGGCGGGCAATATGCTAATTTTGTGACATCACAACGAAACGGCTTGGGATTCGTTTTACAAAAGACTCGTTTAATTGACTCAGAGTCGACTCTTACTTTTGAGAGACAATAACTTTATATACAGTGCACTTTCAGATTTAAAACTTTGCAGGATGTTTTCATTCACTTAGAGCTATGTTACACACTACATGAAAGGTCATTTTCAAAAATCCATAATAGGGGCACTTTAAAGTTCCCCCCTGTGGTAAAAATCAAGTTTTTAATGTTGTTCATATGTCTATTTGGTGTTTTTAATATGCTCTAAGTCAAACCATGTGCAAGCACATAAGTCAACGCCATTGCTGAGTATTTTCTCTTTAAAATTGCAATGATCTAAAGACAGTCTCAAACCTGCGGTTTGAAATCGCTGTCGTTTCTGAGATCACAAACTAACTTGTAACCAATCCTGTCAACATGCTGGCAGGCTTGAGCATATAATTACTATGACCGATCTGAAGCAGGGGAGTCTCAAGAGAAGCCAGTTTATCCCGGTATATTTTTCTGTTGATATGAAAAATCGTGTAGATTTAGCAATATAGTGGGTGTATGATATTACGATGTTATGATGAACTTTACCTTTCTCCACCGACGTTCTGAGTTGTTCAAAGTGTTTGTAAGGATACTGATTGTTAGAAGGCAGCTGTATGACTCTGAGATAGCAAACGGGAACATGGTTTGTGTAACATTAGCATGATTAGCTGTTTGATAGCATAGTCAAGCAAAAGGCTAATCATATTAATTACCGTTATGTGTCCGACGTTGTAAAAAACAATACCATTGTGCAGCGTTTACCTCAGTAAGTTGACCTGGTGTGAGTGAGTGGAGGTGGGGCTAATTAGCATATTCATAGTTCCGCGTATACTAAATGAAGCAAGGGTGTAGTGTTACATTCAGGATATTTTAAGGCATGAAGAAATTTGTTTTCACAGGAAAAAGCATTTAAATATGTCATTTTAGGGATCAAAGTTGATTTTTAAGAGATAAAATGGGCAGTTGTGGCCAAATGGTTAACAGTCATACTAGTAATCTGAAGGTCGCCCGGTTTGAGTCTCAGTACTGGCAGGAAATGTTGGTGGGGGAGTGAATGAACAGCGCTCTCTTCCACTCTCATTACCCATAACTGAACTTCCCTTGAGCAAGGCACCTCATCTAACCCTCAATCGCTCCCCAGGTGCCACAGCAAAAATGGTTGCCCACTGCTTCTGGTGTGTGTTCACGGTGTGTGCTGTGTGTGTGGGCACTTGGATGGGTGAAATGCAGAGCACAAATTCCGACACACATCACGTCACTTTCAATTTAAAATTATTGACTACGGGCGGCTTTAATGTTTAACATTATATGTTTAACATTAAAGGGGTGGTTAAATGCGATTTCACTTTTTTAACTTTAGTTAGTGTGTATTGTTGCTGCTTGAGCATAAACATTATCAGCAAAGTTACAGCGCTGAAAGTTCAATGCAAATGGAGATATTGTCTTTTAAAGTTAAATGACTACAAACACGACCGGTTTTGAACTACAACGGGTTGGTGACATCATAAACCCTGCAAGACACGCCCCCAGGAACACGCAACAAAGTGGGCGAGGCCATGTCAAGCAGCATGTGGAAGCAGAAGAGTTGTGTACACCGGACGCGAGCGGCGCGACGCGTCAAAAGACAATAGAACCCATTATAATCTGTGATATTTTCTACACTGGATGTGCCGCTGAAGACAGCTTCCAGAATCTACACGAGTTCAATGCTGGATGGCTATTACTGAATGCACAAAGGCTATTACTGAAAGAAGCAGTTCCCACTTTAAAAGCAGAAGCTGCTGTTTATTGGATTCAAACTGTAAGTACTTCATTGTTTGTACATGTCTTTTAAACGTATAGTTCTGTTGCTATTTTTTGGTTGCATCAAGGACATATACAAAGAGTAACTCGTTTTTGCTTCGCTAGCCAGTTAGCTAAATTCTACAAACACCAACAATCTTCTATGTTCATAGACAAACAGTTGTTTATTCTATAAATTAAAAGCTACCTTTACAAAAATGCGACTACTCAGTCATGTATTCGGCTACAGTAAAGCTTTAATCAGGATAAAACCGTATATTAAAAGCTAACAAACAGCTGTGACACTTTGACACAAATACTAAATGAAATACCATTCTTAAACATCCTTTAAAAGCCATGATTGCAGCTTGACCCTCTTCATCTGGGTCTAATTCGTGCTCAATTTGATACAGCAATATAGACGCCATTATTTACATTTTGACTGAAGCAACGGATGGTAAGGGGCGTGTCGTTTCCGGACGCTTCAGCGAATCACAATACACTGGGCCAGCTACCAACCTGCTAACCAATCTGAGCACATTGCGTATTTCGGAGGGAGTGGCTTCATAGAAGCAGGAAGTCAAACGGAGCCGTTCATATGACAGTGGAAACAGAGGTATAGAATAAAGATAAAATATATGGAAAATACAGCGTTTTCAAAAAAACTAAGCATTAAGACATGTTAAACTGTGCCCCAAGAACACAATCAAGCCTAGAAAAAAAAAAACACTTAACCACCCCTTTAAATCATTTTAACAGGAATAATCTTTGATGTAAAAGATGTAAAAATAGGGGAAACAATTAAATATCCAATATCTGCATGGATATATTTACAGCTCTAATATAATTTTGTTTGGTTTATTCCTTTTGTATTATTTCCTCTATCACTATCGTCTACAACCAGAATGGAGTCATACAGTTTGAAGTCAGCTGCAAGTCTTAGAAAAGCTCTTTCACATCCCACAATGCTCCTCAGCAGGCACATGCACAGGTAGGGCTCAACCTTTGCAGAGCACATGCCCTTTTTGTCCTTACACTCCGAAGTGCCCTTTTTTTTTTGCACACATTTGCTGGTCAAAAACCCGGCGTAACTGCATTTGACTTTGACAAAAAACGACTGAGTGATCCTCGTCGTCAGCTAGGTATAATACATTTCTAAGAAATTTCTTGTTTGATTTATGACACACTTAATTTATTAACATTTAATCATATTATATATGGTCACACAGCATGGTTAATGTTTACGATGTTAAAGGTCCCGTTTTTCGTGTTTTTTTTGAAGCTTTGATTGTGTTTATAGTGTGCAATATAACATGTGTTCATGTTTCGCGTGTAAAAAAACACAGTATTTTTCACATAATTTACTTATCTGTATACCGCTGTTTCCACTGTCATAAAAACGGGCTGATGACTTCCTTTTTCTATGAAGTCCCTCCTTCAGAAATACGTAATGAGTTCTAATTGTGCCAGCGGTTCCTGTGTTGTGATTCGACAGCTCTGAGCGCACCCAGAGCCATAGAGAGAGTGCATCTTGCCCGGAAAAGTCACGCCTCTTACCATAACATGGAGATGCATGCGCTCAGTGTTATTGTAAACATGTCTTTAACTCACGATTGTTCTGCGGTAGAAATCGCGTTCCTGGGGGAGAAATGGGAGAAATGGGAACGCGGGGCACTGCGATGCGACCGCAAAGGGCACTTTCACTTTCGCGATCAAATAATTGTGCACGCCACTGCATGTTGGATAACGGTATGGCTATAGTATAATCTCCTATTTTGATTATGAAGAACCAACTCCGAAGTCTCTGCTCAGAGGAGAGACTCTCAGACCTTCTCCTCATAGCCATAGAGAGGGACATTTATTTTGTGTTATTTATTTGGAAGTGTGTGTGTGGGGTGGGGGCGGGGGGGTGCTCTTTTTCAGTTTCAGCACATGCCCCTCAAAAGGTCTGTGCATGGCCCTGCTCCTCAGTAAAGAGCGTGAGAGAGGACAGCCACTTCTCTGTAATGTTGGTAAATATTTCCCTCTTTTTGATTCTTCCTATGATTGTGCATTGACCACAACAATGCTCTGTAATTATACTGTTTCGATCGTGTATTTCAGATGTGGTGAGTCACAGTGCTTCCCTGTGGCGCTGTCTGTGATTTTTGATGCAGCTCTGTGTCCTCCTGCGCTCCTCTCTGCTGTGATTCATTTGTAGTATGCTGATGTCATGAGTATTGAGTTTTCACTTACATCCTGCAATGACCCTGCTCCGGGGCTCTCGCTGCCGCATGATGCTGTCGTCGGTTGGGGAAAATGTGTTGTTTTCTTAAAGTGCTTTTTTTTTTTTTTCTCCATTTAGTGTCAAAAGTTGTATTTAACACACTCCTTGAGTTGTAACAGCTGGCAGACTACTCCATGACTTTGCTTTTTTGTAAAACAAGAGCAAGGGCTTACTGTTGTAGTCTGCATGTAAGTTTTATTCTGATCTTCTCAGATAATTGCTAAAGGCTTATAAGCTTTACAAAGCAAAACGGACCGGTGAAAATAGCCCAGCTAGGAAGCTCTGGGGTGTTTTTTTATGTCTATGGTAAGACTCTTGTCTGGATTTACGATGCTTGGTTTTGGTCTAAAGTTTTAGTGCTCTCAGGAGCCACCTGCAAAGTCGACATCTTCCTGTTTGGTGCTTTGAGAAGCACTTTTGAAAGTGTCTTTTAATCTCCTTTTCCTCACTTCTCTCTTCTTTTGTTCTGTGCCTCTCTAAATCCTGTTTGGGACTCAAAAACAACCATTTCTGTCTTCCGCTTGTTTTCCCAAACTTAGAGCATTTCAATTTTTACTGATGTAAACATCCAAATAATTTCAGATGTATGGGATAGATAGTTGTGCTTTCAAAATGCTGCTTTATTTCAAACTGATTCGACTCTTTCCACACCCTTAAAATGAATTGTATGCATTTTTATCTGTCAACCACTCGGTTAGAGCTTTCTTTAGTGCAGCGTTACTTATTTCTACTTCTGGATAACCATCTTCCTACTCCAACACACCTAACTGCCTTGATTATTTTGGTTAGCAGAGATGGAACTAAACTTTTCTGGAGCAGAAATGTGTGGTGTGGAGGCACCATTGTTTTGAGAAATCTGATTTCTGAGTTTTGAGCCCCATACATGACATGCAGAAAAAAAGTACATATTTTAGAATTAAGAAATTAAGAATTAGAATTAAGAATTTATTATTCCCATAGCTTATTTATTCCTGGCCTCTTTTTATACTTTGTCTTAGTTAAATCATGTCAAGTCAATGTTTGATGATGTTCTCTTGTTTTAGGTAAATCATGACCATTCTGTGCTAATTCATTCCCTCATTTTAATATAGTTAAACTGTGGCCACAATTTAATAGGGAATCACCGATCATGATTTTTCATGGCATATTCCAATTGCCAATTTTTTTTTAAAGCTAATGGGCCGATTCCAGTAGTCCAATAGTCATAAAGAAATTAAAATTGACCCTATTTACTTTGTTAGTGCATATTACTAGTCTTGTGGTGAACAATTAATCCATGCAAGTTAATACACAGAAAAAAAAAATTGTTTGATCTTAAATCAAAATCGGAAAAGTTACTTCCGGTCTGGAATGGCGTTCCTTGTCTGATGACGTCAGTTTGACAGCTTGGTTTGAAAATGCTTAAACCACTCCCCTCCAACCGTTAGTCTGCTATGAGCCAGAGACGGAGAGGAGGAGCGCTAAAGTAAAACCCTGCCCTCTATTCAATATTCCTTTTCACTTGGAAATATGTCACAACACTGGAGAAATGTCGTTTGCAACTTCCGGTTCACTGGGACTTTAAAGGTGCTCTATGTATGTAAGAATGACAGCTAGTGGTTGAAATGGGTACTGCAGTCCAAATTCAAAATATTGTTTGCCCCGCCCCCTCCTCCTCAGACTCGACACGGGTTGCCAGTTTGAAGACACGCAACAGGAGGGAGCTCAATTGACATTGGAAGGTGAGGAGAGTTGATTTATTAATTTATGATGAGTTGATATTGCGTTTTTAATAAGCTCCTGTTCATAGAGATTTTTAGATGGATGCTGAGGCTTTTTGCACTCAGGCAGAGATGGTCTTTTAGGGGCCGTTTACATGACACCTTTTCAACTAAAAACGTAAAACTTTTAATGCTTTTTGGCCGTTCATTTACACAACAACAGCGCTTTGGGTGAATCTGTGGAATCGATCTGTGGAAATGATGACGTCTTGCACATGCGTATTACATGTTCAGTCTATAATGTTTCATCGCCATCTAATGGCCTGAATACAGCGTTTTTAGTTGTTTTTGCAGATCCGTGTGAATGGGGATCATTTTGACAATGGTGTCGTCTGTACGCAAAAAAAAATAAATAAATAAAAAAATGAGGAAAGACTTCTCCGTTTTAAGCATATACTTTTCTTGTAAATGTAATCTTAAACAACAACAACAAAAAACAAAAAAACATCTGTAACCATTTGAAATTAGAGGCAACTAATCACTGCATTTTAATCATGATACAAACAAAGATCCTACACCAGTGGTCACCAACCTTTTTAAGCCCAAGATCCCTGACCTCGACCTTTTTGAAAGACAAGATCTACTTGATAGAAAAAGACAGCCCAGAGTGTATTTAGTATTTTTTCGTGGCCAATTTAGATTCTTATTTATTTATTTATTTATTTACAAGCAAATTGGCCGATTCTGATACTGGTTGCAGACATTTATTATTAATATTATTATAATAAACAAAAATACACAGCCATTTCAAATTAGAGGGAACCACTGCTTTTTAATCACAATCCAAACAAAGATGCTACGCACGTTGCATGAGCACTTATTTTTTATTTGAATTAGATTTAATTTCAAGATTTAAAGCAAAAACAGAATGGTCTGACTTTATCTTTGTGAAATTATAAATGCTACACACACAAAAAAAAGCATGAAACAAAAACAGCAGGCTGAATGGGACGTAAATTCACTCTCTGACAGCAGGTGGCGCATATGGAGCAGCAGTGATACAGCGTTTCCTTGGTTACCGCTGTAAACAAAGCTGAAATGCGCTGACAATTAGCTACTTTATTCTGAGGTAAGAGGAAAATAAAATGCCATTGCCATCGAAATCTTTCTGAAGACTGATCTCTTTTTAGAGATGCATTCATATAAGCCCTCACCCCCAATTCAATATTTATATTTTCTTCCTATATTTCGAGCATCGTAAACGGTGAACTGCTCTGCCTTCTACAGAATTTTCTCCTTTTTGCGTTTGTCTTCAGCGTCTCTGCCCTCTTGTTAACGGCCGTTTACAGACTCAGACATAATGTGGGCTATTTACCTTTATCTGTCTGTCCCAGTAGCTCCCGAAAATAACATAAAAATAAATACAAAAATAAAGTACAAAGACTGGAGAAATGTAATGTATTTTTGTACTCGTATTTTTATTATTTTCGCGAGCTACTGGAACAGTGATAAAGATCGACCAGTCGATCGCGATCGACGGGTTGGCGACCACTGTCCTACACACATGTAGCATGAGCAGTTGTTTTTAAATAAATTAGACTGTGTAATTTTAAGATTTAAAGCAAAAACAGCATGGTCTGACTTTAGCTTTGTGGAATGATGCTACATAAGACACTTGCACAAAACAAAAACAACAGATGGACTGAATGAAAATGCAAATCCACTCTCTGACAGTAGGTGGCGCTTATGGAACAGCAGCAATATAGCATTTCCTTGGTTAACGCTGTATACAAAGCAGCACTGAGCTTATAAACGCTACTTTAATATGCATTATATGGATGCATATTACCCCCACGCCCAATTAAATTTTTTTACTTCCAATATCTCAAGCATCGCAAACAAAAAATGTCCGGTTGCCGATCGTGTGTTTGGAGCAAAAACTGTCCGGTTCTGATTTATGGCCGATCGACCGGTGCACCTCTACATTTTCCCAAAAACAAGATGATAAATGAATGATTCGTAAATCCAAATTCATGGCCACAATATTTTTTTTTTTTCATTTGCAGGGCTCCATAGATAAACGTCAAGATAGGATTGTGAAACATGTTTTAGGACCACGCAAATACCATGCTGCATGTATATGGTAGTCATGTCAAGTCAAGTCACCTTTATTTCTATAGTGCTTTTTACAATGCAGATTGTGGTAGAATATTGTGGTAGTCACAGTATTACATTCTGATAATATCACTGTACTTTTTGTTAGTGTAAACTAGTAAATTATTAATTACTAGGGCACTAACAACAACAATGTGTTGTAACGAGCAGCTTCACTACTAATAGAGGTAATGTACGATTTAAATAATAATAGAAATAATCATCTAAATATTAGAAATCCATGTCTGAGAAGATGAGAGATGTTTAAGAGGGAAAGAAGCACTTTCACTCCACTGCTGCTCATTGGACTAGATATTAAAACAGTAGGGGATATAAAGCAGCAAACAGCAGGAAGTTTGAATATCAGAAAGATATGTTTAAAAAACAGACATTTCTTGCATTTTTATTTAATGCTTTCTGTGTAGTGTCTAAAGAGTAAAGAAGCGGGACGGTAGGGCCTCTGAAATTCCTCGGAAATTGTTATATTCTCTAAATAAGGTTACAGATGTGTTTCAGTCATTGCCTTTGTAGCAGCGACATTGTAATGTCAGTTTCATACATGCTAGTGTTTGTGCTAGTGTTTGTTTATTAGGGCTCTAATTGGGCTTTGATGATCACATCTCTGCTGATTTGAAGATAATGTGCCATTCAGGAATATCTTAACACACATTGTGTTCATCCAGCTGAGTTTAGCATTTCCTTTGGTTGGCCTTTTAGAATAACAAGCACTTTGTAAAAATCTTAACTTGCTTGAATATCAGTCCCCTAAGGGCGAGGTAGACAGATCCAGCTGCGCTCTTTTTGTTTTCTAGATGATTCTTTGTCTTTAATCGCCTCACAA
Organism: Ancherythroculter nigrocauda; assembly: GCA_036281575.1. Lineage (NCBI taxonomy): Eukaryota > Metazoa > Chordata > Actinopteri > Cypriniformes > Xenocyprididae > Ancherythroculter > Ancherythroculter nigrocauda. The sequence goes on from VTFQ01000001.1 coordinate 39,264,789, forward strand.
AATAGGATCAAATTAGAGTTTTTGGAGATCAGATCTCAATTAAATACAGTCCTCACGCACCTTCCTTTAAAAGATAAGTGTGGCATAAAGCACACACAGAGCTATAGTCATGAAAAATGCATGCTTGCTTTATCATGATCGCTCTCTGTTGCACACAGTGCATTGTTTAAAGTGTTTTTTTTACATTGTGTTTTTACTCAGCTCTATAAAATGGCATTATTGGTATGCTGCTCTATACCACCTATTGTAATGTTCCTCAACATTTCACAGTGACAAGTATTTTTTTTACTGCTCCATGAAGCATTATTTAGTGAAGGCTAGTAGTTAAAGGTCTGGGCTGTTATTAGGGATGGGAAATGTAACGATTTTTTTGCTCAGTTCTTTTAGTGCTTTTCTGGGAGCTCAATTCATACATTTAGACATAGTAAGAATTCTATGTTTATTTCAAGTTTGTCGAAAGTAAAGAGTTGCGGTTCAGTAGGCATGAGTTAGACTTTGCTTGTTAAAGTCCGAAGCATGCATGTACTGGGTTCTGTCATGTTTGCTACGCAACATTTTGAAACTTTAGTTGTGCCAAGTTTGATTCAAGGCTTTATTAATTTCTTTGGACCTCATATTGTGCTCTCTTTTTCTGAGATATGGATTCAGATTAGTTATTTATGTTTGAGGGAGCTACTGAGTCTTGTCTTGCTTGTGTAATTGCAAGGTGAAATTGAATTGTCAATTTTTATATCAGCACACTGCGCTTAATTTGCAGCTGTCAGGCAATAAACACGTTCATGTGATGTGCTAAGAATATCCTGCGACTGGAAAAAGGAGAGAGGTTGTCTTAATATGTCGTTTCTGGCTGTCTTCAGAGAGCCTTTTCACAGAAACGAGAGAAAGAGACTGATTGAAAAGAACTGTAAGATCTTCCTTCTACCGAAAGACAAATGGACAGGCAATTCAGACTCCTACACTCTTTCTGCTGAAATCAGACAAAAAAGTGGAGAAAGGAAAAGACATTTGGAGAGTGTATGGGGAAGAGGTGATGAAACAGGGTGGAGAAAAATATGTATGTGGTGGGCAGGTTTTCCTACATAATGTTATTTTTGCATCATGGGAGCCCCTGGTCTACCTCTATTGCACTTAAAATGTTTCAATTCATAACTGATCACAACTACAAAATACTAAAATTAAAGGTGGGGTAAGCAATATTTCAAAAACACTGTTTGGAGGTTAGTCAGACCGACACCAATAACAAACGTTTAGCCAATCAGCATTAGGGTGCGTACAATGGTCAAGGAGACAGAACGAGGAAGAGGGAGATTTGAAGAAAGACTGCAGAAAGACAGATGAGACACAATACAAAAGAGCTCAAAAGAATATCACTGGAATTAAGTTTTATGACTCGCGTTAATATTAGAAAAGCTTTCCAGTGCTGGAGAAAGCTAAGTGGGAAAACCTGAAAACAGACGTGGAGGTTGCGTTTTTTTGTGCTGCCAAAGTCACGTGAACCATTGAAATTTCAAAACGTTTTAAAAACACTTATTACGTAACGAAGCCTTGTTTACTGAAATCACGTGACTTTGGCAATTTGATACATGCTCTGGACCACTGATTCAAAACAAAAGATTCGTAAAGCTTAGAAGCTTCATGAAGCAGTATTTTGAAATCGCCCACTAGATATTGCTGAAAAGTCATTATTTATTTTTTTTGGCACACAAAAAGTATTCTCGTCACTTCAAAATATTAAGGTTGAACCACTGTAGTCACATGAACTGTTTTTCTTATTTCACGATATGAGAAATTTTATTTCACAATAACGATATATATCACGATATAGTTATTTTGTGTTATTTCATCTCATTTCTGTTATTAAAAAATAAGAAAACATAAGCAAATTACAAACAGTAGGACAAATACAATAAAATGAGAATTAAACAAATTAAGCTTTTTAGGTAAAATAGGTTCATTTAACATGTAGTTATAATTAGTTCAGAAATGTAATAATCAAATGTTAAAATAAAATATTGCATAATCTTCACTGTATGAATTAAATATACTTTTATTCTTATTAAAGCTAAAAAAGTTATTCAGTCAAGAACAGTAAGTTATTTTCTCTTTTGTTTGATTCAGATTAATGACACAGAGCAGCAGATTTATTAGGCTGCTGTCACTTTAAGACCAAACGCATAAATATATTCCTGTGACAACACAGTGCCGGTATAAATAAATATACAATTTATATTTGTAAAAGTTTTATATATATATATACTTTTTATATATTATATAACATATTTAAAAACTTTTTAAAATATAAAATGTTTGTTTTTTATTTGCAACAGTTAGGCTAAAAAAAGGAAAAGAATTATGCCGTTAAAGCAGCGACATCTGCTGACGAGCACTGTGCTGCGTTGTCACGGGAACATCCCAGGTGAAGATAATGAGGAAATTACGCCGCTCCCTTTGCCAAGTGCATTACAAATGGCTACATACGGCACGTGCGTGCCCTGCTCACATAGGGATGATCACATAGGGCATAGGGGTGATCCATTTGGAACTTGCCCCGTGAACCGTTCAGTACGAATACGCATACCGTTACACCCCTAACAGTAACAACAACAATACACTTTATCATTATAAACAATAGGAAAGTAATGATAATGGTTTAAATTTCATGAACGTTTAGCACATATAAAACATTTCAGGCTTCATTTCAAGTTGTATGTGACATGCGGTTCAGTAAGTGAGATCATTCAGTGAAAGTTTTGTTAGAGTGATTAAAACTGATAACGTATTAGTCTCTTGAACAATTAATTAAAAGAAACTGGCTCATAAGACTCGTTCATTTGTGAATCATGTGTATTGTGGTGTATATTGCAGCCAGCAACACAGTGCATTAAGTTAGTTTTCTTGCCATTATTTTGTGCTACATGGTCTGTTTATCTCATTACTTTGAATTTACTCCCACAACTTGGATAAAATATTATTTCTTTTTTTCCGTGGCTCATATTCAGTAGCAGTAAAGTGCCATCACTGAATAGCGGTGCAGAAAAGATCAGTGGTGGGTGAGGTGCGTTTTGATGGAATGTAGATGCATACTGCACAAAACAACAGATTTAATGTCCTGAGTGCTTTGTCTGGTGAGATTTGTTCTCTGATGTGCTGCAGGATGGCCTGTTTTAAGTGAAAATAGAAGATCAATCTTTAGGGGAATGTGCTTGCCTTTTACTTTTCTCCAGCCTATCAAAACAAGGAATTTCTGTGATGCAATTTCAATATATGAGGCAATACAGTGCAACAATGACCTCCCACTTTCTCAGCAGCACTGGTTCTGGTACTTCTGGAAAGTACTTTTCCCATTCATCTCCACTGGGATTAAAAATAATCTTTCATTGAAGAGTTATGAATCAGTCTTTCCAGCTAAACATTAATGGAAAACTGAAAGAAAGACTGATACTTCTAAGGGATAGTCTTTTATGAGGGAGTGAACTACTATCCAAACCTCAATGGTGTTTTGCACTCAAAAATCATGTTTTTTATTAATAACATGGGAGTCAGTGTCACAGTGAAGAAAGCCTGAGAGCTGAAATATTTGTCTTTTTCCCCTATGTTAATAAAAACAGTAAATGAGTGCGAATCACCATTGAGGTTATGATGCAAGTTATATGAATTCACAAAAATAAGACAACACAGGACATGATTGTTGGAATGAACTACTATCCCATGATGCATTGCAAATTATATAATTTTATCAGTTAATGGCAATGTATACTATGAAACAAAACAATGGGCTTTATTTCAAAATATCCAGATATATACACATTTAAATTGTTGAGATAATCTTGAACTGAGATTATAGGTAAGATCAACTGCCATTTAGCATGCACTTCATGGGAGTGGAGGTCATAATTTCAATGGTAACAGGGACTTCTCTGATTTGTGGATCTCTCTTCAGAATTCATTGGTAGTGTAAGCATTAAAAAAAAAAAAAAAATTTAACTTGTTGCTTCATGGTAGGTTTGTTTTCCAAGGCTCATACATTATTGATAACAATCAATTTCTCAATGGAGAAAATGTTTTTTTTTTTTTTTTTTTTCTAGAACCCGTCTGTTATACTCTATGAATGTATAATGGCACCTGCTCTGGGATGTTTTCCAGAGAGTCCTGGAAAACACTGTAGCCTATTATCAAAATGTGTGTCATTAGTCTTGTAGTTAAAGAGAAACACAGAAACTCCAAAGACAGGAGGACAGAGAAAGGCACACAGTGTTTTTTTTTTTTTTTAATATATATCCAGGACACCGCTGTCTCATAAACAACATGACTCTCTTTATTACAGTATATCAAACACAGATAAAGGGATGTAATATTACTCCAGTGCCCCAAACGAGTCTCCACCCAACCTAATGTATATTAGTTGAATACCTGACTTGACACATTTTCAAGGATATACATCCGAGACACATAACATCACAATAACATCATAACGACACTGTATTATGTATGAGTGCATACTGTGACATTTGAATGACTTTTCATTGGAAACTCAAGCTCTCAAACCTGTTTTTTTTTTTTTCCTCAGTGATTTTTCATTCTTTGTGCTCAGGACTTCCCATCCCTCTTTTTCTCTCTCTTTTTTGCAGTCTGTCTTACTTCACCTTTAAAGGGAATATGTAATTGACAGATGCAGAGCTTTGTTGTACTCGTCTGTGTCCTTAACCATTTAAAGCCTGAAATAACAGTCTGAAAAAATTGATTGAACCTATAGATAAAATATAAAAGCATACGTTTTTGAGGAACATATATGATACATCAGGCTGTTATGGCTTATATAGCATGATACAGGAGAATATGGAGCACATAATTATGGAGGGAAATTTTGCAATTTTGGGGGACATTGAATATAAGCAGGAGGGATGGACTGGGACCAAAAATCGGCCCTGGCATTTTGGCCCAGACCGGCCCATCACCACATAAGATCAAATTAAAGCACAGGGCCTCTTCAGTCATGAAATTTTTTATATATATATATATATATATATATATATATATATATATATATATATATATATATATATATATATATATATATATATATAAAATTTCATGACTATATAGTTATATATTACTAATTATATAGGCTACATTATATATAATTTCATGATTATATAGCCTATATATATATAAGTGCTTTAATTGCAACGTTTTCACAATAATACAACGGATCATCATCATAATATATATATAAAAATATATATTTTACTTAGGGAAGATGTAAAACAACTAGCTTAAAGGTCAAATGATTGTTTTTGTTAACTAGCTGCTCCGACCTTTTTTAACACTGCCGTTATGGCTTTCTACACCCGCACACTTAGCCAAACTGCAATCATACAGTGTATAGCCTGCCTACTTCTTTTATTGTTGTAGTGTTATCATCAACAGTTTGTCCACCACTTGTTTTTGGCTCATTTTTTTCAAGGCTTACCACAGGTTCTACCCTCACTCCCTCATCTCTGTCCCTCTCCTCTCTTTGCGTTTCTTCTCCATGATCACACTGAAACTGCGTGCAGGCAGAAATCCTATAGATGGTGCTGTTCAAAGATATGATTGGGCCAGTCCAGTGTCAATCAAGAAAACAACAAATGGGCCGCTGATCTAGGCCTACCACTTTTATGGGCCTGTTCATGGGCCGAGAGAATTTTTTTTTTTTTTTTTTTTTTTTTTTTTGTGGTCGGCGACCGTCGGCCCAAAAAAGCATGTCGTCCCACCGGGAAAGTGCCCGGTATGCCAGATGGCCAGTCCGCCCCGTGTAAGCAGGTAAACAAGTTGCTTCATTCCAGTAAGTGTTCATCTTAAAATATTACTCATATAAAAATTATTCTTACATTTACTTCAAATCATTAAAGATTTCATAGTAAAAAGACACAAAAGATCCAGATCGAGATGCATAAAATGTATTTCTATATTTAATTAATCTATTTTATTATTATTTGTTGTTATTATTATTAACAACAACAACCATAATACTACTACTACTACTAATGATAATAATAACAACATTATTTGTATGTATTAAATATGCAGAACATATTTTTTCACAATTATTAAATAGCCTACTTTCTGTCACACTGTTCTGTGTGGATTTTTGGCCCAATTTTTTGGGAAAACTAGATTTTAGAATGAAGCCATGCATCCCTGTGGACCTCTTCACACCAAATGCATGAATATGCACTGCACTGATGCAGATAGGATGTAGGTCTTTTTGTTTGTTCACATTCTGAATATAATCAACCAATGAGATTTAAGATTTTTGACTTCAGAGTGGTGAATTGTATTTTTCATTAAACGTGAATAACCTGTGTGGCATCAGCTGGTGGGATTTTCTGCTGTTGCTGCCCTTGTGGTCAACTGTGTCCAATCTGATTCTAGTTCACATTTAGCCTCAATTACATGTTTGACGGAACAACAAATGGCGGGAATCAAGACTAATCCTCAAGTGACATCAGTCCTGAAGCAGCAGACTGAAGCCAGCACACCCGGCTTAGGACACATACCAGGATCGTTTAAACCCTTGATTTTTCTGTGCCACTTGGCAGACACTTTTCATCCTGATCGGCGTCTTGATTGTGATCTATAACGGTTCAACCTTGTAGTTTGTAGCTTAACCGTTAGTCTGCCCCTATGTAATCTATTGCTTGTCTAAGTTACACCAACAGCTAATCAATCACTGACACCTTGTGTATTCCGTCAGTCATAAACAGGCTCACACAGAACCTGCAGATTATTTTGCATTATCTGAGCTGATTTTGAAAGAAAATCTGCAGAATGGATTTAACCATGATAAAATGTGTTAAGCTGAGCTGAGGGTACTACACTGTCATTCATAGCTGAATGCATGATCAAATTAGCCAGATTTTATGGCGTTCTGTGTGGATCTGGTCACGAGGTCATGTCTCACAACCAAGTCTCAAGTCAGACTTGTCATTACCGTTTAGATTGGATGAGGCATTTTTTTTACAAGGTGATCCCACAGCAGTCATAAGAGCTCAGAGCCAACAGCTGTGTCTAAGCACCTTAAGAATCAGCCATTTCATTTTTTTGAACTCCAGAGACATTAAACAGAATGTCATATCAGTGTGTAGCTGACATATTGAAACAGAGAGCATTAATCTGTGTGTGAGTGTGCATGTGTTTATGAGATAAGATAGACAGAGAGAGAGGGGGAGAGAGTATTAATCTGTTTGTGTGTAGAGCAGGTAAACAGACCAGCTGTGAGATGAGCGAGATGCTTTTCATACAGAGGCTTGATCCTCTGTTTATGTGGACGTGAGAAGAGTAGCAAGAGAACAGACTGCGTCAGTTCACCACTCTAAACATTACATCAGAAACATGGCATTGTTCATCTGTGTTTTTAGGGGCACAAAAGGCATTCTTGGCTGAGCCATGGCCAAAGAAAACAAAATATGTCATAACAACTGAGAAGATCACTGTCTGTATAGTAGCATGCAAGGGGACCAAACCTATTGTGTACATGTGGATACATAAAAGCATTAAACGCTTTATTTATTTGTATTAATAAACTAGCTGGTTTTGACAGCCAGTGATCATGCATTTTGATAATTCACTTTGTGTTCCACGGGATAAAAAAACATTAGAGTGGTAAAAATTTCATTTTCAGTTAAAAGCACATGATCTGTGTGTGTGTGTGTGTATACATCATTTGAGCTCAAAAGTTTACATACCCCTTGCAGAATCTTTGAAAATGTGAATAATTTTAACAAAATAACATGCATTTTGTATGACCTCTCTTATTTTTTATTTAGTACTGTCCTGAGTAAGATATTTTTACATAAAAGATGTTTACATATAGTCCACAAGACAAAAAAAAATTGCTGAATTTATAAAAATGACCCCGTTTAAAAGTTTACATACCCTTAATTCTTAATACTGTGTGTGGTTACTTGGATGATCTATGACTGTTTTTATGTTTTGTGATGGTTGTTCATGAGTCTCTTGTTTGTCCTGAGCAGTTATATGAACCGACTGTTTACGACAATATTTGATTGGGTATTTAAACATAATTTCTGAAATAATGCGCCTCTCTCTGTGCATGCACTCTTCTGGTGGATCAACAATGATCTGTTTAAACTCTACTTTTTACTCAAACGCTGGGTTGAGCCTGTTGGGACATTTTTTGAGTAATTTTTTTTTCCAGTTTTGGGTAGATTTTGTGCTATTGTGGGTTAGTGACTGGGTCAACTGGGTTACACTTTCAGTAAAATTTTAATTAAAAATGTTAAATGTAACCCCCCCCCCCCCCCCCCCCCAAACAATAGTTCTTTATTAGGAATTAAAAAACCAAATAAATGTTTTTTTTTCCAAAATGTTTGTCAAATAAGTTGAAATGTAGGTAATATATTATATTAGTTAATAAACACTTTATAAAATATGCTGAAACCTATATTCATCCAAAATGAAGAATGTATCATGTAAACAATGGTTATAGTGAATTTGACCAAATTTACATTAATCTGGAAATATTAACCCATGTATGAGGTAAAACAATAAGAGCTAGCATAAATCAACCCATTACTCTGTTAAATCAACTTTATTTATTTATTATTCCAATTTCAGGAGCTTACAAAATCCGCTTGGCTCAAAAATCTGAGTGGGCACAGTTTGAATGGGCATAATACTTTTTATCATAGAAAGTGTGGACGCTTTACCAGGTGTCTGCCTTTGTTGTCTGGAATCCAATCTTCAGTCCACTTTTTTTCCTTTTTTTGTACAAATTTGACAGCGTTTCTTTCCTCCTCCCTCTCCTTTGCTTCAGTTTCTCCCTTTTTCATCCTCTCCCGCTGAGCTGTGTTTGTTCAGACGTTTGAGGCATTAACACAGAGCGTGGTGCTCAGGACACTTCAGTGAGGCCGGAACAGGAGGATTGCAGAATCCCTTAGTACGTAGATCAATAATCCACTGTGTTTTGAGAGACACTCCACAGCCTCTCCTTTAATGCATCACCATTTATTAGGGCTTCTGTTCTACCTTCCACACAACAAAGTTTCAATTGCTTTGGCTGTTTGTTTTCAAACTGTTCTTTGAATGCAGGTGTCTTTGAAGGTTGTGAAAAAAGCCTGTTCTGTGGTGTTGTTTTATCATCTCTGTAATGTCCTTTTAAATGGAGGCACCTGTGGAATACATAAGCAGTTGGACATTGTTATGCTCATATGGCAGTTGATTGTTTTTTCTTTAAAGTCAAATTGAAAAAAAAAAAAAAGAAAAAAAAAAAAAGAACAAGAACAATGTGACAGAAGTGGAGACAGAACAATGGATATCTTTACATGTAGTTTCAGATTCTGATAGTTGTATGTACTTCATATTTACATATTCATTTACATGCATTACATGTATTCCAAACTTTGAAACAGAGAACTCAGAAATGTAGAAAGCACTGTGATTATGTCACCAGAACTACTGCGAGCATAACTGGTTTTTCTCTTGATTTTTTTTTTTTTTTTTTATATTTATTATATAATCATTCTCCTTCGCTGACCAGTTCATAAAATGAATAAACATAAGTCTATTTCATATGTCTACAGATTATTTTTTAAATCCAAATTGTTTGTATGACTAAAATTTTCTTGTTAAACAGACTATTTAATATCTACACCATCCCTTTCAATTCGATCAAAATGCCATTTGGATGAATTTGAGGCGTTTAAAACTAAGGCTGTTCCATCCAATTGAGCCATTGTATAAATGCATTATTTGGTTGCATATTAATAGCTAAATGATTCCATAACTATCTTATGCCTGTAACCTTATACCTTCAACAGTCAGGGCTAGATTAAAGGACCATTGAAACCTGAGACAAAAACATCACAAGATCCCCAAAAGCAAACAGAGGGGATTGGTGATGTCACTGAAAATGAAACCCTTTTATTACAGTTTTTAGCTGATCAAACGTGGTTAATAGCTTGTCCAAACTGGTATAGGAGGTTATTCAGCTAAACAAGGGGTTTTTGATGACATGCATCTCCCAAATATTATAGTCTTTTTGCAAGCACACACAAAAAAGTGTTAATATATATATATATAAAAAGTGTATTTAAGTGTGTATATATATATATATATATATATATATATATATATATATATATATATATATATATATATAAAAAGGCTTCCAAAATGAACTTTTATATTGTTATTTTACTAAAGCAAATTGTAAAAATATTACCTTAAACATTTTTCGGTAACACTTTACAATAAGGTTCATTTGTTAACATCAGTTAAAGGTTTATTTCACCCAGAAATTAAAATTCTGTCATCAGTTACTCACCCTCATGTCGTTCCACACCCGTAAGACCTTTATTAATCTTCAGAACACAAATTAAGATATTTTAGATGAAATCCAAGAGGTTTTTTTTATCCCCCATAGAAAGTAATGTAATTATCACATTCAAGGTACAGAAAAGTAGTAAAGACATTGTTAAAATAGTCAACGTGACTACAGTGGTTCAACTTTTATGTTATGAAGTGACGAGAATACTTTTTGTGCGCAAAAACAAAACAAAAATAACAACTTTATTCAACAATTCTGTTATTATCTGGTCTAACCCTAACCAACAAAACAGTTCTGATGTAGAACAAGAAAGCACAGCACTGTCAACATAAAAATAGGAGACTCACAGGGGAGAGACTAAGTTGTTGAATATAGTCATTATTTTTGTTTTGTTTTTGCGCACAAAAAGTATTCTTGTTGCTTCATAACATTAAGGTTGAACCACTGTAGTCACGTCAACTATTTCTTTGATTTCTTTACTATTTTACTAGACCTAGTGGTAATTATGTTGCTTTCTATGGGGGATAAAAAAAAAACAGATTTCATCAAAAATATCTTAATTTGTGTTCTGAAGATGAACGAAGGTCTTACGGGTGTGGAACGACATGAGGGTGAGTAATTAATGACATAATTTTTGGGTAAACTAACCCTTTAAGGTATTCACTAACATTAACCAATCATGCGCAATTCATTTTTGTTACTGTATTTGTTAATCTTTGTTAACATAAGTTAATAAAAAATGCAGTTGTTCATTGTTTGTTCATTATAGTTCACAGTGCATCAACTAATATTAACAAATACAGCTCTTGATTTTAATAATATATTAGTAAATGTTGAAATTAACTAATAACTAAATAGGGCTAACTTTGAGAGCCCTAAAATACAATTTGGAAAAAAGAAAAAAAAATATCTCAAATTTCTCACAGACGTCCTAGAACAATCTCGTGGCTCCCTGGGGATCAATTGATGTCAGTTTGAAAATTCCTGTACTAGACAACTTTGATGTTTGTTTGTTCTGCGTTTTTTTAAATTGCTATGTCAAGTTGTGTTAAAAAATAATTCTCTTCCATTCAGTTGCTTTTTGTCTAATTGTTTGAAAGGAAGAGTCTCCATTGTGTTTTCTCAAACTGAAATTAAGCGTCAGCGTTAGTTCAGGCAGGCCTCGTAGTCAAGCTCCGCTATCAGCTGATTCTCAAATTCCAACCCCACCCATATCAGCTGATCCAATTCCTATGGACTCCATTGGCAACTCTAAAATAAGGCGCATTACTTAAACGCAGCTTCCGTCTCTCTGCCTGCTTGGCTGCTTCCACTGCACGCTGCTTGAAACCCACCTCCTCCCCAGCTCCTCCTTAAACTTGTGTGTAACTTAATCAATGTCATTCTGTTGTCATTGATGCATGCTCTGTTCTCAATAGGGGGATTTTCTGCTGCTCTCCCAGTTAAAAAATGGGAGGTTGTCCCCAGAAGCTGCTGCTGTTCCCGGTCTTGGCTTTCATGGAGCTCATGAAAGGACGGGGAATTTAGAACAGAGCCATACCGCCAAATTGTAACTTTAGCAAAATATGCCAATAAAAAATTGACTAAATTTTGTCTCTTGTAATTTTTGACTTAAGTGGTCCTGACTGAACTGTGTTGTGTTGAAACAAATTGATATCTTATTGTACCTAAATTATAAGGACTGTTAACCGAGCCGGCCAAATTGACTACGCCACCCCCACTTTTCTATGGGTAGGGGACACCAAAGATATTTCTAATGCAGGCAGTTCAAATAAATGAACAAGAAGCCAGAGGACAAAAGGTTGACACTTTATAAAAAACAATCCTTCTCCACAAATAAACTGTTGTTTAAACTTTTGCTTACAAGCAATATGATATGATTTGCTTTGCTGAAACATCTCACTCGAGGGGAAAAGTGAACTTCAACACTCTCTACTCTCTATGTACGTCCAAAAATGATGTTGTCCCCAAATCCCCTTCATCACAGGAATGGTTATTAAATTGCAGAAGCCAAGCCCAGGCATACACACACACAGCTCTTCCAACACGCCAGTGCAGGGGAGCAAAACACATGCTCGTTTGTCAAGGGGAAACGAGAACAAACTCCATTTCACCCAAGATCGCGTGTCTTTAAAAGTCACCTGCCCTATTACCTCAGTATTATAAAGCAAGGTCATGGAAAATGACACTGTAACCAACCACATCTGGCACATTTTGCTGAATTGTAATCAGCGTGAAATGATTCAAAACAAAAGGTCAAGTCATGCAATTATTGTGTTTTCATTATCGATCATCGCTGTTGCTTCTGAGTTCACGTGTCCTCACGCCCTCACACCCATCTCTAATTCCCAGTGATTCCTGATGAGTGGTTGCTGGCACACTTGGCCTGGATTCTTGTCTCATTTATTATTCAGCAGACGCTGTGGCACACAGGGACAGAATCTGGATTAAGGCTGAGCCCCAAAAATATCTCACAGCTACATTTGCATTCTTCACATTGGAGGCCCAGACCACCGTAACACAACACAAGAATCATAGTCACAGGCTGGATCCTCTATGTGAATGGGCGGCAGTTCAGACTTTGGGATTTGAATACCAAAACGTGTACGTTTTGGCTTTGTGCCACAGTGAAGATTGAGGTTATCTGTATTATATGCATGGTAATGTGTCATGTTGAGCGATTAGAGTATACAGACATGCTTGTCATCCTAAACCCATTAAGATAGCAGGTGTTTAATGAAAATTAGAAAGGACTGTTTTCAGATAATCCCTGTAATAATCCCAGATAATAATTAAGCCATACAATTCTATAAAAAAGCTCATGTCATTGTGAAAACCAGCCTCGAGACTGACTCCTTCTGTTGCTTGGTTTATAAATCGTCCCTTCACAAATTCTTTGTAACTGTGTTCCTTATAGGAAATCATATTTGAGAGCAGTCATCTGGTGCAGTCAGAGCAGCTTCTCCAGAGCTGCTGCATGAGAACTGATGATGACACAGCTGTTTCACGATTGACCAAGTTCACTGATGACAGTGATAATGTGTGTTTCGTTTTTATTCTGACACCTTCGATTCCACTGAAGCTCACAGATCTTTGTTTTTAAAACAGTGAAAATTCTTTTCATGTAAACTTAATGTTATATTGTGTAATGTTTATCAAAATAAAATTCATAAAAATGTAGACCCCACTTCATGGTATTTAAAACTGCTGTCCGCGATTTTGGCCCTCTAGCGGTTAATAAACAGAACTGCACGCGTCTTGCGGAGGAACATTGTAGCCGGAGCTACTTTTCTCCGTGTATGTCTATGGCGAGTCACGCAGTTGCTGTGATACTCTGCGGCGAGTCCTACCAGTCTGGTCTGAAATAGTCCGAATATAAACACTTATTATAAGTGTACCATAATGATTCAGGGTAAGACAAAAACACGGTTTGGAAAATGGATTCATGTTGTATATTCTCATTATATCATTTTTGTACATTTTTAACACAAAAAAAGTTGCGGACTGCAGCTTTAAATAATATAGGCTTATAAATTTAATTCTTGTACAGTCAGGAGCTGTATTAAGCATAAAGTATTGAATGAAAAGCGTTCATGAAAACGTCTAAAATGTCAATGTGTTTGACAAATATTGCATGTAATCCTCTTCATCATCTGTGATAAAGTACTCAAAGGGTTAGTTCACCTAAAAATGAAAATTGCTCCATGATTTAATCACCCTCAAGCGATCCAAGGTGTATATGACTTTCTCCTTTCAGAGTTGTATTAAATAATGTCCTGGCTCTTCCAAGCCTTATAATGGCAGTGAATAGAGGATGAGATTTTGAAGCCCAAAAAAGTGGGCAACCATCCATCATAAAAGATATCCACTCAGATCCGGGGGGTTAATAAGGCATTCTGAAGCAAAGCGAAATATATCCTATATATTTGTTTTACTCTCTCCTCTGCACTTTTGCATTTGTCAATACGTCATACATCAGGTCTGAGTTCACTCTTTTGCCGTAAATCGACACATACATGGAAGTCTGTTGGAAGCTTCAAAATCCTCTATCACTGCCATTATAAAGCTTGAAAGAGCCAGGACATTATTTAATATAACTCCGATTGTATTTGTCTGAAAGAAGAAAGTCATATACACCTAGGATGGCTTGAGGGTGAGTAAATCATGGGGTAATTTTCATTTTTGGGTGACCTATCCCTTTAAACACCGCATGAGCATCACTATGGGACGCAGAAAGTATCCGACTTGATGTCTCCGTTTTCAACTCTTTCCCGACTACAAGCGGTAAATCTTGCCAAACGGTTAAATCCGACCACAGCTGAAGTTGAGTGCACCTAATGTCTGATGAAAAGGACCAATCTCAAAGCATACAATGTGTCTGCTTTTTTCAATTATTGGGATTTTACAGGCATCACTTCCGAGGACTCTGGTCCTCATTCCTATCCATAAATCCCAGTGAATCCTTATGAGTGGAAGCTGGCACAGTTGGCCTGGATTCTTGTTGCATTCGTTTTTCAGTGATTGCTTAAATTGTTGTTTGTAGCGTTTTATAATAGCTGTTTTATAGCAGCCAATTATGAGACACTCAGTTGAGTGGCAGTTGAGCTGAAGCTTTATTAATATGTATTATTATTATTATTATTTTTATTCTATTTCTGTCTGAAGATTTTAGTGCTGAAATAATCTTTGTTAATCAGCCTAGTAGGCATGGCCAAATATCATCCAAGCCTGACTGATATATCAGTCTGCCACTACTTTTTACAGCAATGCACAGTGTGCTAAACACTCACTTCATAGCAAAAACCTCTAATAATTCATTCTCCTCAGAACGACTTTTTCCCTGTCCATGGTCTTGCCGAGTTCAGCATGAATTCTAGCCACAAAATGTTTACCACCACACTCAGTGACCCACATACACATATTACACAGCTAAAGATTTGAAAAAAGAGCAGCAGTAGCAGATATTTGGCTGTAGGAAAGCAGAGAGGGGCTGTGAGGTGTTTGGCAAGCTATTATGATGCTTAGATGTGAAATTGAGTTTGCCATTTGGGAGCAGTTCTCCTGGCCCATGTGGAATATTTTTGTCAGCTTTTTTTTTCTCTTGCTTGATGATTGTGTAAAACTTTTGGAATATGTAATACTCTAGTCATATAGTAAAGTGGGACACAGAATTATTGATATGTAGGTACATCTGGAGCATATGCACACAAAGGACGCATATGCATGATGTAAACAGAGGTTTGAAGCAATGCATTAGTTATGAAAGAGAGAGAACAAAGAAAACAAGACAAATTGAAACAGATGTTTACATTTCTATTTACAGCATTAAAATCTGCCCTTTGAATTGCACTCTATCCAATAGGAACATTACGTACAAACTGTAAATCTGACAAAGAAGAATCGTTTTGTTAATACAAGACTGCAAAATCCATTCCTGCAAAACAAATAATATTCATTTGCAAGTGAGTGTTCAGATAGATTGCACCGGCTTTCTTGGGTTTAAACCAAGGCGATATAGGCACAGACTCACACTCCACTTCTCACTTATCAGTGGTTGTTTCATGGGATCATGACCACTTTTCGTTCCACTCGACCTTCCTATTGAGAATGAAATGTACACTAGCATGTAACTTTCTCTGAACAGCTCTCTGTGCTTTACCTCTCCGGCCCCTCTCACTTTGACTGCTATTCGTCTGCATCTTAGAAATAGGGTAATTGGTCTCTCCAAGAAAACTCTTCACCTGCTAAAGAATGAATGTGCATTGACTCCTAATATATATCACAAAGGTAGTTTCAGTTATACATTTTAAAAACCCTGAACCGTACAGTCATATGAGGCCATCAATATTTTTGTTTTGTTTTTAGTTTAATTTGAGTGTGTGTACAGTACCGTCCAAGGTACCACTTTATTTCAGTAGTCCACTTTAGACATTCTGCTAACTTGTCAACTAGTAGTCATTAGAGTATTAGTAGACTGTCTGCTTAATATCTGTTAACACTTTATTTTAATGGTCCTTCAACAGACATTCTACTGACTATAACTTTGCAAGCACATGTAAACTTATTCTACTAACCCGAACCATATCCTAACAAAAGTCTACTCTAATGAGAGTTAGTTGATATGTAGATGCAAAGTTACTTATAGTTAGTCGGATGTCTAAAGTGGACTATCAAAATGAAGTGTAACCCCATTCAAAAGTTCTTTAAATAAATTAAAACTTTTATTTAGTAAGGTTGCATTAAATTGATCAAAGTGACTGTAAACGTTTATAGTGTTACAAAAGATCTTTATTTCAAGTAAATGCTGTTCTGAACTTTCTATTCACCAAAGAATCCTAAAAAAGTATTATGGTTTCCACAAAAAATATTAAGCAGCACAACTGTTTTCAACATAGACGATGATTGGAAATGTTTCGTGAGCAGCAAATCATCATATCAGAATGATTTCTGAAGGATCATGTGACACTGAAGACTGGAGTAATGATGCTGAAAATTCAGCTTTACTATCATAAGAATGAATTGCATTTAAAAATTAAAAAAGTTTAAAATAGAAAAGTTATTTTAAATTGCAATAAAATAAAATTGTTTTTACTGATTTTTTTTTTTTTTTTTTTATCAAATGAATACAGACTTGGATGCTCAGAGGCATCTGGTGTCTAAACTGCTGTTTTGAAATTTTGACTTTAGTCTGAGACTCCCAAGGATAAATAATGAACGAGTTAAAAAAGGAGACATTTAAATAATAATAATAATAATAATAATAATTTTCTAATCTTCACTGAGGGACATGCACATTATATTACATTTATTTAGAAAGAGCTCATCACATACAGCTGCTTGTAATTGAGAAATGCAATTGAGAAAAGTCACAATTTTTTATGCTATATCTTTTATTTTTTGGCAGTAAAATCTTAATCTCACACAGGCAAAAAAGGTCAATATGTAGCGATTTCAAACCAGACAGCTTTCTGTTGGTCAATGTGCCGAATACATGTAACCAACACTGAACCTATTGTGAAATCTGATTTTGCCAGTAAAAATTTCCAGAATAAAGCTAAATGAAATGCAGTCCTTAAATGCCCGCTGAAGTGTCTTTGAACATGCAGCATTATTCAATGTGTTGATGTAATTTCAACTGAAACAGGAAGACAGGGCGATATATCGAACAGCTCCGCCCCTTTTTTAAAAATAGCCAATAGCGTTTTGTTTATACCACAGCTCGGCCAGAGCCGTTAAACTCGGTAAAACCTCAGTTCCTTCTAATCTCTAACCGTTTCTCCTCCTAATGCCCTCTATATCACTTTACAGTACAGCTTGTGATGTCATGAAAATCCGTGATCCATTTTAGCGGAAGTGAGAGACTGTAAGTTTTGAATGCTTATATCTCCTAAATGCGAATTTTGTCATTGGAACACACCAGCTTATTCATAACCTTAAAGCTAAAAAAAACTTTTTTTTTTTTTTTTTTTTTTTTGATTTCAGGGGGATTTTAACATAGTGATTGCCTCCAAATGCAGGACAATATTAGTACAAATGCTATTACAAAATGTTCCATTTTTTATTACTGTATTCAAATCTGTATATGAAACCTAACTGGTTTATGACAATGCAACTAATGTGTAGACAAATAAGACTTTGGAATGGGTTGCATCAGTAAAAAAATATTTTTTCATGTTTGTATTTGAACTATAAATCTTCAAAATCAAATTACCCCTTGAAATATCAGCATGTGTGAGCACCACTGATGTGTTTTTTTTTTTTTTTTAATTTTTTTATTCTATTTTTGTCCAGTCATATTTTTGGGGCCTTTTGTTATTGGTAAAAATATTTTAAATAATTATTGTTGTATTCGGTTTATATCATTTCATATCTCATATTTATTTTTCCCTTTAGAGGACAACTTGAGTAAGAAGTGGCACAGCTTACCCCACCCTCCCCCATGCACCCTAGCGAGAAACACAGTCAGCGACACTCTTCAAATATTCACCACACACTCATTCAAGGGATCTGAACAAAGATCTGCTCATCAGGTGGAAGGAGATGCTAATTTACTGTAATTTACTGTGAAATGAGTTGGATGACCTCCCAGGAGAGAGCAGACTGTTTATTGCAGTGAGAGAAAGAGAAGTATTGAGCAGCTAAAGATCAGTCCCATCTGAATATTTGTTTACAGGTAAAGCCAATTGAACACCCACGACTATTTATTCAAATCCCCGCTTATTTGCATTCTGTCTTTTTTCCTACACCTTTGTGGAGATTTGTCATCTCCACACCTGTGCCTTATTTGTTTTCGCTTTCTCGCTCACCATCTTTCATCTTGTGGTAATGTGATGATTTTAGATTACACTTCGGAACTTATTTGGACAGTCCTCTACCTCCAAAATGACTTTCCATGCTGATTGGTCGAGGCTGACATGTTTGCAAGGAAATACGTGACCTGATCTCAGTTCATCAGACTCGGCTGAGAGAGCGAGGCATCAATCGCTCCTTCTAGATTGATTGAGAGTGGCCACTTCAGAGGTGCCAAGGCGTAAAGATTTGGTCTTCTAGCCTGATTAACTGCGTTTCCAGTGTAATTTGCATAAGCAGGGGCCACTGCAGAGTCTGGAGCCATAGTGATATTTTTTTTGAGGAATCTGTCAGTGGCACTGACACACTTAGCCATTCCGGTGCAATGGCTTCTTTTGCAAACCAAGACAGCGGCTCCATCAAGGGGCCCCATTTAGAGCTGCTAATGTAATCAAATTCATCCAATGACAATGCCTGCAAACATTTCACTAGGCACATGCATATGAATGAACATTATGCAAAGAGAGCACTTGAGGCCAGCTGTTGAAAAATGTGTTTTTTCTTAAAAATGGTCCTCCTCTCTCTTGTCTTCTCATTTGTTGAGTATCTCTGAGAAACAAATGTAAATACGCGTAGCTTGAAGTAAAGTCTGATCTCCTCTTGTGGTTTTTACAAGGCTGAGTGATATCGTATTCTTTTTGATATATTACGTTCTCAACCCTCACCTCATTAAGTGTCAACTCATCCCACCATCATCCCACAATCCTCAGTGATTTTCTGTTCTTGTCTGGTTTAGATTCCTGCATCTCCTACCCAGGGCGAATCGGTTTTGGGCTGAGTGGTTTTGGCTGCCTGCCATTCGTTGTTTGATGAACGTCTCTGCTCACTGTAGGATGGGCTTCAGACACTGTGAACTAACCAAACAGGAAACAAGTTGTTTACTCAGCAACACCCCCTCAGGAGCATTAATTATGAGCATAGGTGATGAGACATGGAGCTCGCCTGCTGGGATGCTGGGTTGTGCCGCCTGTTGCGTTGGCTGTGTTCACCGCCGGAACCATTGATCTTCAATAGTTAATCATGACTATAGGCTTGTAGGAGCTGGCAAGACAGGCATGGCATGGCAGTATTACTCTGAGATATTTATGGACTGCATAAACATAATTATTGCAGCTCTCTATATTTAGTATTACTGTTATCAAAGTTCCTTTCAAGGGAAGTCATTTCACTCGGCAATCATATTTGCAGTGCCTAATTCACTCCTATATACTTCAAAGGGGAATTACAAAAAATCTTAGAACTGTAATTCTAAGACGCGGCAGCCGCAGTGACAAGATATCTTTACCAATTGACCCTTCGCAAAGAGTTTAGCTTAGTTACTGTTGCTACGTTTGACAAGCCATGGTGCTCTAACGTCGTTTGAAAGTAATTTGTTACATTACAATATTACTCTGAATTGTAACACGTTACACTATTTTTTCATTACTTTTGAGTTACTTTCACTAAAATAACCACAGAAGTATGACGGCATAAAATGCTAAAATGTAGTTTATTGCTACTCATTATACATCCAGTGGAGGGCGATGTCTTGCGGTGTTGGTAAAAAATAAAACTAACACCATTTAATTTCGAGTTAAAATGTGTTGTTGTAATGTGCATTACTGAGATTGAGTACAAACGAGTATAATATTACCCAAATTTTATTAGTAATGTGTTATATTACTGTGTTACAGCAAAAAATAATATATTACTGTAATATAATTACTTTTGTAATGTGTTACTCCCAACACTGGAAACAAAGTCTTAGCTTTACAATTTTGTAATTTTTTAAGAAATTCAAACAATGAATGCCATTTTGTGGCTCTTTAATGTCTTGTGACACATTAATGTGTTAATCTCTACCTACTAGTTACAGCACGAAATAAACATGAATGAACATCAGAAGGTATGTTGTTTCAACCACGGAAAGATGTCAACACACACTCCATTTTTCAAGTTCAAGATCTACTAACTCTCCTTTAATCTACTAACTCTCCTGTCTGGTTTGTTTTGTCGGACAAAATGGTGGATTCGGCATTATGATTGTTCAGATCGCCTGTCAATCAAACGCCCGGCAAAGGGTGGATTGGTTATTCCACATATTGGCCATTGCAGTTTATCCTTTTTCATATTAATATGGGTGAAACTTCTTGGTATATAAACAGTCTTTGGTGTTATGTAGAGTGCCATCTAAACTTATAAGTTTCTTGCACATTCTTGGAAAGATTGTCAATTCAGATATTTGGTATTTGTGTAGAGCCTTAGAAAGGGGTTATTTTGATTTTATTTAATGTCATTTAGCTGTTTTTCCACATGATAGAATAGTTTTGTGTTCAGAAGTGTCATTTCCATTCAAATGACATGTTTGAAGCCAAGTGAATTTTGAATGCGACAAAAAAAAAAAAGAAAAAAAAAAAAAAAAGAAAGGAAAGAAAGGTTGTCCCAAAAATCTGCCATTCACATGTATAAATTTGGTTAGTCCAATCAAGTCACTTTTTCCACAGATGATTTGCTTTAAACCAGAAAATTCTGTCTCTGTCACTCATACATATATATATATATATATATATATATATATATATATTTAATAAAATGTTAAACACATTTGATAAGCTCCAACTATTTGCTAAAAAAAATGCTGACTGGTGGTCAGTTTGTTTATAATCTTTTTTATTAATATTTTATTTTTATTATTATTATTTTTACTTTGACTTTATTTATAGTGATACATTAGTATTGTGGTTAAATATTCATTTAATTATCACCAAAGCTCTCTCTATTTGTTGTGGATCATTGTTACACTTTCTCAGAAGCCTGTCCAGAAGACAAGCACAAATGGCGTTATAGTCAGGTAATTAAATTTGGCCATTAGGTCAACACTTGAATCTGGGTCTCTTTTCATTGTAAATTACAACTGTACCACATGAATAACACATCTTATACTTTTTTTTTTTTAAGAACTACTAAGTTCTTAAAAAGTTGTTTTATTTTCTTTGGACACGTGTTACCTTGCCTCAGGCACCAAGTGAGCCAGGATTAAAGCTCTTGCCCTCTCAAAAAACATAGATGTATGATGCCCTTGTCAGTTTCTGCCTCAGATATTGCTTTAGAAATGCATCTTCACCTCAAGACCTCAGAGTGAAATGGTCTTTTTTGATCATTTTGATTTAGACCACGAGAGAAAATGTTCTTTTTGAGGGGAGACATCCCGGTGTCTGCTTCTGTCATTTTCTGTTTAGTGGGAGAGTATTGTGAAGGGTTTGGAGCTCTGTGTAATCGATTATGATGTCACATGGTGTTTAAGATGACCTCAGCTTTGTTGTGGGGCCTCCTGTGATGTTCTGTGGCTTCTTTTGTGTATGTACATTTGTAGGTTTGTTTAAATGCTATGCTTGCCCTTCTGTGTTGACAGTTGTGCTTATAGTATTTATCAGTCATATATACGATACTCATTTCAGTATCAGACTTCAGTGCAAAGCAGATGGCTCTTACTATAGACAAACTGCACCCAGTGAAGTGATGGATTTTCCTGACTAAAACATGCTGTATATAACAGATGTATATTAATAAAGAATGGTATTTGTACTCTTTTATGCCAGTTAACATACAGTTAAACATTTGGGTTTGTTTATATTACAAATATTATTAGGTGTGGGAGTTCACTTTTAGTCCATCTCTTATCCTGAAATGTCCGTCTTGCAGAGATGGACTAAAAGTGAACTCCCACACCTTACTGCCAGATTCTGGAAGATAAATTCTTCAAACAGTGGTACAAGATTGATGTGGTGCTGGTCCTTCAGGAGTCACTCTCAATCTGTCTGTCTATAAGGCCTATAAAAACCCAGTCTTCATGTATTTTATAACACTTCAGCTTGTGATTCTTATTAAGTGCAGGTCATTTTTTAGGATTCTTTAGCTAACCTAAGTCTCTGAGATCCTGAGACCTCGCACTTCTGGAGACTCCAGGTAGGTTGCAGTTCTGGAAAATGGTGGCACTGGAGACTAAAGGGTTCCTGATGGTTTCACACTTAATTCTTCACCTTAATTCTTAATTATTTTGCAGTTAACATGTGTCTTTTCTTTTCCATCTGTTTTTGTATGACCCTGCTGACCCAATGAGCGTTTGCTGTCTCTTGGTCATGCTTTAACTTTGCAATTTCTAGTATTGCATTAGTATTGCGTCCTTCTCAAGAGTATTTAATAATTTTTGACTTTTCAGTCTGAGTTAAATCTCTTTTTTGGCTCATTTTGCCTGTAAAAGAAAACTTGCCTAATAATTCTGCACACCTGAATATAAGGCATTTTTCATTTCCAGCCTTAATGAACAATTATATATCACGTATAAATGATTAAAAACAATATTAATAGTAGTTATTAAGATTGATGTGGATTGGAATTGGAATTGGTAAAATGTGCTTCTGTGTTTCTGACCAAAAAAAAAAATATGGTCAGAAAATCAACTTGCCTAATAATTCTGCACACAGTGTAATATGCTGATTTGCTGCTCAAAAAAACATTTCTTATTATTATCACTGTTAATATTTTTGTGGAAACTTTGATGCTTTTTTTTTTAGGATTATTTGATGAATAGAAAATCACTTTTGATTAATTTAATGCATCCTTGCTGAATAAAAGTATTATTATTATTATTATTAACTAAAATAAAATAATATATAGCTACTGTGTTCCAAATTATTATGCAAGTGACATATCAGTAGGATTTTGGAACAATAAACATTCAGATTTTAGATTTTCAAAGAAAATGTTTGTTTGTTTTATTCCTCGTATCTTTTTAGATAACTGGTTTCAATCTAAGATAAGTTTGTTAAATAGTTATGCCAAGTCTTTTTAGGTAAATTGGAAACCTTCTTAAAGAGGTTGTTCCACATTATTAAACAAGGCACAGTTCTCATGCAATATGGGGAAGAAGAAAAATCTTTCTGAAGAGATGAAAAGCATGAAATATTGCAGTGTCTTGCAAAAGGAATAATAATAAAAAAAAAACTAATATTGTGCTGTCAAAAGATTTGTGAGTGATTTAGAGCACAGAAGCACAGAACTCAGATAAAGGCTAATTTAGCAAAGTTTCTGTCAAACAAATTAATTGTTTTAAAAGGGCAGCTGTAAAATAAAAAGATAAAAAAGCTGCTGTTGAGCAACAAACAGGTATTTGAAGCTACTGGTGTCTCTGGAGTCTCAAGAATCTCTCCATGGAGGCTGGTAGTTGTGTGTAAAGTTGCATTTCAGCCTCCCGAACCAAAGCTCACAAAGAGAAATGTTTACAGTCCGTTTAGAAATACATTTTCAAACATGGTGTTGTCCTGCATGAAAATCATTCTTATTTCAGAAGGCACTATCCTTTTTATATTATAGCAGAAAATGGTCAGTTATAAACTCTACATATCTTGCAGAAGTCATTTTGACACCCTCAGGCACTGTTTACACTAGTGCATTTCCTTTTAAAATGAAAATGATCCTCGAAAACGCTGGCGTAGTGTAACGACAGGCATAACTTTAGCAAAACTTATGCATTTTCAAACGAAAACGCAATACTGTAAACGGGGCCTCAGAGACCCTAAAAGGGACCTTTCATCTCAATTCCCAATATTCTAACCCAAAACATCAACCGCAAAGCTCCTTGCTGACACCGCGGTCTTGTTGGAATGGGGTGGCCATTCACCAGCCTTCCACAAATCCATTCTGGACCATTTATTGTAGTATGGCATTCGTCAGTGAAAAAAACTATTTAAAAATGATTCTTTATGTATTTCAACACACACTGTAAAAGTTTCTCTTTGTGAGCTTTGGTTCAGGGAGGTTGAAATGCAACTTTGCACACAACTGCCAGCCTGCATGTAGAGGTTCTTGAGACTCCAGAGACACCAGCAGCTTCAAATACCTGTTTGCTGCTCAAAAGTAGCTTTTTTACAGCTGCCTTTTTAATACAATACATCCCTTTTGTAAGACATTGCACCTTTTCATGCTTTTCATCTTCAGAAAGATCTTTCTTCCTTCCCATATTGCATGAGAACTGTGACAGGCTTAATAATGTGGAACAACCTCTTTAAGTAGGTTTCATATTTAGCTAAGAAGACCTGGCAAACTATTTAACAGGCATATCAGTTATCTAAAAAGATTTGGGAAATAAAACAAACAAACACTTTAGTTGAAAAACTAAAATCTGAATGTTTACTGAAATCCTATGGTGATACGTCACTTGGATAATAATTTGGAACACCGTTTATATTAATGTCCCCAAACTTCTGAAAGGTATTGTATAACAGTATTGATTACTGAAATATGACATACACATTTCTCAACACATTTTGTGAGCTCCACCCTCTATCAGTTACATACTGTAGATTCTGTCCATTTAACGAAGAATGCATTACTTTGCATTCTCTGTCTAAATTACAATCATTATGTTGCCCAGGAGAGTATAAGTTTCAGATCAGTAAGAGATATGATCATCAGGGATGATCATTTTTAATTAGGATCCATTAAGTGACTGTACTCATACATTATGTATGCATCTTTAATCACAGTAAACAGCCTACAGCATGACTGGTTAAACCACAAGGGCATGACAGAGATTGCAGTATCACTGGAATAAGGAGTTATTGCTGTTAGTAAGGAGGGTCAGACCCCTCCCAAGCCCCCTTATTAGCTTATTCAAAAAACAAGAACATGCTGTCCTGAGGTGACAAGAAGCAGTGAGCACTCCAGCACTTTAGCAAGACATGCATATAAACATACAAAATGAAGAGATCAGACAACTTAAAAGATGAAGGCAACAGTTTGCATGGCTTTTTTCAGTTACATCTTGAATGTCAAGTCTCCACGACTTCCTGTGTAATCCACCATCATTATACATTTTTAGCATCCGAGAAAGGATTTTTTATATACAAGTCAATGTGTTGCTAAACATAACAACAAGATCAATGACAGTGGTGTAAAGAAATCTGGCTTACAATCAAACAATGCAACCATATTAATTATTCATGCCCCAGTGCATGCTGGGAAAGGGAAATGGGAGTGAACCATAAAGCAATTTTTTTTTAACTCACTTCAATTATTAATCCATCTCACCTGCAGTGCTTGCTGGTTTGACATAAAAAAATTGAAGTTTATTACAATAGAAAAATGACATTGAGGTGCATTACTTGAGTACTTGTAAGCAATGTTCCCTCTAATTTTTTTTCTCGCTGAGCAAAACTTTTCTCTGTTGAGCGCACATTTTGGCCACCTGAGCAAAAACATACTTTATATCAGACCTGTACAACGAACGTAAACACAGACACACACACACACACACACACACACACAAAAAAATGGTTTTATCATGCAACTGTAACATTTAACTTTAATGTGCCGTTTCTATTTTATTTGACCCTTGATGTAACTTAGTGATATATTAAATAATATGTTTGAAAACAAGCAGTTCAGTCACTAAATTAAGCACATTTTAGGTTACTTGAGATTTTTTCACATTGCTGTATTAACTGTACCAGTCTTTACCAAGAAATTCTATTAAAAGATAATTTCTGTCCTCCTGCAGGACATTTCAATTCTTTATAATAATATAATATGAGCAGTTACAATGATGGTTTGGGACAACCATAATGTGTTTTTGTACAGTCAATTATTAGCAACAGACAGTGTTAAACCATCAAAATTACATGTTTATTGCTTATGAATCTCACAGATTTTATATACCAGGAGGTTTCAAGATTTTTCGTGGCAAGGAGCCCTAAACAATCCCCTTGTGAGATCAATTTTTTATTAAGCTTACATTATAATATAATAAAATATAATATAATATTTAAGTATTTAAACTGATATACAGTATTATATCAGTTTAAATGCTTCCATTTGTTTTAATATATTATATAGTGAAAACAAACTGAAGCATTTAAACTGATAGCTAAATATTTTTAAGAAAAGTGAACGTTAACTCGTTTATAGTTATCTAAACATCCCTGAAACCCACAGCACCACCACACACACAAATCTATTTAAACTGAGGTATCACTTATGTATTTTGAGTTTGCAAGCTACACCTGTGGTGGGTGTGTGATTCCACCACTTTTCATTAAAACGTGACGTTTTATTTCACATTTCTTTTCGTTTCGCGTTGCCTCTCGTATTGATGTATTTAGTCCGCAAACATGACAGTATTTACCGCGACTGATTTGGCTCAGGGCCAGCCAGCTCACACGCGCTCAATCGTTCTCTTTCTATGAAACCTGTAAACCGCATTCACCGGTTCCAACTCTATAGTGAAAATAACGCTATAGCGGTTGTCCAGAGCACTGCAATTATTTCTCAGTTAAACTACTACAATCATTTTCATGTCTGTTCTCTGCGCTGCAATTATTTCTTCACGCGCGCAGCTTAGAGGGAACATTGCTTGTAAGTAAATATTTGGTTATTTTCAGATTTATTTCCTTGATTTAAAAGTCATTTTTATTATCAGGCCCATATAGAATTTGTGGAATTTTTCTTGCACTAATTTTTGTGAATAATCTGTGAATTCCAACGTAGTAGAATGCATTAAATGGACCCGAGAGTACTAACTGAAAGTGTAATTAAACACACCAGAGATGGGACGTGTATCACTTTGTGAATGACGGCTGTTCCAATTCTGCAGATTCTCTGTGGGTCTGTTTATTGTATCAGAGGACTGTGTCACACGTTTATGAAGTCATGGGAACACATTGAGTGGATGTGTATGTCCCTCAGAGGGAATGACCTACATTTGACAAACTCAATCAGTCTGTCTCAAACATTACACTGTACTTTTCCTATCACTGTAACCGAGTGAACAAGTCTACTTTGCCGTAAGTTAGTAATGCCAACTCGGATCAATTCAGTGGACAAATTTACTCAAGCTTACATTTGCTGTGTGTGTGGATGGAGAGGAACAGAAAACTCGTCCCAATTCATTGTCTGTATGCAGTGTTACATCATAGCTCTAACCTTAACCCTGAAATTAAAGGACAGTGACTGGTTAATAGGAAGTTAAAAGGATAGCTCACACAAAAATGCAATGTGCAATATGACGGAATAGGTCCCACACTGTAAAAAAAAATCCCAGTAAAATTTACGGTAAAAAACCGGCAGCTGTGGTTGCCAGAACTTTACCGTAAAAAATACAGTAGCAACGTAAAAAAAAAATCTGTTAAATTTACGGTAAAATAACGTATTTCATTAACTGATATAATGTTAATTTACCAACCTAATGAAGTACTAATGTCTGTTTTATACCTTTATAATACACTGACAGTCACCAAACACAGTGGTGATAAGAGTCACATGATGAATCAAAGTTCATCACAAGCAGATTTTCCACAAGCTGAGAAGGACAACACTAACATATAGAAGATGCACACAGTGTCATTCACACACACACTAAACACCATCATGGTAACATGCATGAAATTTTAAAAATGCAATAAACATTAATTTAACAACATTAGATAACATAAAACCCTAATGTGCATAACTGATTAGAAAAAAATGAGGAAAAACTAAGAAGAAACAGAGTTATTTCAACGAAAATATATCAAATGTGAAGTGTCACGCAGGGAATTGTGGGAATGTCAATTTACGGCTTTTTCACTGTAAATTTTACAATGAATTGTAATTTTTGACTTCCAAAAACTGTGAATTTAATGGTATTTTACCATTAAATGTACCGTTAGATCTATTACAGTTATTCACCGTATATAGTACGGAAACTTTCTGTAAACCAACTGACAGTTTTTCACCGCAGCATTTTTACAGTCTTTTACTGTTAAAATCACGGTCATTTTTTACAGTGCACCTTCTAAGTGAAGAGCCAATCGCTGATTGAAAAAAGTCATTGCGTCACTGCAGCTGCCGTTAGAAGCTCTGGTTCCCATAGAAACCTGAGACTCGCGCTTAGGACTGCACATGTGCATTGGCTCGTCTAGCCTGAAAAAAACAAAAAAAAAAACAAAAAACTTTTCAATGCTATTTGAGCATAAGAAACAGCATTTATTGGACAGTTCATGTCAGATTTTGTTGCCGATTTCAAATATGTTATTTAATTGTGAGTTTGCCAAGCAGTTTTTGAGATTTCAGGATTCCCCCATTCAAATAGATAGGACTTGGTCTTGGATGCCCAAAATAGCTGCCCGGAGGCGTTGCAAATATGGCCGCCAAGTGAACAGACTTTCCTTGAAAGGGACTTTGATAAAAGTAATCCATATGAATCGAACAGTTTAATCCAAGTCTTAATTGAGGCGTTTATTCACATAGAAACATTGATCAAAAAGATCAGACAAAATGATGAAAGAATATTAAAAATATAATAATTTTTAGAAAGTGACCAATCGTTTTGCTAGACAAGACCCTTAGTCCTCGGCTGGTATCGTTTAAAGCCCTTTGAAGCTGCATTGAAACTACAATTTTGACCTTCAATCCTTTGTACACTGATGAAGTCCACTATAAGGAGAATAATCCTGGAATGTTTTCCTCAAAAACATTAATTTCTTTTCGACTGAAGAAAGAAAGACATAAACATCTTGGATGACATGGGGGTGAGTAAATTATCAGGAAATTTGAATTCTGAAGTGAACTAATCCTTTAAGCAACATTTACTTAGACTTATATAGTTAATATATAGTTATATATATATAGAAATTGAATGTGTTATTTTTTCATTTCATATTGCAACTATTACACCAACTAATGCATATTCAAAATAACAACTTATATAAGACTAGAGCTGCAAGATTAATTGTAAAAAGGTCGCGATTTCGATTCAAACACCCACGCAATCTTATTTTATTAATGGCAATGATTCGCCCATGTCTATTAAACCTTTGACAAAATCATATTGTAACATTCAAATCTGTGTTCGTGCTGCTGCACTGATCCAGAGAGAGCGGTTTTGCACCTCACAGTAGTTATTTCTGTTCCAAATATTCAAATTATCACAGAAGTACTGAGATAAAAGTTTAAAGTTAATTTTATATAAACACTGATGTCTACAATAGCGATAAAAATAGAGCAAACCACCTTTTGAAACTAACTCTCCGCTTCAAATAATGGTTGTATCAATTACGTCTTACATCAGGTGACTGTTAAAAAATGTATTTGTCTTCATTATCATTCATTCAAAAGATCTGTTCAAAAAGACTCCAGTAATTGAACATGCATTTATTAATGAGTCGTTGAATTAATGACTATGCCGAAATTAATGCCTAATCATTTTTTTTAAATAATTCATTAAAATAATTAAGCATTTTTTTCCCAGCAATTAGAGTCCAGCAATTCATATTTTGTCAGAACCTCTAGTAAACAGCATGTTATTTTGTTTAGTTGTATATTATTCAGTATTGTGGGAGAATCGTGATCTCTATTTGAAACCAAACAATCGTGATTCTCATTTTATCCACAATTGTGCAGCTCTACAAGAGAGAGTAAAATGCATAAAGATGAATGAACTGAATTTACTGTTGTATGTTTATAGAGGATTAACTAAAGTTAATTAGCATAAGACTAATATTAAAAGTTACTGTACCTTAGCTCAACCAATAAAGCTGGCAGGAAATAGTTCTTTTATGTATTTATCAGAGAGTAGATCACTAACATCTGGTACATGATACAGGTAGTGCATTTTAAAATATGCTAAATATGTAAAAAACAAACAAACAAACAAACAAACAAACAAAAAAAACAAAGACAACTTTGCACCTGGCTATCACAGCGAATATGTTCTTTTTGATGAAATCCAAATGCATAGATAGGGTAGATTAATTTGGCCTTCAACTTGCTGACCATTTTCAATCAAAGAAAGTCTGAAATGAAAAAGTAAGTTGTTAAAAATAAAGACTCTGAAGTGCAGTTCACTGCAGTCACAGTTATGGAGCTGCAGTTATCAATGACATTACAGCTCTGTTTGCATGACAATGTCTCTCTTTTATCATCTGATTGAGTTTTTTTTTTTTTTTTCAAATTGGAAATGCTTTTTGCAAGCATATTCCATTATCTGTTCCTGTGACACCAATTCTGAAACAGTTAAATGAGATGCAAGTGAATGAACAGTTTGCAGCACATGAATGTTCAAAGTTGATCTATTGCTCATTGTCTGAATATTCAAATCATTGCAGTACCTTTTTTTGCTCCAGGATATGTAACTTCACTGGCTGCCATTCAACAATTTATGGATGTGGATCCATGAAATTGCACTGCGGGCTTTTAAGGTAAATTTGATTGAACAGCAGCACATGCAAATGAGAAAATATCCAACTCATATTCTGCAAATTTTAGTCATTTTATAGCGAGTTTTGTAAAAGCAAAAACCTTTTCAGGTCAATGCTGTTGTGCAAACAAACCTCATTATTACCACGATGATTACTTATCTTCATATTTTAGACCGAATACTAGACAAACATTTCATTCTCAGATTTACCCTCAGCTTTGAAAGACTTTCTTGAATGAATCAAGATCAAAGTGATGGAAAAAAGGGGAAAGAAGTCACACGTAATAAGGATGCTGTACCAAAGCACACAGAAATCCCTTTTGTATAATAAGTACGTAAATGTGTGTGCAGGTCCCATTGGTTCGCAGGGGTAAAGCCTGCTTGAAGGCAGTGTAACTCAGACAGTGTTGTCCTTTATTCCCTATTAATGATGACAGGCCTTAACCCTGGTACATTATTACTGAAACCCTGTCTCTCTGTATCAGTAACCTTTAAAAGAGAGGCAGGCTGAGGATAAGAGAGATGAACTGAGCAATTTTATAATGAAATTTAATTTATTTTCTCTGAAAATGAGGCTGTCCCTTGTCCTTTTGTAAAGAGCATGCCTGTGTGTGTGTGCGCGCTCTTGAAGCAGCTCTTGAAGATGATGGCTCTCTGAGCCTTTTGGGAACTCAGCTAGACAATTTCAAACAACTTTCCTCCCAATATCTCATCATCAAATAATAACCTTGGTCTGGCTGAGATTGTGATCCTCTCCATTGTGTAGGTATATTTGGGATTGTTTTTGTCTGCATGTACCTCTTCTTTTGTGTTTGTTTGAGTGTGTATGTGTGCGCGCAAACACGATTTTGCAGCTACAAAATGAGCTGTACTTTCACAAAAGGTTCTGTTGACATTTTTAGACTCGTAACCATATATACACACAATCACACAAGCACAAATACTCTCTCTACAGCCAGGTTAGGTAATAGTTTTTATGTGAATGTAATTGGGGAACTGTCTTGTTCTCCTTTGTTGTGCCTGGTATGGTAAATTTCACTCTCCTGTTTGCCTATTTAATGTTAATTTGTGCTGTGCTGGCTGATACATTGTGAACTTTTTTGATGAAAAATACTAATACTACTCTATATTTTCACATATAAACACCCGTTTAAAAGTGCATTTAGTAGTTTTTTTAGCCATTCTTTATGTACTTCAAGTACAAATACCACAATGGTGGATAAGCATGATTGTCTCTTGAGTTTTATGTAAATTACACTGACATTAGGCCGTGTGTCCACCAAAGCATTTTTTTCCAGTGGCTAGCATACTTTTCCAATTGCTTTCAATGGGAGCGTCTCGTTTTTTAAACGGCAGGAGCGTAACGAGCCACTGAGTGTCTTTTTCACGCTCAAGTGCTGAGCGCTCGCCGTTTTTTACTGGTCACCTCGAGTTGAAGAATGTTCAACTTTGAGACTTTTGAGCCAGCCGTCCAATCAGAGTGGAGGAGGGCGGGACAAATACAACACCGGCCAACTGTCACAACATTCTTGCTGTACAACGACATCAACAGGCAGAGAACGGAACAAAATGGATGAGAAATTAATATTGCTGGTCTCCAAACTTACAAAGCAAGTACTATATTGTGTCTTCATTTTTAGTCTGAAACAAATTATCTGGGTAAAATCGCTTTGGTGGACATGCAGCCTTAGTGGGTTTTAGAGAGCGGTTTACACAATTAATTCCCTTACCCATCAAACAAAAACAAAGCAACTTGGTGTCTCTGCTCAGGATTTTCTTCACCGTCAGATCTTTCCACCGTGTGTATGCCGTAACAATGTTTACACTTGCATTTGCCTTTTTCAGTCTTTCTGTCTTCTGGCTTTAGAGATTTTCTGCTTATTCGGCCATACAGGTACTCATTCTCCTATTCTCCATCGGTACAGCACGATAAAATGTGTCCGTATAGTCCATTGTCTAATTTTCCATCTTCGCATCACAAAACTGCATTAAAGCTGCAAGCAGTGATGAATGGGCCCTCGCACCCGGGCTCACCGCCACCCGGTGGCCTTAGGAAAACAGTGAAAAGTGGGCGACATGCATGTAAGTGAGTAAATACAGGAGAATTATGGCAAAGTCATTCCACTAGCTAAAACATTCTAAGACTGTGCTCAACATACAACCGATTGTTTCCTGCAACTGAAGCAGATTTAAATACTTACACATGGAATTTGAACACCGACTGTAATCGCAGACTGAACGCAACTAGCTCTGACTGGACGCGTTTGAGCGCGATCAGTCATAAGTATCAATTTACATTCATAATCGGCCTTACAATCGTTAAGTGTGTGCGCGGCTTTATCAAACGTGAATTTTGGGGCAGCTCGGACTTTGTTTGTTTGACATTGTTTGACATTGTTGAGTTACAACAGCTCCCTGTTTCATGGCGAAACATCAGATTTTGTCAAGCCGCCAAGGACACGCCCTTCAGCGAAAACTCAAGACCTTCACAATTTATCATCACTAAGGTCTTAAAGGGTTAGTTCACCCAAAAATTAAAATTCTGTCATTAATTAATCACCCTCATGCCTTTCCACACCCTTAAGACTTTCGTTCATCTTCAGAACGCAAATTAAGATATTTTTGTTGAAATCCGATGGCTCAGTGAGGCCTGCATAGCCAGCAATGACATTTCCTCTCCTCGGTTCAATATTAATACTATAAAGCGACGAGAATATTTTTGGTGTGCCAAAAAAATCGAAATAACGACTAAGTGATGATAGTGATGGCCGATTTCAAAACACTGCTTCATGAAGCTTCGGAGCTTTATAATATTAATATTGAACCACTGTACTCACATGAACTGATTTAAATATGTTTTAGTACCTTAATGGATCTTGAGAGAGGAAATGCCATTGCTGGCTATGCAGGCCTCACTGAGCCATCGGATTTCAACAAAAATATCTTAATTTGCGTTCCAAAGATGAACGAAGGTCTTACAGGTGTGGAACGGCATGAGGGTGAGTAATTACTGACATTATTTTCATTTTTGGGTGAACTAACCCTTTAAGATTAGACTGACAACATATGATGTTGATCTGGGCACGTATGTATAAAACTTCTCAGAAATGCTCTTAAAAAAAGTCTTAAGTTTTGACTTAAGTGTCAAAAAATTCTTAGTAAAGAGTAGGACTTTTCTAAGAGTAGGAGACTTGTATAAAGAAGCTAAAAGCAACTTTTAGTAAAGAATAAGACTGAACAACGCTGTACTGTGCGTTCAAACCGCCGCCGGCGCGAGGGTCAAAGTAAATGACAAGTTGTGGCAACCAATCGGATTCCTCTCAACCGAGGACCTCTACATTCCGATTGGTTGCTGCCGAACCGCGTCATAGCTCATTACCATAAAGTTGACCTGACTTCAACTCTCCTCGATGCTTTCACCATCCAAGACGCGCCGTGCCGCTCTCGCCGGAGCTCGCCGCCAGCTTACATTGAAAATGAATGACTTCCTGTCACTTTGACGCTCTCGGCGGCGGCGGTGTGAACAGACGGGAAGTGTTGTGAACTAAGGACTACAATGATGTCAACTCAAAATGGCCACCCTCAACCTCTGAATCAGCCAACAGCAAGCCTGCAAGTGTGAAGTCACAGCAACACAACACCAATAATTTAATGTTGATAAAAAAAAATAATTTAAAAAGATACTGAAACGTTGTAATATTTTAATTTATTTTTAAAAATAGCTTTGCATTGTGCAAAATTATCACAAATTAGTATTGATGGAGTGTAATCTTTTTCTATTGATGTATGTCTCCTCATTTACAGTTAGAGCAATGATGTGAACACAAGTTCCATCAATGGCTCCAACAACTCCACTATCAACATAAAAGTGGCTTGCTTTTGCCACATGGTTTGATGGTCAGTTGGAAAGTCAATGAACTGCCATAGAGTAGTGGCCAAATGTGATGTCCAGCCATAGGAAAACTGACATCTTCAACCTTAATTCAAATATTTTAAAAAATGTATTAAAAGATGTAAGTGTCGTGTAGCTGTGCTTGGAGTCAATTGTTTCATGTGTGATAATGAAATGAAATTTCAAATTATTTATTTCAAATTATTTTTGGCCAGGCTGTCATGCAAAGAAATTATGAACAATTGCAAAAACAAGAGAGAACCAATGAAATATTAAAAACTGATTATGTTGTAGTCAATGTCATATTTTAAAACATTTAAATAATATAAACATAAAAATAAACATATTTTCCTCATATTTTGATGGTTTAAGCAAAATTGTAGGGTCATTTAAAAAAAAAAACAACAACAACTTTTGCACATCAATTTTGGCCACTATGTTTGGTGTGGTAAGTTTAGCAATAGTACTATTTAAGAGCCTTACTGTGGACTGATGGGTTCAAGTCATCACCGGTGCACTGCTGCATTCTTACAGTCACCAAAAAATATATTAGAAAAGCTTTCCAGCGCTGGAGAGAGCTAAGCCGGATGCCCTGAAAACAGACGCGGAGGCTGCTTTTATTCCTTATTATTTGAGTAACACTGGGTTTTGATTGTCTGGGGCTGCTGTTCTGTTGGCGATTAACAAGAAACTCTTGTTTGTATTTACTCTTGTGTACTGTACGTTCATTTTTTGTGCTTCCTTGTCATTCGTTCATCATCTGCACTTTATTTTTTGTGAAGCATTTTGTTGCGCGTCAGCTGTGATAAACAGAAATCCACTCGCATTGTGTGTGTAACAGTGGCCAGATAGTGAGAGTTTTGCAGGTAAACCACTGCACAATGATGACCACTAGAGAATGAGGTTTTTAGCATTTGCCTCGCATGCCAGCAACGATTGGGCTGGGATTCGTGACTGACTCTGAGCAGGGTGGTTAGTATTGGAGTGTGAGTTTTGGAGGCGGCGCAATGAATCAATGTATCAACAGTTGTGACGAGTCTCTCCTTCCTGCTGTGGCCGGCCGGTGGGTGTGGCTGGGAGACTCATCAACGGAACTATTTCCACCTGTTCTTCCACTATAAAGTTTGGACTTTGTTTGGTGTGCTGTGGCTTGAACTTGCTCTTGGTTGTTTTTCCCCTGACTTTTGTTCGTTTATTTTGATGTTGTTATTACTTTGAAATTAGTTCTGTCTGACACTCTGATCATGTGTCTGACAGAAGTTGCTGGTTTTTGTTAATTTCTTGTTTTATATACTTTTCTATTTATGTTAAATAAATCTTTTGTTGCAACCAAACCATCCGATTATGTCCTCCATTTTCATTTGTCATGGCTGTGAGCCGGTCGTGACAAATGGTTTTAACAAATTTACATGACACACTTTAATTTTCTTTTTCCGATCTGGCGTATTAATCAAATAATTAAGATCAGACATTTTACGAGCAACGACATATGGACCCGCAAATTTGGCCTGGAAAGGTGATCCAACAATAGGCAACAAGGCAAGGACCTGATCACCCGATTGAAACGAACGCAATTCTGTACGACGATCAAAGAGTCGTTTCATGCGATCTTGAGCTTTACTCAAAGATGCCTTTGCCAATTGACACGCCTCAAAAATACGTCTGCGAAAATCACTCACATAAGACAGGATATTTTTAGGTGGATCAAATTTTTTCCAATCTGCTGACAAAACAGATAATGGACCACGCA
Source organism: Ancherythroculter nigrocauda (assembly GCA_036281575.1). NCBI lineage: Eukaryota > Metazoa > Chordata > Actinopteri > Cypriniformes > Xenocyprididae > Ancherythroculter > Ancherythroculter nigrocauda. The sequence continues at coordinate 39,301,321 of VTFQ01000001.1, forward strand.
CATCATGACCAATAACAAGGTCGTTCGGACTAAATCCGGTGCTCTCCTGAGCGGCTTCTCGAGCAGACATCATAAGCCAAGGTAGCCCAGCTTCCCAATCCTTTCCCATCTGAACACAGTATGATCTTAATAAGGACTTCAATGTTTGGTGAAATCTTTCCAGTGCTCCCTGACTTTGAGCGTGATAAGGACTGGAAAGATTATGTTGAATATTAAGTTGTTTTAAAACTTGACCAAACAATTTGGAAGTAAAATTACTCCCCTGATCAGACTGAATTATTCGTGGTATTCCGAACACAGAGATAAACTGAGTCAGTGCTTTTACAACTAACTTTGCAGTTAGAGAACGTATCGGGTACACAGCTGGATATCTAGTCACTTTGCACATTACAGTAAGCAAATATTAATTTCCAGCTTTTGACCGAGGTAACGGCCCAACACAATCCACAATAAGATGTTCAAAGGGTGGCTTATAACAGGAATTGGATACAAAGGAGCAGGTTTCATAGACTGGTTCGGCTTTCCCGTAAACTGACATGTTTGACAAGATTTAATATACTTCGATATATCACGTTTCAATTTTGGCCAAAAGAAACGTTTCAAAAGCAACTTATAGGTCTTTTTTACTCCCAAATGTCCAGATGTGTCATGTGCGGTTTGTAAAACAAGTTTACGGAGAGACTGAGGTACTACAATTTGTTGTACAGAATCACCAATTACAAATTCTCTGTGCGGCACCCACTTTCGCACTAAAACATCTTCCTCAAGATAATATCCAGAAGGAAGATTGACGATAGTATCATACGGGACAACTCGGTCAAACAACTCAGTAAGTGTAACATCTGCTTTTTGTTCTTTAATCAACTCGTCGCGTGACACGGACAACAGGGAAGGGATTTCTACAGTTGTACACATCCTTTTAGTTTCAGATTCACCGTTAGATTTTTTTTTCACTCATAGACTGTGTTATCACACATGATGGAAACACATTTGAGGAACAAGTAAATTTTTCATCACTCGCCTCAAAAGTCGACACAGATGGTGTAACCACCAAATTCGGTGTAGTATTCTGCCAAACTCGTTCACCAGCCAAATTATTTCCCAAGATTACCTGTACTCCTTCCACAGGCAAACAGGAACGCACAGCAACTTCCACTTCTCCCTGGATCAAGTCAGAATGCAGAACAATTTTATGTAGGGGAACAGACAACATATTCAAACCAATACCCCTAATCAACACATTGTTTCCACTGTAAGAGTCATTTGAAAAAGGTAAAACAGACTCTAAAACAAAAGTTTCTGACGTTCCAGTGTCACAGAGAATTTTGACTGGTACATCTTCTGTAGAATTAAGCAATCTCACAGAAACATCTGTAACAAATGGAGAAAATGTTGAGACATATGAAAGACTCTTCTGCACATTACCGACTTCCGAAGCGGTCACAGCCAGAGCAACAGATTTCACTGAAGAATTAGATTTCGTTTTAGCAATTTCTTTTGCTTTCAATGATGGACACTCATTCTTCCAGTGACCAAACGCATGACAATAGTTACACATGTTTGCTCTATCTTTTTCCTCAACAGAAACAAAACTCCGTCTTTCAGGTGAAGCACGCACAAATTTAGAAGATCTGCTAGGATCATACAATGACTCTTTCTGAAAATTCTCTCCACCAACTTTATAGGTAGAAGGAGATTTATGAATCAGAAAAAAATCATCAGCCATAACGGCCACCTCATATGCAGTGTCGGGTTTACGCTCACTTATGCATGTTGCTACACGTGTTGAAACAGAGTTTTTAAACTGTTCAAGAAACATCAACTCTTTAAAATCGTCTAATGTTTTCACGTTAGAAGCTGTACACCAACGATTGAAATAAACTGAAATATCATGCACAAACTCAACATGCATTTGAGACTCATTTTTCTTCCAGGACCTAAATTTTTGTCTATAGGCCTCTGGGACCAATTCATATGCCTTCATTACAGCATCTTTAACAGTCAAATAATGCTTAGCATCTTCCACACTAAGAGCTAAATACGCTTCTTGAGCTTTGCCTGTAAAAACAGACTGCAACATGAGTGTACGATCATCATCTGGCCAATTACGTGCATCTACCACGCGTTCAAACAACAAAAAGAAGCGTTCGACATCTTTTTCGTCAAACTTGGGGATTAATCTCATATTAGTCACTATATCAGATTTATAAGGAGCTAAATCACGTTCTACACCTCCAGTTAAAGAAAGTTTACCATCCCTTATTAGATCCAAACGATAACGTTCAAGATCAAGTTGTTGTTGTTGTAACTGAACTTTAGACATCTCGACACGATTTTGCGCTTCTAACATTTTCTCTTTCATCTCATTTTGAATTAACAACAATTGTTTTTGTTGCTCAAATGTTAAAGGAGACATTGTAGACATATTACCGAAATCTGACGCAACTTCTGAAGAGTGAGACTCTAAAACCCCACGTTCGATTAACTCTGTTTTTACCAGGGATTTAATGTTGTCTTTTAAACACGCTTATCTTGACTTACCAAATTAATTTCATAATAACCTGCAAGTTCTACCAATTGATCCTTAGTCAAATCATTCAACAAACTTTGAATGGTTTTTATACACTGTAAACCAGCGTTTGCAATGGCAACCAATTAACGAGTCACCATTACAAAACACGGACGTGTTCCCGAGACAACTGCTCTAACTGCTTTCACCGTACAAACAAAACAAACTAAAATAAAAAAAAATAAAAAAATCGGAGCATCCCGTTAAGGATACCCCGCTAAACCTAACCAGGGAAAAGCATATCCAACAATAAACCTCCCCTCAAATATACAAATAGTAGCCAATACTTACCGAACCCGAACTCCCGTGAAGCAACGAAACAGAACCAAACCAACCATTATATCCTCCAAATATTTTACAAAACCAACGATTTAACAAATTTTACCAAAAGAAAAAAAATATTAATTTAACGAATTAATCATCAAATTAACTAAAGTAAATATTCAACCAAACAAAATCACTTAAGTTTAAAGACGAGCCCCCACATTTGTCACGACCGGCTCACAGCCGTGACAAATGAAAATGGAGGACATAATCGGATGGTTTGGTTGCAACAAAAGATTTATTTAACATAAATAGAAAAGTATATAAAACAAGAAATTAACAAAAACCAGCAACTTCTGTCAGACACATGATCAGAGTGTCAGACAGAACTAATTTCAAAGTAATAACAACATCAAAATAAACAAACAAAAGTCAGGGGAAAAACAACCAAGAGCAAGTTCGAGCCACAGCACACCAAACAAAGTCCAAACTTTATAGGGGAAGAACAGGTGGAAATAGTTCCGTTGATGAGTCTCCCAGCCACACCCACAGCAGGAAGGAGAGACTCGTCACACAGTGTTCAACAACGAATTTGAGAAATCGCATACAGCACCTTTAAATGTATTAAAATGCATTAAACATATTAATTATTGTTTAAGTAATATTTATTAAATTTATTACATTCATTTAAAGTTATTAGATTTCTTATTAGGTCAATTACAAAAAGAATTGACAATCAAGTTTATATAATTTTATCAACATGTCATCATATAACTCCAATACATCGTATCTTTATTGGAAAGCATGTGTTTCCTCTTCTTTGCTGCCATCTTGTTACTCTTAACTAGGTTAGGAGACCTCTGCAGCTCTCCTAAATAATATAGGAGCTAAGACCTAGTCTTGACACTTAGGAACCTTTAAGAATCATACTTATTCTTAAGTCTAGGAATAAGAGTAAAATTAAGTTATTCTTAGAATTTTGACACACTTAAAGGGTCATGAAACCCCAGAACACATTTTTTGAGCTGTGAACATATGTATAGGCTGCACATCATTGAAAAACACTAAAGGTACTCATTAATTTTATTTAAATGTTGAAATTAGTTATTTTTGCATTTTTCAGAGCGATTTCTGTCTTCCAGTTTGAAAAGCAAAGTCGGAGCAACGTCACAAAATCTGACGTCATCGTGTACTACCGGCAAGATCCGGAGTGCTGATTGGCTCCAGTATGGGCTGGTCTAACATGCTGACGTCAACAGTTTCTGCATTTATTCATGACATCCAATCACTCATTCAATCCAATCACTGCGCTGTAGTATGCATAAGATTATAATTGCGGTATTATGCATGAGGAAGTATCACTTCTCTTGCCTCTGTCTCTGTTGTCATTCAGAGACATGTGTTGTAGGTGCTTGTTTTCTCAGTGCGGAGCTCTGCGATGAGTTTAACAACACTAGCCATGTGGCTCATAGCTCATATACAGAATAAAGTATCCGTGTTTAAAGGTTTTTTAGACATATTTCACATATTCTCCTGCACCAAACATGAACCAGCACGGTATATGCACACATATTTCATCAAGTCAACTGATATAGTGGTGTGAACGTGATGACATGATTATTCTAATTGACAAAAGACTGATTTAGATCGAAGATTTAAAGAAAAATGGACAAAAAATAAACTGTCTTTATTCTTTCTTTGTTAAACTGCATGTTGTTTATCATGAGACTGCAGTGCTCGTAAACATAATCAAAGTATTATTAGCCCTTTTAAATATTCTTTCACATTTCTCCCTTGTGCTTGGGAGTTTGTTGTCATTTTTCTCTGTGTGTGCTCATATATTAATATTCATTATTCTGTATAATGAGTGTATTCTGTGTCTGTGTTTCATTGGTTGTTCTCTCCCCTCTTTCCCCCCTCTACACTCCCACTTTTCCAGAGCTTTACACGCCCATTTTCAAGCTTTGTGGTGTGAACGACCAGGGTAAAATAGGGGGGTTTCATGACCCTTTAAGACTAAAATTTTACTCTGAGCAGCTTTATACATACAGGCCCTGGTTAAATCTCCATGAGGAGTTATTCACAATGTAAAACATGACATTTGTTGTTGCCCGCAGGTGGCGCTATGACTGTAACTGAATATTGCCATGTAGATGTCTTCAGGCCAGGACTCTAATAAAACGTGAAGTTTGGGGCAGATTGGACATTGTATGCCCAAGTTACAACAACTTCCTGTTTCATGGCGAAACATCAAACTTTGTCAGGCCGCCATGGGCACGCCCTTCAACAAAAACTCAAGATCTTCGCAATTTAACATCGCAAAGGCCTTTAGATTAGACTGACCAATATGATCTGATTAAAGCTCTAGGAGGAGTTCGTTAAAATACAACATACAACATCAATGGCAAAAACTGCAAAGATTTTGCAGGGAAAAATCAAAATATCTCACTTCCTGTTGGGTTTTCGGATTTTGCACCAGGGACTTTTTTTGTAGGTATTGGGCTGTTACATCTGTCTACCGAATTTCATACTTGTATGTGAAACATAGAGCGAAGGGCGCTTAATTGAAATTTTGTAGGTGGCGCTATCGAGCCATTTTGCCACACCTAATTCTGAAACCCATATCAGATGTAAATTTTCACCACTTCTGACGCATGTGCAAAGTTCATGCATTTTCGAGCACGTTTAGGCCCTTAAAAATGCAATTCATTTTGGAGAAGAAGAAGAATTGACTGAGCAATTACAATAGGGTCCTCACACCATCGGTGCTCGGGCCCTAAATACACTAGTAGCGCATATACAGAGGCGGCATAGTTTATTGAAACTCCACCGGTAATGCCATTTCATGGTGAATTACTGTACATTGAGTATCCACATCATACATAATTAAAACACTTTTTATAGAAAACTGTTATGAGTACAGTCTTCATCTTGTGAATTTACACCTTTCAGATAACTCTTCACAAAAACACAATGCATCTCTTAAAGGGTTAGTTCACCCAAAATTTCTGTCATTTATTACTCACCCTCATGTCGTTCTACACCCGTAAGACCTTCGTTCATCTTCAGAACACAAATTAAGATATTTTAGTTGAAATCCGATGGCTCAGTGAGGCTTTCATTGCCAGCAAGTTAATTTATACTTTCAGTGCCCAGAAAGCTACTAAAAACATATTTAAGTTCATGTGACTACAGTGGTTAAACCTTAATGTTATGAAGCAATGAGAATACTTTTTGTGAGCCAAAAAACAAAAAAAACAAAATAAGGACTTTATTCAGCAATATCTAGTGATGGGCAATTTCAAAACAATGCTTCGAAGCTTTACGAATCTTTTGTTTCTAATCAGTGTTTCGGAGCGCCAAAGTCACGTGATTTCAGCAGTTTGACACTCGATCCGAACCACTAATTCGAAACGAAAGATTCGTAAAGTTTCGAAGCAGTGTTTTTATGAAATTATTTTCATTTTTGGGTGAACTAACCCTTTAATGTGTAAAACTTTTAAAGTTTTCGCCGTTTCCCGCTTCCTTCTTCCCACATCTACGAACCGCGTTACAGCGGTAATGCACCAATAAGCTGGATGCCAACCGCCGTAAAACAGGAAAGAAGAAGAAGCGGAGTCGTGAACGTGGATTGACAACAGACCCGGAAGAGAATACAATGCTGAATAAAGTCGTAGTTTTTGTTATTTTTGGACCAAAATGTATTTTTGATGCTTCAAAAACTTCTAACTAACCCACTGATGTCACATGGACTACTTTTATGATGTTTTTATTACCTTTCTGGACATGGACAGTCTACCGTACATACATTTTCAATGGAGGGACAGAAAGCTCTCGGACTAAATCTAAAATATCTTAAACTGTGTTCTGAAGATGAACGGAGGCCTTACGGGTTGGGAACGACATGAGGGTTTAATGAGTCATTAATGACATAATTTTCATTTTTGGGTGAACTAACCCTTTAATAAGCAGTAAATTAGGAGTTTATTCAGGAAAAAGTCATAGTTAATAGTGAAAATGTGTTTCCTATACAAAAGTGTTAACATTTTTTTCAATTAATTTCACAGTATGTGGGGAAAAAATGCTTAAAATTTAGGATATAAAATCTTTATTTGTCTTACATACATACACATATTGTACAGCATTCTAGGTAGATAAGTTTTAGGATATGTTTAAAGGGGTGTTTTTGGATCAATACATTGTGATGTAGTGAAAAGATGAAAAATGGAGGCGCTGGAGGGATAGAGGACAAGACAAATCAGGACTAAGAAATCAAAGTCAAACTCTCATTAATGGATCAACTCCTGTCTCTAACCCTCAGGGAAAGATGGATTCTCCCTCCACATCACTGTGCTTTTATCATTACAACTAACAGGCTCCTTCAGCAAAAAATAAATAAATAAATAAATAAATAAGAATACATTGTTTTGCAAAATTTAAGATGAGAGCTGAAAAAAAAAAGTGAACATCACCTGCTGTTTACAGACTGCGGTTCAAGGTCTTTCAGCTGAAAATATGGCTGTGTAAAAAGCTTTTTTATACAGTCAGTTAAATAGGTTCATAAAACTTGCCATCTACTGTAAATTGCTATAAGTAATGACCTCCTGGGCTTAAAATAGAATGTGATTCATCTTTTTTCATTAATTTTTCTACATTTTAAAGATTTATCTGTTTGTAACTTGTGGTATTAAAGACCATAAAAGTGAAGGAAAGTTGCTGCAGCTAACTTAGGTTGTTTGTTGATTGTCTTTGACGTTTAACATTTCGCTCATGTGAAATACGACTGACCAGATCGGCTCAGTTTCTCAGCTTTATGCACTTCTCCTTCATAAAGTATCAGGGTGGATACGTAGTTGTGTTTTGGCGGGGTAAAGCAGGGATGATTAAGAAAACAAGGCTTTTTCCGGCCCTCTCTCAGAGGAAAGAGAGCTGCTCTGACATGGTATGATCCCTCTAAGTGGCTCTGCTGGCAGGGCGGACGTGTCTGTGTTTGAGCGATTCAGCTTGTCCACACTTCACTGGGTTCAGGGCTCTCTGGGACTGGGTCACTGTGGATGAACCCGGTTTGAACTCTCACTACATCTCTATACTGCGAGCAACGGCACAACGTGATGCAACAAAACTGAATTGCTCTTGCTAAATTCAAAAAAAGCTGTCTACATGCAAGGAACGGTTGTTGTTAGGGTTGTTTGTTGAAAGATACAACACCAGATAATACAGTATCTGTTGAGCGAACCATTTTATAACATACATACACACACACACATACACACACACACACACACACACACAAAACACCCCTGTAATGAACAATAAATCTATCTGGCTATAATGTACACTATACTGTTCAAACGTTTTGGGTCAGTATTTATTATTATTATTATTAATATTTAAGAAATTAATTATTTTTTTCTGGAAGTAAATTGATCAAAAGTGACCGTAAATACATTTAATGTTACAAAGTATTTTGAGCTTTCTGCTCATCACTGAATCCTGAAAATGAATGTATCTGGGTTTCCACAAAAGTATTAAGCACACTGTAAAATGTTTATTGTCAAATTAACAGTAACTTACTGGCAACAATTATCCAGTAGTTGCTGTATTTAATACCACAGTAAAATTACCGTAAAAATAACTACAGTAGTTTTACTGTACTGTACTGTAAAATAAAGTATAATGCTGTACTTTATTTTACAGTATGCCTAAAACTACTGGTTATTTTCACAGTTCATTTTTGTTTATTTTAAGTTAACTGTTATATATTCAGTAACACAAATTATTGCTTCAGATCAACTTTATTTAGGTTTCATCTTTTATATTTCTGAACTTCAATACAGAAATTTACCAGCATATTAATTTCATCAATTAACAAAATACAATTAAATTGATACCACTGAAATCACATTAACACATTGTGCCAGTGGAAAATAAATGTTGGAAATATGAAAATAAAGTTTGTAGAATTAAAGTACTTAATTAGTAGCAGTATACAACAATAACCAGTGAATACATATCATCTTACATCTTAAAACCACATGCCATAAAGAAAATGGTCTTCTTTATTGCGACGACTCTTCCCCCCCGTCTCACGATGGTTCAGCCCGTCTGCCAGCGCCGCTGCAGGAAAAAAATGCTGTCAGCACGGCTTAACTGGGAAATGAGCGCCAGCAGCACCAAAAGTATTTATACCTTGAAGTTGCAAACAACATTGGTACAAAACAAAAAAAGTGATTACATGCGTTTTTAAGTTGACCTACCATTTTCACGAATGCTTTTCGTCTTCACAACGACTCTTCCCGCCTGTCTCACGTTAGTTCAGCCGGTCTCTGAAAGCGCCGCTGCGGGAGGAAAGAGCTACTTAGTGCGGCTTAACAGGGACATGAGCACCCGCTTCGATGTTCTTACGGATATTTATAAGCTAAAACATATTTATACCTTGCAAACAATATTGGTACAAAACAAAAAAGGCGATTACATGAGTTTTAAAACTGACCTACCAATTTCAGGTAATAGGCTTTTCGTCTTCACGGCTCTTCCCGCCTGTCTCGCGATGGTCCAGCCGGTCTGCCAGCGCCGCTGCGGGAGGAAAATTCATAGTTAGTGTGGCTTAAATGGGAAATGCTCACCCGGTCCGATGTTCATACATATATTTATTAACTCAAACGTATTTATACTTTGCAAATAACATTTGTATAAAACAGATAAGGCAATTACATGTGTTTTAAAGTATACCCACCTACCAATTTCATGTAGGCTACTCCGTCCTCGGACTTTAATCTTCACCACGCTGCAGGAGGAAAATGCCAGAAAATGAACGCTTACTCATGTATTTTTATGGAAATGTATTAACTAAAACGTAGCTTTATATCTTGGAAATAACATCAGAATAAAACATAAAGTGAAAAAAAAGAAAAGTTAACCTACCATACTGTTGTAGGCTTTCATCTTCATGATGAGTCTGTCATGCGTGAGGAGGTGTGTGGTTATTTTTCGCGGTCATTTAGTAGCCTACTGTATTTACATATACAGTAGGCTAATATTTTCCCAGAATGCATTGAAAATCTACAGTAACATACTGTACACAGCTTATACAGTTGGAAACTGTTAAGAATACAGTAACAAGCTGTGAAAACTACAAAATCTACAGTAATATGCTGTACTCAGATTCTACAGTAGGGAACTGTTGAGAACACAGTATAATACTGTGAAAACAACGGAAATCGTTTACAGTGCAGCACAACTGATTTTAACATTGATAATATGAGGAAATGTTTCTTGAGCATCAAATCCTCATATTAAAATGATTTCTGAAGGATCATATGACAAACTGGACTAATGATGCTGAAAGTTCAGCTTTGCATCACAGGAATAAATTCCACTTTAAAATATATTAAAAAAAGAAAACAGTTGTTTTAAATTGGAGTACTATTTCACAATATTTCTGTTTTTACTGTACCCCAAATGAATACCCTACCCCTTTTTACGATATTGTATCATTATTATTATTATTTCTACAGGGCAGGCAAAGATTCTCTAAATATCATTCATTTCTTGTACACTCTTCTCTGTGAGTGTTCTGATGCAAAGGTATTTGTTAAATGAGCTGGATTGTTTGTGTTTGCTTGGTATAACAGACCAAAGACAGGGTCTAATAACGGTCATGAATTATGGATAGAGAAGGATGTGATTAAGTTGTTAGAATAGACAAGTAGAGAACAAGAGGAGAAACGCAATAGAGAGAGAGCAGTGACTTCAGAGGTAAGGTCAGATACAGACAGGCTATATATTTAGCAAAGTGTAACCACGGAGACAGTTGGTTTGATGTAAATTTGTTAGTATCCATGTGTGAGCAGCACACAACACATACTCAGAGATAATTCAGAATGACACAGAGGACACTGTATAGCAATTATTTTTTTTCCGTTGTATGATTTTTTTTTTTGGTACATGTAACTTGCCTGGTGTTTACCACAATCGGAGCACCTGAGACTTATAGACTTATATATATATATATATATATATATATATATATATATATATATATATATATATATATATATATATATATATATATATATAGTCTTTTAACTGGAGTCTAGCTGTACTGCAACACTTGGTAATTGAGAGACAAATCTGAAACTGAGCCAGACGAAGTCCAATTAAACACATTTGTGTTGTGTTTTCTCCAGCAGTGTTATAAGTTAGTTCTAAACATCTTGTTCAAAACGTCATTTTTGTGAATTCTTTACTCCGAAATAAAATTCCAGTATTATCATTTTCCTTTTTTAGGAGAGATTTTAGATAGACTAGTATAATGAAGGTAGATTTTAACCAAATAGTACTTATAATACCTGTAATTCTATAACTGGCTGTGACATGTGTGTTCAACTGACTCTTTTGCATTTTAAGGAAATGTTCCGTAGCTTACCTCCGTGAAGTTGGCACCCCATAAAGTAAAATAATCCCCAAAACTATGTCATTCGTTTGTGCTACGTTTGTGCTGATTTGTGCCGCAAAAACGAACGTTTGTGCTGGTTTGGTGTTTGAGATATTAAGCATTATTTTTTTGGTCGTGTGACGTCATTCTCCACCCCATGTCGTTCAAATCGCTTCAAACCGGTGCCATTCGTTTGTGCTCGATTTGTGCTGGTTTGTGCCGTTAAAACAAACATTGTAACTGTTTTCCTTCCATAGATATAACAAATCTAATTCGGCCAAAAAAATAATGCTTAATATCTCAAACACCAAACCAGCACAAACGTTCGTTTTTGCGGCACAAATCAGCACAAACGTAGCACAAACGAATGACATAGTTTTGGAGATTATTTCGCTTTATGGGGTGCCAACTTCACGGAGGTCCTTAACCTGCCTATAAAAATAAATCTCCACTGGAGTAAAAAGTATGTTTGTTATTCTTGTTAGTGTGTTGTTGTTGTTTTTTTTTCGAATGATATTTTTTTTAATGTTATTTTTGCACAAAATTACTACTGTGTTTCTAACAAATGTGAGGTAGCGTAACATGAGGTAGCATGTCCCATAGCTTTCTCTCTGGAGTAATCTGGGAAATATCTCCAGGGAGCTCGTTTTGTAGGCACAGACCTGCTGGAGCTCATGTCAACAGTAATGATTGAAATTCAGAGGAAGGGTAAATGTCAAACCATGTTTGCTGTCTGCTCTTATTTAGCATTCATGTGCAATACTTAGAGAAAGAGAGAGCTGGTGAAGGTCTCAGCTTTGCTGTCTTCTTCCATCCCGTCTGTGAGTGATCACAGTGACTGGTGAATGTTATTGAATTAATAAGGGAAATTTCTACAGGATAATATTCTATTCTTCCAGATGTGTAGGAGTGTGTATATGTTACCCGTTTGACTCTGAATAGTGTGTATGTGTGCAGGTAGGATTAGGTCATTTCAGGTAGGATTAGGTCATTTTGTCATTTCAGGATGTTTCAGGTCTGTCTTGTCAGGATCTATTTAAATACACTGAGTAGAGACAGAGAATAATGTCATTTCACATCCTCAGCCCTGACGGATTAGTTCATCCAAAAATGAATCATTCTGTCATCTATCATCATTTCCTCACAACCTGTATGACTTTCTTCATTCCTTGCAACATGAAAGGAGAAATTTGGAAAAATGCACTAGTTCCTCTTTTTAATGCAAAGGCAATTCAAAAGGGAGGTGTAGGGGAATTTACAGTTAAAGACCCAAAGACCAGATATGATGAATGAAGACCCGGAGCCAGAGTTTAAAAAAATAAATTGAAGAAAAAATTTACTGAAGAATAGTTTGCAGTTTCATCAGCAGAAGTCAGCTTCAACACTCACAAGGAGTTTGTAGGCCGCTATGCGTACACATTCAATACAGCAGCAATTATACTCTAACAGAGTCCACTAACTACGTCATTACTTCAGGTTGAATGGCTCTGATTGGTTAAGGAATAGATAAACTTAGAAAATAGGCAAAAGCACGATTATCCGGATGACACCAAGACCATGCTTTAGACATGAAGTGACATGCATTTCTGGTCCACCTCTCTAGTACAGGATCTGTAACCTGTAACTGTTCATTATGTAATCCTTACATAATGAACAGTTATGTTTTTATTACCTTAGAATGAGCCATTTTTATCATATACATCGTGGGTCCCCCTCCATGTCAAGTCGCCGTTAACGCGCGGCATGTTTGTACAGCAGCCCTAAATGGACAAACACTTTACAGAGCGCGTTTCGTTACTATGTTGTTCTTCTTCTAAATCGTTCGTGTTTTTAGAGGCAGCTTGCATCGTCACTACGTTGAATACGTAGTAGTAGTAATAGTAGTAATAGTAGTAGTCGTTTGGTTTATTAGAAGTAGAGACCGTTCTTTGTTAGAAGTACGAAGAAACCTCATTGCTTCACACAAGCTACTCTCTGCTCTCTCAGATGACAACATGTCGGCCAGACGGCCACCGTAGCTTCTCTGAAAGGGAGGGGTGCGAGGGGTGTGCGCAGTTAGTTGCAGTTCGCAACCTCACCGCTAGATGCCGCTAACATTTTCACACTGCACCTTTAACATATGCTGAAGAAGTCATTCAAATAATTTAATATTTAGAAACATAAATATTGATTAATAACTTTATTATAAATCACTCAAGATATATATTGAAGTTGCAATTGATTCCAGAATCCACCCCCTTCAAATGCAAAATAAAACCATTCAATATTTTGGGGTTGGTAAGGAGTTTTCTAAAGAAGTCTCTTATGCTCACACCAAAGCTGCATTTATTTGATCAAAAATTCAGTAGAAACAGTAATGTTATAAAATATAACTTTTCTATTTTAATATATTTTAAAATGTAATTTATTCTAGTGATGGCAAAGCTGAATTTTCAGCATCATTATTCCAGTCTTCAGTGTCACATGATCCTTCAGAAATCAGTTTAATATGCTGATTTGCTGCTCAAGAAATATTTCTGATTATTATTAATGTTGAAAACAGTTGTGCTGCTTAATATTTTTGTGAAAACTGATACATTCAAGAGAACAGCATTTATTTGAAATAGAAATCTTTTGTAACATTATAAATGTTTTTACTGTCACTTTTGATCAATTTAATGCATCTATGCTGAATGAATATTCATTTATTTAAAGGAAAAACTTACTGACTCCAAACTTTTGAAAAGTGGTGTGTATAATACAATACCACTAAAGTTCTCTATTTTGATCTACATGCCTTCTAAAGTCATACAAAAGCTTTGTGTGACAAACAGACTGAAATTCAAGTGGTTATTCACTGCAACCAGGTCATTGAGACAGTGAGTCACTCAGAGTTCATTTATGTGAACAGGGTCAAATGATTCATTCAAAAGATACTTGTCCTATGAATGCTCATAAATGCAAAAATAAGAGTTACAGTGGAGTCAGTGAATAGCCGCTTCAGAAGACTTGAAATATAGTGTACAAATCATCTAGATGACTTTAAATGATGCTTTTATGCTGCTTTTTTTGTAATGTCCTTATTCATATTCATTTTATTGAGTGGCCAAGATGATGTTAAAAATTCACCTTTTGTGTTCATTGGAATATGACATTTGTAGGGTTTGAACCAATACGAGGGTCAATAAATGATGGAAAAATTAGCTTTTTCCCTTCAAATGAGTTTCATAATCTAATATCTTCTACACCGTAGTGTCGGATATAATTGCATCTCCTGAGACATAGCTAATTGTGTCTACTCCTAATTGTTAGTCATTTCCTTTTAATTATAAGAGCTCTGAGTCTGGTGGTCTCATCCCAAACAGTCTTGATCTTCACTCAATGGTGATCTGCACTGCTAATGGAGCAGAGGATGATGTGATGCAGACGCGTGCACTAAAGATATCCTGATCTGTCTGGATCAGTGCTAATGAGAGTTTCTGTGACCACATATCAGTTCTTTGTCTTCACTTCACATGCACTTTTATTCTGCACTTTATTACGTAGCTCTCAGGAGTATTTGATAATGATTGGTCAAATGCAGCAATGGGCAGTCAAATATTATATAATGACCTCAGAACTGTATAGTTGACCAGTATCCTTGGCAACAGTGTTACTTTCAGTTTTCTATTGAGGGTGCTATAGAAAGACTCTGTCCAGGACTGGCCAGAAAAAAAAAACACCTACTTTTTTCAAGGAAATGATTGCTTTTGTTAAGCAGGGATTAGGAGTGTGACGATACACTTAGCTCACATGATATTAGGTTCACGAGAATAAGACAACGATATTTTAACACTATTTATAAAAAATCCCCAATGACAAAATGACTGGAAAAAGTCTTTTATTCCACTGAAAGTCACAAAATGCAAAACAATGCAGGCGCATTTTGAAATGTTTTAACTATAATCATCTTGTAATGTCAATTCAGTTCTACTTTCTGAGTCTGAATTATATGCATTAGAAGACAGAACAATAAAATGCAAGCACTGTAAAAGGCTGTGCCACAAACTCAACTCTGTCATGAGTTGACAATAAGAAATGTTTCTTGAGCAGCAAATCATCATATTAGAATGATTTCTGAATGATCAAAATTCAGCTTTGACATTACAGGAATAAATTACATTTTAAAATATATTCAAATATAAAATAACCCACTGTATAACTTCACTGTTTGTACTTTATTTTTGATCAAAGAAATGCAGCCTTGGTAAGCATAAGAAGGGTTTTTTTTTAAACATTAAATAAATCTTACTGACTCTAAATTACATTACTATACATTATCTCTTACAACCTAAAAACATAAAATAACTAGTTTTATTCAAGTCAGAAAGCATATTAACACCAACGAAAGTCATTTTTAAAGGTCATGTCAGGTATAGGAATAGCTCCTTAATGTAACTATTCCCATTTTCACTTTTCACAGTGCACTTAACTGTGCAGTGAGGGGCAGATGTGAATAAGAGGGAGTGAATTATGTATTCAGCACGTTTGTTCACTGCTGAAATTGCTGTAATGACAGATTGACAATACAGTGAGGGACGATGTGTGAGCGGGAAAGAAGAGAGACAGAGCAACACAGATCAATATGCACACTCAATCCAGACAGTTCTGCTGATAGTTTGATAAATGTCATTCTCTCAAACTCAGGCTGAGCAGCGGGCTCAGTGCACTTGTTTTCTTGGCTGCTTTGTGATAGACAGTAGGAAATATGAAAATTAAATGAAAACAGCACCGGTAGAGTCATTAAGGATCCGCCCCTGACAACCCAGAGTGACTCTGATTGGCTGAGGAACAGGCAGGGCGAGCCTATAATTAAATTTGACTGGTTTAAATTCTGAAAGTCCTTTGGGAGACTGAGACTGATGAGGACTTTATTGCCGATGACCCCAAGAGCTTTGACGCTTCAGTGGCAGCGACGGGGGGCTCCGTAGACCAGTGAGAGGTGAAATCTCTGGCTGATGGATTGATCAATTGGACAGATTACTCTAAAGGACTCAGTCTGAAGCTGGGAGAGATTTGATTGGTTTAGGACTTTAGTGTACGGTTGGTTTATGGAGTAGAGGTTTTATTTGAATGGATAGGGCACATCACCCTAGATTTCCCTTTAAGCTTTTTTCTCCTTACAAACGCTTTCTGCCAAGTATATTGATCATGCACATTCCCTGAACAATCCAGTGGGAGGCCTTTTACTTAGAGTCCATTAGAAGCACTCTTAACTCACATCTCACCAGCCGACTATTTTCAGTCGTAAGCATCGTTTCCATGTGGGTGGGTGTTAAGAGCCCCAACGACTCGAATCCCCGCTTGGTTAATGGTTCTACTGACTAAAAATAAACTTCCGTTTTGCTTGAAATTGTCGTTCAGTCACACTGAAGAAATGACAAACCATTGTTGTTCTCGCATTAGATCCGAATGTTTCTATAAAAAATCCTAATGTATTGCAAACTCCTGTTTTTAAAAATTGTGATTGAGTTTTTCTGGTGTTCACTTTAACTTATGAAACAAACAATCAAAAAAGCAGGGGCAAAGCAGTCTATGTTTGTTGAATTTATTTATTTTTTCTTGCATAAGCTTTTTTGTTTTGATTAAAAATGTTGTCGGCGAGTGTCAGACTATACTACCGTTGAAAAGTTCAGGTCAGGAAGATTTTTAATACTTTTAATCACAGAATCCTTAAAAAAAGTTTCCACAAAAATATTAGGAACATAACAGTTTTCAATGTTGATAATAATCAGAAATGTTTCTTGAGCTGCAAATCATCATATTAGAGTGATTTCTGAAGGTTCATGTGACACTGAAGACTGGAGTAAAGATGCTGAAAATTCAGCTTTACATCACAGGAATAAATCACATTTTAAAATATATTAAAATAGAAAACATTTATTTTAAATTGTAATAATATTTCACAGTTTTACTGTATTTTTGATCAAATAAATGCAGCTTTGGTGAGCATAAGAGACTTCTTTCAAAAACATAAATCTTACTGACCCCAAACTTTTGAACGAAAGGGTATGCAGTGGAGATTCAATAACGATTCTATGGCCAATTAAACTGACAAAGCTTTGCAATAAAAAACTATATTAATTAGCTACTTTATTTTTGATTAAAAATAATCAGCTCTAAATATTTAATCAGCTTTTTGTGAGATAAAACTCTTAAAACATAAAAATCCTTATCTAGTAAGAACAAATAGAACAAAGAACAAATAGGTGACAAAAAGTCATGAACAATTTCATTGGTTACAAAAGCATTGAAACCCAGATTTTTAATCTTTTAAAAAATATATAATTTATTATGTGTACTGTATGGAGAAAAAAAAAGTTTTTCCATTTGAGAATGTCCTCGGATGTCCCTCAATGAAGGTTTGTGTCAGACTTAGCTCATACACTCACACTTTATAGTCCTGACACAATCCATCTCACACACAGCAGTGAACATACAGCAAATCATTCATGCTTGTCTTTCCATCACTCATGTGCTCCGACTAATGGCTTTGAGTTGGCAGCACACATCTGCCTTCTGGCAGAGGTCAGCAAGAATACGTCACTATGGTGATCAGCGCCGCTGGCACCTCTTAACATACAAACAACTGTAATCCTCCAACCAGGTTTTACTCTTGACCTGTGACCTGCTCTGTTCCTCTGGAAATACAGTAGGCTCTCTCTCTCTCTCTCTCTCTCTCATAGAACCTACTCTGTTTACTCGATTTTTCTCAGCGCTTCACTTAAATTTGCTGTCCTCTCTGACTTACTGCTACCTCCTTACACTGTAGCATAAACGGAAATGGCAGCTTCCATTCATTTTATCTTTTCAGACTGTTGGACACAAGAAATGTTATCACAAGATAACCACCTTCAACTGCCAAATGGCATGTGTAGACTGTCAAATGCAGAATGTCTTCCTTTTTCGATCCACACTGACAGATAGACTGTGCGTGGGACTAAAAATTTGTCAATTTGAGCCTTGTGGGTAAAACTGAGGAGTAAAAAACTTCATACACACACATACCCCGCCCTCTCTTTACCCCCATTTCTCTCCCTTTCCTTTTCTTATCTGGAATTTCCCCTTCAATCCTTCCCAAATAGATAGCATCAGCAAGAGATTACATGAAGATGAGGCAGTAATTGCTGTAATGTGGAGAGTGCTCCGAATCTAAACAGCTCTACACTTCCCCATAAACTCACTGGCATTGCTCGGTTTTCTTCATCTATAAATCATTCCTCCAGGGCTTTGTGGCTGTCCTCTCTCTGTCTGAAGAAAACTCCTATTTACACTAAAGCATAGATCAAACCAAGAGGTCAGAGTTTGCCTGGTTACATTGGTCCAGTTTGTCCCTGCTGGTTAGGGCTGGGAATCGCAAGAACGTTTTCGGTTCTGGTTCCGCCTAATGGTTCCGGTTCCATTATAATTATTAAACAACTTATAAAAAAATGGTGGGAACAGGGTTGGGTATTGTTTGAATTTTAACGATTCCGATTCTGCTTATCGATTCCGATGCTTATCGATTCCTAATTTTGATTCCAATAAGTTAAAAAAAAACAGATATCATTCACATTTTTTTTTTAAGTCTTAAAGGATTAGTTCACTTTGAAATGAAAATTAGCCCAAGCTTTACTCACCCTCAAGCCATCCTAGGTGTATGACTTTCCTCTTTCTGATGAACACAATCAAAGAAATATTAATAAATATCATGACGCATCCAAGCTTTATAATGGCAGTAAGCGTTACCAAACGAGTATGAGCTGAAGAAAGTGTCTCCATCCACATCCATCCATCATAAACATACTCTACACAGCTCAGGGGGGTTAATAAAGGCCTTCTGAAGTGAAGCGATGCGTTTGTGTAAAAAAAAAAAATCCATATTTAACAAATTATGAAGTAAAATATCTAGCTTCCGCCAGACCGCCTTCTGTATTCAAATTACGAAAAAAAAATGGAACTGCCGTTGCATCAGTTCTGTAAGTGGAATAGGGAAGGCGTAGGATGTAGCGTAAGCTTTTTGAACGGCAAGAGGCATTACACTTTCTTCTTAAGTTGAATACGGAAGGCGGTTTGGCGGAATTATAAAGCTTATAAAGCTGCCATTATAACGCTTGGATGCGTCAGGATATTTATTAATATTTCTCCGATTGTGTTTGTCAGAAAGAAGAAAGTCATACACCTAGGATGGCTTGAGGGTGAGTAAAACTTGGGCTAATTTTCATTTGAAAGTAAACTAATCCTTTAAAGCAAAACATTTCATTGTAGTTGAATGTAGCGGTTTCTATGGTTATTTTAATGACAAATATCGAGAGCGCATCAATGTAATGCGTGAGCACAAATCTCTCAGCTCTACTTAACGCTGGTTCTTTGGGAAGCGAAATTATCTCTCCCTCACAACCAAAAAACACACTTCTTTGGTGACATTGTTGATTTCGTAGTCTTAAAACAAAGTGACAAATCTTTCTCGAGCAGGGCTGCTGACGACTTCCATAAAGCCGAACGATGGGCGTGCTCTTGCTCTCGCTCTGGTTAATGTGTGCGCACACTCTTCCAGGAGAAGTGCCCGTACAAGGAATTCCACCCTTTATTACATAATAAATGGCCATGCTCGAAATCTGAAGAGTATTTTTGGCACAGAAATACTCTGTCATACGTCCAACACGTTGTTTGTAACTTTGGCCATGTTTAGCATGAGAATCCAATTCTTTAACAGTGTAAATAAGTCAGAATGCATGAAATAGCATTAGACCCCCCCCCTTTAAGAGCTGCATGGATCTATTCAAGCATGAAATGACTGCAGTGCAGTGATTCACTCCGCTTTCAGTCATTTGTTAAACAAGGACTCTCATTATCATGATCCAACCATTGTAATTAACCAGTGAGGTCAGTCAAATCTTAAATTCAGTTAAGATCAAATTCCCTTTTCTGCACAGTTGACTACTGGGATGCATGTTAGTATGCATGTTAGTATGCAAAACTGTCTTAGCGTGTGTTATTCATTATGTCATGGCATTTATTCCGTAACATAGCAGCTGTTGTCTTGTGACCATGCCACTAAATGTGAACAAAGTAGTCAGAGCCTCAGACGACACTCTCAAAGTTATCTAGTGCTCATCACATCTCAGAAAAAGTGAGTAAGAACATGAATAAGAATAATGAACTTCATTAAAAAGGTGTTTGAGCTACTGTATAAAACACGTGTTGGAGGGTTTTGGAGTCCTTGGAGTCTACTTCCAATAAATAAACACTGTTTTTTTCAGATGCTTTAGATGCTGTTACCGTAATTTTCCAGCCTATAGATTATTCATGTCTTTTTTGCTTGCTTGATGGGATGAATATAAATTTAGGTTATGTTAGGTTAGAGAAAAGGTGAAATTTATTCATTTAACAGTCCCAGAGTGGGCTATAAAATTAAATAAAAGAAGGAGGAAGCATGTATGAGTGTGTATGCCCAGGTGCGCATGTGTATATCCAGGTGTGTGTTTGAAGCTAGCGGTGAGTCTTGTGCTCATTAATTTTCTCATTTAGGCTGAACAGCGAAATGTGCAAACAGTAATGCTGGTCCTGCCTGCTAATGAGCGAGAGAGTTTCATGTGCTCATGTTAAAATAACCAACATTTGCTAGGAAGCTCTTTGATGTGTTTTGCTAATCAATAGTGCATCTGTAGAGAACTCTTGCTGTTGTAAACATCACTCAGCCTGACACACTCTGATTCAATTCCGCTCTGTGCAGCCTGAAAACCCCTCCATGTGTCCGTGGCCCTTTATCTCTGCTGTGGAGCTCTACTGTCACTCTCTATCACTGCACTCTGGGCTTTGGCTGGAGTGTGTGTATCCACAGAAGTGCTGCTCTTTTGCTCGGTTTATGTGCACTGAGTGTTTAACTCTATGGAGCGGATTCACTAAGAATTGTGCCTGCTGATAGAGTTTTTATTTGCACACGCTGCTTTGTTTTGCCGCTGTCTGCAATTCACTTGTAATTATCCAAATCAGGTATCATGGGAAAGTTCTGGCAAATCTATGCTGAAAGCAGTTTTCAGAGAGTAAATATTGAAAAATACACACTACAGTTCAGAAGTTTGGGGTTGATAAGATTTTTTAATTTTGAAAGAAATACTTTTTAATAAGTTCCCATTAGATAATGCATGAGCAAATCATTTGTTACAGTATTTAGCAATAATAAATAAAAAATATAACTGTTCATTGTTAGTTCATGTTAGCTCATGTTGCACTTTATTTTACATTATGTGTACTTAGCTAAGAAAATAATGGGTAATATAACTACAGGGGATAAGGTTATGTTTAGGGGTAGGATCAGGGTTATTACCTAGTTATTACCCAGTTATTGTATTTACTGTAATAAGTACATTGTATGAACAGGACTGTAAAACAAAGTGCTACCTTAAATGCTGTAGAAGTATTGTTCATTCTTAGTCCATGTTAATGTTAACTGAAATAGATAGAGTACTGAAATATCTTTGAAATATCTAATTGCAGCTCATCAAGGCTGCGTTTATTTGACAAAAAAATACAGTAAAACAGTATTACAATTAGGAAATAGTATTACAATTTAAAGTAACTGTTTTCTATACTAATATATTTTGTAATTTCTAATTTATTCCTGTGATGCAAAGCTGAATTTTGGGCATCATTACTCCAGTCTTCAGTGTCACATGATCCTTCAGAAATCACTCTAATATAATATGGTGCTCAAGAAACATTTCTTATTATTATCAATGTTGAAAACAGCCGCTTAATATTTTTGCGGAAACTGTAATACATTGTTGTCAGGATTCTTTTAAGAACATAAAGCTAAAAAGAACAGCATTTATTTGAAATAAAAATATTTTGTAACATTTTAAATATCTTTACTAGGGGTATAACGGTACACGCTTTCATACCGAACCTTTTCGGTACTGGGCTTTCGGTTCAGTGCACGTGTGTACCGAAGCATTACATTGCAACATTGTAGTCTAACCACCAATAATCGCAATAAGCTCTGCGTTTTATTACTTTCGATAAACAAAGTGTCATCCTTCAAATTCTGTCCAGGACATCTCGAAATTCAAACAGAAAGTGCCGTTTCGCCATTTTGGTTCTTTGATGCGGCATGACAGATCACTGTACAGGCACTCCAGTTCAACTGGCAGCGTGAGTTGAACGCGATCATCTCTTCCTCTTTAATACTAGTTACAGAATAAACATGAATGAACATCTGAAGGTATGTTGAAAGATACAGTACAACTTACTGAAACGGTCATATAATTGCTCAATCAGTGTTTCAACAGCGGAAAGACATCAATGAAATCTTGTAAACAATATGTCATGTAGCATTTACCTCAGAAAAGCCATTCAGTGTCCATAGCTTGTTAGTTCGCTAGAGAAATGAACTCTTTCGCTAAATATATGCACTGTATTAGCCCATATATTCATTATGTTTTACTTAACCTTTTAGTGATGTCTTTATTATTTAATGTATGTATGTTTATATTAAACTGTCATGAGAATGACAACCACTGTGTAGAAATGATTATATTTCAACAACGAATTGGAGTAAAACATTTAGAAGTTAATGCAAAAACTGCCTTAGGTGCAGCTTACATGTTTGTTATTTGAGTGTTGATTATTTTATCTAAAAATAAAAAGCTCCCTACATAGTTTATACCGTTAGCAAGTATTTAGTTATAAATTAATTTCTTATATTTAAAGACAAAATCACAATTTGTTCAGTAAACCACTGTTTAATAATAAAAAAAATGTTTAGTTTACTCCCCACCTGCTGTACCGAAATCTGTACCGAACCGTGACTTCAAAACCGAGGTACGTACTGAACCATAAGTTTTGTGTACCGTTACACCCCTAATCTTTACTGTCACTTTTGATCTATTTAATGCATATTTGCTGAACAAAAGTATGAATTGTATGAAAAAGTATGAAAAGTATGAAAAAAAAAAACTTTGAACGGTAGAGTATATATTCAGATTTTTGACAAATGATTTTATAGAAATAATGTATTTATTAGGATTTTTAGCCATTGTTGTGCCTGTTGTGTTTTGTTGCACACATAGCACTGAGTTCTGTGAATAAAGCACAGTCTATAATTAGACTAATTTATATAGAATGGAGACATATGCTAAAAATAATGACTAAAATTTATATAGCTTTGTTTCAGCATGTTTAGCACCTAGTTAAACTGGGTTGTAGGTGGTTAGTAAAAAAAAAATACTGCAAAAGTGACACAGCTGTTCAGTGCATGTGTGTGGTATTATGGTCAGTTTAGCTGGGGACCTCAGTAATACAATAAAAATCTGAGCCAAAATATTACAGAAAGACATAGAGAGAGAGGGAGAGAGAGAGAGAGACTTTATTTCTTTGTAAGTGGGGTTCATCTTCCATCTATCTGTCCTTTCCTTTACCTCTATTCCATCCCTCATTCCTCCTTGCTCTCCTGAAAACTCTCACTGCACGCCAGTTGCTCTGTCACTTTATCAGTCACGTAATTCTGCTTTTCATGTTGCCCTTGTGTCCCTCTCTATAGAGATGCCCCTGTGTCCATCTCTATCTTGCTTTCTAGACAGCATAATAGGAATTTCACACATGCTTCTCATACAAAGTATCTTCTAAACAGTAGACAAGTATATTCTGCTCCCTCATGAACCTTATTTTATCTATCTATCTATCTATCTATCTATCTATCTATCTATCTATCTATCTATCTATCTATCTATCTATCTATCTATCTATCTATCTATCTATCTATCTATCTATCTATCTGTCTGTCTGTCTGTCTGTTTGTTTGTTTGTTTGTTTGTTTGTTTGTTGATGAATCAATAGCCCCTTTCACACAGCAATCCCGGTAAATTACTGTAAAATTACCAGAATAACTTTACCAGTAAATACACAAATATGCTGTTCACACAAGCAATGGTGTTCTGGCTTTCCGGTAAGAGACCATTCACTCATCAGCACCAAAATACCAGTAAATTCTGTGATGTCAGTCATCGGAAATGATCTTTAAACGCTGCACTGTTTTTGATGTCTGATTGACATGCGTAAGGGGAAGATCAAACTGAATGTGTTTTTGCTCTTAAAAACACAAGACAGAGCCGCAGCGCTGATGAATAGAAAAGAAGGCTGGGTCTTGAGTGCGACACGTTGAAAAAGCTGCGAGATGTGGCGCAGCGGTCAAAGATATCTATCTAGTGCTTTATTTATGTTTATAAAAAGTATTAAAAAGTAGCAGCGCTTACTGTAAACAGTGCGGAGTAATCACGTCACCTCCATAAGAACTTTCTGGTTGGCCCAAAGCAGACTTCTTACGTCAGCGCATTCTGGCATATGTGCTAATACTGGTAATCTTCATTCTACATTTACACAGCGTCATACACTCTAAAACAGTCATTCCCAAAGGCGGTGTCCCGACCCACAAGTGGGTCGCGGGAGATTTTGTATGGGTCGCCAAGTCGAGCACTATTTTTCAGTGTGCTATAGACAAATCCAAATTAAACCCTGCAGCTCGTGACGACACATTAATGTCCTAAGACACGAAACGATCGGTTTGTGTGAGAAACCGAACAGTATTTATATCATTTTTTACCTCTAATACACCACTATGTCCAACTTCGTTCAGCTTCCTGTTAGTGAGGTCAAAAAACGCGTTCTAATGACGGAAGTGATGTCTCGCCCATATACTTCAATGAGCGCGAGACATCACTTCCGTTGTCAGAGCGCGATCAGACCTCACTAGCCGGAAGCTGAACGGAGTTGGACATAGTGGTGTATTAGAGGTAAAAAATTATATAAATACTGTTCGGTTTCTTGCACAAACCGATCGTTTCGTGTCTTAGGACATTAATGTGCCGTCACGAGCCGCAGGGTTTAATTTGGATTTGTCTATGGAAGTTTTTTCGACTCTTATTGTTCAAGTTCCCAATCACTCCTATTATTTGACTGACAGACGTCAGCGGTTGCAGTTAAAAATCATAATTTGCGTTCGACTGAAGAAAAAAAGTCACCTACATCTTGGATGCCCTGGGGTAAGCAGATAAACATCAAATTTTCATTTTTGGGTGAACTATCCCTTTAATGCATAAATTCTCTTTGTGATATATGAACTATATGGGCCTAATGTTTATTGGGTCACAAGGATTTATCGAATTTAAAATGTGGGTCCCCAGAAAAAAAGTTTGGGAAACACTGCTCTAAAAAATGCTTTGGTTGGGTTGAAAATGGACAAACTCAGCGAATGGGTTGTTTTAACCCAGCGGTTGGGTTAAATGTTTGTCATGTAGGTGGTTAAATATATTTGCACCTCGGCTCAGAATGCATTTATGACGCGAGATTTGTAATTCGCTTCAACCTTTTTCGAACTTTATGAATGATTATTTTAGGTTTAAGTGGTGTGTGTAATGGCAGGAACACACCAAGCCGACGGTCGGCCGTCGGGCATTTTTTCTTCGTCGGCGGACTAAGTTTTCTCAGTGTGTTCCGTACCGTCTGCCGAAGTTGGTTCTCGTCGGCCTTTTTTCGGCCGATTCGAAATGTTAAATCGGCGTTGGAGCTCGTCGGGCCATCTGATCATTCTGATTGGCTGTTCAGCTACTGCCGCCTGCTGTTTCGGAAAGGCATTTCATCTCACGCAGACGCAGAAATGACGTGCTACTTGGCTGTCGGCTGTTTTAGCGTTGGTTTGGTGTGGCAGGGCAACTTTGGACACAGACGCTGCCGACGTGAGCCAACCCCGCAGTCTGCTTTCGTCGCCACTAGTTCATCGCCGTCGGCTTGGTGTCTTCTGGCCTTTAAGGAACTGGAAGCAGGCAGTGTTCGAGTGCTTCTAAAGCACGTATAGTAGTGCCATCTGCTGTTTAAAAACTAAGCTCAGAATCTAGGGCTGGGTATTGACACAATTTTCATGATTTGATTTAATTTCTATTCACATGCTTGCGATTCGATTCGATTATTTTGGATGTAGTATATCAGATACAGTACATGGCAAATTTTCTAGAGGAAAAAAATCTCTCAACTAATGCTGTAAACTACACATGGGAGTCAGTTGGTACTACATTACTATAATATTGAAGGTTAAAATTAACTTATTAATATACAAACACTTAAATTACACTCAGTGATGTTTTTTATAATAAATAAAGTTTAGAATTACATAACCATATTTCTACTCCAATTCGTGTTTTTTTTTGTTTTGTTTTTTAAATATAAACATTTAAATCGTGGCTGTCATAATTGATTTATTCAAACATGCATTAAATATTGAAGAACATTAAAAATTATAATGAATATGTAACGGTGCATATATTTATTAGGATGCTGCTCTCTAGAGTTAATTTTTTTAGCTGACTAATGAGTTTATGGTCACTGAATATGGTGTTTCTGAGGTAAATGTGACGTTATGTGACATTGTTTAGCCTACAAGCTGTTTTATTGACGTCTTTCCGAGGTTGAAACGCTGATTGAGCGATTACACGAGATATGATACAGATTTCGGGAAGATGTACTGTATCTTTTAACATACCTTCAGATGTTTAGTCGTGTTTATTTCGCGTTGCAACTGGTATTAAAGCGGAGGAGAGGATGTTCACATGCGCTCCGTGCTGCTGCTTCTCTTTAACTGAGGCGCTAAAGCCATCTGTCACGTCACAATTAAACAGCGCCAAAACGGTACTTATTTTTTGAATCTCATAATAAGATGGACGTCATTTGAAATCTGAGACTTTGCTTCATAACAAAAGTAACAAAGCACAAAGATTAATGCCATTTACTGGATGGGAGGCGCTACATATTCTGTTCATTCATCAACTGAAAACAGACTAGACTAATCAATTCTTGGGATTTAAGAATCGATATAGGTTCGTAAAAATGAGAATCGATTAAAATCGAGAAATCGATATTTTTTTACCCAGCCCTATCAGAATCGATTCGAGAGAGAAAATATCGGAAAATATCAGAATCACTCCAGATTCTTTGTATCGCAAATCGAGATTCGATGTATTGTCCCAGCCCTACTGCTGGGTAGTTTTATTAAACTCAGCTATTATTTAAAAATGATTGTATTGCATGCTTAAAATGAACCCAAAGTATGTCGGAACTCGTGAACCCATGTGTGACACAATGGGAACCAATGGTTTATAGTTTGTTTTTTTTTACACTAATTTTGCATGGTTTTTGAAGTGTCAACTTTGAGGGTCCCATACAAATGCATTAATGGACTCAAAGAATTTTCTAAAAAATCTTTGTTTGTGTTCATCTGAAGATAGAAAGTCATATACATCTGTGACAGCACGAGGGTGAGTAAATAGTGAGTGGATTTTCATTTTTGGGTGGACTAACCCTTTTCTTATTTTTAGAAGAAAATGACAATTTCAGATTTTAAATGAGATTTGTTTGTCTGATTGATAATGGTTCTTGACGACGAAGTCTCGCTGATCAAAAACACCTCAAAAACTGCCTGTAAATTACCATGATAATCATCATAAGCATGCACACTATTTTCGCCATGACTTGAAGATAACAAGGTAGCTCACTTGGTATTAGAACAGACCCTCTTTCTCCCCTCACCACCTCTCAATGTATTTCCCCCATTTGTTTGAGCATTAAAACGCGTTTTATCAAACTTCGCATTGAACCAGCCTGAAAAATGTGAACCCCAGCACTCACAGAGGATATTTATTAGGCCTGATGCCGGTAATGATGACAGCAAACACACAAACACTGGCATGTCTGGTTTTCTGGTGTTCTAGGGCCACACTTACAGTATGTTTCAGGCTGATGAGTGGAGCAGTGAGGTCCTGGGTTGCCACATCCTTCTGTCTGTTTGACAGCTCGCAGCAGAGCTCCTCTAGCAGGTGATAATGAGGGGTCTTGGCACTGACTGGCCACCTGCTGAAAGAGTTTGATTTTAATGATCTTATGGACAGCGCCCTGTTAATGAGCTCTCTTCCCTGCGCGCGAAGGCACACGGTCACGCACGCCCCCTGTTAATGAGCTGTCTGTCGGGAGTGTGGGTGGATAGCAGGTTTAGCGCTGTTGCACATCCGTAATGACTTGCACTTCCTGCCCCTCTGCTCTCTAGAAGATCACGCTGCGACTACTCAGCTAAGCAAAGACACTCAGTATGTCCCTCCTTGGAGTAAGACACATCAGAGTGTGTGAGCACAGCTGTGTGGGCCAGAGGTATTCACACACACACAACCGTGTACTTATACACACAAATACACAGATAATCATGACCAGCTACACCATTAATCTTAGTTAGTTCTGTCAAGATGCAGAAGGCCTGTATTTGCATCTGTGTTTGTGTGTGTGTGTGTATGTGTGTGTTCACCCTTCAGCAGAGCGTGCAAATGCTAAACAACCTCCCACTGATTGAAACCTAAGGCAGTAACACACCAACACTGATTATACACGTCAAAGGAGAAGAAATAGAAAAGGGAAGAGGAGTTGTAATTGCACTGGAAGAAAGGCAATGAGAAAAAAAAAACACACACACATACAATGAGATTTTAGCGTTCTTACAACCAGTGCTGGGTAGTAACTGATTATGTGTAATCTGGATTAAGTAATCACATTCCTAAAATTTAAAACTTGTAATTAGATTACATGACATTTTAAAATACTAATTTTAGTTACTTTTTTATTGTTTACATAATATTCACAAAATTGCAGTAAATTAATCATAATTCAATAATTCTCCCCAATTCTCCTAATTTTATCTTTTAAATTTTCCTTTCTAAAAACACCTATTGCTTATATATGTTCGGAAAGTCTTCCAGTTTTGTGGAATTTTTGTGAAATTTCTTACACAAGAACGGCCACTAATTAGGCAGCTATAATTACATGGAAAACTGAGAGGTTTTTAGTAAGTGTTTTATTTTGATTGTTTTTAATGTTTTAATTTAACATTTTTAAGATTTATTTAGCTTTTCATAAATTTCTGAACCCCCTATGTTTAATGCACTTCATATTGTCGATAACATTGAGTGGAATACATTTTCTTTCTCTTTGCATTTTAATATCAATATGCTACAAGATTATTCTTTTCAAATCAGTGTGAAAAATGAGTTTGGTCAAAAGTAATCAAAAAGTAATTCAATTATATTACCTAAAATGCATAATGTAATAGATTACGTTACTATCTACAATTTTCATCATTTAATTTGTATTCAGTAATGGATTACAGTTTGTAAGTAATCTACTAGGGATGGGCAGATCGATATGAAGTATCGATATATCAATACTGATATTGAGTATTGAAAGTACTCAAATTAAAATATCGATACTAAGGTGTGTTTTTTTTTACCAGTTATTTTGTTTATTTAACAATAAATTTAATGCATACAATATGCATTGAATTGGACAAATAACCTATGTTAGCGAATAATTTGTAGTAGAAGTATTTTCCTGCTCATCTGAACACCCAAATGCTGCAAGTCAGAACCAAACAATCACAGAGAGTGTTCGCTTATTGCCGACACTACAATCAAACAGGGCTGTGTTTAGTAAGAAACCATTGATGCTTTTGGGAAACGCAGCCCACAACAATGCTTAACAGAAGACAGAAAAATATATTATTATTTTTATTATTAGTTATTTCACAATAAAAAAATGAAATAGTAGCCTACATAGTTTGTGCAATTACATTTATTTAAATTGATCGTTAAAAGTTCCTATTGATGTTCTGTCAGAATACAAATGTTTCATTTTATGGGTGCAGCCTGTCACTGGCAGTCCCTTATGAAAATGAACCATTACTACAGTGACCATAGTTCAGCTATAGGCATATAGTAGGCTTATTTGTAGATTTTCCATGGTTTACCAAGTAAACATTTTAACCATGTGTAAACAAAAATATAATCTAATAAACTGCAATTTATTAGATATTTTTATTAAAAATTTTTTTAAAACTTCAGTGGCGCAGCAGTAGCGAGTAAGGCTTGCAGACCTGACTTTTAAAGCAATTGACACGGGTTTGAATCCGCCTTTTGCTGAGCTTGCTCTTTTCCATTTTCCCATCACATTTCACACCAGAAAGGCATTTATTTTTAATAAAAATAATGTTTTAAAAGTGGAAATAATCTGCCTAACGAGTGTTTAATAAAAGTGTTTATTGGGTAGGGATAGGAGAAGGTGTAGGGAGGGATTTTATTCTCCCAATAAGGCAGCATCCATTTAATAATTTTAGTAAATATAATAATTTAAACTCTATAATATTATTGCATCCTGTTAATGTACAAAAATACTGAGGTGCAAATAGTATCTGCCAATATAAAGTAAGGTAGCAATTACAATTTACACTTATTGCAAAGAACTGCTACTTTTACTAGAATCTATCGCTATTTTCACCTAGTGTAAATAGCATATCGCTAAGAAAATGCTGCTGTTGACACTTAGTGTAAATAGAATGAATTGTAATTTTCACTTAGTATAAATAGCATCTACATCTATTTGTACTTGGTGTACATAGCATCTATCGCTAAGAAAATATGCTATTTTCGCTTAGTGTAAATAGCATCTATACCAGTCTGCTAACTTCTAAACGTGACGTTGTTCATTCTTGAAAAAGTGCAAAAACATGTGTATGTCAGTATTGTCTGTGTGGTGATTAGATTCAGACGTCTTGAATCTCATCAGAAATTGACTTTAAACTTAAGTCTGTGCATACAAAATGACACTTTCTATGTGTGGTACTCCTTTTGTGCTTAGATACAGTGTGGTGATATGGCTTGTATGCTGCATTACATCTTTATGCAGAATTTGCAGCAGACAGAAAGCGACCTTAACTTAAAGACAGCTTAAATTTCCCTGACTAAAAATCCCTGAATGCTGAATACAATTTTTTACAGTGTGGGTGGATGATAGAAGAAAGAAGACTAGACTGGAGTGTGAAATAAGTTTAGTAAGGCAGAATATCAAACAGGTTTGTCCTGCAAATGCTGATTAGAAACAATGTCTTTGGCTCTTTCATATGAATAATGGAAGAGAAGGTTGTAGGAGAGGGGAGATTCAGTGGAAAAAAGGAGTCAGAGAGGGAATGGATGTACTAAAAGGTTACAGAAGTGAGAGCGCACACATAAACGAAGAAACGAAGCACAAAAATGAGAGTAGCAAGTGTGAAAGATGACAGGAAATGGGGAAAGAGAAAAGATGAAATGACAAGTGAATGAAGATGAAAAAAAGCAACCGAATGTAGAAGAAAATTGAGGTGGTTTGCATAATTAGCATACACTGAGATTGCTGATGGTACTGCTGTCCATACACAACACTTATGTTCCTAAACAAAAACACTCACACCCACAAACCTTCTAGTCTTCAAGGACCAGTCATGATTGAAATCACCAGTAAGTATGTACTTGTAAGTGAGTGGCAATCTATCTATCTATCTATCTATCTATCTATCTATCTATCTATCTATCTATCTATCTATCTATCTATCTATCTATCTATCTATCTATCTATCTATCCATCTATCTATCTATCTATCTATCTATCTATCGGTTTGTCTGTCACTTTCTCCATCCATCTATCCATCTCCCACTCTTTCTGCCTGTCTGTCTATCTATCTATCTGTCTATCTGTCTATCTATCTATCTATCTATCTATCTATCTATCTATCTATCTATCTATCTATCTATCTATCTATCTATCTATCTGTCTATCTATCTATCTATCTATCTGTCTATCTATCTATCTATCTATCTATCTATCTATCTATCTATCTATCTATCTATCTATCTATCTATCTATCTATCTATCTATCTATCTATCGGTTTGTCTGTCACTTTCTCCATCCATCTATCCATCTCCCACTCTTTCTGCCTGTCTGTCTATCTATCTATCTGTCTATCTGTCTATCTATCTATCTATCTATCTATCTATCTATCTATCTATCTATCTATCTATCTATCTATCTATCTATCTATCTATCTATCTGTCTATCTATCTATCTATCTATCTGTCTATCTATCTATCTATCTATCTATCTATCTATCTATCTATCTATCTATCTATCTATCTATCTATCTATCTATCTATCGGTTTGTCTGTCACTTTCTCCATCCATCTATCCATCTCCCACTCTTTCTGCCTGTCTGTCTGAAATATTTAATGTTTAAAGCTTTATAGATACTGCACATGGTCACAAATATGCTTTCCTTTTGGTCTGATTGCATTATGCATATCTAAGTGTGTTTAAATGTAAGATTTGTTTCATTGTTTTTAAGCACAGAATGGAGAGAAGAGACAGATAGGTAAGACAGATGTGCTTTGATCAGAATTAACAGTAAATGACTTATTGAATGACTAATTCAGAGATTTAGCCCTCAGATAAGTCCGTGATGGAGTGTCTCAGGCTCATTGAGTTGTATTTGTGTAGGTGTGTGTCTCTGGCTGATGCATGTGTGGTTTTAGGTTCTTAGTGTCAGTAGGACCACTGGGCATACAATATTTTGCAGTTGTCAGCTTGGCTTCAGCCTCACAGCAAAATAACTGTGTGTGCATTCTCCATTCTGTTTGTTAATGTGTGTGTGTGTGTGTGTGTGTGTCTGTGTGTGACACATGATGTGTGCCAAATTGATCCGTTTTATAGCTTCACAGCTCCATTTTCACACATTTCTCAAAATAGTAAAAAAACAAACAAACAAACAAAACAAAACAAAATAAAAAAACACAAACAAACCTAATGATTTTTACCTCAGTGTAACGCAGAGAATGAAAGAGCACAAGCAGACACATCCTTTGCTCTTGTTTACTGCATTTTGTCTAAATATATTCCCTCGTATATTCCCTTTCATCTGTCACCTGTTCATTTATTTCTTGCATTCTCACTTTCTGAATTTGCTGGGAGTAAGCTCAGATGAAATGGGATGAAGTTTCCTCCTCCTTCTTGAGGGAAATGAACTGTCATTAGAACTGAACCTCACAGAGATGAACTGTAAATATATGCGAGTGGAAAGATGCCACATCTGCCTCCATATGTTTGAGAGCCCTTCAGATGGCAGAATGAGATGGAGGAAGCGTGCAATGAAAAGACATCAGCACCTGTCACTGTTGTCTGACATTCTGGTGTGTTTGTGTTTGTTCATAGCCACATGTTGCTTCAGATGAGCATGTATTAGATGCACATATGCTGTATGCTCAGTCATTCTCTTACACTGTTTCTCATTCTGTTTCTACAGTCTAGTGGGTGTTTGCCAGCAGCCATATCACCCTGTAGCCCAAGACTGGTTGCCCACTGAAGCTAAGCAGGGCTGAGCCTGGTTAGTACCTGGATGGGAGACCTCCTGGGAAAACTAGGTTGCTGCTGGAAGAGGTGTTAGTGAGTCCAGCAGGGGGTGCTTACCCTGTGGTCTGTGTGGGTCCTAACGCCCCAGTATAGTGATGGGGACACTATACTGTCAAAAAAAAGCACCGTCCTTCAGA
This sequence comes from Ancherythroculter nigrocauda, assembly GCA_036281575.1. Classification (NCBI taxonomy): domain Eukaryota; kingdom Metazoa; phylum Chordata; class Actinopteri; order Cypriniformes; family Xenocyprididae; genus Ancherythroculter; species Ancherythroculter nigrocauda. The sequence continues at coordinate 39,335,022 of VTFQ01000001.1, forward strand.
TGAGACGTTAAACCGAGGTCCTGACTCTCTGTGGTCGTTGAAAATCCCAGGATGTCCTTCGAAAAGAGTAGGGGTGTAACCCCGACATCCTGGCCAAATGGCCCATTGGCCTCTGTCCATCATGGCCTCCTAATCATCCCCAAATACTGATTGGCTTCATCACTCTGTCTCCTTTCCACCAATAAGATGGCGTGTGGTGGGCTTTCTGGAGCAATATGGCTGCTATCACATCATCCAGGTGGATGCTGCACATTGGTGGTGGTTGAGGAAATTCCCCCTTCGATATGTAAAGCGCTTTGAGTGCCCAGAAAAGCGCTATATAAATGTAAGGAATTATTATTAATTAATTATTATAATTAATTAATTTAGCTATAGTTTAAGGACAAATCCCCCTTGGGTGACATTAAGGGATATTCTTAACTGGAAGAATGGTCATAAATAAAATTATTTATTTATTAACAATGGTCTGGCTCTGGTGGCTTTGCCACAGGACCCAGATTTCAATGCTACACAGTGCCACAAAACTAACCAAGTACGTTCTTAAAATTGAATATTAATATTTTAACAAAATGACTGGACTAGGCTGACTAGAAAAAGCAAAAATTTGATAAAAGCATACATTTTGGTCGCTTGATGGTTTAATACTTTCACCAGTCAATAAGGGGCCGTCTACATGCCACCATTTTTTATACTAAAAATGGGAAACTTTTTATGCATTTTGGGGGCCTGAAAATTCAAACTTTTAATGCAAATAATACCATTACAGTGTTTCCCACAGGATTTTGTGAGACTGTGGAGGGTGGACATCGGTCCCTCTATGAGGGTTGGGGGCATGCCCCCCCAGAGGAAAATTTTGTACATTTTAAATTTAAATGCATAAATCTGGTGCATTCTGAGAGCAAAATTAAGTGACTAGATCAATGAAGAAATTTGTTCTCTTGAAAACAATTTTGTGCTCTAATAGTAATTTATCTATTGGTGACGGCAGGGCACATTAGTCACGAACACAACATATAGTAGGCTAAATGATAGTTCGTAAGTGGTCAAACATGTAGAGTATACATTTAAACCATTAAAAATATGTAGCAAAAGAGGTTACCTTTGTTGAATTAATTTATTTCTAGAATAATTAGTGGGGGCCTGTATCTATACATCTGTATTTGTGGAACTAATGGTGTTAAACACAATCTAGAATGCACTAAACACATTACTTCATTATAGAGAAAAACAACAAATGAATAGAAATATATAATCATTAGCTGACCAAAAAATCAATAAATACATAAATAAATAAGTAAATAAACTAGGTGACTATATAATTCAGCCTAATGCTAGCCTAATTCTTGAAAAAAACAAAAAACTAAAAAATTTTGTATTCTAATGAAATGAAAAAACTTTATATTTGATTTATATTTATATATGAATGTAAAGACTTATGTATTTATAATAATCTATTATGTTTATTTTAAATGTATTGTGCTGCTTTTTAATGGGGCAACAAGATATGATAGATACGCCAGAACAAAACAAGCTATTAATAATCTTTCAGTGTGCAAAACCATGATAATATGAAATGCTTCAATACAGCAGCACACACCACTTATGCACATCCCGGGTGCAGAATGATGTGCGTAAAGCAATATGGAGTCACAGCGCGCATTTGTGCTGCGCATTTTAAAGTTCACGGCATAAAGAGAATCCCTATGTATATCTGCATCTAACAGTTTATTAATCATATGTTTCTTCTCACTTTTAAATTCCAGTTATTGTGCGTGTGACGCCAATTCATAGTCCTTGTGTTGTGCGATTTAACAGACACCCTGTAGCCAGTATGTACGACATCTATCTGAAACAGCAATAAACTCCAGCAAGATAACAACATTTTATGCAAATCCACAGTCCTTTATCTACATATCAAGTACTATAATGGGAATATATCATATTGGAGAGTTTTTACCACGCTGACTGTTGTGACTGAATGCAACCCGCTGTTTGAGAGCTGAACAGAGAATGATTGACAGCTGCAGCGGAGGGAAGACGAGTTTCCTTGAACTTTTAACGATGTACATATTCTTCTGTCCCTCACATGAAGCTATGGAATGGCTTCAGATTACTTTGAATATAGTACACGAAAAACTTAATTGGTGCTAGTCTATTCCTTTTGCTCTATGACTCCCATTTTTGCCATATAAAAGCGCAATTATCAATCGGTTATTTAAAGGTGCTCTAAGCGATGTCACGCATTTTCAGGCCAAAACATGTCATTTTTTGTAAACGTACCCTTATTCACCATGTTTATTCTCATTGCAAATTAACTTTTTAACTATTTAATGTAGACTGGGTCATGTTTTCTTTTACCTTTCATGATTTTGTTCATGGTTGTTAAGCCTTAGATACGATTAGAATGCACTTGCAAATATTTTTGGGGTTGCAGCCCACCAGTTAAGAACCAATGCATTAATATACACATTATAATTAAGCATGTCAGTTTAACCTGTAAATTTAGTACAATAATTGCAATGCAATATATAGGATAAAATATAAATAGAGTGGATGTGCACATCTGGCTGAGCAGAGATACAATATTGGGAAGTTGTGCTTGATTTGGATTTGTTTAAAATGTTTACTAGAGGGAAGCTTTTGGAGCAGGTAATGTCCAGGGTGCGAAGGATATGTGATAATTGTCCTCTCGACACTCAGCAATTACTTTTTCACAACACCTGATAATGCACTATAGCTGTTTCTTTCATTAGTGGGCCAGACAGTCCAGACAGTGACAGGAGAAGAATATTCCTTCAATAATGGTCCTAAAGAACTGTCTGAGAAAAGGTTATGCAATGCAGGCCAGGTGTGTATGTATGTCTATAAGGTGCAACTTTTTGCATGACATTCAAATTTCAACATTTCTACATTCACATTTTGAAAATAAGATCAGAAGAAAATATATAGTACTCTATGCTCGGAATATGTTTTTTTTTTTTTTTTGTGCATTACCATTGCAGGTATGTGTGCGTATGAGTATAATGCATCCATTTCCATTCTCTGCCACCGTACCCCTGTCGATCATAGTGTGACACCATCCACACTGGTTCATTACCATCCATTCTCTCTCTCTTTGTGTGTGCTTACCCACACAATATCTGATTTATCTGATATTATTCCTGCGTGCACATTGCATAAATCACCTGCTACTGTACGTATCTGGAGCAGACAGCATCTGAGACTTGATTGATAGAGCTCTCTTTCTCTCTGTCACACACACACACACACACACACGCGCCATTAAGTTTGAGGATGTCTGTGATTTTTCTGTTCTATGTTTCCTCACAAAACCAATCATGGTCATATTTAGCATTTTTTAGTTTAATAAAATTTTCCAAAAAAATGACTGCAGCACTCAAACATAATGATCATGTTCTTCAGGATAATTTGAGATGATCCAAAGAGCAACTTGACCTTCAATGGAAGAAGAACATCTATCTGTCGGCCCATCCATCCATCCATCCAGAACATTTTCTTTAAGGCATAGAGGTTTAGGTTAGTAATCACAATTAGATTTATACAAAAACAATAGAAGTCTGTGTTAGACTTTTAATGAAATACCAGAATGTACATTTGAAGACTTCAGATTCAAAAGCCTCTAAGTGCCGTCTGAAATTTTCTTCTAAAATGAGCATTTTTATCAAGCTTGTAATGTCAATTAATAGGTCATTTTCATTGCCATTAAAGTGAATTAACTGAACATAAACATACGAGCTTGATAAAAATGCTTATTTTAGAAGAAAATTTCAGAAGACACTTAGAGGCTTTTGCATCTGAACTCTTCATTTGTTACATTTCGGATCCCATATTTTCAATAGAGTCTCAGGCGTTTGTAATATTCCAGTGGTTTATAATGAATATAAATTAACCTTCTTACGTCACAGTATTGAACCATCACAGACATTTCATTGTGACTATCATAGACTCGGTATTATTACACAATAATTCAAATGCATGTGCATAGATTCTCACACACTGGTGGGTTGTTGCTGGTGAGTGTCGCAACTAATATAATCCAAACTTGCCGGGAGATAATTGCTTTTCTAAACTCATGAATACACATGATACTGCAGCATGAACAATCAGTGGACTCCAGAGCCAACGCCAGGCCGATAAATCAGATTTGGGGCGCTTGTAATGAAAAAGCGCCAAAGGATGCTGACACCAGGACTGCATTTCCCAGGGGCCCCGGCAGTTATCACCTTAGCAACAGACACGGCCTGAAGGTCATAGTTTTTAATTGAGTTTTTGTTTGTTGTCAGTCTGAGAGACTCTCGGAATGATAAAACATCAGTGAGGAGCTGTGTGGGTAGAAAAGAGAGAATATTCCTATTTTATCTTGTCTCAATCTCTATTACACTTTGATTATGTCTTCCTTCCTTTTAACGATTCATGCTGTTTTCTTATCGGACATGCATTTCCCCCCTCACTTTCCCTCTTTTTCATTATGAATCAATACCAAATGCTTTCCGTCTTTTTGGACATCTTAGTTTCCTTCCTCTTTCCTTTCTGCATGCTATAGCTCATGAGTTTACAACCTCAGTATGGCCACTGCAGTCAAACTATCCAGAAATGGACTGAAATATGTTCATGCTCTTTTTCATGTTCCATGATGCTTTGCTCCAGGCATGACCAAGATCTCTTGACATATTTTCCCCTTAAGCTTATAGAAAACTCTCATTAGATTTGCTGTTTCACAAAATTTATAGTCTCAATTTATATTTTCATATCTCTGAGGATTAATGTACAATATATTCATAAATCATCATAATGCAGATGTCTTTGCGAGAGTGGGTGATTTTCAGTGAGTATAAGGTTGTTGTTGAACCAATTCTCAATTTCTGTAACAGAACCCTTTAGTTTCTCAAACATAGATCAAAAATGTGGGAGAGATGAAAGTCAGGTTTAGGGAACATTAATTCTGATGTTTCCTCAGCGCGAGGAACTTAACTGCGCGAGGAAGGGGTTTTTGGGATGGAAGACGTCTGATGAAAGGAGGCTTATCACCTTCATCCACAGCTCACTCTGATCTGAATATTTCTTTCTCTCTCTCTATGAAGGCTTATGAGGCTTCAGCACACATACATCCCTCAGGGAAACTTGCGTAACTGTGTTTGCCTCTCATCTCTCTTGAGATGAGTAGACACTTGAGTGGCATTTCAGAAACTCTCCGAAACAGACTCTGGATTTAAACAACTGGCACTTTTGTGTATTTCTTTCTTTCTTTCTTTCTTTCTTTCTTTCTTTCTTTCTTTCTTTCTTTCTTTCTTTCTTTCTTTCTTTCTTTCTTTCTTTCTTTCTGTGGTCAAGAGGTTCAGTTGATGTTTATACTGTAAATCAGAAGAAATGTGATCTTTGATCGTAGAATGATTGTTGGTTTGAGTAGTTTATGTACATTTTACATGATTTAACAAGTAATAAAATACTGTATTACATATTTTACTGTGAACTCCAAACAGGCCAATTTATGTCATAACAAGAACATAGTTATGTTAAAAGTCACCATTAATAGTGATTAGTTTTCTCTTTGTTTGGGAACTTGGCCCTTATTTTAAAAATCTTATTTAAATCAGTTTTACACAGATATTAATATCTCACAGCCAGTGCAATACACTGTAAAAATATCCTGTTAAGTTTACAGTAAATTAGATGGTGCACAGGGTGATACACACAAAGACAAAACACAGTCAAGGTAACACACATGACAATAAAATAATGCAATAAACACTAAGTAACATAAAATATAGCAGAAAACACCCTAATGTACATTAATAACTGCTGATAAAATACAATATATATATATATATATATATATATATATATATATATATATATATTCCCTACAATTTCCCTACATGTGAACTGCATCTGGATTAAATTTTGTGGTGATAGCATAAAGTAATCAAAAGTTACAGCATTTGGAACAAAGATAACCTTTTTGTTTAGCCCCTGACACACCCCTAATGGACATTTTTAAAATCGTTCCTCCATGAGGAATATCTCGTGATTGACACAAGGGATTATGTTGATTTTATGTTGATATGGGTTTTGCAGGGCTTCATGTACAAAAACTTCCTCAAGTATAGTCAAAGCCCAAATAAATTATGCTTGTTGTATTCTACACTTTGTGACTTTTTAAATGACATATGACTATCTGAGCTGTATGATGTTTTTGACTTATTGCAGTACGATATAAAAATATAAAAAAGCATTTCATAAATTATGAAAACATATTTTTAATCAGCAAATAACTCAGCTCTACTTAGTTTTGAAAAACATGATTATTAATTTTTTCATAGCTAGGTGGCGCCAGCGGGCAGTACACTTCGGTTTAGAGGGACTACTTGGCACTCATTAAAGGAACACACCACTTTTTTTGAAAATAGACTCATTTTCCAACTCCCCTAGAATTAAGCGGTTGAGTTTTACCATTTTCAAATCCATTCAGCTGATCTCCAGGTCTGGCGGTACCACTTTTAGCATAGCTTAGCATAGTTCATTAAATCTGATGAGACTGTTAGCATCTTGCTCAAAAATGACCAAAGAGTTTCGATATTTTTCCTATTTAAAACTCGACTCTTCTGTAGTTACATCGTGTCCTAAGACAGACGGAAAATGAAAAGTTGCGATTTTCTAGGTCGATATGGCTAGGAACTATATTCTCATTCTGGCGTTGTAATGATATTACGCAGCATCTCTCACAAATGTCTCCATGGTTTCAAGGCACGCTCCCTGTGCAAGCAGGGGGTCATAGGCACTGCATAATATCATTGCGCCTGCTGCACCCATGGTACGGCAGCAAAGCTCCTTGATTATTACGCTGGAATGAGAGTATAGTTCCTAGCCATATCAGCCTAGAAAATAGCAACTTTTCATTTTCCATCGGTCTTAGGACACGATGTAACTACAGAAGAGTCAAGTTTTAAATAGGAAAAATATCGAAACTCTTTGGTCATTTTTGAGCGAGATGCTAACGGTCTAATCAGATTAAATGAACTATGCTAAGCTATGCTAAAAGTGGTACCGCCAGACCCGGAGATCAGCTGAATGGATTCGAAAACGGTAAAACTCAACTGTTTAACTCTAGGGGAGTTGGAAAATGAGCCTATTTTCAAAAAAAGTGGAGTGTTCCTTTAAGAGTTGATCAAAATGGTTAGATGTATTAAAAAGCTGAGCTTTAAAATGATACCTTTTTTTGTTATTCCTGTCAGTGGTTGCTTAGTAATTTGATTATGAACTTTTTCGAGGGGGGTGATGTACCACCGGCGGTACACTTTGGTTTTAAAGGGTTAACAGGTTTTTACTGTAGCTTTTTTTTTTTTTTTTTTTTTTACAGTATTTTCTCAAATTAAAAACATATTTTTTTACACTGTAGTGTTACAAAGTGCAGTTGGTAGTGAAAATATGCTAGGCTTTAAATATTGTTCTCTGGTCAGGACTTATAAATTGTAATATTATAAATAATATAGTCTTATAAACAGTTAAGCATGATATGATGTTTGTAATGTTGTTGTAGTGAGCTGAGTGGTTGGTGTCTGTAGTTTGATTTATCAATCAAGCACACATTTAGCAAGTCAACACTTACTGTAGCATAAAGAACTCAGCAATGCAGACAATCATCTAACATCATTTTAGATGAAAAATGAAAATTAGTGTCTTAAAGTGGTATAAAAATAAACAACAGCAGAAAAATAAACCAGCATATTACTGTGAACATAACATCACAGTTAATGTGTAAATACACAAGTGTTTACTGTAAGGCAAACACAGATAATCACTGTGATTTCCTGCTCCTGTTCATTGTGAAGTCACACTTTAAATTATTCATCTACTATAAAAGAGCAACAGGTAGCCAAAAATATACTGTACATTCACACTAAGTTTTACAGTGTTGGATTTTCGTGCACAACTGCCTCTAGGTTTCACAGAGAATGACTGGAAAAACAACAACAACAACAAAAAAAAAAGCAGTGAGTGTCAGTTCTGAGGGTGAAAAGGCCTTGTTTTGAGAGAGGTCACAGGAGATCGCACCAGACTGGTTTCAAGCTGACAGGAAGGCGACAGTAACTGAAATAACCACACAATTGCACAGTGACATGCAGAACAACATCCCTGAACACACAGCACATCAAACCTTGAAGGGGATGGGCTACAGCAGCAGAAGACCACATTGGCTGCTTCTCCTGTCAACTCAGAAGAAGAAAATGAGTCTAGTGGGCACGGTTGCAATTGGACAGTAAGCCACCTGGTCAAACTTTGACATTAAAAGCATGAATCAATGTATCTTTTCTGCCTTATTTCAGTGCTTTAGTCTGCTGCTGGTGGTGTAATAGTGTGGGAAATATTTTTCCGGCATACATTCGGCTGCTTAACTGCATTATTTATGTCACAGTCTGAGTACTGTTGCTGACCATGTACCAGAGTAAACCCGCTGAAAAAAAGACAATCAATTTATCAATAAATTTATCAATTTATCAGTTACCCCCATAGTGACCTAATGCCAACACAATTGAGCACATTTGTGGTGTTGTGGAATGGCACTCAACCTGAAATGTAACGCAACCAATCGCAGTTCGTTTTGTTCCACGTCATGTTTAGGGGCGTGAAAATGTAAAGTCTATGTCTCTACAATAACAGACCAGAAAATTGTGCAAGTTTACTGCAACAATGAAACCGTGAACTTTACAACCTGCTCAGTCACAACTGTAAACTCAACGACGTTCTTCTTCCATGAGGGGGTTTGGCGCCACCGCATTTGTTTCCAGGTAGACAGTTAAAGAACGCGACACACACATCTCCCGGACATCCTGTAGAATTCAACCAACCGGATGATGACTTCGAAAATCCTGAAGTGTTTCCAGTTAAGTGTGCCATATGCATCAGACATTCAGCCAACGGTCTGTGGATGTGACGTCTGAGGCAGAGACTATCGAACATCTGACACCACCCACACTGCTGAGAGCGACGTATAGATAAATATGTAAATATGTGCTGCGCGCTTTCCTCTCAGTAACAAAATAAACACAACAAAAATGAGAAAACAGCAAGCTTTTTTTTTTTTATAGAAAGCATAAGAAAAGCATCTGATCATAACAACATGGGTATGTTAGCACAAGCTCTGCAAATTAGCACTCCAGTAAAGTCATGTTTATGTTTACATTTATTTATATGGCATTTTATCTAATAGATTGCTTAAAAGCAAGCAGCTTTACAGTATCATACATGAAAAAAAAAACAGTCAGTGCCTCATTTAATTCTACTATATAGCGTCTATGCAGTGTGTTCATGTTTTCACCTGCGAAGATCTAACCTCAACGAACTTAACAGATGAAATGAGTCAAAGAACTCAGCGTGAAAGAAGCACACCTCCTATTACATTTTCATCACAGACCTATGGTAGTACAAAGGTGTTTTGCAGCTGGAGCGAGCCCTTTTGAACTCCCAAAACGAATTGCGTTTTGCCCTGATTTTGTTCGAAATGACGTCACATCAGTTCGTTCTTAGATTTCTTTTATATCGGGACCTTCATGCTATCATGTCGTCTTGGACCAGAGGATGGATATGTAAGGCTGTTCACATGGCAACTGATTAGAAAGGTATGTACAAAATAGTGTTTCTGCAAAAAATAATAAATAAATAAATAAATAAAATTAAGCAGCACAGCTGTTTCCAACATATATAATATGAAATGTTTCTTGAACAACAAATCATCATATTAGACTGATTTCTGAAGGATCATGTGGCACTAAAGACTGGAGTAATGTTCACAGGAATAGATTCGATTTTAAATTATATTCAAATAGAAAACAGATGTTTTAAATTGTAATAATATTTCACAATTACTGTTTTTATTGTATTTTGATCAAATAAATGCAGCGTTGTTGAGCATAAGAGACTTGTCATGTTTTGTTTATGTTCAGAACAGAACCCTCTGAGAATTCATTTGTTCTTATGGTTAAATCAATTTAAACACTGCTGTGACATCTTTTCTTTCCATTCAACCTATGAATCCAGTGCATTGTTTTCTTTGAATCATGATAAATTATGGTAGAAGGGACTCTTTTGTATATGAATGTGTATGTGTGTTTTTTGTTTGTTGCTGTTTGTTCATTTGCATTCATCATTGGCCACTGGATCTTCCGCTCTTTTATGTAAGTGCAGTCTGTTTATTGCCTTTACAATGTAATTGGCAGAGCTCCCAGGTAGCACATGCGCATACGCACAGACATACACACACACATGCACAAAGAGACAACCAGCTGAGTGCTATGGGTTTAATTGTGCACAGTGTTAATTCATAATTGAATTCATTATGGGTACAGGACGCCAGATCACCCACAATTCCCCAGTTAATCAGCGAAGAGGACAAGTTCAGTCCTTGTGGGACACAAACATGCACACATGCCAAATGTAGACACACACACTTTCTTGTACAGTGGCAAGCAGATGCCATGACAAAGCAGTAATTAATGACTAATCATAATGCCTTTGTGTAACTGGTGTGTGTGTGTGTTCTGTACAGGATAATGGATTGCAACATTATATATGCCAATAGATCCACACACAAACACACAGTTGCATTCTCTACTCTTTATGTGCCTCTAGGAATCCTTCTTCTCAGTCTGAGAGCCTTCAGGATAAGAGTCATGAATATTTAATCCAGATAGGAGAAAGGTTACTCAGAGGGTGCCCTTAGCTCTCTAACATTGTAAGTTGAACAAAACAACAATGGGATGTTGTGTGCTGTGTGTGTGTGTGTGTGTGCACGATCACAATATGGTGGATATTAGCATCTTTCAGCTGTCAGAAGTTCTTCATCACAACATATGTATGGTTACATTTTACCAAACTATCTCTTTCGTTAAAAAAATCTAAACATCCTTTATTAATATAGATAATTTCACTTTACTATATGAAATCACTTTAGTATAGTATTAGTCACAGTCTATACTGTCACTTCATCACAGCACACAACAGTTTTTATTTTAGTATTATTTATATAGTATTATAGTATTATTTGCTTTTATTTTTATATTTTCAGTTTTCATTTTAATACTAGTTTTATTTTGTTTTTTGTTTTTTTAGCTGTGCCTGTAATTTTTATTAATGTTTCTTTTTAGCTTTAATTAGGCTATTTTTAATTTCAGTAATAGTTTTTTTTTTTTTTAATACTTTAACATAAACTCTTATCATAAACATTTAAGCTTTTCAGTTAATATTTGTATTTTATTTAAAGGTGCTCTAAGCGTTCCTGAGCGGAGTAACTTCCTGTTGACGTTCGAAGTGTTGTCAAACAAAACAGAGGCTAGCTAGACCCTCCCTCCTCCTCCTCCTCCTCCCCTCCGTGCTTCCTGAAACAGTCATGAACGCGCATTTAAAATCATTCTTGTCGGTTATTGGCTGGAGCATGTTTATTATGTTTTGTGGTCCAGGCTGCACCAGTTTGTTTTTATTGCCGTTTTTGGAGCTTGTGGCGACTACAGAGACCGCGTTTTTTTACAGTGTGTTCAGGGGACAAGCAGCTAGCGGATAGTGAGGAGATGTTTGCTGTATGTGACAAAAAATGTGACATCGCTTAGAGGACCTTTAATTTTAGCTTTATTTCAGTTACTGAAAGTTAGCATTTTGTGATTTTTTTTTTAAACCTTTATTGTGTCTTAAAAACTGCGGTTGCTAAAAGGGACTACTTCCTTTGGTGGGGACTTTAGACGTCATCATGACAAACAGGACATTTGGACAGCATTCCTCATGAAAAAGTGGATAAGTATTCATACACAGCGCAGATCATAATCAGCGAGCATGTTTTTAAATAACGTTGTTTGTTAAATAAAGTTTGAGGAAGCTTGGTGGTGACGACGTTGATCCGCGACCATGGTGTGCTGTAGTCCGTTTATAGCCTACTGTTAGCCTTTTATATCTGACGACTTTATTTAGGCTTCAAAATCTATAAATGTTGTGTGAACTTGTAAAGATTATCTTGATAGACAAAACGTGTAAGTTACATAACCCTTTGTTAAACACAGAGCTTATTTTTTTGCGATTTTCCAAAAGTCTATGGGAAAAATGCATAGGCTTTCGATCGAGGGAACCCGTGCGCCGCTAACTTCCGGGTTGGCCTACAAAAACACGTCATCTCTGAGGTACTCTATAGACCTTATGCACCAGAGAAACAAGTGTGCAGCCATCTTCAGAGTTTTGTATTTGAGCTTCAGTTTTTGCCGTAGCTCTGTATATTTCTATGGCATCACTGTCGAAGAGTAATTAGCTGGAGAAGTGGATTTACTATTTACTAATTGAAGAGTTAACAAAAGTTATCATGAGAATTGTAATGTTTGAAGCGGATGTCATAAATTTCAGTAGGCCGAGAAGATTTTAAAACAAGCGGTTAAGTCATAAATCCATAAGATCTTATCAAACCAGAAGACAGACCACAACGAGCGTGGTGCTGAAAAGGGGCAGGGCTATTCTTTCAGTTTTGGTTAACAATAACAACACTGATACTATCATCATGCTGTTAATGTCACTTCCAGTCTTGCAGTCTGATCCCAAACAATGACTACTGTCGTACAAAGCGAGTGAGGATCGACGAGATGTGGAAAGAGAAGGAGCCGTTATGTGCTGCAGAAGGGGAGGTCAATTTGACATTCATTTCATCAAGTGCAATGCTCAGGACTCGATTAGTGGAGGAGGGCGCTGGGTTGTGTTTGTTGTTTCATTGTGGGGAAGGCAGCATTTCCACACTGCTGTGCTTTTAAAATGTGAAATGAGAGATAGCAGGAAAGAGAGGCACACAGCCAGAGATCAAGAGGTGTTTCAGAACGAAAAAGGAAGGAAAATATTTAGGATTAGGAGGGAAGTACTGGGGTTGTGAAGTTAGAAAGTTAGTATGTGTGAGGGATGTTGAAGGAAATAGACTAAAATACAGGAAAGGAAATTACCCAGAAATGAAATCTGGATTTATGGGAGAAGAGGACAAGAGAGAGGGAGAGTTTTAGAATTATCTTTATAGAAAGAAGTTGCTAAGCAACCCCCTCCTTCAGATCGCATTTGGATGGATGGTGCATTTAGAGAACAGAAATAAAGAAATGTAAACTGGGAGAAAGAGGGAGGAAATAGGAAGAGAGGAGCAGAGGAAGTGAAATTGAGGAATACAGTATGAGACATTATCATTCAGGGACATTTTTTTTCTTTTCTTTTCATACTGAGTGAGCTATGGGTGGATATAGGGTTGAGATGCACTTTACTATGAATGCGCACACACACACACACACACATTTAATTCAGTCCCTTTCTGCATCATATTCCCAGACTTTAGTCCCACCAGTGTGCAGTGCTATTTTTAACTGACCTAGCTAACACAAACATAAAAAGGACCAACTCCCTTCAACTGATGGAGAATTTTCTTCTGCTGTGTTACTGAAGCACTCCTAATTATTCAGTCTGGTGTTTAACATATTGTCATGATTAAGGTTTGGGAAAGTTGCACTGCTTTGTAGCACTTTCATGAAGCCTGTTCCTATTAAATTATATTCGTATATCTCATTTTCACACATTTAAAGAGTGTAATGCATTATATACCATGACACATGATTGCAACACATGAATGTACTTGTGATAATGTGTTGAAATGGTATAGCCATGATGAGTAGTTAAATATTTTAATTTATCTAGAATACCTTTAAAATACATTACATGTAGAGTGAAGTCAGGTAAATTGGGTCACATTTTGACAAATTTTAGTGTGTAATGTTGCTGTTTGAGCATGAAAAAGGTCTGCAAAGTTACAAAGCACAAAGTCACTCCAAAGGGAGTTATTCTCTGTATCAGTAAGCACTGTTTCTGAGCTCCCTCAGACGCCTCGATTGTTGCCTTAGGTTTTCTTCCGGGAACGTACATGTCACAATATTCCTCATTTAAATAAAATCTGCGCATGGCATAAACAAAAACAAAAGGGTGCTATGCCTGGTTGAGTGGCATTAGTAGTGTGCTGAAACTCGCGGTTATGGTAAGGGGCGTGACATTTCCCAAACACGCTGGAAGTGGCTGACCAATCACAACACACTGGTCCAGCCAACTAGTCAGAGTACATTATTTTGGAAGGAGTTGCTTCATAGAGACTAAACAGAACGTTACTGACAGACTGGGAAGAGAGGTGCTGCAATAATGAATCTGAAAAACAATGTGTTTTTTTTATCATTCAAGCATTAAATCCTATTCTTGTAGACCCCAAGGCTTTGTAAAAGATCATAATATGGCCTGTTTAAAATGTTCCATAATGCTCAGTTTCCAGAAGTGTGTTCATATGTTGTCTGTCATTCTGTCAAAAATATGCTGTTTTCAGCTAAAATGGGTCAGTGAAGCTGCAAAAAGGATTACAATGAAAGAACAATTGTGCATTGTATTTTATTTATTTATTTGCAATATGGCTGTCACGGTTCCCGTCACTCCCGGACTCCATCTCCCATGATCCTCCCTGTTCCACACCTGCACTCACTTCCTCATCACTCTCCTGATTACGGATTCCCCGCACCTGCACTTCATCGTCAGCACTCCCTTTATATGGACTTACTTCCCTGCATTCCTTTGTCTGTTCTTATGTTTGTTTAATTGGTGTAGTTGGTCTGTTCCTTGTTCAGTTTTGATAAATAAACCCATTGTTGCTGATGTTCGTTCCTGAATCCTCTCTTGCTGTAACTACCCGTAACAATGGCATTACACAAAATCATTTATATTTAAAGAAATGTGTGTCCTGTGATAGAGATGAAGTTTTTTGTGTGCGAGTGTTGTATTTAAAGGTGCCCTAGAACTTTTTTTTTAAAGATGTAATATAAGTCTAAGGTGTCCCCTGAATGTGTCTGTGAAGTTTCAGCTCAAAATACCCCATAGATTTTTTTAATTCATTTTTTTATCTGCCTATTTTGGGGCATCATTAACTATGCACCGATTCAGGCTGCGGCCCCTTTAAATCTGGTGCTCCACGCCCCAAGAGCTCGCGCTTGCCTTAAACAACATAAAAAAAGTTCAAACAGCTAATATAACCCTCAAAATGGATCTTTACAAAGTGTTCGTCATGCAGCATGTCTAATCGCGTAAGTACGGTGTTTATTTTGATGTTTACATTGGTTCTGAATGAATTTGAGGCTGTGCTCCGTGGCTAACGGCTAATGCTACACTGTTGGAGAGATTTATAAAGAATGAAGTTGTGTTTATGAATTATACAGACTGCAAGTGTTTAATAATGAAAATAGCGACGGCTCTTGTCTCCGTGAATACAGTAAGAAATGATGGTAACTTTAACCACATTTAACAGTACATTAGCAACATGCTAACAAAACATTTAGAAAGACAATTCACAAATATCACTAAAAATATCATGTAATCATGGATCATGTCAGTTATTATTGCTCCATCTGCCATTTTTCGCTATTGTCCTTGCTTGCTTACCTAGTCTGATGATTCAGCTGTGCACAGATCCAGACGTTAATACTGGCTGCCCTTGTCTAATGCCTCGATCATGGGCTGGCATATTCAAATATTGGGGGCGTACATATTAATGATCCCGACTGTTACGTAACAGTCTGTGTTATGTTGAGATTCGCCTGTTCTTCGGAGGTCTTTTAAACAAATGAGATTTATATAAGAAGGAGGAAACAATGGAGTTTGAGACTCACTGTATGTCTTTTCCATGTACTGAACTCTTGATATTTACCTATGCCGAGGTAAATTTTTTCAATTTTTGAATCTAGGGCACCTTTAACTATATAAGGTATAATTTTAAAATGGAAATAACATTGAAATACAATAGCATTTAGTTAATATACTTGGATGCTTCAGCTCATACTGTTACTCATATGGCTTGTTTTGGGCCGTTCTTTGTGAACCTCTGTGTGTGCGATTGAAAGACGGGACAAGCGGATCACTCTGTCTTGAATATTTGTTCATAAGCAGTCTTGGCAGTTATAACCTTCATCCCATAAATTCTGTTTGTTCTCCACAGCAACAAGGAGCATGAGTGTGTGGGAGTGGGTATATGTAAGGAAGACCAGAATTAGCTGATTTTTTTTTTACCTTTTCCTTTATAGCTTATAGATTACTTCAAATATAAATGTCATCTCTTGGTATTTTAAACATACACTAGCATTTTTATAAGAAATTATAAAAATAAAGACTTTTATTCAGCAAGGATGCATTCAATTGATCTAAAGTGACAGTGAAGACATTTGCAATGTCACCAAAGATTTTTCAAATAAATGTTGTTCCTTTGAACTTTCTTTTCATCAAATAATCTAAAGTATCACAGTTTCAACCCCCCCCCCCCCCCCCCCCCCCCCCAAAAAAAAGAAAAAATCTTTTCAACAGTAATTGATGATAAATAAATAATTGATAATAAACAGTTTAGAGGACAGGTAGCAAAGTAAGACTATAAAAATTATAGAAAAAGAGTGATGAATTGCATGTCATTCAACTTTCAAATTGATCAAAAAACAAAAAAAAAAAAAAAAAAAATCCTTACAGACATCAAACTTTTTAATGGTAGAATGCCAAAATAACAGTGCCATTAAAATATTTACACTATTAAAGTGTAACTTTTGTATTGTTGCAGTGTCGGTAGTAGGTGTAAATGAACAATGTTTACTTGTTCTCTGTGTTACCTGGACCAAAAATTCACTTTTATTTGTCAGCAAAAGTCTGCCGAATGACAGCTCCAAGGCAAGGCTTTCGTGAAAACTACAGATTACACTTCCACAATTTTGCATCCCCGTCCACAGGCAGTTGAATTGACAGAGGGTTTTTATCAGAACAGTTATTGTAAGGGTAGGTTTATCACTGAAACCAGTATCATACTTTTTTTTTAAACGGCATTTAAAGAGTAGACAAAAGAGATTTAAAGAGGTAAAAATGGTACACTATGGCAACAGATTTCTCATCTGTATGCGACAGTGTTTTGCTACAGATGGAACTGACAGAACAGCAGTTTTTTCCCTCCATTTGGCCTAAAACACTGTGTTTTGTAGTCATCCAGTTTGAAATGTTGACTATAAACATAGAGGTTTTTCAGATCTTCCACTGTGGCGTTCTCTCCATATTTATGATTCTTTGCAGCCTTTAGCCAGAGCCTACAATGCTCTGGATCATTCACTTTAAACCAGAAGTATCTAACTCCCTCTAAACATTTAGTGTTTGAATTCTTGCACCCGGGAACAATACAAGTCAACACCATTATGATTAAAAGATGACTAAGAAGTATTTCCTACTAAAGCAAGGTGATATTTGACTCTAGTGAAGCGTATCCATAGCAGACTGGTGGTAGTGGCCTTGTATGGCAACAAACCAGTGCATTATGAGTGTTGAAGTTTCCCTACCTATTTGGCAAAAGGGAAGACAGGGTTTAATCAGCATGCAAGTACACTCATCTGATATTTCTCCAGCCTCTGGAGAAAAAAAAAAGAAGCATGTTAAGCACAGTTGAGGAAAGTTTGTATTTTATACTAATTGTCTATTGATAATTAAATTAGTTTTATATGACAGATGATTTTACATGAATTAAGGTGTTACCAGAAGGTTTGTACTGTTAATCATGGCACTACTAATCAGTCGCACATTACACCCCCAAGCAGAGCGCACGTCTAAATAAATACACTTCGGTGTGCCTCCTTTACAGCTATTTGTGACATGTTCATTTAAGCATATGTTTTTAGAACATCTTTATTAGAAAATAAGATACTGCTGGCAAAAATGTAATTAATTCTCTATAAATAAGAGAGCGTCTCTAAAATCCGAGTGAATTGTTAGTGAAATATGAGATGATTAGCAAGCTGTGAGGTTTAGTTTGCAGTTGACTGATCTCAGATAAGTCATCTTCATGATCCTGCATAAGTGATTTACAGCTCTGGTCATACTGTACAGAATAACTAGATTCTCTCTCACTGAGCTTGTTAAGTTACTACAGTAAATCACTGTAAATGTCAATTAAGCTATGTATCTCAGCTGATTGTTGTAGTCTTGTGTCATCTGTGTAGGTGTGTAAGTGCTCATCCTGGAGCATGTTTTGGGGCATTTTGGTTTGTGCGTGCGTTGTAGTATGCAAGAGAAACCAGTATGTGTGTGTGGCAGGTTTATATTACAGGGACAAATTTGATGAAAACTTTTGGAGATGTTTTCAAAAGAAAACATCCAGAAGGGGTTCCATGGTGGTCCGGCAATTATTGCTTGATCAAGTTTTTGTGAAATAAGTGAAAATATTTAATATTAAGTTAATACACATAAACTAAAAGTTGTGAACTTAAATTTATTAACTTAAATTATCTTCGGAACACAAATGAAGGTCTTTTTAATGAAATCTGAGAGCTTTCTGTCCCTCTATAGACAGCTATGCAACTGACACTTTGAAGCTTCAAAAAGTTCATAAAGAGATCGGAAAACTAATCCATATGAATTGAGCGGTTTAGTCCAAATTTTCTGAAGAGACTCGATCATTTTATATGATGATCATTTAAACAGATAGATATTTAAATAAGTGAATAAAAGCCTAAATTTAATCTGTAAGTTATATAAAGCAGGATTCCTCAATACGCGGCCAGAAAAATGTTTGGCCCGCGTTAATGTCAAATAGTGTTGTCAAGGTAATGTCAGCATAATTTTTAATTTTTAATAAGGCAAGTGTGAAGAAAAGAAAAGTGGACACGGAAAATAGATGAGAAACTATGAGAATGGACTGAAAGGTTTTTGTTTTATTTTGTCTGACCATCACAACGCAAAGACAGCATGTTGAACAAAGAAAGTAAATGGTATGTGAGAAACTATCGCATTTGCTTTTATATTATTAGCAAAAGGCAAACTAAAGGTCACAATACATTCTCGTTTGCCGTCAACATTCAGAAAATACACATCTATATCATTAAAACAAATCACTGATAATCTAATTAACATTTAATTTGATAAACCTTGCAGATTTAATCTATTACAGCTGTGAGATCTTCTGAAGCGTCTATTTGTAACCCGCATGCACGTGTGTATTCTGTGCATGACAGTCGGTGCGTGTGAAGTGAATGTGGACTGGAGGGTTCAGCTTCACTGGAGACGCGATCGACAAACTTTAAATCCTTGATTTTAAAATACGCTCCGCTATATCCAGTTGCCCACTATGTCATATTCATGCTATTTTCACTGTGTACTGTATGTAAAATTAGTGTTACCTTGTCTTTATTTGATATTGCAGGATCAATAAGTTGCCATCTAAAATATAAGCAATTATTATTTTCTTTTAATTTTAATTTTCACTAATTTAATTTTCATAATTTTTATATTTCTAATTTATTAAATATGAATTAAAATATAAATTATACATATTATATATCTGCTTTATATCGGCCATCAGCCACCCTGCTTTTTAAGATATTGGCATCGGCCATCAAAAAAAAAAAAAAATATCGGTCAACCACTAGTCAGTGGCCCTTGGCTTTGTATTGTTGGCAGAATTTGGCCCTTGGTGAAAACTAATTGAGGAACCCTGATATTAAGTGATAGAGTCTATTTAGAAAATTTGGACTAAACCGCTCATTTCATATTAGTTTTCCGATCTCTTTATGAACTTTTTGAAGCTTCAAAGTGTCAGTTGCGTAGCTGCCTATGGAGGGACAGAAATCTTTCATTAATTAGATTTCATCAAAAATATCTTAATTTGTGTTCTGAAGATGAACGAAAGCCTTATGGGTGTGGAACGACATGAGGGTGAGTACTTAATGACAGAATTTTCATTTTTGGGTGGACTATCCCCTTAACTGACAGACAGCCCTACCTTATTTATAAAACATTTGAAGTGTTTCCTTTCCATTTAGATAAAACTTGTGTTTTATCCATTTAGGTAAACTTGTGTTTGTGTGGCTGATGCTGTCTTAGCACCTACTGTTTCTGACAAGGCTGGTTTTTGTTGTTTTTCTGGGACATTGCTTGTTTTTCTGGGACACACAGCAATGCTTTCTCACCTGCTGATGAATTCTACAGCCACTTTTTCCCGTGCTGTGAAACAACATCTTCACACAGAGCGCTGATGGGACTCATTAACACTTTCACATACTCTACAAGCCCAACTCCCCTGTATGCCCACTTGCTCTCGAAGCCTCTTCTCCCACTCCCTGAGTATCCTGCATGCATGATAAAGCTGAAATAACCTTGCCCTAGATTTTATGGAAACTTAAGACCAAAAAATAAGCAGTTTGAGCTTGCTAGCCGCACTGCTTTGCAAGTCAAATATATTCTTTTACTCATTGTCCTTTGGCGAGTGATTGGATCTCTGTGTTGATATTGCATACATCACTTCATGTTCAGCATTACAAAAGCCACTGCGAAGTGAAGTGCTGGTTTCTTCAGAGTTTTTATTCACTTGTCTCCCATTGTCCCTCAGAGCTAAAGGTCATCAGTTTGCTCTGAGGTTGTCTTTCACTCAGAGAAATGTAGAGGTCTGTGATTCGCTGTGATTCGATGCTCCAAGGTTCATAATACTTGCAGGTGACAAGCAATGTTTAAAGGATTAGTTTACTTTAAAATTAAAATTACCCCATTAAAGCTATCCTATACACAATTATATACCCAATTGGAGTTATATTATAAATATCCCATCACGTCAGTTACGCTTTTTTCGTAAGTTTGAATATGAAAGGCGTAGGACGTAGCGTAAATGTTTTGAACTGCGAGAGGCGTTACACTTCTTCGTAAGTTGTATACGGAAGGCGGTCTGGCGGAAGCTAGATATTTTACTTTATAGCTTGTTAAATAAAGCTAAAAAGCTTGGATGCGTCAGAATATTTATTAATATAACTATGATTGTGTTCATCAGAAAGAAGAAAGTCAAATACACCTAGGATGGGTTGAGGATGAGTAAATCTTGGGGTAATTTTCTTTTTAAAGTAAACTAATTCTTTAAAAAAGAAATGTATTTTAGATTGAATAAATGCAAATGCATGGAAGGCAAATAGATAGACATATAGATAGACAGACAGGCAGACAGGCCGATAGATCGATAGATGAACATATGTGTGAGTTTTTGAATCTTCACAATAGTGTCCTTACAAATAATGCTGCTAATGCCAGTGAATCCTGCTCGACACTCTTACAGTACTAACAGGTCAGTGATGTGACACTTATTGTTTTGTCCAGATTTATGAAATTAACTATAAAATAAATGAATGCTGTTTATACTGTTTATACATACAATAACATTTTTTCATATTTCTGAATTTATTTATTTGTTTATTGTTGGGGCAAGTAAAAATGTCTAGCTTGAATCTTTTTTGTTTTCTTTTACTATTTATTTTTTATTTCCCTTTTTATTAGACATTTAATTTAGATATTCTTGCAAACTTACAGAAACATCAAATTTTCTAATCCTACACTCTAAAAAATGCTGAGTTAAAAACAACCCAAGTTGGGTTGAAAATGGACAAACCCAGCGATTGGGTTGTTTTAAATGTTTGCCCAACCTGCTGGGTAGTTTTATTTAACCCAACTATTGTTTGAAAATGACTATATGGCTGACTTAAAATGAATCTAAAATGAAATTAAAATGTTCATTTATTAAACGTATTAATAAATGTTAATTTTCAAGATATTTTGGGTTCATTTTAAGTAAGCAATACTGTAATTTTTAAACAATAGTTGAGTTAAGTAAAACTACCCAGCAGGTTGGGCAAACATTTAACCCAACTGCTAGGTTAAAACAACCCAATCGCTGGGTTTGTCCATTTTCAACCCAACTTGGGTTGTTTTTAACCCAGCATTTTTTAGAGTGTAACAAAACTTAAATAATATAAATATAATGTGATTTATATAATATAATAATATACATTTGTCAAAAATTAATGATATTTATAAAACAGTATTATATTACAGTACACTCTAAAAAATGCTGGGTTAAAAACAACCCAAGTTGGGTTGAAAATGGACAAACCCAGCAATTGGGTTGTTTTAACCCAGCGGTAGGGTTAAATGTTTGCCCAACCTGCTGGGTAGTTTTATTTAAACCAACTATTGTTTAAAAATTACTGTATTGCTTAATTAAAATTAACCCAAAGTATGTTGGAAATGAACATTTATTAATGTTCAATGAATAATTATTAAACAATAAACATTTATTAAATTGCTTATTAATAAATTTATATTAATAAACTATTAAACTATTAAATTTATATTAATAAAATATTATAGCTTATTAATAAACATTCACCTTTTGTCTATTATTGTTGTCTCTAATTGCATCTGGTTTTTAATTTCCCAACTATTTTGGGTTCATTTTAAGCTAGCCATATAGCAATTTTTAAACAATAGTTGGTTTAAATAAAACTACCCAGCAGGTTGGGCAAACATTTAACCCAACCGCTGGGTTAAAACAACCCAATCGCTGGGTTTGTCCATTTTCAACCCAACTTGGGTTATTTTTAACCCAGCATTTTTTAGAGTGTGTATATATATATATATATATATATATATATATATATATATATATATATATATATATATAAATCTGTGAAGCTAACAGGAATGCTGGGATTTCTTTAAAAAAAATTAGAAGGTATTAAATTAGAATAAACTAGATTTTTTACTTTATAATTTCTCCTTTTCACCATCTCCTACATCCTCATATTTCACTGACCCTGACACTTCTGCCATGAAAGTAAGCCCAAGTGTTCCTTCAGTGTTCTCGAAGCATTGGTGGTGGGCTCTGCTTCAGGTATAGTCATGGATAGAAACGAGCTGGTCTTTAGGGGTAAGAGCTCTTTAGATGATTGATGCGGAGACACTCACCGCACCTGAGACTCTGATGAAAGGGCTCTGCTGATTAGACGTCCTGATTGGATGGCATTCAGTTGGATGAATATTATTGATTTGTGAGCACTCATTCTAGACTGTGTGTGATGTCAGAGATGAAAAAAATACTCCTTTACTGATAGCTCTTCATGCATTTGAGATTACATTAGAAACCTAGTGTTCACAAGAAACCTTACCTAAATAGTTCTCTCCCTCATTGTGTGTCATTTTCTCAAGTCTCTTAGCTTTTTACCAGCATGTTCTATTTCGAGATTGTTCTGGTAAAGTTGCACAGGTGCTTTCTTATCTCCTCACTATAAAATCCTGATTTAATCCTTCATTAACACAGAGAACGTTCCAGGTGCATACCTTAGCTGCAGCCAAACATTATTCTGCTCTCTTAATCAAACATGTTATTAATCTCTTCTGCTATAACACTGATTATCCACAGTTTGTACATTCATTCACAGCACTTGACTACTGAGAACAGGGAAGATGACATTCACTTTAGTTTATGGATCTAAAGCAGTGACGTGTTTCTGGTGAGAGATGACAGGAAATCCACAGCTCAATGTCTATGAAGTGTGTGTGTGTGCTAACCACCAGAGGCAGTATAAGGAAGGAGGAGGCAGCAGCAGCTCATTGATAGAGAAATGAATGACTTTGCAATTCTCAAAATGGCAGCTATTTGGAAGGACAAGTACAAGAGCCAATTATTGGTGAAAACCAAATTCATTTTGCTCTAAAACAGACATGAGAATTACCTGGGCTTGGTTTAGGTATTTTATTTTATTTATTGTTGATTTGATTTGTTTTGGCAAGATTTTTGCTCTTATGTTCACCAAGGTAATATTGTGAAATATTATTTCAATGTAAAATAGCTGTTTTCTATTTATATTTTAAAATATTCCTGTGATGACAAAGCTGAATTTTCAGCATCATTACTCCAGTCTTCAGTGTCACATGATCCTTCAGAAATCATTCTAATATGTTAATTTGCTGCTCAAGAAACATTTATTATTATTATCAATATTGAAAACAGTTGTGCTGCTTAATATTTTGGTGAAAATGGTCATAATTTTTGTTTTTTAGGATTCTTTGATAAAGTAAAAGTTCAAAAGAACAGGATTTATTTGACATAAAAATCTTTTGTAACAGTGGAAAAGTCTTTACTGTCAATTTAACACAAAGTTGCTGAATAAAAGCATTAGGCTAATTTCTTTTTTTTTTAAAAAAGGGAAAATCACTGACCCCAAACATTTGAACGATAGTGTATATTATTTAATATAAGCTTGGGAAACCGTTTTGAAGGCTTCAGATGTTCTCCATTTAAGTCTATAGAAGATGTAAATGCAGGTGTGTGTGTGTGTGTAAGCCCATGTGCAAGCAACTTCATCTAAATCCCTATTCAGAATCCATCCTGACTCTGACAGCTCCTCAGGATAGTTTTAGCTCCAGGCTCCTGTATGCCTTCAACTTTTGTGTTTGGACAGCCCAGTTCTGTAAGAAGGGTGACCTCATTGCTCTTACTTAGAGGGATTGATGTAATAGCCGAAATGTCAGCCTGAACCACCTGTGTTTTCATCACTGCATGGGCCAAAGACCACAAGATCAAATTGCTCCTATATTTTTGATGTGTATGCTTGAAGGAAAGACATAGTTTTATCAAATCTTCAGATCCAATCTCCACTTATGATATCTTCTGGGGTTATCGAAACTTCACATAAGATCAAATGTTTGTACTGAGGCTACAAAGCAACTGCTAACCAAAAAGTAGATCTGAGACTTGTTAAAACACGTCTAACTAATGACAGCTTTGACACATCATGCTTTTAATGTAACCACACATACTTTTACTGTTCAGAGCAGGGAAGATGTAGAAGAGTAGAGATGATGGTCTTTTGTGGCAGTTTTAATTAAATAAACAAGATAATCCAACAGAGAGCACAAATGTAATACAAACATCAAGACAAAACAATAACTGACCCTGAACTAAGGAAACTGAGGAGTATAAATACACATTGCTAATGAAGTAACAATAGAAACAAATTAGAACATACTTAGAAACCAAGGCTGCATCCGAAATCACATACTTCCCTACTATATAGCAGGCCAAAACAAAACAAAACAAAACAAAACAAAACAAAACAAAACAAAACAAAACAAAACAAAACAAAACAAAACAAAACAAAACAAAACAAAACAAAACAAAAACAAGTGACAAGTAGTCTGTCCGAATTCACAGTACTCACAAAAGAGTAGGCATAGATGACCTACTACTTCTGGTGAGATTTTTAAGGCCACGGGAGAGGATTTGTGAATGGCAGTGAAGCGACACAATTGACACTGATAGGTCACATGATTATGACAACATGTTGAATATGCACTGTAAAAAATAAATCCGTAAAATAATAGAAAAAGTACTGGCAGCTCATTACCAGGACATTTATCCATTCATTTTACAGACATTTCCGTTAAACCTAAAACACTCAACTCAAGTGCAGTGTTCAAAATAAAAAAAAATCTAAATACTGGTAAAACACATGTAAAAAAGAAATATAGAAAATTCCTTCAAATGAAGACAGTACATTGTGTCCTATTTTTACAGTTTTTATTTTTTATTTTTGTGTGTAGAACATCTGAATTTCTTTCATACTACACACATTCATTTTATAGAACATACTTTTTTTAGCGACTGTGAAGTAATAATACTTATTCAAAATAAATCTACTCAAAGGCGTATACAAAGTACATCTTGATATTAGGTGTAAACAGGGCCAGAAGGCAGACCATAAACCCTAATATGTTCTTATGTGAAGATCATCCTTTGAAAGAAACTGTTAAAATTAAAACATTTATAATTATACATTATACATATTTATTAGGGCTGGGCGATATATCGCATGCGATTGTCACGCGCATTTCGTCAGTAAAGCCGGTTCCCTGATTGCCGCTAAATCGCCATCACCTGCTTTCAAATGGAGCGGCATTTAATAGACAGAGCCGTAGATCACTGATAAGCCACGCAATATCGCGTTCATATCGCAGATGTATCGCCTTCGATAATGAACGCGATATTGCGTGGCTTATCAGTGATCTACGGCTCTGTCTATTAAATGCCGCCCAATTGGAAAGCAGGTGATGGCGATTTAGCGGCAATCAGGGAACCGGCTTTACTGACGAAATGCGCGTGACAAAAGCATTCGATATATCGCCCAGCTCTAATATTTATACACAAAACCTGTTTGTCACAGGGCAGAATATAATGTAATTGTCAGTGTTACAAGTATCTGAAGGGCAATATAAAAACTCTCGTCTGTTCTTCCCCTCTCTGTGTACGTTTTGAAATCAGCACATGCCAACATGAATTGTGGGGACTTTCCATAGGCCTGATGCATTTTACACTGAACAAACTGTACATTCTATCCCCCTACACTACCCCTACCCCTAAACCTAACCATCACAGGAAACATTCTGCATTTTTACATTTTCAAAAAAACATCATTTAGTATGTTTATAAATCCATTTACATTGTGGGGACCGCTGGCTGATCCCCACAATGTAGGTGATCTCAGGTTTATACTACATTGTGGGGACAGTTACACTGTCTGCATTTTTAATAAAACATTGTTTTTAAAGCTATTTTAAATATGAGGACTCATGAAATGTCCTCATTATACATCGTCCGTCATTATACAAATTTGTGTCCTCATAAATCATAAACACACACACACACACACACACACACACACACACACACACACACACACACACACACACACACACACACACACACACACACACTCACACACACACACACAGAGGTCTAGTGTCTCCCAAAGAGAGCTGTACAATTACACTCCTGTCTAATGAGATGTGTTGGATGACACATGATTTGCAAGCTGATTTACAAAAGTCAAACACTTAATATTTCTGGGGGATTAACAGATGTGATGCAGTTGAAAGAGTTTTTTGTTTAATAAATGTGTGTGTGGGTGGGTGTGTGTGTGTGTGTGTGTGTGTGTGTGTGTGTGTGTGTGTGTGTGTGCTTTTGTTTATATTACATTGTGGGGACCAAATGTCCCCATGATGTAATATAAACCTGAGTTCACCTACATCGTGGGGACCAGCCAGCGGTCCCCACAATGTAAATGGGTTTATAAATCATATAGAATGAGTTTTTGTGAAAAAGTAAAAGTTTGCACAGTTTCCTGTGAGGGTTAGGTTTAGGGGTAGGGGCAGGGTAGGGGGATAGAATGTACAGTTTGTTCAGTGTAAAATGCATTGAAGTCTATGGAAAGTCCCCACAATTCACAAAAACAAACATGTGTGTGTGTGTGTGTGTGTGTGTAATTTGTGTAAAATGGAAAAAGGGAGAGAAGGAGTTTTTCTCGAATCTAACATAGCTCTATTTTATGAGCCAGCTGTTGAGATCTTGTGTAACGTTTGGCTGTTGTAGAGACGAGGCGTTCACAGACAAGGAGTGAAGGGAGTGAGTCCATATATATAGGGAGTGCTGACGAGGGAGTCCAGGTGAAGATTATCTGTGATGATGGGGAGATGACGAGGGAAGTGAGTGCAGGTGTGGAGAACAGGAGGATGGTGGGAAATGGAGTCCGGGAGACACGGGATATGTGACATCTTGGAGGTTTAGTGCATTTTTCATGTGCCTTTATTTTGAGTTGATGTTGAATGTGTTTGCATATCTCTCTGTATTTAGAGTTTGCCGTTTAAGTGAAGCTTGGGGTTGCATACAATATATATATATATATTAGTAAAAGTTACATAGAGAAGGAACTAATTACAAAAAAATCAATCAATCAATCAATCAATCAATAAATAAACATTTCAGTTTTCATGCAGTGTAGATCAGATTTTTTTTTAAATGTTAAATTTTCTTTCTTTCTTTCTTTCTTTCTTTCTTTCTTTCTTTCTTTCTTTCTTTCTTTCTTTCTTTCTTTCTTTCTTTCTTTCAATGATCTTGTCGTCCAAATTACTGAAGTGTTGCAAATGATTAATCATCATATTTTATGCGCTTGGTAATTAGAAACCACTTGAGTTTGACTCATATTTTATTAGTCAGTGTTGTTTTAATTTCCTCTTATCCCCATGTACGGTGGATTCCAGGTCTTTAGGCGTACTAATGCCCATTACCCATAGTGCTCCGTGCTGAGATTTCAACCCTTTAGCCTGCTCCACAAAACATGCAGCAATTTGCAGGCTTGACATTGGTTTAGTGCTTGTTTCTAGGAGTTGGCAGGCGAGTGTGGATGACACAAAATAAAAGGGAGATAGAAAGAGAGAATAAGAATTAATGGGAATGAGATAAAGCTGAGTGTTAGTCTGTGGGCTTTCTAAAAGCTACTTGGAGGCTGGAAATGTAGCACGTAATTCCAGAATGTTACAAAGAGCCAAATGTAATTAGAGAGTAAAGCTGGAGGCTGCGATGTTCCACTGTGTCATTAATGACTTCTTCCCCCTCCTCCTCGCTCTCGCTCCCTTTTTCTGTCCCTGGCACCTTTCTTCATGTTTCCTCCTTCTGTTCTCTTACAGTCATTCTGATAAGCTCAGACACTGCTGTATGCCCTTTGCATTGAATAATGACATGTAATTGGCTTTGCGTTGGAGTTGTATGAGAATCTCCTTCATTCTGAGGCTTGTAGGGTGTGTGTGAGGAGATTTAACTGTGGCTTTAAGAGACAGGGAGTAAAGGGAAGGTTGTTAGAAAAGTTGCAAAACCCTTGGACCGATTCAGGGTGAGAGAGAAAAAGAGTGTATCAAGAAAGATGAAAAGGAATAACGAGCCAAAGATGAGGAGCATGTCGTGGTTTGAGGTTGACACAGAAAAAAAGGACTGAAATTAGAGTTTTTTTCATGAAGAGGAACTCTTGTGGGTCTCTCACATCTGTTTCATTTGTTTTAGAACACTTGATAAAGGCGATTTTCATTCTTTCTCATTCTAAACCGCATTTCTTTCTTTCTCATTTTGTGTTCTACATTTGCTCCTCTAATACAACTCAAATATTGAATAGCACACCTTGAAACAACACCTTTAAACAATGATTGATTTTTCTTTCATTGAAGATCCATAGAAATCACTCTGATGGCAAATCTGTTTTTTGTCTTGAAGATGAAGATGTAGATGTACTCCTCTCTGAAAAAACAAAACAAATAAAATAAAATAAATAAATAAATAAACAGCCCTATCTATCTACTGATTTTCCCATCATGATATACAGTATAAGATTACTCATTTTAAGCAGATCAGCCACTTACAGTAGATGTGCTTTTATTTCTGAAATTTCGCATTTTTAAATAAACACTGTGTTGCCAAAGTTCGTATTGTGGCTTTATATATGGTTAGACACTTGCATGTTTCATTATATTATTAACATTTTACCAAAATTAAGCTCAAATGAAGTTATAAGGTTTTTGGCCAGTGAATGTCAGACATGTGTTTTTTCCATCGGTAGAATGGCTGCAACTGAGGCAGTAAATGCACACACACACACACACACACATGTTTGTTTTTGTGAATTGTGGGGACTTTCCATAGACTTCAATGCATTTTACACTGAACAAACTGTACATTCTATCCCCCTACCCTGCCCCTACCCCTAAACCTAACCCTCACAGGAAACTGTGCAAACTTTTACTTTTTCACAAAAACTCATTCTATATGATTTATAAACCCATTTACATTGTGGGGACCGCTGGCTGGTCCCCACGATGTAGGTGAACTCAGGTTTATATTACATCATGGGGACATTTGGTCCCCACAATGTAATATAAACAAAAGCACACACACACACACACACACACACACACACACACACACACACACACAAACAGGCGCACCTATCTTAGTGGGGTCTCTCCATAGGCGTAATGGTTTTTATACTGTACAAACCGTACTTCCTATCCCCCTACCCTACCCCTATCCCTAAACCTAACCATCACAGGAAACATTCTGCATTTTTACATTTTCAAAAAAACATCTTTTAGTATGTTTATTAATCCATTTCCCTCGTGGGGACCGCTGGCTGGACCCCACAATGTAGGTGATCTCAGTTTTTTATTACATTGTGGGGCCATTTGGTCCCCACGATGTAATATAAACAAGAACACACACACACACACACACACACACACACACACACACACACACACAGGTTTCTGCTATTTTAGTGAGGACATTGCATAGACTTCCATTGATTTTATATCAGGTCAATGATATTTTCTATCCCCCTACACTACCCCTACTCCTAAACCTACCCATCACAGAAACATTTGCACATCATTAGATTTAAATACAAACCCGATTCCAAAAAAGTTGGGACAGTGTACAAATTGTGAATAAAAACAGAATGCAATGATATGGAAGTTTCAAATTTCAATATTTTATTCAGAATACAACATAGATGACATATCGAATGTTTAAACTGAGAAAATATATCATTTTAAGGGAAAAATAAGTTGATTTTAAATTTCATGGCATCAACACATCTCAAAAAAGTTGGGACAAGGCCATGTTTACCACTGTGTGGCATCCCCTCTTCTTTTGATAACAGTCTGCAAACGTCTGGGGACTGAGGAGACAAGTTGCTCAAGTTTAGGAATAGGAATGTTGTCCCATTCTTGTCTAATACAGGCTTCTAGTTGCTCAACTGTCTTAGGTCTTCTTTGTCACATCTTCCTCTTTATGATGCGCCAAATGTTTTCTATGGGTGAAAGATCTGGACTGCAGGCTGGCCATTTCAGTACCCAGATCCTTCTTCTACGCAGCCATGATGTTGTAATTGATGCAGTATGTGGTCTGGCATTGTCATGTTGGAAAATGCAAGGTCTTCCCTGAAAGAGACGATGTCTGGATGGGAGCATATGTTGTTCTAGAGCTTGGATATACCTTTCAGCATTGATGGTGCCTTTCCAGATATGTAAGCTGCCCATGCCACACGCACTCATGCAACCCCATACCATCAGAGATGCAGGCTTCTGAACTGAGCGCTGATAACAACTTGGGTTGTCCTTGTCCTCTTTAGTCCGGATGACATGGTTTGCCACAGTCCGTTTTAAATGAGCCTTGGCCCAGAGAAAACGCCTGTGCTTCTGGATCATGTTTAGATATGGCTTATTTTTTGACCTATAGAGTTTTAGCCGGCAACGGCGAATAGCACGGTGGATTGTGTTCACCGACAATGTTTTCTGGAAGTATTCCTGAGCCCATGTTGTGATTTCCATTACAGTAGCATTCCTGTATGTGATGCAGTGCCGTCTAAGGGCCTGAAGATCACGGGCATCCAGTATGGTTTTCCAGCCTTGACCCTTACGCACAGAGATTGTTCCAGATTCTCTGAATCTTTGGATGATATTATGCACTGTAGATATTATGCACTTTTCTCTGAGAAACTCCTTTCTGATATTGCTCCACTATTTTTTACCGCAGCATTGGGGGAATTGGTGATCCTCTGCCCATCTTGACTTCTGAGAGACACTGCCACTCTGAGAGGCTCTTTTTATACCCAATCATGTTGCCAATTGACCTAATAAGTTACAAATTGGTCCTCTAGCTGTTCCTTATATGTACATTTAACTTTTCCGGCCTCTTATTGCTACCTGTCCCAACTTTTTTGGAATGTGTAGCTCTCATGAAATCCAAAATGAGCCAATATTTGGCATGATGTTTCAAAATGTCTAATTTTCAACATTTGATATGTTATCTATATTCTATTGTGAATAAAATATAAGTTTATGAGATTTGTAAATTATTGCATTCCTTTTTTATTCACAATTTGTACAGTGTCCCAACTTTTTTGGAATCAGGTTTGTAAAAACCTCTTTTGGCTAAGATAAAACTAGTGAGGACCAGTCAATGCCCTCACTAGTGGGTTGTGAAAGCATTTCACAATATAAGTGAGGATATTTGGTCATGACAAGTATAGTCAAAACAAGTACACACACACACACACACACACACACACCTACACACACACACACACACACACACACACACACAGTGTTGATTTTTGAATCTTCTCTGCTGTGGTGCTCCATCTTGGATCTCCACTTGTTCTAGCGTTCAAAGATGGCTTTGGCATCTGTGGACATTGGAGGTGGGAAGTGCACATAGGGCTGGATGCCTGTTGAGCCTACGGGAGTTCTTTAATGGCTGCTCTCCTTTCTTTGACTCACTTTCCAGTTTGTCATCGAAGGAGCCAACAACATATATGTCAACCCACTCATCCCAGTGTTCACAGTAGAATATCTTATACAGTGGGCACATCGCATATTTCTTGGTTCTATCCTCTGACTCGCTCTCCAGCTTTCTAGCACAGTCTACTGTCTCCTTACACCCATTACATGTACTCCATTTGACATCCTCATCCTGTCAGTAGACTCAGAAGAGTTTTCATCGGCATCGAGCCTGAAATCTCTGCTGGCATCGAGAAAAGACTCAGCCATTCTGGCAATATCCGGTACCCATGGTTCTCGTACTTTCACAGAGCTACTCCTGGCAGGACGCCAGATCAACCTTCCAAAGCTTCTTTGCTCCTGAACTCTTCTCTCTGGGGTTGACCTTTCTTTGGATCCCAGTCTATTAATTTGTCCCAATTGTTTCACAACATCCAGACAAGGACTTTTCAACATTATCCATTGTTAGCTTCACAACTTTACAGCTGCACAACTATAATGAAGAAATATTAATGATCTGATCAAAGCTGTAATTGCACTTGAAAAACTGCCATATAGATATTTTATAATATTATCTCATAATTTGACAGCAGGTATATTACGCTGCTGTCACTTTAAGACCTGATGCATGGATCCATTATACTGTTACACATGCGTTTTCTCTATCAACTGTCTACATTCATTTAAAACATAACCATTTACGTGAACACTCACCAAGACAAGCATTTTGACATTATTTTGTGTATTTGACTGTTTGAGCGTCAAGTAAATTTAGTACTGAGAGGCGGCTTTATGTGCGCACACTTTGGGAATGAGTAAAATTATGCGCAATATGCTCAGTCCCACACTGAAATTTATGCTCTGTACAACCATCAATATTCATCCGGAGCAAATGAAACGAGTGAGTTAGGGGAGGCGGGTTTGTGTGTCAAGTCAACAGGATGTTGAAGAGATGAGAGAGTGAGAAAGTGCAGCTGGTATTGTGTATCTATTCTGGGGAAAATTAATATTGGAAGTGTTTCAGATATTTTAGTATTGATATGTATGGAAAAAATCGATTTTTTTCATTGCATTTAGTTTATTATTTCAGAGGCCTTTTTAAAAGACTACAATTGAAAAATGTATTATATATAAAATTCAACCTGACAAAGTAGATAGTAGGAGTGACTACGTTACACGCCACTGCTGAAATCCTCATATAAGTCTATATATATATATATATATATATATATGTGACCCGCTCTGGCGAAATGAGTCGGAAGTCGCAACGTTCTATTTTAAGATATGGGCCAATAATGTGGAAAAACAATGAAAAAATCGATTTTTTTTTTTTAAGCTAATTTCAAAGAACAGACTTTCAAAAATAATCTCCCAAAGTTTCGTAGTCCAGATAATTGAGAAAAGGTATTTAAATGGCTATTAAATTTGACATGGTTTTACTAAATTCGCTGGAAATGAACTTCTCAACTCCTCTCGTCACTTATGAGCATTTCCCGGTATCCCCTGAAACGTCATTATCTCTGCTCTACAAATATGGTGTTACACGTTGTATAGAACCAATCAAAAAGCTTAGAAATGTAAACACACTGACCTAAACGCTGATTTTTAACAATGGGAAGCCCCGTTTCGACTGACAGGCACGCGATCGGTCCAGCCATCCTCCTGTCAGTCTAGCGCGCCTTATAAAATAAAACTCCCATTTGCGTGTCTCTCTTTAAAAGCCAATAAAAATTGAATCCATATAGGTAGCACAAAAATTCTTTTTGCCTACAAAACCAAAGACTTTAAACTTTCATATCAAGCCTCCAATATGCTTCTGTTGCATTGTTTTCACCCTCTAATGAGTCTGAGTAATATGCGTTTACAACAAAAATAGCACAGCCGCTAACTGAATACAGGTATGTATATTTCACGTGCTCATAACTTCAGGAAAAATGCACAGATCATAAAAATGGCACATCAATATTTAAAGCAGATTCTCAAGATTAAAACGAATCCAAAATCAATTTAATATATTGCAATGATCACAAGATATTACTCACGGAATGATTTAACATACTTGGCTAAAAACATGTCTCTCATCTCTCCGGGGTGCAGTGTGTATCCAATGTTCTCGGACCCATCCATGTTCGTTTTCCAACGTGGAATAACACAAAATAGATATCATTTTAAAGCTTAGAATCTCATCTTTTTAATGCATCTAACCATTTTGAAAAACTCCTAACGACTGCTGAGAAGCACCTCTAAACCGGAGTTTACCGCCCGTTGGCGCCACCTGGCTGCGGAAAAAATGAACAACAATTTTTCAAACTATTCTTTATGCTATCACCACGAAATTTGAACCAGATGCAGCTCACATATAGGAGAGCATCACCAAAAAAGAATTTTTTAGCGATCTTATTGTGTTCCTGAGTTATTCCATGTCAAATTAAAAAAAAAGAAAAAATATTTTTAAAAAAGTATATATATTTTTGTCTTTTATCAGCTGTTTCTCAGCAAGAAAATGTCCAAATGTAATGTATAATTTATATTTTCTTAAAATTTAAAATGTTTTCTAACAAATGATTACCTACCTTTTGACTCTCCTTGCTAGAGTTTTGGAGTTATGAGTCTTTACTTTTGTGTGTGTCGCTCAGAAAAAAAAAAAAAGAAAAAAAAAAAACTCTAAAAAAGCCTTCAGGTCTTAAAGGGTTAATTCAAATAAGTACTTTAAAATAATTTGAGCTTCAGCCTGGTTTAGCATTTATATATATAAAAATGTCTTTGGTCAAATTAAGCTGTAAAATAAATAGTTTATCCCTTTAAATGCAATGGATTTTGAAAGATATCAACAAAAAACGGGCAAAAAACTTTAAAAGCGATTTTCTCAGGTTTTCAATTGGAAAAAGAGGGCAGACGACCATAATTCAAATGTGTATATCTTTAAAACTATTCAAGGTATGACTTTGACTAGGATATCATTTTAAAGCTTATTGTCTCATCTTTTCATTGATACCAAAATCTCAGTTTTGAAATTTGGGTCACTGTGACTCATTTTGCTGGATCAGGTCACATATATATTTAAACACTGAGTTACTAAATGTTAAATAAATGTTAAATGTTAAATAATAAAACTTTTGTTTCTAATTTCATGATGTAATTTTGTCAAATTATGCAGAAGACATTGACATAGAGGTTATTTTGAATGCAAAATGGTTGTATCTTTACACATTATAAGGATACTGTATTCCCAACACGATTAAGCACTAAAAGGTGAAGTGAAATGTGCGTGGCCCTAAGACTAATGACTTACATAGAAACATATTTGTAAATCGTCCCTCTCTGCTGAACTCTGATGTTGATTTTTCTATTGTCTTCTGGGTATTCTTAGAATTGATTTCTAGAAAACATGCTTAGAATATGCTACAGACTAGAGTGGAAAAGTGCTGCCGAATAAATTCTATATAGAACAGCACAGTTTGTTTAGCAGTCAGAAAGGGCAATTACCATTTCCTGTGAGTGGGCAGGGTTTTCTACTCACTGCCTGAGTTTGATTAGCAGCAGCATAGACTTTTAAAGCATTCTGTGAAGTCAGGGCTCTTTTATTTGTCTCTCTGGAATACAGATTCTATGTAGAACTAGTTCTACCAAGAAACCTGTCAGAGCACCGATTTTATTATGTAAATTTTTTTTAGTATAGAAAAGGTGAAAAAGAAATGGGTTAAATGTGAAGTGCAAGTGTTTTATGTGTGTTCTAATTTGCCTTTCTGAATTCAAAATAAAAAAACTGCCCGATTCATGTCATAGAAGATTTATGTAGTGGAAACTTGAAGACTTATTTTTTTACTCATGTTCTACTGTAGCTCTACTCTTCGATTCTACATGAAAAACATACAGTAAATTACTCTTTTTGCATTCAGAATAACTAGGGCCAGATTTACTAAATGAGGCAAATTAGCATGAGAGCACAATTCCACAAATGCGCTGATGGGAGTGGCAAGTTTTGAGTGTGATCTACTGCTGATGCGCAAATTAAAGAACACAGACGCAGTCAAATAATTTACATAATGACCAATGCAATCTACCAAGAGCAGTGCAAGTTAGTGTTGGGTCGCAAATAAGCAGAGGTGATGCTCATCAGGTATGGGTCGACACAGGCGCAACTTGTTACATGTAATATATGGATAACATCTTCCTCTGGCATTCCAAAGAAATTAATATGAGTGGAAATTTTTTTCTCCCTTTTACCTAAATTGAATTCTGTTCTATGTGGTGTCTCTTCCTAGCAGCAAAAATTGCAACCATGTCGCAAGTTGGGTTAAGACATGTTTTTTTTTTTAGGTGTTAAATAATGGCACAAATACCAGTAAATTGACAAGTGCAAACATTAGTAAAACGCGTTGTGTGATTCATTTAAATACTCTCCTCTGGTAAATTTTGCGTTTGAAAGGGAAACGCCTACAAATGCATATGCAATAAGGTCAGCCACAGAAACAACTCAGTCCATGCCTTTTCAGCGCTAATTTTGACACTGCATGTCTTTAGTAAATCCTGACAGTAGTTTTTTAATGCCAAAAGAGGATTTGCACTGGTGCAAACTGTTAGTAGATCTGGCCCTTAATCTCAATCTAGTTTACATTACTATAAAATGAATGTACACTACTGTTTGGGGTTGGTTTATTTAATCAAAATTGCATTAAAAACAGAAATACTATTATTGCAATTTAAAATAACAGTTTTCTATTTTAATATTTTCTATTTTTATTTATGTGATCAAAGCTGAATTTTCAGCATTATTACTCCAGTCTTCAATGTAACATGATCCTTCAGACATCATTTTAATAAGATGATTTGATACTCAAGAAACATTTCTTCTTTATCAATGTTGAAAACAGTTGTGTAAACGTTGATTAAAACAAAAAAAATGTTTCCAGGATTCTTTGATGAATAGAATGTTCAAAAGAACAGCATTTATTTCAAATAGAAATATTTTGTAACAATATAAATGCCTTTACTTGGACTTTTGATGAATGCAATGCATTCTTCCTGTATTCATTTCTTTAAAAGAAATTCTGGACCCCCCAAAATTTTGAACGATAGTGATAAATTCCAAAAATTAAAACATTCAATGAAAAATTCAATTTAAGTAAATTAAGGAAATCTTTTTTTTTAACACTGTCAAATTAAGCCTTTTAAGTGGTAATAATAAAATAATAATAATAATAATAATAATATGTTGTAGTCCTGTTGTACTAACAAAAGATTGTGAACTCAAGTCATTCTGACCACAGTCTGAGGGAACAGGAACGTGGTGCATGACACTGCTTTTAAAGAAGTTTTGGGATTGACAATGCAGCATTTGGATGCTAATTACAGGCCTTTCTGAATCCTTTTGCTGTTAGTGAAGTGACCACTGACAACAATAATGAGCTCTTAGTTAGTGTGTTAATTAAACATATTAATTCTATTTCTACTGCAACTTTCTCCATGGTGAAGCTGTCAGTCCCTCACTTCTGATGAGGCTTACATCTCTGAGGTCTGTCTCGACACTTCTGTGCAATGGGTACTTCACATTCTTGAAAATGTCATCCAGGCATGGATGAGTGTATAGAGCCCACGCATGATTTTGTGTTTACTTGCACAGCTGCTTGTGCCAGATTCTATATATTAGCATGTGGGAGTGCAGATTTGAGTTTTACTTCATACAGGTGAGACTGAGCTAGAAGTGTTCAGGACCTTGCTGTAATTACTGAATGTTTTTAAAGCCTGGAGTGATGTCTGTGTGATCTCTCATTAAATGAATACCTTTGTTCTTGCTAAAATGAACCTTCAAGTGCTTAAGGTCAGTTACTTGCTGGACTTTGACTATAAATAAAATCAGATCTTTTTAAAAAATGTGGCATATAGTGAAATAATGTAAAATAATATTTGAACAATGTGTGATTTGGGGTAAAAGAGAAAAAAAAATACTTGTGGTGAATCAAGTTGAACTCATCTCTCTGGTTCTTAAGGAAACTGCATTAGTGAGCAGTAGTTCCTGATAATTAGTTCCACTACATCACTCTGCTAATCATAATAACATAATAAGCTTTCTGATTCTAAGTAACAACTACTGTAGATATATTCCACATATAATTACAACAATAATGAAAGTTCACATGCAGCAGAGCAGAGCAGACTCAAATCAATTTAAGTGGGAGTGAAGATTTGAACATCTTGAATGTACTTGGTTTTTCTACTGCTTTTTCAACTGTTGTAAAGACACTTAATGGGGATAAAGTGAATATATGTGTACTCAAACATGGAAAAAAAAAGTTCTGTCATCATTTACTCACCCTGAGAATTGGGCTGTTATTAATGCATTACATTAATAATAGTACTTTCCCCAGTAACAAGTAGTGTAACCAACTACTAAAGAAAAAAATGCTGCTGCAAGGCTGTTAATGAATGCTGGGAAAATGGATCATGTTACTCCCTTGTTATGTTTTTTAGGATGGCTACCAATACAATTTAGGATACAGTAAAAGATTTTGATATATGTTTCACGGAATGGCACAGAATACTTAGCTGAGCTTATTAAGCTCTACATTCCAGGCGTAATACTAAGATCATCAAACAAGTTTCTTTTACCTATTCCCCATGTGCATCTCAAATTGAAGGGTGATTGTGCTTTCTTTGTTGCTGGTCCAAGACTGTGGAATAATCTACATTGGATGTTAGATCTTTCTCTAACTCTTAATGTTTTTAAGGACAGTTTAAAATCATATTTGTACTCTCTGGCATTTTAGTACATTAGTATATGGATGTTTTATGTCTTCTTTTGTTTTTCTATTGCTTTCTATTGTAATGTACAGCACTTTGGAACTACTGTGTAGCCTGTAAAGTGCTATATAAATAAATAAACAAACAAATGAATGAACGAACGAAACGAAAAAGTAATAATCAGTGTTGGGGAAAATTACTTTTAAAAGTAATGTGTTGCAACATTGCATTACTCCCTAAAAAAGTAACTAATGCCACTACTTAGTTACTTTTTATGGAAATTAATATATGTTATGTTACTTTTGGATTACTTTTTCTCACCTGGGCTGAGCTGGACTGTTTGTTCTTTAATGAATAATCCTCAGGCTAAAGGAAATGCAAATCCACATCTGTAGAGGGTGCAGCTCAAACAAACCTTTCAGCTGTGCTGCCCTTCTGAGTTCAGCACTCTTACTTCAGCAATAATAATAATAATAATAATAACCGTACTAATAATTGCTTATTGTCATGAATGTGGCTCCCACGGTTCATCCTCCGGACCGCCGGAGGGAGCCATCACCTGAATATTGACTCAACACCATTCGGACTCCATTTCCCATAGGCCCTCATTCCTGGGACTGATTGCGCTCACACCTGCACTGCATCAAACACACTATTTAAGACACACATACACTCACACCTATCGTGAAGTCTTGATTTGCTATTGTGATCATTTCTGAGCGTTATTTTGTGGACTGCTATCTCGTTATTACCTGGACTGTTTATCACTGCTGAACCTTTGCCGCCTGCCTTGATTCCTGCCTGTACCCTGATCTGTATTTGTTTGCCGCCTGTCTCGATCCTTGCCTGTGACCCGACTCTGATTCTCTGCTGCCAGCCTCGACCCTTGCCTGTCCCTGATTATGGTACTGCCTTGCCCTTGTTTGTATACTACTGTGTTTTAATAAAGCTGCAAATGCATCCACTCTCCACTGACCCTTCATTACACTTATTAGTATGGTTAAATTGGATTATCAAAGGTCAGCAGCAAAGACACTGGTTAATAAAGTAAGGTTAAATACATATTTTGTATTTGTGTTATTTAACATTTAATTATTGCAGGTTTGTGTAATATTCTGAGTTTGTATTTCACTGTTTCTGTTCATTTTTAGGAATACTGAATCTGTTGTTGTGCTAGTGTGTAAGACTGAAAATATCCAAAGATATTTTAAAATGAACAAAGACATTTGTTTTACTGTTTCAACCCTTTCTCTCTTGCTACAAGTGCCATTTGGAAGGCACAAATGTGTCGATAGTGATCAAGCCCTGTAGGCCAAGATGTATGTTCATCGGGGGCTTACAGATTATCACATCTTTAGTACAGTGGGGGAAGTTTTAATCTTCTGATTGGTCAGTTTGAATGTGTCACATTTGGGTTTCAGTCACATGGTCAAGGAAGGGATAAAAGAAGATTGTAACCGTTGCTCTGTCTCTCTTATTCTTGGCTTTTCTTGGGCACTCTCTGGCCCTCTTTTTTACATACATGCTGGGTACAATTATTGGTATATGATTTTATCATCTCATCTATTTTGTTACTATTTTAAGTGTAACCATAATCAGATATTGTCATTAAACCCTTTCTATTACAAATGATGTGCTAACTAGTTTTGATTTGGTATTAACATTAATGTGCTCCCTATTGCAATACAATATTGTCACACTATAGCAACGCTCTCCCACATATTTTGCTAATTGTAACTGCGCTTATTTCCGTCGTTGGTATAAGTAGCAGTGGGTGGTAATAGACAAGAAATGTACAGTTTTCTACCATCTTGCTGATAAGGTTTCTTTAATCATTCGGTGACCCTAAATGCATGTTCACATTTAGTCTAGAACTACAATAACCATCATGTTCACACACAATGTCTCTGCACCTTACTCTTGATTTCTCTCAACATGAGGACAGGAGAGCTGTCAGTCAATAAATGGGAAAACAAAGTAACTTGAGTTACTTTTTTGAAAAAAGTAACTCTGGTATTTTGTTGTAAATTTAAAAGTAATGCATTACTTTACCAGTTAGTGCAAAGCTTCCTTTAAATAGCCTGCTACAACCTTATTTTTTTTATGTTGACCGATCACCTACTGATTTGAAAACTAACAATCCAATCATTCCTAGATTATTTTTCGTAATCATGTGAAATTGACATCACCATTGCAACAAGCTTGTAAGATAGAAAAGCTTACATTCAGTGGCTAGAAATATTGCCATTGCTTTGAATTTGTCAGGAGAAAAGATGACAAGAACATTGTTGTCAAATGTAAATTGTGGCATTATTTTGGCAATACAACTCTTTGCCCACCCACATCCCTTTGATCCCAGTGTACATTATACACTATATTGCCAAAAGTATTGGGACACCCCTCCAAATCATTGAATTCAGGCTTTCCAATCACTTCCATGGTCACAGGTGTATAAAATCAAGCACCTAGGCATGCAGACTGCTTCTACAAACATTTGTGAAAGAATGGGTTGCTTTCAGGAGCTCAGTGAATTCAAGTGTGGTACCATGATAGGTTGCCACCTGTGCAATAAGTCCGTTCGTGAAATTTCCTCACTACTAAATATTCCACGGTCAACTGTTAGTGGTATCATAACAAAGTGGAAGCAATTGGGAACAACAGCAACTCAGCCACGAAGTGGTAGGCCACGTAAAATCACAGAGCGGGGTCAGCGCATGTGCACAAGTCGCCAACTTTCTGCAGTCAATAGCTACAGACCTCCAAACTTCGTGTGGCCTTCAGATTAGCTCAAGAACAGTGTGTAGAGATCTTTATGGAATGGGTTTCCATGGCTGAGCAGCTGCATCCAAGCCTTACATCACCAAGTGCAATACGAAGCGTCGGCTGCAGTGATGTAAAGCACGCCGCCACTGGACTCTAGAGCAGTGGACACATGTTCTCTGGAGTGACGAATCACGCTTCTCTGTCTGGCAATCCGATGGATGGGGACGAGTCTGGGTTTGGCGGTTGCCAGGAGAACGGTACATGCCTAACTGCATTGTGCCAAGTGTTAAGTTTGGTGGAGGGGGGATTATGGTGTGGGGTTGTTTTGGCCCCTTAGTTCCAGTGAAAGGAACTCTTAATGCTTCAGCATACCAAGACATTTTGGACAATTTCACGCTCCCAACTTTGTGGGAACAGTTTGGAAATGGCCCCTTCCTGTTCCAACATGACTGCGCACCAGTGCACAAAGCAAGGTCCATAAAGACATGGATGAGTGAGTTTGGTGGAACTTGACTGGCCTGCACAGATCCCTGACCTCAACCCGATAGAACACCTTTGGGATGAATTAGAGCGGAGACTGTGAGCCAGGCCTTCTCACAAAACATCAGTGCCTGACCTCACAAATGCTCTTCTAGAAGAATGGTCAAAAATTCCCATAA
Organism: Ancherythroculter nigrocauda; assembly: GCA_036281575.1. Lineage (NCBI taxonomy): Eukaryota > Metazoa > Chordata > Actinopteri > Cypriniformes > Xenocyprididae > Ancherythroculter > Ancherythroculter nigrocauda. The sequence continues at coordinate 39,377,222 of VTFQ01000001.1, forward strand.
ACACACTCCTAAACCTTGTGGAAAGCCTTCCCAGAAGATTTGAAGCTGTTATAGCTGCAAAGGGTGAGCCAACTCCATATTAAACCCTATGGATTAAGAATGGGATGTCATTAAAGTTCATGTGCACGTAAAGGCAGGCGTCCCAAAACATTTGGCAATATAGTTTATATTATCAAAAGTATTTCTAGAAAACAAAACATTTTCGACCTTACGACCTCACATGACAAAATACATCACGAAATATAGTTGCACTAAGGTAACAAGTGCAGTATTTCTACAATTATCAAGCTACATGTGACAATTTATGAGATTAATACTATATTCACTCAAAACTCACTGTAAAGCACCATTGAGTTTTTGTAATAACATCCATTTGTGATGGTATGTAGCTTTTGGTTATATAATAAGGCAGAAATATATTATTTATAAGCTAAGCAGGTATAACAATTAACATTTTTCATGTAAACATTTTATATTCTTATTAAAATAACCCAACTCACATAAGAATAATATAATGTTGTAATTGTATGTAGCTTCATGTTTCATGTATATAAACGTTTCAGTGTGTTAAGAAAGAATGCAAAATGTCACAGGATATTTCCTCCACTGTACAAAAACAGTTGTAACATTTTTTTTTGTAACATCAAAATATCTATTTTGCTTTCATTTTGTGTTGAACTACTGCATTTGTCATACAACATTTTGTACCACTATCTGTTTAATCATAACAACAGCAAAAAATACACTAAGGCTCATTACACCTATAGCATTTCCTCTTTCTAACATTACAGTGATGTTTATAGAAAAGTAAATGCTTTCTAAATTACATTTTGCCTGTCAGCAGGTTCCTCAGTTCTGCATAAATCTGCAAAAACTACAGCAGTGACTGGCTTATTTCTTCATAATTATTATTGCGCTCTATCATGAGCAGTTAAGCTACCTGTGCTCTCACTGCTAATATCATCTTCACACCAGCTACTTATCAGGGAAGATAAGAGATGGAGTGCCACTCTCAAATGTGTGTGTAAATTTGCTTTATGTCATCTATTTTGAGACAGGGGTTATATGTCACTCTTTATGAGGTTAGTTGTCGCAATGAAACCCACCATTAAACAGTTCTTTCTTTTCATCAATGAATCCTGAAAAAACACAAAATATTATATAGTACAACTGTTTTTAGCATTGATAATAATAAGAAAAGTTTTTTGAGCACCAAATCATAATATTACTGTAGATTGATTTCTGAAGGATCATGTGACACTGAAGACTGGAGTAATGATGCTGAAAATTCACTGGAATAAATTACATTTTTAAATATATTTTACCAGAAAATATTTTTAGAAAGCATTTTATTTTATATTGTAAATTTTATTTTTAAATTGCATAAAGACTGCCTCTTGACCAAAATCAACATGGGGTCTAATTGTACCATGATGGTTTTGGGGTTAACTTTTGGGCCAGATGGGTCTGTTAACATTCTTTCATCTTCAGAACACAAACGAAGATCGTTTTAATGAAATTTGAGAGCTTTCTATCCCTCCATTGACAGCCTTAAACATCATTAAAGTACTCCATGTGACTTCAGTGGTTTAACCTCAATTTTCTGAAGTGACAGGAGTGCTTTGTTTGTGCAAAAAACACAGTTTACCACTTTATTTACAAAATATTAATCTCCAACACGTGTTTACGAGAGCACCATGACACATGCATGTGGTGTTGACGCGAGAGTAGACGTTGCGAGAACGCACAAGATTTTTTTTTTTTTGCGTAAACAAAGCACTCGCGACGATTCATAAAATTGAGGTTCGATTCATTATAAACCCCTGCAGTCACATGGATTACTTAAATGATGTCTTTACTACCTTTCTGGGGCTTGAAAGTGGTAGTTGCGGTGGCTGTCAATGGAGGAACAGAAAGCTCTCAGATTTCATTAAAAAGATCTTCATTTGTGGAGTTCTGGAGATGAACAAAAGTCTTACAGGTTTGGAATGACATGAGGGTGAGTAATTAATAACAGAATTTTTGGGTGGACTATCCCTTTAAGTGTGCTGAAAGGTGCTGAACTATGGCCAAAACATTAAAAAAAAGATAAATAGTGCTGCCAGATGCACAAATTGTATGCTATCTTGTTAAAAGATTAAAAAAGTATTACTGAAGCATTAGCATTACTGAATATATTAAGAAGAGTAATTGTGGTTTTGGTAAGACGGGTCTGAGAAATGTTATTGCTCAGCTACAGAGATAAATCAATGTGCGCTCATCTGTGGTTTGTGTTTTTTTTTACCAGTTGTAAGCAAATTTCACAATCCCTGATGCTTCTAAAAATCAAGGTCCTCTTTGAACTTTTTGTTTCATGTATTTCATTTGCTGAGAATTATAGTGATTGTTCTTTAATTATACTTAATAAATGGAGTGTCAGTAGAGCGTATGCTGATAATCAGTTCAGTAAGAATAGGGATTGTTTGTAGGTACTTGGGCTATCCCAGCATCTTGGGTCACCACTAAGCAGGGTGCGAATTACACATACTTATGCACATGTATTTGCACAAAAATTGTAAAATGTAAATTCCCTATACAATTAAAAACAGGAACTCATTAGAGATTGAAGCTGCAATATCATGACAAAATCATTATTGTTGATTATTGCTGTTGTAATAATGATTTTGATAAAGATTTTTTGTGGGCATAAAGCACATCATTTTCTGGCAAAACAAGCTAAGAACCTTTTAAGAAGTTGTTTGTTGCTTTTTACAGATTAGAAGACTTCACATTGGTTATTTCAGTAGCATGAAAAACAAAGGGTCAGAGTAACTCCCGGTAAAATTACTGAAGCTGTCTACACTGCAAAATGAATCTCTTACCTGCATCTTTTATGCACTTTGTTGTGTATGATGACAGGATTTGTGCGCATGCAGATTCAGAATTCAGTGAGCGCGCACACTAAACTATTCAATCAAAATGCCTCTGATTGGACATTGCATTCATAAGCTCAACAGAAACATGTGTGATTGCATATAATGCTCAACGCTGCAAACCATGTGTAAAAAGAAATCAGAAAACATTCTTGTAATTCATCAACTGTACCCATGTACACAATGTCCATCCAACAAATTGGACACTTTACATTCAATTTCACATGGGGTTAAATAGTTTCACGATACACTAACAAACGTACAAGTGCATTTTTGTATCTGTTCAATATTTCACATGCCAGCATCTGAAAAGCCATTGATCTGTAGAAAGTATCCAGGATGTACTTGACTTCATCTCTAAACCTATTCACAGTGCAGAGGTGGGTAACCATTTTTCGACATTCCTTTCATATCTGAATCATAGCTGAGTTCATTCAATTGGTGGAAGAGGAATTCTCAACCCTATGCAATGAGTGATATTCATATGAATGCAAAGTCTGTCTCTTTATTAACTCGACTGCCTTTGTGCAGGCTGCTCCTGACCTTGCCTTTAGAGTGAATACAGAAGGTTGCTCTGTTTTAATGAGGACCTGACCGGCTGCCTGGTATGTTGTTGCTGTACAATAACAAAATGAAAATATAGGGGACGTGACTTGGCTTGCAAAGTCAATCGTTGACATATTCTTCTCCATATTCAAGTGCACTTCTTTGTGAATATAATACAGTATGACAATGCAGATATCCTGTAGGAAGAAGGCAATCACGGTGGTAAGAGAAACCAATTTAAGTATCTGGATCTGAGAAATACCTCCCAAATTATTTTAAACACAACCTTTTCCAGATTAATCTGTGTATTCTTATCATGGGCATATTTTATTATTATTTATGTTATTATCTAAATTGTTACTCTTCTTTTATTTCTTAATTCTTTTTAAAGTAGCTTCATACCAAAGCAAATTCCTTGTACACATTGTACTTGGCAATAAAAGTGGATTCTGATTAAGTAGTTTTAAAAACATCTTGAATGCCTTGCAGTTACTTCCATTGATTAATTCGTTTTTTTACAAACTAAACGAGCAGGCATGATGCTGTGGGAACCATAAGCAAGAAAATGCTAAAAAAATATAAATGAAATAAATTAGAGAAGGTTGAACATCAGACTTCAGCCAGGCTGTTAAAAATGAAAGAACATGGTGAGATAAGTGGAATGATTAAGCAGATAGATAAGTCCTCCATTTCATTTCTCTGTTTTCTCTGAAGTCAATGCAATACATAAGTGAGGCTCAAGTCACTTCAATGATGCAGACGGTATTCAGTGATTGAATAGTAAGAGGTAATGGCAGGGCAACACATCTGATATCGCCTGCACTTGTGTTCTTTGGAGAAAGAACCAGGTGGTGAGATCCAGGCTCACTGATGTTATGGATGTTTTTTCTCTGTTGGACACTGGGTCACTCAATATAGTGCTGTTTACAGAATGAAGTCACGTCCCAGTGTGGCTTTTCATTCAAGCAGTGGCAGCTCAAGGTGAAAAAGGGGAAAGAACCTAATTTGTTTCCTTTCAGTTTCCATTGTTTTTGGTCAGAAAGGGGTTTGGCCCAATAGACAGATGTGAATACTGGAGAAATGGTGGGATCATACGTTGATCAGCTCCTATCTTGTAAAAATCATAAAACATGATTCTTAGATCAGGTAAATAATGCATAACCAAAGATTTACTTGGTATTTGAAATAATGCATTTTTATTATTGTTATTGAAATGAGTATAAAAGGACAACATTTTACTCTTCTTGATATGGACGTTTCTTATACAGCTTGCCTAGAAGTTGACAAAACTTGAAAAAAAAAAAAATGATTAGGAAATCTAGATTATTGCTACAGTAATGGTGGCTTTTAAATCATAACTTAACATTTTAAGTACACATTTAAAATTAAGTGAAATCAGTGCAAAAAGAAAAAAGTCAAGCAATGTTTAATTTTTTTAAAACATTTTTAGTTCTATACCTACAGTTTAGGATTACTGAAATTTTATAAACAGCACAAAATCATGCTGCATTCTGTAAATGTTTCTTTTGTTACTTTTGCAACAATTCTAGTTCAAAACCTACAAATCATCAGTGCAAACAAATGACAACTTAACCATATCAATATCACTAACTGTCACTGAATATGTAAAGAAAATATAATATATTTTTGAGAATTATGAAATATAATATGAGTTTGGCTTTGTCTCCACCACAAATAAATGTGAGAAATCACCTTTGTACTTGATAGAGTGATTTCTTCAGGGCACTGGTGCGTGGTGTACGTAGTAAACATGTTGTGTACATTTTGTAAAGAACCATCAATCTCATGTTTTCAAATACAGAGCAGATGCCTGAATGAAATTTGATATACAGGTTTTTCTTCTTCCCGTCACACCAAGCCAAACTCTGTTTTTGTCTTTATTCTTTGAATGCTTTTCACCATAGCAACAAAACTGTCAAACTGGAGAACACAATCAATGCCAACCTGGGGAGAGAGGAAGGAACAGACCAGGCAGAGGAGATGATGAAAAAGAGGAATAACATTGACGTTTACAGTAAATGGCTCATTGAACAGTAACACACATACAGTCAGTCTCTTTTTGTTTCTTCTCCACTGCATATGCTTTAGGCTGTTGCTCTGTAATATTTCTCTCTATGGTTTATTTTCAAATGTGGATGTGAAATTTTTTCTCAACATCTGGATTTAGGTTAAAGTATTATATTAGTGTTACATTAGTAAAAAATAAAATATTTTATCTTTTTTATCTTTTTCAGCCAATTAGAATCATCCCGATTAAGAGATCTCACTTAAGATGTTACTGTCCATTTGTGTGGACGCTATTATAGTTATCGCTATAGTTATCATTCTTGGTGTTGAAAGTGGCCTTAAGTATCAGCTCTTCATATTTCATTCTCTGTATACAATATTTTTTCAGTGTCTATAGCAAAGAGAGTCCAGCCTTAATTCTCAGAGACCCAACTAAATAATTCCCATGTTTCACTAAATAAATAATACTAACAGTACATGTAAGAGCAGTTCAAACTCTTGCTAAGAAATGTATCTTAGCAACAAGTTTGGTAGGAAAATGGCAGGAAAATAACCACAATTTCAATCTCCAGCATCAACCAACATAGTTGTCTTGGGTCAAATTTAACAGTCTTTCGAGGAAGCATTTGACCTGTAATTTTTTATTCACAATTCTTAAATATGACAGAAAGAAATGGCAACATTCCCCCAAAAATTAAATAAATAGATTATTTTTACTGAATGTTGCAGTTATGCAGCATTGGGTCATAGTGGTCAACCACTTTTGTTTTGTTCACGAAACAGATCGTGTTCAGTAAATGTTACATAAACTCCTCCAAATGTTTTTCGTGACTTGATCAAGAGTAAGAGGGATTAGTAATGCTCTGAGATTAACATACTGAGGTTTCAGCCTTCAAGCGTACTGTAAAGTACTTTGACCTTTTATAAATGTCAACTCAACTGTAAGTGTAGTTCTGTAAATGTGAATTTTCAGGCATTTACAAGGAGGTCAGAGGGGTGCAGGAATGTTTCAGGATCATGAAACTTTAGAGTGTGCATGAGAGTTGGTCCGACACTGACATACTGAGGTTTCAGCCTTTAAGACTCTTCATGAAGGTCATAGGCCTCTCAATGTGCATTTCTGAGAGTCAGTGAGGTTCTTGGATCATGACTCTTCAGAGGTTGACAAAGGAATGCTCTTTAGATGAACATCTCCAAATGTGCAAATGCAATTTTTGAAACCCCCTTTTTTTATATATATATAATTTAATAACTTTTATAAAATTCCAGTAAGATTTTTTTAACAAGTGGCTTCTTAAAAACATGTTATAAAGAGGAATAATACATCAAAATCAATGCTAGAGTCTCTGAGGGATAATAAAACTATTAATGAGACTTTAAGATTCAGAGAGTGCCTCATAAAATCATTGAGATGATTAAACGTCATTCTTCATTTCGGAATGTGTCCTGCGTCTTAATTGCACTCACTGTATTTTTTTCTCTTCCTTGTTCTTCCTTCCTTTATCCGTCATGTTCTCTGCACTCCCTGTCCTTCTTTTCTCGGGATCAGGGCAGTGGAGTTAGCAACAATAGGACTGCTGTAAGATTTCATTGCTTGTCTCTCAGCGAACTGTCTTTATTACACAGGAAATATCGCTCTAATATCCTCTCTCATCTCTTCTACCTTGTTTTATTATTTCATTTTGGTTGACAGTGCTGATGTTGAAACAGCCACACATCTATTACAAGGCCATTTTTTATGATGTAACTGAATGTTGTTCAGGTCATGAATTAGAACATGACTGCGTATAAGTTTATCCTTATTGCTCCTTATAAAAAATATAAGAAGGTTTATGTTAGAAACATTTGCTTGATTTAGTCTCACATATAAAATATTATCCTGTTATTGGACTTTTGACTCTAAACCTTATAGTTACTGAAATACAGTTGAGCCTCTGTGACAACTAGCCCCAGTCTTCCTTATACCAAACCTCTAATTCCCACACAGCTATTGTTATTTACTGAGGTATTAATAGCTACATTATTGAGCATTTTTCATTACAGTGACAGTAATCGTGCATATAATTCGGTAGAGATAGTGTGGATTATCCACATCACACACAAAAAAACACTGTTGCAGTTAAATCGCATGATTATATTCGTTTACACCTCTTCAGGGCAATTGACTGTAATGAATGCAGCTGAATTGCACAGTCTACATATTTAAAGGGATAGTTCACCCAAAAATGAAAATTACCCCATGATTTACTCAACCCCATCCTAGGTGTATATGACTTAATTCTTTCAGACGAATACAATCAGAGTTATATTAAATAATGTCCTGGCTCTCTTAAGCTTTATAATGCCAATAAATAGAGGATGAGATTTTGAAGCCCAAAAAAGTGCAACCATCCATCATAAAAGATAAAGGTTAATAAAGGCCTTTTGAAGCAAAGAGATGCATTTGTGTGAGAAAAATATACATATTTAAAACTTTAAAAACCTAAACAACTAGCTTCCGCCAGACGACCATACACATCGATTTATGGTGAGAGAGTGAACGTAGCAAAACAAAACACCGGTCACTAATTAGAAGTGTAAAACGACAAATTTTAAAGGGTCATGAAACGCTAAACCAAATTTTCTGAGATTTTAACAGAGTTATGTGTGTTGAACAGCACAGAAGTCAATGTTACCATCTGTACGTTTTGAATGTAGGAGAAAACTAGTTAATTTTAAACCTTTTTGCGGTATTTTCAACTTCCGGGTTTAAATTTGTCTTTGTGTCAGTGTCACAGAATGTGACATGAGAGATGCATTAATGGATCAAAAACGAGTGTTTGTTTTTACTTTGTAAGAGTTTCTGCATTGCACAAGTTCAATATCTGCATCTTTGACACAAACATGATTCATCCACACTGTGAGTGTAACCAGTCTTTACGGCTCTTTAACTGTTTAAACTTATAAAAATGCCACAAAATAAGCCTAAAAAGTTATCAGAGATACAACAGCGTGTTCATATATGTATTTGTTGCAGAGAACAAAATGCGAATGGCTGTGCATTTATTTGTGCATTAAATTATAGCAAAAACCATGTGTATATTGTGTTGCATGTAATGGTATTTGCAGCGTGCATTTGTGGGAAGCTTTGATGCTTTAATAAGAGAAGCTGTTGCTGTGTTGTCAGTCGCACCTCATCCCCCTCCACTCCACAGCTTAACCACACCCACTTCTGTAGCATTTTTCAAAACTGTGGTGAGAACTTAAAAGTTTTGAGTTTTCTCGACTTCTTGTATTCAGTTTATACAACAAAAAGTTGAGAAAACTCAAAAATCTCCTACAAAAACAAGTTGAGAAAACTCAAAACTCTGCTGAAGTTTGTTGCCTTAAACTTTTAAGTTTTCTCAACTTTTGATTTTTTTTACAGTGTAGGATGGCTTGAGGGTGAGTAAATCATGGAGTAATTTTCATTTTCGGGTGAACTTACCCTTTAAAAAAAAAAAAAAAAAAAAAAAAAGAATGACTGTATATATTTTAGACTCTTTGTTTTTCAGGGCCTGAGCTTAGTAGTTTTTCAAGACATGATATGACATGACAATTTTGTTAAAACTTGCCATAATAATGTAGCATTATGATACTTCATATGCTGCTCACCCAATCAGAATATAGAGTCAGATTCTGAGTTATATTATTTTTTTTACTGATTACAGTCTTTTATTACATAATGTGAAGCTGTTTTTTTTTTTGATGCCATATAAACTGGCCACTTTATTAGGTACGCCTGTTCAACTCCTCGTTAATTCAAATATCTAATCAGCCAATCACATAGCAGCAACTCAATTTATTTAGGCATGTACACATGGGCTGTGTCCGAAACCATAGTGAACATTATCAAGTGCACTCCTCAATCCTATAATGCACCGCAATAACGAGTGTACAACCGATGGACACTCGCCGGCCAAAGAATACCCATGATAATGCACTGTGAGGATAGTGCCAAATGAATTACCGCGTCTGACCAGAATATGGCGCCTGCAGCTGAACCATCCATCCATTTTCCAAACCGCTGATTCAATGTGGCTGCAGCGTTTATCATACAGGTAAAAATTCCTTTTTAATTGATTAATAAATTGTTTAATGAAGGTTTACATAATTTAAAGATAAATCTTTTCATTACTACTGGAAATGCCAGTTTGCTAAGTTTCCAACTATGCAAAAGCGGCAGCCCTTCCGCCGCACTCAGTGTCTGAATTCATTCACTTGTTTTCATTCACTCCTTCAAGTGGACTATATTAGTGAAGCAATATAGGGAATAGTGAATGAAGGTATAGGGGCAATTTTGAACACAGTTACGGTCAAGACGATACACTGAAGTTAAGTATGGGGAGGAAAGGCGATTTGAGTCACTTTGAGTGTGGCATGGTTGGTTACTCATTTTATCAGATCAAATGTCACTAACGACATCAAAACTCACACTCCTCCTCATAAGTAAAGACATAATATTAAAAAAGTCTTCAACTTTAAAAAAAAAAAATAATAATAATAAAACAAGTGTTTTAAAATAAATGTTTCAAATTATTTTAAAATGATTAAAAATAATACATTGGAAATGTTTTAGCATTTATTTATTTTTTATTTTAATACATTTAATTTACTAATTTCACCAGATCTAATATGTACTACTACTGCTACTTTATTTAATTTAGAGCAAAAAACATATCATTATTGTGATATAAAATTCTGCTAAAAGATTTTGATCATACCTGGACATGAAATCCAACGTGACACTGGAAGACATTTACCCAGTCTTGCATGGCAAAAGGCAGTCAATCATTTGGCTTTGCATTTATATTCATATCATGAAGCTTCTACAGCATTTGGCATGCTTGACTATAAGAGAAGGTCACAGTTCAAAAGCATTTGAATCACAAGAGGTTGTCGGTCATTTGACTTGACTTCTGTAAGAGAGGCATGTGATGCACATGTCATACCCGTGACTGTTGTTTTCAAAGGCCAAGAGACCATGCCCTCCCCAGTTCATCTTGACTTATATACCCGCTGACAGGAAGGATATTATGAGCTCGGGGACAGTGTAGTGTTGTTTGAATGTGTGTGGTTTGTGCCATCAGCCAGCCTAACCTCTTTTAAGCATAGAAGTGTGTGTGAGAGCTGTTGCACAATGCTGAAGATGCTCGAAAGTGGTGTGCTCACAGGAATAATGGTGCAAATCTAGCCTGTGTCGTGTCCTGGTCCCTTTGCTGTTTCTCTGCTGTCATGTCTACTGTCCCAATCTGTAAATGAGCTGTAGAACTAAATGAAGGCAACATTATGCAATAATTTTGACTTGAATTCATTTATTATTTAAATGTCTAAGTACATACAATGTCTTGACTCTATTAAATTGATTTAATTAACAGAGAGAGCTGGACTATATTTTCCTTTACATTTATCTCCATAAAATTGATTTAGTTCATGTTCTTTTCTACGGAATCCTGCACATGACATGCAGTCGTCAAAAAAAAAAAAAAAAAAAAAAAAATCCTGATTTGCACAAAAATATTTAGCTCTGCGTGACTGCATATGAATATGGTTATCCCACAGCTCATAAAACATTCATTACTAGGCTTAAAAGAAATAACCAGTTTAGATGGAAAAGATCTCAAGCTGACTAGCTGAATACATGGTCCCTCTTTGAAAATAAATTCCAGCTCAGAGCTACAAAAACCATAATGAAATGACCCTTTACAATATAATACTTGAGAGCTACATGTAGCAATTTATCTGTTCAATAAAATACCTTACTCGCCTTTTGAGTAATAAAAACTCCATCTCCACATCACTTTTACAGCATTTCAAATCCCTTAGTTCTCGTCATCTTCGAAAAGCCAAGCCAATGTTGATTCTCATTTTATTACAAGCTCTGTTGCATTCTCTTTTTGCCAACACACACGGCTCTATTCTGTTTTTTATTTATTTTTTATTTATTTATTTTTTAAAATGGGTCATTCCCCGGAGGTTTGAGATTTAGCTGCTCCATGTCAACCTTTCTCACTCATTGTGACAACTAACCTATGCCACTCCCACACCATATCAAAGTAGCTAGAGCAACTTTTCTCTATTTACGGATATGATGCAATTTACAGCAAAAACCATCCCACCAGGTCTAAAATATAAGCACTTATAATAGGCTTACCATAGTGAATTGTGGATGACCCATCACCCTGGACACAAACGTCCGAGGCACTCCCCTCTAATAGGAGGCTGCGATCCATCAAGACTAAAACATCCACAAGAACAGTTTCTTATCATCTGAAACTGGCCTCATCAACAATACCCAGGATCCACCATGGTCTCTTATCCATCTCCATGGACATTACACTTTACATTAATGAAAAAATCCTCATTGTTGTCTCTTATGCGTTAAATTAATGCACATAACTGCTATACTGCACCTTCTCACTTCAAACTGTGAGCATTTGCACTGGCCCTCTTTTGCACATCCTGAACTAATTCATAGTTAAATGTTTCTATCTTTATTTTCCTAATTTTTTATATTATATTTGTATGCTCATTAGTTCTCTTAGCTTCATAGTTTCTTCATATTTATGCTTCTCTTTTCATAACTTCCTCTCCTTTACTTATCTTTCCTCACAGTGTGTATCTTATTCATATCTTTTTTTAGGCACAAAGTGCAAATAGCTGTAGATGCTATTTACACTAAGTGAAAATTGCAATATATTCTATTTACATTAAGTGACAACAGCAACATTTTCTTAGTGATATACTATTTACACTAAGTGACATGATAACATGAACACATATTTGCGTTCATGTTATTTATCAACTTTATGTAAAGCGTCCTTGCATGAGTCCTTGAAAGGCGCTATATTAATAAAATGTATTATTATTATTATTATTATCAAGTGAAAACAGTAATATATTCTGTTTACACTATATAAAAGAAGCAGTTCTTTGCCCTACCCTACCCGATAAATACTTTATTATTAAACACTTGTTAGGTACTTTATTTCCACTATTCAAATATTTTCTTAAAGGGTTAGTTCACCCAAAAATGAAAATTCTGTCATTTATTACTCACCCTCATGTTGTTCCACACCCGTAAGACCTTCATTAATCTTCGGAACACAAATTAAGATATTTTTGTTGAAATCCGATGGCTCTGTGAGGCCTCCATAGGGAGCAATGACATTTCCTCTCTCAAGATCCATTAATGTAGTAAAAACATATTTAAATCGGTTCATGTGAGTACAGTGGTTCAATTTTAATATTATAAAGCGACGAGAATATTTTTGGTGCGCCAAAAGCAAAAACAAAATAACGACTTATTCAGTGATGGCTGATTTCAAAACACTGCTTCAGGAAGATTCGGAGCGTTATGATTCAGCGTATCGAATCATGATTCAGATCGCATGTCAAACGGCTGAAATCACGTGACTTTGGCGCTCCTAACAGCAGATTCGATACACTGATTCATTATGCTCCGCAGCTTCCTGAAGCAGTGTTTTGAAATCAGCCATCACTATATAAGTTATTTTGTTTTTTTGGTGCACCAAAAATATTCTCGTCGTTTTATAATATTAATATTGAACCACTGTACTCACATGAACTGATTTAAATATGTTTTTAGTACATTAATGGATCTTGAGAGAGGAAATGTCATTGCTCCCTATACAGGCCTCACTGAGCCATCATATTTCATCAAAAATCTTAAATCTTAATTTGTGTTCCGAAGATTAACAAAGGTCTTACGGGTCTGGAACAACATGAGGGTGAGTAATTAATGACAGAATTTTCATTTTTGGGTGAACTAACCTTTTAATCTTTATTGAAAATAAATGCCGTTCTGAGTTTTTTTTTTTTTTTTTTTGAGTGGCAGACATTGGTGGGTGGAGTTAGTAAATAGCATTTGCCAAAAAGACAGACTGACTCTCTGTTTTTGGCATGCATTTTACTGTTATTGGTAAGCACTAGAACATCATTACAAAACCCTTTGTACATTTAAACCCACAGAACTTAACAATAAAGGTGATTCTGATTCTTATTCTGAATCAAGGTAAGACAAAAACACATTTTGAAAGAAGGGTTGATGTATTGACTCATTATTTAAATTTTGAAGAAAAAAAAAAAGATCTTTGTTTATCTTTGTGAAATGTGCAACCAACCATATTCATTATTCATGGTAGAAAAGACATTTATTAGAATTATTCAATAGAAAAGCTGCATTGAGATGGATTACTTGTGTTCCTGAAACTTATAAGTTGTTTACAAAAATATGCATGTATATATTTTACTTGATTTTAGAAGTAAGGGATAATCCATGGCTAGCCATGCATTAAAGGATTGTAATGCACGACGTAGAGGCGAAGAACCACCCGATGCGAAGCGGTGTTTACAGTGTAATTTTTTAACAGATGGGTAAAAATGACGGTTATTTTCTTAAGTTACGGCTCGTTAGTTCTAGCACTCCGTCTGCTTTAAATAAAGTAGAGCCATCTGATTGCTTTTATTTTAACGAATTATCACATTTATTTAAATTCATTATTAAAAGAAAGAGTCAGAGAACTGAAAGAGAAAGATCAGAGAGAGAGAGAGAGAGAGAGAGAGGGAGGCAATCTTTATTTTAACTAATCACATCATTTATTTACATTATGTAGAGTGTGAAATGAAACCGGCGTCTCTAACCACCATTTACTATAAATATAAAGACACATTACATTTATTGAAATACATTAAATTAAATTAAAACAATAATAATAATAATAAAAAAAACAAAAAAAAAAACACAGTTTATACCTGCTCTGAGACACATCAAACTTGCAACACTGTATTTGCGTCCAGTGGTAGACTGAACAGAAGCATAAAACTCCTGCAATGTCTCATTTAAAAGAGAAGCAGAGTAGGTCTCGACATCACAATTGTTCTGCCTTTGCCGCAAGAAGTCACTGAAAGTGTTAACTGCCCATTTAGTTGTCTTTTTCGTATTGACCTCATCTTTGTCGTCTTCTAGGTCTAGCTCTGCCGGTGTTAAATCTTTGTGCCGCTTTTTGTCATTCAACGTCTTCTACAAGTCTTCTATTTCGTCTTGTGCCTGGACCCATTTCTCAAAATTGCCATATTCACCATACAAATGAAACGATATGCAAAAATCATCCATTTAGCCTATCTAAAAACACTTTATATGTCTCTCACTCAGTTTGCAAGCGTAACTGTGTTACTATGGTTACCAGTGTTTATAGTGGTGGATTAATTTCGATCTGTAATCAAACTGACTGGAACTACCTGTGCATTAAACGGTTTTACTGCACACCTTCCAGCCAATCAGAATCGAGTATTTAAACAGACCAAGGTATAATTATATTTTAAGGTGTATATAAATCAAACAGAATGATGTAAATAGAATTAGAAGATTTGCATTTTCAAAAGAAAACACCAGTGTTTGCAAGGCAGCATAGCGTTAGACAAGCTTGTAAATGAAATGAAATTGACAGCGTCAGAGCTGCTTTGTTGTTGTCACGACGTTCAGCATGTGTCTTGTTGTCAGTTGCACTAGACACAAGGGTCGAAGGATACTGTGTAGGTGTGAATTTCTGTATGTAAAAAAGAAGAAACAGAAGTAGGCCAGAAAGAGAAATGGCAGTTTTTTTTAAGATGTTCTGCTCTCTCTGTTGGTCTGTCGGCACCACTGATTTTGACTTTAACGAGATTAGACAAGTCTGCAATCATAGATGGCTTTTCTAATGATGTGACCAGACAAAGCATCGGCAGAAAGGATTTTGTGTCCAGTGACAAGCGCGCATTGGAAAAATTTAGCGAAGGTCGCGTATTGGGCCAGAATTAATAAAGCTGTGCGGATTAGTTTGAATAGTACACTGGCTCTTGATAATGAGATTTCGTGACCAGAGGAGTTCTGTAATAAGTGTGGACATTGTGCATGACACTGAGAAATATCTTATCTTCTCATTTTCTTGTTATATAATTGTATGTATGTATACATTATTCCGTGTAGATTAGGGGTGCGACGGTTCAAATTGCTCACGGTTCGGATCACGGTTTTAGGGTGACGGTTTCGGTACGGTTCGGTATTTGCTATGTTACGGAAAAAAAGGACTATTGTCTAAAAATAAAGAAAATAAGAACAAATAAACTACAACCAACAGCACAAATAAATACAATAGAGCAAATATTCAAATAAAATAAACAGCGATTTTCAGGTTTTTCAGGTATCTAACCGTAGTTTTCAGGTACAGAAAATGGATAAAGTAATCAAATATAAAATAGCACTGCATATTATCTTCACCGTATAAAATAACTGAAGATTAATCATTATTGAAGAAAACACAGGAAGCAGGAATAGGTTTTTTCCCTTTAACTCCCTGAGGTCCGAAAACGCGCCGGCGCGTTTTGCAGGATTTTTTTCACATTGCAGCAAAACAGACTTAAAATACTCTGTCATTTCTTGTCATAGAGACATAAGTAATATATCAACTGAAACTATAGAATGTCTTCTTTTATTTGTGTACACTCAGAGTAAAAACACAATGTTGTGCTTTTTGTAAAATAAAGAAAACTAACATGATGTGTGATCTCTCGTCTCCCTTAGAAACGAACTACAATCTGATAGTTCTCAGAAAATGAACTGTAACTTATGAATACTAATGACAAAAAAAATTACACTTATGTCTAAAGAAACGTTGAAATGTCAGGTTTTAAATCGTGCAAGTCAAATCGAAAACAAACATTCTGTGTTTATGTAATCTGTATGAAAAGAGAGCCATGTCAGAAGTCCGAGATTCAGCTCATTACCCGCTAATGCGGCCACGCCCACGGAGCCAGCGCTATTCAGACGCAAATTCAGAGGCAATACATGTATACAATCGTCTCAATCGTGTATTTATTGTCTTGAAAAGTGTTTATTTGGATGTTAAAGCCATGGTTAGCGATCTCTAGAAGACATGCCATTAGTTCCTAGTTCCTTTTCTTCTTTATATGAATTTGTGGCCTAAAGGTGAACAGAGCGCCCTCCGGCTGCAAGTATGAATTGAAAACACAATTCCTGAAATGTCCTCTTCTTCTTTATATGAATTTGTGGACTAAAGGTGTACAGAGCACCCTCCAGCTGCAAGTATGAATTGAAAACACAGTATCCAGCACTCATAGTGATGGCAATAAATATTACTTCTCAGTATAGAAAATTGACATAAATATATAAGAATCCATCAATATTTCTCCAAATGTGCATGCTTTTAAGCTAAAAGCCTATATGAAATGCCATAGAGGTGACATAATTTTTCAGACACTTTGCATCACAGAAATACATTATATTTTAAAGAATATAATAGAATACCATTATTTTAAATTGTAATAATATTTCACAGTATTGCTGTTTATGATGAGCTGAGACATTATTACAGAGGGTTTTTTTCACAGCCTACCTGACTGAAAGGCCTCATTAATATGCAAGTCATTTCAGGTCATTATTATGTGATTCTTTTGTCTTCTCAGGTGTAAATGGCCCATTATTCATGCAGATTCACGCCTCCACGCATACTGTGTTTCTTGAAAAAAAGTGTCTTACAAAAACTAAATCAATATATTGTTTTATATGAAGGAGTAGGCAGCATAATTTTTACATAATTCTGAAGCAAAAACTCTAGTCTACAACCTCCAATACCCAGAAGTCTTGTGAACACAGATTTAATATACTTTTTTTGGCCTTATTTCAGTGACTTAAGTATTTTGTTTTTTCAATAACCACGCATAAACATTATTCCTTCAAAAATACAAACATGTACATACATGTTCCTCACATATTATTGTAGCCTAGTTTGTGCTGAATACAGTGTAATGACACTTTTGCCATTAATATTTTTATGAACAACTGAAAAAAGCACAAATGTCAGGGCATGTCAAAACTTCTCCAAGCCCCAAATCAGCCTCAGACTCCAGAGGGTTAAGACATGCATGATCCAGTACATATACTGTTACACATGCAATGTCTTTCTCGACTATTATATGTTCACTTAAGACATAACCGACTATGTTTGCTAGGATACTCATCAAGACGGGCATGCTGACATAATTTTTGTATGAATTTGTCTGCTGAAGCGCAAGACTTTAAAGAGAACTCAGTATTTGCGCGCTGTCTGAAATAAACATGAGCCTCTTATGCCTGCCCTCTCTCCACCCTGATCTAACTACTGTAAAGAAGCTTGAAAGTGAGCTGTTCTTGGCATGATCCTTCCTTCATGACGATTGACTAGTCCTGTCCACCTTATGCTCAACAATTAAGGAGAATTAAGAAGACGTATAGATACTATTATTTGTAAACACCAGATGTTATGATTAGGGTTGCAAAGGGGTGGAAAGTTTCCGGTAAATTTCCGGAAACTTTCCACGGGAACTTTACCTGGGGAACTTTGGAAATATTCCAATTTGGAAACTTAACAGGAATTTATGGGAATTTACGGGAATTTTGGGAAATTTATATAAATGTATAATATTTACATAAAAAGTATCATATAAAAACAAATATAATCATTTTGTTTGGTCATAACATAAAATAACAGTTATTTATTTTTCACATTCAATTAATTCTAATTTAGTAAAATAAATATATTTTTATTGCAACAATTGTTATGTGTTATTTATTTCAGTGTCACATGATCCTTCAGAAATCATTCTAATATGCTGATTTGATATCAGTTATTATCATTGTTGGAAACAGTTGTGCTGCTGAATATTTTTTGGAACCTGTAATACTATTTTCAGGATTCACTTATTAATAAAAAGTTAAAAGGAATAGAATTTTCAAATTAAAAATCTTTTCTAACAATATCACTTTAATATCACTTTTATGTAACAATTTCACACATCCTTGCTGAATAAAAGTGTTCATTTCTTTCAAAAAAAGAAAAAAATTACTGACCCCTAAATTTTGAACGGTAGTGTATATTGTTTCAAAAGATTTATATTTTAAATGAATGCTGTTCTTTAAATTTTTATTCATCAAATAATCCTAAAAAAAGTATCACAGGTTATAAAAGAATTAAGCAGCACAACTGTTTCCAACATTGATAACGGAGCATCAAATTAGCATGTTAGAATGATTTCTGAAGGATCATGTGACACTGAAGACTAGAGAAATGATGCTGAAAATTCAGCTTTGATCACAGGAATAAATTATATTTTTATGTATATTAAAATAGAAAGCCATTATTTTAAATTGTAGTTATGTTTCACAATATTACTGCTTTTTGCTGTATTTTTGATCAAATGAGCATGTTATGGACTGGGAGAATGCACAGTGCATGCAGGGGGTGTGGCCTCAATTGCCCTGCAGTAAGCAGTGTGCTGTGTGAATGTCAGGGTAAAAATTCAACTAAAATTGCATTAAATATGGTTGTTTTAACTAAAATTATGCTGCAAGATGTTCTTTTCAACTACATTTAAGTACCCTGTTATAGGCTAACCTGTAATTTTACAAATTCCCTGTTAATTCCCATATATTCCCGTTAATTCCCATATATTCCCGTTAATTCCCATGGAAAGTTTCCAGCTTTGAAAATTCCTGGATTTTGCAACCCTAGTTATGATTATTCTTCATATCCATCTGAAGTTTACAAGGTCCCTAATAATTTCAGTCCATTTCAAGCATATTTCAGCACGGATTGCTCAATGTAATGCAGGCTTTGCAGTCCTGCAGGTCATGACAAATGATGTTTAAACAGATGTTTTGAATGCACACTAGCAAAAACAGCCTTTTTATATTATCTAAGGGTCAAAAGGCCCTTTCAAACCAAAATTTAAACGAATAAGCCTCAGGCTGATTACAAATATGATATTTATCTAAAGTCATTTTTGCTTATTAGTATGGCTGAAATAGATCATGCAGCAAAGACATTGGTTAATAAAGTGAGAAAAATAGATAAGGATCCATAAGCAGGGTTTATTGACAAGTGGTCAAACAGGCAGGGGTCAAACAGAGGCAAACAGGTATGGCAGGGATCAGGCAGAATCGTGGTCGTAATACAGGCAATAGATCAGGGCAGGCAGATATCAATCACAAGTCCAATAAACAATAAACAGTTCAAGGGCAGGCAGCAGAGAATCATAGACGGGAAACAAACTGGGCAATAACAGGCAGACAATCAGAATAATAAACTCTCAGAAATGCAAACCACAGTAATACAAGACCTCGCAATGATGGTGAGGTTGCGAGTGGCTTAAATAGTCCAGATAATGCATGGCAGCTGGATGTGGTGATTAGCGCCAAGGTACAGGCTTGTGGGAGATGTAGTGCGTGTGTGTGTGAGAGAGTCAGTATTCAGGTGACTGCGCCATCTGATGGCCAGAGGAGGGAATCACGGAGTTTATCTCTGTGACAGATATCATGGTTTCCACTAAAATAGCACAAAATTTTTTTCACGGTAACTCTTTACAATCTTCGTTAACGTTAGTTAATGAAAATATAGTTGTTCATTGTTTGTTTATGTTAGTTCACAGTGCATTAACTAATGTTACAAGATTTTAATAATGTATTAGTAAATGTTGAAATTAACATTAACAAAGATTAATTAATGCTGTATAAGTGCAGTTCATTATTAGTTCATGTTAACTAATGTAGTTAACTAATGAACCTTATTGTAGTGTTACCTATTTCACTAAAACAGGACAACTGTTTCACTGTTTCATGTTCCAAATCATCATATACTGAAGGATCATGTGACACTAAAGAATGAAGTGAAGTGAAGTGACATGTGGCCAAGTATGGTGACCCATACTCAGAATTTGTGCTCTGCATTTAACCCATCCAAGTGCACACACACGGAGCAGTGGGCAGCCATTGCTGCGGCGCCCGGGGAGCAGTTGGGGGTACGGTGCCTTGCTCAAGGGTCTCACCTCAGTTGTGGTATTGAGGGTGGGGAGAGCTCTGGACATTCACTCCCCTCACCGACAATCCCTGCCGGACCTGAGACTCAAACCCATGACCTTTGGGTTACAAGTCCGACTCTCTATCCATTGGGCCACGACTGCCCACATGGAGTAATGATGCTAAAATTTCAGTATCACACGGATAAATTACATTTTAAAATATATTATAATAGAAACTATTTACAAGAGTACAAAAGTGCTGATCCGAGTCTTGAGATTTAATGAACAACTTGACCCAGCTAGGTACTATTGGAGAAAAATACTCTGAAACTGCTGATCCAAGACTTGTAATATAGTATCTTCAGAACGGGGGTTGATTTAATGGAAAGTATATATTTATAGGGGACATGGGCAGGTTCATCTATATTGATCTGCGGTATTGAGAAATAAATTTGCACACACATACACATAATGAAATGTGACATCCCGGAAGGTTACAGAGATGCACGCGCATCGACCCAATTTATGGGTCTGGAAAATAACCTGTCCCTACACACCCCACAAAACACTCGCTCCCTTTTAATGGCCTCTCTGTGTGTATAGCCTCAGGCTGTGGACATTTTACACCAAGTCTTTGTTTGTTTACCGTTTGCTTGCTTGAGGATCTATTTACTGCTCACAGGCGGCTGTTTAAGTCCATAGATAACAGTGCAAGCTTCATTTCACTCAGTCCTTAATGCTTTATCAAGAAATCACAGAGAACATTTCATGGCTTTTTGCAAACAGCTTGCTCACTGAGCCTAATCCAAAAATTCAGGGCAGTAAAATGGTACTTTGTGATGCTTGGAAGAAACACTTTCAACCTGAAGAATACATGATGCAGACAGGATGGCATTAAGGTATATCTGAATCCAGTGTTGGCGAAACATTGTCTACCCAAAAATAAGTATTGTATTATTAAATATTCAATTACCTTTAGAGCTAAATTCGATTTGCTCTGGATCATTAGACATGATGTTATGAAGCTGGTCTGAATCAAGTTTCCTTGAGGTGCCTTCATACAAACAGGGATTTTATTATCAACAGATGGTAAACTGGATGAAAGTATCATATAATATCAGATAGTGTTATAGGAATTCAAAGCAATACACCATACAAGGTTGTGTTAGTGGTATAGTGTAGTCACATTAATGAATGTTTTGCAAAATTTTGCAGTCAAAAAGCCAAAGGGCCATTGTCTATTTTCAGTTTGTAGCAATGTATGAAGCACAGCTCACACAGAACTCACTTTCAAATCCAGCTTGGACAACAACTTGGACCCATTGCAAAACTGTGTGGGAAAATCTTTTGCCCTCACGTGAAATTCAGTTCACATTTATTTTTATACCAATTCACAATACATATCGTTTCAAAGCAGCTTTACAGAAAATGCATGTTTCTGCAATACAATTTAAAGTGATCTGTTATCAGAGATGACTATGTGTAATGTATTTCAGAAATGTACATATACAAATCATGCAGTTAGCTAACATAATGTAATAATTTAATGCAGAAACAATGACCTCACTGAAATTATTATTACAAGTTGTTAACATAATGATTACAATATATAGAAAATTTAGCATTGGTGCATGTTTATTCAGAGTTTTCGTCATCTGAAGTCCTCCCGGGAGTTGGGTCATCTCTTCACATGTGTTGGGGCATCTGAAGTCTTCTGAAATGAATCCAAACTGGAGCTGGCATAGTCTCTAGTTACCTCGGGATGGGCATCCCAAGATAAAACATAAAAGCAAATGGTATATAATAATTAGCATTGCTGCTGTTATAACATTTCAAGCAAAGATAATCATGTGCATTTGATCTGATAACTAGAGTAGAGTACAAGGTTATGAGATGTATTATGTGAATGCTTGGCTAAAGAGATGTGTCTTTACTCTAGATTTAAACTGGGAGATTGAATCTGAGCCCCAAACATCATCAGGAAGTCTATTCCAGAGTTTAGGAGCCAAATGCGAAAACGCTCTCCCTTCTTTAGTGGACTTCCTATAGCTATCCTAGGTACAACCAAAAGTCCAGAGTTTTGTGACCCTAAAGAGCTTGATGAATTGTATGTCAATATATTAGTGGATATTTAATTGTGCATGTTAATGTTTTAATGCTTTCCTATTGTTATAATTAGATTACCTTTGCTGTTATTTAACACTCATTTAAATTAAATCTTTAAAAACACAAATTATTGCGTAACACTGTAAATTCTCAAAATTAATATCCATTTTTCATACGGTGCATTATATTTTAATACCTAAATTCATGTAGCATTTAAAAAGATTTTAGTTTTTAGTGTTTTATTTTTTATTTATTTAGACACAATCATATAGACTGTTAATATCAGACATTTCCAACTGACATGACATGAAAGTAATTATCATCTTATTAGTAGCAGTCAGAATTTTAATCGCCTTAAGTATGTCACCTTATTCGGTGCTGTCCTGTGCGCTATCCTGTGTTTCCTCCCTCTCTTCGCTGGCTATCCAACTCTTCTTTGTCATTCTCTTATTTCCTCAGTCACTTCCTCCCATTCTTTCTCTCTTCATCCTGCTACCCTTGTCTATTTGACTGTGCTCAGTCACGTAGGATGACAGAGTAAGTTGTTGATGCTCTGTAATTGCTGGGCTTTTGGAAAAAATGGGGTTGATTTTATTGGCTGGCTTTTTTGTCATCAACTTGGCCGGCGTTCAGTATCTGGCTCCTGTTCATGGATGGAAGGTGAAGGAGTGGTTAGGGCCAACCCGACAGAACTGTGCTAAATGAACCGCTTCATGGACTCTCACACCGTTTAGTTTGGGGTCATTTGTATGTTATTGCTTTCCCTAATTGCTCTGGAACATTAGTAACTGCTTTCCTTAATATCATCAGTAGGTTATAGTGAAATGCATTATGAATGCATCAGTGAAAAAACAGCAAGGAGACTGCTTTAACATTTTAGTAATTAATTGATAAACTAGAGTTTTCGGTATTTTCGGCTGCAGTGATGAAGTTGACGATGCTGACGCATCATCTCCGCGGTAGTAGACTCGCCTATATGCACGTTTCATAGAAATTACATAACCAAGGGATATTTGTTTTACATTTGAATTGGTTCATTTAAAAGTAGACATTTCACTTTCTACAGATGTATTTTTCATGTCTGTGAGGCAAGTTTACATGGAGTTTTGGTTCTCTTTGGAGTTCACAGAGAGAGACGGCAGAAAACATACCCTGTTTGCTTTCATTATTTTACAAAAGCACAATGTTTTGTTGTTATTTTGAGTGCACACAAATAAAAGTAGACTCTTCACAGATTCAAAAGATGTATTCATCTTATCTGTATGACCAAAAATGACAGTATGAGTATTTTAAGTGCAAGTGGCGCTGGTGCCTCCATATTAGCTGTCATGGAGTAAGCGCGCTACTATTGAGCTTTCACACTCCTCACAAACACTTGAATAGCCCACATTTTTCTACTTTAACATTAAAGCGAGCGGCAATGTAAAGTTGCTACTACATGTTTCAGATGATAAGTCATATTTGAATGATAGGCGAGCGTTCGGATGTCCTGCCAGACATACTGTAATTACCACATAAACCAGCTGTTAATGATCTTCACGGACTGTGAGACTTCGCCACTTCCTGTGGACTTTTTTCCCCTGCTACTAACAGACTAATACAATTTTGGTTGACTAAGCCTCTTCTCATCGATTAACGGTTAGTCGACTATTAGGGGACAGCTTAACAAAACTAAAATTTTGATTTCATGGGTCTTTATTCATAATGAAGAAAACCAAAAACTATGTACAGTACAGTCCAAAAGTTTGGAACCACTAAGATTTTTAATATTTTTAAAAGAAGTTTCGTCTGCTCACCAAGGCTACATTTATTTAATTAAAAATACAGTAAAAACAGTAATATTGTGAAATATTATTACAATTTAAAATACAAATTTTCTATTTGAATATATTTCACAAAGTAATTTATTCCTGTGATGGCAAAGCTGAATTTTCAGCATCATTACTCCAGTCTACAGTGTCACATGATCCTTCAGAAATCATTCTAATATGCTGATCTGCTGCTCAAGAAACATTTAATGTGTACAATTGTACAAAATATTTGTGTACAATATTTTTTTTCAGGATTATTTGATGAATAGAAAGTTCAAAAGAACAGTGTTTATCTGAAATCTAATCTTTTGTAACATTATAAATGTCTTTACTGCCACTTGATTGATTTAATGCATCCTTGCTGAATAAAAGTATTCATTTCTTTAATTTCTTTTCAAAAAAATAAAAATAAAAATTCTTACTGACCCCAAACTTTTGAACGGTAGTGTATAATGCTACAGAAGCTTTGTATTTCAGATAAATGCTGTTCTTTTGAACTTTCTATTCATCAAGGAATCCTGAAAAAAAAGTACACAACTGTTTTCAACATTGAAAATAATCATAAATGTTTATTGAGCAGCAAATCAGCATATTAGAATGATTTCTGAAGGATCATGTGACACTGAAGACTGGAGTAACGATGCTGAAAATTCAACTTTGCATCACAGGAATAAATTACTTTGTCAAATATATTTAAATAGTACACAGTTATTTTAAATTGTAATAATATTTCACAATATTACTGTTTTTTACTGTATTTTTAATTAAATAAATGTAGCCTTGGTGAGCAGACGAAACTTCTTTTAAAAACATTAAAAATCTTAGTGGTTCCAAACTTTTGGACTGTACTGTAGGTAGAGAGACAGAGAGCAAAAGATGGAGAGGAGATTGATAGTGTCCAGGAGGCACACTGAAGCACAAAAGGCTCAAAATTAATCTTGGAGGAAACATGTTTATAATTACTTGAATTTGAAACATTATCATTCAAAGGTCAGTCTCTCAACCTCCTCTACAAAGACAACAGCTCTGTTCACTCCTATGTCTTTCATAACCTATTAGCATCTTTGTTTTATATGCTCTTCTATAACAGCCTGATAAAGTCATAAAAGACCTCAGGCAAGAGCGTGACATTCAGAAAAGCACATTCCAACCAAAAACATTGTGTCTTCTTTGAATCGTAGCCTAACATTCAAATATAATTGAATAGTTGTTATTTATTTATTTATTTTTTAATTATTATAATTTTTCACCTGTGGAAATCATAATCTCATTGACTGTGGACTTGGAACATAAGTCAGATTTATGGTATGACATTTTATGTTCTGTTTGGAGCTGTGAACTATCGTTGTATGAGAAGAGTTGTGTTAAATGTGAAAAATTCTGAACTACTAAATTCGGGTAAATAATGGCAATTTTCCTTTTAGGTGAAGTGGTATTCTTTGAATAATAAAATATAAACAAGTATGAACAATCTCCAACAGTTTCAGACATCAATATTGATTAACAATAAATAGAGTTAGTAAATGACAATATTATTAAGTAGACATCTTTTCAGTAGTGTAATGATTTTGTTTTGTGATTATAGTGATCAAAATCTGATTCTTTTGTATGTAGTTTTATTATGCTGGTGCAGGCTTATGAAAAATACTTTTTGTGGTGCTGCTAGACACTTTTAATGTCAACACATTGAAAAGAAAAATAATTTTCTTCTCAGAAATTGAACAAACTACTTATATTTTTGCAGTTTTTTAGATGGTAGGTTTGAACAGTTATGACTCAGATGTGAGTCACTGACTGGAAAGCAGTTGTGCTTTGGGGTACACTACAGATTATGACATTCATGTGGCTGTCTCTCTGATCCCAGCACAGTGACCTCAACAAACCAGAAATCTGCTCACTAAAACACAACTGAGCAAGTCAGCACAAAATCAGTAGTTGTGTGTGTGTGTGGGTAATGCAGAATTCAGAAAAAAACAAAAAGAAATAAAAACATGTTTTCTCTCTTATATTACTTTAAAAAGCCCGAGGGGGAAAAAAAAATTATATTGCATATCACCAGCAAACCTATTTTGACAAATGTAGAAAATCCATAGCTCATAGAGATGGAAAAAGGATTAGGCAGTCTGAGCCCAATATTAAAAGTTTCTCTTATTCTTCTGTGAAGGTTCTGTAGCAGGAATTCACTACAAGGGCCCCCCGAGCCATTGGGTGGTATTTTTTCCTTGGACTGACTTTGCTTAGCTTTCAAAAAGATTTAAAGAACATTTAGTTTGCAGATATCATACTTCAAAGTAGTGGTGCGACAGATCACAAAACCCATGGTTTGTTTACATACAGCGCGTATTTATAGGCTGCTGTCACTTTAAGACCGAATGCACGGATCCAATATAATGACACACATCCAGTTTTTTTTCTCAATGGTTCAAATAACCAACTCCGTTTTCAATAATACTTGCCGAAAAAGGATATTATGACATAATTTTGTGTGTATGCGTCTATTGAAGGGCAAGGAGATGCGAAAGAGGAATCAATTCTGTGTTTGCGGTGAAAAGCACAGATAAAAAGCGCAAGTACCGAATTGCACAGGAATTGTAAATTGGCAAAACAAAACACATACAAATGATAAACTTTTACTCTATGATGGTTAAACATTGCAATTAATCCACGAATCACATGCGTGTCTCAGTGAATTTTATTTTTAGGGGCCCCATCTTAACATGAGGTGGCCACAATATACCATATTGTTCCGAATACAAGACGACCCTGAATATAAGATGACACCCCCCCCCCACCCCCTTTCAAGATGTACCTTTTGGAAAAAGGCTTTTTGGAGACTAAATCTTGTCTTTTACAAAATAAATGCTTTTATTTGACAATAATTTTCATATTGCATATTTTTCATATTTTCATTTTTAAATTTTTGTATTGAAAGTATGATAAATACTAGGGTAAAATGTATGGTAAAATGTACCAACAATAACATTTAATAATAAACACTTTATGGCATACCATAAAAATAACATGTAGTTCTTATTTTCAGTAGATTTCACAATGACTGATTTCTCACCTTTTTTATGTACAGTGACAAATGTTGCCATGTCAAATAACACAGGTGTTTGATCCGCATTACCTATCTGATCAAGGGGATATTAATTTTTTTTTCTTTCTTTATGCCACTCACATAATGCTGAAAAGACAGCAGTTTCTCCCTAAGTCGGAGGGTAAATGCTGGGCAAGATTTGTTCTGTGGCGTAATGCTAATCCATTATGCTGCATCATTCTTACACAGCATCAAAGCAGCCGCTTTGAAGAAATTTACAGGCGAGTGTGTCAGTACATAGCTGAAATAAGAAATGAGGGGCCTCGCTGGTGGGTATGTTTAGCTCTTTGGTGATATCCAGTGCCTTCAGCTGGATGATGGCTCTGGTTATAGGCAGCCCCCCATTTCTTTTTTCAGCTACGTACTGACACACTTACCTGTCAATTTCTTCGAAGTGGACGCATTTAGGACTACGGTAAGCTTTTCTTTGACAGTTAGGTTTTTTTTTGTTTTTTTTACTGATGGTTTACACTCTGACACACCGTATTTCTTGGCTGCTCAATAAGAGTTGTTTGAAAAATGAGTTTTGCTAAATGGAAATAGGACAAATGGTGTAAAAAGTCCACGCTTTGCATTTAAATGAACACGCATTTTGATTGATAATAACAGTCAACACGACACTGTCATTATTTTTTTACGCCAGCTAGAGGGTGCATGACTTAGCGTAAATATAGGTTGTAATAAGCTAGGGTCGTTTTTTTTTTTTTTTTTTTTTTTGGAGGACAGTCTGAAAGCATCAAATGCAGTGGTGTAAAGCACACTGCCACTGGGTTTGTTAGTTGCCAGGAGAACGGTACTTGCCTGACTGCATTGTGCCAAGTGTAAAGTTTGGTGGAGGGGGGATTATGGTGTGGGGTTGTTTTTCAGGGGTTGGGCTTGGCCCCTTAGTTCCAGTGAAAGGAACTCTTAATGCTTCAGCATACCAAGACATTTTGGACAATTTCATGCTCCCAACTTTGTGGGAACAGTTTGGGGATGGCCCCTTCCTATTCCAACATGACTGCGCACCAGTGCACAAAGCAAGGTCCATAAAGACATGGATGAGCGAGTTTGATCTGGATGAACTTGACTGGCCTGCACAGAGTCCTGACCTCAACCCGATAGAACACCTTTGGGATGAATTAGAGCGGAGACTGTGAGCCAGGCCTTCTCACAAAACATCAGTGCCTGACCTCACAAATGCACTTCTAGAAGAATGGTCAAAAATTCCCATAAACACACTCCTAAACCTTGTGGAAAGCCTTCCCAGAAAAGTTGAAGCTGTTATAGCTGCAAAGGGTGGGCAAACTCCATATTAAACCTACGGATTAAGAATGGGATGTCATTAAAGTTCATGTGCACGTAAAGGCAGGCGTCCCAAAACTTTTGGCAATATAGTGTATAATGTCAGTGAATAATGAGTTTATAATGCAGTGGCCTAGCCTGCATGCAGTATTATTTGTGTGTGTGTGTGTGTGTGGGTGTGTGTGGGTGGGTGTGTGTGTATGTGTGTGAGAGAGAGAGAAAGAGAGGGCGAGTAAGAGGTGAAATACTGTGTTTGAGGGTTCATGTGTCTGTATATTTGTAATACAAAGAGTGTGAATAATACAATAAACTATTTTCTCAGGGTTTGCATTGTAGGTTGTTGTTGTTACATGCAATAACCTTCCAGAGTGAATATCCCAAATTATTCATCTTTATCTAGCCATTAGTCATTGCTCTTTAAAGCTCTCTGTTATGACTCTGAAAAAGGGAAGAAAACCCCCCTGATGATTTTCACTGAATCACTGTGAAGTAATATCACAGCTCACTTAGAGCCTGTCCACACGGAGACTCGTTTAGGTGTATCCGTAAAAATTTTGTATCGTATCGGCATTTCATCCAGACAGATCCGGCGTTTTGGGAGCCTGAAACCACTATTTTTTGAAACCGGGTCCCAAAGTGGATAAATCTGAAAAGTCAGAAAAGTCACCGCTGCATCACGTA
Organism: Ancherythroculter nigrocauda; assembly: GCA_036281575.1. Classification (NCBI taxonomy): domain Eukaryota; kingdom Metazoa; phylum Chordata; class Actinopteri; order Cypriniformes; family Xenocyprididae; genus Ancherythroculter; species Ancherythroculter nigrocauda. The sequence continues at coordinate 39,406,561 of VTFQ01000001.1, forward strand.
ACAACAGCAACAACAACAACAATAGCGGACTACATGCTTGTGTTCATGCCGCAGAAGCTACTGAGCCTATTAGCTTTACTAAAGTAAAGCTTTATTTCTAAGCTTTACTAAAGTTTGTATAGGATGCGCAAGGTTTATGCGCATGCTCCTATTCTCCATTTTTAGTGTATTTCTGTGGCAGAATTACAGCGCCACATACTGATCTGGCATGTATACTACATCGTTTTGAGTTGGTTTCAGTGGTTTCGTGTGTAAGCAGATATTTTTTTGAGATGAGGGAAAAAAAAGATCGGATAGGGAAAGCTCTAGCTTTGTGTGGATGAATCACTTTCAAGGTTTCCTTGTTGGAGCAGCTCGGCACACAATAACTCAGACCTCTTCATCTAATGATGTGATGATCAGTTCAGTTGGACAAGTTGTACTTCAGTCCTGCTGTCTGGACGCTTACAAATTCTCTCTGCGTGAAAGCATAAAAACAACCTAAGCCACTTGAAAACATAAGCTTAATTGCTGCTTTACAAACCTATGCGAAACCAAAGTGATTAAATTCATTATTGCAGAGTAGATTGACTTTGGATTGCTTGTTGTTTTAGTGTTGCTCTGCAAATTGACTAATTATTTTCTTTTTTGACTGAGAAGAAAAATTCCTAGAGGATAATTTTTCAACTCCATGCTGAATGTTTTCCAGGATGGATCATCTTATTGGCAATGTTGGCAAACGCTAAGGGCCTTGACATGGCGAGAGCCCTCACAGACACTATCACAATGATCTGAACGGACTGAGGAGCCAATACATATAAATATACTAGACACACATGGACAGTACATGCGTGGAACTCAAGTAGCCCTACAGCATCTATCACAAAATGTGTAGTCCTGTGTTCATGATTCAGTTATTCAGGTTTTTTTTTTATTATTAATAATATTTTTTATATATATTAAATGTCAGCCATCAAACAAATCATAAAAAGAATAGTTCACACCAAAATGAAAATTCTGACATCATTTACTCACCTTCATGATATTTCAAACCTGTATGACTTTATACAGGTATAGAGAAAAGAAAAAAAAGAGAAAAGGAAAAAAAAAAACATTTGAAAAAAAAAATATATATATATATTTCTGCAGATGAAATAGTCATGCAAGTTTGAAAGGTTGAGTGAATGATGTCAGAATTTTCATTTTACAGTTTACTGTCCCTTTAGGACAATATGATCATATGGAAATAAGCTTAATACTGTTCTTAGTGTTCTTTTTTCTAGCACATGCATCCAGTTTCACACAGCAAACTGCAATGCTGAAGTTAAATTGTACAGCATAAGTTAAGCATTACGCTTAATCAAACTACATTACAGTGAATTTGAGCCTGATTTCACAGACAGGGCTTAAATTAAAGGGTTAGTTCACTCAAAAATGAAATTTCTATCATTAATTACACACCCTTCGTTCTAAACCCGTAAGACCTTTGTTGATCTTTGAAACAAATTTAGATATTTTTGATGAAATCCAAGATTTTTTTAAAATTTTTTATCCCCAATAGAAAGCAGTGTAATAACCTTCATTCGAGGTCCAGAAAGGTACTAAAGACATCGTTAAGTAGTCAACGTGACTGCAGTGATTCAACCTTGGCAGAAATTATTGTGAAATACAAACCCGATTCCAAAAAAGTTGAGACACTGTACAAATTGTGAATAAAAACAGAATGCAATGATGTGGAAGTTTCAAATTTCAGTATTTTATTCAGAATACAACATAGATGACATATCAAATGTTTAAACTGAGAAAATGTATCATATTAAGGGAAAAATCAAAAAAGTTGGGACAAGGCCATGTTTACCACTGTGTGGCATCCCCTCTTCTTTTTATAACAGTCTGCAAACGTCTGGGGACTGAGGAGACAAGTTGCTCAAGTTTAAGAATAGGAATGTTGTCCCATTCTTGTCTAATACAGGCTTCTAGTTACTCAACTGTCTTAGGTCTTCTTTGTCGCATCTTCCTCTTTATGATGCGCCAAATGTTTTCTATGGGTGAAAGATCTGGACTGCAGGCTGTCCATTTCAGTACCCGGATCCTTCGTCTACACAGCCATGATGTTGTAACTGATGCAGTATGTGGTCTGGCATTGTCATGTTGGAAAATGCAAGGTCTTCCCTGAAAGAGATGACGTCTGGATGGGAGCATATGTTGTTGGATATACCTTTCAGCATTGATGGTGCCTTTCCAGATGTGTAAGCTGCCCATGCCACACCCACTCATGCAACCCCATACCATCAGAGATGCAGGCTTCTGAACTGAGCGCTGATAACAACTTGGGTTGTCCTTGTCCTCTTTAGTCCGGATGACATGCTGTCCCAGTTTTCCAAAAAGAACTTCAAATTTTGATTCGTCTGACCACAGAACAGTTTTCCACTTTGCCACAGTCCATTTTAAATGAGCCTTGGCCCAGAGAAAACGCCTGCGCTTCTGGATAATGTTTAGATATGGCTTCTTTTTTGACCTATAGAGTTTTAGCCGGCAACGGCGAATGGCACGGTGGATTGTGTTCACCGACAATGTTTTCTGGAAGTATTCCTGAGCCCATGTTGTGATTTCCATTACAGTAGCATTCCTGTATGTGATGCAGTGCCGTCTAAGGGCCCGAAGATCACGGGCATCCAGTATGGATTTCCGGCCTTGACCCTTACACACAGAGATTGTTCCAGATTCTCTGAATCTTTGGATGATATTATGCACTGTAGATGATGATAACTTCAAACTCCTTTCTGATATTGCTCCACTATTTTTCACCGCAGCATTGGGGGAATTGGTGATCCTCTGCCCATCTTGACTTCTGAGAGACACTGCCACTCTGAGAGGCTCTTTTTATACCCAATCATGTTGCCAATTGACCTAATAAGTTGCAAATTGGTCCTCCAGCTGTTCCTTATATGTACATTTAACTTTTCCGGCCTCTTATTGCTACCTGTCCCAACTTTTTTGGAATGTGTAGCTCTCATGAAATCCAAAATGAGCCAATATTTGGCATGACATTTCAAAATGTCTCACTTTCAACATTTGATATGTTATCTATATTCTATTGTGAATAAAATATAAGTTTATGAGATTTGTAAATTATTGCATTCCTTTTTTATTCACAATTTGTACAGTGTCTCAAAATTTGGGTTTGTAAATTAATAAAATGGATAAAAACAAACATGCTGGTATACTGTTTGGTACAGTGAATGTGTGTGTGTGAGATGGCACTCAGGAGGACACTGTATGTACAGTATGTCTGTGTGGGTGTTCATTCTGGGAATGTCTCTTAACAGACTGTGAACAGATTGGAGATAGATATTTTGTTCACAGCTAGACATCAATATGGTGTGTGTGAACTTACTGCCTTCTTTCAGTGGCTCGTACCTGTTAAACAAAAGCCAGGTTGTAAGGACACACTTTCACAACTTTAATATCATTGTACAGAACTCCCATTGACTTCTATTTATCTTAAATGGAGGTTATTGTAATCCAAACCTTAATAATTTTGACATTTTATCATCTGAAACTTTATTTAGCCTTATCAGAAGGCAGATCTCTACAAAGTAAATAAAATCTGATGCAGTATTGTGGATGTTTATTGTGCTATAGTTGGTCTATAAAAGATCAAATTTGAATATATGATTTAGCCTCACCTGAAGTGTTTCATGTTTCCTCACATGTGGCAGTGGAACGCTGCTCTTTGTCTTGCAGCAGCTGTTCCTAATTCCAGCGTGTCTTTAGAATGTCAGCCGATCAAAGCTGGCCTCTCCTTGCAAAGCCAGAACAACAAACAGCTTAATTAGAGAGACCTCCTGTCCTTGTGAAATCACACACATCCATTATGCACAGCACATATGTGTGTTTCAACACAAGGTTCTTTTGGTGAAAGCCAGGAATTTTCAAAGCTTTCGCTTTAACTTACGATGACTCTTAAAGGGTTAGTTCACCCAAAAATGAAAATTCTGTCATTAATTACTCACCCTCATGTTGTTCCACACCCGTAAGACCTTCGTTCAGTTTCAGAACACAAGTAGAGATCTTTTTGATGAAATCTGAGAGCTTTCTGTCCATCTGTCGACAGCTACGCAACTATCTAAAAGATCTCTATTTGTGTTCCGAAGATGATTGAAAGTCTTATGGGTTATACACACACACACACACACATGTTTGTTTTTGTGAATTGTGGGGACTTTCCATAGACTTCAATGCATTTTACACTGAACAAACTGTACATTCTATCCCCCTACCCTGCCCCTACCCCTAAACCTAACCCTCACAGGAAACTGTGCAAACTTTTACTTTTTCACAAAAACTCATTCTATATGATTTATAAACCCATTTACATTGTGGGGACCGCTGGCTGGTCCCACGATGTAGGTGAACTCAGGTTTATATTACATCATGGGGACATTTGGTCCCCACATGTAATATAAACAAAAGCACACACACACACACACACACACACACACACACACACAGACATAATACTGTGCAAATTCCTTAGGCATGACAGTATTTTCACCCCCCCAAAAAGGTTTTAAATCAGTTATTTATATCTTTTGCTGTAGTGTATCAGTAGAAAATATCAGTTTACATTTCCAAACATTCATTTTGCCATTAATTGTAATAATCCAGTGAGATTGTCTGACAACAGCCGGTGCTCCACATGAGATCTGATCTCACCATCATCAAGTCTGTCTGGGATTACTTGAAGAAACAGAAAAAACTTAGACTAAATCCAGAACTGTAGCGTGTCTCCAAGTGGCTTGAAGAATCCTACCTGCAAAGATACAGTACTGTGAAAAGTTTAGGCACTTGTGTAAAAATGCTGTAAAAGCTTTCAAAATAATGTCATAAATAGATTTTATGTATCAATGAACTTCTATTCCCAATCTTTTTTATTGGTTTTTAGGGACAGTACAGAATAGGATATCATGAAAACAGTAAACAATAAAATGTTGTCCAATATTAACCCCTTGCATGATCCCCCTCCCCAAAATCAATGTCAAAGAAACAAAAAACAAAACAAAAAAAAAAAAGTATCAATGAACTTCTATTAACTAAATCAAATGAATATTTGGTGTGACCACACTTTGCGTTTAAAATAGCTTTTGTCCAGGTACACTTGGGTACACTCCTAGATCTTGGAGACTTTGACACAGTTCTTCTGGATTTATGCTGCCTTCACATGCTCCCATTATCGTAAATACAAGTTTCCTAGGTAAAAATTGCACATGAACACCCTCCATTTTTGAACCTTGAATGCGATGAGTGAGTAATCACGACTTCAGAAGTGGGAATTACAGACACTCTCGATGATGGTGAGATCAGATCTCTGTGTTGTCAGACTCCTTGTGCATACAAAAATCTCACTGGATTATTACAATTAATGGCAAAAAGAACGATTAGAAATGTAAAATGATATTTCTTACTGACACACAACAGCAAAAGATATAAATAACTGGCTTAGAACCATTTTTTGGGGGGTGAAAATACTAACGTGCCAAAGACTTTTGCACAGTACTAGTGTGTATATATATATATATATATATATATATACACACACACACTTAAATCTTAAAACCAAGTTATTATTATATTATATAATATATACACACAACATTCACTAAAATGTAGAAGATATGTTGTCATGCTCTGTATTCCAGTAGAAAAACAACATATCTTGTACATTTTAGTGAATGTTGTACTTAAATTAAAGTAGATGAAATTTCTAAGTATGGTAATTGGATGATACATTTGTTTTTCATTTGGTTGTGCAAAACTTTTCTCAGACCATTTGAGGTGGATCAAAATGTGTTCGTTACTCGATGCAAACGGTTGGGATGCAAATGTTCACTGTTGCTTTGTTGTGTTGCTCTCAGTGTGCAGTCAGTGTGAAAGACCTTGAGTTGTTTTCAGAGCATTTTAAATCTGTTTTAGTTTGCTTTAAGATGGGAAGGCTGTTTGTTGCTCTTTCTGCAATTCCCTCATAGCCTGTACAGTTTCTATGGGAAATGTGTGTGATGTGAACTTTACATTATGACAGGATAAGCATTTAGAAAATGCTTTTATCCAAAGCGACTACCAATAGCGTTGAATAAGCAATTCATCACAGATTTTAGCTTTAATGATTCACTGTATAACCTGAATTGATTCATTTAAAAAACACACCATCTAAATGTGCACTGTGAGGGATGTACACAACCTCGTCAAGGCTGATGTCTGAATTAATGGACCCGTATGAAAAAATCAGGAGACTGGAACAGCGTCTTCTGTATATAAGGATGTTGTTCTGAATAATAATAGACTTTTTTTCTGTTAGGGTCTAATAATCTGCTTGTTCACAGCTTTGCCCACTGTGTGGGTGGTGTGTCAGTTCCTCTTGCTTTTGTTTCATTGAAAATTTATTTTCTGGAAATTATCAATTGTTGCTTTAAAGGTATAGTTTACGGAAGAGGATTAGGGCCAAGCAATAATAAAAAAAAACCCATCTCGAGATTAAAGTTGTTAAATTTCGAGAAAAAAGTTGAGATAAAATGTTGAGAATAAACTCGTTAAATTACGAGAACAAATTCGTTAAATTATGAGAAAAATGTCATTAAATTTCGAGAAAAAAGTCGAGATAAAAGTTGACTTTTTCTCGAAATTTAACGACATTTTTCTCATAATTTAATGAGTTTATTCTCAACATTTTATCTCGACTTTTTTCTCGAAATTTAACATTTTTCTCATAATTTAACGAATTTGTTCTCGTAATTTAACAACTTTTTTCTCGTAATTTAACGAGTTTATTCTCAACATTTTATCTCGACTTTTTTCTTGAAATTTAAAGAGTTTTTTCTCGTAATTTAATGAGTTTATTCTCAACATTTTATTTCGACTTTTTCTCAAAATTTAACAAGTTTTTTCCCGAAATTTAACAACTTTAATCTCGAGATGGTTTTATTTTGTTTTATTATTGCTTGGCCCTAATCCTCTTCCGTATAGTTCAAATTAAATGATGAAAAAAAAAAATGTCATTATTTGCTCACCCTCATGTCACTTATTATTATTTTTTTTAAGAATGGACATTTTTGAAGAGTCATTACATAGCCATATAACATTTAATAGTGACCACATCTGTCAAGCACCAAATCACATTTCTTCCTTTAAGTTTCTCCTCATCAACTGAACACCTCTGGTTTGATACAAATAATGAAGCTCCTGCTGTTCATCATTCTTCAAGCCATCAGTGTGCATCATCAGCACAACAGATGTTAACACACTCGTCTCAGAGTGACTCATGATGATTAGCTTCATCAGGGGAAAAACAACAGCAATTTTCTTAGCAATTTTCTTCACATTTGTGACTTAACAACCTGTTTTAAAAAGTGTGCTTTTGTGTGGTGTTATTTGGATGCCTACAAAGCTATTAACCACTTATCCCATTATACCACTGGTCAATAATTTGGTCAATCAGTCAGGTTGTGTGTGGTTAAAAAAACTAAACTATATACAGTATATGACTATTCAAAAGTTTGGGGTTAGTACAACCTTACACTACTGGTCAAAAGTTTGAAATAACAGTAAACATTTGGAATATTTGTAATATATTCTACAATCTAATCCTTATGGTAAATTTAATTGAAATCAGTATTTTTTAAATGCTAGCACATGAAGCACTTTTTAATTGTTGTTTTTGGTATACACTATAAAAATGCCAGATAACCTGTCGTAACATCTAAATTAACTGTTCTGGTTTTAAGTCAAACATATTTTCATATCACTGAATCACCCTGTCTAAATTAGGCTGCACCAACAAAGTAATTTGATAATTGTGAGATCAGTCAATAGCTCCTTCAGGTATCACGTACCTGTTACTACATTTTACAGTGTTTTTGTTATATCA